>OV839567.1:141577474-142853364 GCA_929447395.1 Epistrophe grossulariae | reverse complement strand
GTTTTTTTTTATACTCAGAGGAAAACTATTTACAAGCGTTTTGTTAAATTAACAAGGTGCGCTTTGCCAAATAAAGTTACAGAAAACTTGGAAACGATTTCAAAATCATTATATATTAATGTTTAATGTTTAAGAGATAAAATTGTATATATGATTAATGCCGAAAAAAGATGAGCAGCGTGGCTGCACGCATCGATACATGCAGCGCTGCACCTAAAACATACTCTTTCGACATTTATGATGCCAAATCTAAAATGACAATTGAATGTTTTCTTTCTTTTCTCTTTTCTTATTTTGCTACGGCATGCATGGCTTGTTATTGATACACATTTTCGTTAAATATTGCCAAAGACAAAGAGTAAATTAAAGCAATGCCAGATACCAATTATTTGCTGCAATGAAACTAGGCAGCCAATTACGAAGTATAGAGACAACGTGAAGCGAACGCTGCATGCAGCCCTTGCAATGTGCCAACCCTCATAAGAACCCGAGTAATTTATTTCCGCTGCATGTGAAAAAGCTGTACATCTGTTTGGGGTATAAGGCAGCTGTGATGCTTTTTCTTTTTTCTATCTAATCTAAGCTAGGTTAGCGGGTCCACGAGTCGTACCGAAAAAAAAAAGAACTCGGTAAATTTATAATGTCGAAACTCCAGTTCAAAATTAAATTATTTATCCAATTTTCCTTATACAACTGGTGTTAAAAGTTTTTCATATAAATTACAATTTGTTTTTGTCTTAAATAAATAACAGGTTATTTCATAAACGTTATTGAGTGTGGTAAAAATTCCCAAGCTAAATTTAAGGTAGGCACTAGGCATACGGTGGGATAACTTCCACAGCCTAGTTAAGGTATGGTGCGGGATGTGAGATTAAATCTTTAGCCGTCAAGGCGGAGACAAGCGGTGGCCGGTGAGATTAAATATTTAGTCGTCAAGGCAGAGACAAGCGTACGCGGTAAGATAACATCCCTTATTCCTAGTCCCAATCGACTTTAAGCCAAAAGCGTAGATCAGGATACCTACTCTCTAGCCTTATTAGAATCAGGGCGCGATTCAGAATATGGAATTAGATCCCTATAGCCTTAACATAAGTTTGTAGCAAAATAAGAGGGACGGGTGGGTATTTTCGGCAAAAAGCCCAAAACGGTTTATGAAACTCTCACTGATCACTGATTTACCAATCAAGACAGAACCATAGAAGAAAATAAATCTGATTTTAGGTGTCATTTTCATCATCCCTTATGTTTTCGGCAGAGAGTGAATGTGATCTGCATTAACATAGAAAAACACCTTCCGTGTATTTTTGTATGTAGCCTCGATTGCTTCATTAGTTATTGTGCTTATTTGGGAATAGAACCTCGTCATGTATCTCGTGGGCGCCTTTAAGTATGTGATGTGTATTTTTTGGGTAATTTCTCGCTAGTTGCTGAGTTGAAGGTTACCCACAGCCAAAATAGTGTAACTTCGTTAGAATGTAATGTATTGGTATTGACTTGAAGTCCACTTTACAATGTATTGACCTGTGGAACATTAGCAGCCCTATTTATAAAAATACACCATCCGCTCGTAAATACATGTTTTACCTAACACATGGATAGTGGACTTATCCGTTTGATAAAATAAAATATTAATAAACTTATTCTGTCTTCATTTTATCTGTTCACTGAATAACACCGAAAAGTAGGCAACACTTCCCTCAATTGTACTAAATATTCAAGTTCTTCTTTCATTTTTGAATTGAATTGTGAACGTTAAATTTATCCGCTCGCTGACAACCAAAATTGTTGAGATAGGTTATCCGCTTATTGTCAAATGTCATTTAAGGCTAAAACACGTTTATTATTAAGAATTATAAGTTAAAACATGTGTTAGTGTTGTTTCATATCTATTTTGTGATTATTAATAGGGCTGTAGGTGTGTTTTATTCATTGCTGCATAGCGTAGCAAAATTTCCCTTGGCAAATAAAAACAATTTGATTGCTGGCGAAAAAGAAGTCAGTAAAAAAAGATGGCTGTGCTGGAGATAGAGCTTTGAATTATTGAAATGAACGTATAGATTGAGTAATCGTTTCATTCAGACTTGTGCTGCGCTGGCTATGGAGCAATGAACAAAACACACCTATTATAAGATTTTTTTAATAGTTTGTAGAACACGCATTTCGACGAAATTTTTAATCTTTTTAAAAGCTTATTACCACAATGCTCCAAAGAAATCGAAATTGTGAGCTAATTTTTGAAACAGTCTAATTCTAGCTTAGCTTCTCAACTCAGGCTTTCGAGTAAAATAATTAAATTGATTTGATATTGGAGATTTTTAACGTGTTTTTTCATGAAATAAGTGTTTTTAAGTTATTTAAAATAATATCTTTTATTTATTTTTAGTTTTTCGTTCCTAGAAATCAATTTTTAGATGTGGCCAACCATATAAAATATCATTTTTACTTCAACACTTTCATGTTTCGCATAAATTCACATATTAATTGAAGGCTTTTGTAACTTAAGGACTGGAGACATCCACTGCATGAATGGAGAAGCTTCGTGGAATTCCACTCATGACAATAAAAATTGTTGCCTAGGGATCCATTCATCATTCTTAACATATTCTAAAAACACTTAAAATGTTGATTAAAAACAGACCTCCGTGCCCCAACAAGTGTTCCGGACTTTAATTATTTTTTTTTTTTAAACAAATCTAAACGTTTTTATTGGGAACATATTGAAAGAAAGCAAGCCAAAAAAAATAGAATATGGCATCCATCCCGTCATGGCTTTTTCTAAAGTCACCCCAACCCTCGATCTCGAAACTGAAATCATTAGAACCACACATGGATTTCATATAAATTAAAAAAAAAAACTGTATATAAGATTAAATGTTATAGTGAGTGTCATTCATTCGCTTCGATGCTTCACTCGATAATTTGTCTCCAAGCGAAGAGAAGAAGCCGCTTTCTTTTGAAATTCCAAGTTGAAATTTTTTTCAAATTCGACATCATCAGCCTCGGCATTGACACCCCATTTTCTGCCCTCCCTCTCTATATACGTTCTGGGTTTGGCTGTGACAAGTCGACGCATTGTGGTTTCATTTGAATATAACCCCAATCCCAACATTGACTATAGAATTCCACTATTGGCCATAAAAATCAATTGATGCGAGCAAAGAATTTCTATGTTTTTATGTTATAGATAGATAGAGGCACAAACAAACCATCCTTCTTCTAAAACACTCTTCTTCTGGACAAGTGCGGAGAAACTATAAATTGGAACTGACTCGGGACACAGAACAGATGCAAAGTCGATTGCGTGTTTAGAAAACCACAAATTGAAAAAAAGTGTCGCTTAACAGTCAGAGATCAATGACACATGATAGGAGGGGTGGACTTGTGTTATTCTTGCTCCGCGACAAAGAAAAACTAAAAAAAAAAAAAAGAAAAACAAGTGGAACAGACTCTTCTGATGATGGGCAAAAACCAATGACTCACTAAATCCCCTTTGAATACTTGGTGCATTACTCATAATGAGATTTGCACCTTGGTCTAAAAATAATAAAATATATCTCTTCGTTTGAACTGGAAAGTCTTTAGCTTCTTGTGTTTTGCTAAAAGGTACAAAGTGTCTGCTATATTGAAGATGAAGCAGCTGCAAGTCAGCCTCAGGATTTATTCCAATATACATATATAGGGATCACTGAGGTGCGAAAAGCGAAAAAGAACATGCATGCCTGCAATCTTGTCCAACGTCACAGCGATGCTGTTAAATTCTAAGGTATTAATTAAGGCGTTAGTTTGGCGAAAAATTTTCTAAAAATATAATTTATCTTTACGGATCAACTCAAATGCTTTGAGGTGAGTTGGCAATTAAAATATAGGGTGCAATTGTGATGTTTTTTTTTTTTTTGAATTTTTCACATTGAAAAATCATTAAATTTATAAAAAATGATGGAAGTTCAAAGGAACTCAATTTCAAATTTCCCTTTGGTAGCACTACGTTAAACTGGTAGTTTTGGGAAGAATTTCCGTCTCGGTACTTACAATTAAGAATACGCAACTCAGATTGTCACAAAAACAGATCAAACAAGATTAAAAACAATCATGGTTTGAATTGGACTGTACAAAGCTAAGAAAGCAATAATTTCGTTCGTTGATCTTTACCAGAAATTCTATGAAAAAGTTATAAGCAAATCTATCTGCATGCAAAACGAATACATGACAAAAGAAGAGACTGTATCATTTTCAGAACTCTTTGGAAATTGATATAGTCAAGAAAATTTGTCCTTGCTCCCCAAGAAAAATTTTCAAAATTGAACTTAATATAAGCGCGACTTAATTGGAACAACAGCTAGTGGCTTAATGGTTAGTGCTTGGGACTGTTACGCCGCGCCGCACAGTGGCACATTCGACTTTTTTGGTTGCTAAAATCATAACTCTTAAACGAATAAAGATATCGTTACAATTTTTTTTTGTATCTTAAATGTAATTTCCGAGGCTATCGAACTTGTGGAATTTAAAAAAAATTATTATACAGGGTGCTTCAGAATTTTCTGTTTGAAAACGATTTTTACTAAAGGTGAAAGTAATTTAGTAATACAACTTTTAAAAAAAGTCAAAGGTTTGGGTTAAGACAAGAAAAAAATCGTATAGGAGGGGGGGTCTATTTTTGGAAAACCAGAAATCTCTTCTTTAATTTTAAATTAAGTTGTGTTAGTGAATATTTTTTGAAAAATTAAATTTCAAACTCGAAATTTTGAAATAAAAAATTTTAAAAAAATTTCGAACTAATTTTTTTCAAAATTTTATGTAATTAAGTATAATTTTAGTTTTCAAAATTCAATGCTCTTATTAATTTCCACTAAAAACAGCAAACCGGATGCTAAAATGTATCTTACTTTTTGAGAAAAAAAAAAAACACTTGATTAATTTTTGGTTTTCCCAAGTTTTATCTGCTAAGGTCAATTATTAAATTAGCGGATTATCCCCTTTTTATTTTTTATTGCATACCATCCGGTTTTTACCAAATATTAAAAAAAAAATTAACTGCATTAACTAGATTTCACCTTTTTGGAAAAAGTACTTAATATTTTTTTTTAATCATCAATTTCTCGGAATGATACAAATCTGTGCACAGTTTGCAGCAAAAAATATACCAAAAATCTTCTTGTGCTTTAGTTCTTTTAAATTGGTGCACTTTATTGTCCAAATTCAGGTATATTGGTGTATATTTTCGACGACCGCGACGGCCATATTTTTAAAGGAATTTTAAGTGCCAGACGAATTTCAGTCTGGCCGCCATATTTATTTTATCCTAGTAAACAAAACAATGTTTATACCACTTGCACAATTTATATCCCGAAATTCAGTATAATTTTTTTACAGCCTAGCCGGTGTAAATTATATTATGAGAATGAGGTTTTATTTACACTGAATCGAAATTAAATGTCTAAAAACTACACCGAAAACTGGCATATTTTTTATATTCAAAATGTATATCACGAAATTGCAAAAAAATACCCCAAATATGTTGGTGTATTTTAGAGTTTTGTGTTACTGCTTGCTTACTTTGTGAAAAAAGACTAGAGCAGGTAGGTTGGGACGAGATAAGAAAAAAATCGCATATAAAAATGTCAAATATTTATTTAAAACAATTCTTGAACTTAAGCAAACAAGTAATATAGAACCCTATTTAATTTATACCCTTATTTAGGGTATTCTAATATGAATCTTAAATTAACTATAAAGGGTGTTAGGTCAGCAGGTTCTACTCCACTGATGAATAAAGGAACGACACTGCAAATAAACAGGTTTTAAATGTCTCTGGTGGCGTAACGATCATCAGGTTCTTCGACCCTGGTGGCTAAAACAAGCACGAAAAATATCATATGTTTATTCATTGCTGCATAGCCAGCGCAGCAAAATTTCCCTTGGCAAACAAAAACAATTTGATTGCTGGCGAAAAAGAAGTCAGTAAAAATAAAGATGGCTGTGCTGGCGATAGAGCTATCAATTATTGAAATGAACGTATGAGTGAGCTTTCGTTTTATTCAGACTTGTGCTGCGCTGGCTATGCAGCAATGAATAAAACACACCTAATATCCTTTCGGCAGTCGATGAGAAAATGCACGCCGCCGGCCGCCGGGGTATCGTAAAAACTCAGTGCATAGGGAAATAAACGCAAGTCTGGATCACATGCTTTTGTGAAAACAATTGTTTCAACAAAACAATACTCTATATCGATACGACAGCTACAATTTTCAAAGTCAGATATGAAATCCGAGACATAGCCCACATAGAGAAGATTTGCCAATCTCTATGTTTGATCTCTATGCAATCTACGAGAGAGGAAGAACGTTTACCATTTCTTGGGTATAAGTGTCCAATATACACTTTATATTGTGGTTGTCCTATACTAGCCGCATTTTATTATCTACGGATCTGGATCAGAATCATCCCATGAAAAAAAAACGATACGGATACTAATGACAACAGTGTTGTGTGCTCATTTTTTTTAATGTACATAGATACCTACTGTCTTTTTTCTTTACACTGCAGTTTGTACTCCATATACCGACTTGAGACGAGAGCCGTCTACACGGACTATCCCATCTAAGAGTAAGAGTACGAGTCTAAGAGTAAAAACTTATTTTACTTATAATAGATTCAGATACAGAGCAGGTTCCAAAGTTGTTGTTGTATTACGTGTTAAAAAATGATCCCATTCAGTTCAGACTTCAGTTTTATGATTAAACATTATATATTGGATTGGATGAAATATAGCAAAACCTGAAGAATCTTTTTAATACTTTTATAAAGGTAGCCGGACTTATGGTAGAGTGGCTATGAGTCATGTTTTAAAATTTTTACATAATTTCAAACGAAAAAAAATTAATCTAATTTAAGTCTACAAATAATCTATTAATAAAATATTGCACATCAAAGTTATCGCAAAAATAATATTTTCGATAAAAAAAAAATTCTAAATTATTTCAATATTGGATCTAATGTAAGCTCGCTCATAAATTGGTGCCTTAAGTACTACATAGGCAAGAGTACACAATTAAGTGTATATTGCTTTACTTTTGAAAATTAAAGAAAATTAACTGGTCCTTTCGATTTCAATGGCTATACTTTACCTACTAACACCTGAGGGGTATTGTTACTTTGTTGGGTTTTTTTCCTGGATGATATATTGTATTACAATTTTTAGAATGTATTTTTTGAACTATCCTACTATCCCACTTACAATTTCGACAAGTCCACAATTTTAAGCATAAAGTTCTGACACCACAAGTCTTTAATACCAATTTAACGTTTGCCCATTGAAAGAAGGGCGTGAAGGTTTTAACCCTCATCTGCATACGAAGCCAAATATGGTTTTCTACAGTTATGTCCCTTTTTCTCCTGACTTCAATAAAAAAATGATCAAAACACAACACGATCCTCCTCTACGCATTTCTGAGAACAAATAGCTGTGCCTTTGCACGCGTGCACCAAACAACAAGAAAGATATTCATGTTTGCAGGTCAGTCGGTTACATGTTGTCATTGGGTGCGTTCAATCAATTACGTTTTACATCTGAATTTTCAGATTTCTGAATTTTTGGAGCTTCTGATTGGCCAGCTGTCATAAAAAGTTAGATGACTTTTAGTTACGTTTAGTTACGTTTCATCTGAATTTTCAGACAAGAAATTCTCATCTGAAAATTCAGATGAAAGTTGTTTGTGGTGGGGGAAGTGCCAAAAGCACACATAAAAGCTGAACTTTATAATTTTCGTCTTATTGGTGGTTGATTTTTTTAGTTTTCGTCATGAAAATCCAATAGGTACTAATTTAAATGAACGAACTTTTTGTTTATTGTTTACAGAATTTCAAAAATTTTTTATATTGATATTTAGAAAGTTTTTCTAGAAATTTGTAGGGCATACATATCAATAAAAAAACTTTCAATGAAAATAATAAAACCTATTGCTGATTTAGTTGCATATAATTTCACCTCACAAGTACCCACGGTCAATGTTTAATATACGAATATAATTAAAGTTCTATTTTATTTCGCTTAAATGTAAATCCTATAGGTAAATGCCGGAATTTGACACAATTACTTTCGACTGAAATTTCAGATTTTTTTTTGCGTTCAACGACATAAATTCAGAAATCTGAAAATTCAATTTTTTAGCTATTTTTATTGAACCCACCAATTGAAAACGTAAGTGCTAAAATTAATTAAATAATAATAACTTTTGTTCTAGGTGAGTCTTGCTCGTTTGAGAGGTAAAAGTGTACAAACCATATTTGCCTTCGTATGCAGTAAGCGGTTGAAAATGTACATATTTGGTTGAGTTTTTTATTTAAACAAAAAATTTATGTTTAGTTTTTATTAAAAGACGTCTTAAAACAACCAAGAGGAGTCATTGTAAGCGTATTTTATTTGTTCCCCTTTAAACAATAATTCATACGTAAGAGGATTAAGTAGGTACTTACTTCTGGTGATATTACAGTGACCACGCAGGAAATTCTTAATACATAAACTAAATACAAATTTGAAAACGCCGCATCACACCACATGTACCCTAAATATTTCCAACGCAACTATGCAATCTCCTAAAGTGCCATCACCAATAATCTCATTTCATTGCATTCAAATTTATTTCACTGCACCTGCCTGCAATTCTTGAATTCTCAAAAATATACTTTTGGTTTTTCTTGTGTCAGCCAAGCAGCCACTGTGGCGTCCAACAACAAAACTGGCTTTCCATTGAATCGGCCATGGCCTCACTTCATATAACTCAAAAACGGATGTTATGACATCTTGTATAAGATGTTTTCTGCCTCAGACCGTGTTACCAGTCTTGCGTTCGTCGTCGCTAGATTGAGGTGCTAGGTGCTAAATTATTATACACTATATAATATTATGTGTAACATGGAACTAGGCACAGGTAGATAGCCAGCCCCATGGTGTGGTGTGTGTTGTCACGATGTCTCGACCAAGTGGAGCGTTGAATTTCCAAGCAAAGTTATGTGGGGATTCTGTAGAATGTTTTTTCTTCACAGAAATGGCAAAAATATAAAGTGCGCCAAACGAAGACGATGACGATACACGACGACGACGAAGAACGTTTTAGGAGTTAACGTCTTCGGTGGACACATTTATTTCTAGCTCATTATGAGTGAGGCACACGGTACAGTTGTATGAGATTCATTAAATTTAATTACTGCGTGTCCACGCACTTGTATTTTTAATGGCGATTTATTGTATGCCATGTGCGTTTCTCAAAAAAAAATTTCACTATATAAGAGAGGGTGTTGTGATATATAGTCATTCGGTTGGGCGGCGTCGTTTTTTGGTCTTCGTTAGCAGATTAATGAGCCGTTGAGGCATATTAACTCATATTTCGAATGATGGAAAATATGAAAAATAAAAAGATTAATTACAGAGGTGTGTTAGACAAATATTGCGGTAAGACATTTTTTGATCTATAGCATTTAGAATATTTATAACAGACTTGAAGATTTTATGAAGTTGCCTTTGCAGTAAGTATAATTATTTCAATGTTAAAAAGGGACCTTAATAAAAATATCAATTTCATAGCACTTATCTATATTTGCACTTTACTTAAGTCCCCCCTAGGTTAAGCTTTGACACAGCACAGAGGCTTATTATTTATAGGTTAACTACAACTATACAGTATAACTTAGGGCGAGACTCATATCTGCAGTTTTCTAAAACTTGGGTGAAATTTAAAGCTGGATCCGAAGATTCCGTAGATATAGGAAGAGATCTTCATTTCAAAATTTCAAGTTCCCGCATTGATCTTCATATAATCTCAATCCCAGTTTTATGGTGTGTTTAAGTGACACTTAAGTGGCTACCAAAATGTTTGACTTGAGAATCAGTTTCGCTGTGATTTTTGAAGGATCATGGCTCTTAACTGATACACCAAAATGCTGTTTTAACATGGGAAGTCTTTTGTCCAAATTCATTACAATACCTACCTCCTTAAGGTAACTTGTAAGGGTTTCTTAACTTTATAATATGTCTTAAAACAAAAAGTACACCAACTAACTTAAATAATGCTTCGTTCTAAAAATTAAAAAAAAACAAATATTAAATCACCAACCGCAACGCAACAATCACTGTCGCCATAATTTCTTGTTTTGCCATAACACAAGATATCAATTTTGCTTAGTAAACTCTATCCTGGTATTTTTTCTTAAGTCAACCTCATTATAAGATATACAACATATGTGTTTGTTATAGATTCTATTTTTACGTCTTTTTGAACAAAAAAAAAACACAATCCTAATAGAAAAAAGAAACGATACTAAATATGAACGTCAATTGGTCCTAAAATTGAAATTAATGAAGCCATAAAATTAACAGAGTCAATTAATTAAAAAAAAGAAACCAATTTTGCTTGAGTGTTTGATGATTATTGAAATGAGAAACTGTATACTTTACCGTTAGTGTTGTTGTAAAGGGCTAACATTATATATGTATAAATGGAACCTCCTTTATAATCATACGACAAGGAAGAGGACATCACAGAAAAAGTTAAATATCGATAAATCCCACCAACCGACCGTTACTAATGTGTGGCGACAGTTTTACATCTGCAATATGTGGGTTCAGTATATAATTCTACAGATGTTTGAGTGCTTCATTTATTATGAAAATCAATCAATAAGAAAGAAAAGAGTTTGAGCACGCATACATTTTATTATAGTTGTTGGTGATGCTGTTGGATTGAGGTTAAAACAAGTACACATAGGTAAACGCTAATATATACTTTCATTATCAAGGATATAGCTCTGGTGATCATTCGAATTTCTTACATTTTAGAGAAAATTAGACTACTTATAAAAAGCGCCATATCAAAGATTTCGCGGTTTCTTGAGCCATAAATGAACCAAAATGAAAATTCAATACTAACATATGTATGTACCTCAAGTTAATGCATATTCTAAGTTGTCTTCAAGTTTATTTTCCGCCTTAAAAATATAATTTCAGATTAATGATTTCATGATCTCATGGAAGAAAACTTTGCCCAAGGGCCAAGTTTAAATGTAGGTACACTCACAAAAAATATTTCGTAAAATCACTACAAAATATTTTAGTAGATTGATTTTTCGTTTAAAATACGAAATTTTTTAAAATAAACAACTTTTTCGTAGCCAACTGGCGATAAAAAATTCAGAAATACGAAAATTTTTTTTAATTTACGAAAGCACATTAATTTGTAAGTTGTAACTCTTTTTCACACGAATTTTTCGTGATCTGTAAATTATACAAAATATATTTTGTGTGGATACGAAATACAGTTGTATTTCTAACAAAATGTTTTGTAACAAAACTAGGTTCTAATCTAACCATTCGTAAAATATAGTCTTCAATAGTAAATACATCAAAACATTTCTTATTACCCACAGCTTACAGTTGCTTTTCCGTTCTGACCAGAGGCGGACTAACCCTCAGGCAAAAAAGGCAACAGCTGCCTAGGGGCCCAGCCCCGCCTAAGGGCCCCGCGGCTTTTAACACAATTTGTTTGATAGGTGTATTTAAATTGCTTCTTAAATTTTTTAAATTAAATTTTTAATAATAAAATAAATTTGATAATCATTGTGACTCAATTTATAGTTATTGTAAACTAACAGAATACAAATAGCTGAGAAATTTCTCGTTACTATTCAGAGTTGAAGTGTGTTTGAACTACGCTTCAACCCATTTGAATACCTTCGTCGAGTTAAAATGGGATTTCTTTGTTTCGACGTTATAGTGAGAACACAAGAGACGCGACGCAGGGCTTTGAAACTTTTTAAAGCTATAATATATACAAAATCGAGGTTCCACTATCGAAATCGAAATGGTGCCACTAAAAAAATTGCTTTCTTTCACAGTGTGGTAGCTAGGTTTCGATAGATTTTTGAAAGAGTTAATTCACCAAATTTGATGAGTTCGCTATAAGATATCCAAAAAATGGTCATATATAGGTAATTTCAAGCTGCTGTTGCATCAGCTGTTTAGCTCTGGATAGGTAGATATCCGAATTTTGAAATGCAGAATTTTGGAATACAGAATTTTGGAAACCAAATTCTCGTACATACAAAATTAAAACTCTTACCCGATTGTAAACTTTGATTGTATCAAAGTAATATAAGTAAGAATAATAAGAAAAGAATTTGAAAGGAAGAATAAAAAGAAAATAAGGTCAATGACTATAAAGAAGATAAATAAATTAAAAGAAACATTAATAGGTGTTCGATTCGGAAAAAATTGACAGGAGGAAAAAAATTACAAAAATTAAAAGAATGAAATTTGTAAATGTTTCCATTGGTTTTTTTTTCTTAAAATATTAATTTTTCATTAATTTTCATTTTTGAAAAATCAATTCAATCAATCAATCAATTTTTAGATAGGAGGGGGGCCCGATGCTAGCATTGCCTTGGGGCTTCTACATGTCTTAATTCGGCCTTGGTTCTAACCAATTTTGTAAATTCACGAAAATAGTCGTAATGCCATGAATGTGTTTTCGTATATTATACTAACGTTTTGTGTTTTCAAGCGCATGCATTTGTATTATTTACGATTTTTTTGTAATATTATTCATATTTTGTACCATTCGTAAATTACACAAACGATTTTAATTTTATTTCATGCATATGACTAAATATTTTGTAAAGCTGCAGCTGCACCTAGTCATTTAGTCGAAAAGTTGGTTTTTAGGCGCCGCCTTCAAAAATGATGCCAGCAATTCTTGCTCGATAAGGATAATTTTACCAGTTTGTATTGATTTTGAAGCATTTTTTTTTCTTTCCATATTTTTAACCGGTGCGATTCGTTTGTAGGAATTCATAAACGCCCAATTTTTTTAAGAGTCTTGTTGGAACCTATAAAAGAAGGCAACGACAAACTGCAGAATTGACCACTCTCAGGCCGATACCGAAGATTGTCTGAGCTTTTTTTTTTTAAGTCAATCGGTTTTCAGGTTTCAGATTTCGTACGGCAATTTAAAACAAACAGGTATACATGCAAGGTATATTCAATTTTATGTTCCAGATTATGTGTATAATTTCACTAACGACTTTTATCCAGATAAGAGAGAAGCCAGATTCCATAGAAAAATGCATTTCATGTCTATTACTTCAAAAATTTAAATAAAATCACCCACAATGAAAAAAAATACAAAATTGTTTTTCTCAAGCTCTCACACTTCAAATTTGACAGACGCTCGAACGAGCATACGATCAAAGCAATTTACGCAGCCACTATAGTACTGCACATATTATATATACAACCAAAAAGGGTGCAATTACGCTAATCGAAAACACTCGACCTGCTGCAACCGTAAAATAAACGTTTCACATTCCTTTGATCCCCAAAATATGTGTTTTTTGGGATACCGATTGACAGTATTTTTTTTTAATGGATCCCCATAGTCACACTGATCCACATGACTGTGTGATGATATTACAGTTACAGGCACAATATATTGTACTTATTTGTTATAAAAACTATATGAATATATCTTTTCTTCTCCTCAAAAAGTATTCAATGTGTTCGTTGCACCATGTTTTTGATGTTAAATGATTTTGACAGCTGAACTAAAGAATGAAGATTTTCAAAAAAATACCGATGAAGGATGAAGACTGACATAATAATTTGTACAATTGGAAAACATCTTCAAGAGGTTTTTTTTTTGTTTCTGAAGAGTTCAAACAAGGTAATTGCACGGATCAATGCCATCGGAAATATTTTCACGATGAGGTTGATAATAAAATTCATAGAATTTTTTTTTATTCTTATGGGATTTTTCAACAACATGATAATATTTTATTTTCCTTAATTTTTAAAGGTAGATATAAATTAAAAATACATACATTGAAGCTTATAGACAGACAAGACATTATAGAGTTTTTAATGTGGATATAGGATTTTTGAATCAAAATGATGACTAAATGAAAATTGTATAAGAATTTGTGAACATCCAAAAGCATCTTGGACATCACTGTCCTAAGATTCAAAGCAGAATAAAGAAATATATTATTTATTCTTATTTTGCAATCCGCACAATATTATTGAACAATTTTTTATTTCTTTCAAAAATATCACACCCAATTCAAAATAGTGATTAAAATAATTTTACCATGAATTTGTGCTTTTTATTACTTCATCTTGATCTTTTATTGTTGCATAATATTCATTTGTTAGTTCGATGGTCGTAAGGCATTCAACGCCCCACATCTTCACATATGGTTTTAATTAGATTAGCATTCCTTTCTCGCGGTGCGGTGCGGATGTATTATAGTACTCGTCGGCCGTTTTAGTGTCTTCTATTGAGTGAAAAAAGGGGTCTTCATTCTCATAATATCTGGTTCCTGATGCCTAAAGCCTGATGCGTGTTACGGCGGGGCTATAAAATGATATTTCGAATTTGTGACATTATGTTTATTCACTTGGGGGCTGATATACATATTTTGTGATGCTGTATTGCGATGGTGCGGCTTAATTACGGTGACTGAAATCTACTCTAAGTGAAGATGAACTATAAAAGTGTCATGGGAAACGATTAAAGACTTGAATATTATTATCGAAAAATCATTGGGGATTCATGATGTTGAAATGAAAATCACCGGTTATAATGAGTTTGTTTGTATAGAAGAGGAAAAGTATTGTTTTTGATTTGGTTCAGGGAATAATAAAAAAGATCGGAGTATCTGATATTTATTTGGGAAATACAATATGTACCTACCTATCTCTAAAGTATTACCAACCATTAACCATCAGTGAAGTGATCTATGGTATTTGAAATGATTTGTTTTTTCTCATTGATACACATGCTGGTTTTTGATTAGGGATGAAAACAAAAAATGTTTATGCCACTGTGAGTAGATTTATTATGTTTCACTAAATTGAAGCACATATGGTGCTTAACCTTTTATTGTTTGGAAAAGATTTATTTAAAAAAAAAATCTTAAGACGTTTTTAGAAGAAACTATTAAATTCATTGATTCAAAATAGCTTTTAACTTTTTTTCTATTAAATTTATATTATGTAGATATTGTCACTGTGTGGAAATGTGAAAATTCTAGAACTCTGCGATAAAACTTAGAATTTCAGGAGGGAAGCTTGACACATTACAACTATTTAGTTGGTCCATTGTGATACCACAAGAATTTCTTCCTACTCGTTGAACCACTTAGAGCTCTTTACGAAGCGCGCGAAGCTGTTTATACCATTGATTTTCCAGATCACTAGGATCATTTTAGTAGAACTCACCCAGGTGGAGCCCACGTCTTTTTGATAAAACAGGATATGTAGATACAGAGAAGGTGAGGAAGATTATTCCTCTTCTTCGTCCATAAAGCTTTTGCAGAAATCGTTTAAAAATACTCCAAGCTTCGTTGCGTGTTTGTCTTTTAGGCAGTGTCCGGTAATGACACCTATAACGAAGCCAATGAGCAATCTGCTTAGAGATATTAAACTCTTGGAGCGCTTCAAATCCAGCATAGGCCAAATCTGTTCCACCTAAGATATGTTTTCTCTATAGCATCATTTCTTTAGTATAAGTTTACATGTAGCGGAGGGTATACCAATATTTGTCCGATTTTACGATATCGGTAGTGTTCTTCTACTCATGTCGAGAGGTTGTCAGCTATACAATTTCCTTGGATGTCATGGCACCCAGCTGCAGAGGTGAATAATGAACTACTGTGAAGTGTGCCATCTCCTTAAGAGAGGGCTTTTTTTAAATTTGTAGAAACTGCAGAGTCCAGAGATTTGATGGTGACTTGGCTGTCTGAGAAAATGAGGATATCTGTGCTTGATATCATGATTTCTTTAAGACAGGACTTCTTTAATCGCTCTTTAATTGCTGTGCTCGCAGCTGTTTGTTTACAAAATATCATCGAGGAGTGCCAGGTGGAACTAGGCTTACCATCCGTCAGGATTTCGCCTGACATCTCAGGCTTTTAATGTCTAATCAGGCTTTGGCCAGGTTTCGTCCTTTGTCAGGTTTTTTTTTACAATTATCGCATAAAATATAATCGTTAGAAGGAAAACGTTTACTGAATGCTTTCAAATCGAAATGCTTGTAAAACGCAGTGAATATTTTTTTTTTTTTTTTTTTTTCATTTAGTTGCCACTTTTTAGAAAGAGACAAGAAGTTGTTAAATAGGGTGATTCAGAAATACATATACCTTTCTCGAAATTCAACAGGGACCGGGCGAAATTATGAAGCTTAGATTGAAACAAAAAAATTCAAAATCTAACACCATTTAGATCTCGCTACCAGCGCTTTTTCAATAATTTTGCTTGAAAGTCTTTGAAAATTGTAATTTGTCTCAAATGTTAAAAGCTGTATAACTTTGAATTTTGGTGCTAAAAGCATGAAATTTTCAGGGATTGTTCGTATTTGTATGTAGTTTTTATTTAAATTTGTATGTAAATATTCTACTACTTAATAACATTTTTTACTTTTGAAATCTTGTCCTTGTTTTGCAATTTCTTAAAAGGTATACAACCTATCACAACTCACCTCAGATCAAAAGTTATGAACATTTTAATTCAATCAAAAATGATTCTCAAACAAATTCAAATAAAAGTTCCCCCACACCATCGCGAAACTTTCGTGGCGAAAGATTCGCGTTGGTGTTGGGGATCCTTAAATCTTAGTTTTTTAAAATAGAAGGAAATACTTTGCTTATTTTGAACTTTTTTTATTGATTTATTTAATTAAATGGTCAACTCTTGGTCATTGAATTGCATTTTCGGTTTAACTAGACTTAATTTTAAGTCCACACCAAGTCCCTGGGGCCTATTTCACGGAACATACATCACATAAATTGTATGAATGTATGTACCTTAAAGTAGTCGCCAAATTTGGTTCATTGTAAATTTTGAATTTTTAGAAAAACTATGCGTCAACTTAGAAAACGCATAATTTAAAAAAAAATTAAAATTTACGCCCACTCATATGGGGCCTATTTTACGTCACATACATTTCTGTAATGTATGAGATGTATGTTCTGTAAAATAGGCCCCAGATCCCTTGCGGTTTTTTTCTGTAGACGCTTTCATTTTATTTATAAACAAAATAAACAAAAGAAGTTTCAAAAAGGAAAAAAAAAAAGTTTTTATTTGTCAGGCTTTTTTCTCAGAAATCAGGCTTTTCTTTCTTTACTGTCAGGCTTTGCTGATTTTAGAACTGGTAACCCTAGGTGGAACGGAATATCCAATGCAGCGATATACTCCGCCCGGGCTGAGTATTGGCAGGCTGAGTATTGGGCCTTGCTTATTTTTTTCTTTAAGGTAAAATTAATTTTTTATATAAAAAATTTTAAGAAAACAAAAATTTGGAAAAAAAAAATCATGTACCGATTTCCGAAGTATCAAATTATCAACTAATAGTTTTTAAATATGAATATGCAGACGTTATATGGGATCCGATTTCTAAGACTTTTTCTCTCCGTATTGAGAAAATCCAGAGACGTTTTACGAGATTTATATTTTATAAAATGAAATGGAGTTTCATTCCGGATTATAAAGCAAGATGTTTATTCCTTGGAATTTAATCTCTTGAATCAAAACGAACTATTCATGGTATAATGCTTGTGAGGATATTTTATGTTATCATATAAGATAACCTGCCTTACTTTTTATAATTCCAATTTATGCACCGTTAAGATCTTTACGTTCCAGGAATTTGCTTTTTGAGCAATATCACAGAACAAGCTATGGTATGTAATGAACCAATGTGTAGATCAATAAGGCATTTCAATGAAGTTTGCCAATTTATTGAAATAAGCAGCTCTAGAGATTTGTTTAAAGCTAATCTAGTCCTGATATATACTTTTTAATTATATTTATATATATGTACAATGTACATTATGCAAATACATGTAAATATTTTAAGATATTTTTATTTCACAATCTGTAGATCAATAAATAAATAAATAAATAAAAATAAATAAATAAATATTTTTTTAAAATATTTATTTTATTTTTTTGAAAACTTTGATATGCAGTATTATTCAAATTTATTAGAAGAAGAAAAAGTTTCATTAAAAAAGGATCAAAAGGTTATGAGATATTCAAAAACCAAAAAAATGGTTTTATGAGAGATTCTGTTTAAAAAGGTAGATACAATTTTTTCCAAAATTATAGAAGATCGCACTGATAATATTTCCCTTATATTTTTTTTATCAAAATCGTATAGGAGTCGTTTTTGAGAAAAATAAGATTACCGGTTATTAAACACTTGTATGGGAGGTGCCGTTACTTTCAGTTTAAGATACATTTTTATTTAAAATCGGCAAGAAAATATTAAAAACTGCTGGGTGATTATTTTAATAAAAATCCATCAAGTTGTTTTCCAGTTATTAAGTTATCAAAAAAAAATTTAAGCTTTTTTTTTTAAATCCAAAAATATATTTTTGAAATATAATATAGGTAACTACTTTTAAAGCTTTTTGAAGCATTCACACAAAAAATTGATTTTTGAGAAAAACAATATTTTAATTTTTGTTCCTAAAAAAAATTAAAAAAAGTGTCGGAGGAAAAAAAAAACGCT
Source organism: Epistrophe grossulariae (assembly GCA_929447395.1). Classification (NCBI taxonomy): domain Eukaryota; kingdom Metazoa; phylum Arthropoda; class Insecta; order Diptera; family Syrphidae; genus Epistrophe; species Epistrophe grossulariae. The sequence continues at coordinate 142,834,807 of OV839567.1, read as the reverse complement.
ACGTACCAAGTTTAAAAAAAATCGACCCAGACGTTTTCGTTTAGGCTGCAGCCGAAAGGACAGACAAACAGAATTGCGAGGTCCACTTTTTTTAATCTCGCGTTCGATTTTGGTACGAATCCATTACTTCACAATTTCGCTAGTTCTTGTGAGCCTCACAAGTTGTGACGGTGTTATCAGAATACGAAAACCTCACAAAATCAGTTTTAACTCACTTTGAGGTTGTTGTGACGTTAGGTTTTAGTGAAGTTTGCCAGAATAGAGTTGTAACTTGTAAGGTCATCATGATTCTTTAATAGCGTGATTTTGTCAAAGACTAATACAAAGGAATACAAAATTCACCTTTAAGAAAATTAGTTTCAAAATTAAAAAAAAAATGTTGAGTTTGAAAATTAATTTTCCTAAAAGTATATTCACTCAAATAATTTCATTTAAAAACAGAATTGAAGAATGGATTTCTGATATAAACATGAAATTGTATAGGTGTTGCCGATGTTTTTAAATATTTTTTTTTTTTTATTTAAAGTCAATTTTTTAGAAAATTCAAGATGGTGGCTATAGCTTCAGCCTATCATTTTTCTGAAACTTCCAAAATAAGTTAGTAAAAGGACAATTGTTTGAGCGTTTTTTTATATTTCATGTGTTTGCTTGTGACATTAACACTTGGTTTTGCAATGACACTTTTCTAAATTATGCCGTTTTTCTTTATAATATTTTTGACTTATCATAATCAAATAAATTTTGGAAAAGTGGAACATTTTGTTCTAAAACATAAAATAAATTATAAAACTGTACTTACTTTATTGAGAAAACTGGCCCAACACAAGTTTGTTGGTTTTTCACCAAAATTTAACGCTAAATCCTTGACACAACACGAATATATGCCACTTTTGCACAATTTATAATAATTTTTTTGCAAGAATAATATAAATGAATGTAAATGTGTGTCTAAGGGCCAGTTTCACAGTGAAGTAAGAGTCACTTAAGTACCGAATATGGAAAACTAATTCCCAATTTCACAGTGTAAACTTATCGGAATAAGTGACACTTAAGTTTCCCATGTTGGCCACTTAAGTTCCACTTACTCAGGTAGTAAAACTGCGGCTTAAGTGCCAAAATGGGAAAATTAAGTGCCACTTATTTTGTTAAGTGTGCACTGTGAAACTGACCCTAAGTATTCAATGTAAATAACTTTTAAGTCACTTAAACTTTAAGATCTTTTGAACAAAAATCTGTGAATTACTTTAACTTTTACTATTAAATAATATAGATCCCATGTATTATACATATTTTTGTAATAAAGATAGCATTGAAGGTAATAGGACTTGTAAGGTTTCTCAAACAAAAATTCTTATTTTTTTATAACTATTTTATAAATGTTATTTTCTACATTTTTTTTTATAAAAATGCCAATAAGGCCAATTTTATTCACTCAAAGTTTAACTTGAGGATTTTCATTTTGAATTTGCTTTTATTCTCTCAAAGTTTACGTTTTCAACTTTCGATTTTCAACTCTAGAGTTGATCAACTTTTGATTTCTTAACTCCTGGAAAAAGTAGAAGTTGGTCGAGCAAAATTGAGATTTGTCTTTGTTTGTTTTTATTTTTTTTATAATATGCGCACACTCATGGGGTTACATGGAAAATTGGTGAATGTTACCAAAAATGTATATTCTTTGTTCGTATTTACCCTTTCATTTCAAGAATTCACTTCCAAATATTCGTCAATGAGAGATAGGTCGGTTGCAACCCTTTACGTTTTACGTCAGAACTTTCATATTTATGAATTTTTGGAGCTGAATTTTTGTCTATATATGTATTGTATTGGTCTGTGAATTATTAATACAGCGTCTGAAAACCAAAACCACTCACAAGGTTTGAATGCGGAAATATCGCCATCCAAACATTTTGTATGGTTTAAATCGAAATAAAGAAATATCATCTTTGGATGGAAATATTTCGAGAACCAAATCTCATAAATATTTTGGTTTTCAGTTTAAAGTTCAAAGAGTTTAAAAAAATGATTAAGAATTTCAACTCAACTCCTTAGTTGAGCAATTGTGAATAAAATGGCCCTAAATCGGTTTTTTTTTCTTGATACTAATCTTAAGAGAATATTTCTTTTTGCCAACGCAGTGATGAACTAACTCCAAAATAAAAAAAAGCTAATAAGAATATTATAAATTTTTTCCGGAAAAATGACATAATTTGGAGCGGGTCTGGGAAATCTTTCATTTTTACACCATTTTTTTAATTTATTTTATTGAATTTTAATAAATAAAATATAGAAGTAGATAATCTAATATTAAAAAAAAAATCTGAATATTAAAAAAAAATTATATGTATTATGAAAAATCGTATGACTCAAAAACTTCAAACTCATTTTCTGATGAATCAGGTTTTTTGAGTTATGCCGGTTTTATTAAAAAGTGACGATATATTGTAAGAAATGTATACATTTTGATTTTTTTAAAGTTAAAACAAAAACATTCACCGCGTTATACACCTTATTAATCAATACGAATGTTGCAATTAAGCTAAAGTGATGACATTTGAAACTCTAATGTGTCCGTTCACACCCTGCTCGGTGGTCTTAGCGTTATCCATGGTCCTTTTATATCAAAACAATTTGAAACATTATTAAATCTTGGCAGATGTTCAAGCTGGGATTTTACCGTCATTATAATATATACAAGCACACATCGCAGCACACACCGCGCACCAGCAATGCAAACCTGCCGCAATTTTTATTTCCTTCGACTTCGACTATACATATAATAATGTATACGACTAAACGCGACACAGGAAGTAAAGACCTTCTAAATTCTTTTTCCATTAGGCAAACCACTCATTCAGCTATTAAATGAGGGAAGTTGACACACCATGGAAAGACACGGGTGAAAATGCGGAAAATGGTGAAAATGGCCACTTAATCCAATCTAAATGGCTAGTAAAATTGCACTCTCCGATGCCATGTCCTGCTGCTGCTGCTGCCACATAGCCACACTGCACTGTACCGCACCATCAAATCCCAAGAAAATTCAAATGGATAATGCAAAAGAGTCCTGCCAGTTCAAATTTTATTTTAGCATGTGTGATATCGTGTATCCTATACCTATATTCGTTTATCTTCATATATTAATCTATGCGTCAGTAGATTCTTCATTCACCTTGCGTATCTCACATCATCTGAGGGTTGAACGCTTGGATGGATTAAATTTTCTGTAATTTCTTTTGTATTTCAACAGGGAATTATTGGTCCAAATCCTTAGTGTTTTAAGGGTGACTCTGTGGCGCATTGCATAGCAGAATATAGCTCAGCACACCTTCATTTCTTTTTCCATTGATCAAGGGCACGAACACGAAAGAGAATGCAATTAACCTTGCGATTGTGTCGAACAGGATGTTAAAAGTGCACACATGGATTTAAGTGGGTAGTTGTACGCTTCAATTGATATTTCTTTGAGATAAAATGAACATAATGATTTAGAATGAATTACCTACTGGTATACATAGTCACATTATTTCTATCGCAAACATTTTCGTAATATCCAGTACAGGTTATTATATTTCTACTAACATTCATAGGTAGATAATATCTCTGCTAAAAAACTACCAATTTCTACATGTTTAAGTCCAAAGTTCTGTCAAACTTCATATTAAACAAATTAAATTGACTATAATTAATGTTTTAGCAAGGGGTGCAACCTTCAAATGACAATTTTCATAAAGGCTCTCAATATAATTCCAAAGCTAGTAGGTATTCCTACCAATAAAAAAAAAGGACTGTAAAGATTTGTATTAAACTTTGTACCGCGTATAGTATACATATAATGTTGAAAGTGATATTTTTGTAGTTAAATTTTTTTACAAAAATAAAAAAAATCCTAAAAATGGTTATAAATGGTACCCCCCCGGGCCCCATAGAACCATTGTTTTTGGCGGTTCAAATAATTTTGATTAATTTTTTTTAAAGGTAAAATATTTATGCCAAAATTTTCAAAATTTTTTATCTCGAATTTATTAAAAAAAACTTCAAGAAAACGACTTGGTCGATTTTTATTAAACTTCGCACCTAGCAGTTTTTTTTAAATTTTCTAGCAGATTTTTAATAAAAATAATTCTTATAACCAAAATTAACTTGTTTTTCTCAAAAACGATTGCTAAGATTTTAATAAAAACCATTTAAGCTCAATAAATTTCCACATTACTGAGGCTTCTATCAGTCAAGGCATTTTAAATCTTGGTGATAACAACAGTCCGGGACCCGATGGTGTTCCAGCCTCTATTCTGAAGAAGTGTGTATCTCATTTGTGTTACCCGTTGTTTATTCTCTTTAATGAATCTTTAAAAAGCTCTATTTTTCCCAATATTTGGAAAAGTGCTTTCATAACCCCAATACATAAAAAGGGATTGAAAACTGAGATCAAAAACTACCGGCCGATTGCTAAATTATCTGTAATTCCGAAACTATTTGAATCCATTTTATGTAATTTTCTCTCTTTTCACTGTAATTCAATTTTATGTAGTAGTCAACACGGTTTTGTCAAAAAAAAAGTCTACTGTGACAAATTTATTTAACTTTACATCCTTCTGCTTAGATGCTTTTGAAGACCGTGATCAAGTTGGCTGTATCTTCACTGATTTCAGTAAAGCTTTTGATAAGTTGTGTCACAACACTCTTGTAAATAAGTTAAATTAGTTAGGATTTAATAACAATTTTCTTAAGTGGATTACTTCGTATCTCCTAAAAAGACATTACAGTGTAGCTTTTCGCAATGTATGTTCTAATCAATTTATTGTTAATTCAGGCGTACCTACCTCAGGGTAGCCATTTAGGACCTATTTTGTTCATCCTTTTTATAAATGATATTGTCTCAATTGTCCAAAATTCTTGTGTTCTTATATATGCTGATGACACTAAACTTTACAAAGAATAAAATTTGAATCAGACTGTTTACTCATGCAAGACGATATTTTAAGATTCAGGGTTTGGTGCAATAAAAAAAGACTTATCTTAAACGTTGACAAGTGTAAGGTTATGAGTTTTACACGCAAAAAAAGATCATTCACATATAACTACTCATTTGACACGGAACCTTTGAACAAAGTTTCAATATTCTCTGATTTAGGAATTAGTTTAGATTCAAAATTGACTTTTAACGATCACCTAAATCATATTATTAAAAAAGCTAATAAAACATAAGGATTTATTAAACGATTCTCACGTGACTTTAAAGATCCTTTAGTTCTCAAGCTTTTATTTATTTCTTTTGTGAGACCCATTCTTGAGTACGGCTGTGTGGTCTGGGCACCTCACTATTCTATTCACAAATCGAGGCTTGAAGCAGTTCAACGAAGGTTTTTGCGATTCTGTCTCCGTTTTCTACCTTGGTCTCAAGAAACAGCACTTCCCTTATATTCGCATATAGGTTGGTTCTGATAAATCTTCCATCACTTTATAATCATCGAAAGTATATCCAATTCTGTTTCATTACTGGTATAATAAATGGAAATATATCATCTTCGTCGGTTCTTTGCAGGCTGAATTTTAACTTTAGCCGAACAAGCTTAAGATTACCGGCAACCTTTGTGCCAAATTTTTAGTAGGTCAAACTATGGTGCTAATAGTCCTTTGAATCAATTAATTACAATATAATATAATACATTTTATTTTCTCACATCTTCTGTTATTGACAATTTGAAAAGTATGAAATTCAAAACTTTGTTTATAAGAGCAATAGATAATAACTATAGTTTTAAAAGATTATATGTAACGTTTTAGTAATTAACGGTCTCCAAATAATTAAATAAATAAAAATTGTATGTGGGCTATATTCAGTACGATCTACCATATTATTGAAAAAAAAAATTGTATCTACTTTATAGTAAGGGTATTTCTCATAGAACCATTTTTTTGGTTTTCGAGTATGTATATTATAACCTATTGAACCGATTTTAATGAAATTTTTTACACAAAACTTCTAATAAGTTAAAACAATATTAAAAAAAAAAGAAAAATTGGATTTAGAAAAAAAAATTCAAAATTATTTTTGAAAATTCGAAAGTAGGTAAGTAGGTAGATGATTTTATAAAAAAAAATAATAAAAAAAAATTTAAAATTCCGCATTAATAAATACTAAAAAATGATGATCCTGAACTTTGCAGACAAAACGTCCGCTGAAGTTTGAACAACCACCAAAGCCGTAATACTTGTTCGATTTTAAAAAACTAAAAGGCAATCGCTTTGTCTCGGCAAAATCTAGTGCCGATATTTTTTTGTGTTTTTTTATTTGCCTTAAAAAAAAAGTTATGGCCAAAAGATTCAAAAACAACCAAACAAATACAGTGCATTCTCGATTATCGCAACTAATTAAAACAAGGGTAGTTGCAATGACCGAGGTTGTTGCAATAACCGAGTAAATAATTTTTTAGGCTCAATTCGAGATGCAAAGCGAAAATCAGAAAACCAGCATTTATATAATATATTTGATGCAACAACTTTTTTCAATAACACGTAAATAATAAGAAACAAAACAAAAATAAGTTAAATTATTAAGAATTGCTGTATTGAAAGCTTGCATTGCAGTTTCAGCCTTTATTTTGGGAGCAGGATTCTCAACCTCGGGCCCACTTCAATTTGATATTTCAACTGTTTCATTGTCTTCATAGATTTCCTCATTGTTATAAATGGTTTCGCAGACCCAATCATAAATGTCTTCATTCGAAATGGATTCATTGACTGAAATTTCATTAAAGAGAGTTGATATGGATTCTACGACCGCGTGTTCATTGATAATTTGAGATCTAACTGTGCTCAAAGGCAGCTCATCCTCATCTTCCCAATTGTTATGAGAAGCCATCAAAACATTCCAAAATTTTTTGATTTTATCTGCCTGCAAAAGTTGCACTTATCGAGTCAATTTTTTTTGAAGAGTTGCGATTACTGCGTCAACAATGATATAAATTCAGCTGTTGCGAAAATCGAGGAGTTGCGTGAATCGAGAGTTGCGTTAATCGAGAACGTACTGTAACTAAAAAAAACTTTGGCCTTCAGTCACCACTGTAATTTTCACCGCATTTTCATAAAAATTACGGCAATCGCTTCGTCTCGGCAAAATCTAGTGCCGATATTTTTTTAATTTTTTTTATTTGCCTTAAAAAAAAAGTTATGGCCAAGTTATGAAAATGCGGCGAAAATTACAGTGGCCCTTTAGTTTTTTAAAATCGAACAAGTATTACGGCTTTGGTGGTTGTTCAAACTTCAGCGGACGTTTTGTCTGCAAAGTTCAGGATCATAAAAAATGGTGTACCTACTAATTTTTCTTTTCAATGTTTTAAAAACTTTAAGCTGCCCAAAAGCAAAAGTTTGTACGTGTATATGCCCTACCTGCTATTGAGCTCAAATTTTTAGGAAATTTTCAATATCCTAAAAAGTATTTATGTAATTTTTGATAAAAATCGGTGCAGAAATTTGCCTAAAACTGTAGTTTAAGCGAGGCAAAACAAACAAAACTAGTTAAGAAAGGCACGCAGGGTATGTAGATTGTATAGTCCTTAAACATATTTATGAAACCATGCAAAACGTTAACAAGGCCTCCGCTTTTTTTTTAGTAATTTTGAGTTCTTGAAAGTATCGTGCAAAAATTTCCAAAACCTGAAATCTCAACATGAAAATTAAAAATAATTATTTTTTGAAGATTAAGAGAGGTAACAAAAATCAATCAAAACAAAAACTTTTACGTTTTGAAGAGTCTCCGACTTATTGGCAACATTTTCACCGATTTTCAATGTTAGAATGCGATATTTTGTTAAGCTATAGGATCTTGCTTGGATTTAAGTGTTTTTCAAAAAGATACACCCAACGTACGAGTAATTTTTCACATCAATAGTTGCACATGGTACAATGTATATAATGTTGAAAAGAACCTTGATATAATATTCCTTAAGCTCAAGACAAACTACCTTCATAAAATCTTGCGATTTATTTTTCATAAAATACTTAATTACAGCAGTAATTCGCTTGAATAATTTCAAAACCTTAAATAAATAAATCTAAAAAGTTAATTCACAGTCCACCAAACCACTTAAATGCTTTCAACCCTAATCTTCTTATAAATTGAAATAATTCAGGTTACATTGAATTAGCGGTGGTATGAGGGGGATGGGGCTATATTATAGATACAACTAAAGCTGTAAGCAAATTTTTAATGCGTTTTTCAAAAATCGGTGGTGGCGTTGTGTTTTTCTATTTCAAAAATACCAAGCCATACCAAACCAAGCCAAACCCACAAGAAAAAAAAATAAAAAAAAAGTTTCTGTTCACTAGAAAATAAAATTGAAATACTTTTCCCACCATTATTTCCCTAATCCTCAAAAACCCCTGGAAGATTTAAGAAAATCGTTAAATTGAAACAACACCGCATTAAAAGATTCCATCGCTGCTCCGAGGCCGATGACGATGAATATATAAACTCGCTCGCATAGCTTTTCTATTTTGCCTTCAATAAAAGTAAATTATTTGTACTTACGGTCTTGATTAGGACTAATCCTTTTTACTTAAGCATTATTTTTAATTATCATCTAGCTATGCGTTTTTTTGTTATTTTATTTTAGGTAGATATGTATATTTTTGCGCGACCACTGAAGCATATTTAAAAAGTTTTAAAGAAGCCGCATTATCCTGGTGTGCCTTGAGGCCTTGAGGGGCAATTAAAATTGAGCTTGATCGAGAGGAAACAAGAAAACAACACACAGCGTAATTTATATCACTTCACATGCGGATAAGAAGAATTTTGAAATTCCTTTGCGGATATAAATCTCCCGAATAACGAACAACACGCATCTCTTTTCGAAATGAGATCTTTAGGACAGGGTCACACGACTACGCCCATGTGTAGTCTAGTTAAAATAATTTATTGCGTTTTGCCCTCGATGGGTAGCTATAGATAGATAGATAGATAAATATATATATGAAGGAAAATTCTGCGAGACGATCAGGAATCTAATTAAAATATTTACATTTTGGGGATACGGATACAAAGTATATACGGTACTGGAATTTAATTGAATACTCTTTCTTGATGGTCTCTCTCTCTCCATATAAGAAGTCCCACGTGCCATTCAAGCGGAATCTGTGCCACTGATGCGATATAGTATTATTTAGAATTGATTGGAAATTCTTAAGATACTTTCAGTTTTCTTTTTGGACCGACCGACGCACGAGTGCCAAAGATTTAAATATATTTAAAATGTTGCCAGATGGAAGTCACATGTGTGTGAATATGGGAACGATTCCATTGATGTCAGGTAAGATGGATTTGTCTAATAATATTAATTGGAATTTGGAAGTATGGAGATGGGTTCATGGGGTTCGTTGCCTACGATATAAAAAATCTGTATTAGTTAAAATTAAAAATTTCATTTGTACATTTTATTGAATTTGATTCGTATAAGTAATAGAATTAAGTACACAATTCAAGTGAGAATAAAATGTTCATAAAAAAATTATTCAAACTTTTGAAGTAGGTAAGTAAAGAGTTTTTGTTTTGATGTTTTCATTTGGAAATTCTTTGACATTTCACTTAAAATCAATTAACACTGATGATTAAGCTAAATAATCCTAATTTTGTTGCATTTCAAAAAATTTTTTAAATTGAATTTATACGTACATATACCTTCAAACTTATCAAATTATGGTGAACTTTGAACTTTAGGTATTAATCCAAAAATTCTAAAAAATATTTTGGAATTTCTTATATTTGAAAGTTGTTCCAGGTTGTTCCCGATTTGTTCCCGATTTGTTCCGCATTGGTGCAAGTTTTTTTTGAAAAATATTCAAAAATGGGGGTTTTAGAGCCAAAAAACCGTTTTTGACTTAGCCCCCCTTTTTTTGAAAATAAAATTTTTGAAAATTGTTCTAAACATTGTTCCAAGTTTTTGGACCCCTATGTTCAAAATTTCAAAAGTTATGGGCAAAATTCAAAAAAAATTTTTTCGGGTTTCAAAAAGTGTTCTAACCATTGTTCCAAAAATCTAAAATTCTAGGACGGGTATTTTTAAAGATAAGACCTTCCAAACTTTATTTCAAAAAAGGGGTGTTTTTGAAAAGTTAAAAAACTCGGAGATGTTTTCTCAAAGTTAGATTTTAAGCTGATAGTACCTATGAATGTAAGGTCATAAAGTTTTTTCAATACGTACATTTATCATCAAGTTTGAAAAGTAAATGCATTAAAAAAAAAATATTATAGAGAGCCGTTTTTTTGGATTTTTGAAATAAAGTTTGAAAGGTTTATACTTATTGACATGGCGCTTTAGAATGACAAAGCATAATTCCAGTATTATAGCCCCTAAAAGTATTCTTCTTTTTTAGTATTTCCCTTATAGGTATTTTGCTCCAATTTTTAAAGCCGCAATATATCCTAACTGATGACTTGTATGGAAAAATGTAACTTGTAAATACAGCCAGTATTTCTACTCGTAAAATAATGATTATATATCTTCTGTTAAAAAATCTGCACTTGGGTTTTTTCCAGGGATTGGTATTTTTTGTTAATTTTTTTTCCTGTGAGATGAGCTAAAACAAAAATTCCAATAACTTGGTAACAAGTGGATAACAAGTGCAGCTAAGTTACTTAACATCTGTCAACCATTCCTGTTTGCATGTTTTCGGGCAGAATAGAAGGAACCTGCCGAATCTGAACGACCTCATCTCATCATAGAATCTCATATTTTGTAGAGTTTAACATCACTTATACCAAATATAACATAAGTAGACTGGTCTTGTCTAAATAACTGTTTAAATGTTAACTCAATGATCTTTGAATTTTATAATATTTTGTTTGATTGTTTTCTTAAATCAGTACCTCTTGCTATTCAAAAAACGAGATCTTCGGTTCCTGATTTGTACGATAATGAATTAAAAAGTCTTAAAAATCGAAGAAATAAATTTTGGTCCGCTTATAAGCTATTTCAAAGTGAACAATTTTTTTTTTAAATATTGTGTTTCAAGAGATATTTTTATTAGAATTTCAAGTTTAAAGTATTTTAATTATCTTCAGAACGTGCAAAGAGATCTTAAAATGAATCCGAAATGTTTTTGGAAATTCATAAACAGTAAAAGAAAGTCTTGTCCTTACCCGTCTGTTCTCAAGTCGAATGGCATTTCAAGTCATGACCCTCGAGTTATAACGCAACTTTTTTCGGACTTTTTTCAAAGTGCCTTCAACTGTGATACTAACAACTGTGATACTTTAAACTGTGATACTTTAAACTGTGATACTTCGAACTGTGATAAACTTGACGAAAATGACAGTAACTTTGACCTTTTAAAATCTTTTCCTTACTTGACTGATATAAACTTTAATATTTATTCTGAAGACATTAAAAAGTTTATATCTAATCTTGATGAAAGTTGTGTACCAGGTCCTGATGGTATACCTTCCATTATTTTGAAGAATTGTGTAAATCACTTGTCGTTTCCTCTGTCTATTCTTTTTAACTTATCAATGTCTTCTTGTGTTTTTCCGTCTACTTGGAAAGATTTTTTTATAATCCCTTTACATAAGAAAGGTAAAAAAGATGATATTAAAAATTATAGACCTACTGCTATGTTAGCCGTTATTCCTAAACTCTTAGAGGCTATTATTTGCGAATCACTATAATGTTTTTATGTTAAATCAATTATCGCTGCAAATCAACATGGTTTTACAAAAGGTCGCTCTACTGTGACTTTTTTAATGGAATTGACAGAAAGTTGTATTGATTCGTTTAAAAATAGAAAACAAGTAGATTGTGTCTTCACCGACTTCAGTAAGGCATTTGACAAACTCTCACACCGAGTTTAGTTATTAAAACTGAGGAAGATGGGGTTTAGCGAACAGTTTGTATCGTGGCTCCAGTCTTATTTATTTGATAGATTTTATTCGGTTCTTTTCAATGATTGTGAATCAATTAAATTTAAGGTTAACTCTGGAATACCACAGGGTAGCCATTTAGGACCCGTACTTTTTATTTTATTTATTAATGACTTACCGTCTCTTCTGAAATATTCTAATTGTCTCATTTATGCGGACGACGTTACAATCTTCAAAACTATTGAAAATACTCGAGATTGCGAGGAGTTGCATTGTGATCTTAATTTGTTTTTCGATTGGTATGTTCGTAATTTTTTGACTCTCAATATTGATAAATGTAAAACTATTACTTTTACGAGAAAGCTATCCGTATCTCCTGCAAATTAATTTCTTAATGGTGAATTATTGTCACGAGTTAGCGATTTAACTGTCCTTGGTGTCCTATTTGATCAAAAACTTGACTTTATACAACACATCAACTCCATAACTAATAAAGCTAATTCAATTCTTGGGTGGATAAAGAGAGAGTCAAGGCAGTTTTCTGATCCTTTTGTTATCAAACAGCTTTTTGTGCGACCCATTATTGAATATGGTCACCCCACTATGACTGTCACATAGCCAGATTAGAACAAGTGCAAAAAAGATTTCTGAGGTTTGCACTCAGAGGATTGGGTTGGGAAAATCCTTACGAACTCCCGCCTTATAACAACAGACTGAAACTGATAGACATGCCTAGTCTTGAGAGCAGACGCTTGTATTTATCTTTTGTCTTCATTGTGAAACTTATTAACGGAAACATAGACTCTTTGCACCTTCTGTCTCGCATAAACTTTAATATTCCTCAAAGGAGCTTGAGGAATTTGTCCGGATGCATATTTATTTCAAATTATCGGACTAATTACGAACGATTTTCTCCTCTCAATAAAATGTTTAAATTATTTAATTTTTTCAACAGTAAATATACTAATTTGTTCAACCAAAAACTGTTAATACTTCAATTAAATTTAAATCAACTTTTTTTCAATTTTATAACATGCACATATAATTATAACCTTTAAAGCTAGCAATTAGCTGAGTTAATAAATAAATAAATAAATAAATTAAAAGGTTTCAGTACATTTTATAAAATTTTGTGTATCTACCGTTAAAATGAAAATTCTGTCACTGATGATTTGTTAACAATATTTTTTAATGTCTTTTATAAAAAATGTAAAATAATTTCTATAACTGACCTATTAATGAAACAAGTTCAACTTTGACGTCCGCACCAACATTTTAAATTAAGAATGGCAAAATTATCAAAAAAATAATTTAATAAAATAAATTAATTTTAGGACAAGACTAGAAAATGTCAATTTATAACAGTTACTACAGTTTATCGCCATAAAAAGTGGATGTGATGTGCATTAAAGCGGTCTGCCCGACTTAAAAACAAAAACTCCGGGTGCTCGAAGTATGCCCATGGGCGGAGGAGGGACCTGGCCCCTGCATTAACAGTATACCTTAATAAACAAAACTGTTATAAATTGGCATTCCTTAAAATATAGTTTCCAAAATTTTAACTGTAGCTACAATTTATTTGGCTTTTCATTGTTTTCTTATTTAAGTAAATCTTCTTAAGTATCTACATAAACTTGATACCAATTGCAAGTCTATTATTCCCGTATAACTACCAATATCTTTCCAATAACCCATTTTATGTATAATTAGAAAAAAACCAGCCCTTTTCAGAAGTGATTTTGAAAATCTCTTAATCACTTCTATTTTCTTTAATTAATATTGCCGTACAAATGTTTCCTTTTCTAAAAATGATGTTAATGTTACCTACTTACTTTCACTAAATAAAATCTCATAGATTTTTTCGCACAGTTGTTATTTATTTATACCTTACGTACATTATGTATGTAGCTTACAATTTTTATTCATTCATTTACAGAATATACTGTATAAGGGTCTTCGGGGCTTTTAACCATAAGATAAAGGGGATTTTTTGGCCTACAATGAATATATTGGTTGACATAACATTACATTAGCGAATTAAATTGGCATCATTAGATGTCGTGGCTAAAGTATTCAACAAAGAACAAAAAAAAAAAAGTAAGAAGTTATATTTATAAGGGATGAAGAAGTTCTACTCCCTTTGAAAAAAACATCATCCAGGGAACAGGGGTAAAGTTTATGCATACATAGAATAGAAATACTTGCGGATCGTGGTGATGATTTATGGGCAAGCACTTATATTTTTCACTTTGATGAATCCTGTTACACTAACCAAAGCAAAGCCTCAACCCTCATCCTATCACATCACACATAAAAAAAAAAAAATTCATTCATCCAATTTGTGTGATGAAAAATGCACTTGTTTTTATGCGTGTTGTATATACGTACCCAATGATGCTATTGTAGCACCCTCTCTCTCTCTTAAAACGTTTAGTGCCATATAGTAGACAGCTAAAAGGGATGAAAAGTAAATACAAATAAATATTAGAAAGTGCATTTATTCGGTCCTATAACTTTCCCTCCGAAACACTTTCGAGTTGAACTAATTATGGACAGGGATGGCAGTTTACTTCAAATGAATTGTATTTTTTTTTATATTTTTATGATTTCTGCTTCGTTTATGTTAAGTTGTCAATTTTAATTTATTTAAAACTAATGTACATACAATAGGGCAGAAAGTACTTAATCTTCAGATATAGCTGAAATGTCTGCATACCTATGTGTATAATAATATTTATTCTTCTGACAGTTAACTGATTGTTAAATTGATGATTAAAAAATGTCTTAGTCTTAGCAACTATGTATACTTAAAAAATCGAACAGCAATAATAAATAAAGTAAAATAGCCTGTAGATATAGTTTTTTTTTTATTTATTTATAAATTTTTCGATTTTCAATTAATTATAATTATTTTTGTCATTTAGATTTATTTTATTTAATTTGATTGATTTATTTCGATCAAGATTCTGTTAATAGGTGTGTTCCTTTACTTTAAAACTCTGTGCATTTGTTTGAATTTTTACGTCATTTTATTTTTTTTATATCAACTTTGACAGACTTTGGTGTAGAAATTCACAGAAATGCACATAGTTTCAAAGTAAAGGAACTAGGCTAATTAAATAATTTTAATTATTTCTGAAAATTAGTTGATTTTATTTCTAAAGTGCAGTGGATAAGTTTTTTGCCTATTCACTACTTTCTTACATCACTACTTTCCAGTTTTATCATTTTCATCCCTGTGCCATAAGGTTCTTTTTCAATTCAATCGAGCGTTAAAAATTTTTGTTCTTCGCTTTAGAGGTTATAGATGTTGCTTAATGTTAGTTGTTTTAACACTGATGTGTTTGAAGAAGATATTTTTTTTAAAGTATCTCGATTGGTTTTCAAAATATGTATGTTCTTTTTTTAATTTTTTTACCTACACTATGCGAAAGCTGACATCTGAATCAATGTTTTTTTTTTTAAGTTCATTGACTTATTTTTTGAGGGTTAAATGAAGTTTTAGTCAACATTTCACAATTTTCTGAAATAATGCACTTTACTTTTTCTTCTGGTGGATGCAACTTACTGTATTAAGTTCCAGGCGAGTATAATCAGGAACTAAATACACGTTGACAGGTCGTACTTTGAGCTATAAACAAAGGAAACCGACTAATTTGTTTGACAAAAAAGAGTTTTTATAAAAAAATCTTCTTTTTTATAGAAGGACTTAGGCAACATTTACACTTAAGAAATATTGCGTTCTTTAAAGTAGACATCAAGACCCTCCTTCCTATACCCATGTAGTGGCAGTTGGGAGAGCTGTCCTCCTCCTAGACCTCATGGGACGCACCGTACATTGTTACATACATTGTTACAGCTCGTTGCAAACAAAGGATTAATTGATTCCGTCTAGAGATAGAGAACACTCTAAAGGAATCCTTAACTTACTCAAAAAAGACCACGAGAATCCAAATGAAAAACTGATGATTTACACAAAAAGTAACAAAGGGGCAGAGATGTAAAAGACTGCAGTACTTTGGTAATGCAGTTAGTAAAGTCGCAGTTAATTAACTTAACAATTGAATACAAGTTAATACTGCGTACATGGGTACTTTAACTGCAAAATAAACAGTCAGCAGTCAGTACTAATATTAGTACTGTGCAGTTAATGAAAGCAGTTAATTGACTAAAAGTTAATTAACTGTACTTTTTAACTGGTTTTAGTTTTAAGTCACTCGAAAGTCTTCAGTACTGGCCTTGTTTTGGTTTTAGTCAGTAAGTCTTTTAACTGCAGTTAATTAACTGCAAGTCTTTTAACTTATTTTTAGTGTTTTTTGACTAAAATACTTCAGATTTGTAATAAAAGATTACAAAAAGTAAATAAAATGCTCACAATGCATTTTGGTTGATATTAGTAGCATTAAGGATCTCCCACACCAACATATTTTGTTGATTGACAACCACGTGTTGTTATTATTGTTTTCGTCGTCTCCACAAAAGATTCGCGTTGGGATTTTTGGGATATTCGATATGACATCTTAAAAGTTAACTTCTAGTCAAAAAATGATCAGCTAATTTCAGAAATTTGTCAGTCACAGAAAATTTCAGAAATTTGTCAGTCATATAGAAAATATTTAATAAATAGTTAAAGTTTTTCAAGTTTTTTTAGATTTTTTTTTTCATTTGTGGGATATTCAAAATAACATAATAAATTTTCTGAAAAAGGTAAAAAAATTTCAGTAATTGGTTAATCATAAATTGTTTTTTTTTTTTATAAAATTAAAAAGGTTTTTTCAAGGTTAATTTTCAATTTGTGGAATTTTCAAAACATATTGTAAAAATTTGAAAGATTACCAAATTTTAATGTATGTATATCGTTGCTACGATTAATTATTTTCAAGGAAATTGATGGCACCATTCATTTATTTTGACTAGTCAATTTAAATACCTACATACCAATATTACTACAGGCTCGGGGATCTAAGGACCTTACATGTGGGATATTCGAAAAAGTATAAAGGCCAATATAATTGTTCAAACAAATCAGTTGGTCATAGAAAATGGATAATGAATGGTTAAAGTTTTTCAAGATTCTAAGATATTTGTATCACCTGATTTGTGGGATATTCGAAAAAATTTATACAGTTTCTCAAAAGGTCACTTAATCTTCATAAAAGGTCAAATAGTTTCACTAATTGTTTATAAATTTTTAAAGTTTGTTTTTAAGGTATATCCCTTTGTCGAGATCTATAGCTATAGATTTGCGGAATTTTCAAAAAAAAAGTTCAAAATCTGTAAGGTTACCAAATCCTCATGCAACGTATGTATGAACCGATTACTTAGTTATTTATTTTATAAGAAATTAAATTAATCTTACCAATCATTTATTTAAACTGACCAATTTCTGTACCAATATATAAGCTCTGGGATATAAAAACTTCATATTATGTGGGATATTCGAAAAAAAACATGTCTTCTCAAAGGTCAGTCTAATTGGTCAATAAAAGTTAACGGTTTTCAAAATATGGTCACCAATAGAAAATACTAAATCAATGGTGATATTAGAGATTTTTGGCTCCTCATTTGTGGGATATTCGCAAAAAAAATCTACTGCATCATTTTGGAGATCTACTTTGGAATATTTGATGAATAGTGGCAACGCTGGTTATGTAAGTAGCTTTACTGACTATCAATTATTACTGACACATTAAAAAATCAAATATATATCTACATAAAAAAGACCCCATTTGTTTGTGGTGTATTCAAAATGAGGTACTAACCCAAATATTCTCCAACAGTATTGAAGAAAACTTAAAAAATTCAACAACAAAAAAAGTCTATGACTGACAATTGGTCAGTTCCACCTTTAAGCCTAGTTCGTTGCTGATGCGAAACGAAAAATCCCATACAAAAATGAAAAACGAAATCATAAACGGAAAATTTCGTCCTGCTTTTCGTTTTGCAGTACGCTGTTCGAAGAGCGAAATTTATAATTGTAGCAGATTATTTGGAGATGTCTCCGCTCCTTTTTCGCACTGAATTAATTATACAGACTATTTATTGTGTACGGAAAAATGACATTTGAGTTTTATTTGTATCATTTTCTTACATCATGGGTTTCTCTGATTTTTTCCGTTTATGTTTGTTTTTGTTTTTGGAATTAGTGAAACTCTCCAAGTATATTTTCCGTTGTGTTTTCGCAAGCGTTTCCTTGTCTGTTTGGAGATCACAGAAAAATTTCGTTTCGCATCAGCAGCGTACTAGGCTTTAAGGAGGATTAACTGAAATATCAGATGGCGCATAATTTTTTTCGAATATCTCACAAATGAAGTTCTTAAAATCTCTACCTTAAAAAAAACTTTGCAAAATTACTTTAAAAAATCTATGGCTGACCATTGACCAATTACTGAAACTATTCGACCTCTTAGTAGGATTAACTGAACTTTCAAGTGGCATATTTTTTTCGAATATCCAACAAATGAGGTTTTTAAAATCTCAACAATCTTAAAGGATTTTTTAATTAAAAAAAAATGTATGGCTGACCAGTAACTGAAACTAGTTGACCTTTTATGACGATTTGTTGAACTTTCAAATGGTATACACAATTTGGCGAATATCCCACTTATGAGGTTCTTAGAAAATCCCCTAGCCCCCAGTTTCGCATTCTCTACCATCATTTCGGAAGGGTTGTATAAGACAAAGGAAAACGAATAGACTGCTGAAACTTGTTATGGTTAAATTTACCGCATCATTACATTAGTAACAAATTTTGATTATTAGATCTAAAGAAATTTTAAATTTAATACTAATTTATGATCAATTCTAGGTAAGCATTATAATATAGGTGTATATATACTAAATTCTTAATTTGATGGTGAGTCAATCAAAATTGTGAACTTGAAAAAAAATTTCTGTGAACAATTTTCGTTATAAAACGAATGAATAATATGCGGGTAATGATTTTATTTAAATATACCTTCATTTATTTTTTCTACAATGCAAATATTAAATAGAACATATAATGTGCTGAATCACCTTTCTGCGAGAATCCACTTTCGGTTTCTTTATATCACCCGCATCTTTTCGCCACTATAGACATTAATTGTTCCATAAAGGCATTCAGGTTAATTGGAAAATTAATTCACGAGAAAAAAAAGTATCTGAACAGGGAAAGAATGACTTATCCATCAAAATTATTCTCTATGCCTATAACCACAATATTCCCATATGTGTGACTTGACGTTATAATATTATGCTTCCATATAATAAATACCAGTCCAGGTTTTGTTCTGTTTCCCTAAAATATTTAAAGCCCCGAAAATAAAACGAGGTAGAAAAGAAAAAAAAAATTCTCCCAAACTCCAGTGAGTTCTCTTAATTGATTTTAATTGAATTTGATGAACAATCCAACGACTGACATCAGAGACGAACGACACAAGCTTCATATCTACAAATGGGCTAGCTACTGTGCTGCAACAGGAACAATTTTTATATAAGACCATAACAACGCAACCGACTCTGACTCCGACAACGACCGGTGGAACTGCCGTGCAGCGTGAAAGATTTCATCAGCAACAATTGGTTGTTTGTTTCATCTGAGGAGATAAATAAAATAAAATTAAATTAAATTAAACGTGGGGAACGGTAGTCATGGTGGCACTGATGGCAGGTTTTCGAATTAATTTTTGTTCAGTAAGAAATTCCACGAAACGGTAGACCCTCTTAATTGAGAATAATGATAGCAAATTCATCGCATCAAAAAAAAAAGAAATGTTGAAGTTGACTAAAAGAGGGATTCACAAGACTCGCACCACCAACCAAGCCACCATCATATAATGCAAGACAAATCAACATTCAACAGTAAATATACGGAACTTGAGAGTCCGCTTGGAGTATATACGAACTTACGAACCTTATATTGGAAAGTTCATTCTTCTTCCTTTAGTCGATCGTTTCATTATACATTTGTACGCCCATCGCCATTGCCATCACCCATCGCAGCTATGGAATCAATTAAGGTGATCATCAAGTTAAATTGAAATGAATTGAATAACGGTATATAATGCAGCTCAGAGGTAATTTTGTGAAATACGAGATGAGAAAAGCAAAAGCCCTTATGGCCGACCACATGTGAATGTGCAACATACTTGAAGAATGTAAGTATATATAGGGGAGATTTATTTTTCTCTACATATAATGCCACCGGTACGACGCACGCGGACGTGACGCTCACTCCAGTGAAATGAACTTTATTTTAAAAACCTTGAAATAAAATTCATGTCATGGAACGACATGAAGCTGATAACCAATTTTTGGGTTTATCAGTTCCATGTCGTTGACATTATGATGCTTTAGCTGAACAAAGGAAAAAGTTGATAAACGATTTTACAGGAAGCGAAAAGGAGGAAGATCGATTAGATTCTTCAGCCAAAGTAATTGTTATACAAAAATGCGTATACAAAATTTGGCATTTTATCCGGGTGAAGGAGTGAGTCCCCTACTTGTATACTATAAGATTTCTATTTAAAAAAAAACGTTTGTGTACAAATAATAGCCAATGGGCCTGAACTTGATTTCCAGTAAGGTTTCGATAGTAAAACATCAAGAATACTAATATACCTAAAATTTTACTGATGCCTTAACCTTATGATGCGACTGTTTCTGCAAAATTTATAAAATTTCGAAAAGTAGAAAAATATCAGTCGAAGCTAATTTCTAAATTAATGGATTTTATGGAAGGCTGTTACTGAAATTAGAAAGGACTGAACGAAGTTCCTGAACATTATACACAAATCTAAGGTATATATTGCGTTGTCAGAGTTAAAAATGTCAAAAAATGAGTGCCAACAGGAACTCAACACGCATTATTAGAAACAAAAACAAAATATTGAAATTATACAAGTAAAGGGGCACTGGATCCACCATTTTCCCACCATATGCCTCGATTTTGACAGATGCGAAGAACTAAACAATATGAAAACGCTAATGATATTACCTTTAATATGTACTGTGGTTCCTGAATACAAAATCTGGGCTGATATTGCTTGTAGAGTGGTCTATTTATTCCCATATAAGGCAATGAATGCAACAGCAGGAAAGAAATTTGAGATTTCATTCAAAGAATTTTTCATGTTCCGGACTTGTAAAATGATTCGGACTTATTCAGAATTGTTGTTCTAAAAAACTGAACGTTGATGATTAAGTATACGTACACAACAACCTAATATAATGAGCGAACTACAGTCAACGGATCCAGAAAGTAGACGATAAATGAAGAGAACATAGGAAATTTCCCTTCGATCTTCCAGCAAATTAGTTAAAGGCTTTCTAAATAGGCGAGGTAGGATCAAAGAAAGATCTCGAAGGGCAAAGCGAAGAAAACGACGTTGTACGCATTTCGGACTGTTATTCAGATGATCAGAAGGGAAAAAACTCTCTTCTTTTGTCCTGTTCCTTTAAATCGTACCTATTTATTAGTTTCAAAATAGAAAACGTTTTTCGACAGAAGAAGTTGATATCGACAGTGTAGCAAAAATCCTTAGTAAAATATTAATGTTCGGGAAATTTTCTTCTGGATGATTGGCCATCCAACGTTTGAATTGAATTTTTGAGCTTGATATCGCCCGTACGGATCAATAGCCGCGTTTTAGTATGGCCAATAACCCATATGGTTCACCCCTATATAATAAAACTATACGGATCCTAATGAAAACATTGTTGTATGCTCACCTCTTTTTGTCTCTCTCTCTCTTTTTATGTTTGTTTATTTTCCATGGAAATACTGTCTTTTTTCCTCGCATTACAGTTTGTACTCTCTACCGACTGAAGACCCGTCTACCCGCAAGAGTAAGAACTTATTTCTGGTTCCATAAAACAAACAAAGAAACCTAGATCCAAATTTGTTTTTGTATTACGTGTTAAAAGATAACCCCGACCCAGACCCGTAGATAATAAAACGCAGCTAATATCTCTTCCCAATTTCAACTTGACAAGACCAGCAGATGGCCAAATGCCAACAGTAAGAAATGTTTGACAAAACTCGGTTTAATAAGTTTATCAGCTGCTTTGTCAATTTCGAATGAATCATGCTTGAAGAGCACTAAAAATCCTTCTAATACATATATCGATACGTTTAAAGTGTGTAGAAAATTAAAAAAAAATTTATCAATACAAAAAATCAGCAGAATCAGAGCTCCCTTTTGGAAATTTAAGCGTAACAATGTTGTTCTGAATATTTTACAGAAAAATGCAGAACACAAAACCCCTTACTTTATGTCGCCATAAAAAAATAGGCAGTTTTTTAATTTCTAAGAAATATGTACTTCTGTACTTTAACCAACGATATTTTGATGATTTGTGAATCTTCCTCCAAGTTCCATGATATAGAAGTCCGGAGATGGATTAAACACCGTCATACGAAACAAATTTTCAGAACTATTGTTCAGTCTTCCTACTTTTCTTTTGTGATCTTAAATCAAAAGTTTTAAAATTTTTTTGAAGTTATAAATTTCAGAAGAATATCCAAGACGTTCAACCAGACTAAGAAATGCACTTGTTAATGGTTACATTTCTTAAAAATGAAAAAGTTCCGAAAACACTGTTGCCGAAGCACTGAAGAGTACGAGCAATATTCATATTGGAATAAATCAAATGAATGAAGAATTCTGTATCAAAAATGATATTTGGGACTTGGGAGTAACAAATAGCAGCGTTAAAAAATAAAAGGCAAACGAATTTTAATCATTACCATCTCCAGAATATTTAGCCCTGGAACTCTGAAAGAATTTCAAATATAATGGTCTCCGTCTATTTACCCTTTTTAGCTTAAAATATTTTCATTTTGTTAATTTTATAAAATTTCTTATATGCAGACCTATTGAATTAACAACTAAGTACTATTCACTGATGATATGCTTCAAGCATATTAATATAAATTTTCTCCCATCAAGAAAATCAATTCAATTCTATACCAACTTTACATAAGTAATGAGTTTCTAGGGAAAATTATCTAGAAAGTCAGTATACCCTCAGAAGCCTATCTACATATGTATAATCAACGTATAATAGCATTTTGTCTGTATAGATGGATGTTACACATGCAAAGAAAACTTGACCACTCTCGTATCAATTTTCAGCTCCAATTTCAAGAAATTATACCACACGAGTCGCATATTAACATATACTCATAACCGTACAAGTAATTGCCAGTGTCCTTCACATAAATTTTAAAAAGCCCAAAATTCATTGTCAAAAGACACTTGATCTGAATAAAGTGAATATGTTAAACAGGATAGCAATTAAGTTGAGAAATATACAGAAGCCTATATAAGTACATATGTATATAGCTGTTATAGAAGATATACTCATACATATGTATATAAACGAAAGGAATTTTCCTTTAATTGGTAGTTACTCTGGTATAAAGATCTGAACCTCTTGAATTTCTTCATTAATTAATAAAACAGGATAAGCATCCCCTCTACATATACCTAAGAATGTAGGTATCTATCTTCATATGAACATAATATACAGATAGAGATACACTCAACAAACAGATATTGTCCTGTAAACTGGAAAAGAAAATGTCCGCCAAGCTATAAAGATTTCTATCTTGAAAATCAACTGAAATACAATTTATTTACTTGTACTTTTGGAATCACCCTTATATAACTGCTACCGAATTCTGGTCAAGTATAAATATTCTGAATAAATTGTCCAGTTTCGGAAACGAGTAATTTAAATTCTGTTAACACATTGATACTTATAGCAAAAGGAAAAGTTATTGCGTACAGAGAGAAAGGGATGTTAATGTTATGAATTGATGAAATCGTAATGTGGAGCGCTTAAAATGGATATTTTGAAGGATATATATCTATATTATCTTTTCTGTTTGAAAATAAAATATTGGTTATTGGTAAATAGAGAACTCAGATCTTCGAAAGCAGATAAGATTTTTCAAAATGAAAAGTTTCATTGTTTTTATATGTGCGTTTCTTTGTCTCAAGTCAGTTAGTCAGGTGAAAGCAGTTCCAAAATCATTGATTTCAACATTGTCAAAAGGTCTCGTATACTAGGATTTTTGTCAAAATTGAATCTTAACAAAATTGTCTCCCCAATCAATCGAATTGTGGAACTTTACTTTCGATACATAAATTTAGATAGCCCTTACATTACAAGATAGGGCACGGCCTCAACCAACAAGCCTGGTGCGTAGGAAGCTTCATCTAGTACCGCATACTTTGTTGTTCTATATTTCTGCGTGACACCTAAGTTTGTGTCTTCAATCACTACGTGATGGTTCTTTAGGGATAGATAAGAAGACTCGTTAATCTCGTGCGTTTCATATTCATAAAAGCTTCTATGTGTCATCTGTTTCAGCCTCTGTATTTTCAGCTTTTTTCTTTCCAGATCGATAACGCTGTATTTCCCACAGATCTCGTCATTAAATCTTCTATACTATATCGATAGATATACTGGACCACCTAATATCACCCGAAGAATCTTCCTCTCAAAGCAAACACTTTTCACCCTTTCTTCACGAGGTCCATACAGTAGGACCCGGGGTGTTCAAGGTCTAATATTAGGACTCCTTCGTTCTCTGAAATAGGGCTTTACTACTTACATAAATGACTTCTAAACACGAAGAAACAGAGATGCAGGGAAATAAGTCCTCGGGAACTAAATTTACTACCAGGCTCAGTTCCCACTTTTGTTTATGTGAACAACCACATTGCCGAATATATGAAAATTTAATGATCGTTAAATGATCGTTAAATGATCGTTAAATGGAGTGTTTTGTTTTACACCGGAATTTTGGCTGTCCTTTGGAATTTACCAATCTAGAAAAGCTTCTTTCCAGATCGTCAACCAGCTACTTAGGTTAGGTTAGGTTTATGTGGTTGTCAAGCAGAACGCTGGACACAGTTAGACCATTGGTTGGCCCATTGTGATACCACAGGAATCTAGGAAACTATCTTCCTACTCGTTGAACCATTTAGAGCTTCTTACGAAGCGAGCGAGACTATTAATGTCATGACTTTCCAGATCACTAGGATCATTGTAGTAAAATTCTCCTAAGTGGAGCCTACGTCGCGGTCGTTGAGATAGAGCAGGGCATGTACAGAGAAGGTGAGGAATCGATTCTTCCTCTTCTTCGTCCATACAACTCCTGCAGAAGTCGTTAGAAAATACACCAAGCCTTGTTGCTTGCTTGCCTATTAGACAGTGTCCAGTAATGACACCTATGACAGAGCTAATGTGCAGTCTGCTTAGAGATAACAAGTTCCTAGAGCGCTTCAGATCCAGCACAGGCCAGATCTGTTTTGTGGCCTGACATGTGGCAATATTACTCCACCTAAGGTTTGTTCTCTCTATTGCATCTTGCTTTAGCAAAAGTTTACAGGTAGCGATGGGTATATTTGTCCGATTTGACGGTATAGGTAGTAAAGTTCCACTTTTGGCGAGTTCGTCTGCTTTGCAATTGCCTGGAATGTCCCTATGACCCGGCACCCAGCAAAGGTGAATGTTGATCTGCTGTGCCATCTCCAAGAGGGATGATCGGCAATTAAGGGCAGTTTTTGAATTTGTAGAGACAGAATCCAGAGATTTAATGGCTGCTTGGCTATCCGAGAAAATACGGATATCTGTAGTTGATATCACGTTTTCTTTGAGCCAAGACAGGACTTCCTTTATCGCCAAAAGTTCCGCCTGGAACACGCTACAGTGATTGGGAAGACGGAAGGAGAGACTTAGTTAGATGATCAATTGATATTTGCATCCATAATTCAGCTACTACCAAGAAGTTTCCCTAGTTAATGTTGACCCCTGGGAAAATTTGAACATCGAAGAAACTGGAAGAATGCCCAGCATCAATCGTAACATTATCAATTTGGTTGAAAATTAGTTAATTTGGAGACCGCAAAGTCCCATTGTCGCTTACTTTGCAAAAGCAAATGGCTTCTTGCAGGACTTGCCAAAGTATAGATATGATCATAATTTTAAGAAAATATTGACTGCCAGACCAGAGTGCAGCAGGGCCTCAACCAACAAGCTTCTTCCAGCCAGCTATAATTTTCTGGCGAACTGTCTCCAGTTTTACACGCCAAGTCCCCTTCCACTTGCGTGCCGCACATGGTTCGCGGTCTTCCTCTAACGCGCCATCCCTCGGGGTAAGATTCAAAGACTTTTCATAACATCGGAAAATAAAGTTGGATCACCCTTACATACAATTTGAAAACAAAAATAGAAGAAAATCAAATTAGCTCCTTCTACGGAACGGTGCCCTGTGTCTATACTGATTTTTCTTTTCCTTATCATCAGAGTCACGTATCAGCTTTATAGATTTTATAAAACCGTCATTCAAAAATCTTTACTCGAAAAACAGTAGAAACAGTTTTTAGAGGTCTAGCCGGACTCACTTGAATTCCTTTAGTTTTAAATGTTTCCACTTCAAATCAAACTTAACACACAAAATATTGTGTTACTTATCTGAAAGTCATTTGGTTATTATTCAACGTATGTACGTTGTTAACCATTCCACATTGAATCTATTAAATAATTCAAAAATTTCACGCCTGCGGAGTTAATTCTTTGTATAAACTCTTTGATTACACAGTTTGGAGTTTACACGCACGATATAATGTAGCAAGCAAATTCTTTCAAAGACGTGAAACAAAGTGGTGCGTGTGTTTAAACAGGACACAACACATCTATGCCACAAATCATCCCCATTAAAATGCAATTTCTTCACCATTTCAATATCTCTAATTAATTTATTATCGCTTATCGTGTTTGACACATCTCCCCAAAAGCAATGGCGGTGTCGGGTACGGGTATATACACAACCACAGCCGTACGTACAGCTCTCATCTGCTTGTTGCACCACAACCGACCATAAGTGCTGACCAATAAAAGCCTGTATGACTGTGACTGTGACTGTTAAAAATCAGTACATTAAGAGTGCCATTCGGCTCGTAAAATAGATACGCAGATAAAATGCTTTGTCGTTTTCCCAAACATTTTCCCATTCGCACATGTTCCACATACATTTTAGGCCGATAATCCTATCGTTTGTATTCCAGTGTTTAACCGTTAGAGGCAGCGACTGGCATAGCCACCATACGAAGAAGGTCCATCGTAAATTTTGTGAGTGAGCTTCAACGCCCACCACCAGCCATTTCCTCCATCCAACTTTGCAAACCCCAAACCCCAGTCCATAGGGATATCTCCACATTCTCGGGAACGGTCGGTTTTTCAAAATTCGCAGTGTGTGACTTTTCATCCCTTTTTTGTCGTTCTACATACATATAGGATATACAAAATGGCAATACAGGAATGGGAATCGAGAGTTTTTTGGTGTAATTTAAACGTTATGCATTTTTGAAGGGACAAAGTCTTGTTTGCCATCAAAACAACATCCACGACTCTCAGTCAGGAAGGACGAGCATTTCTATGGAGATTTTTTGGGCATATGTTGGCCAGATAACACACATTGAACTAAATCAATACCAGAAAAACGTACATATATAGTGTGTACACAACTCACTATCGGTAGTTGAAAATCTAAATGAATGCCACAGGACACAAATTTTCCAAACTGAGATTTTAGTTTGAACAAAAAAAAGGGGTTTTCGAACTAAATTAAGAGCTTTTGAGATAAAGAAAACGAGCGTATATATATAAACGTAGAACTTGGGAATGCGTAACGAATTGACGAGGCAATTTACGAACTCCTGCATGAAGTTCGAATTGATGCGACGACGATGACGACGATGGAGATTTGATTTGTCTGGAAGAAGAAGAAATTTTATACAACATTTTCTAAAATGGGTTTTAGTTTTTACAACATCTTCTTCTTCATTTTAAGATTTCCTTGAACCGATAAACGATTTTAAAAAGGTGCTGATTTTACATATTTTTTTTTTTTGTTGGTTAGGAAAGAACAGAAATATAAATGGGGGTATTGGTTTGGCTATGGGATACATTTTATTGTAAAATGAAGAGTATATTTTTGCTTGTTTTGCAAATAAATTACTTATTTTGGGGACTTTTATCCGAAATGGATTTTTAAAATCAAATAAGATATCCAGTTCTACGTCTTTATTTATAAGAAAAAATCAGGCAGCCATACTTCTTACTTTACCGCATACAAATAAATATTAATAGTAACCTATTAAACGGGCTTCCGACATGTTAAGTGTTTCTACCTGAGACGCAGCGCGGTGGCTTTTCTCTTCTCTGACCTCTAAAACAACGAGCAAGCTGCTTCCAGTCATCAATACTTACCTTTCTGAAATCCGCGATGACTTGGTCTTTAAACTAACGATTCCGTCTTCTCTTGGCTGAGAACATTGTCGTTCATTTACTCGATCTTGTGGAACCAATGTATTCGACGTGTTTTTACATCTTGGTAGATACAGCTTTCTCTTCCATTCGCCCTGCTCACCTACAGAGTCAATCATATTACAGTAAAACCCGCTTAAGAGAAAAACCCGCTTATCTGAAACACTTTTTTCATCCCCGAGTATTCGTCGACCAATTACCTTCTTAACACTCCGCTTAAGCGAAACTCACTTAAATGAAAAACCCGGATACCTGAAACATATTTTCAGTTAAATTTAATATTTTTAATTGAAAAAAACTCTCTTAAGTGAAAAAAAAATTTAATAGAACAGAACAAAAAATTTACTGAACGCTTTTACTTCTTCTTTATTTTTCAACTCCACCAAATTTTCATCACGAAAATGATATTTGAATTTCTGATATGTCAGAACCTTTTTTCGAATTTTTAAATCTGCTTAAGTGCAATTTTTCTTCACTTATCCGGACTCCACTTAAGTGAATTTTTTTTTCATTAAAGCGGGGTTTGTTTAAGTGAAAAACCCGGTTAAGTGAAAGAAAGACTGTGACATTTTGCAGTTTCTCTTAAGCGGGTTTTACTGTATTAGATTTTTTTTTAATAATGCAAATTCTATACATCAGCCAAGTAGAAGACTTAGCACTTTTTTTTATGGACTTTTTTGAATTATTGATTCAAAATAGCTTTTAACGGCCTTTAAGCCCTACAAAAATTGGCGTTTCGTCCCGGCGATCTCACTTGGACTCATCAGTTGACTAGCGAGGGCCTTTGTCAATACGCAATTTTTGCTAAATTCAGTTCTTCTTACGTTATATAATGTCGAAGAATTTTTCCTTGACTGGCAGTATGTATATGGACCAGTAGAGCGAGCACTTTGACTTACGCAGAAGAAGTTCTGAACCCACTTATTTTGTTGGCACAGTGTACAGAGAAATAAGGTGTTGATTTACCTCATGAAATCCCACTGGTGGCGTTTAGTAGAAACTGAGGGAGTAAATAAAAGAATGCTACCTACAGTGGGGCTCGAACCCACACCTCCAATCCAGCAGTCTACATAGTACAAACACTGCGTCGTTGGCAGCCGAAACCGAATCGAATTACAAGTGGAGCAGTTTAACAAACTGCATCATTGCTAGGAAGATTTGATTCACCATAGTATATCCCGATGAAATGAATTAATATGCAGACCCAAGCCAGGATCGTTTCTATCTGTTCTGAACACTGGTCAATCGGAGAGCATGCGGCAAAGCTGGACATTTCCACAATACTCACTGTCGTACATAGCTGTGGGGACCAGCAGGAAAAGGTAATAGCCATTAATTACTTCTTTAAATGTTCCGTTTAACCCGAATGAGAGTAGAATCATTTGGTACGGTATTTTTCAACAACCTCAACAAATTTTCTGACGTGAATATCAAAGATTTGATCATTTTTTTGAACGGGACGCAATGGATCTAGGTAATAGGATGAACCTCGGGTATTGTTTTATTCCTAGGACTGGACAGTGGAAAATCTTTAAGGGATCAAACCATACTTATCTCTGAGCCAACCAGCCAGCCTAGCTAAGCATATTGCTGCGGGAACTTAGAGGGTATAATAGGTATTAGGAATAGATCCTCAAAAGGGATCCCTATTTCCAAATCATTTTCCGTCATAGGTCAAACGAGTTTTGGTATAATGGCGCTAATGTACAAGCTTCATGAATCATGCCACTACCATTTGCTTGATAGTTTGATGCATACATCCCATTTATAAATCACTTTGATTTTGAAGAGGTCCGCTAGTAAACCATCAAAACACACAAAAGTGACTACGTTCTATAACTCCCATCGACAAAATTAGTTGAGAAACGATGAAAATTGAAACAAATCGTATGAGTTTTGTTACATTTTTCAACATTTCTCGATCAATTTTATCGATGCGAGTGTTCTGTAAACTTTTTATACTGGATAGTGGAACTAGGTATTCATTTCTTCTTGTCATGTCACTCGCCTGCTACTGAAAATGCTTTCTAAATTCATTTACAACCTATTCCTTGTGATTAAACTTTCTTCGCTATTTTGAACAGCCTACGTTGCGCTCATAAAACCAGCAGCTAGTTTCAAGTCTGTTTTTTTTTTATAAAACTTTCGCGAATATTGTTTCGATCACGAGACTCTTCGATCTTTTTCAGCTAGGAGTCTTTATACGTACTCTTCTTTCTATCTGCAGGATCTTCTTTTTCACCCTTTTCGTGGATCGATACACTCGCTGCTCTTGTGTTGACCTGCAGAATGTTTGAATGCGTTTCTTCTGTCAGGTTTTCCGTTATAGGTATCCATTAATTTCCCACAGGTTCTATTCCTATGAGTTCGCTGTTAGCCGTGATTTTTAACGGTGATTTTGGCTATATTTCTTTGGTGATAATGACAATGGAACCAGTGAATATGTGGTAGGTACACAGCAGAGAATTTTTCTCTAACTTACTCTCTGTAGACTCTGGCAACTCCGGCAATTCTGACAAATTTCTTTTTGATTGAAAATTTTGTAAAAATAAATGAAACTACAGTTTCGACGTTTTTCTTCGAAATGTATACGAACATCTAAGATATTGGATATGTGCCTTGCGTCTATGTATAAGCACACAAATGGTCAATTTGATTGGTGGTTTAACCGTCTACAGGAGAGAACATAGACGGACAGCTCCAAAATCCATTGAATCCCTCTTTCTTACTAGATGGAGTAAGTCCACTTAAGGTATACTTATGTAGTTTTAAGTTGTTGTTGTTGTTCAGAAATTCAAAGAAATTGGCGGAATAAAGAATGGTCAAGTCTAAAAAAATTGACATTCAAGTATGAATAATACAATAAATAATAATAATAACTTAATAGTCTGGTCTGTTACCGATCTTCCAAGATCTCCCCCTTTGATAGTTTTTAGTTTAGTTTTATTTCGATCAAATGCTTACACATTAAGACTTAAATTATCTTATAGCAAGTGAAGCTTAAAAATTTGATTGAGTTGAGCTACAGAACATATATGTGTTTATGACAATATAACAGTATACAAATATAATAAATTAAAAATTACAAAATTTAAAAACAAAATTCAAAAAATATTAAACAATTATAATTTATAACAATAATAATAATAATTTTCAAAAATGTATAAGTTTTTAAACATACATCTCCATTTATGTTTTTTTAATATAAGAAATAAGAAAGAAGAAAGAAAAAAAAAAAAAAAAATATATTAATTAGAGTAGTGAGCTTTAAGTTCGATCCTGAATCTCTCAGTCCCGCCGCACCTCCGTATTTGCCCTGGTAGAGAATTCCATAGGCGAATAGAGCTAACTAGGAATTGTCGCTCAGATGTTAAACATGTAAATCGTGGATAAATGAGTTGATGAGATCTGCTAGAGGATCCAAAGCGTAGCTTATCAAACAAATAACTAGGTTGACGAGTTTCAATCACATTCGAAAGTAAAACCAATGCCCTATAGGCAAGGAGGTGATCAAATGGCATATTTAAAAATAACTTCGAATAGTTTGAAACACGATCAAATCGTCTCAGATTAAACACATAACGCACGGTATTATTGAACGCAACATTAAGTTTTCTCTTGCTAGATGCATCGCAATTTCTAAAAATTTCACAACCGTAAGAAAGAATGGGAAGTATGAGCGTTTTTGCCAGCAACATACGTATTTTTTGTGGAGTGTAATTATGAGACATCCAAAGTTTCCTTAAAACACCATAAACTTTGCCAATTGCAGAATTAATGTGGTCATTCCATGTAAGGGTTCTATTAAACACTATTCCTAAATTTTTTGCTTTTTCAACATAGTTTATTTTTGAACCTTTAAGATTAATGTCAGGAAAGTAGGAAAGATCCAACACCTTTTTGCTAATAACCAAGCATTTTGTTTTTAAAGGGTTCAAAAACAATCCATTTTCTTCAGACCAGGTCGAAATTCTATCCAAATCGTTATTTATTGCATGCGCACCATCTTCAATCATACCTAGAGGACAACTTTTATAAAGTTGGACATCGTCAGCATACATGTGGACAGAAGATAACACTTTAGAGGGAAGTTCATTCACATACATCGAGAATAAAATTGGCCCCAGAATTGAACCCTGGGGGACTCCCCTAGTGGTGCAAAGAAAATCAGATGTACTGTTCTTCACTGTAACCGCTTGCTTTCGATGATTTAGATAAGATGATAAGATGATGATAAGATGAGAAACTAAACAGAGATGATAGTTTGTTACACATCTTAGTATGGTCAATAGTGTCAAATGCTTTTGAGAAGTCGAGAAGAACCAAAAATGTTACCTTATCTTCATTCATCGACTCTCTTATGTCATCTACTACACTGATTGTAGTAGTTATACAACTGTGGAGTTTACGAAACCCAGATTGCATTGGAGTCAACAAACAGTTTGAACGCAGATGTGAATTTATTTGCCTCTGTAATATTCGCTCAAAAACCTTTGAAAGAAAGGGCAGAATTGAAACCTTTCTGTAATCATTACTATTATGTTTCTTAAAAGGTAGTATCTTAGCGATTTTCCATTGGGACGGGTAGCAGCTAGATGTTATTATATTATTGAAAACATGAACTAAAAATGGAAGAATGACTGGTAAAATTATTTTTACAAATTTAGGATGAACTTCATCAAAGCCTACTGCATTTGATTTAATAGATATCAAAGAAGAAACAATTTCAACATCATCTACACATTCAAATTCCAATCTTGGAACAGCGGAGTTAACTAGAAGCAAGTCTGTCGTATCTACACTTACAGTAGGTAAAGCAGAATTAGTAAATTTTTGATTGAGTGCATTTAAGTCCAGGTTTTCATCGGGGATAGAATTTTGTTTTCCAATTCCTATATCATTTAAGTTTTTCCAGAGCTGGCGACCTTGAAGCGATGGACTTAACTTGTTGCTATAAAATATTTTTTTAGATGTTTTTTATTTTTTGTACCACATTATTACGTAAAGATCGAAACAACTGTAAGTGACTGTCTAACCGATACCGCTTCCAAAGTTTATAGGCTTTATTACGTTGCTCCATAAGAAGTCGAATTTCGGTTGTAAACCATGGGTGAAGTCCATATTTTATAATTTTAGTTTTAATTGGTACATGTGCATTAAAAAGAGAACGTATATTCGTGTTGAGGAAGTTTACTTGATCATTAGTCGATGACATGTATAACACGCGGTCCCATTCGACATTTCGAGTATCTATTTCCAATTGACTGTAATCAATTGCATTGAAATTTCTAAATTGGAAACTTGGAACTGAATAGTTTACCGAGAAATTGTATGTCAGGAAAAGAAGATCATGTTTAGAAAAACCGGGAGCTGTTAATTGGTTATAAAAAAGTACGTCATTGCAGTTACTAACAAAAAAGACATCTAATAGAGTACTTGAATCGGCAGTAAAATGAGTAGGGCTGGAAACATTGACCGGGGTCAGATTAAGTGTACTCATGTTATCAATTATACTTCTCTCTACTAGAAGGTTACTATTTAAATCACCACCTATAATGATATTAGGACACGACAATGAAATTGATTCTAAACGTTCGAAAACTGGATTTGGGTCGATATTCTTGTTGGGTCTGTAAACAGATCCGATAAGAAGATCTCCAAGTATTGATTTGATCTCGACAAAAACATAATCTATTAAATCACCTACTGTGGATGCACATTTAAAACGACATTTTATTCCCTCTTTCACATAAATTGCAGCACCACCACCCACTCTTCCCACTCTGTCTCCACGAAAAATTCTATAACCTTGAACCTTGTACAACACATCTTCAATTTGGTTAGAAAACCAAGTTTCTGATACGCAAATTATGTCTACTTTAGAGCCTTCGAACAAATATTTGAACTCATCTAATTTGGGAGCTAAACTTTGAGTATTTAAGTGACATACCCTTAGTCCATTCTTTTGTTTGCTAAAAACATCCAACATCGAACGCATGATTCCGAGATTAGATCCACTCGCTGAAATTCCTCTTTCATAAGTTGACTGCATTTTTGTTGTAAATCAATAAAAATAAAGGAAAAGACATAACATGAAGGGAAAGCGCCGATAAAAGGCTCAGAAAAGAACTCATCAAACTCAAACTCATGAAGGACGGTGAATGTAAAAACTGTAAATAAAAAAAGTAAAGTATAAAATGGAGACGTATTAAAATAAAAATAAAATTGTTTTTTAAAACCATTTTGGTTAAAGAATAATTTTTAGCAAACATAAATTTAAAAAAAAAAAAAATATATAATATAATATAAAAAAAGAGATTAAACAATATTTTAAATGAATTATATGAAATTAAAATGAAATTAATATAAAAGAGAGAAAAAAAAAAATGCATTAAAATTAATTAATAGAAAAAGTTTGAAAACAACTGGATTAAAATTTAAAATAAAAATAATACTGCAAAATTCATGATTGTAGGCTGGCAATGTCGTTAAGTTTGGCGATGTTTTCGATTTTAATTTCATCTTCGTTTTGGTGACGTTTGACAAATACATTACCACGCATAGTAAACACAGAAAAAAGTGACTTCTGTTTTTTTAGCTGAAGTGCCGTATGCAAAATATTGTTATTGTTTTTTGTTAGACACTCCAGCATCACTTTGTTTTAATTGTCTATTTTGATCTTTACGGAACTTTGCAATCGATGCTAAGACATAATTACGATCGTATGCAGATTGGAATTTAATGATGATGGTGGTGGAGGTGTTGCTGTTCGGGTGCGGGCGTGTACGGAAGATGTCTTTTAAAGTTGGTGGTTGTATACTTATAACTTGGCAGATGTGTTCAAAGTATGATTTTATGTTTTCATTTGTGATATTGGGTATTCCAAATAAAATGGCATCGCGTGAAACATTTTTGTTTTCCATTTCTTCTTGTTTTAGTGTGAATGTGTTAATTTGAGAGTTCAGATCCAAGATTTGAGATTGTGCGTCGGCCAGCGCTTTGTGTACATTAGATAGAGAGGTGTTGATTTCGTTAATATCGGTTTTGACGGTCTTATGTTGACTATTTAAAGTAGATGCATTATTTTCAAGCTGATTTACTCTTGCATTAATGTCAGAAATCGACTCCTTTAATTCGGCAAATTGTGTTACCATTTGTGATTTTAAGATTTCATTATTCTCCTTCAATTTATTTGTTATGAGTGAAATTATGAGGTCACTTTGACGTTTGAGTTTCTCGTCCATTATTGTTCCCAATATGTTTTCGTCTATTGCAACTTTTTTGGAATTTTGTTGCAATGAAGTTGGTGATGTTGCAGGTGACTTGAGGTTCGACGGGGAGTTAGATCTAGATCGTTTTGTGTGAGACATGTTTTTAAGGTATGAGCGAGAGAAAAAAGAACAGTAAGGAAACCACGGGAATTTAACAAAATTATTTCAATGAAAATTAATTTAAAGTAGATTTAAACAACTTTATTTAGTGTCACTGTCACTGATTTTGTTTGTTTAGATAGAAAACTGTTTCAGATAGTTAATATGGTTCAATCGAGTACAATCGAATATAAAACGAGTTGATTAATTTGATTACTTTGCCAGCCGATAAATAACACGTCTACTCTGTAGCTCGATACATGTTTGCCCTATACTACGAATTGTAGTCTATTGAAATAAGATATGGAGAAAAATGGAGGTGGAACAAGACAGCATACTTGAAGGCGCTTAGAAAAATGCTGATGCTCCAAATGCATTTGATAAACAAACGATACACATCTCGCCCTGTGACGTCAGTGGTCTAAAGTAGTGGAATGCGTAGTGCATACGACTTCTAAAACTGAGCAAATCTGATATGCGTGGGTTCGAATCTCATGGTGTGCAGAAAGTTTTTCATAATAAAATTGGATTAAAGCTCAGCACCACTAATAACGAGACTGATGATAGGGCTTGGCACCCGTTGAAATAGCTATATCTCCAGCCAAATAATTAATTAAAACGAATTATAAATTAATTCGTATATCATTGGTGGAAGCACCTTTAAGTTGTTGTTGTTGTTGTTGTTGTTGTTCAGAAATTCAATGAAATTGACGGAATAAAGAATGGTCAAGTCTAATAAACTGACATTCAAGTATGAATAACACAATAAATAATAATAATAAGGTAAACTTATGTATTTCGTTCAAAGATAAACTTAAATCTTCAAGAAGCATATTGTTATTTGCTACTATGCAGTTTTAACCTAGGAATACAACTGATACAAATCAGAAGGCAGGACAAACATTTTTAATTTTCCTCAATCTGATTATAATTCCACTACGGAAAAAAGAATAAAGAAGATGTTTTTTTTTTAATATTTTAAAAGTGTTGTTGCTTCACCTTAATTATCCTGTAAAGTAAAACATAAACAGGGTAGACTCAAAAAGTTAAATCGTAAATATTCCTCCTGGGATATTATTTAATACAAATTCCCATGAGCTTTTACAAGACTTTAGAACATAAATGAGTTCCTTATTCAAATCAACATATTGGCAATGTCTTTAAAATATCTAAGTATAGGTAAGGTATATACAACAACCACATTCTCCGAGCTATAAATTCCAATTAACGACACATATTTTTCCATCTATTCGAACAAGAAATTCAACAACAAGGAAAATATGTTTTCTCAAGCTCAATCTCAAAGATCTAGAGTGAAGAAGCAAAATCTCCCACACCCCTCCTATTCATATATCTCATATTATTTTCTTCGAACTAAGGATACATCCCAAAGGAAAAAAAAAAAATTTGTATATCTTTTATCCTTCGTTGGTTGGCTGTGTTTTTTTTTTGTTTTTGCAAAAAACCATAAAAGTTAAAATATTTTAATAACGGTCGATTTTTGCCTGCCTCCTTCCCTTAGTCCATCCCATAGAAGCCCCATTGTGCATTCATTTTACAATGCACAAAGGTATGCTAAAACGATTTCCATCAACCTTCGCCCGTTCCAGGTCCTAAGCGAATAATATCAATATCCTGGGGATAAAATGCTTTTAAGATGCGGTAGTTGTTTGTATACATCGCCAATAAACATTTTTATCCACAATAGCTATGTGCTGTAAAATTTCTGTCGAAACAACAACGCATTAAAAGTCGAAGAAGACCAAGTACAAGTATAGAAGACGAACTCAATGGCTTCCTTCCGATATTACGGCAGAAGCAGCGGAAGGAATAAGGTATTTCGGTTGCCTCAAGGATCCTGCCGTTGCCGTTGCCGCTGCCAATACCTATACCTATACGATTTATATTTGCCAAGATATAGAGATTATATTTTGATTAAATTATTTGAGCGAATTTAATAGTCCTTTCCCCCGTGTGCTTATTTGTATGCAAATATTATCTTATTTGGCAGGGATCTATATTGTATACCATCATAATATGTATCTACACCCGCTTTCGATTGATTTAATTCGATTGTATTTCGAGCAACCTTCAGAAAACCCCTCAATCCTCCAAGGCAAAAACAACCATTTATGTACGCCCCCGAAAACGCCTGAAGTGCGAGAAATTCCACATCTTGTATCTAAATCCTTATATGCAAAAGGTACAAAGGATAAACGGCGCACAAACAGAACAGAAATAAAAATCAAATCAAACGTCGAGTCGTTGGTTGTCGTGTAATATATGTTTCGATTTCAATCAATTGGAATTTAAACACTTTTGAATACGTTCGCCGCCGTACATACATCCTCCCCCACTACATTAAAGCAAGTGAAAGTCTTTTGCAGTGTTTATATTCTGTAAGTGTGTGTGAGTGTATATCTCATTTTATTGCCCATCATAGCTTCAAAGTCCTGCAAACAAACAAATTTTAAAGAAATCAGCAATTTTGTCAAGCAAATCCGAATGTGTTAGGATTTTTGGAGAATTTTAATTTGGACAGGATTTTGTCTACTACGAGTAGATATATATTATGTAGGTACGGTGTTTTTGGCAGAGAAGCTTATACGATTTATAGGACGGTTGAATGGTGATTGACTTTTAATACCGGGAATGTATGAGATTTGAGACATGTGGAAGGAGATGTTTTTAGATGAAGCACATTTAAAAAAAAAATGATTTTGGCTTAAAAACTGTTCGTCGTAGTATTGGTGAAGATATTAGTTTGGCACTTGAAGAATCATCTAGGATCTAGCTATTTTAAATAAAATAAATAAATTGAGTGGCGCCACAGCTCATGCAGTGGAACCAGGGTCTAGTGATTTACAACTCTCAACTCAACCTTAAAAGTGTTCGAATTATTTGGCAGGATTGGAGGGGACCTACAATTTTCTGCTGAATCCGAACGGGTAAAGTGAGAAGCACTTTTTAATTACAAGAGATACTATTGGTGGATAATTCCAATTACTCGCAAGGAGGTAACCCGTGCAAAAACATTTTTGTTTTTTCTAGGAAGCATAGGCTGGGAATCGAACCCAAGACCTTTGGCGTAATAATCCTACGCACTAGCCATTACAGGATAGGAACTAGTTATTACAGATTTATTTTGAGGGCGTATTCTTACCTAACCTCATCGAGTGCGTGAAGTTAGCCCCCCTTTTTTGGAATTTGCTATTTTTGAAAGTTGTTCCAGGTTGTTCCCGATTTGTTCCGCATTGTTCCAAGTTTTTTTTTGAAAAATATTCAAAAATGGGGGTTTTAGAGCCAAAAAACCGTTTTTGACCTAGCCCCCCTTTTTTCGAAAATCAAATTTTTGAAAGTTGTTCCAGATTGTTCTAGTTGTTCTGAACATTGTTCCAAGTTTTTGGACCCCTATTGTCAAAATTTCAAAAGTTATGGCCAAAATTCGAAAAAATTCTAGCCCCCCTTTTTTCGAAATTCTTGATTTTGAAATTTTTTTCGTGTTTTAAAAAGTGTTCCAAACATTGTTCCAAAAACTCAAAATTGTAGGACGTGTATTTTTAAAGATAAAACCTTCAGAACATTTTTTCAAAAATCCATAAAAACGGCTCTCTAATATTTTTTTTTTTTTTTTAATGCATTGACTTTTGAAATCTAATGGTAAATGCATGTATTGAAAAAAAGTTCTGACCTTACATTCTTACTATCAGCTTAAAAACTAACTTTAAAAAAACATATCCGATTTTTTTAACTTTTCAAAAACACCCCTGCCCCCCCTTTTCCAAAAATCCAAAATCTAAAATTTGTTCCAAGTGCAGAATCCTTCAAATCCAATTGTTCCAAAGAATCATCAAAAAATATTGAAAACTGAAGATTTTAAGCCCAAAAAACACTTTAAAAGAAAATATCTTATTATCCTTGCTCTGGCCCCCCTTTTTAGAAATCCAAAATTCAAAAATTTGTTCCAGGTTGTTCTAGGGCTCTTCTAAATTGTTCCAGACTTTCGTTTCTTAAAATTGATTTTTAGTATGAAAAATTTCAAAAAAATGCTCCCCTGCCCCCCCTTTTCCAAAAATCCAAAATCTAAAATTTGTTCCAAGTGCAGAATCCCTCAAATCCAATTGTTCCAAAGAATCATCAAAAAATATTGAAAACTGAAGATTTTAAGCCCAAAAAACACTTTAAATGAAAATATCTTATTATCCTTGCGCTGGCCCCCCTTTTTAGAAATCCAAAATTCAAAAATTTGTTCCAGGTTGTTCTAGGGCTCTTCTAAATTGTTCCAGACTTTCGTTTCTTAAAATTAAATTTTAGAATGCAAAATTTCATTAAAATTTTTCATACTAAAAATCAATTTTAAGAAACGAAAGCCTGGAACAATTTAGAAGAGCCCTAGAACAACCTGGAACAAATTTTTGAATTTTGGATTTCTAAAAAGGGGGGCCAGAGCAAGGATAATAAGATATTTTCATTTAAAGTGTTTTTTGGGCTTAAAATCTTCAGTTTTCAATATTTTTTGATGATTCTTTGGAACAATTGGATTTGAGGGATTCTGCACTTGGAACAAATTTTAGATTTTGGATTTTTGGAAAAGGGGGGGCAGGGGAGCATTTTTTTGAAATTTTTCATACTAAAAATCAATTTTAAGAAACGAAAGTCTGGAACAATTTAGAAGAGCCCTAGAACAACCTGGAACAAATTTTTGAATTTTGGATTTCTAAAAAGGGGGGCCAGAGCAAGGATAATAAGATATTTTCATTTAAAGTGTTTTTTGGGCTTAAAATCTTCAGTTTTCAATATTTTTTGATGATTCTTTGGAACAATTGGATTTGAGGGATTCTGCACTTGGAACAAATTTTAGATTTTGGATTTTTGGAAAAGGGGGGGCAGGGGAGCATTTTTTTGAAATTTTTCATACTAAAAATCAATTTTAAGAAACGAAAGTCTGGAACAATTTAGAAGAGCCCTAGAACAACCTGGAACAAATTTTTGAATTTTGGATTTCTAAAAAGGGGGGCCAGAGCAAGGATAATAAGATATTTTCATTTAAAGTGTTTTTTGGGCTTAAAATCTTCAGTTTTCAATATTTTTTGATGATTCTTTGGAACAATTGGATTTGAGGGATTCTGCACTTGGAACAAATTTTAGATTTTGGATTTTTGGAAAAGGGGGGGCAGGGGAGCATTTTTTTGAAATTTTTCATACTAAAAATCAATTTTAAGAAACGAAAGTCTGGAACAATTTAGAAGAGCCCTAGAACAACCTGGAACAAATTTTTGAATTTTGGATTTCTAAAAAGGGGGGCCAGAGCAAGGATAATAAGATATTTTCATTTAAAGTGTTTTTTGGGCTTAAAATCTTCAGTTTTCAATATTTTTTGATGATTCTTTGGAACAATTGGATTTGAGGGATTCTGCACTTGGAACAAGTTATAAATTTTGGATTTTTGGAAAAAGGGGGGCAGGGGAGCATTTTTTTGAAATTTTTCATACTAAAAATCAATTTTAAGAAACGAAAGTCTGGAACAATTTAGAAGAGTCCTAGAACAACCTGGAACAAATTTTTGAATTTTGGATTTCTAAAAAGGGGGGCCAGCGCAAGGATAATAAGATATTTTCATTTAAAGTGTTTTTTGGGCTTAAAATCTTCAGTTTTCAATATTTTTTGATGATTCTTTGGAAAAATTGGATTTGAGGGATTCTGCACTTGGAACAAATTTTAGATTTTGGATTTTTTGAAAAGGGGGGGCAGGGGAGCATTTTTTGAAATTTTTCATACTAAAAATCAATTTTAAGAAACGAAAGTCTGGAACAATTTAGAAGAGCCCTAGAACAACCTGGAACAAATTTTTGAATTTTGGATTTCTAAAAAGGGGGGCCAGAGCAAGGATAATAAGATATTTTCTTTTAAAGTGTTTTTTGGGCTTAAAATCTTCAGTTTTAAATATTTTTTGATGATTCTTTGGAACAATTGGATTTGAGGGATTCTGCACTTGGAACAAATTTTAGATTTTGGATTTTTGGAAAAGGGGGAGCAGGGGAGCATTTTTTTGAAATTTTTCATACTAAAAATCAATTTTAAGAAACGAAAGTCTGGAACAATTTAGAAGAGCCCTAGAACAACCTGGAACAAAATTTTGAATTTT
Source organism: Epistrophe grossulariae (assembly GCA_929447395.1). Taxonomy (NCBI): domain Eukaryota; kingdom Metazoa; phylum Arthropoda; class Insecta; order Diptera; family Syrphidae; genus Epistrophe; species Epistrophe grossulariae. The sequence goes on along the minus strand of OV839567.1, from coordinate 142,793,115 downwards.
GGATTTCTAAAAAGGGGGGCCAGCGCAAGGATAATAAGATATTTTCATTTAAATTGTTTTTTGGGCTTAAAATCTTCAGTTTTCAATATTTTTTGATGATTCTTTGGAACAATTGGATTTGAGGGATTCTGCACTTGGAACAAATTTTAGATTTTGGATTTTTGGAAAAGGGGGGGCAGGGGAGCATTTTTTTGAAATTTTTCATACTAAAAATCAATTTTAAGAAACGAAAGTCTGGAACAATTTAGAAGAGCCCTAGAACAACCTGGAACAAATTTTTGAATTTTGGATTTCTAAAAAGGGGGGCCAGAGCAAGGATAATAAGATATTTTCATTTAAAGTGTTTTTTGGGCTTAAAATCTTCAGTTTTCAATATTTTTTGATGATTCTTTGGAACAATTGGATTTGAGGGATTCTGCACTTGGAACAAATTTTAGATTTTGGATTTTTGGAAAAGGGGGGGCAGGGGAGCATTTTTTTGAAATTTTTCATACTAAAAATCAATTTTAAGAAACGAAAGTCTGGAACAATTTAGAAGAGCCCTAGAACAACCTGGAACAAATTTTTGAATTTTGGATTTCTAAAAAGGGGGGCCAGAGCAAGGATAATAAGATATTTTCTTTTAAAGTGTTTTTTGGGCTTAAAATCTTCAGTTTTCAATATTTTTTGATGATTCTTTGGAACAATTGGATTTGAGGGATTCTGCACTTGGAAAAAATTTTAGATTTTGGATTTTTGGAAAAGGGGGGGCAGGGGTGTTTTTGAAAAGTTAAAAAAATCGGATATGTTTTTTTAAAGTTAGTTTTTAAGCTGATAGTAAGAATGTAAGGTCAGAACTTTTTTTCAATACATGCATTTACCATTAGATTTCAAAAGTCAATGCATTAAAAAAAAAAAAAAAATATTAGAGAGCCGTTTTTATGGATTTTTGAAAAAATGTTCTGAAGGTTTTATCTTTAAAAATACACGTCCTACAATTTTGAGTTTTTGGAACAATGTTTGGAACACTTTTTAAAACACGAAAAAAATTTCAAAATCAAGAATTTCGAAAAAAGGGGGGCTAGAATTTTTTCGAATTTTGGCCATAACTTTTGAAATTTTGACAATAGGGGTCCAAAAACTTGGAACAATGTTCAGAACAACTAGAACAATCTGGAACAACTTTCAAAAATTTGATTTTCGAAAAAAGGGGGGCTAGGTCAAAAACGGTTTTTTGGCTCTAAAACCCCCATTTTTGAATATTTTTCAAAAAAAACTTGGAACAATGCGGAACAAATCGGGAACAACCTGGAACAACTTTCAAAAATAGCAAATTCCAAAAAAGGGGGGCTAACTTCACGCACTCAACCTCATCAGCAAATTATATTTGACTACAGTCCAATTAAAGAAAAAAAGTATACAGAAAAAGGTATGTTTATTACACGTTTGCTTCAGAGGATTAATGTGAACTTCAACCGTTTCGACTTTAACCTCAATGTAACCTGCCTGAAACTCCTTTTTCTTAATCATCGTCTCAACTTTTCCCAATCTTATCTTTTATTATTATCTTAGATAGAATAAATTTTTTAAAGTTATATGGAGAATTGGCTTGTATTGAGGCCAATAAATGGGAATCTTTCTTTAAAAAAAGCTTACAAATACTTCATTTTTGGTCAATTGTTGATTGGACTATATAAAAATTTTATGGTTTTATGAAAATATTTTGTATTAGAACTATCAAGAACTTGCATAAAACTGATTGGTGCTGCTTACTCCACTTTTACTGAAATTCGAACAGTTTCGATTGACACTTGTGAATTGTGATGCCTTTTAGTTTCCAGTCATCCGGTGGTTTCGCCAGGGTCATCCTGAGGAAAATACGAAACTTCAGAGGAAAAGGTCTTTAAAACCTTATTGAAACATCTATTTTTTTTTAAACAACTCTTAAATTTATAAAGAAATACATTTCTAGTAACGGACGTTCTTCAGACTGGTAACCGGAGTTCTGGCAATCTAGTGGTTCACTCACTCTGTTATATGGAAATCTTGGTAACGGGTGTCTGCTTTTTGATGATTTTCATTTGTAGTAGATCTTAGTCTTGAGGTGTTATATCAGGTTAAGTATCTGAAAACTTGTGTTTCTGGACTTCGGTAACGTGGTTTTCTTTTTCTTCAACATGCACTACGAACCTGATGGCACTATTCACCAGGTATACTAGAACTCTCGAAAATGCAGACTTCGCTCTGGTAGATCAGCAGATACTTCACTTCTGGATGCAATTACGACATTTATCTAGAAATCTAAATAAGGCTTCTTACCACTGGTGATAACAAAATTGTCGAATAATCTTGCCTATACATATAAGTATGGCTTTCCACTTACCACTGGTGGGGGAAGCTTCAAGAAAGAAATCAAACTAAATGCCCAAAACAAACTTTACCCACCGAATGCAACAAATGTGATTGTGACTCTGAGAATATCTGGAGGTGTGTTTTCGTGATGTTCAAAGTCTCGCTTGTTGTTGACGTGTTCTCTTAGTATAATCGTGGTGTTCCTCCAGTTTGTGGCTGAGCGTCCCTGAGCAACTTGGTCTTCTAAAAAAGATCAGTTCATATTGGACCAATTTGATTTCGTAGTCCCAGCTATGAAAGTACTCATCGATTTGTCCGAAATGGGCTTCAACTCTTCTAGAAGCAAATATCGGTGACATGGGTTTGGCGTACATGAGAGAGTCATCGACAAACAGGATAGTCCGTTTGTATTCTGGGTATGGTAGGTTAGGTACCTATGTTTAAGGAATGATCTAAGTTTAAATTATTGTGAAACTCCAAATCTGGTTGTCTCTGTTGTTAATGACAGCGTCCTATTTGAAAGAAGAAAGATCTTATGTTCTACTTTTACGTCAGCTTAGTACCAGACGTTGACACCTACGACCAAACAAAGAAACAAATTTGTCAGTCATGTAAATGGATTCACCATACTACTGCACCGACGTAGTTGAGTCCTGGAAAGATAAATCTGAAATTGCAGATAAGTTCAAGTATGTGAAGAGCTTAAACTTATATCAACAAATTCTAAACCTTTATTCCTAGTAAGATTTTTGAACCATTCATAACTTCAAATGTGCTACTAACCAATCCTTCATTCCTCTATAACTAAACAACAGAAATAAGAAAAAATCAAAATCAAAAATCTTTCGTCCTTTTTAATGTATAGGAATTCCTTGAAAGCGTTTAGCATTTAAAGTGTATACATTTTCACACATCAATGTTACATACATAACAGCAGCAGAAAAAGGCCCCCGCACGATTTCAATCGCCCGAAAATAGAAAAACAATAAAAAATTCCGTTTTAAAACGAAAACTAAAATTCACAGGACGCTATAATATAACGCTATCGGGATCTCAGCACAACCCCAGCAGAAGCGTGTAAAACAATACTTTATAGTATCACATCACTGTATATAGCCTGTGTATAGCCGGTTCAAAGAGGTGGGAGACAAAATTTATTGTTTGAGATATTGTCTTTTATGTTGCCATCAAATGACCAACTTTTACTTGGCTCCATTTATAGAGATTTGTTTTTTTTTTCAAGGGATGAAACTGTTTCCATACCAAGAGAAGCTTAAATATATCACAACAACAACTATACCTACAACAACAACAAAATAGTACTACACATCTCCCTTTTATATGCTGAGGTGTTTATGACGATGTGTGATCCTCTTTTTGTCACAAATCGACAAATTTCACAAAATCCTTTTTGATTTCAAAAGGATGATATGCAAATAATAGCCATTTGAATGCTAAATGATGGTATAGACTATAGACGAACATGATTTGGTCACAAATTTGTAATATCTACCACTGTTCTACACCATATACCTAAGCAGAGTTGAAAGCAATATCAATTGAGAATTTTTTATATTTAAGTTTGTTTTTTTTTTGTATTACAAACCTACATACATAATATGTGCATTTTATGTAGGAATAGATAGATAGTTAAAAAAAAACTAATTCTTTCCTAAAATGCGACTAGAAAACAGACAGCAGACGTTGGTATAGCTAAGATGAAGGGGGATGGTATGGCTTATCGTTTTTAAGGAAATTCATTTAATAAATAAAAGATATTATTTTAAATAACTTAAAAACACTTATTTTATTTATTTATTTACTTAAATGCATTTCGGAAGCTATGCTTCCATCGTCAGTAAGTTTTATATATAAATAATAATAAAAAAAAATTTTTTTTTGATATATGAAATACAAATAACTCATTTCAAACAAAAACAAACTACACAAACAAATTTATAGTGAATTTAAGATCTATTATAAAATTTTTTGAAAATTGGATCTTTTATTGGTCCATCGTCACTATTCATTAAATTATTTCTATTTTTGAAAATGTAAAGAGATTCAAAAGCATCTAATTCATAATGATTATTTACATTGCGAATTAATTTCAAATTTTGTAAGCTAAAATTATGGTTATTCTCCAGCATGTGTTGTGCTACACTCGACTTTTCAGGTTCATTGTATTTTACATGTGCAAAATGTTCTTTGAACCTTTTCATGATTGGTCTTCTTGTCTGTCCTAGATATTCCTTGCTACAATCGCTGCATCCAATAGTATAAATTCCTGATTGTTGATTTTTCTCAATTTTATCTTTTGAGCCACTAATCACATTTTTGAGTTTTATCTCACTACACTGACTCATTTTGATGTTTTGCCTACTAAAAATTGGTCTTAATTTTGATGTAATTTCTGGATAAAAATTGAATTTTGACCATTTCTTTTGTTCATAGTTTTCATTTCTGATTAAATCTAAAGTTGTATAATTTCTTAAGTTTTGTTTTCTTCTATGTGCAATCGTAAGATCATCTATTAATTGTTCTGTATATCCGTTTATCTTAGCTATTTCTTTGATCTTTCGTATTTCAATGTATTCTCTTTCTTTCGTCATCGGGATGTTTAAAGCTCTAAAAATCATTGAATGGAAAACTGATATTTTGTGTTCAAATGGATGAAAAGAGTCCGATGTTATATATCTTAGAGTATTTGAAGGTTTTCGATAAATATCAAACTCGAAAGTTTCACCTTTTCTAATTATAGTTAAATCTAAATAATTTAACCTTCCGTTTATTTCTTCTTCGTAAGTAAATTTGATTGTTGGATATTCTGTTCTATTTAGTAAGTTTATTAGACTTCGAAGTTCTTGTTTTTTAACTATGGCCCACACATCATCTATGTATCTGAACCAAATTCTTGGAAAACTTCTTTCATTTTTCATTTTAGTTTCTAAATTGGACATGAATAAATTTGCCAAAAATGGACTTAAATGTGAACCCATACTGCAACCAAACTTTTGTCGATAGAATTTTTGATTGAGCTGAAACCAATTTTCATTCATACATAATTTTGTAAGGTTGGTTAATTCATTAATTTCTTCTTGTCTTAAAGAATTTGTTTCTAACCATTCTTTAAGAAGTTTTAAAGTTTCATCAATAGGTACATTTGGATATAGAGATACTACATCGAAAAATTAAATAACATTAGTTACCTATCTACCGAAGATTTTTAATCATGATATCACAATGGTGAGAAATTCAAAATTGATTAGACCATTTACACACTTTTAATGGAAATCTAATTAAAAATCCCAACACTTTCTTTTAAAAATACGAGTCTATTTGTTGGGTTAGGTCTTATATGACCTAAACATAACACGGAAATCATAATTCGTCATCATAACGGGCAAAAACCGTGAAAAATCTTAAGATAATTTCGGATATCTCCCGAAAAGTAAACTTCTATACAATGCGCACCAATTTTAAGGATGTTAACCTTTAACTGAAATCAAAAATATCGTTACCCGGTTTTTAAATATCGAATTTTCTAAAACTGTATTCTGAATTTTTCTTAAATTCATTTATTTTCATTAAAAAAGCTTCTGCATAAAATTTAATTGAAATCGGTTTACCCAAAAATGAGAAAGCTGAAATAAAAAAAATGCTTCTATGAGGTTCTATAGGCTAAGCTCCAAAACGTCAAACAGAAAGTGTTTTTTTGCAAGCCCGGGGTGAATTTGTTGAAAAAAATGACAGCGGGGATTAGCGACGTTATGACAGTAAAAAACATGGAGTTTTCATACAAACTATCGATAACATGTATGCAATTCATGCCGGTAACACAGGTTTTCGGTGCGCTTAAGTTAAGCCCAGAGAATTCTCCGGGATTAGTTGTTGTTGCATTTAACATGTTAATTGTTTAGCACCGACGACGTTTTTTTCATCCAATTCCCCCCGGGCTTGCAAAAAAACACGGCTATTATTGCATCAGTTTGACATTTCGAAAGCAATTTATGCAGCCTAAAATGAAAGAGCGGTTCAATTTCATTTTAGTAAAATGACCACCGCATATAAGGAAAATAACAAACAATAGGTATATAACAATAGAAAAACAAACGTATTTCGTTGGAAACTCCATATTTTTTTTTTTACTTTTAGTTCAAACGTAAAATTGCCAAACAAAAGGAATCCAACCAAAATTGGATGCGATTGTTGTTCAGTTAGTGCGCATCACTGACGTTTGGGATGCATTTTGAGAAGCACCATATTCTTTTGTTTTTACCTTCGGAACTCATAAGTTTACTCGTCTGATGCATTTTATAACCCAGCCATACTGTCAGTTAAAGCATATATTAAACAGATTTTTTTTTTTTAATCCAAATGTCCAGATCGAGAAAATTTTATATATGTAAAAAATGTAAAAATGTAACTAAGTCCCTTGGAAAGCAAAAAGCTAAAAATTAAAAAACAAGTTATTCTGATTGTGCTCAGAATTATTAACTAAAATAATAAATAAAAGTACTACCGTCTGAGTTCTTAAACAATTCTCAATTTATGAGAATAAAATTTTTGAAAATCATTGGAGCGGTTTTTTAAAAAAATATTTTTATTATTTTTACAAGGTGATCGTTATAAGGTGACCAAAAAGCTACAGTAGGTTGAGTTGAGATAAGAAAAAAATCATATGGGAGGGGGTCTATTTCTCACCGTTTAGGCGGGAGGGGCGATTTTCTAAAAACTTGACTTAAAAAAGAAAATAAATTATTTAAAAACAACGTTAAAGTTTACATTGCCATGCTATACCTTTTTGGAAACCCAGAAATTTCTTCTTTAAAATTCCTTTTAAATTAAGTTGTGTTAGTGAATAGTTTTTGGAAAATTAATTTTCAAACTCGAAATTTTGAAAAAATGAAAAACAAAATTTCAAACAAATTTTTTTTCCAAATTTTTTGAAATTAAGTATAATTAATGTTTTCAAAATTCAATGCTCTTATTAATTTTCAATAAAAAACATAAAATCTGATGCTGAAAAGTATCTTAGTTTTTGAGAAATTTAAAAAAAAATTAAAAGTAGGTACTTTTTTCCAAAAAAACACTTTTTTTGTTTTCCCAAGTTTGATCTGCTCAGATCAAAATTAGTGGATTATCCCTTTTTTAATTTTTATTGCATACCATCCTGTGTTTAGCAAATAATAAGAAAAATAAACTGGATTAACTTAGATTTCACCTTAACTAAGTTTCATTTTTTTTTTAATTTCTCAAAAACTAAGATACAAATTGGTACAAAATTTTATGGAATTTACTTAAACAATTAATTTCATCATCTGCCCATTTTCGAAACATCGAATTTTAAAAAAATTATTTTTAATTTTTAGTCCAAAATTGTTTTTTTTTTAAATTTTGATAGCTATGCAAAATTATTTAAGCTCATAAGAATTTCATTTAAATCGGTTGAACACATAATGAGATAGTCGAAAATCAAAAAAATGGTTCTATGAGGGATATCATTTTCAATCGGTAGATAATTTTTTTTTTTTTTATAAAAAAAAAAAATGGGGAATGCCCAAAATACGCTGGGTACCAAGTTTAAAGCAAATCGACCCATCCGTTTAGGCTGCACCCAAATGCACAGGACAGACTACAACTTAACGTTGACACAGCAGCCGCGTCAATGTATAGCCTACGTTGGCTTTCATATCGATTTTTAGAGGTGTTTTATTATTTTTAATCCATCGAAATCGTATCCCCATCTTTCAACGGAATTTGACAGTTTATAGCTTGACTGATGGGAATGAAACAAGCTACAGATATTTTTCCTCATATTGAATGTTTCGATAAAAATTTCACCTAAAAGCTCTAACAAAGTCTTTCTCTGGAACAAAAAATTTAGATTTTTAAAAATTGTATCCATCGACATCGAAGACATACAGTTCAAAGAAATTGTACGGTTTATAGCCTGGCAGTTTATAAGAGTCTCGTAGTCACGAAGAAATCGAAAAATTTCAATATACTCTTAGCGTTTTTTTCTTTTACGTTTTCGTGGAAGAAATATCGAACAAAAGTTTCAATACAAAAGCTGATAAATATTTGCTTTGAAAAAAATCAACATTATAATTAAAAAACAATAAAAAACGATTTTCTTTCCTGCCGAGATCACTTAGACCGCCAAGACTCTTAGTGAATTCCCGTCCCAAAAATAACCGTCCCATATCAGATGATTTAGATGTAATACCGTCTTAGTACCCCAACATCTTATGTCTCGTATACGTAATTTCCACGATTCCCTTATTAACTATTAAGTACGAATTAAAAGTGAAATAAAGTTCAAATGCTTTTTGTTGAAATATTTTCTCCAAAATAGAATATCAAGAAAACAGTCCAAAAGTTTATCAATCTTGTTCAAGGTTAGTTTTTTTTTTGGTACTAACTTTATGTTTATTTGTTATTTACCCGAATTCGATATCATTTATAGTATATCATTAGCCGCCATTCAACAAATCACCTTTTTATTTGCGAAACGCTTAACACCGAAACACAGTCATTGGGATTAATTGACAGCTTAGTCCCTAGCAACATCCAATTACATCCTTCGGCACGCAAAATCTATATAAATGATCTGCCGGTGTCAATTAGAAGGTATTAAAGTTAATCCCTCACCTCCGACTGACATCATCCTGATGGTAGAGAGCATAGTGAGGCAGCTCACGCTGTCAGGTATTAAATTCCTATATATATGTATGTTATGCACCTTCCCTCTGCCCCATTTCTAATGACTATACAGAAACTCGATACACCGGAGTATAATGATAAATTTATATACCCAAAGCGCAATTTAGTCCTCAACAAAAATACACACACTTCGTTCCATTTTATAGCTTCGCCGCGCCGCCCGCCGCCACCGAACGCCACCCCATATCAAAGTGTTATTTTGTCAATGCGTTCCCCATTTTGTATATCCTTTTAAAAGATGGCAAAAGTATCTCAACCATACATATATATACCGAGGCCGATACACCATTCAGATTCCAGAGACAATATACCCGCGTCAAGCTGTCAGAATGTGAAATGGCCAGCTGACGTGCCACGAGAGTCGTGGACACTGGACAGTATGGACATTGGACACCTCCAGCTTTTCGACTCTGGATCAGTATACTTTATGTACATATATAGGAACAATTGCGTTAATTTACACACCTATACCGTTGTTGGCTGGAAAAAGCCACCGTTGCCACTGTTGCCACTAATCCAATAAAATGTGTATAATTAAATTTCTCTTCATTTGAATACGTCACTTGTGTTTCCAATTAAAACCTGTTGGATGTTTTCCAGAGAGCAACAAAAAGACGAAAACAACAACAACACACCCACAGTAGCTCAGCATATGATGATGGTTCTTGGACATGGTTCGTATAGACGTTATAGGTCGACTCATTTGGCTTTGTCCAGTCTTTTATTTTTTTTTTTTATTTTTTTTAGCTTGGTCCTTTCGGTAGGGGTGCCCTTGTGTCCTCTGCGGATAATAGTGATGAGGAATCTAATTGATTATCCGGCGATTTAATGAACCACGTAAATAATTATAAAGCTATTTTTAGTACACCAAATAATCCACCGTGGCAGGCGTAGGAAGGCGTAATTAAATTTTCACAAAATTTGCGATGCCATGCCACCATATAACAATAGGCAGAGTGATTGCTGTAGTTGGAGTTTGAGGATTGGAGACTTGTAAAACGTTTGCAAAAATAGAAGAAAATATGGGACTTTCACTGGAAGAAAACTATAAAATTGTTTCATAGAACACAAAATCTTCCAAAAGTGAAACACTTTTTAATGAATTTTTCTTATAAATTAATTTGTTTTTTTAATATTTTTAGCAACTGTATTTTTTTTTTTTAAACACGCGTAAACCAGGACTTCAACAAACAAGGTTCGTCCAGCCAGCTCAGTCCCAAGCAAACACTCTCCAGGTTCGCACGACAATTTTATTGAGGTCAGTATAGTTGGCGTATATAGGAGGCAAGGAGCTTAACTGGGACTCAGGTGGCGCGAGCAAGTGGGAAAGGAGTTCGAACAGCTTGGAATTCTGAACTAGCTGGGGATCAAACTGGATGTCTGGAAGAATCTTGTTGGCCCTGGTCCACTACGGTCTGTAGCACCACTTTAAGTAAGTATATGTAAGTAAAAGTATGGGAGTATCGGATGAATCTTTATAAATTGTGCCTATTTCTATAGTCCTATTGGACCATTCATTCAAAACTGATGTTAAAAAAGAAAAACGACAGCGTTTCCGTGTCTTAAATATTGTTTCACAACAAGAATATCAGTGAAGACATTGCTGACCTTGATAGGGCACTGTGCATCGTCTAAACACACCAGTTTTACAGGAATGCCAAAACTAGAAATTGTTCTTTATAACTCACCCCACCTAGTCCATCCATAGATGATATGTAATAAAACCGATTAAAAAATGGTGTATATATGTTAATTAAAAATTCCCGATTCTTTTCCAAGACCTGTCGTAAAGCTAACATTTGGGTCTGAGCGATTTTGAGTTTAAGTCACACTGAAATGGACCTGTCAAATTGTTTATTAACCCATTCTATTGCTAAGTAAAATGTCTGAATCCTGTTCTTGCAATGAAAATTGACATGGAAATCAATCAATTTCCTCATACTTCTTCTTTTTCATTTTGAGAAGTCGATTTACTCTTCTTCCCGAAGAGCTCACTAGCAATAGTTTGGTTGTGGTGAACGTGTTAAACCCTGAACTTTAGGATCGGTATCTCTGAGGGGTAAAGGCTTCTTGAAAAATGTTGCCAATGGATTCCAATACTTAATTCTGGAAAAATAAGACTTCTGGAGAGGTTTTTAGAAATTGAATCACCTGGTGATATTTTGTGATTCTACCCGTCCTACTTTGAATTTCCCCACAGCATTTCTTCATTTTTCTGTGTTCGGGACATGCTTCGAGTAAATATTGACCCCTCGGAACGCTCGGACATCCATCATACTAGAGGATTGTCTGACGTCGATCACAATGTGACTTATGTGATTGAGCTCTTCAGAGATCTTTATGTCTCCTTGAGAAAGTTGAGATGTGAGGTGCTAAGAGACTACTAACATTTATCGTTCTCGCAATGTAGGGCCTCCACTAGTTATTTATCTGCACAGTGCACATGGCATATTAAAGGATCAAATAATTTACTAACAGATCCGAAATTCGTCGTCCTAATCTCTTTCAAATAAATAAATTGGGTGCAACAACAGCCTAGTGACTTACAATTCTCAACCATTCTTGTGTGCTTGTTACTGGCAGCAATTTATAGGACCTACAATTTTCTGCCAAATCCAAACGGCTAAGAGGTGAGAAGCGCTTTTCCATTTCTTTTTATTTCTTTTTTTCGGTTTCATAGTCTGGGAATCGAACCCAAGACCTTCGGCCTTGGACGTAATGCTTGGTGCCATATCATTTTATCCATCCGCATCTGAAGCCTGTACTTGACCGGGAAGTTACCTGACAGGATAAGGACCTGGAGAACCAGATCCCACCTATAATTCCAGGGATTGGGATCCAAAAAGACCGCATTAGCATATATAAGGTCAAAGGTGAACATCAAGTAGGTTATCCTTACTGGAATTGAAGAGGCACCGTTTATTCTTTATCTATAGATAATTCTTCCGTTACCGACTTTTGAATGAATATTTTAGGGTATTAATTGCAATACGACCTTAAGATCTATTGTGCCCCCATCATAGAGCCGGATGAGATTGCTCATTTACAGCTCTACCTCCAAATTAGTTTGTTTGATTAACTTCAGTATTTGGAGTATTTTAAGAAAGAGTAGTTTTCTCTCTTCTATCTGGGGACGTTCCAGTTATATGCCTTGATGCACAAGTTCTTCACAACTTCCTATAATATGGTCTAGTGTCGTTTACTGAGCATTGCAGAATCTGAAAATGACACTGCTTACCAAGTCAAGGATGCTGAGGTGTCTTTTAAGTTTGCAGTAGCGTTAAAAGAGACCTGTGATTTTCTTAAGGGTATTTCTAATTAAGCTGATGCAAGATATAAAACATTCTTGGTTCTAGCAGTTCACAACTCACAAGTAGCAGTTTGGCATGCCTAAGCTTGGGGAGTTTATTCCAATTTTGTAGTCTTTTGTTATCCTCTATTAATTTGAATTTATTTTTAAGCACGTTAATTATTATTGAAACCTCACTCTACTTTGACGTATCGATTATTGGTGACCTTTTCGCATAGAATGATTTACATGATCACATAATTCTACGTTTTATAGAAGCAGTGGAGAAGACAACCTCCAAAATGAATGATCTGATTTGAAGCCTTTAGACAAAATGAACCTACATTTGATAAACTAGTTAAAAAGAGTACTTAAGTATTTACAATATTAAGTTTATCACTTTATTTGTATTCATTTTTGAAGAAAAAAAGTTCAAGTTGACACAAATTTCATTTGAATACTAACCAGGAGCCAAAATGCGTCGTCTAAATGCATCTGCCATCTGTCATAATAACATCTTACAATTGAACTAATTCAAACGTTAATACTCCCTTGAGATTCCTTATATTATAAAGTATCTAACTACTTTTTTTTCTGCAGAAATTTCAATAAAATTCGAAAAAGAAAGAACAAAAAAAAACTGTGCGGCTCGTTAAACCATAACCAAATTAGTTTTTAATGCATCCCCAATGTCTAATCAAAGAAAAGAAAGTCATTAAAAATTATTCAAATGATTGCTGTCGAAGTAAATTTCATTGTTGGTCTTCAACATACCCTCCTGCTGCCCTCATTTCATTTTGTCAATTCTAAGTAAAAACAATATCAATTCATATAGCCTACGAAATAAATTAAAATATAATATAAAAAAAAAATGTCAGTACCTACATTAACCTGCTGTTGTTTCACTTCACTCAATAAAATACAAATAAACATGTTGAGCTAATTTTCCGGCAGAAATAATTTTCTATTAAAAAAAAATAGAAAAATAAAACGAAGAAAAAATACCCTCAACATGACCAAACTGAAAATTATTAACCATTTGGGAAAAATAAAAAAACATTGTTATCCCTATATAAACCCTGGATGTGCAACCACAAAATCTATCTTTCACTCGCCCCATTGTCGATCCTTGTCGTCGAATAATTAAAATTCTAATTTGAATGGTGGTCCTGGTCATAAAAAAGTATGTGATGCGCCCTTCTTCGTCGCCTCATCATCTATCGCCATTATACCCATCAGCAACAGGGACGCAACTTATCGTATGAGCGCCCTCATGCAAAATCTATAATTGTGTCATTTTTGCCTGTCATTTGTTTTGTGGTTAATTAAAAAAAAGTGTTGTAGGTGCCTAAATATGCCAAAGCAAAATTATAGATAGCTTACCAACATTATACTTACAGCCTCTCAAATAAAGAAAGAGCAACATAGGAGACCTATCTTTCGTACAAAAATCAGTGAAAGTTAAGGATTTGTTTCACATGCAACTCTCCGGTATAGCTCTCTGTCTCCAAATAACTTTTAAATTTGCATTTTGAAAATAAAGGCCCCATTTACAAAGTCGCCTGATTGTGATCCATTCTATGTACGTAAAGTCCTGACGCACGAGTTTAATATTGTATCAGTGGTGCACCCATTGGCTTTGTTTTCGCCCGTTCTGTCGCGCCGCCATGCCAATGCCTGGTAAAGTATAGATCCTGAAACTGAAAGGACATACACAAGATGAAGCCATTAAAACATAAAAAATCACAATCACAATTTGTGGTGTTTACAAAGTGCTAGGAAAATTTGAAAATCTGACTTTTTTTAGTCGAATTTTGTTTGTCTATCCAAACCCGAACCAAAACCAAAACCAAACGAAATCGGGAGAGGGGTCCAGCTTGTCAATGAAAATTGACCCAAGCCTTCGAGGGATGCTGCCGTGCCCTCCGTGGATAATGGGTTGTATATAAAAATATCCTTCTGTGTCGGTATCATGTTACCAAAAATGTTATTAGGATTTTCATGCTTGGTTTTTTTGTTTTTTTTTTTTTATGTAACTTTGTTTTTGAGTCGCGGAGGCTGGGGTGCGGTTTTTTTTTTTTTTTCTTTCTTATTTTTTATTTTTTAATGATTTTACTGCTCTTTTGACAGTTGTCCTTATGAGTCGGGCAACGATTGACTGACGCTGGGGTAAATACCGGTGCCATTGAAATAAACATTATACTTTTTTGACGGGGTTGGGGTTGAAACAATAACGTTTCAAGTGAAGAGTCTTATTTTTTTGTTGTTTTGTTTTAATGTTTATCTAGATTTTTATTGCGCTGTCCTCAGAGTGGATTTTGTTAGAATGATGAATGATTGCAAGCAATGAAAATATAAGTTTTGTGGAGTTTTTTTTTTTAATTTTTATGGGGCTTATTTTTTATTTCGAAAGATACTTATAGTTGATTGATTTTTTTATGTTAATAGAGCTCAAATCGTTTTTGGTAATTTTTTTGTTGTCTTTATTTTGGTGAACCTGCGGAGTAGGTGTTAAATTATTTTCTTACTTTTTACTTGGGTTTATTTTTTTGTTAATTTTACGACATTATTTAACAATAGTTTTGTTGAAATTTAAAAGTTTAAAATGTATTTAGTCTTATAAAATTTGTAAACAATTTAGTTTGTGCAGTAAACAATATATCATTGTATTTGTATAAAGTAAGACGAATTTTTTTTTTTTCAATAAAAACTTTTATTCCTATATGGACATTAGATGGATGTCACTGCGCTTACGAAATTACAGATATAGTAATAGCTACATTTTTTGTGTTTTTTTCAAGCCCGAAGAAAATTATTCGGAGAGCGATGTCGGGGCTAAAAAGACCAAAGAGTTTCTAGGACAGGAATATTATTGACCATGTTATTACTTAAAGAATTTTAAATATCTTTGAGTATAACAGTTTTTGGGGATTATAGAAAACACAATAGCCAAAAAGGCCCTAATGATATACAAGAGACTTGCATAGGCAAATCATCATCATTACCTTCGGTGCAGTTGCATGGCACAAAAGAACCCAATTAGTAACCACTAGGAAAGTGCTATCACTATAGAGCAATGAGAACTTGCCCCACAGCAGCTTCATAGTCTTTCAGGAGTCCTTCATCTGTCTCCTCTAGATGAGGTCATTGAAATTGATTCCAAGGGAGCTATTATGAAATTTGCCAAAGAGGGAACTGAAACTTGAAAATGTATAAGTCTAAGCGTAAGAGACTGTTTGGCAAAGTCCACAGCAACAAACCTTGTTGACATTCCAAGAGATGACTTGATAAAAAATATAAATTCGAGGAAAATTTTCAGACGAAGCTAACAACAACAAAAAAGGTGGGTAGGTGAAATAACAAACTACACATTCAAAGCAAATGCTATCAAGTGGTGCACTGATGGTCGAGAACGACTGAAGGGACTGGGCAGGTATTTTTGGGCTAAGAACCAAACTTTCATTTCCGATGGGACAGTCAAATAACATTATCCAAACCGAAGCAAATGACAAAGGGAAATGTGCAGATCGTAACCTAGAAAAGAATTATCGATAACAAGACATTTAAAATCAGCGCTCAAAGCATTCAGCTCCTACACCATTAACTCTAAAATAATGTGGGAATGTGTATGAACTCGGCAAAAACATTAGAATATCACGCTTCAATAGGTTACTGGGCATGTTGGTGCTCAAGGTATTGAAGAGGTAAACTCCTTAGTTTAGCAAAGGCTACCTTAACGGGACCTGAGCTCGGAGGCCAATAGATAAAAAAATTGGAAAGAACTACCCAAGCTGAGGCAAGCCAAACTCCTTCTTGGAAACTATAACCAAGAATGTGTTAAGCACTGCATCAGCTTAAGTAGGAATAACCTCAGAATTATAACGGATCTCTTCACCGGACATTGTATAAACTCAGAAGGCACCTAAATATTCTAGTCCTGGTAAGTAGTGCCCAACGCAGATTCTACAACATTCAGGAGAAA
This sequence comes from Epistrophe grossulariae, assembly GCA_929447395.1. Lineage (NCBI taxonomy): Eukaryota > Metazoa > Arthropoda > Insecta > Diptera > Syrphidae > Epistrophe > Epistrophe grossulariae. The sequence continues at coordinate 142,776,787 of OV839567.1, read as the reverse complement.
ACGCTGAACCACATATATTATAATACATATATATAGGTATTATGTATACTCATGCACAAAAGAAATAAACACCATGTGACGCTACCAGGTGGAAGAGAACAATTTATCCTCTCTGATAATTTATTTATTTATGTAACATAACTAAATTGCTAGTTTACAAAAAAAAATTTACAAAATTCTTACAAAAGTGTATATTAAGATTTTAATTAATTGCAAAAAAACATATGTTGATTTAAATTTACATGAATTAATTATTGTTTTATCAAACAAATTGTTATATTTATTATTGTAAAAATTAAATAGTTTAAACATATTATTTAAAGGAGAACATTTTTCGTAATTGGTACGATAGTTTTGAATAAGTATACTATCCGGTATGTTCCTCAAGTTTCTTTGTGGAATATTAAAGTTAATACGAGACAGAAGGTGCAAAGAGTCTATATTACCGTTGATTAATTTTACAATGAAAAAACAGAACATAAATAGGAACGTCTGTTCTCGAGACTGGGAAAATCAATAAGTCTCAGTCTGTTGTTATAAGGTGGGAGATCATAAGGATTTACCCATTTCAGTCCTCTGAGAGCAAATCTAAGAAATCGTTTTTGCACCTGTTCTAGTATTTTTTTATGGCATTCGTAGTGAGGTGAACAAACCTGACAAGCGTATTCTAAAATGGGTCGTACAAAAGATATAAAAAGCTGCTTGGTCACGAAACGGTCAGAAAATTGTTTCGACTCTCTTTTTATCCAACCAAGAATTGAATTGGCTTTATTAGAAATGCAGTTAATGTATGTTCAATAAATTCGAGTTTACGATCGAATGTGAAACCAAGAATACATCGATTTCATGAGATATTGATATCTCATTAAACAAATAGTTGAACGAAGTAACAGAAAATTTTCTGATAAAACACATAGTTTTACATTTAACGATATTGAGAAACAAACAGTTACGAGTAACTACATCAGTCGAAAAACGAATTAAGGTCACATTGTAATTCTTCGCAATCCCGAGTATTTGAAATTGCTTTGAAAATTGTCATATCATCGGCGTAAATGAGACACTTAGAGTATTTTAAAACAGATGGTAAGTCGTTTATAAGTAAAATAAAATGGATAGGGTCTAAATGACTGCCCTGTGGGATTCCAGAGTTGATTTAAAACTTATTCGATTCGCAACTGTTAAATAGCACCGAGTAAGATCTATCGAATAGATAAGATTGAATCCATCTTACAAAGTATTCGCTAAATCCCAATTTTTTTAATTTAAAAAGCAAAACTCGATGTGACAGCTTGTCAAAGGCTTTACTGAAATCAGTAAATACACAATCTACTTGTTTTTTGTTTTTAAATGAATCAATACAGTTTTCAACCAATTCTATTAAAAAAGTAACAGTAGACCGACCTTTTGTAAAACCATGTTGATTGGGTACAATAAATGATTTAACATAAAAAAACAAAGATTCACAAATAATAGCCTCAAGAAGTTTAGGAATCACAGATAATTTGGCAATAGGCCTGTAGTTTTTAACTTCGTCTTTCTTTCCTTTTTTATGTAGAGGGATTATGAAAGAATTTTTCCAAATAGATGGGAATACACATGAAGACATTGAAAATTTAAACAGAATAGACAGTGGTAATACCCAAATTACTCAAATCATCAGAGAAATATAGGTTTGGAGAAAGAGCTTTAAAATGAGAAACCTCATATCCAGCTCCAGATGGGTGCACTATAGATCTATATATAGCAGTGCAATATACCCCACAATACATTCATTCAATCATAATATATGTAGTTGAAATTAAAAACTATTGCAACTGTCTCTCTTAGTCAACTATAATCGAAAAATCTCATCTCCAACTGCAGTGTTTGTAGCTGTATAATCGTAACCAACAGCAAACATTTTATTAAAATCTAGTTTGCTGCTCATAACAAAGAAGTTTATTGAACTTTTTATAGTTTTTCTTGTTCCAGTGGATGTGTTAGATGCCCTAGGTTATAGGTAGCATGACCCCGGCTCCGAGAATAGTGCAGTATGCTGCGTTTTTTTGGACACTCTTTATAAAAGCATTGAATTCGTTTTTCACAAACCAATGTTTTGCCCTTTCTTTCATCAAATTAAGTACTTTCAACGTTCATACGACATCCATTTTGGTGTTTTCTGATATCAACGAAATTTACTTCGACCTATATGGTGTTTTTGATCTGCTGTTGCTGATCTAACCAAATGACACAGATCATAAATTCTTGTTAAATTTATAAGATGCAACCGTGTTTTCCAATCTTTTTAGCATTTTGACTAATGACTATAGGTATCAGTGTTATCATTAGTTGTTGACGAAAAATAAGAATCAATCTATTTTAATTTTAGATTCAAAATATAGCTTTTAAAGAGTGAGGGCCTTGCTAATAAGCAACTTAATAAAAATTGCGTAATAACAAGGCCGTCAAAATACAATTGATGAGTCCAATTGACTAGTGAGATCGCCCAGACGAAACGTCAATTTTTAAAAAAGGGCTTCTAATATTACTTTTCAAACACAAAATGAATTTTTTTAAATCGGAGTACATTTTTTTACACATATACTATTCCACCCCATAAATTGCAATATTTTGAAATATCAAGTGTACCTTCATAAAATTGTTTGGGATGATAACAGTGATATTCGTTCAGTAGTTCACAAGATTATATCGCCTACATACAAAGGGACAGACTTTAAGAGACTTCATCTTATACTGTTGTAGGTTTACACATATTGATGTCTAAACTTTTGTCTAATTTCTAAAAATCTTAAAGTGTTAAATTTCAAAAAGAACTAAACTTAGTTTCACCTGAGTTAAATTAAAGAAATTTCAAGTTATACATAACACAATTTATCTTTTATTGAATTCAATGCTATTTACAATATTTTTTGTTGAAAGAAAGAAAATCATAAAATTAAAAAAAAAAATGCTTAAATAAATTAATCTCATTCAACCATTTCATTTTACCAGAAAATTCTTCACCTAAGTCATAAAACCAATATTTCCCTAAGCATATCGTCCATTATACATTCATATACCTACACTAAAAATACGATTCAGCTAAAGTAGGTATATTCAAAATCAATGCGCAATAAATCTTTAAAATTAAATCATAACTCCTTGAAGATTTTTTCACTATAAATCCGTCATCATTCATTGATTTAGAAGTAAAATTATATCGGCAGACAAATTTTTTTTATTCATATAAATATTTTGTCGAATAGTGATATAATCGAATATTAGAATTATAGTGTTTTATTTTTTTCTCTTTTTTTATGCACTGCATAATAAATAAAACTATACAATTTGATTTTACTTTTTATGACAGATAAAAAAAAGTCTTTGAAACATATAATTTACAACTGCAATAATAAAATAGGTTCGGTCGTTGAGCCCTAAAGTCACTCTGGGGCCTGAGATGGGGTTTTTTGAAAAAATCTAAACTCACCCAAGCGTGGAAAATTTTGTGTTTTTTAAACCTGAACTCGTCACTAAGAAAATTTAGGATTTTTTCTGTGATGAGTTGAGGTAACGAATTAACTGTCATCGTGAGATGAGAATGGGTTTTGAAATATTTTGTTTGTAATCGATTCGTGTGCTGCTGGTAATTGTTTATTTTTAATATAGAAATTAAATAGAATACAAAAATTGTATTTAATAAAAATCAAAAAAAAAAATAGAAATTGGAAATAACGGAAGTTGTTTTCATTCTTTTTTAAAACTAATTTAAAATTAATTTTAAGTTCCAACTAACAGATCACAGAACTTCTCGTTTGAATGTAAGAAACATATAATTATTGACAGCTCTTGGGTGATGAGAACCCAAACATCCAGACTACTCTTTGGGTTTTCAAGAAAACCAGGGTTAACCCTGGGTAAAGTTTAAACAAACAAAGCTAATAACTTACTCCGGTAGAAAAGGATTTACCAATCTTCCTATTTTTTCACAAGCTTTACTAACACTGGTGTGAACACATATATTTGAGTCAAAGAAACAAAACATAATATTTTTTAAGGTTTTTGATGCCTTGATTATGAGTGCGCATAATACGACATTAAAATTGCTCTATCACGTCAAATTTCCGATTTATAATTTAAAAATGCAAAAATTATGTTTAAATGTGCCAAAATAAATGTTCCAAAAACTAGTTCCAGTACATACATATATTTGCTAATCTCCCCTTAAAAGGGAAAATGGGCACTTTATACTTGGATTTGGGTGTTTCCATAATCCTTTGTGACATGGTGTGGCACTGAATATAAGTGTAATTTTATAATATAAATTCACAGAATTGACTGCATTAATTATTACTTGCAACACTAAAAATAATAAAGATCACTTGATGTCCTTTAAATAAATTAGATTATTGTATTAAATATATATATATACTTATTATATGCACTTACTATAGCTGTGGGATCCCTATTAGATATGTTACGGATGTGACATAGGCAGACATGTAATTTGTGAATGTAACATTTACCTATTGTTTTTATGGTTTAGAATATTGCATACGGACTATGTCTCTTTCTTTTTAAATTTTTAACCTCAAAGATCATTTCGCACCCTTAGAATGAAAGTGACCTAACTCAAAATTTTCGTGATATCTTATTTTTCAATAAACTGACCTTAAAAAGTGAAATGAACTCTAAGACCAGATAAATGGCAAACATTAATATATATGACACTTCAAATGACAGCTGAGTTTGACAGGTTTCAAATGCCAGCGCTACCAAATTGAAGCAACGAAATGAATAAGCCTGTATATTGGAGGTACCTTTACTTTTTGTTACAAGAATAATTTTTATTTAAAATTTTGAAAATTTTGAAGAACAATACTTTTAAAATTTTGAAACATTCTCCACAAATAAATTGTTCAAAATAGTTTTTGAGAAAATTGAAAATCAAAAAAATGGTTCTATTTATGTATAACCAATTTTCGGATTTTTTTTTTTATGAAATGGTAGCCGTTTTGTAAAAAAACATTACTGAATTTAAAAAAAAAACCGTTATGGCCACGTTTTTAAGAGAAATAAGATTTTCATTTTTTGCTAAAAAATTGTAAGCTGCTATTGTTTTTGGTCCTAAAAAAAATTTAAAAAATTTGTCGGGAGAATGACCAAAAAGTCGTTATGTACCAAGTTTGAAGAAAATCGAACCATCGCTTAGACTGCAGCCGAAAAGACAGACAGAATTGTGAGACCCACTTTTTTCGCTAGTATCGTAATGTCAAGTTTGATCAAAATCTCGAGTTCGATTTGTTTTTACGAATCAATCTTGTTATATAGTACCTATATATCGCAAGTAAAAATTATCACTGCAATGGGATTTTTTTTCTTTTTTTTAATGCGGACAACATTTCCAAAAACATTGATATAAATTATACGTTTTGTATAGTAAAATATTACATATTTTTGTTAAGGTTGCGTAACAACTCTTTATGAATAAACAACTCCACATAGCTGCCAAGTGATTTGGAAAAATGTATAGTTTTAAGGTCAAGATAATAATTTTCCGTATACCCTTGTAGGTATATCTATTAAAGATAAATGTGAGCTGGGAGGAAATTGTTAATGTTAACACATTTTTCTGGAGTACCTTATTTCAATATGATTTTCTAAAGTTAAAAAAATTACGCTGAAATTCTAATGACACAAAAAACCTAATTTTTCATCTAGAGTTCCAAATTTATTTGATCTTAATTTTTAATATTTATTTTAAAACCATTTCCACAACACACCCTTAATCAGTCATTAAAATGAAACCAAACAATTTGTTTAACATTATATCCTAATATATAAAATATGCCCTTAAATAAAAAAAGACGTATACACACAAGAGGACACAAACAATATAGCATCCCTTTTTCATTTTAACATTAATAATATACACTTTTTTGCTATAACGCGCTGGCCACACTGAGGAAGGCTACACTAATAATGCGAATATAAAAAATTACATTTTTATTCGCGCCTCGAAATGCGTTTTTTTTGTCTTTGTTTATTTCTGCGATGGTCTTCTCACTTTTGATGGTATGAATAATTTTTTTTTTACCGCAGCGACTTCATATCCTGTATCCTGGTTGGCTGACTCTGATGATGGTATGTATATAAGCACTTTTTGAGTCTAGGAATGAGATCTATTTAAAATTTCACTCCTTTCGCGTCATTAAAATATATTTCAACGTATTCAGACATTTTTGTATAATTAGCATCGCACCCGGAACACAATTTTTGGTTGGCTATTTTATTGTTGTTTTTTTGTGTTTTTTTTTTATCTTTTTTTCAAGGAACTTCCGCTGGCGAGACGATTATGATGATGACGCTGCGGCCATGCCGCCAACTGTTTAGGAGTTTAAAAGTCATGATGATGGTTAGCCACTGTTGCAAAATATTAAAAATGGAAAGTAGAGAGCTTCATTTAATGGAATATAAGGTATAATGTACATTGTAGGTGGTTCAATTTGAAGCTTTGAACAAAAAAATTTTCTTTTACTTGAGGATTAACTTTAACTTAAAGTACCAAGTTTTTCAGTGCGCAGTTTCAGAGTTAAACGTGAGTTAACTCTTTTTTTTCAGTCATTGAATTTGGTGATTTAACTCTTTCTGACAGTTGTTTGTAAAATCATTATAAAAATATAGAGGGCGACACTAAGAAAATTGACTATTTCCATGCTATTTTTTTTTACTTTTGGAGAAATGCTTTACGCATAATGAGGAGCCCGGACTCACCTAAAGGGTTTAAACCTTGGCTTACCGGATTATACTCCAAAAGTGTCTTGATGATGTCCCAACTCGGGACTGCTCACGCTACTCGAAGGGGGGGGAGGGTTCTTGTCTAGGCGGGTTCGGTTTCTTGAAGTGGCTCCTCTCGTTTTTTGGTTTTCCAGGATCTGGGTTAAATTTGAGCTTGTTCGCTTGTTCTTCGTTTCCAAGCATCTTCTGAATGATGTCATCGTGTTTGATTTGACCGATAATTCATTTTAAGTTCAGGCGTAGGGATTTCCATCCACTGCATTCGAAGACAGTGTGGTAGATGTCATCTTAAGTAAAATCTCCGTATTGGCAGGAGGGGCTTCTTGTTTTTCCCATCTTATGCAGGTAGGCGTTTAAGTATCCATGTCCGGTGAGGAAATGAGTGTCGTAATAGTTCACTTTGCCGCGTTTCCAGATACTGGCTGAACACAATGCCCAGCTGTAACTGCAATCGGAGCGGGAGCTGCAACTGCTTTCAAAAAATGTCGTACGTCGTTTTTTTTATCTGTCCACAATAAGCTGTACAGCTTTTTGTATATTTCAAAGAAGAAAAAACAGCATACATTCACTTTTTCTATTTACAATATTTTGCTTTCAATTAATAATTTTTTCGCGATACAAATAAGCACAAAAATTTCAATATTTTGTCCGGCTCTTTTTTTCTTCATATAAATTGAAACGTCAAAAGTGCTGCTCGTGAAAGTTAAAAGTTCGCGAACCAATGCGGCTCCGACTGCAGCTCCGTCTGCAGTTGCGTTCCATTCTGCTTGTAGCATTGATTTTGTGTGTATTTAATATTTTGAAAGATGCCGTCGCTTTGTGTTCAGCCAGTTACTCTATTTCCTATTTTACTCGCTATAATATCGAAGTCGATGCGAAAGTCGATTATCGTGGGAATTCGTTTCTTTGTTAGAAGCACTACTTCGGTTTTTTCAGTAGCCAGAGACAACGCTTGTTCCTCTATCCAGGAATCTGCAAAAGATACTTCGGGATTTGGAATTTTTTTTTCCAGTGCATCCAACATAACTGTCCACCTAACAGCATTGAAGGTGTTCCGGACGTCTAGTGTAGCCAGTAGCACTATTTTCTTTGTGGAATGGTTTTCCCGATGGGCAGTTTAAGCGGCTCTTACTACTTCTTTTATAGCACCTATTTTTGAGCGATCTTTTATGAAGCCATATTGTATTTCAGACAAGTTTCCTTTTTTTTATCGCGGCTATTAACCACGATTGTAGTAATTTCTCTAGCAACTTTCCAGTTGTGTCCAGCAGACATAGAAGCCTGTATGCGGATAGGGAATCTGGGTATCCTTTGTTTTAAGTCGTTGGTTTTGTCCAGCGTCCCTTCTGTAAGGCAGCTTGTACAAAAGTTGAGGAGTAGTTGCGGGCAAAATTAGGCAATTTGTTTAAAGGCTTTTACTGATAGGTACCCCATCAACTCCAGGAGCCTTTTTATTTCGAAGGGCATTGATGGCGATCGTCAGATCTTCTTCGATAAAAGCTTGTTTTTCTTGTCGTGGTCCGGAAAGGTCACCATCAGGTGGTCTTGTGTGAGTCGGTGAGTCGGGAATAGTGTATCCATAATGTGCCTCATCTTTTCTGGATTTAGGTCTGTTGTGTTGTTCTGGGCTGCAAGCTTTCTCATAGCGATCTTGTAGCCAAGTCCCCAAGGATCGTTGTTGATATCTTGTCGAAGCTCTTCCCATCTCCATTGTTTGCTTAATTTTATGGTTTTTTTGAGCCCGTGGTGGTTTATTTTGAACTCTATAAGTCTGTTCTCGAGGTGTTCGTCTCCTCTTATTCTTCCTATTATGACTTTCCGCCTCAGATACAAACAACATCTGCTGAGTTCAGCAATTTAATCCAACCACCAGTAGATAGGGAAGCTCCTTCGGGACATTGAGGTATTTTATCTCTGTCCGACAAGCTGCATTGTGAATTCAACTATTTCTTCGGTGGCGGTCCCTTCCATTTGGAGTACAGATCTTCCCTTCTTCGATGGTCCTGTTTAGTAGTTTAACGTGAAGATTGTTGGCGGTGTCCGGTGGTTTTCTTCACTACAAAAGATGATGTATTGGTGATCACTACTGCCAGTATAATCTTCAATGACTCTCCATTTTCTGATCATAAATATTATGCCTTTTGTAGCAAGATTTATATCGGGTATAGTGCCTCTCTTCCCTGGTTTTCTAAAGGTGGGTGTATTTCCTCCTTTACAATGTTTAAGCCACGTCTCGCTGCCAGTTTAAGGATTAACATTCCTCGGGATTCTGTGGTAAGCATACCCCACTCTTCGCCTCTAGCATTAAAGTCTCCCGCAACAATGATTTCTCCTTTGATACCAGCGCAAACTGTCGCCCTCTCTATTTCGATAGTGAAAGCGCATTTCCGAATATTGTCACACTTTGGTTTTTCAAAAATTCTACAAATTCTAGAGGATTAATTAATTATCTCTTGTTAAACTTAGACACTGACGAACTGAGCTAACATTATTTTGTATTTATTTTTTTTTATGTAAATTACATAACCTGCAGTTCCTAGAACTTAATAGTCTTGTATGACTCTCAAATGAGGATTATATTTATTTTACTGGAACAAAATGGTAGATTTTTTCTAAATCTTATGTATGTAGGTACTACTATACCTACATACTTTAATCTTTCATGCTGATAAGATATATTATTATATTTTTAATTATATGCATTCGCACACTAATTAAACAAAAAGCACTTAGGTACTGATAGCGAATGAACTGAGCACTAATATTTCTATTATACATACATACTTAGTCGTATAATTAAACAAGAATAATTTGATAACATTTGTATCACAATTAAATGCACTTTATACCTTATCGTTCCGCGTGCAGTTTATACAAAATACAAAAATAATTATGATAAGAACCACATCCGACGAGGCAGTTCATTTGATTTGAATGAAGCATCTTCTTATCATGAAACCAGAGAAATCCATAATTTGTAAAGTGCTTCATCATATACGATTTTAATTTCAAAGAGGCAAATAGCCTTTACCTACGAACATTGTCTTCATAATTATCAGCCTTATCAGTAGCAAAAGGTCGAAGTTCAACGATGATAAATCGATTTTTTCGAAATTTCCAGCCAAACACTTTGTCTATGGTCGATCAGTTCCAATTTAGTGCTCGCCATCGATTGTTCGTTGCCTTTTCTCATCGAATATACACATAATATTCGCAAAGATGCTCCTTATTCGAAGCATAATTTTATTAATTGCAGTCGGAATTGCTCTTGGAGAAGTTGTCAATTTTAAGCCATGCAAGGATTACACCGGCAGTTGTGTGGTTCATGAAGTTCGTATCGAACCATGCCCAGAGGCAGCTGAAGACAAGGCTTGCAGAATTAAGCGACGTAAACCAGCAAAAATTTCGTTTGACTTTACTCCTGGATTCGATAGTGAGACCGCACACTCATCAGTCTATTGGGCTAAAGAAGACACAGACTTGGAACTGGAGGACATGGACCACAATGGCTGCAACTACACCTCATGTCCCTACAAACACGATCAAAAGAACACTCTAAACTTCGAATTGCCCATTCAACCGAAGTTCCCACTGAATAATTACGAGATTAAATGGAGACTAAAGGGCAGTAAAGCTGGAGATGAGTGCTGCTTTACAACATCCATCAAAATTGTGCGTTAAAAAACTATATTAGCTCTTTTATTTGCTAAAATTAATTAGTGCTTTGTTTTTGTTTACTTAATACATTTTCATTGAATATTTGTTGTTGTATTGAAAAGCTTGTGATGAGCAATTTATTTTGAAGAAAAGAAATTTTAATTAAATTAATACATTAAATATAACACGTGTTTTCTTTTCATTTCGAACATATACCGACCTCCTCAATAATTAGCTAAATTTCTTGTTTTCAGAACAACAGCTGTAGTGAGACTTCGAAGTAATTGGTAGTAGTAGAAGTAATCTACAAATTCTTAATTTGTTTGCTATTATTATAACAATTCCGCTGAGGCGTTATCAAGCCTGAAAATTGAATGGAATTGAACTGGAATAAGAACACGACACTAAAATTGAGTTTGAATTCCCTCCTGAATAATGAACATTAGACTTTCAGTGTGGAATAAAAAACTTAAGCTTTTCTTCTTTTGTTGTTGTTTTAGAACCTCTAAGATCGTTTGGCTACATTCACCGTGACATAAGAATCACAGCGGACGAAGTCGTAGATGAATTAACCAAAAAGACCGAAGACTGGTAAATAATTTGTGGATGTACTTGTTTTTGTCACACAAAATAAAAATATCGGTATATTATAAAGTAAAAATGGCAGTCACGAGCATCTAGCTTCGTGACCCAATTAGCGCTGGATTGCGCCGTTTTGATACCGAAATTCGTTCGACCTTGACCTGTATAGATGGAAAATGAATTGCTGAGGCGAATTTTTTTATAAACCCTCAAGCGGAATCATCATTACTCTTCCCCAATCAAAATATGCAGTGATAGGTAAATTGATTTATGGTTTAGCCTTCGTCTGCTTACTCCGCATGACATGGTGTCCACAGTAGCAGTCACTATCCACCTATGAGACCAGTGCCTACGTTCTGTAACTCTCGCATCGATAAAATCAGTCGAGAAACGATATTTCATCGTTTCATCGTTTCGATGAAATATCGTTTCTCGACTGATTTTATCGATGCGAGAGTTACAGAACGTAGGCACAGAGCTTGTCCTAAGACTTTAGGTCGAAGTTTATCTTAGAGCCATTTCGTTATGATGAGAAAAGAGATCAAGTTTTTGATCATTATTTCGGTTAGTTTGTTGAGTACGTCGAAGAATGGTTTTCCAAATGACTGTTATCTGGTCAGAGTCGGGAATTTGTAGAGGAAATAAACGACTGTTTCATTTTCCTGCTGATCCCCACAATCATAACAACAGTAAGTATTGTGAGGGATTCCTATAGCTTTGCCGCATGTTCTCCTAATGACCATTGACCAGTCTCCACAGCAGTTTGCAACGATCCTGGCTATGAATTGCCTTGGTCTGCAAATTAAGCCATTTGTTCGAGGTTTACTATATATTAAGGTGGGCCAAATCTTTCTAGAAATATTGCAGTTTGTCAAACTGACACACCTGCGATTTAATTCTTTTAGAAAAATTGAGAATATATTGCCCTTCATAACCCCAACAGGAACGTTGACTCTTTGCGCAAGTGAGCTATGAAGGGCTGATCCTTCCCTAGCCAGTTGATTTCCACCGATCGTTTCCTTCAATGCCGGACCTGTAACTCAGATAAGAGTGAGTTTGAGGTTAACATTCAGGCTTGTGAGCTCTTCACGGCATTGCTGAAACAATCTTGATGATGATACAGCCGAATCAATCGCTTTAACAGCAGTGATGTCTGTCAGGACTGAAATATTTCGATTTTGGTTAGGGTGTTGTTTTAGTATTTTGCAAGCTTCATTTATTACCATTACTTTCGCCTGGAAAACACTAGCAAAGTTGAGACGACGAAAATATCGATTTATATTCAAGAATCGGAATAAAACCCTGAGCCTTAAAGCAATCAGTAAAAATAGTTGTGTCTCGTTACGGAGTAATCCTCCAGTCCTTAGTAACCCGCAGCTATAACTCTTTTAACTCGCAAGATACTATATATTTTATATGTAAATCAAGTAGTAAAAGGATCAGAAAGACACTTAAAGCATCCAATTAGCAGGTACGAAGAGCCCCAGTGGTTCCAACGCTTGGTGTTCCTTGAACCTTTTTAAGTTTATTGATGTTATTCGCTTTTTAAAGAGCGGGTCACCACACCATCGAACCATTCGAAGGTATAAGTCTTAATACGGCTGTGTTCGTTCAAAGTATCATATTCAACTGGAGGCCCCACCAAAGGTTTTGCTAGAATGCTATACAGGCCTCCCTTACCCTTTGTTCAATATTAAGTTTCCAGTTTAATTCGAGTCGAAAATTACACCAAAATATTTTGCACTAGAAGAAAGTGAAAGAAATTTGGCCGTTGAGTCAAGATGGAATGAAGGGTTGGATTTTAGTCCTGGGGCCTCATCACGTAAAATCAAAACGATCGGACGATATCGTTTCCACCATTGCTATCTCTATCATATCTGTAATGAAAAATAAAGACAGCTATCTTCAAAACGATATCGTTTTCGTTTTACGTGATGAGGCCCCTGGTAGTGAATAGCATCAGTTCAGTTTGGCTTTGGTTAACACCTAATCCACACCTCTGTTGCCCAGTTTCTAACCTTCCACAAAGCCATCTTTGTGATTTCACTGATCACAAGTAAAACTTTAAAAAAATATTTATGCAATTTAATACACTTAATCACCCAAGTAACATTTTTCCTCTCATATCTTAAATGCTCCAAGAGCTTAGCTATATAGACTAAAGTAAGGGAGTTTAAAGTAATCTTGAAGAATACTACTAGATTGTTATAACACTGTTAAAAGCGTTAAATGGCCAATTTTTCTTAGCTTTTCATATTAAACATAAACTCGTTTGCATTTTGGACATTTTGGGTTTGAGGCAGTGAGTACTTTAGACCACCCGCTGGTAAAGTTATCCATGAAAACGTATCGAGCGAAATTTTGAAAATTACTTTTTATAGAATTATTCAAAAATTAGTTTGAACAAATTTAATTTTAGTTTCTAAAACAATAACCATAAAGCTCTTTTGCCCTGTGAACTAAAAACCCTGCGCCTGTCTTTGTTCTTTAACCTGTGGAATTTTTAAAAGTATAGAATTATTAACTAAATAGATAAAAAAAAACAAAAAACACCAAAAGTTTAACTTAAAAATGTTTGTTGTTGAAAAAAATTTCATTGAGGAGAACAATCAATGAGACTGAAAATCGTATAATATTGATAATTTTTATTTTGTATTTATACCTATAAATATATGAAATCAAAACAAGAACATAAATCAGCCGTGAAAAGTAGTGAGATCTAAAAGTACGGCAAGTTCATATTTTATGAAGGTTTAATATCTAGTATTTAAAGTAGAGTAATATTAAAACAAGTCCAAATGATGAGACACATTTATTATTTAATGGCCAAAACTTGGCGGTTTACTTGGCAAGTTTGCTTTTTATTACTCACAATTTAAAGTGTTTTGAAAACTTGACCAGTAAATCGCCAAATTTTAGGCATTTAATAATAAATTTGTCTCATCGTTTGGAGTTGTTTTAATATTACTCTACTTTAAATACTTTATATTAAACCTTCATAAAATAAGAACTTGGCGTACTTTTAAACATTTATGTTTTTGTTCTGATCTCACTCCTTTTTGCAAAGATTTTTATTTTTTGCCAGGTCAAAATCTCGAAAGATAGAAATGTAGTTCTTATTCTACAGAAATCGGAATTGCTCCATTTAATCGATCGCAATTCTGAGAACGTGGGTCGATTACATGCCCCTAAATGTAAAACCTCAAATTTTCTATTTTTTCTTGCATTGCCTTTCAAACCCAACCGCTCTACCAAATTTTATCATTCTACAACAATTGGAAGTGCTCAATTTAATGTAAAATTAATTGCAATTCTGAGAAAGTAGGCGGATAAAACAACCCCCACGAATGGAAAACCTCAAATTTTCTACGTTTTTCTTTATATGCACCTGAAGCTCTACTGCTCTACCAAATTTCATCATTCTAAAGGAATGGGAAGTGCTCCATGTAATTAATAACAATTCGGAGAAAGTGGGCGTACACTACGCCCCCTAAATGAAAAATCTCATATTTTCTATTTTTGTTCTTTGTATGTACTTCAAGCCCTACCGCTCTACCAAATTTCATTATTCTACAGGGATCGGAAGTGCTCCATTTAATTGATCGCAATTCTGAAAAAGTAGGCGGATACCACGCCCCCTGAATGGAAAATCTCAAATTTTCATTTTTTTCCTTTGGTTGCACCATAAAAACTACTGCTATGCGATATTACAAGATTCTGCGATGTCGAGAAGTGTTTCATAATTTTGATGGTCTGTCAGTCAGTCATGTCAGTTACGGTTTTTGCGATTTTTGAAGACTAATATTTCAGGAACAACTTATGTTACGGGGTTGAAATTTGATGAGGAACCTGTTCTTTGTCAGACTGACAAATGTTCTGTCTTTATTGGTACTGAAGTTAGAGGGGGGTCGAAAATCGCCCCTTTATGTTCCTGTAAAAAGGGTGTATTGCCAGAACTTGGCTGGGCACTACCTTGGCCTTTGATTTATTTCAAATAAAAACGTTGAACTGTTTTTGAAAATTTTCTACTTTCTCGATTTGTCGATTTTTTTTAATATTAAAGTCAATGGAAACGACTTTTTAAGAGATAAAACCGATTTTATTGGAAACATTGTATAAATTTACCTCGAGAGCACCGACTCTATCTGGAGGTGGTCATTTAGTTGGCATTTTTTGTTTTCATAAAATATAGTTGTCTACCTATTACGTAATGAAATTTTTGTTTTGCTTAATTTAAATTGAATCACCCTGTATTTTAAGAGCCAAACAATTTACATTAGTATTTAAGTTAATCTTTCGCAAACATAAATTGCTAGATATATATATAAATATGTAGGTAAGCTAAGACCATCAAGGTACATCTCACACCCCATATTAGATGCAATTTATTTTATATACATATCTTCAGTACTAATTCAATATGATCGTCCTTCTTGTTTCAATTAAAAAGATTCACTTATTATATAAAGGTTTTTATCTTAAGATCTCTGGGGGTATAGAAGCGTTAACAATTACGTTTCCTCACGCAAAGCTTACATTTCTCTTGAAAACTGTGCACACTCTTAAGGTCATAAGGTAAATCTCACCCATAAACCAAAAAAAAATAAAAGAACAAATGAAAAACAAAAACAACAACAAGAAAAAAAAAATTATGCTGAAAGACAAAGAAAGGAATTTTATTTCAATTAACCCAAATAACGCAGCATAAGGACGCGCAGATGAAGAAATAATCCCCGGGATGAAAATATAAAGACGATGGAATCAATGACCCAGTCACACGACACAACTCTCAGGACCTAATCATTTCCACACAAAGATAATCTAGATTTTATTTGCTCCTTCGCGTGAGTACCTTCGGATTCGGAGATGTGTATTATAGGTATTCGCATCGCATCCAGCATCCAAGCATCTCTAGCAATCGTCTATATTATAGCAGAGCGACAATTTAAAATAGCATCTTCATTGGCTTCTTATATTTGGCATGATGGCTGACACAAGGCAAGGACCAAGGACTCCCATCATCATCGCATCGCATATCGGTGTGTTCAGTTCAGAATTCTTTTCATAAGTCTCCCCGAAAATTAGATGAGACCAATGGCGGGTGCCAAGACCAATAAAAACGAAAAAAGGAAAATAAAATTAATCCCGGTTCGTATAATGAAACGTGTGATTTAGTCCTTTTGGTTCTATTTTTTTTTTTTTTCGTATGTCTATTCTTTTATTCTACGATTTCAATTCCACCTATATAGGAGAAGGGAGTAGCAAAATGAGCAAACTCACACAGTTCGGCGTCTCTACAATGATATCCTTTTTATTTGCTACACGGGGTGTTGGCAAGGACAAACCTCCAATTGGGGATTTGATTCGCTGGAAGTAATTGCAAGTAAAATGCGAATGCGAAGGAAACACGGTTTGGTGCCAAGGATATAGGTAGGTAGCTGACTTGTGGAAATACCATATCGCAATTCCATGCTATATAATATGATATGGGATGTGCGGGTGGAGCGGCGGGTGTGCGAATGGGTACATCACAAATATCCGGCTAATCTGGCTTGATTTTATTTCATTAGAATACTTTTTCGTTATATTATAAGGATATACGTATCTATTGTCTTATATAGGTACATAGGGTTGAGTCGAAATTTTATTTAGCGTAATAAGTGCTTTCGTGCATTTGGTTTGAAGGTCTTAAGACGTTAAATATACGTTTGTTTTACTTGCCTTGTCTTAGATGTTGGTCCGAAATTCAAGTGGAATTCTATTTATATGGTAATTATAATTGTTGCAAGGATTAAATTTCTTTGGATTTATTTATATTTTATTTTATTTTTTTTGGCAAAAATAAAATAATATAGTCGCAAATGAAGGTTGTATATATTATGTTTTTCGAAGAGTTTGCAATTCCTAACATATTTTCTCTTTTTTAGATTTTAAACATTTATTTTCGCGATTATTAGACATTTTATATAATTTTTCTTAACGGACTTACCGCGTTTAATTAATTAATTCAAAATACTTGAATTTTCTTTACTCCCGACGTTTCGGCAAAATTGCATTTGCCGTGGTCACTGGTCAACTGACCCGTCACGGGTCAACTTGTTACATTACGTCAGTTAGTCAGATATTACAGGATTTCGTTGAGGAGAAAGCATGCTACTCTATCAAGGTCGATATAAAGACTTCACCATTATCTTTTTGGTCAAAAGACTGAAGCATGGTGACGGGTATCACGTGACTTCATTAATATTTAATAGTTTAAAACTCTTCTCTAACAATTATCAATTATACTTAGTAAGGACAATACTAAATAAATGCTAATTTATAACACCTTTAAACAGTATCGCCATTAAATGTGGGCTTGCATAAGGTTTTCAATTGATGAATTTTACTATTATTACTGTGAATAGATCTTTTTTTGGTATTTTTTTAATTTAATAGAATATTGGATTTGGTTATCTGATGAGTTCGCTTTTGTTAAAAGTTGGTTTTGTTCATTTTAAATCGATGTTTATTTATAAATATTTGTGTTAAAATTATTTTAAAATAGAACAATAATTCATAAATCAATTTACTTTTCGAATAATACAAAAATAGGGTTTGTTAATTATCAATTAAGTAAAGATCTGATTAGTTATCCGACAAATTAAATATTCCAAAAATTAAATCCTCTCATTGTGTTTCACAATTAGCAATTAACTATTTGTTCGTTATTCCAGTTTTCCAGACAAATTAAAACTCACTGAATGTCAAACATTAAAGAAAAATTAAAATTATTTATAATCATCAAATAGTTAATTTTGCAGTGTCGGTCTTCATACGTGTTAAAAGTGTCAAGAGGATTGTTTCCAAAAGCTCTG
The DNA here is from genome assembly GCA_929447395.1 of Epistrophe grossulariae. Lineage (NCBI taxonomy): Eukaryota > Metazoa > Arthropoda > Insecta > Diptera > Syrphidae > Epistrophe > Epistrophe grossulariae. The sequence continues at coordinate 142,758,911 of OV839567.1, read as the reverse complement.
GATAATAATAAATAAAGTGTGTTGAATCGAAGTGTAAATGTGAGTGAAGACAGATTTGTCAGTTTAATTTGCTAATCGGCACTTCATCTGGGCAATAAAATACTTAAAACTTTAATTGCTTATTCACTTATTCAGATATTGTGGAACGTAAATAATGTTGTTAAGTGTGGAATAAGTTAGCTAAATGAAGTAGCTTAATTGGAACTTTAACTAGACATTGTAGACCCTCAGATAATGTGAAATGTAAATGAGCTTGTTCATTGTCGAATAATTTCAATGTCTGAATTGGAACTTTAATCAGACATAGTGAAACAGACCCTAAATATATTAAATATTTACAGAAAGTGGCGCAAAACTTTAAACAGTTCTCGTTTAAGCAATTAAGCCGACTCTAGTTAAAGCAGTCCTTTATTTAAAAATTCTTGTTTAAATTTTTCTTAATTTAAACACTTAAAACAACTCTTCTATAACTAAAGAACCTGTTTAACAAAACGTCAGCAAACTTTTGTGAAACACGCCTAATTTTGACAGCTGAATAAATCAAACAGAACGAAAACTTAAAAAAAAACGAACGTCAAATTGTCTACATTCTGCAAAACAAATAAAGTGACAATTTCCCACAGAAAAATGTAAAATTTATAAAATATCTTAAAAAAATTTAATTGTTTACATTTTATTTCACTCTATTTTAGAAAAAAAAAAACGAAAAAGAATTCGTTAACTCAATAAAGTGGACACTTTAAGCGATTGTGTATCTCCTTGGATCAGAGTAATCGTGTTGAAAATCTGGGAGTTGATGAAGCACCTGCCGTCACTGATTTCTCTCATTTATTCGAAACTGGTGAAGGCCAATGGGATTACTAATGAATCAGATCCTGATCACAAGATCATACCAACAACTCAACAACAAAATGTAGTAACCAGGAGTTTTAGTTCTGGTGAAATGGGAAGACCACGATTCGACTCTGGCTCCCTTATGTTAAGGTTCTTAACCAAAAACCGAACCGAGGTCTTATAAAAACGAATATCTTGAATAACATTCAAGATCATCAAGATCGAGTCGAGTTTTGAAAACTCTCGGTTTTCTAAAAAGTTGAAAATCTTCAAAAATTGCAAAATCTTGCTGCTCAGGAAACATCGTACTTATATGATGTTTTGTGTTCCAAAAGACGTTGAAAAGCCGTAACTAGTTTATGGAAAAATTTTTTTTTCCGGGTGTAACATAATATCAAAAACATATAACCTAAAAACCTTTCTTTCTTATACACTTTCAAAATATTTTCAAATCGCTTCATTCTGGTCAGTTACAAAAAAGCGGCGCTTTTATAATTACACGTGTATTTTTATTTACACGTGTTATATTTATTTTACTACACGTGTGGATACACGTAAAACGAATACACCTGTAGTTAGATACACGCTTAAAATCGAGAGCTCTGCTGAAAACACAAATTTGTTGAACATTTAAGAAAAACTTATGTAAAAAGAATTGTTCTAAGTGCTTTGATTGCTTTCCAAATCTATTAATGTATTATTATAAAAAACCATCATTTTAGTTTCAATTTTTTTTTTGAAGATGAAGATGAAAATGAATATGTATATAGTTTTTTACTGGACGAAATGATGATGATTTTTTTAATCCCGATTATCCTTTAACATGTATTAAAAATGGCTTTTTCCATATAGGACATAGAATTATTTTTCACAAAAAAAATCTGATCCTTTCTTTGTATGTACATATAGGTAATATATTTTTTTTTTAATTTGTTGTTTCTCATTAGAAGTTTTTTTTTATGTCGTTTTCAATTTTCGTCCCCTTGCATATGTACATTGTACATATACATATTAACGAGTAATTCATTTCATGGTTTTAAGTTGGTAGCGCTGGCATTTGGCACCTGTCAAACTCAGCTCTCATTTGAAGTGTCATAATATTATTTGAATATTTGCCATTTGCCATATTATTTGACTTGGACGATATGTGGTTCCAATCCAACAAGACGAGGCAAGAAGCCACACAATAAGACCAATTATGGCTTTATTGCGTGGGAATTTTCCTGGTCGCGTAATTTCATGTTTTGTCGACGTCAACTGGCCGCCAAGATCATGCGATTTGACACCGTTAGATATTTTTCTGTAGGGATACGCAAAATACCGTGTTTATGCGTATAATCTACAAACTGTAGACGCTTTAAAAACCAACATTACTCAAGTTATGGCCGAGCTACCGCCCGAAATGTGCGAAAAAATGGTTAAAAATTACCTCAAAAGAATCGCATGCTGCGAATCTTCACTAGACGGCTATTTGAATGTTATTGGTTTTCATACTTAATGGCAAAATCCAAACTTTATACTGAAATAAAATTTTCATCAAAAATATATCGCTGTGTGTGTTTTATTTAGCTTTACTTTCGAAACCGAAATTTTATTTATTGCCTCTCGTGCATTTGAACACGGTAAACATGCAAGCCACCCAAGGTAAACTGGCAAAACTAGTTTTACATTCGAATGATTTCTTCTTAAGAAAATATGAGGCAAATAAGAGCAGTAAGAAGACTGCGCTAGTGCTTTAAGGAAAATGGTAAAGTGGTGCGGAAATCCCGAATTTAATAATTGAAATTAATACAAACATACCCTGCGAGTTCAATCGACTCCCCGGGAGTAAATTATATTCTGAGTTCCATATTCGGCATGACCAAACAAATTAATCCTTTATAGGTTTGTGAAACATCATATAACACATATCCTGTGGCAAATACCTACATACTTTTATAACACTGAGTATACTGCACTGATGGTCACTTTCTACACTTATGGACCCTAAGTTTTAATAAAAATATGATTTTATAAAAAAAAAGGAAACTCTTATTCAGTTTTTTTTCTTATATGTAATGCAAAAGACCAACGTTCGCCCTAATTCCTTTAATTCAAAACAATGAGTTCTTTGTCGTTAATTAAAAAAAAATCCCCTTTGTACCGTGCTTTTATTTTTAACAAAGTTAACCACAGCGAAATTAAAAACGAAATATAAAAATGCAATAAACAAAAATTACAAATAATAAAAAAAAAATACCATGAGCGATGTAAATTACAATTTCATTTTTCACTTTGTCGTGAATATCATATAAAAAATATAATACTCCTCGCTTCGTTATCATCAACAGGGAAACTACTTCAATGATGTTGATATCTGTTATTCTTACAGAATAAAAAAAAAAAAATAATAAAATCAAACTGAAACCGCTCTTTGAGATTCCTTGGACCGCCTTTCACGAAAAAGGAATGAAATTTTCATATCTGCGTCGCGTTAATTCATCATCACTTCACAAAAAAAAAAATTATAAAAATAAAAAAATAAAATCTCTTCCCGGAATAAGAGAACAAAAAGTGTCCTCTCCTTCCTCTCCTTCCTCACCAAAGATATGTATACTTACATATAGGGAACCAAACGTTCCAGTTGTGGTGCTAGAGTGCCATATCGCACTGAACACAAAATTTCAAAAAAGACCGCAAAGTCCAAAGATATATACAAAGAGATACGGAGATTTTCGAGTCCATCTCGTGCTTCACAGGCGGCTGATGCGGGAATGCGTGGTTTAATTAACTTTTTATCAGTTGCTAGAGGAAGACAACTTTGTCGTTGGCTCTGGTTATACGAGTATCAAGTATGATTCTGGTTATGTGGATCTGACTTTGGTTCTCTGCGGATCTCGGTGCAGAGTCCGTTTTAGCTTGTGTCCAGCGTAATCAACCCTTGCACCACATGCAGTTACACTGAGCTGGGCGTATACATTTTTTTTTGTTTTATCTACAAACCCTTCCGTGTCTTTCTTAGTTGGGACTTTGTCAGATGAAAGACCAAGTCCGTCAGTTGGACGCTGATTTTTTTCGCGTGCTTATCACTTCGACGTGAACTCAAGACCGACTTTGGAATTCTTGACAAAGCGGAATTTGGGCGGAGGAGGGAAATAGAAAAAGTGCAGTAGCATTCAGGCAGGGAATTATTGTTTCGAGCTATGCGACTGCAGCGAGCGATAACGCCCTTGTTATGCTGCAGTTCTGTGCCTTCTGCCTTTGTTTGATTTTATTTAACTCACTATTTTAATTTATCAACAGAAAGAATTAACCGTAATTATAAAACTACATACAATGTCGTGTTTTTTTATAGGTGCAGATTAAGGTCCCCTGATATCAAGTACAATGGGTGTGTTTCCGGGAAAAACATTTGTTGATCAGCGCAAAGGCATAAGTGACTAATTATCATGATTATTGAAAAAAAAAAACAAATATTTAGGTTTAGGTGGTTCTTATATTTATGTAAGTTTTTTTAAGAATGTACTAGTCTGCCTGTAGTTAAAGGGTGCTGGTAAGGAGTTTTAGTATAGGCCTGTTTATAGATTTTAGAGTTCTCTTTGGCAAGTTAAAAAGTTTTTTCAAAGTTTTTCCACTTCTTCAAACTTATCTATTTCCCAAATCTGAGCAGCACACAATAGGGAGCATATGTTGATCAGTTTTTGAGATGAATTCGCCTTTTGGAATCCAAAGCAATGCTACAGTTATGGCATCAAATTTACTTTTATGTTGTTTTTTTTACGTCGATATGATTTTTTCACAAAAACACGTTATTGAGTGTAATTTTTTTTGGTTGATTATGAAAGCCTTTTACCTAAAAAATACAGTTAAAATTATTAAAAAAATTAAAAAAATAAAGAAAAATCAAGAAAATATGAATATTTGAATTTTGAATTAAAACGAATTAAATTTAGGTAAAAAATGTTAAGTATTTTAAAGAACACATATTGGGCTTTCATATTCAACCAAAAAAAAAAAAATTCTCCCTAGTGACGTGTTTTTGTGAAAAAATCAAAGTCAAAAAAACAAAATAAAAGAACAGATTGATAATAAAACAGATTGGTGGTTTTTGTTAACATCATTTATATTTGGGCTAAAAATATCTCGAATACTTTTAATATGTTAAAAACTATTCAACTGTTAAAGAAATAAATTATTTATGCGGGACCCAACTAACAATTTAACTTATGTAAGGTCCTTTTTTTTATTTGGAAAGCTATAGCTAGCATAGGGGAAGTGGGGGCAAGACCACACATGGGGGCAAGACCGTTTTTGTAGTATGTTGTATGAACAAAAATAGAAATGGCAACATTTAAAATCAAAAACACGTGACCTTTGGTATGATCAATCATGTCTTCCAGTATGAGCTAATTCGGTTGAGATGGCGAGAAGTTACGGTAGTTTTTGTGTTTTTTCGGCAAAACGTTATCGTTTGGGTGTAATTTAAGTTGCGCTCTTACCAGTAAAATACTTAAAATTATTAACTTTTTCTTTTTTTTTTACTAGAAAGTGGATGTTGAAAATTATTTGTTTTGAAAGTAAAGAGACATAGAGAAAAAAAAAATCATAACAAACTCCGAGAAATTCATGTAAGATCTGATGGGGACAAAACCGCATATATGGGCGATCTTGCCCCTATGCAGTCCTGCCCCTATGCGGTCTTCCCCTATGCCGTATGCGGTTTTGCCACCATGTTTTAGTATGTGTTCACTTTTCCTTAATATTTTTCTTTTTACTATGTTTTATAGTCAAATATGGTACAAAATCCAATCGAATCCAAATGATGGCTGGATTAATACACCACCTCCCCTGGGAGAGCTCCCACATGGGGGCAAGACCGTTTTTTAACGAAGTTTTTTAAAAGTTTATTATCTTTTTTTGAGTAATTTATTTTGTTGTTATTATGATTAAAGTTCCTTAAAGAAATGTAAGACTTAGGGCCAGTTTCACAGTGAAGTAAGTGTCACTTAAGTGCCGAATATGGAAAACTAATTCCCAATTTCACAGTGTAACCTTATCGGTATAAGTGACACTTACGTCTCCGATGTTGGCAACTTAAGTTCCACTTACTCAGGTAGCAAAAATGCGGCTTAAGTGCCAAAATGGGAAAATTAAGTGCCACTTATTTTGTTAAGTGTGCACTGTGAAACTGGCCCTAAGTGAATAAATAATTTATTTTTATCAAAAGACGTTTTCTAATGGTTTTTAAGGCAGTCAAACACTAAATGTGCGGTCTTGCCCCCACTTCCCCTATACATTTTATAAGGCTTTATTATGAAAGTCAACCATTTTACAATTTATGTTTTTAATAATAACTTCTTTAAAAGTTGGTACACAAGTTCTATAAAAGGCTTCCCAAGTAACATTTTTAGTTGTTTAATAGCTTTAACAGCACACCCAGAGCTAATCTTAAAGCTCGTTTATTTTAGAAGTAGCTCTAGATACACCTTTAGAGCTAACGTCGCGCTCACTTGCAGCTAATTCATTGAGTTTGAGAGCTCTTTTTTGCTCGTTAGAAGCTTGTTGTTAGCGGCGACTGACTCTGCAGGTATTTGGTTTATATCTTTAAAGAACTACTTTGGCAGAATTTTGTTTGTATTGGTTTGAGTAATATGTAGGTACATATTATGATAAAAAATATAAACACAGGCACGCTTTAATACTACAATAGAATAAATATGTATCGTTTGAAATTATGTATGTATAATGAATAATTTTGTGAGATATGCAAACTATAATTTCCTAAGAAAATAAATAATAACAGAAATTAATATTTTTCGGTTATATGTTAGCGAATTTTATGTGCGAATTAAATTTTTTCACAAACGTATTGCCGGTACTTTGCTTAATTAAAACGCGCCTTCGAAATTCTGGATATTTAGTTGTCAAATAAAAAAAAAATAATAACAAGAAAAAAAAAAAAAAACTTTAAGAAATACATTTTCGAAAGCCGAAATAATTTCATTTAAAAAAAATGCAATTTCGTGTGTTTTTAAGTGAGAGCGGATATATATATTTCATTTTTAATTGCAAAAAAACAAATATTGCATTAATTTTTTACTTCGCCGCCATATTGTCAAATCGCTATATTTTTTATTGTTCAAGAGCTGCAATATTAAGTACTGTTGATATCGAGCTCACATCACATCACATACCTATACAGTGTGTGAGTGAAGCATTAAATTGTAAAAAAAAAAAACAAAAAGAACCCGATCTGTCACTTTGCCGAACTATAGGAATGTGTTTCGAGATTTTTAAACATTAAATTAGTGAAAATACTAAATAAAAAAGTTAAATAAAAGTTAAAACAGTGAATATTTTCAGTAATTTATTAAAAAATCTATAAAACAACATACAGTGCTGCGTTAAATCGTGTAAAAACACCTATAATATGGAGTTTTCAATTTTTTCTTTTCACGGTCTGATTGTGTCTCATATTCCATATAAAGTAATATGAAGTGATGTTTTTTAGGCAAATACATGGTCTAAGAATACATTTCAATTGATATTTCTTAACATTTTGCTATAAAAAAGCAAATTGTTTGAAATTAAAATACACTTCAATCACGGGAATTATAGCTGAACCCAATCTATCGAAATTGAAATTCTCGTCCAGGGTCGCATTAGTTTTTGTTTGTGATGGCAAGGCGCTCAAATTCATTGAGCGCCCGTGGTGCAGAGTAATTTTACTTACTTTATGTGGAATATGAGACACAGCTTACCTATGAAATGAACAAAAACTACACTGTTAATTATAAGTGTTTTTAGAAGATTTAACGCAGCAGCTCATGTAGTTTTATATTTTTTTTCAATGAAGTATTGCATTGTATTCACTTTATTTACTTTTATTTCACTTGTTTATTTAATTAACTTAGCTTTTTTTTACTATTTAAACGATTTAAAATCTCAAAACACTTTTTTCAAAAAAACACATAAAAATTTCTTTGGGCGCTTTATCAATTAACTGTTTGACTGCACGCCTTCCCTGTGTGAATGTATTTATGTTTGTCTAACTCACACTTTTTTCTTCCTATTTCTTCTTTTAAGTATACAGCTTTATATCCACTCTGTTAAAGAAGTTTTTTTAAACTTTAAAATGCGCATGCGCTTCACGAAGTACGCTACAGTCGCTTTTTGTTTAGCTCCATAAATGCTATTTTTTTTGACATTTTAGAAGATCATGCGTTATTATTTTGGACATGTGTTGTTAGGAGCTCTACAATGTCTTTAAATTTTTTGATATTGAGAGTTTGCTCGTTAGAAGATGTATGAAGATTTAATGGAGCATATTTTTAAATCTTAAAGTGTCATAAAATTAATAGAGCTTAAAGTGTTTTTAAATTTCAATTATAGAACATAATTTTTAAATCAAATGTAGAGAGCTGTGAAATAATCATTTACAAAGCTATAGTTTTGCATTTTATCACCTTCGAGCTTCAGAAGAACAATTTTACTTCTAATAGCTCCATCGATGTTACTTGGGTTGTATACTAAAGTATTAAAAAGCCTGTTCAAGGCCTCCCAAAATTGTTTCAATGAAAGTTAAGCTTCTATAGAGCATTCAACTGAAAGAATTTAAAAGCATTTTCTGTATGGTTTGCTTTAAAACATTTTATAAATATTTAATCTTAATACTGCTCATAATTATACAGCTGTCAACTGAAAGTGTAAGTAAATTTTCTATAACGCTTACTTATAAAATATGTAGTTATATCAAATTTGACAAATTCACCGCTTTTCATTTAGACTTGAAATTAAATATGTAGTTGAAATTAAATACCAATAGGATAAATCATCTAAGCCTTTACAAACAATAGTTAATTCGTGGAAAAAATTTAAAACATCAGGATCGCCTATTTTGTTCAATATTTACCTCCAATGGTATATATGTTCCTTTTGGAACAAATAAGTGTACTGACTTGGAATAAAATGTTAACAGCAAACTTATGGAAATGATTACCTTCTTTAGTGAACTATTTTACCTTTGTGTAGAAACTGTAAAGAGAGGGAATTTATTTGGATTAAAAAACGTCCATTTTGTTTTGCTATTGGCTTCTGTAAGATATAAGATATAGCTTTTATAAAATGTTAATAGCAACTTCTACGTGATACGTGAAGTATCAACTCATAAACATTTTAACATTCCTCTTCTGAATTGCAAATTAGCCTGGTGGATAGGGTGCTGGATCTTTGATTGGAAGAACGCGAATTCAAATCTCGGAGAAACCAGTAAAAGTGAAGTTTTTTTTAAAATTTAATTAAACTCTATAAATTTTAGATAAAGAGGAAAGCGGTCCCAAACCTCCCTAATATGATGAAGAAACAAATTCAGATAAATAGAAAAATATAAACTAAAAATTTGAAAGAATTTTTTTTTTCAATTATACCTTATTACACTGTTCATTGGAGGTTATATACTTGCATAGCAGTTGTGATGAAGTGTCTTAAGGAACTTCTCTAATGTGTGCCAAAATGGTTTGCATAAGGCCTTCCACTGTTACTATACAGCCAGAAAATAGCTGCATTGAACCTAAAACAAGCTAAATTGTTAGTTGGGGAGTCTTATATTTTTTGCGACCTTCCAAAAACGTAGTTTAGTTTAAGGTATAGTATTATGTGAGTACAAAAATATGAACAATATAGCACCGTGTATAGGTATCCATTTTCTTAATATCGAATTTTCAAAAAATAATTTTCAAATTTTTTTTTGATATGCATTATTATTTAAACTTATTAGAAGCTCTTGTGTAAAAAAAATTCATTAAAATCCGTTCCACAGATAATGAGATAGTCAAAAACCAAAAATAGGGTCCTATGATAGATACATACCATTTTTAGTTTAGTTTCGTTTAGTTTAGTTTATTTAATTCAAATTGGTAAGCTATACACATTAAGATTAAATATAGCTTTAAAATGTAAAAATATAAGAATAAAAGCTAACTTTAATTTGAACATATACAAGCTAAGATCAAATATATAAATACAATAATAAAAATTAAATTGAAAAGGAAAAACTGAGTAGCCAAGAAATTCGTATTAGTAGTCGTTTTTTGAGAAAAAATTAATTTTACTTAGCGGTTTTAAAACACTTGTGTTAGTGGTATCGTTATTTGGAATAATTTAAAAACTGCTTGATAATGTTAAAAAACTGCTGGGTGTCAAGATTAATAAAAATCGACCAAGTCACTTTCGAATTATTAGCTTCTTATCTCAATACAAAATTTTGAACTTTTTTTTAAAATACAAACATTTTTTTTGTAACTTTGGAATATACAAAATTTTTAAACTTTTATTAGTAAAAATTTTGCAAAATCAGTTGAACTGAATTTGAGAAAATCGTTAGTAAAAAAAATAGTTCTATGGGAGGTACCATTATTATAACCATTTTTCGGAATTATTTTTATAAAATGGTAACCTTCTTAAAAAATAAGCCGCCATCTTGAAAATGGTACCTACTGATTTTTTTAATAACTCGCTTGAATTGCTGGTGCAAATACTTTGCGTCATATATATACTGCACTTGTGGCTATCGTACAAAAACATCCTTTTAATTTGAAACTAAATCTTGACCACTGCCGTTTTGTAACTTTGTTCCTTTACCTATGTAATGTATATCTACCTAAGAGAACAAATCCTTTCAAAGTTTATATTTCGAATTATGTTTTATAAGTATCGCAGTTTTACACACAAAATTTAAAAATTATAATAAAAAATTATTTCCGCGGATAAGACGTCATAACAATAATATTGAAGTATAACAATAGTAAAATCTAACTTTCAAATTGGTTCCTTCAAAACAAAATCCCATAACACTTAATAAAGACCCTTCATTCTATTTATATACAGCTGTGACTGTTGCCCTTCTTCAAAAAGCGATGATGATCTTTCTTAGAAAAAGAATCTAAAATACCGCCAAGTCACGCTTTATTAGCTAAATAGCCAGTATAAAGCTTGCAAAGAGTAAAACTTTTGTTACAACAAAAAAAACAAAGTATCAAAATGAATGGAATTAGTGTTTCACATAATAATATTGTCTCCATTGTCTAAGCAACTGACATTGTATACATATATATAATCTGCAGCACTCCACCCCAAATAGAAAAGACATCACATTTCGTATACACATAACACAAAAACTTTCTTCGATAAAGAATCTTCCGCGTGGAAAACTTTTATTCAGGTTGTTCAACGTCATCATCATCATCAGCAGCAGCAGCAGCAGCATCAACATCAACATCAACATCAACACTATTTTTCCATCAACAATAAAACAATGCGTCGTCGTCGCCGGTCGTCACCCAAGCCAAAACTTTGATATCATAGGCCAGAAACACATTAAGGACACCAATAAATGCGAGCCAGGACAAAAAGTGCGTCATTATACCGGAAGATGAAAAGAAGAAAAAGATTCCTTGCATAGACGAGAAACAGTGAGAAAAGTATTTGCGCTCCAGTGGACCAATGAATTTCAGTTGTCATTGAAATAATGGTTTAATGTTCATTAGATTTTGCATTGTTTTCGATTTTTCCTTTAAAAAAAAAAAAAGAAGTCTTTATAGAAGGGGATGCCAATGATGCCTCACAAGAATTCCAAAAGGCAATAAAAACTTTAACAACTTCACTTAAGTTTTATGAATAAAAAAAAAAAACAGAGCATTCTTCAGCAAAAAGAACATCCAACAAACATCACAATCACCCTATATAGTGGCACCTTCTTAATCCTTGATTCAAAGAGAAAATAATCCTTTGATTAACCTTAATTTTTCCGGACGGATGCTTAATTTTTTTGTATATAAATCCTTACCTTAAGTTAAGTAAGAATGAAATAAAAAAAAAACTTTTTTTGAGTGCAATTAAATTCGATGGGGCTCTTCGTCGTTATCTTCAAATTGCACTTTCTTAAACGTAAAATGACAGAAAAGGGTTGAGTGAACCTCAGCATTCCTTAGAAAATACCGCAGGAGAAAAAAAAAATATATTTTATAGAAAGAATGAAGAAGAGAAAAGTTTTAATTGGCGTGATTTTTAAATGCTAAATACTTTTGGTGGATGATAGCAGTTGGTAGGTAATTTTGGCAGCGGTGTAGAAATTGATTACTGAGATTATAAAAGGAGTAAGGATAAGGACATTAGGTTTTAAGACTTTTAGATGAACGGTGGTAACATTCGGAAGGCGGTGTTCAATTTCTTTTCAAGAGATATTAGTTGGTTTTTTTTTTTTTTTAAACCTGAAGATCTTAAAGGCTTTAAGAAAATACGGTTGGTTTTTCATTTTTGATTCTAAAAATAATTGAATTGAATTGAATTAAATTCAAACGTCTACAATATTTACGTTAGAATGAAAAATATAGGATTATTGGTTTCTTAGCGACCTGAGCTCTGAATCTGTCATAGTAGCCCATATAAGAGGCGTTCACTATAAGTAGTTCTTGGAACCTTGACCACTATTGATGCCATCTGGGAAATCCTTCCGCTTACTTACTTACTTAAGGTGGCGCTACAGTCCAGAGCGGAACAGGAACTGAACCAAAAAGCTTCTTCCAACCAGTTCGTTCCCTAGCGAACTGTCTCCAATTTCACACGCCAAGCCGGTTGAGTTCCCTTTACACTTGTGTGCGCCACCTGAGTCGTGGCCTTCATCTACTGCTCCATCCATCTACTGCGCCGCCGTCCCGTGTGGTTAAATTAAAAGACTCTTCGTGCCGGAGCTTTGGTGTCTCTCGCCCTAAATGACCCAGCCACCTCAGCTATTTCCTTTTTACCTTTTTTGCTAAGTCGGTGTCGCTGTACAGCTTGTACAATTGTATTTTCTCCTCCACTAGCCGTTTATGCAAACGGGACCAAAAATCACCCGGAGAATCTTTCTTTCAAAACAACCTAATTGTTTTTATCCGCCTTTGATAAGGTCCATCCAATATAGCAGGACCGGGATCATAAGCGTCTTATACAGGACACTTTAGTTGCTTGAGATAGGGCGTTGCTACGCAATTGCCTTCTTAGCCCGAAGAACCAGCGATTGCTAAGAGTTATTATCCGTTTGATATCAGCGCTGGTATCGTTTGTTTGAGTTGATAGCGGAGCCTACGTACACAAAGTCCTCAACTACCTCAAAGTTATAGGTGTCTATAGTCATGTTTTGTCAAAGACGCCGGTGTTGAGTGCCCTTTCTTGACGACACTTGGTCTTGCTTTCATTGACCGTTAAATCGATAAAAAGGTGAAGGATATCGATTTGAAGTTCCTGGGTTTTCAAAAGCTAAAGAAGACTATTACTCTGAGCAGTTCTTAAGTTTATAACTTAAAAAGAAAACACAATCTACCGCGGCGCATTTTATAAGCAATAAGAAATGAGTGCATATTTCATGCTAATAAGATAGCAAATTGTTGGAAAATCAGTGAAATGCAATCTTCTTTCTTTTTTTTTTTTTTCTCTATGAATTATTTCTCAAAGGAGTCAACCGGATATTTACCATCATCATGCTGCATATTATGTCAAACATTTATAACCAACTATACTACGACGGAAGTCGATAAGCAGAAAATTAATCAAAACAAACTGCATTGAGGTCTCCCATATGAGTTCGTTTCGTATACTACTGACTGCCTGCCAGTTTGCTGATTGTTTTTCATTCAACTTTTCCAGAGCAAACTGCATCAGAAACCATCATCATCAAATTGCACACAAATACACTACAAAATAATATCTAAGCTATATAGAGTCAAATATATACAAATTGTAGTCAGAAGTAGTAGTACTAGTACAACTAGTCGCATCATGCACAATTGAATGTCAATTGCCCCAAGGGAATTAAGTCATCATAAATATCCTGCAGCAGTATAGTAGCATACCGCGTGCTCACATCATGTATAAACTAAACATATGACGAAGCCAAACATCATCAAATGCTATCAATGAAGGAATGCTGTCAAACGAAACTGTCGGCATGTCATCCGACTTATACCAAATTGTATACCATATAGCAAGTCGACGACGATGAAGATGAGAATGACAACGTCATTCTCTCACGGGGCACCCCTCCGCATGGATTTTATCCTGGAAAAAATTAATAACGAACTTCTCTACATTTATATGTATGTCGTCGTGTTCGTCACGCTTCGCGGTGCGGTATGGCCCACGGCCCACATGCCTGGTACCAAAATTCTCAAACTTCAAAGGAGGAGCTCAGGTCAATTATGATTATTTTAGTTAGTTTTCTTTTTTATTTTTTTTAGAAAAAATCACCAAAGGACTTCATTAATATGCAGAACAATTTTTTCGCTAATTCCAATCCTCAGACCACAATGATTATAAGTTTTTTTTTTTTTCGTCTTCAAATATTAATCGCTCATCAGTTCATATGGATGGGAAAAGAAAGAAGGAAAGAAGCCATTTTTTATTGTTTTACACTAATTGAACTGTGAGTAATTATTCTATTCGTCATGGGATGGGGGTTGAAGCGGCCGGCTGCTGCAAGTGACGACGAGGTGACGAAGATGTCCTTTTCCTAGAAAACGATGACATTTTTTGAATATTAATATAATTTCATTTTCATTGATATTCAGATTTTTTTTCTTCTACGGCAATTTTTTCGTGTTTGGCTAAAGAGAAAAAAATTATTTCGTGGTTTAGCGGGTTATCAAAGATACAGTGATGTGCGAACAAATCTAAATATTTTCTTTTAAAAAGGTGCGTATGTAGTCTGTTTCAGATCTTGAGCAAATTCATTTATTGAAAATAAAAATATAAAATGAATAAATACAATTACAATTACAATTACAATTACAATTACAATTACAATTACAATTACAATTACAATTACAATTACAATTACAATTACAATTACAATTACAATTACAATTACAATTACAATTACAATTACAATTACAATTACAATTACAATTACAATTACAATTACAATTACAATTACAATTACAATTACAATTACAATTACAATTACAATTACAATTACAATTACAATTACAATTACAATTACAATTACAATTACAATTACAATTACAATTACAATTACAATTACAATTACAATTACAATTACAATTACAATTACAATTACAATTACAATTACAATTACAATTACAATTACAATTACAATTACAATTACAATTACAATTACAATTACAATTACAATTACAATTACAATTACAATTACAATTACAATTACAATTACAATTACAATTACAATTACAATTACAATTACAATTACAATTACAATTACAATTACAATTACAATAAACGGTTTGTAGAACCCAATGAAAAAGTAAAGATTTTGAAAATGACTTTTAAAAATCATTATTTTACCGTAACAAAAACAACGCATATAGTAAAACGCAACATACCCCACCAGCTAAATTTTCCATTCCAACCAATGTAGTGAGAGGTACAAAATATTATAAAGAACCAAGATTGTTAAAATTCTTTGTCGAAAACGTTGCTAGCTCTTAGACTATGTATAAACAGTGGGCGAATTCATAAACGTCAAAACTGCTTTGTTCCGCTAATGATGCGTCACTGAGCAAATGCTGCTGCAATGCACCAAAACAAGTTTCTGAATATTTGTACGAATTTAGCTATTTTTTTTTTTTTTTTATTTCCCCGACGTATTTTCTTGGACAACAGTACCTTGGCAGGCTCGTTCAAAAGATTTGAACTCCCTTTTCATGTCACGCAAATTCGTTGCTCCACTAAGATTATGTTCATTGTTCAGTCGTCAAGCAACCGCAAATGTCGAAAATATTCTTGCATAATTTTTAATATTGGGACTTATTTCCTATTTTTGATGAAAATAAAACGGCAACTGGGACAAAAGTTCCGGAGTAGATATGGAAGAGGTGTCCAACTGAATTTTGAAAAATGTGCCTGCATCAACAGAAAAGGGTTAAAAAACATATTTGACCTTAATTTTTTTCATACAGCACTGTAGAATCGACCCTTTCGTAGATCTCATACTTCGATAAAGTGTTTTTAATTTTTTCACAGTTTCTTAATTTTGATGAGGAAAGGATGAGATGGAAGATTGGCCGCAAAAGTTCATTAGGGCGGTGCGGTATATATTTTAATTTTTTTTTTTTCAAAAAAGAAATACCAAAATGTAATTTGTGTTACAAGCCATCAGGATGGTAAAAGAAACACAGGCGTTTTTTTTTGTTTCTTTTGAAGGACGACGTGGGTGATGTTTTAATTTGTTTCTCTTGTCAAAAGAATATTTTTTTTATTTAATTTTGTTTTTTTTTTTTTTTTTTTTAACTGAGCCTTCACAGGAAGGGTTTGTGGTTGTGAGGGAAGTTACTGAAATGTTTTAATTGCATTTTGTTTTTTGTATTAAAAAAAAAATCCGTCATCAAAAGACTCTAAAATAGCGTTGGTGTAGTTCATATACATAAATAAATTAAATTGAGTTTCTATATACATAGGTGTGGGTATAAGTGTTAAGTTTTACCAAAGAAAATGAAACCACTATATTATGATTATACAAAGAATTTCAAATAAATGGAACCTCGAAAGTTTTATGAACTCCATATTTTTATATGTCGAAGAATTTTCCACGTAATTCGTTTTTAAAAAAAGCCGAGCCGCTGCTAAACAATATTTCTTGACTATTTAAAAAAAATTGCTCGGAAAGGTTCTACATTCGGACTAAAATTTTAAACCCATTTTTTTAATTGTAAAATTGAAAAAAAAAAAACAAATATGATAATAATTATAAACTTTATAATAAGACACGCTCTACGACATTCTGAACAAATGTAAAGCAGTGTCTCATTTATGTTATTTTAAAAGTTTAGGCGATTTCAACGCCAATATAAGGCAGAAAAAACGTCTCTAGTGGTGCAGTTGGAGAGATTCAGACTGATCAACTTTTCTGCAGCGTGAAACATTATAGAATCTATTACGCAATTCTAACGTACCAATTTGGGACCTCCTGATTAATCGACCAAATCAACCAAGGCATTCATTTAGTATTATGGATGTCCGAACTTCCAAGTGGCCAACTTTGAGTTGGACCACTACCAACACAAGGAAACCCCTGGTTTGATGTTTGCCAGCAAATACATGCAGTTATTAGGGTTAAGAGGTATACAAAGCTGCTATAGGCAAAAAGGTTGATTTTGCAAAAAAAAATTTCCTTCAGGAACTTCAAATCGATACTCACCATTTTTTCATCGATTATCAAAGCCGTGTATGACAGCATATCTATAGAGACGAACTATAAAAAAACAGATATCTGTACCAAACAAATTTGTTTATGCAGGATGTTCCTTATAGGTTGACAATTGGCAATTTGGAAAGGTTCTTAGAAAAAAAAATTATACTTAAGGTTTGAATGAAACAACAAATACTTGGGTGAGCTACCACCAAGTTTTTATAGGCAGGAGATAGGTATAGCTATTTCACGACTGCCAGGCCCAACGTTAGACTCCTTTTACTGCGGTGTTTATTTTATTTTTGTTCAATTTTATTTGAAAACCCCAAAACTTATTACTTTTTTTAGAAACACAAACAAATAATGCTCTCCACCAATATTTTCAGCTTTTTCGGAAATTTTTGAACTAAAAATGTAATTATCCTGGTCAACTAGGTTTACCGTATGCATAGGTATTTTTAATTTATTTTTTTTTATAAATTTAGAAAATTGATTTCATATTGGAGTTGAAAAAAGTGTTTTTTTATGAAATAAATAAAAGATATTATTTTAAATAACTTAAAAACACTTATTTTATTTAATTATTTACTTAAATGCATTTCGGAAGCTATGCATTTAAGTAAATATATAACCCCCAATTTCACAGTGTTAAGTTTAAACTAAAGTTCAGCTGAACTTGAGTTTAAATTTAAAGTTCAACTCGTCCGGTTTCACAGCGTAATCTGAACTTAAGTTCAATAGAACGTAGTTTAAAGAAATTGTATGAATAGGAGTTGGCAGCATTTTACGTCGTTCTTCTGTCATCTGACGTAATGTAAACAGTAAGTAGTTTTTTTTTTCATGTTTTCCAAAATCTTTCCTTGTTTTCTCTTTTTCTCTTTTTGTCTTTGAAACAAAAAACACGCGAAACAGCAAATATTTTGTGTTTTTGACAATCGAGAAGTTTGTTTTGTTTACAAGTAGGTACACCCTTGTGACCTGTGACTTGGAGATGAAAATTTATTAAAATGGAGAAAGTAATATCAAGAAAACGACATGTGCAAAGAAAAAACAAGCAATAACTTTTCAAAAGCAGACATAGATTTGCTTACGGAATTGGTGATGAAAAATAACCTCATTATTGAAAACAAAACAAAACTGATAAAGTTCAAGTTAATTTGACCAAATACGAAAACTTAACCGTGCTTTCAGGTGATTATAAACTTTGGGCTGAGGGTTAAACGGCAGAATACTGTCGTTCAATTTAAACTACAAAATGAACTCAGTTCAAGGTTTAAACAAAACTGTGAAACCGAATTAATTGTTGAACTGAAGTTTAAACCAAAAGTGAAGTTTAAACTTTCACTGTGAAACTGGGGGTAAATAAAATAAGTGTTTTTAAATTATTTAAAATAATGTCTTTTATTTATAAATTAAGCTTATTTTTAGATAATTATTGATATATAAATATTTGTCCAAGGAATTCTCATCTGAAAATTCAGATGAAAGTTGCTTGTGGTGGAGGAAGTGCCAAATCTGCTAAGGCACTGCACCTAAAAGCTGAACTTTATAATTTTCGTCTTGTTGGTGGTTGATTTTTTTAGTTTTCATCATGAAAATTAAATACTTATTTAAATGAACGAACTTTTCGTTCATTGTTTAGTAAATTTTTAAATCAACAATTTTTTATTAGATGTTAGGAAAGTTTTTCTATATTTTTTTAAGGCCCCACATATCAATAAAAAGGCTTTTAATGAAAATAATAAAACCTGTTGCTGATTTAGTTACATATAATTTCATCCTCACAACTACTCACGCTCAATGTTTAATATACGAATGTAATTAAAGTTCTTTTTTATTTCGCTTCAATGTAAATCCTATAGGTTAATGCAGGAATTTGACACAGTGAATTTCGACTGAAATTTCAGATTTTTTTGCGTTCAACGACATAAATTCAGAAAACTGAAAATTCAGATGTAAAGCAATTTTTATTGAACCCGCCCAATCATTGCTGTCCCAAAATGCGTTAAAGTGTTATCTATACGTGTCATCATGTTGACACTAACAAACTATAACGATCACATTACGTACGCGACCTAAAAATGTTAACTCATTTTAATTTTTCGGCATTAATAAAGACCTCAAGCTATAAACCATCAAATTCGATTTAGAGATGGCTAAGATATCGATGGATTAAAAAAATCTTGTAAAACTAATGAGGCATTTTTGAGATTGAGAAAGGTAAACACGATTACACGATCACATAAAATAGGCTGTTTTCGAAAACGTCTTTTGTATCAAAATTGTAATTGCAAGATGTCTTTAAACGCAAACTGCAAAAATCAACTGAATTCAAAAACCCAAAACAAAATTTGTATGCAAAAACATAATTTTCGATAAGGCAGTTTGCCTAAATCATAGGTTTGTTTGATATCTTTTTTAATAAAAAGGTGTAAAACCTATAGAACGAGAAAATACTCTCAGAGAAAACTTGTCAAAAAGCTATCAAATATATCTAATATATAAAAATGAAAGCTTGTTTGTTCTCGCCTTATGCGCGGCTAAACCATTCATCCGATTGGGTTCAAACTTTGTCAACTTATTGCTTACATTTCCGTGATGATTATAGGCGTAGTCAAATTAACTTACAGTAGATGGTTATTTGGCAAGATGCACTTAAAATGCATTCACTTAAGCGAATTTTGACCAAACTTCCCCGAAAACTTTTTAGGCATCCTAAAAAGAACCTACCAAAGTTTAATTACAATCTGATCAATGGTTTAGGAATGCATAGAATACAAAAAAAAAATAAATATTAATTTCTATTATAATATTTCTTTCTTTAGGTTGGGAGCGTTAAAAATAAAATCAGACAGATTGAAGCGATAATAAATTTGATAGGTTCATTCGGTTAAGTGGATGCATTTTTAGGGGCATTTTGCCAAATAACCAACTACTGTAAGTTAATTTTACTTTGCCTATAACATTCACGGAAATGCAAGCAATAATTGACATATTAAGTCTGAACCCAATCGGATGAATGGTTTAGCAGCGCATAAGACAAGAACAAACAAGTTTGCAACCTTGAAGTTACTTTTAATGATTATGTATGTTCTTTAACTGACACAAACTAATGTAATGTTCACAAACAAAACCAGAGGAGCATTTTTGGTGAAAATTAAATTAAAAAGTACGTATACGCCATGGTGTGCAACATTTTTGGTGTTATAATATTGTTCTTTTATACACATAATTTCAATTCTACCAAATGGTTTTACGAGTGCATATATACAAATTGTAGAGAAACCTATTACAAAATCAAGCGTTTCCAAAGTATCAAATTTTTAAGTTACATGAGAGCAACAATTATTGTTTATTATCGTTGCAATGTAGAAGCATCCCGCGTGAACCACAAAATAGAATAACATACAAACCTAAAGAAGGGTTACGGAATTGTTTTATTTGTTGTAAGTAGATACATATGGAGTGAAATTGATTAGCATTCTTAGCAAAATTAGAATAAAACTTATAAACAAATCGTTTATTATGTTGCTATGACTTAAGAATTCAAAATAATTCTAAAATTGTCTATTGATTTTGTCAAACGGCAATATAAGAAATATAAATAAGAAACATACATACATACATAGGTACATATCAAAAATCGAATAAAATTAAACATGAAAAAAGGAAATTGCATTTCGAAAATTGCATCAAATTTGATGAATAAACAATTATTTAATCAACAAATTGGTAAGAACAATTGATTATTGAATGTATCTACATATGTATGAATTTTGTATTTTTTTAAATTTTTAAAACATATTTTAAAAAGGGAATCAAAAATCAAAAAATGTCAATGTGTCACTAAATACCACAGAAGAAATTTCAAACAAATCTGAAAATCCATCAGAACCCAAAACAACAACATCAGACTACAAAGTGGAATTTTCAGCATCATCGCCGCGCTCAGACGCTAAAGATATCAATTTTGGTATGATTTTTTCCATTATTTATTTTTTACATACTTTTTTTAATTTTGTCTTTGTTTTAATACAGATTGGGAAAAAGAGCCATTGGATATTAGTGACATTTCGATTGATTTAATTGGTATGTTTGGTATGTTTTTTTTTTTAAATATACTTTTCTTTATCTTTTCCTTTTTATTTGTTCAGATTCTACATATGTCTGAAAGCTCATCAAAAAACGCTTCTATGTATTCATCGAAAAGCGAACATCAATTGATAATAGAATCAAATATCTCAACAGCGTCAAAAAGAAAATCAGAAAGATCGAACACGGAATTTTCAACATCATCACCGAGCTCAGATGGTAAAAAGATTCAGTTTGGTATGTAATTTTTATAATTGGTAATATTTTTGCGATTTGTGTGGTTTTTGTTTTTCAATATGCATAGCTTACTTTTTATCTTTTCCATTTTATTTGTTCAGATCCTATATCTGAAAACGTGTTAACAAATGCTTCTATGCATTCATCGAAAAAAGAAACGAAAAAATTGATAATCGAATCAAATAGGTTGAGAGTGAGAGCATTAAAAAGAAAATCAGACCGATTGAAAATAATAAATTTAATCGGCTCATTCAAAGCTAATGGAGAAACTTACTACAAAACTAAGCGTTAGTATTCTCATTCTATTTTTGATTGATTTTTTTGAACGGTGTTTTAAATAACTTATTATTTTACTTAAAGGCATTTATACAACTTATTATTTTACTTAAAGGCATTTATACAACTTATTATTTTACTTAAAGGCATTTATACAGCTATTTACGAGGAACCCATTGACTTCCCAATTCGACTTGCATTCTCAATGACTATCAACAAGTCACAAGGCCAATCACTTCAAGTATGCGGATTGAATTTAGAAAATCCATGTTTTTCACATGGCCAGTTATATGTGGCATGTTCACGAGTTGGACTGCCAAGAAATTTATTTGTTTTTGCTGAGGACGGAAAAACAAAAAATATTGTTTATCCTAAAGCACTTATTTAATAAATTCTACAAAAAAAACTGAACATCGTTTGTACTTCTTCTTTATTGAACAGATTACTTAATTTAAATAAGAGCATTCGTAATCAACAAGAAACATATTTCTATATTTTATTTTGTAAATTTTGTACGATAGTTAGATTTTTCATGACTCGTGCGAAGCCGGGTAGCCCAACTAGTAATTGTATAAAATAAAATATAAAATTTCACTTTTGTTTACAAAGCGTCAAAAGTTGATAAATCATTTTGAATCTTGTAATATTATTTAAATTGTAAAATTAATTCTTATTCTTAAAAATGTCGAACGAAAATGTAGCGCCGGTTTTGATAGTCGACTTATGTGACTTCATCAAGTGAATGTGAAGACAATCTGCATGAATGTTTTGTAAATACCTCGCCGTAGTCAAGTGACAGACAATGACGGCTGTTTATTTGACAGTTTTTACACTCCTTGCACACAGAAATGTGTGTAGCAGATATTTTCAAGTTATCCAATGGAACAAAAATTATTTGCAAAATTAGTTGCAACATTTTTGAGTTAACAAACAGGGATTTTAGACGATTCGTGAAAATTTTTGATATTTCTCAAGAAATTTCACGTTACCAAACAGAGGTCATATGTAAGTTCGATAACATCATTTGCGGCGGTACTCTGCAGTAAAAAATCTAGTTGACGACAAATATATTGAAAGGTCCAGAGGGCGTGTTGGTAAACGTAAATTTTGTGAAAAAATTGACTGACGTTGATCAAACAGATTTTTGCGAGCAGGACGACTGCTTATTTGACGATAGCAATACCTGCGCCAAAACATATGACATGATGATCATTTGTCGATAAATTGACATTGTTTTGACGTTTTCGAAAACCGCCATAATCAAAACGATACACCAAAGTTGACCGTATTATCGCGAGTGTCAACACAGCCGTCAACGGATTGACAGTACCTATTATGCATTGACGTAAAACTTTGGAACTGAATTTTACTTCATTTGTTAATACTTCAGAGTGTTAATACGTTGACCATTTATGTTGTTTCCGACTCGCATACGACACCGATTTTGACAAATAAGGTATCAAACGAAGCGAAATTACCGACTGATTCACGAATTATAATTTTATTTTAAAAATGTTTATAATTTATTCAAAAACTGCATTTAATTGTTTTCGTGTGTCTTTTATTTTTTTATGCTATTGCGAGAATTCTCGCACGGGTAGGTTAGTCAACATATAATTGTAGCTTAGGGCTTTGATCGAAAAATGTCTTAACAATTTTTGGTCATAAAGGAGAGGAAGAAAAATATTTTATAAAAATGCACTGTCAATTTGATAAACTGTCATTTTTTTTACAAAATCAGATTCAGTTGATATGCATTTGATATTCACTATTAAATTATAAAACGATTATACCTTAAACCAAACTACCTTTAATAATTGATAAATTGTATCAGATTATATGTTTTTTTTTTCATCCTAACATTATTTTACCTACTTTAAAAAAATCATCTATCATCCTTTTACTTTATAATCGCTGTGGTGAAATGTACCGAAAACACAGACAACAAAAATGTAATAAAAAATTAATCATAGCACAAAATAAAGACCTTCTGACAAAAACAAACAACCATTTTACAAAAAAAATACTTATTACTTGTTATTACCATCAGAGTTCCTCATTCCATAACCACTACCCCTCCTATCAGTGTGATGTTCTTTAAAAAAAATCGTTTCCGCTTGAAATTGCAACGTTATTACCTACGGATTTACGTTTTCTTTATTTTTTTTATTCCTTCCTTCCTATTTCGTGTTTTTTTTTTTATTTTTTCAATTGGGAACGAAGCGAGCGGCAAAAAGCCGTCTTCATTTCTTGGAATAAAATGAAATCAAACAGTATCAAGGTGGAAAGGCAACACTAAGCTCCTTTTCGTTTAACATTCCATCTTTGAATTAATGGCAAACATCTTGAAATCGCATTTAAATACATTTGTATACATTTGCACAGTGAATGCTGGAAAAAAAATAATAGGAGGGAGGCATTAGGAAGACGAAGACCATGCACGACGAGTAGGTACTTAGGTATATATACCACCCCATCGTCATACCAAAACCCACACGCGCAACATTTCTCCACAAGTGAAATCAAGACGCTCGAAATTAAATTAAATACGCTCAGTTTACTTTTTATCATCAAGGACTCGTCTACCAACACACCGCACCGCACCCAATGCTACCACCAACGTCACCGCCGCCGTCACCACCGACGCGACGTCAATAGCAGGAGCAGAGCACACCTTTAGCCTCGTTACCAACCTCCCATCATATAGTAAGAGTGCAGTCAGTATCCTTGAAATTACTCCAGAGAATTAAGAAACAGCAGAGATTCCAGTTTTGATACAGCATCAGGCAAGAGGAATAAAATAAAAATCCTACTTGCACAGAATGGCACAATATGATATACCTAGGTAGAGAGATGGAAAGTATTTTATAAGGATTCGTAATTTATACGAGTCCTGCGAACAGACTTGATTTCGAAATGAAATGAATTCGAATGGAAATAAAAGAGGACAAACTGTAGGAAAATAAAATGTCATGTCTTATAAGTTTGGTCACCCAGACTCCAAAAAAAATCCCAAACCAAAGAGCTACGTGCGACAACAGACAACCAAGGTGAAAGATGTTTTTATACTCGTGGCTTACAATCTCCCTCCCCATCCAACCACCACCGCAGCGTACCGCGGTGTCGTGTCTTGACAGTGTTCTTACGGGGATAGAATTTTATGAACTTTTGATTATGTTGGCTTTGGTAAAATGTCTGAATCAGATAACCAGGGAAAAAAAGACGCGACAAGGCACTTATGAACTTGAGGAATTACTTATTTCCGTTTGTGACTTTTGTGAGTGCCATTTAGGTGCTCAATTGGAGCACTAGGAATTATTCCAATTATATGAATGGAGATAAAAGAGAATTGAAATGAAGTAAGTAAGTGATCAAGGTTAATATAGAAACAAGTATACAAATGTAACCTCTTTATATGCTTCTGTAAATGCAGATGGTGTGGAGTTTTTTCCTCATAGCTTTAAAACTATTGATGGACTTTAACATAAAAGTGTTAGAAAGAAAAACTATTTGGTAAATTTTATGCAAAACCGAAGCTTTTTTTTATACAACCTAAATTGCAAATTGTGCCCAAGGACCGTAAAGGTTTGGGAGCCCTTGACTGTTACGTAAAAAAATGTAAGCCATTTTCAATAATATAAATGAATGTCAATTGTCAAGTTTTTTTGCCCTTTTCAAGAGTCTGCTTTGCTAACTTCATTTGCATTTAGGAAAAAAACATAGAATGCATTCCACGGCAAAATTTAAATTATCACTCTTATAGCGCAGCCCTAAAGTGGTTCTTGAAATTCATAATTTAAAAATTGCATTTGTCTAGTTCAGGGAAATGAGATCTCGGAGAACATATCAGTAATCTTACTTACACGAAGAAGACTGCTTAGCGAAATTTCTCAGTTTTGATGTTAAACAACTGGGAACAAATTTTGGATTTTCTTGCTCAATTATATTGACAGAGCAAAATCTCGGAGTTATCATTTTTCTGAATGGTTGCGTTCAATAAAAATCGCCTTACATCTGAATTTTCAGCTTTCTGAAATTTATGTCGTTGAACGCAAAAAAAATCTGAAATTTTAGTCGAAAGTCATTGCATCACATTCCTGCATTTACCTAAAGGATTTACATTGAAGCGAGATAAAATAGAACTTTAATTACATTTGTAAATTAAACAATGGGCGTGAGTAGTTGTGAGGATGAAAATATATGTATGTATATCAGCAACAAGTTTTATTAATTTCATTAAAAGTCCTTTTTTGGTATGTATGACTTACAAAAATATAGAAAAACTCTCCAAACATCAATATAAAAAATTGTTGATTTAAAAATTCACTTAACAATAAACGAAAATTATAAAGTTCAGCAGTGCCTCAGCTGATTTGGCACTTCCCCCACCACAAACAACTTTCATATGAATTTTCATATGGGAATTTCTTGTCTGAAAATTCAGATAAAGTGTAACTAAAAGTCATCTATTTTTTTTTATGACAGCTGGCCAATCAGAAGATCTAAAAATTAAGAATTCTGAAAATTCATATGTAAAACGTAATGCATTGAACGTACTCAATGTATTTCAAACACAAAATGAAATCTTAAAACTGGAAAATTTAAAAAAATAACTAAAAACACATCTTCGATTCTTAAATTGATGAAAATGTATGATATCTTAATGGATTTATCTGCGATCAAGATAAAATAAAAGATATTATTGAATTAGCACAAAAAAATTAATAATATTGCACCGTGTTGTAATTTTTATATGAGGCGCTCAGCGCCAAAACGGCCTAACCCACATTTCCAAAAAAAAATTAACTAAATACGCAGATCGAACCACAATTCAATCATTTATATATTTAAAAAAAAACCGAAGCCCTATGTAGAATAGTTTTGTTATTATTGCGGAAAAATTTTTGTAGTGTAAAAAAAAACATCAAAAAGGCTCGAAGATAAAATAGCTTAGGTTGCTTAGATGAAATATAATTTTCAAAAAAAAAACTTTGCATAAGTTAATTTAACAGTACACAATGACTCTTTAAACAATTAATTATTTCAATCAAGAATAATAAACAATTTTTATTTAACTTTTAATGAAAATTTAAAAAAAAATTGTTTCAAATAAGCTTCTCTTTAAACTCATTTATCTCAGTTCGAAAATTTATATAGCTAACATTATGTAGCTAACATTTTTAAGAAAAAAGTTAGTAGGCACTTTTTAGAATTTATTAATGCCAGAGTTAAAAATCAATGTTGAAAAAATCATCTACCAAATTTCCAAATATCGAATTTAAAAAAAATGATTTCCAATTTTTTTTTTAAATCTTAATTTTTTGTTCAATATTTATATAATATTAAATAAACTTTCTGTTTAGATAACAACTTGTACTTCCAGGTAGCTTCCTAAAATTTTATTGGCTGTCGAATAATAAAAAGCAATCAGTAGAAAAGTTCTTAAAAAGGATGTTAGAAGGACGTTAAGAAAATACACCTTCGGACCGACACATGAGTCCTTAGTTTCTAAGCTAAATTTTTAATTTTTCATGGAATAATTAACTTTTGGACCCACGCAAACAAGCTGAATTCTTCCAGAAGAAAACAGAAGCGGTATGAAGTCTTCTAGGTGGAAATCGGATTTCCCCCAAAGAGTAATTCATCCATCGTGCACTTGAAGTAAATCATGAAAACGGTGTCGATGGTAATGAGAAATGGTACTATGAGAGATGCCGTTAGTAATCGATAGATAATTTTTTTCCCATTAATATAGTAGATCGTATACTGATATTAGCTCACAAAATAAAATTTTATTAAAACCGTATAAGTCGTTTTTTGTCAAAAATTACATGTTCCTTACCGGTTTTTAAACACAAATTTTTTAAAATTTTTTTTAAAAATCCAAAGAAAAAATTCTGATATACTAAACTTTTAAAACTTGTTATAACATTCTTGTATATATCGCAAGTAAAAATGTATCTAGATCGGTAATTAGTAGTTTTAAATTTCTTGCAGATTTTATTAATTTGCTGCAAAATGCCTCATTAAAAAATTCAATGTTGTTAAACTTGGAAAAAATTTCAAGCATAATTTTGTCTTTCACGATTATTACTTTTGTATTCTAAAAAATGTTTTATTGAATAACATAAGATTTCGGAAATATTTTTTTGAAAAAAAAACCTTACCATTTTCTTTTACATAAATACTGCTCCGGGGCCCTCGCGCATCTAGCTACGCTACTGGCACTATTACTTATATAAATGTCTGGATATTATTTACAATGCAAAAGTCTACTAAACTTATTTTGAACTTTATATATTTCGATACAGCAACAATACAGAGAAACTAATGCCTATACGAAAAAAGTACGTATACGTCACAGTGTACAATGAATTCCTTATTTTTGTTTCATTACTATGCTTTAATAAAAATAATTTTAACTTGACTAATTTGTAAGACGTAATGTGTTTTAAATGCAACTTGAAATACACAGGAGCACTATAAGTTAGAAGGAATAGTTGAAATATTTGAAATTAAGAGTAGATAACAAAAATATTACCTTGTCTATAGAATAAGAATCAAACCCATACTTGTAATATTCTACGAAACGCGAATAACATTGAGATATTATGCCTCTAAATTGAAAAACTTCTCAAATTCTGCTGAAAAATATAAAGTCTCTTGGTATTTCAAAATAGTGAAAATATTCTAATGAGGCAACAGGCTTAAAAATTCTGTTCGTAAATTCCTATACTATTGATAATAAAATTTTCAACAGTGGCACCTGAAACTGACTTCTTACTGATATTTAGTTTTAAAATAATTGATAAAATGCAAGTGAATAAGGTCGTAAATGAAATCAAGTTAATTGCAATTGGTCTGGTCAAAATACACCCTTATATCGTTAATATGATTTTTCCCCTTATGTCACCGTATACATCACATATTTTTAAATACCTGCTAGCTTGAGCTTTAAAAAAAATCAAAAGTTATTCCAGTTCCTATAAACTCAAAACACAAAGAACACCACCGAATATCCATTCTACGTCTTGTTTAAAAAGAACTTGAAAAGACAATAAAGCAAAAGATAGCATACTTTTTGAATAGGTGCTACTTGCCTTCTCTCATCCAATTATGGCTATAAGCTACAACTAAGACTGCGCCACGTTGATGACATATCACAAGAAATAGAAATATATAAATCTTACCACGATGATTCTGCTTGATTTGGTTTCACTGAAGCATTTGACTCGGTTCCACACATTATATTGCTTTTTTGCTTTTTCTTCTTTGAAAGTTCGTCTGATTTTCTCATTCAAGAATATTAAAGGCTCTCCCAAACCAACGCGAAATCGTAGCGAATCATTCACAATAACACAAAATATGACAAATACACAACGCTAAACAACAACAAAAATCTGTCGTCGGCGAATGTTTCGCGTTGGTTTGGAAGAGCCTTAAAACTGGAAGAAATTAAGAAGTTCTTGTAACAATACTTGTAATTTGAAAATAACAATTTATATAATTTTCTCTCAACGCATACTGGTGTACCGCAAGGCTCAATTGTGGACTCTCTTCCTTTTACCTTTTAATTACATAATATGATTTAAATTTCGTTCCCAAATACTGAAAAATTCCTTATTATAACGTTCAAATTTAATTGAGCTACAAGATCTATCTATATGGATCTATCCTAAATTATTTTGGATATAATCAAACATTATCATCAGGAGATCATATAACATGCGCACTAGGAAAAATTTACGTTGCAAAAATCCTTGTCCTTAAAATTTTATTGTGCGGTAGCCTGATCTTCGATAGTTTAGACAATATAGAATTGGCCTTCATCATTATTTCTCGCTTTGTTTGTGATTAAAATCAATGTTGCTATGTTTCTTGGAATATAAACAGTATTTTCAATATGATCTTAAGTTAATTTCTTGATTTTCAAGAAGTGGGTCTCTGGAATTCTCTGCCTTTCGACCTGAAAGTTCTTTTATTTACATACAAGGGTTACATTGCCCCACTGACTACGGCTCTGGATAAAAATGTAGAGCAAAATAATATCTACAAAAAAAATTTCATTTTTATCGTAGGAGCGCGTTTCCCAGAAAAAAAATATTTAAATATGTCACTGTTAAACCAAGAAATGTGGAAATTTTAGAATTTACCAGAAAAAATTAAGAATTTTGTGCAATATTGGTAAACGTCTGAAATTTTTTGTTGTGGCCAACGTTTCGGAAAGCGGGCCACCCAAAGTACTCAAGGGGAGCAATTGATTTGCATAAAAAGGACAGAGGCCAAAAGAAGGTACTTAAATCCATGGAACCAACGAAGCGTGCCTAAAAGTACTGTTATCTGTTAACTGTTGGTGAAATCCAGAATGAGTTATGATATTAAAACATTTTGAACTCTTAACAATGTTGCTGAAAAATTTTAAATTTTTCCGGAATATTTTAGATTTTTCACAAGTCGGAGTTTACTAGTAACATATAGATACTTTGATTAAAATTATCAGAAATAGGGATATAACCATATCAATCCTATTTATACAAACCATATTTTATGTATGTACAACATATACATTCTACCTACTAGATCGGCAGAAATTTTTATTTTGATAATTTGCCAAAGACGAGTTTCTTATTTATTATTCCACCAACTCTATCATCCAATTATTATTCTAAGGACATTGTGTACAGTAATCAAATGTGTAGTTTCGTTGTAAGCAAATTGCTGTCATTTGTTCGACCACATTTATCACATCCTACAACCAGGCATTGGGCTCAATCCCAATGATAGACCGACCAACCAAAGACCAACCGACTCCCATCTCCTGCCCCCCAGCATCACAATACAATATCAACTGGAAAATAACTTTTTCCCTAATTACCTCCCAAATAACAATGTCGAAGCATTTTCATATGTATGTATATTCATATTATGTATATCTGGGATATGATTCCATAAAGAACAATTTATTGTTCCGTTATGCCAAAAAGGACAACTATCATCTTCCGCCTTGTTTTATCCACTTTATGCGATTATGGCCAAGATATTCCACATATCCGTTTTAATATTAGCGCCAAAACCATATACATACATACTCGTTACTCGTCGTATGTACATAAAACAAAAAAGGAAGAACAATACACAGAACAAAAAAAAATTATTATTCAAAGATGAAAATGACACTAATAACAGACAGTAAACTGTGTAATGTTATGTAGTGAAAAATATGACAAGAGTCCTTCGGAAAGGATGTGCCAAATGAATACAAAATGGCCCCAACATAGAGTAAGTATATGTGGAATGGATAGATGGTGTAGGCAGAATTAGCTTTCCCACTTCCCAGAGTTGCATACGCTTGGTCGGCAGACTCTACGGTCTTATTCTCTTCCATCTTAAGATTTTATCCTTTTCATTATTATTATTATTTTTATTTTTTTTTTTCGTTTCATAATTTTGTTGCAAGGATAATAATGGATGATTAAGTTTATTATTTCCGCCCATCTTCATTATAAAATATAAAACATTATTATCATCGTCATCATGGGGTCGCTAATATCTGCGTTCATATTTGAAAAAAAAAAAAAAAACAATAGGAAAGCCAAAGCAAACAAAATATTCATCGCACATGTGTATCCTGGATGGTTCCTGGATAATATACTATAAGTGCAAGACGATGTGATGTTGATGTCGATGTATGCAAGTGTAGAAAAGTATGCTTTTATGATAATAGACCTTAATTATGTTTACAATATATGACAACAGGATGTTAATTTTATTTTCAATTTACAGCAACTCTACATACATAACGGTTTTAATGATACATAATATATAAGCTTTAGAATTGGTGTCATTTGTATATTTATTTCATCTTAAGATGGCAAGAAGATTAAACTCAAATGGAGTGGACAGAATAAAATGCAGCTTAAATTTTTTTTTTCTAGAAAAATTAAAAAAATGAACTACAGTCAACGTCACCTAAGTTTAACGACGCGACGTGGCTTATAAAATGACATTTTTAACATCCATTTTTAATTCATTCGGTTGGTTTTCGTGTTTCAACAACATCGTTTGCGTCAAAAGAAAGCAATTACAAAAATGTCTTAAACTCAAATTGAAAAAGTCAATTCTTCGAGTACCCAAAATAAAACCCAATTTGCATGCAAAAGCGCATTCAATAACGCAGTTTGCATTTATTCGTTAGCATAATTTGTGGCGGAATATTGCAATAAAAAAACCGAGTTTACAAAAAAATATTTGCAAAGCCAGACAGCGTGTGCACAAACGTCAAATTCATTTGTAAGAAAATTGACAAACTGATTTTTTGCGGGCAGAACCATTGATTATTTGACGAAAGGAATATCTGCGTCAAAAATATGACAGTAATTCGACGATTAAATTGACGTTGATTTGACGTTTTCGAAAACGTTTAAAGACTATTCAAATTGACATTTTACAGTAGATAACGACTCGTTCAATATAACGACCAATTACAGACCAAAAATACATCAAAATGTTTTTATTTAAAGACTGTAAATTAGTTATCTTAGAAAAAGGAAGGTGCAAAACGCAGCAGCGGCAAGGGGAAAGTGGGAAAGCTTCAAGGCTACAAGGCGAAATTTATTTGTTTGTTATCCCATTATAAAATTATTTAAGGTGAAATGCCAAAACTATAGATTTTTTTTGGATATGACTTGACCATCTGACCATTTTTGAAGTTGAAAAATCTTGTAACATGTTGCCTCGTATATGGAAAAAAGTATGATTTTTTTTTTTTTAATATTTATTATAATCAATATATGTAGATAGTATAAGTTAGTTTTCAACTTCACAATTGAAGCACAAAAAACCTAAGTTTGTTTTTTTGGACCAAGTTAACTCAACAAATTTAAGGAATATTCACATGAAAGCGACCAACGACAGACAAATAAAAGAACAAATGGGATTAAAAAAATTTAATAAGCCTAATTCTTCACAAAAACTAGACAAAGTGGTAGAAAAAATTTTAATAAAAAAAAAAAATTGGTCGTCACGAATTGCAATCTGATTGTTACGAACTGTCAAACTATATTCGCGTTCCACATACCGCATCCACACTGCAACGAATGAATTGTTCACGCGCGAATAATATCAAAATCATTCTTGTTTTTGTTTATTTGGTGATCGGTCCTGGCTGAAACAAACATTGAAGATGTCATAAAAAATGCTATGTTAACGAAATGTCAAAATGGACGAAGGTTCGTTAATTCATAGGTCGTGGTCGCTCTCATGTTAATAGTCCTTTAGTTATGTACTTAACAGAATCCCGACTTATAAGGATTGCGCAAACCGACGCGGTGGCTTGACGGTGGCAATCGCGTTAACAATGTGGATGCCGCACATTTGAATCAATGGAGTGGCTCACATCTACGTGATATTATGTGGATTGCATTTATGTTCCACTTCTGCGTTCAGTTATGCCAATTGTATTGAACGCAGCAAGCAAGCACCATTTTCTCACTATATCACACGAAAAAATATTTGAAAATGATTACAAAGAAAACTGAAAAAAAGCATCCATCGATATCGCAGCCATCCTTTAATAAAATTTGACAGGTTTTTAGCTTGACAGATGGGCAAACAACAATATTTTGTTGTAGATATATTGAAATATTTCAATCCAAAATATGTCTTCAAAAAGCGATAAAAACGCTTTTTTCAGGAGTAAAATGTAATATGTATATAAAAATTTCGGAGTTTTGTAAATTTCAAATCCAATTTAATTTATTTTATAGATACTCCAGCCATCCGATGAAGCTGAAGTTCGATACATCCAAAGATTTTTTCTTTTAGGATAGCAGATTTCGATAACTATCAATTATAGTGGCAAATTTTCGAAAACGTTGAGCGCAAATTTTTCTAGAGGCGACTGGGTTAATTATAGTGTAATAATAGATAGATCCATATAGGATATAAAAATGTATTAAATAAACACCATCTAAACTTATTTTTGTGTATCTGTTATGTTAATTATTTATTATAATTTGTTTGCTAAGCAAGAATAAGTGTCAATCACACATGACAGTACATGAAAAAAAAGAATAAGAAAAAACATCACCTTTAGAGTTTGCATATTCAAATTTTAGCATGTACTTTTTTTTACGTATTATTTGTTGATCCGAAGTTATAAGGGTCTAAACATTTTTGTATTTATAAGATGTTTATGTATGATAACGCAATTGCAGTTAGGCTGCCAAGCCTTCGCACTATTGTATTAATATTTAAGATTTGAATGAACGACAACACTTGAGTGTTTATTTTTTGAATTTCTTTTAAAGTTTTATTTAAAAAAGCTTGATAAAAAAATAAAAAAATAGACTAAAGTATGCTCATACATAGTACAATTTGAAAAAAAGTAACCTACTTTGGCCCTAGAAAAATTAGCGCTCAACATTTTGAGGTTTTAATTTTGCCGATCTCATTTATATTTATCGCCAAAACCTGCTATCCTAAAAGAAAAACCAACTTTGGATGTAGCGATCTTCAACTTCACGTCATCAGAGCTTTGAGTTGGACAGTTCAGAAAAACGATGCATTAGAAAAGTGCGGAAATCTAATTTTGGTTTCGCAAATGACCAATTTTTGCAGAGAAAAGTTTCTGATATCTCATTTTTCTAAAATATCTACCACAAAATATATGTATATTGCATTCATGTGAGCAGGTTTTTAATAGCATCTTTATACCTCGATAAACGTTATCGTGATTGCCACCGCGCGCCATCGCGTTGGTTTGCGCATAGCTTTAAGACGCAGATCGCACTAAATTTTATAGCTTCCATACAAAATTCTCTTCAAAATTTAGCCAAGTTAAAGTTCTGCCAAGCATTTTAACAAAGTTTTTCTCAAAGAACAGTTGTTTTCTATAATATATTCTCCACAACTCCTAGTTTGCATGGCTTTAAGCTGATGTTTGGAGAATAGGCTTTAGGTGGTATCCTTAACTACTTCCATATCAATAGTTCCCCACCTGTTTTGTACCACTTCGTCATTCTAAGGGATCCAATGTCTTTTCTTGTGGGCGGATATCACTTTTTTTTCCTTAGGAATTAGGGCTCTAAAGCAAATAGGAAATGAACGAAATGACCAGATTCAACGTTTGATCCTCGAAATGTATGCACGTTTAGAATATTGGATACGTATATATCGATTATTAGATATTGGTCCATTTGATATGGGACTTCAACCTTTTGAAGAGCGTCAAGTTGATGTATGTAGTGTATATACCAACTTCACTCTTGGAGACCTAGTGCTACTTACCAATTTTATATGAGCTCCTCGTATCTCTCTCATAACCGCATCTCCTAAAAAAGTCTCACGTCCTTCGTTTACCCTTAAAAATAATATCTGGTCTTCTTTTTAAGGGTAAACGAAGCCAGATATCTATGTAAATGACCAACGTCAAGTCAAGAACCTTTAATAAGCCGAGCCCTTGTTAGGCCAGTTAAAATCTGTTGTAGAACTATCATAGCCCTCAAACAATGATCAGAAAGACAGGAGTAGAAGACAACAATACGCAAAAGACCAAACCCACACAGCTTGAGACAATCAAATACCTGCAAATTATTCATCAAAATGAGACTTTTACGTACCATAAAATTTTAAAAATTTTTGAATTACCTAACAACTATTTGAGTTGAAAAGTTAGTTACTTTTTTGTGGCTTAGTATAATTCTATGGAGTCTGATCAAAACAACAAAAGTCCAAAATCTTTCTGCGAAGTGTTTTTTTAGGACCATGAATCGGTTCACTTACACTTTTACTGTTAAGACCAAATGAAAATATTTTTTTTTGTATATTTCTGCATCTATAACTCAATTTCGAAAAAATGGACCTATGATGTTTTGACCACACTCCATAGAAATATGCCAGAAAGTATATTTCTTTAGAGCCTACAATATACTGTTGGATAGAATTCCGGAAAAAGCTAAAAAATTTATATCTAATGGTTTTATATTTCTTCCCCCATAGTCGCACTGCATCGGTATGTTGTTATTCCTCAATTAAAATTGCTTAAATTAACATTCATATACACTTCGAAAATACTTATGAGTTAAGAGATTCTTTTTAAGCCACACTACACGAATGTGGAATGCTTTTAATTAAAATTCAGGTTAATTTTGTATTTTAGGTAATTTTTTATTTAAAATTTCTGAATTCTTTAAAGACTTATTTCATACGTAATTCTTCTTTGTCTATAACAATCTTCAGTATAGTTCCCAACAGAATGGAAAGAAAAAAAACTTGTTTAAAACCAATTGAGTCTCAAAACTATCTCATAAACTTTACTTTCTCTCAATATCCTGTTGATTTGCATTTCAATAGCAAACAAATCACAAGATTTCCCAAAAACTGAAAAGGATAACTCCATTCCACAATACTGAAGCTACATGTATACGGAGAATAGAGCTTGAGAGTGCAAACTCCTAATGTGTGGTATTTTCAAAAAGCTATTTATCTTGATTCGTATATATAAAGTTTTGCATACTTCCTGGTTCCTTAAGGAAAACAAAGCGCGTCGCACATACTCGTACTATAGATACAAACCCTTTCAACAACGTTGTTCGAAAATCCCCCATCCGATATTCACAAATCGTTAAGTCCCCGTAATCGTAAATCGATCTTCCTTCGAAGGATATATTACCTGCGAAAATTCCTCCAACAAATCATGATGACGTCGCGTCGTCGTTGTCGTCGTGCATCGATGTCGATGTATGCATATAGTGCCATATCGAAGGAAGTGCTCCGCCATGCCCCGGAAGTATGCTCGAGGAGTCAATATTTGAGCTCAGAAATAAGCTTACGATATGAAGGTGCATCCACCCGAATAGAATGTGCGTTTCCTTTATTTATATAAGACCTTTTGTATATGTATGTATAAGGACAAAGTTTTTGTCGAATAAAATTCCTTCCGGAGAAGATTTTCAGCCATTTGTTCAAGTAGGTAGGTATATAGTGATGTTGTATCCTTGGGCGTACGCTGAATCACTCGACTCTCGAGGTAGATATATAGATAGCGAAGCTCTTAAGGTAGACAACGAACGTCGTCGGAAGATGGCAGAAAAATGTTACAGATGCAAAGATACATCTCAACACACACACAGACACCCGGCATCATGTTTGCGTATCCTTTACTCTCACTCTGACAAACAAGTGCAAACTTACAATTGAAATTAATGTAAAGTTAAACTAAAGAGTTTGGCTAAAAAGTCTCCCGGGACTGAAGGGGGGATGTATACATTGTGCCGTATTCCCATGCCAGAGGGTTGCAGCTAAAGGATATGTGGATTGGATTGAAAGAAACTTGAAGTTAAGCACTATGATGCCTTCGATAGTTCGAACGGCAGATGTAGCGAGTGCGAGGGATTTATGAATAAAAGGTAGGTAGCTTAGGTATATTTTGGTATATAGATAGGTACTTGAGAAATTTTGAATACACATAGGGTTGGATTTGGATGTTGCAAGATGAGATTTATATCTCTTTATATTTACTTTGGATGAATATGAAATTAAGCCTCGCAACAGGATGATGAGTTTTCCACATGTTGGCCATCCTTCCGAAGTTATATATATATGGGGATAATGTTTTTATTTATTTTCCAAATTTTTATTGTCTATATCAAGTGGATTTTAATGCATGGAAGGGTTTATTAATTTTAACAAAAAATCTTAGTTTGATGATAAAAAAAACAATCCTTTTGTTATTTCATAAGACAAATTGAAAGCATGGCAAACAGTGCGGTTTATATTTTCTCTTCTCTAGGGTTTTGATTAAGGAAGTACTTTTTTAGGAAATACGATTTTTTGTTTGGTTTCCTGGACTTCACTTTAGATAACTATAAGGGTTTAGTTCATATGTACATAATTATTAATGTGAACAGAAAAATAATAGTCCAAGTCTAATAATTATTGATATTATTATATTTTAAATTTTTTAACCAACGATTATTTGTGCAATGAAAGCGGTGATGAAATCTAATTGTGATGTCTAACCAGATCAGAAAAAGATTGATTAAGTATAGACAAAAAACTAGAGGGTTTTTTTTACAAAGCATATATATCAGCAATTAATATCTAAAACGTATAGTATATTATGTAGGTAACTTTATATAAACAATGGTGTTCCATAACTTGAGTTCAGGGACATACAAACCTATTTATACTGATACAAAACGGTATAGACTGGCTTAACTCGAAACTCTTATCGCATGCGATGATTTATTAATTAATGTTTAAAAGTATTATAATTAAATGAAATTTCAGATGTAAAATAATAAAAATAAAATACCTACCTACCTAACGTCTAGCTCGTTACGCGGACCAAAAAGACTTATCTTCAAGCAACTGAGAATTAAAAAAAGAAAAAACAAAAAATTGTATACGTTTCTCTCATTAATTTTAATACTGCTACCATTAGCAGGCTTGCCATATATTTGTTCAATTATTTACCGCAAAATTTAGCAAATGTTTTAGTTCTCCGGTGATGAGATGTGTATATAACTGTAAAATTGAATTTAGTTTAATCTTGTTTCTTTGTCGAGAGTTGAATGCAGAAAAAAATTGTCAGTTTCATAAGAATTACTGTACAATGTACATATGTATGTACTTTACTTACAATATGTTCTACATGATAAAACTCTGTAGTTTGAAATTAAAACCTCACTTTGAAATGCAACGCAACGAAACGAATGGCATCCCATCGCATATCATGGTATAGCAGCTCATCGCAAAACATCGCAGAGCATGGCATAGCATTCCATAGCATCGCAAAGCATCGCATAGCATCGCATTGCATATCATCGCTACGCATCTCATAGTATTAGCATCATACAGTTTTAGCATCGCATAGCATCGAATAGCATCGCATACCAACGCATAGCATCGCATATCATCGCATAGCATTGCGTAGCATCGCAAAGCATAGCAAAGCATCGCATAGCATCGCATAGCATCGCATTGCATATCAACGCCAAGCATCGCATAGTATTAGCATCATAAAGTTTTAGCATCGCATATCATTGCATATCATAGCATAGCATTGCATATCATCGCATAGCATCACATAGCATCGCATAGCATTGCATATCATCGCATAGCATTGCATAGCTTTGCATAGGATCGCATAGCATCGCATGGCATTGCATAGCATTGCTAAATAGCATCGCCACATAGCATCGCCACATAGCATCGAATACCATCGCACAGCATAGCTTAGCATCGCATTGCATCGCATAGCATCGTATAGCATCGCATAGCATCACAAACCTTTCAATAGGATCGCATAGCATGGCATCGCATCGCATAGCATCGCATCTTATCGAATCAAATAGCATCACATAGAATCAGATAGCATTGCATAGCATCGTTTGCATCGCATAGAATCGCATGGCATCGCAAAGTAACGCATAGCATCGTATGGCATAGCATCGCATGGTATTATCATCGCAACGCATACCAACGCATCACATCGCATCACAGCAAATCACATCACAAGACATAGCTTTAGCATTACATAGCATCGCAAAGCAACACATAGCATCGTATAGCATTAGCATCGTATAGTATTATCATCGCATCACATACCAACGCATCAAATCGCATCACAGCAAATCGTATCACATCATATCGTATCGCATCGCTTTAAACAGCATCGCTTAGCATCG
The DNA here is from genome assembly GCA_929447395.1 of Epistrophe grossulariae. Lineage (NCBI taxonomy): Eukaryota > Metazoa > Arthropoda > Insecta > Diptera > Syrphidae > Epistrophe > Epistrophe grossulariae. Next base: position 142,719,605 of record OV839567.1, on the reverse strand, counting down.
CATCACATCAAATCACAGCGCAAAGCATGTTATAGCATCGCATTACATCGCATAGCATTTTATAGCATCGCATAATATCGCATAGCATCGCATATAATAGCATCACATTGAATCACATCGCATCTTGCCGCATAGCAGCGCATCGCATTGCATCACATAGCATCGCATCTTATAGCATCACATAGCATCGCATGGCATCGCATAGCTTTGCATAGCATCGCCTAGCATCGCATCACATCTCATTATATTGCATAGCATAGCATCGCATGGCATCACATCATATCGCATTATATTGCATCGATCACATAGCATCGCATGGAATCGCATTGCAACGCACAGTATCACATAGCATTTGCATTGTATAGCATAGCATTAGCATTGCATAGCATCACATATTATCGCAGCGTGCCGCAAGGCAACGCATCATATCGGATCAAATCGCACCCCAACGCATCTTAACGCATCTTATTGCAACGCATCGCATTACAACGCCACATTCTGAAATTCGTCAACAACTTTAGGCTAGTTCCTTCACTTTGAAATTTTGTGCATTTGTGTGAATTGCAAATGTTCATATAAAAAAAAATGTGTAGAAATTCACACAAATGCACAGTTTCGAATTAAGGGAATACACCAGCTATTATGATACACTCATACACTCCTTCTTATTGTGAATTCTTCAGATTTATTTTAAGATCTTTACATTGATATAATTAAATAAATAAGACTCAAGTTTGCAGTTAGATATAATTAAATAAATAAAACTCAAGTTTGCAGAAATTTTGCATAAAAATTCATAAGAGGCTCTATTCACTGTAGCTCGTCGTTGATAAACTATCATAAGGAGACAATTCTTTTTCAATTTTGATTATGCTATTTGGTTTAACGGTTTTTTACATCATCCCAGAACCTGCGTTAAGAAGCTTCACTTTAATAAACTTATTCCTTTAAAGGTTGAAACAAATAACTACATAACTAAGTTGAGATTTAAAAAAAATCAATTTCCTCCCATCAGATAAAAGTTTAAGTAAAATCTATTAACACACTCGCTACCTTACTAGTTTTTCTCAGATTAAGTTTGAATAAAACTACGGATCTTCTTATTTTTCGAACCCAAATACTTGCCTTAATACTATATACTTATCAAAAGTAATTTAAATTTGAATCTTTATTTAATTTATTCAGATCTGTCGACACATAATCATAATGAAGTTGATACAGTCGGTTCTGAAATACATGTATATAGTATCAACATAAACCTTCAGTTAAAAAAATTTGCTGATCATGACCAACAAAGCAACCTACTATCGCTGATTCAAAACAAAAATATAATGGAACGTGTCATATTGCGAAGTTTGAATTTTTTAAATGACCAACTGGCAGCATATGTATGTATACATACATGTATGCTCCTGCCACCCAAATTGATTTCTTCGAACCCGGAGGTGACCGTCAGCCCTATAAGCAACTAAGGTAATCGTTGCACCAAACATGATCATATATACCTACTTACTTTCGACTGTCGTCATATTCTCCGGGTGTGCCATAGATGGTATATTTTTGGATACACTTTCGTCATTCGTTAAGCAGTTGCAATTCAGTTTATTTTTGCACATTAATTTTATGAACGCAGAATTTCGTTCGAAATATTATTTTGCTGTTTTAGTGGTGAGGGCAATTTACAATATCAACAGAAGAAGACAAAAATAATTACTTACGAAAATTTGGCCTCAATTTCCTAAGAAGTATGATGGTGAACAGCTCAGAAGGTATACTTACTTACTATATGTCCAATATAAGCACACACATTGGTTTGAAATTTTAATTAGTTTTTGAATTAAAAATGATTTCAGCTGGAGATGATAAATTATTATCAATGATTCGCTGTTGAAAACGTGAGTGTTAACCAAATTGAAATTTTTTTAAATTTGTATTTTTTTTAATTACAGTACTTCTCATTTCCTAAACTCCTTAAATAAAGGAATATTCAAAAGCTACGTTAGAACCTCTACCTCACCCTCATTATTTTTCATACAAAATTCATTGCAATCTATAGTCAAACGTCCCTCAGATAGGACTCGCTTTAAAATATTTATAAAAATAGCAGGTAGATGGTCTATCTAACTTTTAACATCTTTTGTTCTCTGCTAGTTTGATCAACTCCTGTGTCTGTTGTCGAAAGTATTGCGGTGATGTCTAGGTTTCTCAAATATCATGTGCGTCCTCAATAACTTTGCTTCCCACCAGCCAAGGAAAAATCATGAAGTTCAGCGTTAAGAAGGTCATAACCATTTTATTAACTATTTCAAAATATTGCCTTTGACATCAAAAAGTAGGTTTTTAAATCCATTATATACTATATCTACTTTTGCTGACACATTTAGATAAAAACTATTAAGTCAAACTTTAAAACAATCCAAAATTTATTGACGCATATAAACCGCACTGTTAAATGTCAACGTTAATAGACCATCATCATCAAATATAGCCTACACATGCCGAATGTCACTTCTGATGTGATACCTTTTTGAAACATTTTCTCAAATTCAAATTGTCATCTCAAACTGTGTTCACCATTGATAAACCCTTACCTATAGAATAAAAGACTTATACTCCTTTCGTTGTACACGAGACACAACCAACAAGGTCCCTATGGAATAATTTCAACAATATTTACTCTATAAAATATGTGTATATCTATGTATGTATGCATGTGGATATCTACATATCTTGATATAGAAGCTGCCCTTAAGAAACTTATCCCATATAACTAACGCATGCCAATTAATCCAACTTAAGAGGCTAATATTTATTAATTAGTTCAACTTAAAACGAAGGAAAAGTCCAGAACCAAGAAATTTATTTCATTAGATAACATGATGTTCCCAAGATGTTGGTTAAGACACCTCACCTATATAACATCCGAAAAGGGGTTTCTGCAAAGGGGCCGGACAGGGGGATGGCACAGTGGATGAGGCTGAGTCCGGGCAATGAAAATTGTAAGATAATTTTACATCGACACCGACTAAATTGCTCTAAAGTATACTTCAAGTTAAATGGATGCAAGCTTATATGTATCTTTACTGTTAGCTGTTGTTGTTGAACACATGTGTGTGAGCAAAACCAGCCACCATGATGCCTTAAGGAGGTATATATTCATTGTGAGGGAAATTTTGCTTCAGGTCAGAAGACGTCATCACAAAAAGGAAACTTTCGCTGTAGACTGGTTTATAAGAGTGGGGTTGAATAACCCAGGGCATAGATAACATTAGAGTGTGCAAGAACAGTTATGCAAAACTTTAAAATGTTCTTGCCTTAGCAAGTTTTATTCGTTAGAGCGAGTGCGAAAAGTCGGAAATAAAAAAACCAATACCATTTATATCGAAAAAGTTTTAAGATCTCTTTTAACACCGTTCCTGAAATTATATAATATTGTTCGCAACTCTCAAATTCACACTAGAGATAAAATAGTCCCCAATTTCATTCAACTACTTGTTGATGCTAATGAAATTGACATATTTATAATAGACCGAAAGAAATAGCAAAAGATTTACTGACCTCATTGATACATGGATCAAAGTTTGGCCACAGAGATTTATTGCCAACAAATACAAAAACACAAGTATTATATTTCTGTTAGGAGGATTTGGCCTTGTTTAATATAAAATAATAAGCTACTGACTGACGCTGTTCTTCTTTCATTATACTTCATTCGTCGACAGTATGGCGACGACGCTGTTGGACGTTCCTAACCTCAACCCTCCTACCCCTTCCCAACTTCTATTGGGCTTGATCAGTGGTTTTACACGACCTGGGCTGAGGGCCCAATTTCAAAACTAGTTCAGTCACTATATCCGGATACCTGGTGACCTCAGTATTAATTAGTCATATCTGTATATGCGAATCTGTGTACAGGCGGACCTCTTTTCTTCGCTACTCGTGGAAACAACAATGAACAAAAACAAAAATATTAAACAAACAAACTTAAGAGAGACCGGTTCAACTTTCAAACCAGGCGGCAGCACAGCGTCAACGTTGTTTGCCGTTTATCCTGTGTTGTGTATCAGTAGGTAGCTACTCAGGGCACCCGGCTGATACAAGACGCAGTAAGGGGAGGAAAAAGGTAGTAATACCTAAGTTCAGAAGTGGTAGGGTTGCGCATCACGGTCCTTCCACTACAAATGAGTCAAAAATTCTCCAATCCGTGGTGGAGGTTGATCTGCCTGATTGTAGTCAAAATGCTGGAGCTATGCCTTCCATCCAGGCAGCTATGCCTTCCATCCAGGCACGGAGTTGATATTGTCCTGATCCAAGAGCCTCGGTGAAGAGGCTCAGGACTCCAGTATACTACAAGCATATATGTGACGAATAACGGTGAACCTAGATCATGCATATCAGTGAAAAGTAGCACTAATGTATACTTAATTTACTTCCTAACTTAAAAGACAGAGATATCACTACTGCCAGATTGGATACATCTAAATGGATCGTACTGGTTGGTATCGGCACTCTGGAGAGAATCATCGCTGAAGCAGACGTCAGAAAGTCAGCCTCATAATTGGGTATGATGCTAACTCCCATCATACAGTATGGGGCAGTACTGATACGAAAGATAGAGGCAAATCTCTTTGATTTTATTTTAAGTACTAGCCTCATAGTAAGTAACGAAGGAAATGAACCCACATTCGTTACATGAAACCAACAGGAAGTTCTTGTTGTAACTCTTGCCTCCAACACAATTCATCACATGATCAAGTATTGGAAAGTATCGGAGGAACATTAATTCTCTTATCACCGATACATTCAATTCAGTGTAAATGTTGAATCCATTTCACTTTCCATAATTATATAAAAACTGACTGGTACAAATATATGATAACACTTAAAAGTTTAGTTAAACCTAATCTTTTAAGCCCTCCCTCTAACATAAATTAACTTGACAGCGTAGTAAGGGATCTCACTCTAGCCCTAAATAATTCCATGACAATCTCATGCCCTTTTACTCAGGTAAAGAGGAAAAAGAAACCACACTGGTGGAACTCAGAGCTCGAACCATTTAGAAAAAGTTGTAGAAAATTATTCAATCGAGCTAAAAGCACAATATTAGCTTCAGGCTGAGACACTAACAAAGAATTCATAAAAATGTATAAGACAAAAATTGTGGAAATGTAAAAAAAAATCTTCTTGGGGGATCTTTGTTCAAACTGAAGTTCAGATGGCATAATATCAGCCGAACTCCAAATGACTTCTGATATTATTCTGGGAGTGCTCTTATAAGTTTTTTGGAACTGTTTCAGTGTCCATATTACCTCGTCATGGTGAGAAGTATGGGTTGTATTTATTCCCAAAGCTGGAAAATGCTCCCATGGTATGCCCGAAAGATCGCAGACCTAAGTATATTAGTCTATTGTTACTCCTTCTTAAAACTTTTGAAAGACTGATTGGTGTCTATCTAAGAATTAGAATTGACACAACACTTCTGTCTGCGCCAAAACATGCTTAGTGTAAAGGGAAATCGGTAGATACGGCTCTGCACACACCACCGCGCCGGTGCGAACCATCGAATTCACTTCCTCCATAACAAAGAGAGAGCATCATTACGGTTTTCGAGTAACGGCTGTTTTTTTGAAATTTCGAAAAACCCCTACTTCGACCCAGTTTTTTGGTCACCCTGTCCATAATTAATTTTTGTGTTTTTTAATGTTTACACTCAAATATTGCTCAATAGTGAAACCAATTTTATGCATTAAAATATTTTAAATTTTCTGTACCATTTTGCTAAAAATTAATAAATATCATGATGCTTTGATCAAATCTATTTTTTTACTTCGATTTTCAAAAGAGCACCCTGAAAAAACTGGGTCGAAGTAGGGGTTTTTCGAAATTTCAAAAAAAACCAGCCGTTACTCGAAAACCGCAATGATGCGGTACGGGCAAGTTACTAAATTCTGAGTGGTCATGACCTGGCCTATCACCAGTTTCAGTTTGGACCATTCTTTATGGGACACCCTGTATAACTACATATATACCAAAATATTTATGAACATGTTACTACAAATGTTCACTGTACAACCATTATTGAAATTTTATTCATTCGACAACTGCAACTATGAAGTTATCTGTAAAAATGCTTTCTTTTCTTCTCTCCAACAAATTCGCGAGATTTGTTTATAAAGTAAAGCATATGCTTTCGAGCAGAAGCTTATTAGCATATGCTTTATTTTCATCGCAAAGTTACCATTGAAGAAGAAGAGTTACAGAGCTTCAGAGAATTCAATTGGAATGACGTATTTCTAAAATATTTTCAAAATATTAATTTTTTTTCAACACAAGATGACAAGACGCTGACTTTCAGTTGGATTGTATAGGTGGATTTTTTTCCAAATAGTCCTAGTAGTTACAACAGATAATCTGCTAAATGCTATATCTACATCGGAACAATAGAAACTAAAAACTCGTTTTCTATATTTGTATTCTTTCTAGCCCTACTGTATTCATATACCTTAAGCAACTATAGTTGTCCACAATCACCTCCACCACCACCAGCAGTAGCACCACCAACCATATAGTCATATCCCAACTATACCGCCTTCACTTCATTCGAATAACTTTAAATTAAATTTGTTGTCCTGTCGGTCTTAAGAATTATTATGTGGTTTCCAAGAGTTTAACACGACGTGTTGTTGTCGTGTTCCTTTTTCTGGATTGGGTGGAATGATAGGTAGATATAATATAGTGATGGTGTATAGTGGGCGACGACGATAGCGGCCTTTTATGAAAATTTATCATCCCCATGTGTTGCCTGATATGCCTTTGCCTGGCTTCAAAGAATGTAAATGTTCCTTCACAATCTTGCTGCCTCCAACCACTCGCACATGAAAAGGACAATCCAAGTGGAATAGCTTGAGGTGTACAATAAGATCCTTGTATCTTTCTTGAGTAGATTTTCTTATATACGAGTGAAGGAGTGAAGTAAAATATGTAACCCTTTTGGGCAAAACCCAGAGGGGTAGGTATAGGTAGTATACGTATACGAAGACTATCTCAGTCCTTTCGGAATTAAAATGATGAAGGTATTAAGTGGCCCAGGAGTTAAATGAATCGCATAAAGCTACACCCAGGAATAACCCTTGTGTTGTTCAAAAAAAGGACAGTAAAATGGGTGTCTTTGGGCTGAAAAACCCCAAGTCAACCCTGAAAGGAAGAGCAATTTTTCAGCACCCGCACTATACACTCGCTGATATGTTTTGCTCGCTTGCTGACTGCTGGGCTGATATTGATGCTGAGGCTATTTTCTATGCGAGAAAGAGGTAATTATTTCAAACTGTCAAGTGGCTAATTTCGAACTTCCTGCTGTTCGCTTAGCGGAAATGGTTTTTGTGTAATGGCGATTGCCAATGACATTTCGACGGTTGCCGCTCGATAAAAGTCAATTGCTTCGAAAGTGATTTCGAGTGAAATAATCCACGAAATGCGACCGAAAACAGCCACCGCTAATGTACACCACCACCAATGGTGTTGTGAATTTAAATTCAATGTTCTATATACCTACGTATAGGCAAGGCATTTATACCTATATAGAATCGACCAGGCGAGCCCCAGAAGCCGAAAGAAGCACCGCCATCATCATATAGACATTTTGGGTCAGGGCGTTGTTCTCTATACATATAGAGCTCTGCATTATATGGTCGAATGGAAACGAAACAATAACAAAACGGTAAAATGTTAATGCCAAATATTGTACCTCTATATATTATGAGGAATAGATGGTTCTATATAGAACTTGTGGCAACGCTATAGCAACAGAGTACCAGCCGCACGCACCGTGGGTGGTCTAGGCATATGCACTACATCCGTCTATCTACCGTTTGACGAAAATAGTTGCAAAAAGATCGACGAGGTGGCATTCAGCAGATATCTATTTACCTCAAACAAATGGATTGTGATGTTTGCCTTTTTGACAGGTTGAAAAATTGAAATTTTTCTTGGCACTGATGGTATGCCATCGCCAACAGCGTGCCACACAGTGGCAGATTTTGGGAATTTTTATTGCTAAAATCTGAACTGTTTTTCCATGTTTTTTTTTAAATCGTTCAAATAAAGAATTTCGGGATTTCTCAAAATAGACCAGACTTTTTTTTGGTGTACCTACAGCTTTTCTATAAAGAACATATTTTTCAATCAAAATTGAACCTTGTTCCCTAAGCCATAGGTACCATGAACATCATCGGATGGATTGCAGATGCAACACATTCTTTTCACCCTTTTGTTACATAACTTCTGCGAGCTGCTGTCATCATCGTTCATAGCGTGAGAGAATTAGGGACTTGTAAAAAATCATTGTGAAATTCAGCGAATCCTACTGATGTTCAGGTTTCGTTCAAATTTTATTGAGGTGAAAACCTTAAAATTTTGTATGATTATCTCAATTTCTATCTAAGAAATACTTTTAAAAAAATACAAAACAAAATGTCTTATTATATCTATTGTATTTACTACGGGCCAGTTTCACAGTGCACACATAACAAAATAAGTTGCACTTAATTTTCCCATTTTGGCACTTAAGCCGCAGTTTTACTACCTTAGTAAGTGGAACTTAAGTGGCCAACATGGGAGACTTAAGTGTCACTTATATTCCGATAAGTTTACACTATGAAATTGGGAATTAGTTTTCCATATTTGGCACTTAAGTGACACTTACTTCACTGTGAAACTGGCCCTAATAAGCTTCTGAAAAAAATTATCATTTTATGATAAAGTACTTTTTGTAAAAAACTTTCGCCAAAAGGATCCATAGTAGAGCGATGTTTGTACAGCTAGTGACCACCACCAACCACCAAAAGGCCCTAGTAAAATATAAATGCATATAAGACTACGCAAATAGAAAGAAAAATAAATTCCGTTTAAGATATGAGGATATAATTATATAGATATATAGGGTGAAACTTTTTCTTTAAATTCATTAAAGAAGCATAATATACTTGTAAATACATATAATGTACCTTGAAACACTCTGACGGTGATAATTTGATTGGCATGAAATCTCACTTCCACAAGTGGCCCAAAGTATAAAACAAGGTCAAAGATTAATATATTGTTAGTTTTTTTTTTTTTGTCAAGGACTTATTTATTTTTTTTTTCCAATTTTATTATTATATTTTAATAATTCGACGAGAAACTACTACTCTCTTCTCCGTAAAAACAAACATTTCTGTTTTAAGGTAGCGTCGGCTGAATGAGTAAGGCTGCTAAGCAGTTAAACGTATTTAGCCCACCGCGACGTCCCTTCGTCGTGAGAGTTCTACGCATTACCGGGTGAACACAATTCCCTGATGCAACTAGAATCGGAGCCACAGCTGGCCTCAGGCCTGCAACTGCTTTAAAAGAATGTCGCACGTCTTTGTTTTTATCTGCTCACAATGGACTAAAAAAATAATGGAATAAAAAAACAGCCACGAGTTTATTATTCACTTTTTTATTTCCAATAATTTTCTTTTAGTTAATAATTTTTATTCGCGCAACAAATAAGCAAATCACATCATGGTTGACTTTGTCGAAGGCCTTAGAGAAGTCTAATTAACATAGAACTGTCAAATTATTTTGATCATACTGGAGCCTTGTATCATCAAGAATCTTAACCATTGCAGTAGAGCAACTGTGGTTTGCTCTGAAACCAGATTGGTAAGGAGATAGCAGATTCTTTGTTTTAAGGGGTTCTATTATTTGCCTCGAAAGAATCTTCTCTAAGACCATTGACAAGCAAGGTAAGATGCTTATCGGGCGATAATCGGACGGGTCGACGGGTATAGATTTCTTAGGAACCGGGGTTATCCTAGCTGCTTTCCACAATGTTGGAAAAGTTTAAGATGTAATGCAGGGATTGTATAGATGTGTAAGTGGACTTCTTAAATAGGGAAAAATAAGTTTAATGAATCGAAGAGGAATTCCGTCTTCTCCAAAAGCTTCAGACTTAAAGGTTTTAAAGCTGCTAACGACTTTATCCTCCAAGAAAACCTCGAAATCAAAATTATCAACTTGTTCATAAATTAACTGATCTTTTGCGATGAAACTGGTTGGAGATTGGGTAAAGCCCTTCCACTGAGTATTAACTATTAATACAAAGTGGAAAAGTATTCCATCCATGCTACTGCCAAATTTCTGAGAGAGAAATTTCTTTTCATTTTTTTGACCACACACAACAGTTTAATTTAACCTCAATAAAAATGTGATGAAATGTGTGACAGAATTAGAACCATTTCTAAAAATTCTCATGTATTAACACATGTCAAATCGTGTAGGCTGGGAATATCATATTTTGTTTCCACACTATTATACATGATTTGTTTCACACTTTTTTGACATGTATTAATACTCAGTGGGATAGTGTGGAAGGGCTTTTAGTAGCGGTGAACTGGTTGTTAATTACATTTGCACTAATATCGCATTTTAAGATTTGACGTTTCCCAATACCCAATTTCCCATACGTTTTTCCAGAGTTGCTTAGGGGGAAAGGTATAGTGTCATGCTTTGAGGCGAAGAAACTTCGTTTAGCTAACCGTAATACGCACGTTGCTTGGTTACGCACAGAGGAGTATGATAGCCAGGTTTCAAGACTCGGTGACTTCCTCCATTTTAAGTAGTACTTTCTGCGAATTTTTATTGCAGATTGAACGTCTAAATTATAATAAGACTTAAATTTGTTATGACACTATTTATATATTCTTTTTCAAAAATGAAAAATATCCCAGATTGTAATAATACTCCACATTGTTGTACAAATAAAAGGTCTACCTATACAACAAGGGCACTTCTCCTGCCCTTCAGCAATCGATTCATGTTGCATTCAGCACAAATATTTTAATGGTTACAAGGCAACAGAATAGCTGAAAAAATTGTGTGATTTTTCGCAGCTATTATGTCATGCGCTAATGGTTTTCAAATGTGTCGTAAACTAAGTCCTCAGGAACTAAGACCACCGAAGGATTTAGTTCCCATTGGGTGAGAACGCAAACCACTTTTTAAAAATAGTTTTTATTCCCATATAAGGTGGGGAATTTTTTTTAATATAATGGGTGGTTTTATTCCCTGTCAAAACTTAAGTCTGTTCCTTTATAAAATTTAAAAAAATGTAGGTACGTTTTAGTTTTTAGTGTTCTGTTATTTTTATTAAAAATTAAATTAAAGACATATTTTCAACATACAGCATGTTAATAAATTAACTTTTGCACTGAAAGAAAAATATAATTCAATATAAGCAATTCACAGAAATAAAGTTTTTGAATAAAATATAACAGTCCTGTGATGTTAGCAAAATAATTGTTTAAAATTGAATAAAAAATGAGAGATCCCGGTAGCAAACAAAGTGTTCTAGAGTTCCTCATACTTTTTTTCAATAGTTCTGGCGAATGAAGTGTTAAAGTTCGAAGAAAAAGTTTTTTCTCCACACAGCAAGGAATTTTTTGAGAAAAAGGGTTCTGAGTATGTTTTTCAACTTAAAATCAAGAGTTCTAGAGGTCCTGATGGGCTTTAAAAGAGGTCTGCAAAATTGGAAAAGTTATAGGGCAAATTAAGGTGTCCATTGACTTAGGACCAACAATTTTCAAAATCCAAAAAAAATAAAAAAAAAAAAGGAGTTCTGATTAGAGCTCCCGATAGCAAACAAAGAGTTCTAAACATTTTCCTAATAACTTTTTTTTTTAATAAAACTAATTTTTCAAAAGTTATTCGCAAATTGACTTAAATTTTTGGTTCAATGTGCACCTTAATTTGCCCTAACTTTTCCAATTTTGCATAACTCTTTATAAAACCAATCAGGAACTCTAGAAGTATTGATTTTAAGTTGAAAAACATGCTCAGAACTCTAGAACTCTTTGTTTGCTATCGGGAACTCTCATTTTGTATTCAATTTTAAACAATTATTTTGATAGCTTTACAAGACTAAAAATAACAATTCAAGAAAAGAAGAACACAATGTACAAATCTTCATAATAATATGAACAATTAAATAATTACATTTTTGTAATTATTTTTTGAAATAAGGTAAAGATTTAGCATCGTGAACGAACTAGTTCACTCACCTAACTCACCTAACTCAATAATCTCTATTTATATTTTCTTTGGATAAAAGAAGTTCCTATATCATGCCTGATGGGAGCGTATCGGAATCCCGCTTTTTAAAATCCCGTTTTTCGAAAATCCCGAAAAAAAAGTTTTAAAATCCCGTCTACTAAAATACCGTTTTTTTAAAATCCCGTCTTCTAAAATCCCGCTTATTCATAATCCCAATGTATTAAAAACCCGCTTTTTAAAATCCCGCCAATCCCGTTTTTCGCAATTAATTTGGGTATTAAACTTGGTTAATTATGAACTCATTCCCATCATTTTAGGAACTAACTGCCAACTACCAAAATGATAAAAAGAAATTTTACATACACCCAACCTCGCACCTACCCTAAATCCTATAGTGTGCCCAAGCAGGGGGGTTGCAGGGGGGCAGCATGCCCCCCCATACATACCTCACTGATTATTAAAATCGTTGGGACCTATTTCATAATGAAATAAGTCACAAATGAATTAACTCCCAAATTTATGAACTAAGTCCCAACGAAATTTTGGTGGGAGTTAAAACAAGTAGTTTTAATTGATAAAGCGGGATAATAAGAAACGGGATTATAAAAAACGGGATTATAAGAGACGGGATTATAAAAAGCGGGATCTTGAAAAAACGGGATTTTAAAAAACAGGATTATAAAAAGCGGGATTGTAAAACCGGGATTTTAAAAAACGGGATTATAAAAAGCGGGATATCGAACCCAACCCATGCCTGATTGGTAACTTCTTTTCCAACAAATTTTCCAGAACTAAGGTTTTTTCTATGGGTTGTGACAGCAAATTGTGAAAATTTGTGAGAAATTTTACAAATTCGCAAGAAATTTCACGTCGCCAAACAGACCTATTTATAGACAATTTGTTTTTAAATGTAAAAGCTTTAATTTAAGTAAAAAGTTTTTTGAAATGAACTATTTTGAACTTAAATGAACGAACTAGTTCAGTAGCGCTGCGTGATTTGAACTAAATTGATCAAATCAACTTAGGGCCATTTTTTTCACTATTGCTCAACTTGAGGCAAACTCTCAAGTTGACCAACTTGAGAGTTGACTTTAACTCGAGAGTTAAAACGCGAGTTGAAATTTCTTTTTATTCAGTAATTATATTCTCAACTCTACAGTTGAAGATCTAAATTTGGCCAACTTTGAAGTTGAAAAATATCCTTGGGATATTTGTGAAATATAAAACAAAAACTGTCATTTTAAAATTGTAATTTTAATCTGTCAATCATATCTGACTGTTTGTCTGTGTTAAATTGTGTTTTTGTGTCAAATTTTGTTTTTTGTGTCAAATTGTGCTAAATTGTGAAAAAATAATTGAAATTTAGTGGCTAAAAAAAAAGAACAAAAAATAATTACTTCGACACATACATAAGTATTTTTTTAATATATTTTTTTTTTGTGATAACTGAAGGCAACACGCTTGGGAAACAAAAATAAACAAAAACAAATTTTTTGTTCGTAAAACCTCAAGTTAGCTCGGTCAACTTCCACTTTTTCCAGGAGTTCACTAATCTTAAGTTGATCAACTCTAGAGTTGAAAATCGAATTTTAAAGGGTTGGGTTCGATATCCCGCTTTTTATAATCCCGTTTTTTAAAATCCCGGTTTTAAAATCCCGCTTTTTATAATCCTGTTTTTTAAAATCCCGCTTTTTCAAGATCCCGCTTTCTATAATCCCGTCTCTTATAATCCCGTTTTTTATAATCCCGTTTCTTATTATCCCGCTTTATCAATTAAAACTACTTGTTTTAACTTCCACCAAAATTTTGTTGGCACTTAGTTTATAAATTTGGGAGTTAGTTCATTTGGGACTTATTTCATTATGAAATAAGTCCCAACGATTTTAATAAACAGTGAGGTATGTATGGGGGGCATGCTGCCTCCCTGCAACCCCCCTGCTTGGGCACACTATAGGATTTGGGGTAGGTGCGAGGTTGGGTGTATGCAAAATTTCTTTTTATCATTTTGGTAGTTGGCAGTTAGTTCCTAAAACGATGGGAATGAGTTCATAATTAACCAAGTTTAATACCCAAATTGATTGCGAAAAACCGTATTGGCGGGATTTTAAAAAAGCGGGATTTTAATACATTGGGATTACGAATAAGCGGGATTTTAGAAGACGGGATTTTAAAAAAACGGTATTTTAGTAGACGGGATTTTAAAACTTTTTTTTTCGGGATTTTCAAAAAACGGGATTTTAAAAAGCGGGATTCCGATACGCTCCCAATTTTAAAAACGTAAACTTTGAGTGAATAAAAAGAAATTCACAAGTTAGAAATAAAAATCCTCAAGTTGTGTTCAACTTTTATTTAATAAAATCGGCCTAAATTGCCCAACTCTAGAAGGAACTAAGATAATCATACGTTATAAATTATACGTAATATCTAAATACATATATGACAATTTAAAAATCAGGATTTGCCGAGAAAATTTGAGACATTTCTTGTGTAGATCGATCTACATGGATCTTGCATTGTGTATCCAACTGTTTTTGAAAGTTCTTATGAAAGTTTTTTTTTAAGTTTCAGTCTTGCATCGCATTTCAAACCACGTGCAAATTAAAAAAAAAAACACATATAGACCGCCCAGACTCTCAGCAAATTTCAGTCCACAAAAACCGGTCTCGTCTTTGGGGGTAGTATCGTGTCATGGTCAACCGTAACAGGTATACTTTGATTTTTAGGATTAATTGGACTTTATTACATCTTCGCTAAGCCTTTAAGTATATGAAAATCTCTATAAATTAATTGAATACCATATTTTTAAAATATTTATCACCAGTGAGCCACAGTGAGCTGACTGTGTTTATATATACGAGTCAATGAATGTGTTTTATTGTTTTAATCTTGAAAAAAACACGATAAGAAAAACACTTCATGGACAAATGAATAAGAAAAATATCCAAACCACAACGATACAAAAGGTATACTATTAAACTCCATATTATCAATCTCAACTATATGCTTATGCACGAGTATATGTTATCAAAACAAAACAAAAAACATTCCATAAGTTGACCTCAGAAAGATATCTCGCCATACACTGACCAGATGTTGTCTTTAATCCTTTATCTTTTCATTTCCTTCGGCCATCACCGCCTTCGATCGTTTTTATATATTCAAGTCTGAAGTCTGTCATATTTTCAAGGCATAAAGGCATAATATCTTTGCAGTATATATTTTGTGTTTATATATACGATAAAATGCAATGACACTTTATCTTTACAAAAGAGTCCATGTTACAAAAAAAAAGTGTTATCTTTAATTCAGGTCAGGGAAGATGCCGCAAGGGCTGCAGTTTGTGTAAACAAATTTAGTTAAAAACAAAAAATCAAAATATGACCTTTTCCAGGAATGCATTCGTTTTCTTTGATTTCTACACAAATACTGCACCAATTGGCAGCTTAAAAGGACCTCTTATATGCAAATGAAACGCCCTTTGGCGAAATTGATAACACTAAATGTAGGATACACAAAGGTGTTCAATATATGGAGTCTCAAACAAATATAGGGTAGCCCACAGTGTGAAAGCAATGATGGTTAGTTAGTTAATTATATATGAATTCTCGGTTTGCCAAACACTCTGTGTTTGAAGCAGCACAAGGGATATTTAGAAACAGGATTATAGTAGTTGTTTATATTTGATTATAGCTCCTGCGAGTTGCATGCCCACATGGTTACACATATGGAGAGGGTGTTAATGGTCAATGTGGTAACAATGTGTAGAAGTTCTTTTTAAATTTGTATAATTTTTTTTTTCTGTTTGTGAATGCAAATTTGTGTTTATATTCATAAAATTTTAGGTAAAGGAAATGCTTATTTGATTAGGACGTTGGACAACAAGGTTTTATTTTTGAAATTAACAACTATCGCAGTGTGGACCTTCGTCCAGAAAAAATAGTGTTGATTATCAAAGAAGATTTTCTGGAAGGAAAATGTCTATACAATGTACGACGTACGTATACAAGGTGGCTCAAGCAAGGTTAGGTTGATGTAGATTATTGACTAAATTTTGTTTGTTGAGGAGTTTAAATAATCTATATTTCAACCTAGTTTATTCGAATTTGAATACTGTTTTTCTTTCTTATATTACTTCTTACATAAAAATAGAGACAAAATTTTTCATTGTTAAAAATATTATTTCTTTTTTAAATTAGCAATAAATAACTTGTAATTGAATTGCACAACTCTGTCGCTTTTAAGTGCTAGACCAATTCATAATTCAATATTGGGCATTCAGGTCACTTCACAGGACTATATATATGTATGTATTTTTTTAAACATATAATTTCATGTTAACATTAAAAATATTCCAGCAATTTCTATATCGTCACCTGATTGCAAGAACTAGGTAACTCAATTTTTTTAGGTTTTGAGATATCAGCAAAAACGTCTTTTTTATAACTTCAGTAGGCTTTTTTTTAAAATACTCTTATCAATATAATAATTTTTTTTTTTTTTTAGGAATTTTTCCTAAGAGTAAAATGGCGAAATATTCGAAAATAAATTGTTGTTTTTTCTTGAATTATAAAATTATTAGCTAAACAATAGGCAGTTGCCTACTTCTTGCACCAATAAATTTCAATTCCTAGAAAATTATCTATTATCAATTTGTCATGATCTTTTTTATTTGTCCCTCTGCTCACAGTACACATATTAAAGGTAATATCATTAGCGTTTTCATTTTTATTCAGTTCTGCGCATCTGTCAAAATCGAGGTATTATGGTGGTAAAATGGTGGATTCAGTGCCCCTTTCCTTGTCTGATTTCAATATTTTGTTATTGTTTCTAATGATGTGCGTTGAGTTCCTGTGGGCACTCGAACAGCCATTTTTAATTTTTTGACATTCCCAACTTTGACAACCTGCGCAATATATTACCTTTAATATGTGTACTGTGCCTAACGAATAAATTCAAAAACAAACAATTTACTATTATTTAAGTCTTATTTGCTTCATAATTTGTTCATAATTTTCAGTAAAGTTCCTTCTTATAAGTAATTAGCTTACCTGATGGATGGATTCATCTTTATTCGTTTCGTAAGTTTATTTAGAATTAAAACAATAGACATTCAAAGCTCATAATTATACGTTTATTTATATGTATATAAAAATAAGTATTTTAATGCCATTTGTTAATCATCTTAATCAGTTTTCTTGGAATGCGGCAAATTTTTATAAAAATGAAAATAGTCGCTACTAATAGCAGGAGGATTCGAAGTGAAAAGGGATAGTAAATCGTTGTATTTAGCTTCTGTGATGGGATGTCCTGCAGGGTAACATGGATTTAGCTTTACTGCAGCTAAGCTTAAGCTCCTTGAGGTCTTCTTCAAGCAATCAACTGTTCTAAAATTTTCTGTTCCGAATGATTTCTGGCACTGGTATGAATATGGGCAGTTTTTTTTTCAAATTTAAACCAAGACATTTTTTGAATCAGCATTTATTTTTCGGATGTGTCGATTTTTCTAATCGTGAAGTATTGTTCCACAAATCTCTCTTCCAGTCAAGGATATCTTCCTAGCGCCTAGAGCTATTGCTTTTCAATCTCCTGGCCAAAAAGCTTTCCGAACTCGTTTTGCTTCAGTGCCGATTGCATGAATGCATCGAATCGCATTCCATTTGGCTATGTCCATGAAACCATGAATTTTAAATGAATTGTCTTTAAATTAGGAATAATATGTACAGCGTACATGCACATCCTACAGCGTACATGCTTCACTAAAAACTTTAATTGACTTTGCAACCGAGTGCATTGTAATTGTTTATCTCAAACAGCGCTGTGGCAGTGAGAATAACATTCATTATTTTTAATTTTCAATATTTTATAATACTTTTTATTGTTGCGGTGTTTTTAAGTTTTATTTTTTATTTTTTAATTCCAACTTTTTCAATGCTCCAACTATAACCATCTTGTTTGAGAGTAGTGTCTCAGCCTTGCTTGTGCTTGTTGAGTTCTTAAAAAATATTACTTGAATTGTAAATTTCCATTGAGAGCTCACTCAACAAATTCTTGCCACAAGTAGATGTCAGATATCTACTTCTTGCACTGAAAATCGTAGGGTTATTTTCGTTATCTAGTTTTTTCACTACTCAATTTAAAAGGGGAGAGGGGCAATTTCAGCTAAACATTAATTTAATTAAATGATCATCACTCTAAGGTACCTTAAACCGATGCCAACTCAAAAATGTCAAAAATTGAATTACCTAGCTCTTGTAATCAGGTGACGATATTATATTTGATTCAATTTTCAATTTTATTGGTATTTCATATAAAATGTTTACAAAAATTTTTATATCTACAAAGCCTTATTGGATTATCTGCAGAAGACTGTGTACGAATCTATATAAAAGCAGTGTTTTGGTGGAAATTATTGCCAGCGCAGTAATGAAATCTGAACAAAACACTTATATGTCATTCAATAAAATCCTCGTATAACTACTTGAAATGTCAAATACAATCGTTTGAACGATGAAGATTGAACGATTGTTATTTTACAATCGTCTTGTTAATTCTATTTAATTGAAGTATGAACATTAGAGTGATTCAAAAAAACACCTTTCTTGAAATTCAACGGGGACCGGGCGAAGTTATGAAGCTTAAAACCAAAAAATTAAGGCCAAAAAATTCAAAATCGGACACCATTTAAAAGTCGCTACCAGCGTTTTTTCAATAATTTTGTGAGGATCGGTCGTAACGCCGCGCCGCTGTTTACGTCCACAGTATCATCTTCGATTGGAGACCCCACTTTTTACCAAAGGTTTTACTACAGGCATAGAAGGCTATGCAGGCCTTCCTCACCCGTTCTTCAATATTCAATTTCCAGTTTAATTTAGGGTCGAGAACTACGCCCAAATATTTCGCACTGGAGGACAGAGAAAGAGTATGGCCGTTGAGTCGGGGTAGCGTTTTAGTTATACATACTTTCGTATAAGGCATTATTGTATTTTTTAGTCCTTTTGAAGATATAATTGACAAATAATTGCTAACACCAGATTAATTATTTATAACTCTTTGATAAATTGATTTACTCATAAAACCATATCAGTAGAAATCTGCTTTATTTCTTAATATACCTACCACCTTTACATATGTAAACCTTCTGTTTTAACTAAAAAAATAATAAATCCTATATAGTACTTATACGTTTAGCTAAATCTTTTGTCAATATACCCAACCCGCATATCTAAATTTATGTCATTATCCGAATGCCAGAGCCTGTCAAATCAACAAAGATATTTCAAAATTTTTATTATAAACATCATGCGCTCTTCAATGACATCAACATTGTATCTTTTCTCTCAAAGACAACAACAAAAAAGTAAAATTATAACCATTAAAATTTGACGCCAACAATCCGAGAGTAGGTCTTAGGAAACAAAATAAAAAAAAAAAAAACGAAACTATATCTGTCGCATGCTCCGGCTGCCTGATGATGTTTGGTTGATTCCCTGAGATTACCCTGTACAACAAGCTACATATATTGAGGTCTTCTGTTTCCCAGGCACTTTAATAACACTTTGCACTCGGCCTGGCCGTTTCACTTAACCCCGTGAACGCTTCAAATGGAATTGATATGCTGTTGGCGTAAAGATTAGTAAGCTAGCAACGTGGATTATATTAAAAAAAAAAAAACAAAAACAAAAACAAGAAACTTCTGCGTATAGCGTGTTATTTTTATATCTAGCTGTATACCTAATTGGAATACTGCTCTATCTGCACGGAAACTTTATATGTACATCCCAGCATCAATTAGATGACACTGCACTGAGCTGAGTACTATCTGTACTCTCTGTCTCTCTCTCAAAGGGCGTTAATTAGTCCCTATACCAAGCTAAGCATGGGAATCAACGGTGTGGAATCACAAGTAGAGGAATGCCGCCCGGGTTAACAAACTCGAGCTTGGAAAACGCGATGACGGTCGAGCTATTTTTAGCTCTGAGCTGTCATGCAAATTGTATATATTACAACTGGCAACATCAGTACATATATGGAAAATTAAAAATGGCAATAAAATGTGGAAAAATGTGTGCGAATTAATTGCTTATTTGATGTTGCAATTGAAGCGTGAGAGTTATCTTCCTATGTGTATTTGATGATGATGGGAGCATTGTTTGAGTTATGCGCACGTTGCTATAGTTTGATGTTAATTATTGCAATGAATTCCTGTTGCACGTATAAAGATGAAATTAGTTGCAAGTTAATATACTCGTATTGTTTGAAATTATAAATGCCATTTATATTAGAACAGAAGAACTGAACAGTGTTCGAAAATACTGAATTTAAATCTATATCTGTGCTGCAGTCTGCGATTATACTTTTGCGGTTGTATGCTCGCTGCGCAAGTCTGCAGTTTAGTAGGTATTTTCGAAGTACGATGTATAGGAATGTACACATACCCCACAGTGCACAATTATCTAAGGTAATATATTGCACAGGTTTTCAAAGTTGAAAGTGCCATGAAATCAAAAATGGAGGTTCCAGTGCCCACAAAAAACATCACACCGCATAATTTGACAGATGCACAGAACTGAAAGGAAATTAAAACTCTAATAATATTACATTTAATAAGTGTAGGTACTATGCGTATATACCCAACCTATATACTTTAAGGGCTTAATATTGTTGTTTCTTTTTTTAATAATATTAGGCGTGTTTTTTTGCAAGCCCGGGGGAAATTGGATGAAAAAAACGAAGCCGGTGCTAAAAAATGTACATGTAAAATTTAACAACAACTAATCCCCTGCAGGATTAGCTAATCCCAGAGAATTCTCGGGGCTTACCTAAAGTAAGCGCACAGAAAAACTGTGATACCGCCATGACTTACACACATGTTATCGATAGTTTGTATGAAAACTCCATGTTTTTTTCTGTGATGGCGTCGCTAATCCCCGTTGTCGTTTTTTTCAACCAATTGCCCCCGGGGTTGCAAAAAAAACACACCTATTATAAAGGTATTTTGGTACAATTTGGTGGAATCATGTAGTTGTGAGTTTTAAAATTGTAGACTACAATGTTCCCTGCGCTAAAATAATAACGTCTGGTCCGGCCATTTCGTTTCGTGAATAGATTAGTCGTTGAGTACTTTTCATTGGTGAACTGAATATGTCACTGATCATTTACCTTTGCGTACATTTGGTTTTTGGGCGTGTGTGATTAAATTTTTTTAGCAGATTTCTTGGGTTTCCGCAAGAAATGAATTAGCTTATACCTACAAACCATAATGTGGTCAAATACGAGAAGCCCAGGAAAATTAGGCTTTCACTTCGAAAAAATCCCGAATAAATTTTAGAAAAGACGCACATCATGGAAAAATTGTATCCTATAAAATTTTATACAAAAAAGATTCTCAAATTATTTTCGTATAAGAACTGAAATATTATCCATTAATAGTTCAAGCTAAAAGTGCAGTAGCAACAAAATCTGAAGATTCAGAACTGAATCTATCTGTCTTTGAGGGCAAATTAATCTAAAAATTATGAAAATTAGTTTTCTTGAGATGTATTTCCTACAATTCCGAAAATTTCTGTAAGAATAGTCAAATTTCTGGTTTAAAAAATTAACAAACAAAACACTGGTAGTAGACATAGATTAAGGTATAGGAAAATATTAAAATAAGTAGGTATTAAATTTTACAATTTCAATTTCTAAAAATTTTTTTGAGTTTAAATGCCAAAATTTTGTCCCCAAGAAAATTTTAAACAAAACAGCTAGATATGTCTTGTACCGATGCTCTTATTTTATTTCATCCAAGGTACTGTTTACTATATAAAAAAGGTTAAAGAGGTTCGATTTAAAAAGCCCAAATCGAATCTTAAGCGATATTTTTTTTTTCGTAGAAACAAATCATATAAATAAAACACTTTTCTCCCCCTACCTATACCTAAGTAGGTACCTCACTCACTGGTTTTTGAAATGTTAATAAAATTTAACCAAACAATATACCAATGTGATAACATTGACCACTAAGATGATAATGGCACCCGGGTAGAAAATTATCTAGGAAAAACTATTTTTAAGCGTGGCCCTAGCTAGATTGGCCATTATATAGTAAATTTTATGCTGGGCCTAGACAGGCGCAGGTCTGGGTGATCTTGACTAATTTATCTTATTCTGGCTTTATCTTGGCCCTGGCTAGAATTGCCTATTTATTGGCTTTGTCAGATGTAATTTAGACTGGGCCTAGATAGTTTTAACTTGACAGCCTAGATATGAAAACCACCACCACCTTATTGGCGCTGTCTCATAAAAACAGGAAGGGACCCAAATAGTTTTCGTTTGGTGTAGCCTGGATAAGGAATTGTATCTGGGCGTTATCTTGGCGTTAGACAGTGTCGCCTCTTTATTGGCGTTATCAGGTGTAACTAAGACTGGGCCTAGATAGTTTAGACTTGATCTAGCCTAGACATGGAACTTTTTCTTGGCGTTATATTGGTCGTAGATAGTGTCGCCTCTTTATTGGCATTCCCAACGACCAATTTAACTTGTGTAAGTTCCATATAGCAAATACGTGAAGTATCAACTCATAAACATTTTTACATCCCTATTCTGTATCGCAAATCAGCCTGGTGGGTAGCGTGCTGGATCTTTGATTGGAGGAACGCGAGTTCAAATCTCGGAGAAACCAAGTAAGTAAAAGTGAAATTTTTTTTAAATTAAATTAAATTCAGTTAAAGAGAAAAGCGGTCTCAAACACCCCTAATATGAGAGGGGTGGGGGGGCATATGGGTTTCAGTAAAAATCTACCTAGGCCCTAGCTAGTGACTAAAAATCTCTAAATTTTTAGTTATCCAAAGCCTGACTTGGAAGATCTATCTAGGGCCTATATGGGAACCGCTAGCAAGGCCCACAGAATACAGAGCATTACCAAATTAGCAAGGGCCAAGCTAGTTACTGCTCGAGAGGCCCATTCCTGACTTGGAAGATCTATTAGGGCCCATATGGGAACCACTAGCAAGGCCCACGGAATACAGAGCATTAACAAATTAGCAAGGGCCAAGCTAGTTACTGCTAGATAGGCCCATGACATAAACAAGGCGAAACTAGCTGGGGCCAAGGCAATACTGAGTCGCAAATTCTACCCGGATGCAGTTATTTAAATGTTCCTATATACAAAATTCGCGATTTTAATCGCGCCATTCAGGAGTTTTCCGGCCACTTCATGTAGAAAAATGATCGGTTAAAAACAACTAAATCTCGATAAAGTTATATGACAAACCTTTAGGTTTGATTATGCGGTCAACTCGATTAAGCAAAATTATTAAAATCTACACACTGATTCGTTAAAGTGGTAAAAGTAAATTTTATTAAACTAATTTTGGGTTAGTTTGTCCGGTTTCAATAACCAATTAAGTTAGTTAATGAAACATAATAGATCGCTCATAGTATACCAAGCTACTCGTTTAACATAAACGATCTTCAAAATTGCGAATCGTAACCAAGAGTCTCTATTTATATATATAAATAACCTTTTTAGGTTTTTATTTTAAACTATTTATTTTAATTTAGTCGACTACATTAGAATTAACTTAGTGAACTACCTATATGTAATTTTTACCCTTGAATACACATTTTTTTAACCCACCGAAAACGATCTCGGTTAAGGTGCGTGTCCATTTGAGAGTTCTTTTGCTAGTAAATTTCCAAAAGTTACTTTTTGGTGTCAGTCCATTTGAGAGTAATTTTTTCGAGATTTTAATATCGCGAGTCCACTTGTAAGATTTTGAGAGTTAATTTCTTGAGAGTACTTTCATACCCATGTCCACTTGATATTTTGCCTTGCTAGTTAAAAGTAGTGAAAGATACATTAATTCATACGAGCGCAGAGGTTGTCGAATCTATTTTTTTGGCACTGTTCTAAAAGAAATAAATAAATTTAGGAATTTTGGGTTAAACCACGAGAAGATAATCGAAGACAATTCGGCACATTGTTATCCCTTGGAATCATTATATTACCTCCCAAGTAACATCGTTGGAGCTATTAGATGCAAAACTGTTCTTTTACAGCTTTTATAGCTAGCAAAATTGAAAGCTATTGCTCTGTTTATTTCATTATTTCACAGCTCCTTTCATTTTATTTAAAAATTATGTTCTATAATTGAAGTTCGAGAACACTTTTAGCTCTATTAACTTTATAACGCACCAAGATTTAAAAATATGCTCCATAACAAACTTTACACGTCTACTATCGAGCAACCTGTCAATATCAGACAATTTAGAGACGTTATTCAGCTGCTAGCAACACATCCCCAAAATACTGACGCATTATCTTCTGAAATGTAAAAATTTAGCATTTACAGAGCTGTACAAAAAGCGGCTGTAGAGCCGAATTACTAATATTTGCAAATTGCACACAAATACGCATGCGCTTGCGCATTTTCAAGTTTTAAAAAAATTCTATATCAGCTGTATATGAAAATTCTATAGCACTCATGTTATAGGGTGTTCCATACTAGAATACGAAGCAAATAATTATTTCAAAAGAAAAAATTAAACCAGTTTAAAATAAATTAATTAATTTCATTCTGGCATGATGTGTCGTTCTCGTCATATTGGTTTTTAAAAAGAATGTTTTTTGCCAAATGGCGGGTGAGTTATAAAAACTTTATTTGATGACAATTTCGTTTCTAAAAATAAGCTTTGAAAATTTTATTACGTACATACAAAAATATACCGAGGACCTAAAATACATTTTTGGAATAAAATATTCTTCAAATAAAAATCTTCGTTCATAGAAATAATTCTTTTTTATTTATTATCCACTTGCCGAAACTTTTAATTTCTGAAACACCCTTTTCATTTCATTAAAAAAATATAAAAACCAGAAAAATGCCATCTTGTTAAAACTAGCTCCAAAAGTACAGAAAGCAAATCTTTAAGTGATGCAAGAGCTCGATATCAACATGTAATTAATATTGCAGCTCTATAACAATCAAAAATATAGCTCAAAGTGATTTAACAGCTGTATTTAAGAAACCTTCTTCCCTTATGAAAACATGGCGGCGCGGCGAGAAAAAAAATAATGTAATATTTTCTTTTATTTATTAAAAAACATAAATATCTATCCCCGCGCACTCACTCAAAATCAAACTAAATTGTATTTTTAACCAAAATAAATTTATTTCGACTTTGAAAAAAAAAATTTTTAGAATTTAAAATTTTTTTAGTTATTATTTATTTTTATTTGACAGCTTAAAATACAAAATTTCGAAGGTGCGTTGTAATTTAACAAAGTACCCGCATTACGTATGTGAAAAAATTTAATAAATTAAGCTAACATTTCACCGAAAAATAATAAATTCTTTTATTATTTATTTTGGTAGGAAATTATAATTGGCATATCATACAAAATTATGTATTATTTATACTATCAAACGATTCATTTATTCTTTATAAGTATTAAAGCGTGCCTGCGTTTATGTTTGGTATTATATTTATTACTCCAACCAATACGAACAAACATCTTTCAAAAGATGCTCTTTAAAGGTGTATGACATAGACCTTCAGAGACACTTGCCACTAATAACGTGCTTCTTAAGAGCAAAAAAGTGCTCTCAAACTCAAAGAATTAGCTGCAAATGAGCACGACTTAAGCTCTAAATGTGTTTCTAGAGCTCATTATTTAAAAAAGGAGCTTTAAGATTAGCTCTAGAAACGCTGCTAAAGCCTTTAAAGAACTAAAAATGTTACTTGGGCTGTTTTCGCAAGTTTCTTATATTTTTACTTTTAGAGCTCAAGAACGACGTTATCAATTATTTTTTTTTGACATTTCATTTTTGGTTTCAATCACTTTATTACCGATCAGATGTATTTCACAAAATTTTAATATATGTTTTCATATTTTAGGCCAACAAAATTAAAAAAAAATATATGTTCCAAAATTAAAAAACCAGGATCATTTTAATTCATCCGCCTTAACCGGGTTTTAAGGTAAAATTTATTATAAAACCACGACTATTTCTCTATTGATTGATTTACTTCCTCTGAAGACCAATGTATAAATTCCGACAGTTTCTCGCAAAATACGAACAGTGTTGGAAATCTGCGATCTGATCTCCGATAGTGATCAAAATATGTGTCCACTTGCGAGTAACTATCAAAAAGTTAGAATGTCGAGAGCAAAAAAGTAAACTCTCCTCGAGCAACTCTCAAGCCTATGTCCACTTGCGAGTTTGCTCTCGAGAGTGGCCTGAGAGCTAATCTCAATGTTTTTACTCTAAAATAGACACGCACCTTTAGTTACTAATAATTTTTCTGCATGGACCTAGCACTAAAACAAAACACGCCACACTGCGCAAAATTTACAGCCAGTGGGCCGAGACCAGGTGGCAATGGAAGATTTATCTTTTTCATTAAGAGAACTAACTTGTAATAACAGGAAAGGAACAGATCTCCTATACTTTCTCAAGAAATGAAAAAATGCAAGGATCCACATTATTTGCCTACTCCACTTTAACCGAACTTACCTACTTTATATTAATCTATCTTTGGAAGGTACTTTTTTATGCTTGAAGCTTACTGTAAATTTAAATCTTTATTAATAATAGTTAAAAATAGTAATATTAAAAAATGTTTAAATACAAAATATGTGTTCCTTTTTCTTAGTAAATTTGGAAACCAGGAACCTTTTAAAAAAGGTGGGTGTACTTACAAATTACCTTATTATTAAAACTGGCACTTTATTATACGTTGACATAATATATATAGTAAACAGCAGCTGTAAATCTCATATTGCCTTAGGCAAAAATTGTCCATAAAAACCTAAAGGAGATAAGTACATATTCTAAAATTCTATTTGATAATGCACATTTCAACTGCTTATATGATACAAAATAATGTACCTCTCTACCTACCTTAACCAGCGCACAAGTACAACAACCTGAATGCAACCTTGTTATTCCGGTTCGCTGACTGATTTTCCTTTCAGTTTCATTTTCAAATCAAATATTTGCCCGACATAAATAAATTTATTATTTCCTCAACAAAACGATGTCATATAGACACATACGCACACAACGTTCATATTATTTTTTTTCTCTCGTCCTTTTTACCACCACAATCAACCCAAAAAACTTACCCAACAACATTATCCTGATGATGTAATTGATGCACTTGATCACAATTGAATTTACATAAAACGATAAAAAAAAATCGGAAAGAATACAAAAAAAAAAAAAACAAAATCCCTTACATTTGCCCGTATGTCATCATCATTCCCCCTTTCTTTTTATACCTACGTTATGATGACACGAGCTGCTACTATTATAGCGGTGAATTTCATACCTGCCACCAGGAGAGGAATTCAGGAGAAAATTGTCTCTATAGACTGCGAGGACTGGGAACTGGGAATGGGAATCCCTCTTTGCGGTGGTCCTTCCTTACTTTGGCATCATATCGGCAGGGGGAGAATAGGTAGACGTAGGTTAGGTATAGACAGAACGGCAAGGATGACGATGCGGCACGAACCAGCATTAATCCTTCTGCTCGATTCGATTTCAGCTCGCATATCAAATTCATCGCATCGCATTGTTCGCGTTGATTATTATTTGCTAGAAGAAAGGATATTAAATCGCCGTGTGTGTGTGTGACGACACAGAGGTGAAAAACCACCCCTCCATCATATGACAGATGGTAGTCCTCGCGGGCTGCATTTGGCACACGTTTAGTTTGTTTTTTCTTCTTCTACTTCTTCTGTTTGTTCATATTGCAAAGGGGACGACGATACAGCTGAATTGGGCTATAGTATAATAAAAGTCGATATAAAGGTACCTATATAGTTCCTAATTCTAATTCCAGAAACAACGGACTCTATCTCGTCAGGATGTGGTTTAAATTCCCATTTTCATCCCGACCCGGACGGGTCGTACACTGCGTAAGCCCGTTAGAAAGAACATTAAAATTATTTGTGAATGTATGGGTGTAAATCCTTTTTTCACCTTTATATGCAGCACATTGCTTATTCATGAGGAAGGATTTTTTAATTCACGTGTTAGATTTTTGGGGTGGCAAAAAGGACTATTAGTGCAACCACCCCGTCGTATTTTTTGATGAATTTTTAAATGTACACAAAAATTAGATTAATTGATTGAATGGCGGCTTCTGCGCGCATTGCCTCCTGTCCGTTTTTGTTCTTAATGAGATTTCGTCCTTGCGTGCACAGGATTTTACATTATATAGCAAGTGAATGGACGCATATAGCTGTTAAACAGGATGAATATGGTAAACCGATTACCTACAGTACCATTCATTTTTAGCTCTCGCACAGATGGGCTATAGGTATATCTGTATACACGGTTTGGAAGCCAAATCCGTTCCCTTAATATGAAGAATAAGACTATCCCAGGCAAAGGGTGTCAAATTTGAGGAATTTAAAAATGACTTTGTTATCCTCTTCGGTGAGTTTGTTTTTTTTTGTGTGTTTGTGTGTGTTCTAGTTGCAATAAGATGTCTGGAAAATAAAATTCAAATCACTCATCATAGCAGGGGTTCATTTACCTTATTTGCTTAGTTTAAGTCTAATAGCACTGTAGCTTCTTCCTCTACCTTCTCAAACAGGATCCTTGCTATCATAAATCAGTGTCATCATTGAAGCACTATTATAATGGACGTGAACTGAACCCACATGATGCCTGGCAAAGCAAAGGACCATATAATATCTTTTCATTCAACATGTGTTGACCAAATGTGTTAAGGTTTAATGCTCAGCTCAAGTTGGAAGGTGTGAATTGATTTCGTTTAGACATCAGTCATTTCATTGATCCTTTTTGTTGTTGTCGCTTAGGTAGGTACTAAGGTAGGTAGGTAGATATGATGATGTCCTTTCTTTTGTGTACATACTTTTATAAAATAAAAAGGTCCAAAACCAAGGAAATTGAAAAACTATTTTCTCTTTTCTGATTTTTGGCAAATTCATTTGTTCAATGTTGGTTTTTATTTTATTTATTTATTTATGTTTTTATTTTAAGGATAACGCCAGGAGGCGCTAAAATTTTCTTTCATTTAAACACGATTTGGGTGTGATTTTTGTTTGAAATTGTAAAGGTGTGATTATGTAGGTATTTAATGGTCCTTACATATTATTTGGATTATACCGATGCGGGCGCTTGGGCCTTAGCGCCCTTTCTTTTGTTTGGTTGTTTCAAAAATATAAACACGTAGGTATATGTATAAGCATTCTTTTTTTTATCTATGTATTTAGTTTACCTGGAAAAGATGAACATTTTATGAATGAAATTTTCATTCATTATAATATATGGTTAAGGATTTTTTATCCGAATCGTTTTCATACAATGACCATGAGTTCAAAAACGCATAACATATGTGTATTTGACTTGATGCAAAGACATGAATTCCGAAAGTCAAAAGAGAATATGGTGACAAAAAATTAGTTTCGACAACCGGGATTAGCGACGCCATCACAAAAAAAATGGAGTTTACATACAAACTATCGATAACAAGTATTTAATTCACGCTGGTAGTAAATTTTTTCTCCGAGCTTACATAAGTTAAGCCTCGAGAATTCTCTGGAATCAGCTAAAGCCTAGTACGCTGCTGATGCGAAACGAAAATTTCCTGTGATCTCCAAGCAGACAACGAAACGCTTGCGAAAACACAACGGAAAATATCCTTGGAGAGTTTCACTAATTCCAAAAACAAAATCAAGCATAAAGGTTCCCCCACACCAACGCGAATTTTCGGTGGCGACGACGAAAACAATAAAAAAAACGTGTTGTTTTCATTGACAACTACATGTTGTTATTGTTGTTTTCGTCGTCGCCACCGAAAATTCGCGTTGGTGTGGGGAAAGCTTAAACCTAAAAGATCAGAGAAACCCATGATGTAAGAAAATGTTAAACAAAAAAAAAAACAAAAATAAAACTCAAATGTCATTTTTCCGCACACAATAAATAGTCTGTGTAATTAATTCAGCGGAGACTTCTCCAAATAATCTGCTACAATTATAAATTTCGCTCTTCGAACAACGTACTGCAAAACGAAAAGCAGAACGAAATTTTCCGTTTATGCATTTCGGTGTGTCATTTTTGTATGGGATTTTTCGTTTCGCATCAGCAGCGTACTTAAGGCCGCAGGGGATTAATTGTTGTTGCATTTAACATGTTTAATCCCCAAGTCGTTTTTTTGTCTAATTTTCCCCTGACTTACAAAGAAACACTCCAATCAAATAGCCTTCCCCAAGGATTTCCATACTGCTTTGTCTCTGGAAATTCTCTCCCATCTACTATTTTGTCGGGAGATGTCATCTCTCCAACGCTTTATCTGCCTTCCTATTCTTCGTGACTCGCTGTCCATAGGTATGCAGTGCGTACTTCTGATAGTCTAACGATTGTTACTCATCCTAGCTACGTGACTTGTCCTGTTCTATTTGTCTTGCTAGTTGTATTGCTTTCTCGATCAAGTCTTCTAAATCCGTCGTACTCCGCGGTATAATTTCATTCTGGATCGTTGTTTTTTGGATAATTGAAAGATTGACCTTTTCAAAGCTCTTTGTCGCAACCTTTTGTGTTGATTTAGGTGATATATTCCATGTTTGGGATCCCTACGTCAAGTCAGGTAAGATGGATCCATCGAAAAGCTTTGGTTAAGATATGAGTCGAAAATATGTTTATGTTTCCAAAATTGTTTCTAGCTGTTGATAATTACTTGTGACAAACATTGAAGTACTTAACGATCAATTTTACGTGATTCTGCCTATTTTTTATCTTCTCTGTTTTCCATTGAAATTGTTTTCCCAAGGTAAATGTAGTTATCGACATATTCTATTTCTTTTCCAATCATCAGATTATCAGCTTGGTTTTGTCTGCATTCATTTCGAAGTCTGCAGTTTGACAATAGCTTTGACGTTCTCATATCATTTTATTTTAAGTCTTGACATGATGGCGATAGTAAGACAATATTGTCTGCAAATCTTAAATTATTGAGAAATCTCCATCTTTTTGTCATTCCTAAAGACTCCCAATTTAGTTCTCGAAACATGTCTTCAAGTACCGCACAAATGCTGGCACTATCGCCAGCATTTGTGCGGTACTTGAGGCATCCTTACCTTACACCCCTACTAATCTGGAACTGCTTGTCCTTTTTTTCTAGAGAAATTCTGGATGTTGCAGTCGTGTATTTTCCATTTTATTTTATTCTTACAAATTTATTATTTACACCTTGTTTTTTTCCGTATCGAATGATTTAGTGAAATCGATTAAAGCTAAATTTAAGTCAAGTTGGTATTCGTTGCAATTTTCAATTACATAATTGGTTTATTATTTGGAGGTGGTTTGTTATGCTAAAGCCCCGTCGGAAGCCGGCTTGATCTCTCGGTTGTTGTTCATCTAGGTTATTATGAATCCTTCTAAATAAACACTTCGCAAATAGGTACATTATACACTACAGAAATAAAGCTAATGGGTCTGTAATTATTTATATTTGCGATGTAATAAAATAATAGTTTATTCATTACATTGCAATTGGTTTGGAATCTATTCACAATTAAGAATCCAGTTAAACAGGTTTGTAAGGCTGCAAATGAGTCTATTCTTTCCAATTTTAAACACATTACCTCTCATTTTACGTTTTCTGCAAGATTTTTCAGTTGGTATTTCTGTTATAGATAACTAAATTTCTGAGGGAAGGAATTTTATTACTCTTTTTTCATCTCCTTAAAAATTAACAATTTATTTTTTTAGCTCTTCTAGCAATTTTTTTGAATAGAGCTTTTCATATAGAACTCTGTTTGCTGTCTTGTTAGCAGCTGTTGTTTTTTGTAGATGTAAGTTTTCACTTGATATCTTTTGGATTTATGCTTCATTTCGAATGTTACTATTATAAAGCTACAGTGGACGTCCAATATAACGAATGCCCGATATAGCGAATTTGCGATATAACGAACGCTTTTGAAATTTACATTAACATCTCTAAATAACGAACGATGATAAAAATTTGCTATCCGATATAACGAACGCGTATATATATTGCCTTAAAATGATTTTTTTTCTTGCCATTGTGATCTGTGCATATATTTTTATGTCAACACATAAGTTTATTCTCGTACATATGTATGTGTGTGCGCCAAAGGTTCAAAACTGTAACAAGCTTTCTGTTTTTCGTTTAGTCTTCGCATCGCCTACTAAAACATTTTTGTTAAAATTCTTATTTTTTGGTTTGTCTATCGCTATGCAGTTTTGAATTTTATGTACGGTCTTACACACACATATTCAATGACACAACGGCAAGATAATGTTAGCAGTTAAATAGTGTTTTTGTTGTTTAAAGTCTCGTCTGGTTGAAACGCTCCGTAATAATTTTGTAGATTTAGTTTTGTGTACAAAATATTAAAATGAATACAAAATCTCAACGTACTCGGCTTTCATTAAAGAACAAAGTCAAAATTATTGATGAGTGCAACAAAGGCGTTTCACTTAAGGAAATTTCAATAAAATTCCGTGTGCCAAAATCAACAATATGTGGGATTAAGAAAAGTCGCACAAAAATCTTGAAGAACCTGAACTTGACACACAATGGCTCTCTACAACGTAAATCTATGCGAAAGGGAGAGTTTTCTAATATGGAAAATCGGCTGTACAAATGGTTTCTTAGACAAAGAGAGAAACACATTCCCATAAGTGGTGCTATACTAAAGGCTAAGGCTAGTGTTATTCATCAAAATCTACATGGTGAAGAGAGTGGTGGATTCTGTGCTAGTGATGGATGGCTCACAAAGTTTAAGAAACGTTTCGGTGTCCGGATTCTCAAAGAATGCGGAGAAAAACTTTCATCACGCGTTGATCTCGTTGAGCCTTTCAAAAAAGATCTACTCGATGTCATCAAACACAATGGACTCTCGATGGATATGATTTTTAATGCTGATGAGTCTGGGCTCTTTTGGAAGTTGTTGCCAGATTCTACTTATGTTCACGCTGGTGAAACTTCAGCACCAGGTCGAAAAACATCAAAAGAGCGTTTTACGTTTTTAGCTTGTGCAAACGCATCAGGATTGTTGAAGGTAAAGCCTTTGGTTGTTGGTAAGGCAAAAAAACCACGATCCTTCCTCAACAAAAGATTGCCCGTTGACTATGACTTTTCTAAGTCAGCTTGGATGACTGCAAGCATTTTTAAAAACTGGTTTGTGAACAACTTTGTACCACAGGTATGAATAATTTTTTTGCTAAAATTAAAAAAAATTAAAAAAAAATGTTGTAGGTGGAACGGTATCTCTCTGCTAATAACTTACCAAAAAAGGCTCTTTTGCTTCTGGATAACGCTCCAAGTCATCCACCGGCAGAAGAACTTATTCAAGAAACGGAAGATGGTCGAATTTGGGTAATGTTTATGCCACCCAATGTTACGCCGTTGATACAACCGATGGACCAGAACGCCATCCGGTTAACAAAGCTCCATTACCGCAATAGCTTACTGAGTGACATAATGCGTTCGAACTCTAGGGGCCCAGACATCACCACTGCTCTAAAGGAATTCAAACTCTTTGATGCCATTGTGCTTCTGGAACGAGC
The DNA here is from genome assembly GCA_929447395.1 of Epistrophe grossulariae. Taxonomy (NCBI): domain Eukaryota; kingdom Metazoa; phylum Arthropoda; class Insecta; order Diptera; family Syrphidae; genus Epistrophe; species Epistrophe grossulariae. The sequence goes on along the minus strand of OV839567.1, from coordinate 142,685,982 downwards.
ATGGAACAAACTTTCAAGTGAAATGCTTCATAAATGTTGGAGAAACATTTTAATTAATGATCCAGAAGATTTCGATGAGGAGGATGAAGTTCCACTCTCTTTTTTGGTGCAAGATGAAGAAGTGTTGACATTGCAAAATACTTTAAGGATGGTGAACTGCGTTTTCCCAGAGGTAAGTCACTTCGTTAAAACGCATCTGTTTCGGAAATGCATTTTTCTTTCTCTTCAGCGTCGTACTACCATCGCAGATATAGAAACTTGGAACAATATTGAAACTAATTTAGAAGAACAAGCTTACTGCAACACCGTTGAAGTCAGTTCTGAAAGTGAAGATGAGCAAGGTGATGGCAGCAATAATGTTGGAGATCCAATAAAACACGTTGACGCTGACAGTTCTTTGTCGAATGTGTTACAATGGGGACAACAAGTTAATATTGATATGGCTGATATGTTCACTTTGAGGCGGCTTCAAGAAAAAGCTTTACAATTGAAATCTCAACTTGAAGTAAGACAAAGCCTAATAAGTGATTTCTTTTCTTCAAACTAATTTTCCAAATTTGTATACTATAATGGCAGGACCATTCAATTTATCATTATCAATAAAAACATATTAATAAATAAATTAATAAATCAACCACTTACTTAAATTTTTTTGAATGGAAAAGTCGATCGATATAACGAACGCTCTCGATATAGAGAATGACCTCGAACATTATATCATTCGTTATACTGGACGTCCACTATTCCCTGTCGAAGTTAAAGTTATTTAAAACAGAAACATGTTTTAAGCCTAGTACGCAGCTGAAGCGAAACGAAAATTTTCTGTGGTCTCCAAATCGATGACGAAAACGTAAACTAAACGACTACGGAAAAAATAAATGTCACCAATTGTAAAAAAAAAACAGAAGCCTTTGGCGTAATCAAAGAAAAAACTAATGAAAATACAAATAAAAACCCGAATGTAACTTTTCCGCAGACAATTAATAGTTCGTGCAAATAAAATTCAGAATTCAGTGCAAAAAAGGAGTGGAGACTTCTCCAAATAATCTGCTACAATTATCAATTTCGCTCGTTAAACAGCGTACTGCAGAACAAAAATGAAAACGAAATTTTTCGTTTATGATTTCGTTGTTTCAATTTTTGTATGGAAATTTTCGTTTCGCTTCAGCTGCGTACTATACTTTAGGATTGATTTTTTATGACGATTATGAAATCAGTATCATTTTTTACCATCCCATTTGGGATGCTGTTTCCGATGCACAGACTATGTTACAACCGCATGTGATAAGTCTTTACCCTCTTCGCTTCTTTCTCCCAATCCATTCATAATTTCCCATTATTAAATCTTCGCTGTCTTTTTTAAAACCAGCTTTGGCACTAGAGTCTCCCATTTATGCACATAATTTCTGATTTTAACTAATTGTATGTAAACTCAGTCCGTTGCAGCATGGCATTTTTTTCAGCCGGTACGTCTCCAACTCCATAGAGCCCTTTCGTTTCTCCTTTAAGCTTAGTACTTACATACTTCTTCGTGAAGTGAACAACCATCAGTGGAGAAAGTGAATGTTTGACACAATTTGCTTGACTTTTGCAGGTTTTATGGTCAAATTGTCAAAGCTACACCAAAAATCAAAGAGTTCCCGTACATTTTGCGCGTGAATATGGTTCACCGCTCGTGAACGCAAACTCTCCACTTTTTGTCATGGCTTCACGAGCACGTTCACGGGTGAATGGATTCACGACATGATTCACAAGTATGTACTAGGCTTTAAATCGAAATAAATTACCGTTTTCTTCTTCAATTAGCTTTTGACCGAAAATTCTGGTTTCATATAACCATTTACGCGTTTCTTTTAAAGTGCGAACCTTAAAAGTGCATGAATCTTTGCTTCCAGTTTTTGTTATAGTGGTGCTTTGGTTTGGGGAGTTTTTATCTATACTCTCCCCACGGTGGTTAGCCGTGGTGGGGATGATTGGTGTTTTAAAGTGATTATATTATCTTTTTGAGTGTTTTCTACTTTTGTTTAATGTATATGTTTTAGGATTTGGTTTGATATTGTAAGTTTCTTGATCTTATACAACCAGGATTACTACAAATATAGTTTTGCGAGGTGTGATTTTTGTTGAAAATTCTTTCATATTTTGTTGCATTAGGAACTTTTTTATGGGATTTGTTCTTGTTGCTATGGTTGTTGCGGTGGTGAATCTTCTGTCGAGCGATTTCTTTTTCTTTTTTTTTATTTAGTTTTCCAAATTTTACCTTCAACTATAAGTTCATCAAGATTAAATTAGGTATGCTCTTTTTTCTTTGTGGACCTAGAATTTGGTTGTCAATAAGAAAACCATTATGAATCGAACTCGAAGTTTTGATCAAGTTGACATATCACGATGACACGGAAGGTGAACGAAGTAGGTTTCAAAATTGTGTCGGTCTGTTACTCTGTCTGCTCAGCTATAGCTTAAAAAGATTGGGTCAGTTTTCGTTAAACTTGTTCCCTATGTAGTTTTTTGGAAATTCTCCCGACACTTTATTTTTCTTCATTTTTTTTAAGAACAAAAATATCACCATAGATTTTAAAGAAAATCTTTCTTTTTCTAGAAAACATCTCCTTATTTTATTTTAATTTATTTTATTTTAACTTCATTTAACTGAAACAACTTCAGTGAAATGTTTATACATATTATGTAATTATCATACTTCAAATAACATATTTGTAGGTTAGACTTTAGCTGGGATAAACATCCAAGACAAATTGTACGTCCCATATTCCAAAGAGTACCTACATACGATCCGAAAACGAAATTTTTTCACAATTGCCGTTTGTGTCATTTGGCCGCCATTTATTTTTTAATAGAGTTTTTTATTAAAGTTTTCTATGCAACTCTTTTACAAAAATGCGTGGTATCGTTGGACTAGTAATTATCTTTATGACCATTCAAGACAAGTAGTTACGGATAGTTTCAAGCTCGTAAAACAAAACTTTAGTGTTCCGCAGACCTCAAGGCTCTGTTTTGTCTCCGACCCTTTTTCTTAATTTTTTAAAGTAAGAATCTTGCTCATATTAGGCGTGTTCCTTTGGGCTGCAGCATCTACTGCCAAGTACTTCTGGCTGCAGTCAACTACTTCTACTCTATGGTCAAAGTAGTTCAAAGCACTAATGTAGTAACCAAATGAATCCATACAAGAAAGCGACACCTTCAGTAGAAGAAATTACATAGTAAATTATTGTTGTTGATGTTTTCTATAATTTAAAATAAAATACAAATACAAACAACAAAGCTTTCGTCTACATTGAGGTTAGATTTTTTGTTGGCAAAAATTAAAGCGTTCCATTCATCATCTACTGGGAAGTACTAAAAAGTACTTGGCAAGGCCCAAAGGAACACATCTATTGAGAGAGCTCTCAGCTGTATAAATTTCAATTAAGTCTACAAACACCTATTGAAATTCAGAAATAGGAACTTAACTTGCTATTCAATAGTAGATAGGTATAGTTAGGTACGTAAAACCTCATTTAATTTTTTCTTAATCTATAAGAAAGGGTTCCCATTCTTTTAACCAGTTCCTTTACCAATATTTAAAACTACCTATATCCTCTTCTTGTGCAAGTTTATATCAACGTGGACATTTTGAAAACAAAACAATTAAAATAACTCATTAAACCACCAACTGATGTCACTTTGGCCATTTTGGATTCAATTACCCTTTCAAATATTATCCTTTTACAAACAGCAAACTCATATCTTTATTCATCTTTGCGCAGAGAGGCAATTATGTTGATCCAGAAGTGTTTTCATTAGACCCATTTTCAGCACTCAAATCTACAGTAGGTATACCTTTATATACTGTCAGAAGTACCATAAGCATCAGCAGCAAGAAGAAGAAAAAATATTGAAAAAATAATAACTGTCCTTCGATGCAAACAAAAATAAACGCACGCTCGCTTTGTGTACACACCTTGATGCCCAAGGATATAAAACAAAAAAAAAATAGAGGTATATTTGGAATTGTGATGTCTGCCTTTCTGTATGTTCTTAAAATAACAGTATTGCTGATCCAGTGCACACACAACGTGTGTTCAATCAAAACTATATGCGCGGCACGCGACACACGACCTACCTTATGTCATGTCGCGCTTACCTACAGCAGATCAGCTTCAACTTCCACTTCGACATCATCACAAAAAGGACGCACCACTGTTCTTTGCTTCCATCACCTTTAATAAGCGTAGTACCATCAGGAAGCGGGTGCTTATGCCTGCACAACCCCTATGCATCGACAATAATCTACCTTTTGGCAATAATATGACTATGTACACAGAGGCACAATATACAAGGATGCCAGCGATAGACGAAGTCGTTGTCCTGATTGCTTTGGTCTGACAAAAAAAAACGGATACTTCAAGTTGATTACTCTCTAATATCGTGTCGGTGTAGTGATTTTGATTGCTTTCACAACTCACACACTCACCTATCCGAACGGGATATCCTCGTAACCTGTGTCCTTATCGAAGGAAGGATATTTGGCACGGGGTGCAAATCTAACGAATTTTGCTTTTTTTGTTTGTGTTCCTCGGCATCCCAACATCATTGAGGGTTAAATTGCCGAATGTACCTATATAGCACGGCACGGGAGGAACTCGAAGTCGAACTCGAACTCGGGAAATGCGAAACCCCATGTGTGCCAGTTGTGTGCAAGGATACATAGATTTATTTTAGACACACAATTGAAGGCCGCAGTAAATGGCATTTAAATGTGGAAACCGACGTGAGAACAGCTGATCCCAGCGATCAGGGGTTTCTGATTGCAAGCCAAAGGTAAGCCATTCGGTGTTCTTTTTTTGTTCGTTTTGTTTTTTGTTGTTGGCATTATTCATGTGTGTGAGTTTTTATTGTTGTTGTACAGGTTTGATTTCGTCAGACGAAGTCACCCCAATCGCATTGTTATTTGGGCGGATTAGGGCGACTATACTTACCTACCAACCCTACCTAACTTATACCTACCTACCTATACTACTGTTGCAGTGCAGCAGCATCATCTTCATCATCAGGGTGGTGGTAGTGGGATTTTGGGGTGGTGGTATATATGGTCGGTTTAATGCTGGCTCCTGGCTGATGCTGGGTGATTAAAGGTGAATGAGATTCCTCTTTTGTTTGGTTCTTTTGTATTTTATTTTTTTTATTGTATACCTACATACCTACCTTTTCTATACCTCATACCTTTTGTATATATAAGGGTGAATATGAGGTGCGTTATGCATGTTTAGATTGCATTGAGTGAGAGTGGATTTTTTTGTTGTATAGAAGGAATTGGTATAGGCATAAAGTCTTTTTGGCAATGCAATGCAAACTGCTGATGACTTTGAGTGTTTTAATCGATATTTTCGGTGATTTTCAATTTTTGTTCATCGCATGCATTGCGCTAAAATTGCGTTAATGGCCGTAGAAGCCAACGAAACCAATTTTATTGCTTTTAAGTTGGATGTAATTAAAAGAAGGGAGTTTTTTTTTAATTTTAATTTTGACTTGTATTTATGATTTAGAGGATTTTCACGAGGCTCTTTTCTTATTATAAAAGAAAATCTTTACATATATAGTTATATAATGGCTGATATAACAAAAAGAAATAATTTGTTGATAAAAAAAAATATGACGTTATAGATCAAAACTGAAATAAAAGTAAAAAGAGTGTTTTTCATAAGAAATTTAGTTTTAAAGCTGGCAACATTATTTCTAGTGACAGTCAATTTGACAGCTGACAGCTATGATTTGTACTCAGTACATTTTGCCTGCCACTTCACCGTGAACTGACTTAAGCTAGGGCAACACTTTAAAATTGTAATAGTGCCTAGCTGATTGATGAATTGGTCGCAAAATTATAAATAAATGAATAAATTGAATGACACGACAGCTCGTGTAGAACCAGGGCCTAGTGACTTACATTACAACTCTGAAGTCTCAATCATTCCTGTATGCATGTTATTGGCAGAATTGGAGGGGACGTTTAATTTACTGCCAAATCCGAACGGCTAAGGTGAGAAGCACTTTTTCATGACAAGAGATAGGTATACCTACTCTTGGAGGATTTGTCAATTCCTCGTAAGAGGCACTAGCCAGTGAAAAACATTTCTGTGTCATAGGCTGAGAATCGAACCCAAGACCTTCGGTGTAAAAGCAAAAGTTAATGAAAATTTGTTCGAAACGAAGCAAACCTCAATTATGGTTACGTCATATGAATTCTTTGTATCTAATCGTTTCGTTTCGTTCGATCACTTACGTCGGCATCCCACTATTATAGTTCTACCTTAACAGTTCGAAAAAAATTATCACAGTGACTACTTTGACTACGAAAAAATTTAAATGAAGCTGAAATATAGGTAAAAGAAGTGTGGGGTGAAGACTCTCGTGAGTCTTGAGGTGCGAAGAAAATATAAAAACCGTCTCATTTCTTGTTGTTTCAATGTGTGAAATATGAAAATAATTGTTGTTTCAATGTATTTTGGGGCGCATCAATGTATCAAATGTAAACACGAAGAGACTTACTAGTCCGGACTTAATCTTTCCAATGTAAACAGAGTCTATAAGAATGTTATTAGCACTGCTTGTTTGCGACACATGTGTACAGACCTTAATTTTTTTTACAATTTTATGAAGTGTTGCCATACTTTCAGTTCGATATAAGGTGTAGACAGATATCAATAATATAGCAAACATTTATATTTATTAATAAAGAGACTCCCCAAATGAATGCAAGATTTGAATTTGATGCCATTTGTGTAGTAGAGTGTTCGCAAACCCTTAAATAAAAACAACTTGACAGCTAACAGTTTATTGGTTAGAAAAAAATTTAAATGACTATAGTTAAATTTTTTACTAACCATAATCATGTATCAATTATATCAAAGTGGTGCGTGAGAGTGTTGATGAAAGTCTTGGACAAAAATTGCAAATTTCAAGAAGGTCTCTACAGCTTATACTCACTGAACATCTGCGTCGCGTTTCCATGCTTACAACATTCAATTGACATAAACACTGAATCCTTCAAAATATTTTTTTTTTAGCGGTGCCATCCCTTTACTACACAAATAATGGAAAATTCAAATTTTTCGTACATTTTAGGAAATTCTTTATAAAAAAATTTGTGTAATGGATATACGGTTCCTACCCTAGCTAACAAGCGGATATATTATGTAGGTAGCATTTTTTTTATTAATAGGTATGTTTATGGCTGTTTCGATTTATCAATTCATGTCAAAAGCAATATGGTTAAACTATAAAGATATAGGAAATGGACGTGATTGTCTAAAAAAAAGTTATTATAAGCCTCGATAAAACCCTTATGTCACTAGCTCCTGATCAGCGAGTTATATAATAAACTAAAATTTGAAAATACAGTTTCAGAAAAAATTGCTTCCACACCCAATTTTTGTTTACTAATTGCGATCATTTCCTTGGACATTTATATGTTATAACTGCAAAGAATGAAGAATACGGTTCCTCTAATGAATATAAAGATAAAGAAAAGGATGTGGTCAACCAGGGGAATTAATTCGAATATTTTAATTTGTTGGTTTTTAATTGGTATTTAATGTGGAATGTGGATAAGGTTTATTCAGAAAACCACAAAAAAAAATACACTCTATAATTAAACCCGAAATAAAAAAACCGAGATTATAACATTTTAGCCAGTTTTTTATTCAAAATATATTACTTGTGCAAAAACAACTGTCATATCAACTTTCTTTTGCATATAATTACATAAGGCAGCATTTTGTTTTAACTGTTTTTATATAAATTTGATATATTTTCCCGTCGACTTTATTTGGGTTATAGATTAATGATTTATTTGTTAAATTATAACAAATTTATTTTAGTATAAATATCATAAAATTTTGTGATGACAAGCAAAGCATTCCACATTCGTGTACTTCAGTGTATACATTCGTCTAAAATTGTAAATACATTCGGATTTAAGTTTTAATCTGGATGTATGGAGCGAATAATATGGCAGTAAGTGACCTCAACTTCAAAATGCGTTTCATTGAGAATGAGCTCATCAGCTAGATGCTGTCGTATCCCTTCTTTCACGCAAATTAGGAAATTTATTCAATCGCTCTACCTACACAGAAGTAATTCTCTAAATTTCTTCAACTTCGTTATTAAATTCTACGCTATCTTTTATTTCCCACTAGACAATGCAAATGATATAAAATTCAGTATTATATGATGCTGAGCTTATCATTCGATTCCGTTGGAGTTACACATCCAAACGAACGAACGGCGAAGAGATTCGTTGCTAAAAGAGCTGGGGCCGAATTACGGCATCAGTGATTGAACGACACGTGAGAAAAATTTCATACGAACATCATCGATATTTTGTATGAAATTTCCCTCACGTGTCCTTCAAATTTGTTGAATAGAATACAAATTTCGGATATACGAGATCGATAAATGCGTTAAAGAGAGTCAGAGATAGAACAGAACCCTGTGGTACCTACACCTGTATTTATTTTGTTAATTTCAGATTTGAAACCGCTCAATACGACGACTTGTATTCAGCAGAGTGAAAGGTTATATTTAAAATAATGAAAAAGAGATTCGTTGAAGACGATCTTTGGAGCTGAAGACGAAGTGGTACCTACATTTTCCCTTTGTTATTAAAAAATTAACAAAAATTTGGTAAGGTAATAATTATGTTTACGTCTAAACTCACATAAAAATTTCCAAGCGTCCTTTCATAAAGATGTCAATTTCATTTTTTATAAATGTCAATTCTTAAATGTCATTCTAAATTTGCAAGTCATGTTTAATGTTATTTTCTGCAAGTCATATTTTGTTTTCATATTTGTTCTCTTAAAATTGTATAGTATTGCCAAAAAGTGTGAAATAAAACACAATTAATTCTAATCTCGGACCAGCAACAAATTTTACTTTCAACGTTTAGATTTTTTAATTGGATTTTTATTGAAACTTTTATAATTCATTTTATTTGGAAACAGTTACATATAAAGTTTTTAAAGCCAACGTTAATAGCTGAGCCAGTCTATAACAGAAAATATCGTCGGTTCAATGTTTATAATTGCTAACTTTGATAAATTATTACCTACATATTTAACCGACGAGGTATAACCATGTTTAAATCTTTTGTTATTATAATAGAGTTGGTGCTATTACCTAAATTGAATTCTTATTGTATTTCGAATTAAATGAATATCAATTTCTGCACATTTAATATGATATGAGACATCTGGTAACAATTTTTCCCAAAATCAGTTTATTCCTCAATGGGTGCCTTATTTAATTTCTTTCTAAAAATATAGAGTAACCATATACAGGGTGTCCCGTAACTCAAAGTCAAGCGGGTAACGGGTGATAGGGTAGGTTGTACCTGTTCTGGAAAAAATAAGAAAAAAAATCTATCTCGCTTGCTTAAGTAATAATAGCAATATTTAGAAAAATAGTGAAAATCGATACCCTAGACCGCATTTTTAGGTACTGTGCTCACAAATTTCCGAATTTTGACGTGTTTATTTTTTTTACGTAATTCTAAATAACCATGCTATTGATTTCAATCACAAATTTAGAAATAAATATTGTAAGTTTCGAAAGAAAAATAAAGTTTGACTGAGTCATGTTTCAAAAAAAATTTTTAAGCTAACTTTGACACTTCATAATTAAAAAGAAATGTACTACACTACCTTGGCAAGTTTTTTAAAAAATTGGCGCGTTTCATCAGGATTTCAAAATGGTACAACACTTGCTACTTATTAATTCGTTAAAAATATTTTTCATTTTTTATTTGCAAAAAGGACCTCAGTTCACTTCAATCACTTTTACGAGAATAATGCTTTTTTGTACTCAAAAATCAATTTTACCAAGGTGTACGTAACATAAACAGAGGCACTAGAATCAGACACTGTTTGCCATAAATAAGAGTGAGACAGATCTACATTACGTAATATGGTACGCTACGATCTACGTTCGGTACGCTACGTTTCTGGTTTTACTCGCAACATCTCACAATCGTGCGCTTTTGTTACCCTGGACTCGAAAAGTGTTGTGGAAATTATGTTAGTTATTATCTATTAATAGGTACTAAAAACTTCACAAATTTTTACCAACATATCAACTCTGAGAGCGTATAGTTACTTTGTATACACGTTGCATATGGTTTACGGGTCACGGGTGGTAGTTGTTTTGATTTAAAATTCGATGAGCAATGCTTTTCGGTATTCCAGTGGATCTTTCAATCGCACTGATCAAGCGCTGGGATCACATTCAATTCAATTTAATTTTAAACTCCTTCGTCGTTATGTCGTTGGGGTCTCCCATCTGCAGCGCCGCCATACGAGTACTAAAGGCAATCGTCCTTGCGAGTATGATAGGTGTCCATAGATGAACACCCGGTGGTCATGAGTGACGCCCCACAATTGGGTACCTTTCGATCCACTGGAATACCGAAAAGCATTGCTCATCGAATTTTAAAACAGAACTACTTCCACCCGTACCATCTGCAACGTGTACAAAGTTTGCTACCTCGTGACTAAACGCTCCCAGAGTCGATATTTGCAGAACAATGTTGGGGAAAATATGGAAGTTTTTAGTTCCTATTACTAGATAATAACTGACACAATTTTTACAACAATAATCGAGTCCAGGGTATCACAAAAGCGCACGATTGTGAGATGTTGCGAGTAAAACCAGAAACGTAGCGTACCGAACGTAGATCGTAGCGTACCATATTACGTAATGTAGATCTGTCTCACTCTTATGTATGGCAAACAGTGTCTGATTCTAGTGCCTCTGTTTATGTTACGTACACCTTGGTAAAATTGATTTTTGAGTACAAAAAAGCATTATTCTCGTAAAAGTGATTGAAGTGAACTGAGGTGTTTTTTGCAAATAAAAAATGAAAAATATTTTTAACGAATGAATAAGTAGCAAGTGTTGTACCATTTTGAAATCTTGATGAAACGCGCCAATTTTTTAAAAAACTTGCCAAGGTAGTGTAGTACATTTTTTTTTTAAATATGAAGTGTCAAAGTTCGCTTAAAATTTTTTTTGAAACATGACTCAGTCAAACTTTATTTTTCTTACGAAACTTACAATATTTATTTTTAAATTTGTGATTGAAATCAATAGCATGGTTATTTAGAATTACGTAAAAAAAATAAACACGTCAAAATTCGGAAATTTGTGACCACAGTACCTAAAAATGCGGTCTAGGGTATCGATTTTCACTATTTTTCTAAATATTGCTATTATTACTTAAGCAAGCGAGATAGATTTTTTTTCTTATTTTTTCCAGAACAGGTACAACCTACCCTATCACCCGTTACCCGCTTGACTTTGAGTTACGGGACACCCTGTATAGGATGCCAATTTATGTTATTGGCAAGCGTATGAATATAGTGCTAGTATACCGATAAATATGACCCTTGTACAAATGCATATTTATTACATTAACCAAAATGCACATTTAAATGAAAGGGTTCATTAATTAAATCAATCTTTTGTAAACACTAACTCACATTAAAATATCACCACTGCAGAAAAGTAGGTAAATATAATACGTATGTAGATAAAATTGGAAGAAAAAAAAATCTTTATGGAACGTGTTTGTTTCTCTTTTCTCCAAAAAAAATACACAAAATAAAAGAATCCACTCGATCAAACCAAAAATGTCACTTGCACGACACGGTGACACCCTAATATTCTAAACGCGACAACATTCCACAAAAACTTATTGTCACAATGTCAACCCCTATAGATATATGTATGTATGTAGGTAAAGGAACATTGCTCATATTATATTCTGCACCAAATAACGGAAAAAAAGACCGAAAAATGTGCTACAGACACCTTGTCTTGCTTTTGTTGTTGAAAAACCGTTGTTCTATGTGCTGCTACACCGCTACACCGCATCAAACACCTTTTTTGAAAAATTTTTCTCCCTCATACATATATATGATGATGTTGGTTGAATTTTGTCGAATTGTGATTTAGATTTTTAATGCTATTGCAATACTGCCTGCCGCCTGCCTTGATTTGCCACCCCTGCGGAATATGCCAGCGCCACTTACAGTTTTATGAGTCCTGTCTTCTGCCACAGATACACTTTTTGTAGAGGTATACCTATACCTGGGTGACGTTGAAGCTGATGGTTCGTTCTAGCAAAAACGACAATCGGAACGAAAGGATTTTCGAATTGTGATTCTGAATCCGATATAGAAATCTCGTTTTTGTTTTTTTTTTTGTTCCTACTAAGGTGGCCGTTTTATGTTTTTTTTTTATTACCTAGTTTCTGTAAGAGTAAAATTCAACATTATGTTTTCAATTTTAATTGACAGACGATTTATAATTTAAACTTGAGGATTTAACCATTATCTTATAATGAATATTTTTTTAAAGGCCACTGGGCCCTTATTATGAAATACAAAACGAAAGGCAGAAAAAACGAAACCTAGGGAAACGAGTCACGGTGAAAAGCGATTATGAGAAACGAGAATGCAATCAAGGAAATGTTGCCAAACAAAAATGAAAATAACATTTTTTTTAAAGCGCAACAAACTTCACACCTATTAGCAAATGTCAAAATACAAGTGTTTATAAAATTTTATTTGCATTACTCAAAAAAAATGTTTTTGAATTCGGAATACTTTTTTGAAAGCGAAGATGAATCTCCAACCGAAGAAGAAACGCGAGTTACAAGAAGACTAATTAGAGATTCATCGAACCCTATGAGCCTTCCTAGTTCTACGTATGTAAAGATTAGTCCTTCCAAGATTGTATTGAAGGAAAACCCTTAAAATATTTTCAAGGTTCAAGCAACTTTTCCGCCTTAGCAAGAAAGCGTTTGAATATGTATTGGAAGAAATCGACCCTCACCTTCCAAGTTATACATCAACGTATATACCAAACGTATTAAAATTGGCAGCAACTCTTCGGTTCCTGGCAGAGGGTGGGTACCAAAGAGGAACCGGACAGGACTTCCTTGTTGGTATGGCACAACCCACTTTATCCGTTAACTTAGCAAAAATTTTGCCAATTATGGAAAATGTTCTCTGCCCAAAATTTATTTCATTTGGAGACACTGAAGCAGAAGAGACGGAGAGCAAGCAGCATTTCTATGAGAAGTATGGTTTTCCTGGCATTATCGGATGCGTAGATGGAACGCACATAAAAATTGTAAGACCGGTAGTAAATGAACATCTTCACTTTAACAGAAAGGGTGACCATAGTATCAATGCAATGATAGTAAGTACTCACTCCAATAGATACATTTTTCTCTTAAGCTATTTTTTTATTTTTCGAAGGTTTGTGACTACAAAATGACGCGAGCTATGGAGGAGCCTCACATGACTCTTTTATCTTCAGCTTAAGTACATATCGCAGACATCTTCTTGAGCAATGGAATAATGGTGATGGTGACAAAAGAAGTTGGTTAGTAGGCACGTTCATAGATATTCCTTGAAAACGTTAGTTGTGTTTTAATTCTTTGATTTATTATTATTTTTTGTGTAGGTGATTCTGGATATACACTGGAACCATGGATGATGACACCCTATAGGAATGCTGTAGAAGGAAGTCGAGAAGAAAATTTCAATAAAGTGCATTCTAAATGTAGAAATATTGTTGAAAGGACGATAGGCGTTTTAAAGTCGAGGTTCAGATGTATACTTGGAGCAAGGCAACTCCATTATCCACCAGACAAAGCTATTCAGATCACAAATGTTTGTGCTGCTTTGCATAATATTTGCAAAAAATTTGCTGTACCAGATGTACCGGTTGAGGAAAACAATGGTGTAGAAGAAGAACGCGATGGTGTTCCAAGTGATTTAAATCAATTTTCGAGCATAGCGACTGAGATACGGAACCAAATCAAAGACCTTTTATAAACAATAATTTCTTAATTCATTTATTGAAATTGTAAATTACATATATGTATCACATATTGATTGTTATTAAAAAAAAATAAATAAGTAAATACGATTTAAAAATATAAAGAAAAAAAAAAACAAACTTCAGTTCATAAAACAAAAAGATTAAAATGGACGGAAATGTCGATATAAAAAAGTTCCTCAGTCATCAGCACTGCTGTCGGAGCTTTCATTACAAATTTGATTACTTTTCAAAGTAATTTCCATTTTGGCTGGTCTCAGTTCCAATTTTTTTGTCTTCATTACAATAAGGTCTAAACGCATCTTATTTTTTTTTTATATTATTTTGTCTCAACTCTTGAAGTTTTTCTTTTTTAAGTTCAAATAGTTGTCGGCTACGTCTTTCGGCTTCAAGCAGCGGTTTGAACTTTGCAACTCTTTTAAAATACCTTTTTGTGTATTTTCAAGAGATAGAAGTCGTTCATTTAGCATTTTAAGGACTTCCTCCTGTATGGTTACATGCTGTTCCAACATAGTGTCTCTGTTTTTTTTTTTGTTCTTTTTTTCTTTGGTAGGGGTGGCGGTGGGTTGCTACTTGCTGTGACATTTTCAGCGTTTTCGCAGTTGTCTGGTTGATCCTCATTGATGATAATATACAGAAGTTCCTCCTCAGCAGATTACTCCATTAAAACATCAGTCTTTGAGCTGTTGCCGGCTAGCACTTCATTATTGCGCGGATCACCGAATTGTTTGCCTGATAGATTCCCCTGAGACGGCCTCATTTAGGTCTAGTATCGCAATCACAGTTTTCTCATTTTCCGAGTATATTTTTTGCTTAAAAGAGCCGCCCCCTGTGCCGCTGAGATGAAGAAAATTGTCGCGCATTTTCCTTTTAAGGTTATACCTAAAATCTTTCCATACCTAATAAAAAATTTAATTTAATTATTAATAATTAACTAACACAATTAATAAACACAAAAAAGTTTATTTCACCACTAATTACATACCGTTTTCCAACCCTCCGTTGTTTTAGCTGGAGGACCACATGCATTTAACTTTTCGGATAAAGCGTTCCAAAGAATTTTCGACTTCGCCTTGGCTTGGCTCGTCGGCAAATAGTTTTTGGCGATGCGATGCTTGGATTGGTTTCCATAAAAGAAACAAGCAAATCCAATTGTTTGGCATTAGCTGGAGGCCTAGAAATAAAAACAGGTCTTATTTTTGTATTTTTCACTTTTTTATTCACTACATTTGACTCACATTTTTTAATTTCAAGCAAAACAACCGAGGACCAAATACAAACACAAATTTTTACAAATGACAACAAATCCAAAACGAAAGCCAAACGAAAGCAAATGTCACTCGTTAATTTACAACGAGTTTTATAATTTGTTTTTATTAACGAGTCTCATTACTCGTAATCTCTAATAAAATACGAGTTTCGTTTTTTCTACTAACATTCTCGTTTCTCGTAATCGCAATTTAACGAATACGCGGTATTACTTACGATTATCGTTTAACATAATAAGCCCCCTGTTAAGTTAAAAATGGTTTTAACAATGCACCAAACGAAAATTTTGATTTGGAACTGTTTGATTTCAAAAAAAAAAATGTTGGGAATATTGAAGGTCTGAATTAAACAACAAACACTTGGATGAGCAGCCACTAGGTTTTTATAGACTGGAGATAGCCTATTTCATGACTGCCAGGCCGATCATCAGAGTTCAGACTCTTTTAGGGGTGCTTGGTCTATATGTTCAATTTAGCTTGAAAAACGTTTTGCCTCTACCAGGAGTCGAACCAAACCAAGCTTCTTCACGGACATATGCACTACACATTGGGCTGCGGAAGTCACGTGATCAGGTCACGTGATCAGGTACATTCTAATTTAGGTTTTATTTTTTGAATTTGAACAGCAGAAGGCGTTCTGCAACAATTGAATTTTGGATGTTAATACGACTTCTAACGAATTCGATGCGCTATCCGACTCAACCCAGAGAATTGTTGCCCATTTTCCGCACAGTTAAATCGTTGTTACGGGCTATTTCAATGTTCACAACTCTTCGTGGCTACGCTATTCCGGCCAGACAACACCCCAAGGAAGGTATACCGAGATCTTTGCTGAGTTAAATAATCTGACTCAGCTTGTCAACGAGCCAACTCGTAGGTATACCTTTCGTTTGTTATTTATCCTTATAACCAAACCTCCTCAAAAAAGGATTTGACACAATATCGAGTTTGGGAATTGACAAAAACTAGACAAAGTGTGACTCTACACTTGCTAGACATTCTATTATTTTTTGTCGTTAAACATTTTTTAAGGAAATTTAAAAAAATACTTAGCAGGGTCACCATAATAATGAATTACTATTTCTATAGATTACATATTGCTTCTATCCCCTTGAAGAACATATGAATGCATATTTGATCCTGTTATACGTATACAGTTTCCCTTTTAACGATTTGCTAATGCTGCCACTATGCAGAATAGAGAGAGGGTCGACTATATATAGGTAGGTATAGGAAATCCGATATTATGATTACTTCTTTCTATTCCCAGCTGATCAAACAAAAACCGAAAATTATGATGGATTTGTCTTGGCACACAGTAGCTCGTGCCCGCATTTCACCTTTTCCAACAAACTATAAAATATAAGAAAAAAAAGACAACCTACCCGTGCTCGAGATTTCTAACATCAAATTCAATAAATGCACTCATTTTGCAAAATATATGCTTTCCCACAGTAATTATTCCAAATGTTACTTAAATTTCTAAAATAGAAATTTAGAACGTTTACAAATAAATATCTTCAAAGTGCTGGTACCGGTATAAATTTAAAGGATCAACTGCACCATCACCCTTTTGCTATGTAGAAAATGCGTATATTTCCACTATATTTCCGATAAATCGAATTTCAAAAACCAAAAAAAAAAAAAGAAACATTGAAAAAGTATTAAATTTTAATGAAAATCTAATGTGTGACCATACAGAGAACATGGAACTCATGTCAGGAACTCCATGATTCTTCCCTACCAAAAAAAAAACCCTGTATGTGTACAATATATCGTGTGAACGGGAAGAAAAAAGAGTTCCGAAACGGTTGCATATGGATTAATTAAAAGGACACAAAACAGTGGTTATTTTTAGATAACTCTTAGGACTTTTTGAATCGAATTGAAAATCGACTGTAACAAACCAAGGCCAAGCATATAGGAAACACATCGTGAACAGAAGGATTAGGTACCTTATTTTAGAAAATTAGGGACTTGAAAACTCTTTTTCCCATGTTTTCTCTGTTAAACTAAATTATTATTTCTATAAGTAACAAAATTGTTTTTTTTTTTTCTTTATTTTTTGGAAATTAGAAAAAGGATTGTGAATTGCGAGGGTTGCATTGGATTTTAATTAGCAGTAAATATAAGTTGAAACAAAAGTAAGTGGCAATGAAAAACTGTGTACATTTTTTTTTGTCTGTTTTGGTTTGGTTTGAAAAAACAAAGTTATTGGGGTCTAATGTGGTTGAGTAAATTGGTCTAGAACAATTTCGAATTAAATCTTTGTGGTTGTGCTGACATTTTATAACAAATAAAGTGTGGGAACCAATTTATAAGAAAGTGGAAAAAAAATAAAGCACTTAAGTTGGACTCGACCGTCTATATTGATGGCAATTTAGGAAGAATATCTTAAGAGGATTTTAAACTCATAGGTATAGGTAGGTACTAGGTACTCGCTAAAATTAAATTTTGCATAGCATTTAATATTATATTATATTTTATATTTCGAAGTCCCTTACAAGTGTTGAAAGCCTTCACATTAATTTAAGAATTTAAATTTAATAAACTTATAAATCTATTTACATAAATATTTGTTTGTATTAAACAAAAGATAAGAAGATAAAATAAAATAAAAATGATATTATCAATGATATGCCAAATAAAGTGGTATGACGCATGAGTTATCACTGGTTTTATAAATGGCGGCAAAATGTCAAAATCGAAACAATTGTTCCGCGTTCTTTTGGAGTATAGTAGGCCTGTTCGTTTACTTGCTCAAAACCAGATTCTACTAGTTTCATTTTTTTTAAATGAACTTTGACAGTCTTTTGGACTATAAAAATGGTCAGTTTTTGGACGTAAACAAACAAGGTTAGGGGTTTATGTCTTGTTGGCAAGTATTTTGTATCATGTTTACTTTACAAATGTCAAAGAAGAATTGACATTTGCCGCCATTTGTAACCGGTGATAAGTGATAATTTTTTCGCAACCTTGTAGTTACAAAGTAGAAATTTAAATTTTTTTGTGTTTCTTATACTTCTCATAGTAATGGACGCGAAGTTCCAAAAGCGTACAACATCTACTAAAAATTGAAGCTCAGTAATAAGAAAATTGTATCAAGGTATAGTATAAAAGCAGAATACCTTGTTGAATGAAGGAAATTTAGCTTACGATGTAGATAATCAGGCTGTTTTGTTTGAATGATTTTATGTAAATAACAGTGAGCAAAAGTTATGTAAATTTTTGAGAATAAAACCGGAAATAGAAACCGCAAAAGATATGTAATATGTGATATGTGGTCATACGGGAAATATTATTATATGCAACATTTCATTTGCGGTTAGCGGCTGAGTCCATATTAAAAATTTCACTTCTATATAACACACTATAGGAAGTAAAACCATAAAACCAGTAAAACCGTTTAAGCAATAAAATTAGTTTAGTTTTTGAAGGAATGAAACTTCGAGTGACCGGAAGAACACGGAGACTGCCAATTAATCTAATTGGGTGGTCATTCCCTGTGCGAGAACGATTGCAAAATAGTCCTAGGTTTCTAGCACTGCTAACAGTATTCAATAGTTTCGTTTTTAAGCTTTAATATAGGCTATAGGACCAATAGGTCAAATATTTGTCGATATGTGAGAAGGGCTGTCGATTTGACAAGAAAATATGGTTTTTCTTAGACCAACATGAAATAAAAAGAAGTGTGGGAAATGTAGGATGCGTCTTGAACAGAGCCCACTGATAAGCAATTTGATGGCACGTTCTCAGCACGACGAACAGAACTCAAAGTCCAGGTTTAATATTAAACAATATCTTCAGTTTATTAATAACTAGTATCGCCCTGTGTCGAAATTCGACATTCTTCTTTTTTAATTTAATTTTTTTTTTTTTCAATATGCACAGTGCTCGACAGTGCAAAAACAAAAATGACCCACATTGTGTAAATGCGTGTCTAAAGTATATTCTGCACATCTCCGCAATTGTGGCTTTCCAACCACATAAAATTTATCGAAATCGATCAAATAACGGGTGATTTTTTAAGAGGTTTAGAACTTTAAAAAAAAAAAAAACACAAAAAATTCGAAAAAATGAATGAAATATTTATTTGAATCGATAGTTTGAACCTTGCAATTTAATGTTTAAAGATAATTTCATGCAAATGTTGACCGCGGCTGCGTCTCAGGTAGCCCATCCGCTGAGTCCAATTTTGGCATACTCTTTCACACATATCGGCCGGTATCTCACGAATGAATGAATGGATGTTGGCTTCCAGTGCGTCAATCGAAGCGGGCTTATCCCTATAGACATTAGCCTTGACATACCCCCACAAAAAATAGTCTAATGGTGTCAAATCGCACGATCTAGGCGGCCAATTGACCGGCCCGAAACGTGAAATTAACTGTTCACCAAACTCGCCTCGCAATTGCGCCATTGTTTCGCGTGCTGTGTGGCATGTGGCACCGTCTTGTTGAAACCACATATCATGCAAGTCAAGAACTTCCATTTCGGGCAAAAAAAAGTTTGTTATCATCGCTCGGTAGCGTTCACCATTGACAGTAACGCTGCGATTCGCATCATCTTTGAAGAAATATGGCCCAATAATGCCGCCGGCCCATAAACCGCACCAAACAGTGGCTTTTTCGGGATGCATTGGTAGCTGTTGCAATGCTTCTGGCTGATCTTCACTCCAAATGCGGCAATTGTGCTTATTTACGTACCCATTCAACCAAAAATGAGCCTCATCGCTGAACACAATTTTTCGATAAAAAAGCGGATCCTCGGCCAGCTTTCCAAGAGCCCATTCACCAAAAATTCGGCGTTGTGGTAGGTCGGCTGGCTTTAGTTAAATTTTAAATTGCAAACCAAACTGAAGCTGTTTGACAGTGACACAAGGTACTAAACACACGTCAGCTGTCAAAACCAGTGTTGCCAAAACCAAACCAGCTAAAAATTCACCCTTTACTTTTTGAGAAAATTTTACCACAAAATTTATTTAAGGCTATTTATATATAGATAAAATTTAGAATTTATTGTTTTAAATTATATAATTGATATAACTAGACCTTATATCTTGTACTTTTATATTTAAACGGAAAGAGTAAGGCAAACGACTCAGACGGCGAACCAGAAAAAAATGGCATAATGGCTGTCAAAGAAGTAAAGTCCATTCGGCATTCAGTCCATTACGTTAACCATTCGGATTTCAGTTGGGCGCGTTCGATAATTGGACACGAGTAAACCCAAATGGTTTACACACTTATACAGAAGATCCTCATTCATTAAAGAAACGGCATCATTCTTCTCCCCGAAAGTTGGACTTATCAGTAGCTGATGATTTTCATCAGCGAATAGATGAATCGGACAATAGGTGAGTTTTTTTTTTCCAATCCCGCCCGGAGGGAACATTTTTAAAAATATTTTAAAATAAAGTACACTTGTTTTTAAATCTCTAATTTTAAAACAAAATTTCATAAAAATTAGTTATCATTAATTGTTAATTATTTTTAATTGTTAAAAATTTAAATAATCTCTCAAAATGTGATATTTAAATAATTATTTTCAAAACAATGCTTGTTAATTCAAATATTTTCAAACATTTTTAAAATCCTGTTTAGTTTGTTATATATGAATGTATCTAACTATATTAACTTTTGCCAGGAAAGACTTGAGTCTATTGTAAAAGATGAAATTAATAAATGAAATTGAATTTGATTCCGAACTGTTTGAAAAAAATAAACGATATCGGGGATTAGCGACGCCGTTGCAGAAAAAATGGAGCTTCCATACAAACTATCGATTACAAGTATACCTACATATAATTCTCGCCGGTAATACGGTGCCCCGAAAATTATCTGGGTTTAGCTAAGCCCATTGGGGATCAGTTGTTGTTGCAACATGTAAATTATTTAGCCCGGGATGGTTTTTTTCATCCAATTTTCTTCGGGCTTGGAAAAAACACGCCTAATGTTTAACAGCTTTTGGAAGCTTATTTATGTAAAGTGAGAAGAGAATTGGACCAAGGATAGATCCTTTTGGCACTTCAGTTAAAACATTGACAAATACAGGTGATGAGTACCCGTTATGTTTCAACTGCTTTAAAAAAAAAAAACAAAAATTGGAAAAAAAGGGAGAACTACTATTTTGCGGAACTCCGTAGCTATACCCGTTCGGTTTATTATGGCAATGGGATTATAATTTTTATCTTCTTCCATTCTGAAGGCAACTCGATATGGTTAATATAATATGCTTCTGAATGTATGTGAGTTATAAACACAGTATACCTATAGGGGAGCAATAATTTTACGAACTTATGTTTCATTCGGTCAAGACCACTAGCATTTGATTTAATTGATATTATTACCTCAACTATGTACATGTCTTCCTCTCATATTCTTATAAAGTTGAGGGAGCCCCGTTGTTGTTTGAAGGCGGGTAGGTTAGTTTTCAGCAGGTCAAACATGAACAAATTATGTGATCTTAAATCCTAGGGTGGAATCGGCTAAGGTGATAAATGATGGTCACATCAACCATAGTCACATGTGATTGTCATTTAGGGTAAAGTGATTCAACCCAATTCAATTCAATTGAATACTTCCAATGGAATTTGTCAAAAACATGATTGCCATTGTGACTGTTTCAAATGTTTTTAATGAGCTGTCGAAAATTTATAACGAAAATGACGTCTTTGCGATATAATTCTTATTTTTTCTTCATCCTCCGGAATGTAGTGAATTTTTTTGGTCACAAGAATGTTTATTTTCTGTTTGTATGAATTGTAAAAAAAAGAACTCTGAAAAACGTGTTCAATTTTTGTAGGCTGCTGGTAACTCTAGTCGCACTGCGGCAGAAACGTCAAATTTGTTGACAACCACATTTTTTTATGTGATAACTCTTTATAGCTATCAAAAGTGATATCATCTTATACAATTGGTTTATTGTGACTCTCACTTATCGAAAATCACCTTACACGATTCTACCCCTGCATTGGTTTCAAATGAGATACGTAACTACCTATCTTCTATTACATATTTTAACATCAAATAAAGACACGTAAAAAAATTATGTCCGTTGTTCTGTACCCTAAAAAAATATTCCTAATCAAATATTCTACGCCAATGCATTCATCCACTTGTTAAGATGTCTCCCCCATTAATTTTTAAGATACCTACCTACTTCTCTCTTTCCTGCACCTTTGTAACAATTTAAAAAACAAAGAATCAAGAATGGCAGGTGCGCACATTTTGTCTCTGAAAAAAAAGATAAAAAAAAAAACAAAAGCAACTGAACAAAAAAACTATCTAAAGGTAAGAAAGAGTAATATAGGTAGGTATAGCTGAAACAAATATAGAGTATATCTGGTGGTGTTTCTTTTCACATTTTCACGTGGGTGAATCTCGCAGGAACATGGCGCATATAAAAGAGAAAACCAAAATAACCTGATGATTGTTGTGTGTTGTATTGAGAGAGGTCAAAGACAAGCTCCACCTACTTTTTAAAATGGTAACTTTTGTATAGTAGTGGTGGTGTAAAAATTCCTTAACAAAGCTTTTTTTTAATGTGTAGAAAAATAACGAATTCTAGGTAGGTAGATATAATATCTTTGTTAATATAATGTTATAAAATAATCACAAAGAACTACCTTACTAGGTAGACAACAAAGCTTAATAGATAAACAAAATAAAGACGAAAAGTTTTAAAGAAACATATAGATACATAGATACCTACCATATATTCTATTTGTTGGTACCTACAGCTGTTCACAATAACAAACCGGAATTTACAATGCAACAATATGGTTTCCGCGATCACGTTAGAAACATCCACACCACATCACAGGTGGTTGTGATTGTTTGTATATTTACGCGAGAGTATACATATAGGTAAGGTAGTAACTACCTTTTCAAAACAAAGCTTTTTTGTTTTAGTCATCCAGTGCTGTCGAAAGTGTATGATACTTTATTCTTTCAAATAAATTCAGTGTGATAAGCATTGTTAAAACAAACCAAAAGTGGTGAAAAATAAAGGAAGAACTTCCTATAAAATTGTCGGAGGGGAACATAAGGGACCATGTGTGTATCGCGATGGGAAAATCTGCTCCAAAGTCTGGGATCACAAGAGTTACCAAAGTTGCAAAATACTTGTGAATTGAAATTTGATTTCACGAACAAACCACGAACAAAATTACGAATTGTTATAGTAGCCCGTGGCTATTGGTGGTAGGACTGTTACGCCAAATGTCTTGGTCGAATCCTAGCCTTTGTCACTTAAAAAAAAAAAAAAAAACGTTTTTTCACAGGTTACTTCCTCTTGCGAGGAATTGACAAATCCTCCAATAGTATTTCTTTTCATAAAAATGTGCTTCTCAACTTTGTCCTTTGAATTCAACATAAAATTGTAGGTCCCTTTCATTCCTTCCAATAACACGCACATAGGAATGGTTCAGTTATAAGTCACTAGGTCCTGGTTATAGGATTAAACGCTCGTCTGAGACGAATTTCATTTTTATTTTCACAAGAATCTTTCATTGCGATCTGCACTTTGAAAATCTCTCAAAATCGAGCAATGCTCTTTTGAAAAAAAATATCATGTCGGAATATAAATATTTCATCTTCTAAGTTGTTAACCCATATTTCAGCAGTATCGGTGATAATACAATTCACACGTCATACGGACTGTCAATTCACTGAACAAAGGTGCATATTTTTAATTTGACATGAAAGCCTATTTATAATCAATCAGGAGTATTAATTACTAGATTTTTACTAGTTAGACAGTGTCTAAATAGTTTGAAATAGTTAGAAAAAAGCTTTGTTTTATTAAATAAAATGTTACATTAGCCAAGGTTTAGACAACCGAGTCCATTGTCTAAATAAGATAGCTCTTAAACATCAAATAAAAATGTTTATCTATAACTTGGATGGCTGTCCAAAGTTATGACAACGTTTATAAATACGAAAAAACGGAAAAACGGTAAATCTTTTCGCAAAAAATTCACAAAAAAAAAACAAAGAAAACGCTATTAAATTTGCCAGACCGATATCGAGACGATATTCAAATTCTTTGATTTAAACGAAACTTAGAAGAATCTAACAGAAGTTTCGCATCCATGCAGTTCTGGGTCTGTTCATCTTACTTCCCAAAACTGCCAATTTCTACCACTTTTAATCAAATTTATTTTTTTTTATTTTAATATTAACTTTGGCAGAACTTTAGACTAAACTTAGTAGAAAACTACAGTTTTGGAAAGTAAACGAACAAACATAGAGCTGGGGATGAGATAAAACAAGATTTCTGTAAGTCTCAGAAGTCTAGTTTTTAGTTCTTCATGTAAATCAAAAGTGGTACAAAGTGAGAGAGAGAGCAACGGCCTCGCCTTCAATCAAAATAACTTATATCCATACGTTCTTTTCCACTTTTATGAAAATTAAACCTTGAGCACACATTCGAGGGTAATTGACAATTTGACAAGAATTCGACCAGTGAATAAGTCCCACTAATGAATTCATTCGGATTTGGAATCTGATAAAGACCTATACATTAAATAAAGATAAGTACCTAGGTATGCCTCTACTTTAAGCGGTGTAAGAAAATTTTTCACTACTTACTTACTAAGAAATCAAATGTTAGTTTTTTTTAGGACCCAGTTATAACCTTCAATGTTTAATGAAGCATTAAACTGCGCCTACCCCTACCACCGACTGACTGATACCATGTATAAAAATACAAACACCCGTCAACACTCCCAGCACGCCTTACCATACAACTTTATAACCATCTCTGGTGTAGTATACTAAAGTACGAATATTATTTCGTTCGTCATATTATAGTTCACACTCAGTTTGAACCATGAACCATGAACAAACAGAAAAAATGAGCTTTCCCATAATTTGAATATAATATGAAGTACCTACCAATCAAGATTCAAGAGTACTTGGTGAGTCTCCATAAGCGACAGTGGAAGTCCAGGTTTATGTATATAGTTAGTTAGTGGCACCTGTTATCTCAGATTGTAATTTATTGGCATCTGCTATGTCAGGCTATAATTTAGTGGCGTCTGCTATCTCAGACTGTAATTTAGTGGATACTGCTATCTCAGTCAAGAATATACAGTAAAACCCGGATAAGTGCCTCACCATAAATGCCTCGTTTTGAGAGGTACTTATGCGGGTTAGGCAGTTATAAAAAACCCGCTTAAGTGCATATAAGCACTTATCTCTATATTTACAGAAATACAAACAAAATTTACAATAAAAAAACATTAAATGTTATTTAAAAAATAAGAAAATACATTAGGTACCTCAACTGATTAGTATCGGTTAACTTTTAAAAAGCGAACCTTATATTTATACAAAGTAAAGTAATCAGTTATTTTGGTTTGTGTTGTGTTACTTAATCTGATTTTAATCGTTTTCTTTTATTGTTGTGGTTTGTTTGTGCAGCTTCTTCCAGCTTTGTTTTGTTTTATGCTACTCGATTAATAGTAGAACCATCTCATTTTAATTGTTTAGCAATTTCTTTTCTTGATTTTGTTTTGTTTTTTAACCAGGGGGAGGATTTGTAGTTTTTTGTTTAATTGAAAGTTAAGTCAGTTTTTCAGGCATTTTAACTTAAGCCTAGTATACAGTTCCTCCTCGAAAAAAAAATACATGCACTTCTTATGGGAGTGATTTTATCGCAAATACAAATTTTTGACGTTTAAAATTTTATTATCGAACTGTGAACCAAACCTGTTGAACAAAATTTATATTTACCACTGAAACTTTTTCGCGCAAAACAATGTTGGTGACATTGTTTTGTGGAAAAAAAGAGGACAACGAATACAAATTTTTTATTTCAACTCAGATTTTTTTTCTTCCGAAAAAAAAAAATTCTTACCACTGTATACTCGGCTTTAACAACAAAACAAAATTACTTTGACAGTTTAAATTTTGAAAGTGATGGCTACCCACTTAGTCTCCCCCATTGTAGTAGATTAATTTTTTATATTTTAAAGCATAAAACATAACGAAGGACTGAAAAGAAGCTTTTGTCTTTTTCTGCTGATTTAAAATTTGTAGTTGTACATACTTAAAAGAATTTTTTTCAGGTAAATTTCAATAAAAGTATACAAAATAAAAGTCAATTAAGCGGGGAAGGTAGTTAAGCGAAAATAGATGAGTTTTATATGAAAAAATTGTCAAAATTTTGGTTCTCAAAAAAAAAAGTACTTATGCGGGTTAGGCACTTATCCGGGTTTTACTGTATGACTTTTAGTTTATATAAAACTATTGTATTGTTATACGTAAATATTACCATTGTATTAGAATTATAAGAACCAGTGTTTGATGAATAAAGATAAACTCGATAAAACTGAAGATTGTTGCTTCTTTGGTAAAAACTTCGAGACCCGACGAGCATACCTCAGCTTAATTTAGCATTTCACAAAGTGGCGGTCAAGGCTTAACAAATTAAAACCATCATCGAAAATTTTAATTGTCAATTTTTACACGTTTAAAAAATGAAATCAATGATGATGCTAAAATTATTAAATTATATACTTTATAAAATTACTTTTAATATTTCAATGATTAAATAACCGTATCTTCGATCACTGCACCCACATTGGAAAAAACTGCCGAAGAAAAACTCATTAGGTATAAAAGATTTGTATCTTACTATATGTAAGCTAATTATGTCGAAAATATCTATCAATAATGTAGAAATGCAACTTGGAAATAAAAGTGAAAGTTGAATTGTCCAGCGGTGTCATGTCCCTGACTTAACGCATTCACTTTCTTTAAAAAATAACTGCCCTACGGACTTTTAGGTTGCTTTAAGTTATTTTGAAACATATTTTTCTTATTCTCTTGAATACCTATAAGTAGGTACCTACCCTTTTTTTCTAAAAAGTAATTTTTTGTTTGGTTTTAAATTTGTCTAATACCTATGTATTTATCTTAGAACGCTGGTTAAGCGTTGTCGTCACAGTCCCTGGTAAATTTTTGAAGTTGATACTATAGTGTTGAACACCTACCTACTTCTTAAATACTCATTCCTGAAGTGCTCGGTTAATAACATGGGATATTGCAGCTTGTAGCAAACATCTGATAGGTAGGTAGGTAGGCACAAAATTATGGATATTCCTATTTCCTACCTAGGTACTTGGGTACCTACCTTACCTACCTACTTCCAAGCTCGTAAATCGACATTCTCCACGGAAAGAACACAACGAAAACATGAACTATGTACCTACCTGCCTAGGTATCTTCTGTTTTTATTTCAACTCAACAGGCAGTCTTCATAACATGGCAGCAACTTCCTATACGAACGAATGGTGCATTTAATTTAAAAGCACTTAGGGTGGTATTCATCGAACACTATTAGGTTAATAGCTTCGTAAACCTATTCATCAATGCATATTAGTGCTGATTTGCGAGCGCTCTCAAAAGTTAATAGTGGTTCTGACCACTATTAAGTTGAGAGCAAAACCTATCGGAGGATATCAGAAGTAACTTCGAAACTTTTCGAAATCACAATGTAGAACGCAATAATTTCACCTCCAGACAGAAATGCTCCAAACTCTTCCTACCTGAATGCTCAGCTGATAAATCTAAATTATTGTTAAATCTTGACAGAAAAAACTTGTTGATACATTGTATGCACAGTAAAAATCTGTTTTGTTTTATTTCAATTAATAGCAAAATGAAAACCGACGTTAACAATGACATGTTCGAAAGAGGTACGCTCACGATTCACAATCGTCTTTGGCTTGTTCGAAAGGGGTACGTTCATCAGGTCGAAACACTAATATTTCGAAATATCTACTTAGCGAAACCCAGAACCTATTACAGCTTGGTGAATAGGACCCAAAAAATTAAAACTAATAGACTCTTAACTTTAATACGGCTATTAGTACGCTCGATGAATACCACCCTTAAACTTTAAAATTACTAATAGGTACCTACCTAGATTCTTTCTCCTTTATCTTTAGATACTAAATGATATTTCACTCAAACTCAAACAACATAAATATTCATCCCCAAAATGAACTATGTTCTGCCCCACTTTAATTTAACATAATCTGTTAAAGTTAAATAGGTTCCTCCATCTAAACATTAATATTCAAATGAACTACAATTACCTACCTACCTACAAAATCTCTCAAATATGTATATACTTACTCAATTTTATCTCTATATTGCTCCAACTAGTAAAGTCAAAGAGGCAGCATCTCTCAATCTTCGAACTTGAGCTTTTTTTTCCATAAACATACGTTTAAATACACTAATACACTCAAAGTACACTTCCCCTGAATAAGCACCTTATCAAACCGTACAAAAGGTGTTTTTAAATTTGATTCCAATTCGAATGTACCTACCTACCTACCAACATGAGTATACGAGCACCCCCACCACAATTTGCTACCTTACAAGAGGGTGCGACGAACTTGCTTTTTTTCACTCAACAGAACTTACTTACTTCTCCTGATACAATAGCCGACACAGAGAAAGAGGAAATCTATGGAAAAGTCACTCATTTCCTGTATATAACAGAGACACAACTACAATTGCATTATTTAACTACCCCTGTGCGGTGCGGTAGACACTCATGAAAAGTTTTCATCTTCAGGTTGTACCTAGAGGTAGAACGAAATATATATACGATAGTACACTGTACAGTTATTATCTCGAAGCTCGAAACCTCGAAGTATCAACTCAACTCCATACAAATGAATACGCAGTTCATAAGGAGGAGTGTACAGTAAGTACATAATCTACCTACGTGTAAACACACACACTACTTGTGCATGTACGCATCTTCTCATAATCATCCCCCATCCATTTGCTTACTTACGGTACTTGTATTGTTGTCGTCATCGTCGTAATCATATCGCATCAAGTTCGACAAAATTTACACTCACCGAGAGAGTACAGTTGGAGTGTATCTTTTCTTTCGCATATCGCACACATAACCGTGTAGTTGTGTGTTGTGTTGTCAATCCGTCGGAGTACGATCCGTATCGATAGAGTAGAAACTGAGAACAAAACCTGGAGCGCGTTTTCTGTTCTTATAGTTTCTGAGATGCGATGTTTGTTGTGAATCTCAAGTATCTGTCCTAGGTATTCTCAGTACGTACGTGGTACATAACGTACGTAAGAGGTACACACCGTTATACCAATGAGAAGAAGTCTTCTTTTTAACATTGAGCGAGTTACGGGAGTTTTTCTCTGTTATAATACGGTTCTTGGTTCTTTATTTTTTTTTTTTTGCTTTATTTACGTTCGTTTCTCCGTTCGTTGTACGGAATATAGAAATCATCCACTCTGTGAGTAGTTGAGGGTAGAAAAAGCGTTTTACGATTATTTTTTTTTTTTCGTATCGTATTCTGAGTTGTGTGTCGGTGTCCTGCTGCTGGCTGCTGTTCTTTTGTGTTTATTCAGAGATACTCAGATACTTTCGGGGAAAACACACGGTGTCGTCGACGGTGGCGGCGGGCGCTTTTTTCCACAATACAATTACCAAACGAATATAGTAGCGACCAGAACGTCGCGGCATCAACAACGTGCTTTTTTCAACAAGCGGTCTTTATACGCAAACGAAAAAAAAAAATAAATAAAAACAAAAAGAAACATTTCAAAGCGATTTATCCCAAAACAATAACACACAAAAGATAAGAAAAAAATAAAAATTAGTAAATACCTACATACCTTACCTATGAATGGATTTTTATTTATTTTTTTTATGGGATTATTGTTAATCGAGCGGTTAGTGAGAATTACAGTGATTAAATACACCTTTCTACCTAACCTACATTTACCTTCCTATTGTGAATTGTTGTTTTAATTTGGATGATAATTCAAGACGCGCACCTGTCGGATATACTAAAATGAAAAAAATACTATCTAGCTATTGTGAATTAATAAGGATATGCCTATAAGATATGCATTCACTGGATAAATTTATCAAAGTTTTAACAATAACAGATTCCTTTTGGATAAATCAATGGAATCAACTAAAGAACAACGTTAAGTGATCGTGTATAAAAAAAAATAGATAGAAAAAAAAACAGAAAAAAGAATCAACCTGCCGCACTTCCCCACAAAATAAAAAACACACACATCATAATAATATTCACTCCTCCTCGATCCAAACACACAAATTTTGAGAGATTCATTAGAACAAAACGCACTTCCCTTACATTATGTATATTTTGAATCGTTGTTAACTCACTTCATCCATTTTTAATTTTTCTGCTACGCACAATTAGTGTTGTTGTTTGTGTTGTTTTGTTTTTCGTCTTTTTTTAACTTCTTCGATAAGGTGGAGTGAAACACAAAATCAAAGTAGTTAACGAAGCAGGTTAAAATTATAAAAAAAAAAGAAAGTGAAAAATGTTGGAATATAGAAATTGAAAAAAAAATTTAAAAGTGAATTTAAATTGAAAAAAAAAAAAAAAATATTTAAAATAAAAAAAAATTAAAAGTGGAAATTAACAAAAATTGATCATTCCAATGTTGTCTTGTTTGGTACCACCCCGTTTTGGACAAGAGGATAAAATCAGTAGTATGCCATCATCACCAGCGTTCTCAATGCAGTGTAAGTGAATAATGTTTTGTTAATCTACCTTTAGTTATCTCATAGGTACTTACCTATTTTTTATTTACATGGTTTATTCCTTATTCATCAGTCTTCAGAATGATATGCTACATTTAGTGTTGAACATAAAGTACCTGCCTACCTATGTTACCTGTTAATTTTCAAGAAAGGTGGTGACATTATCAAAATTAACTCAATGTCCTATTGTTTAAGGACATTATTACAACTTATGTACTAGATAGAGAATTAGTAGCTGGTTAAATAAAAATTGAAAGTCACAACGATAACAAATTCTACCTAGGTAGTTACCCAGAAAACTAAAATAAAAGAAAAAGTTTAAGAAAGTCAAAAGAATTACCTATCATTATTTAAATCTAGACGTTTCGAGTCATAATAATCCATGCCAATAATAAAAAAAGTTTTCAATTGTAAGCTTGGTTTACCCCTGTGGCAAAGTGTAATTCATAAAAAAAAAAAGAGTGTGCGTACTTATGTACACACGCTAGAAGTAAAACTTCTTTCACGACAACAGGGCAAGTATTTGCAAAATCGTGACGCTGAATTTTGAAATTCGTGACGGGAATTTGTATGTCGGTTTGACATGTCACTGACAGCTCCATAGAAAAATTTTTTACCCCCATGCCGCAAAAGAAGTTTTACTTCAAAAACACATTTTTGTTTCGAAATGTGAGAAATAAGTTCAACAAAAATAAAAAAAAAAATTTGTTGGTGCAACAAAACCTGTCAATTTATTTTTACATTCACTAAATAGGTACATATTTCATTCCTTTCTGCAGAAAGTGATAATGATACCTAGGTTGTGATATTTGGAAAAAAGTTAAATTGGCCTACAGCGATTTTTAATTAAACTAATGGAAATTAAATAAAGTCACTTCCAATCTCTACACAATCTCAGAAATTGGAATAAAATTGTATTTCATTTTTACTGTTAAAAAGCTATGGCTATGATTGTTTGTAGGTATTCGTTTGATCAATTTTTAAATATACATATACGAAAATGGAAAGTGCTTTTGACTTCTTGCGATTGAATCTTGTTCAGGATTCTCCTTCTGTTTATTTCAAGTGACGAAGCGAAATTTCTGCGAACTCATAGAATCTTGAACTGGCTAGCTAGATATAAAAAACGTTTCTTTTAAGTTTACTTGAAATATAAAATTATAAGTAGGTATTTAAATACCTAGTAAGCCTTGTACAATGTACATGTACATTGTACACGTAGGTACCTACACAGTTTGAGTAGAAATCAATTGTTCTTCACCCGTGTGAAATTTGTTATTTTACATTCCACATATTACCTATTTTATCTGAATTCAAAATTAAATTATTATGAAATATAAAACTTGTTTACACTTCAACAGTTTTTTCCATTTCAAAAATTTCAAAAAGTTATGACCATAAGAAAACTGTCAGAATGCTTTTATTTTTGAGAGGTGTTTTTAAGTAGGTATAGGTATAGCAGGCTTTAACTGTTGTAACCCAATAGGTATATTGATATTGAATTCAATTTACTCAAATAAATAAATGTGAAGTCAACACTTTGAAATCATCCTCTCTGTACTATTTTTTGTATTTATCGTTTTTTGTTACTAAGGTCGTTTGTTTGTTATTCACAAAATATTTTTCAATTTTTCATTCTAATTACTCAACTTCCGATAAAGAACACGTTTCATTTTATAATTTTGTTCATAAAACAATTTTTATAATTATTTGTTTCTTATTGTTAAAATTTCATACGTAGGTAGGTATGTACATAATGTGATTTCACTTCGTATTGATGCATAAATTAGGCTTTCCATTCATTTATAAAAAGCCACACCTTTACTAGGTATAATAGAGACTTTGACTATTGCAATAAGATTTTTCAAAATGTTGGCACAGTATTACGCGATTTAGGTATGTGTACTGAACTGACAGGTAGCCCGTTTATGTACTTTAGGGACCTATTCCACTTGCCAATTCCTGTGATTTTTTATTTTTCCCTAAGTTTTGTTTTGTCACTTTCTATTGTACTTTTATTCCACATAACATCAAAGAGAGAAAATATGAGTTTATAGATTTCCGACTCCGACAAAATTCTGGGAAAAAAAATTACAGTTGCGTTGATTCATTAGAACACCAAATTTGAATTAATTTTGGATAAACTGAAGAGATATTTTTCACGAAATAGGTATAGGTACCTACTGAAAAGTACTGAATTGTAATAATTTTTAATTTATGTACCTATTTACAAAAAAAAAATGTGCAGGTTTAACTAATTTTGGTTTAACTCCTAATTAACTCAGATCTAAAAAATACTGGTTCTTATATTGATTTAATTATACCTATCTATGCCTGTAAAGGAAGACGCTTTAAATCGTATTTATAAACGTTGTCTAACTTTAAACAGCCGCCTAAATTATAAATAAACATTTTTAATTCTTATCTTAAAGTTATCGAACAATAAGACAACGGAATCAATTGTCTAAAATTGGGCCAAAATTACATTTTATGTAATTAAACAATGCATATTTTGAAATAGGTTCATATTTTGAATTAGATATTAAGACACTGTCTATATATTTAATGTTTCTTCTGTTACTTTTTAAGATATTTATCCAATGAATCAAAACTATGACTCCTTTAAAAATGAGTAATATAGAATGAATATTATTTTGGTGAAAAAAAGCAATAAGGAACAGCATCAGAAAGTGAAAAATATCAGAACAATTCAGAACAGAAAATATTAAACCTTATTTGTAAAAATAAAAAACAAAGAAAATTAAATTTTTGTTGAAAAATCTGTTCTGACTAAAAAAATAAATAGGTACACAACTTTTAAAAAGAAATATTTGTGATTTCTTTGGTTTTTTTCTCCGTAGTTTGTATTTCTATGATGATTAAATTACCTCACCATTGATCACGAAAATATTTAAAGTCATTTTATATGGATGGTTGGCCAAAAATTAATTTTTTTTGACCATATTATAAAAATCATTCAGTGAATCATTTGCTTTTAAAACTCAAAACATAAATGTTCAATGACGAGTGTCAATGAAAGCTTTAACTGCCATCCTATATAAGTAAAGTTCTGATTATAGTTATCTGAAACATTCACAATTATAACTTGACTCACCTGATGAATGGGTTCGGTATAAACTTACAAATTAATATGAGGTCTGTTCGCTTATTTGCCCGAAACTGCCAAATTCTACTAGCGAATCTTTGATATATAAATAATGATTTTAACTTGTCTAATTGAAATACTGGTTCGAGATAAAGGTTAAATTTTTCATATCATTTATTAAAAATGGTGGTTTGACAGTTGATACAAAATATGATTGTCTCTTTCGGAAGTAAATGCTTTCTCCCGCTCTACGGGTTAAAGGTGAATCAACACTTTTTCATATTCAAATTCAACAACCAGTTTTATTTTTTTTTTCTTATTTGAACTTTGAAAGTCTTTTCAGCTAAAAATGGGTAGTAAACGAACAGAGTTGTGTTTCACTTGTGATAAAAAGTAATTCAGAATTTAAACGTTAAATTCGATTTTCAAATATATTTAACAAAGCAATACAAGGACGGCTCTACTAGAAGTTTAAAATTAAATAATTGAAATTTTCTTTTTACTAGATGTATAGGATTTATTATTTAACCGACTATATATTCGTCTTTGGGGAATGTTTTTTTGTATACAAACTGCAAGGATTTAATTGAAATTTTCTATTACCTCATTTTTAAATAATATCTCAAATGATTTTATTAAAATTTTGTAAGCAAATAAATAGGAGACCAAAATTTGATTTTTGGTATAACTATGAATTTTTTTTGCTTTATTGAAAAAAAAACACAAAAAGAACTTTTAAGAATATTTTGACATTGACAAAAATGTTAAACAATAAATTGGATCCATTTTTAGTAGACAAAAATTTAACGATCCTCCGTTAGATCGTCTTTGTTCTCTGAAAATGTCACAGACTGATGGATGAAAGCTTTTGATCATAATACTTACACTTTCACATTATGTATATGACATTTAATATTTTCATATTAATTTCATTAATTGTCTTTAATAAATAAATGCCACTTTAAAGTAAAAAGACTTCTTTTGAAAAGTAGAAAAGAACACAAATTAACCTTGGTTCATAATTTTATTTATTTGTTTCAATTTTGTTAACATTAGTCATGTTTTATTTTTATTAAAAAAATTTTATGAGACTGTTTCACAATATACATGATGTAAATAATTTCTTAAAAAAAAATAAATACATATTTTTAAACATTTTACAATATTCATCATCTACAAATGCCTAGAATTACCCATATTCATTCCACTTTGGGTGGCACCTTTATTCGAACCATATTGCAGAGAAATAAGACCATCCCCTGCTCTCTTTTGTTCCTCGGTAAAAATTCGAACATTTTTCGTTGCTTCAACTGGTCCAATTGAAGGTTTTCCAAAGTTCTGTGCTTTTCGACCCAACGATTGAAGACATACAACAACAGTACTTAAATTCTGTCTCTCCCACAGATCAACACTTTGAAATAATTCTTGAGTATTAACACCGAAATTCTTTGCACAAGTTAAAAAATTTGTAATATTCTCCATACATTTGAATGCCATTTTGCCAGTGTATATTTTTTTAACTGATTCAGCTTTGAGACAATTGACAAGTTTACACAAAACAACACCATCATGTAAAACTTCATAGAAATTATCAGCTTTGCCAGAGGTATTTATTGGTTCATTGGTGATATTTTTGATCCATTCCAAAGTTTCTTGAGCTAATTGTTCGCTGTATTTTGAATTCATTTTAGCTTGAGCTTCGGCAGCAATTCCAGATTTTTCAGCACGGTTTGATGACATATTGTATTTTATTTTTTATTGTTACAAAATGTATGGTTTAGTTTTTTTTTTCCTGTTTTGAGGAGCGTTTTCAGAACACTTCTTAATCCAACGAAATTTGAAAGTTAACTGTTTTTAGTTGGAAATTTATTTTATAAAAATGAAAATAAAAATTCACATCAGCATCAGCATTGTGACCAAAAAAAAAATCTTATCATTTTCTTTGCATTTTTTTTGTGAATCATAATCGCATGATGTTTTTTTTTTAAAGAAAAACATTCATTTATGGTAGGTATATGTTCAAATGAATACGTCTGCAGCTTACACGTATAGTATTTACTATTTAGTCACTTATGTGTTGCATATAAAAGTACGAGTCATGACGTCTTGAAACCGCGTCTTATCTTAAAACCTCTTATATATCTAAAGAATTCAACAAACGCACGATTTTTTTCTTATAGACAAATTTGATGTTTTTTTGTGTTGCGCTCACATTCATATAACTCACATTCATATAACTAATAATATTAAGGAAGTGGGTGGGTTATAGATATACCTATTTTTTGGGGAATTTTATAGACATTTTCACTCAAACATAAAAAAAAAGCAACTTAAATTGATAATATTTGAAGGAGATATACATATTATGTATGTATATGTTGGGAAGACAAAACTTAGATAAAACTCCTGATTTGGCAAAAGATATTTGTTGGTGTTTTTTTTTTAAGTTTTTTCAGGCTTAGTACCTAAATCAATAGTTCAATAGATTCATAAAATGATGAATATTGACGAAAAAGAGGGACCTCAAGGCTTGAATGAATCTGCTACACAAAATAATCCCCGTCTTTGAGTAAATAAATACATTTTTAAAGTTAACAATTTCTTCTGCACCTGACCATCGCCTCACGTACGCCAAAGACCAAATATGTACTGAAGTTTTTCAAAAGAAGAGCTTTTTTTTAAATGCCCCAAATGGGGAAAATATAGATATTTAGTTTGTAGTGCACTTAATCCCCAATATTATTCATTCATTCTTTTTAATTAAAAAGTTAAGGTCCTTAATGGAAATCTTGCGGAACTCCAATTAAAAATGTATAAATACTTATACTGAACTGCAACTTCTACAACAATTTTTTTTTCACTGCACAGTGCACATACACAAGCTGAACAGTGTCCTCTCCCTCACCTCTCCTTCACGTAATGCGGAAAAATATATACATATTTAGGTCGAAGTCTTCTTAAAACCCCAATATTATTCATTCGTTCTATTATTTAAACAGAAAAGGCCCTTAATGGAAACCTCGAGGAACTCCTATTAAGTATTAATCTAAAAACTAGAGAGCTGAAACTTCTACTCAAATTTTACATTCATACCACGTTCACACTTTGCTCAGTCCCATTTACCCCCCTCCACCGCCGTCTTCCGCGTCAACCAACCTCATAAAATCTTATGGTAGTTGAGCGGCTAGATCTCTAATTAAAATCAATGAAATCTTTTATTTCATATTGATTTTCACGAATCGGTTACATGTATTTAATCGTTTCGCTTTCACTTCTGAAATATTATATCTACCTAAATCTTTATTTCCTTATAAAAAAAAACTACAACAAATCTTCTTCGTTCAAAAACTGTCGTTGTTTCTTCTCGATTGCCTTCAATACAAACAACAAAATGAAGTGTGAAAACAACAAAGCGCACATCCTTGGTGAATAAATTTCGATTAAAATTAAACAATGATTTTTATTTTTGTTTTATTTATTTCCTGTTGAATTCCTTTTACAAAGTAAAAACTTTTTGTATTACAAAAAACAAAATACTCTTCATTCCTTAAACTCTTAATATCATTGCAATGAAGAGAAAAAGAAAATCAAAACATTCTACCTCGATATAGAAAGAAACGTGTGGTTCATTTAAAAAAAAAAAAAAAAAAACAAAAAAACTGCAATGCAACGTGTGATTAAACATTTTATTTTATTTTACATTTTTGTTCATTCTTTTTTTTTTGTAAATTGTTCGATATTTGTTATATGTGTAACCACCTCTAGTATCCGAAACTCATCTGGTCCAATATATCTCCATCTCTGAATCTAGACATAAAAAAAAATAAAAAAAAAAAAACAGCAAAAAAATGCCTTCAAGGGGGAGTCGAAACATTACAAAACAAAATATCCAAAAATACAGGAGAATCCGCCACCATAACCAAAAGAAACGAAATAACATCAACAAAAATATAAAAAAAAAAAAAAAATAGCAAAATAATCCTGGAATTCCTTTGTTTTCCTATCAGAATATACAGTTGAAAAATTAAGCTCAAAAAAACAAAACTTCACACAAAAGCGAGTTGCAGATGGAAAAGATATACCTACCTACCTATACGAATCCATCCAGCAGATGAGAATTGGGCATTCGAATTCGATGTAGGTGCAAAGTTTTATTTTTATATTTTTTTTAAATTTTTATTTCAATTATTTGTGAAATTTTTGGCAAAAATACTCCGATTCCTTTGTGTGTATGCATATGGTTCCAATTTTCTTCTTTTTTTTATTTCGTTTTTGTTTTGTTGTTGCAAAAAATTACTTTTACTTAACATGCAACACCTATTTTAATGAATTTTATTTTTCCCTTTTTTTTTATTTTATTTTATTTCCCACACAAAATGGTAGAACAAAGATACATTTTGTTTACACTTTTTTTTTGTTGAATCAAAATCGCAGTCTTCCTTTCCCTTCTACTGCTGCCGTGGGGACTAAAATAAGGACTTTTAAGACATATTGTGGTTATATAGAAACATACAAGTCAAAGAAGAGGCGATTTTTGTTTTTTTTTTTTTTTTAATTTTTTTTTTTGAAATTCGTTTTCGGGAATATCTGTCTACCAGATGGGATTGAGTATGGGATTTTCACGAATTTTTTTTTTTTTTTTTAACCACAGAAAGAGGCATTGCAATTGATTTATTGTCCTGAGGATGTAAGGAGTGAGTGCTAAAGAATGAGATGTTCGTTTTTACATTGTTCGGAGAGAATCGGGTAAATTAAATTGCAAAACGAAGAAAACTGTATACATATTTTCTTTTACGAATAGGTAGGTATATGTAAATGGAAGTTGATTTTAGTTACATAGGTACATACATATTTTATTTTTTTTTTTGCTGGTGAAAGATAAAATAACACAGATGTGAATATTTTTCCTTGCTATTTCGAGTTGACAGGCGGTAAATGATAAACCAAATACATATTTAAATTGAATTTTAAATTAAAATATAAATATATTACAAAATTTTAAGCAAATATGAATATCAAAAACTTATAGGTACAATAGACCTTTTTAAAGTAGGTATAATTTGGTTTTTACCAAACACCAAGGTAACAAGTAACAAGGTTGTAAAGTTAAAGTTTCAGAATTTTCATCATATGAATTTAAACTTGCAATCTTGTGTGCGTTTTATTGGCAAGAATGAAGGGGACCTAATTTTCTTCTGAATCTTAGATTAGAAGAACTTTCCATTACAAGGGACACTCCCCGAGAAAAATATTTTTTTTTAGGTGGCATAGGCTTGGATTCGAACCCAAGACCTTCGTAAAAACTTATATCATCACGTCACGGGCTACTTTCAGTATAATAACTCATTCAAAATAACTTCGGAAGAATCAAATGACCAGAAAACAAAACAATAATGGCGTGGGATAGAATCTGTTTTTATAAGCTATTTTAAACGGTGACCACGGTTGGGATGAAGTTTTTAGATATACCTATTACCTATACCACAAAAGCTCTTCAGTACAGGCATCGAGTTCGTGAAGAAGATTTTTAGAAAACAAAAGTTAACATATGTATTTATAATTAGGTAAACGTTTATTTTACATTCATTAATTTTGATTACTACCTATGACTAAATAATGTTAATCAGTAGTAAAATGTCAATCTGGTAGACGGCCAAAACCTTAAGACTTTCTGATTAAAAACAAATATTGTAAAATATTGTATTACATTGTTTAAATAAAGATAAATAAAAAGTCAACTAACCTAAAAAAAACTAAATTATTATAAGCATTTTGGATCCTTCCTCTATGAGCAAATTAATCCAATGCAAACTAATCGAAAATTATATTCCAATCACAAATTTTGTTTATAAAATTAAATTATTTTGTCTGGAAATCAAAATAAATCAATGAGTCAACATTCAATAAGTCAGTTTTATCAATACCTACAATGGAATCAGTGATAAAATCCCTAGTCTGGCACCTTTTTTTCAAAAAAAAAAAATTATAGGTAAACACTTTTACGGTGTCATTTTGTAAACAAACAAACAAACAAACAAAAGTGTATGCGCCTACCTCAAAAATAATAATTTCTCTTACCTCAATTATCCCACCTACATATACACCTGCACGCTTATTGGTATCAATTCAGGGAACAGAGAATCAACGAAAAACATTGTTCTATCTCAATAGCATGCGCCATAATAAAGTCACATGAGGACACGACAGGTATCCTAACAGGTATATGTATACACCTAGAGATCCCTCCTAAAAGATATAATAACAAGGACAGACCGCCCTATTTGTTGACTCTTTCCCTCTTCTCTTACCAAACAAACAAAAAAAAAAACAGGAGTTACGGCGCACAAACTGTTTAGACATGCTGTCGGCTTTTTGGGAAAATGATTTGTTGTTATCGTGCGTCGGTCGTGTCGGTGTAAAATCGTACCTAACCTAACCTACCTACAACAATTGCGGTTTCACCTGTATTAACTGTATCCATGATGGTGTATACTGTTGTTACCTTTTATATCTTTTGAAGCGAGACGTGTCTACCTACGGTGTGGTTGGTATAAAAGAATGATTCATGTTTTGTTTTGACGGAACGAATAATTTTATGGTAAACATAAACCTGTAGAAAAACGTGATGTCTGGCGGTTGACATGCAGTAAACAACAACGATGATGATGGTGATGGTGATTTAGATGAATGGCAGTCAGTAGCAGGTATAAAGATACTTACAGGTGATAAGTAACTTGTTTTCTGATTTATGACTACGTCACGATTGGTTGGTTTTTGTTGGCCGTGGTGTTTGATTTGTGACTTAAAATTTGTTTTTTAATGGCGGAGACTGAAGTTCCGGTTGAAAATAAGCGTGGTTTATATGGTCTGGGAAGAGGCAGACTTGAAGAGTTTAACAGCTACAGTGAGTTAAAATTTAAATTGTAGTTTAAATGGGTAGAACAAAACTGATGCTCAGTTCAGGTTAGAACTCAGAGTAGTTTTAAAAACCAGTTCATGATAAAGACTGGAAATTGCATTGTGAAATACCAATGCAAATGGCAAATATTTTTTCTACAGATTTTGACTGAGTAAATTTTATCTTATAAAACTATTTTCTTGCGTTGGGCGCCATTTAAGAGCTAAGTGAATATTTTAGTAACAAACCTCAGACGAAGGTGCTATTGATAAAATCAAGAAAAAATGGTAGAAAACGTAGCTTTCATTAAAAAAAATATCGAAATCGAAGTGTGGCATCGTGGTAAGGAGTGAAGTTGGACTTAACCTTGAAAATGCAGGATAATCTCGTATTGTAAAACTGACCATAAGTGCTACTTAAGCTCATATTTCTTCTTTGTTTACTGAAAACAAAAATAGTTAACGATTCTCCTCCATGTTATACTATGAAAGTCAAGGCCTGGAATATGTATATTGAACGTTGGGCGCCATTTACCAGTTAACCAAAACTAATTAAATAAATAAATATATAGAACCAGGACTTTTATAAGTTACAAATCTCAACCATAACGTTGTGCTTGATTGGCAGGAATAGATGGAACCTTCAACTTTCTCCAAAATCAATTGGTCAATTACTTGCAAGAGGCAGCAACCCACGAAATGTCTTTATTTTTAGGTGGTATAGGGTCAAAATCGAACCAAAGAACTTCGGAGTAACAGACCTACGCACTAATCATTACGCCACAGACAACGTATACCTAGTAGTAAAATCCATAAAATCAGTAACCTATTTATTTCTTTTTTGTTATATTCTCTTCATTTATTTTTAATATGCTGTTATTGCTAAGATTTCTTCTCAATTTACTGCGAAAAAATTAAAAATTCTTTCAAGATTCAAAATAAGTCTTCTATTTTCTATGGAAGTTAAAAATAAAGCTACGTATATGTACATTTGGAGTTGGGCGCCATTTGCCCCTCAACCAAATAAATGACGCTGACATACTAGAAGAAGAAGTGAAGAGTTTTTAATTACCTATAGTTAACAATTTTTTTTTTCAAATTTATATTTAAGGATTATAATTTAAGATTTCTTCTCGATTAAGTGTAAAATTTGACAAAAAAAAATATAAACATGACTGAAGTTTGTTTATTTTTATTTTTTAATTACAGTCCTTCAATATTTACTATTGAAGCTGAAACTAAAAAAAAAAAAACATTTGGCGTTGGGCGCCATTTACAGTATTCAACCAAAACGTATTATGTTAAGGTTAAAGTGCCAAAGAAAATGCTGGTAGAGCTTAATGAACAGAATAAATGTTTATTGTGTACCTTAATATGTACCTTAATATGTACCTTAATAAGAAATTTTCTGTTAACCAGTTAATCAAAATTGAGAATGTTTTAAAATGTATGTAGCCATACAGAACAGTGATTTGTGACAAAACAAAATAATAAGCTGTTCAATTACTATGCCAATATCAAAGTATTTCAGTTTTTTCAACTTTCAGTGTGTAAATCAATAACAAAATATATTAATGAACATTTATTGTTGGGCGCCATTTAGTGGTCAACCATAATTTATCATTTTAAACCGAATATTTTGTTTTTATTTTAAATCTTTAATTAATAATATCTTTAATTAATAATAATTAATAATAATTAATTTAATATCTTTAATTAATAATAACAAAGTTTTTCACATCATTATACACATCACTTATCATTTTTATCAAAAGAATTCCAATTTGCAAATTTAAAACTAGAAAATAAAAAAAATTATTTAGATAGTTTTTTTTTATTGATGGATTTCCATATAGCTATAATTTCAAATGCTCTACTTTCACACAGAAAAAAAAATACACACCTCCCTGATTGTATTTTACCACAAAATGATTTAACCATTTCAATAAAAACTTACCCCCAGCTAACAAACAAACTCCAAAACGACCAATATAAACAAACCATAAACCTATCACTAAACAGTTCTCATTTCGATTTGTATCATATCCAATCCCATTTTCATTTTCCCAAAGGTGTGAATTTTGATGTCCGTATATATATTTAGGCATATCCATATAAAATACACATAACGCACATCCCTTCTCGGTATCACCTATTTTCAATAAAAACGTGTATATGCATTTTCAACAACAACAAAAAATAAAAAAAAATAAAACTGTTTACATTCGAATTTATTTCAAAAATAACATTTTCCTGCTCATAAAGAAAGAAGTTTCCTATATCGATACCCTTTATTTCCCTCCAGATATTTTTTTGATCTATAAAGCACACTATACATTTTTTTTTCGTTATTGGAGAAGAATTTATTTATTAAACTGTAGACACCTTCAATTAATATAATTATTTTTGATCACCAATAACTGTTAACATTAAGTTGCTTAAGTTCTTGTTGAATTAAAATTTATGTAAAACAACCAGAGATGCCAAATATAAATTTCAAAATTTAATCGCATTTTCATCTTGGTGAATTTAAAAAAAAATCGAAAATTTATTTGAATGTAACCGTTTAATTTTTTATGGAATTTTATGTGACACAAATTAAAAAAAAAAAAGGCCACAATGGTATCAATAAATTGTGTTCTATTTGAAAATTATTATTACATTTAGTATATTTATATTAAGTTCCCTTTTCTTTTTGAATAAAATGTTTAAAATGTAAATCAGTTGAATAAGATATAAATTGAGATGTTAACATATCCTTAAGCAATCAACGAATGAATTAAAAATAAAATAAGACAACGAAGAAGTCAATGAACAAATAAACGAATAAACTAACGAGTCAACGACTGAATTAACGAACAAAATGATCAATTGAACGACTTAACGAATAATCTAATTCATTTAGTGTTACCAGAGTCAATTTTTTATATAAATCCAAAATGAATTATTATAAATTCTTAAAATTATTATTTTATTTTATTTTATTGAATTGTAACCTTTTTGATTTGTTATTTGTTTCGGACCACAAATTTAAAAAAAATCCTCACAGCACCAATCATTTATATATTTTCTTTTGTTTTATTAAAAATAAAAAAAATTCATGTCACCTCCCAACATAAAATTTGGCAAATGTCTGTATGTTGTCTTCAATGAAATAGATAACACGTGCTAACTTAAATTTTCAACCAATCAAATGGTTGCTTTTGTTTTTAAAATTAGCTAAAATAAAAAAATATACATATGTATATTGCGTCGTTGTCGTGCCAAAAGAAATAATTATCTAACAAATCATAGGAGGAGGGAACTAAAACTATTTGCAAATATTTAAATAGGTATAAGTTTAGTTTTTTTTTTTGTACATAAGTAATCATTTGTTAGCATGCTTGTTTCCTATAAATGTATTCATAAGAAGGAAACAAACAGTTTGAAAAG
This sequence comes from Epistrophe grossulariae, assembly GCA_929447395.1. Classification (NCBI taxonomy): domain Eukaryota; kingdom Metazoa; phylum Arthropoda; class Insecta; order Diptera; family Syrphidae; genus Epistrophe; species Epistrophe grossulariae. Next base: position 142,641,795 of record OV839567.1, on the reverse strand, counting down.
AAATATAATAAATTATATAAACACGCATTTTTTTGTATCGACGCGCCACCAACACTCTCATTGATTTTCAATCCTTTTTTTTTTGTTGGTTTTTGAATTTATTGAAGCAATTAAAAAAAAAAAGAATAAGGTGAGAACAAAGGCGTGTAAAAAATAAGATGCATTATTATCAACATCATCATCGGGCTCATCATCCTTTGTGTCATAAATGATGATCCAAACATATGGATGCAGGCGGTGTGACGGTGATTGTATATGTACATGGTGGATTGGTCTTTTTTTTCATTCTCAGTGGCTTCGGTTTTAAAATTGATGCAAGAAGGTGAACGATGATTTTTTTTTCTCTGATGTGTTTTCTGATGCTGCTGTTGTGGTGTGATTTGATTTCACGTTTTTTTTTTTTTCTGTTAATTATTTTTATTGAAACTGACGCTCGCAAAATTTCCACCGAACGAAATCCGAGCGTTTATCGACAAAACAACGATGATGAGCAATGTGGCGAAGACCGCGACGTGTGTGTCGATATGGCTAAGGATGGTGGGCTTTTGTTTGCTTCAGAAAAGCAAGGTATACAATAAACTTGTGTGGTCTAAACAAATGATCTTTTTTTTTTTTTTTAATTTGATGACAGGAAAAGAAAACATCAACGTCTCATCCAATTATGAATATAATGGGGGAGATACGGATGTAGGTACCTAATATACACCTGAAGATATGGGTTGAATGTTTTTTTGAGAGCAGACGTTATAGATTGTTTTGTTTGAGATTGTGGGAACGATTAACCAGGAAGGTTTAGCGTTGCATTGTTTTATTTATTGCGGGTGGCAATGGTACTTCACTCCTTGTCTGGTAATATATTATAGAGCTATAGTTTTTCTATTGAACCTTAGCTTCAATTGAAGCCCACCTGTGTAGAAGTAGTGGCTCATTTTAGAGAATTCTGGGAATCGAAAGCGGAAAATAGAGTAATGTACAGAATTTCACAATCGTCCACACCTGGAGCTTCAGTCCACACCTGGAACTTCAGTCCACACCTGAAGTGGCTGGTAAACCAATAGATCTTAACCCAGTAGCCCTAACAGATATCGCCCAACAAGAATTTTTAGGAATCGAAATCTGGAAGCGGAAAGTGGAGAATTGCAGGGAATTTCACATTCGTGTGGTGTGGTTAAAGAACTTCAGCCTAAACATGTAGTGGCTGCTATACCAAAAGATCTTAATCCAGGAGCCCCCTAACAGGTATCGCCCAACAAGAGAATTCTGGGAATCAAGGGTGGAAAATAGAGCAGATATTGTAAGAATTTCACATTCCTTATGTTCGGTTAAAGAACTTCAGCCTACATTAATTGTAGTGGCTGGTAAACCAATAGATCTTAACCCAGTAGCCTTAAGTATATTTCGCAACAAGAGAATTCTGGGAATCGAAATCTGAAAGCGGAAAATATAGTATTTTAAAGAATTACAAATTCGTGTAGTGTGGTTAAAGAGCTATGTAATCTCCAGAAAATGCGATCAAAGACTCCTTAAATTCAGTTAGAATTCTGGATTGTTCAAAAATGTTCTTTTCATAACCAGTTTTCCACTTTTTATTTGTCGTAATTTATCTTTTTTACTATTCCATCTAAGAAGTGGCAATCAGTAAGTCCAAATGAGATGAAGTGCCGATCTTCAAACCGTACCTGACCTTCTTTCGTCACTAAATTCTTCTAAAGGGCTTCAATTTGGTTGAAAAATATGAAGAATCCGGCTCGAAGGACCAAATTAAAATAAAAAAAAACAAATTCATAGATTACAAAAGAGCATTTGCATATTATCTTTCATGCAGATGTTCAACAAAAGCCATCCAACCACCGACCTTATACTTTAAGCAAATCAATTTCCATTACAATTTTGTTTTTTTTATACTTTTTGTTCAACAAACTACATTCCATCAACAGAAGACAAAAAATTAAAAAAAAAATCCTTTTGCACTTACGTTCCACATGTATCCACTTTAACGCCCGACCCGCAAATGTGTGCGCTTTTGAACATCAATCATTTATTCACGGATGACAAGTAGTTGTATTCTTAATTTTTCATTATGAAAATCACTCATTATACACGGTGCAGTTTTCCTTCCTTGAACACAAACACAAACATACAAGGATTTGAAAAAGAGAGAGTGATAGATATACAATACAATCTTCTGTGTATACCCTACATACATATTATATACAAGCCATAAGATGATTAATTATACCCGCCCTATATATTTATTCATTTTTTTTTTCTTTTTCCTCCAAGGAATACAAGAAGCACAGCTATAAGGTATAATGAATCATATACGCCTTGGCTGAACTGATGGCTGCATCAGATTAATAATATTTCCGCTTAACTTGTACGAATGCTTAAATAATTAATAAAATTAATTTTTGAAAACAAATTTTTTGTTAAATTTTCAAATAATAAACAAGTTGAATTTTTTTTTTATTATTATTTTTAATTACCAAGTTAACATGAATTCATATACAAATTATTAAGTATTAATATCCATAATGGTGGAATTGCTTCTTTTTTTCTTGTTTCGTTAAATCAAACGAAACAACCAGACAAACAAAATTAATCATCAAGCAAAACACAAAGTCTACAATCCACACATAATTCTTTATTTTTTTTTGTTCAAATATTCTTATTGGGTTCTTAAAAAAATAATTATTTTTTATGAGATGAAATGTTTATTAAAATTTAAATAAACAATCTGACATTTAACTTAACGAATTTTTATGTACATGAATTCGATGCAAAATTGATTGCTTGTATTTTGTTTTGTTGATTTAACCAATGAAATAGATAAATCATAAACCTATTTTCTTTTTAGTGTGAAATCCTCTGACTTACGTCATTGAAATGTATTTTTTTTTGTTTCTGTATAAATAACCACAATATTAACTGTCAGGTCAGAAGCAGGTGAAGAAAACATAAAACTATACAAAATTTCGCATACAAAACCAACACATTCATTTCTGCAAAATGGATTGCTTATAACCCCCAATTTATGATAAACAATAAAAATCCAGACAGAGAACGACAAAATATACTAAATCGAAAAACAAAAAAAAAATAAAATAAAACAACAACATCAATGACAAATGAAGGAAAGTAAATATTCTGAATGTGGAATTTAGTTTTGATTGATTGGACCACTTGCAACTTAAAATAAAAGAGAGAGAAAGAGAGGCACAACACAACACAACACAACGAAATATTTTCAATGCAAACGAACCATAACGCGCCACGAACAACAACGATAGAGATGGCGACCACTATACCGTTACAATAACCAAAGCGACGCCATCATCATGAGGGTCGTAAAAACATTTTTATTTCTGAGGTGATATTTGTTAAAAATTCCCATTCTGTCAACGTTTTTTTTTTTTTTTTTTTTTTTTTTCAATATTTGAAAACAGTGCGTTTAAGCTAATCGATGACATTGTTTCCGTTTGGAGTTTTTTTTTTTTGTTAATTTTAGTTTAAAGAAAGAGATACGAGGAGCTAAACTTAAAAAACAAAAATTAATATCTTTTGATTTAAGTTGTCGCGCTGAACATTGATGTTAATTTGTTTAAAGGTTTAATTTTTTTTGCTTTTTTTGTTGATTCTGTTTGTGGAATGTTTTTAAACGTTAATAATTTTTGAAATTTAGATTTTTTTTTTGAAAAGCAAAAATGTTCCGGATTTTGTTTGGAATTGAAATTTTGAATTAGAACGTGTTTTTTTTTATAAAGGAAAATATTTTAGTATCTAATTAATTTTTTTTATTTAACAAATACTCCTTATTTTTTTAAAGGAAAATATTTTAGTAATATGGAATTACTTTTCTTGCATTTTAAATAGATTATAGCGAAGTGAATTTACGAAAGGAATCATCTATAACCTCGAAATAACTTATTTACAACAGAATCAAAACTATGAAATAAAATTTTTGATGAGTAATGTCATTTCGGACTGTTCTCCTATCAATTGAATATGAATACATCAAAGAATGAATACATAAACATTAAATAAGCAATTGTTGCCATTTAACAAAATGGTTTCTTCTTTCAAGATGTATTAATCACTTCTATTCATTTCAGATTGACAGATTTCCAGGGATGTCAGGGAATAAAATGAGAACATACTTAGAAAACAACTCTGAATAGTTAAACATATTTTTCAATCCAATTATTGGCTGGATAAAAACGAGATTGGTGCTAAACAATTTACATGTTAAATGCAACAACCACTTATCCTTTTCTGGACTTAACTTAACCCGAAGAATTTTCGGAGATTGGTTCCTATCCCGGAGAAAACTGTATTACCGACGGGAATTATTTTGTATGGAAATGTCAAATTATTTTTGATGACTTCGCTAATCTCCTATGTATTTTTTTTTCCAACCAATTCTCTCTGGGACTATTAAGAGAACGTGTTTATTAATAATTTCAAACATGAAAAACATGAAAAACAAGAAAATTTAAAAAGTACGACTGTCAGAATTTTCTTTGCTATATTTTCGGCATCCGGACATCTAATAACCAATATTCGAGATGAAAAGTTATCAAGGAAAAAATGTTCAGTATTGAGTTTTAAGAGAATTGCGGCAACCATAAATGATTCAAGAGACTCCACAAAATCTCCTAAGATTTGCTAACTCGTTTGGAAGAGATCTTTAATCGGGTTTTTTTGTAAATCCGGGGGGAACTGGATGAAAAAACGACGTCGGTGCTTAAAATTTGCGTGTTAATTGCAACAACTACTTATCCCCTGCGAGCTTAGCTAATCCCAGATAATTCTCGGGGCTTAACTTAACCATGTAGAAAAACTGCATTACCGGCATGAATTAGATACTTGTTATCGATAGTTTCTACGAAAACTCCATTTTGTTTCTGCATCGCTAATACCTGTTGTCCTTATCAGAGACATATATGCTGATGTTTGCATTTGCAGATGTTCACTGAGAATTTCGGCAATCTCACTTTGTTTATAAGACAATAATATATTGCGTAATTTAAAGGGAAATTATAAGAGGAATCACTTTCGATAGCATTCAAAATGTCCGCACAAATAAGAGATATGGAAAGAATTTGAAAATGTATGTAGTCCCATTTGGTGTATTAGCATTATTTTTTTATTTTTTTACTCGACTTTTTTGTAAAATATACAATTCGACACCAGTGAAGTTGTGTATCGTTGCTTCTTTAATCAAAAATATTTGTAATTCAAATTAATACAAATAATTAAACTATTTCCAATTTGGTCCTTCGAGCCGGATTACTGCTCACATTTGATTCTAATTTGATAGTGATTAAACTTAGGTACCTATTTTGAGAGGTTCTTAAATTTTATCACAAAGCATATCTTTCAACAAACTTTCAAAGATTTTTCTTTAATTTGATGATACTTTATCGACGTAATAACCAAGTCTACACAATAATAATAAACAATTCTTGTCTGGATTTTTTCATTATATGTACTTACATATTTCCATCAACATTATTATCATTCATTTTTAATTCTTTCAATTTCGTATTTAGCAAAAAAAAAAACAATTTAAAATCGTCACCTATGAATATAGAAATGTCTCAACAAATATTATACCTACACTCGTAAGTCTTAATTTTTTTTTTTAATTTCATAAATTTAGCAAATTTTTTGCATCATTTTGCAAATGTTTTTCGTATAGATATTGTTTTGTTGTTTTGCCCCATAAAGATATCTTTCAACATTACAATCTCCGATGTCAAATTTAATTTTTTTTTTGAAAATAAAAAATCATGTTCACGAAAAAAAAATATCTTACCCCAGACATTTTCCACCTGACAGCACATCTTTCACAAATTCAAAAATTTAAAAATTAATTTTCAACCTCTAATATTTTGCGAACACAAAAAAAAATAATCTTCAGTCTTCAGACAACAATAAAAAAAATAAATAAATAAATTCAAAATCACCTTTCTTTTTACACTTAATTCACAAAATTCACACCGTGACATCATGTTCACACACAGTTTACTTTTTATTTTATTTTTTTTTGTCTTTTGCTCTCAGGATGTATATTTTAATTATTAATTCTCACCTACAAAATGACTTTGCAAATATGAACAACAACAACAACAAAAAATTAATTTCATCTTCTTCTATTAATTTGTCGTCTGTGATAATTTTCATGCCAAAATTCTTATACATTTTCTTACCTGGTGCATCCAAGTGTTATAAATTTATGCAATTAAAATTAATATTCATCGTTTAATTTTACGTCGACAATATTAAGGATGCTTTCTTTTGAGTTTCTTCTTCTTTTTTTTTTTATTAAATAATTATTATTTAAAAAAATATTCACCTGACAAAGAATATAATAATAATTTCCCGTCATCATTTTTTGTATATTTTATAATTAAATTATACCTTTATTGTAAATGAGGTGGAACAAAAATGCTTTTAAGTATTTCAATCTAATAGATATGTATTTCATATGAGTTGTTTTTGTGTGGTTTGTATATGAATATGAATATGTGGCGTCTTTCCATGATCTATCTTCAGTCTCATGGGACCGATCTAGATTGTCCAAGGAACGATCGTTTAAATTTTGTCTTCTCGCTTAAAAGATCATAAATTAAAAAAAATATTTATATATATAAATATGTGTATCTAGGTATATAAAGAACAAAAGTCAACCATCAGGGGAGCTTTCATATATGATTTTATTGCGTTTGCTTTAGAAAATATATCACTAGAACGGTGGATTTTTTTTTGTTGATTATTTAAAACCAATCCAAGTGTAATAAATTTCCAGATACTTTATCGTGACAAGCGAAGGATTTAAAACCTATACACAACAGATTATACCACTGTTTCTTTATATTTATATCTAAGTATAAACTTATTTACAAATATGTGACTTAGCATATGTTGTGTGTTGCAATTGCAATCACAATGTGTGTCTTTTATAGTTTTTTCGCAGCTGGAACACAAAACGGCAGAAAAAAAGATGTATTTTTAGATACTTTACACCTTTTTCCAACTAAATACCGCACTCTTCTATATTTATATATATTATGTTTCGAAGAACTTTATAAAATGAGAGTAAGTACCATCAGGCAGTTCCAGGTCCGGATTGTCAATAAGAAAGGGAAGGCGCTAACTCCGAATTAAATCAGCAGAAAGTGCCCTTTCTTTCTGAAACTACATTTTTACGTTTTCATTTAGCAAAAAGTTTTGAAAAAGTAAAAATGAAGAGTGACGTAAGTTTTTTTTTTTAATTTTATGGTTTAAATATTTCGTAAAAACTCTCAATAAATCCTCAGGCCCAGTTTTTCAGTATTGGTTTAATTTTTGGTCAAACTAAAATTGGCTTAATCTGACTCAACACACGACCCCGTCAATAAAAAGTAGAACGAACACTGAACATCTTCAGGACCCCTCAAATTATACAATGATTTTTTCCTAATGTTTAATTCTCTTAAGATGTACGATGATGACAACTTACAGCACTTAAGTTTATGTATTATATCAGTTCGAAAAGTTCCAATTTGTGGCATCCAAACTGACGATGTTCATGGTATATGCTTAGCAAACAAAGAAAAATCAAGCAGTCACAGTTTTAGTCCACGTTGGACACTACGGAAACGATTTCACTATCGAAACAGAGATGGCGACACTATGGGGCGTTATGAAAAGGTCGATTTTCTTTGTGTCACCATCTCTTTTCCCATAGCGTTCTGTCAAAAATATCTATTCAGTTAATCCGGAGTTAACTTACAAGATTTGGGTAGTTAATTTGGGATTTAAAATGAAAACATATCTTAGGTTTTAACTCCGAAACTAGGGTGATCTGAAAAAAATAGGTCTATAAAACTGGACAAACTTCAAACTTTAATTTTTTTTTAAGAACAATTGGCATTGACGGTACATCATTGCTAAGTCCAGCCATGGGCACATATGATGGCCGTTTGGTGTCGGGCGACGCAAGGAAAATAAAATCCAGTGTAGCGGCTGCCTTATGCAGTCAATATGCCTGCCAAAGGGAAAAGGTGCATTTTGGTGATATTTTTAGATTTTTCTGCAGTGTCGGGTCGAAGTGGCATTCAAAGGATGCACAGCTCAGATATACAGTATAGCTTGGATACACAACATCAGTTATAGGTTATAGATATATTTTGTAGGTAAAATACGTATCTATATACATTTATAGACGACTGACGCACCAATTTATCCCAATAAACTCTCAGTCTCAGTGTGTGAGAATTTTATAGCTTCGTTGATGCTTGACTTATTCTCTGATGTCTGGATGTTTGAGGGCTTCAGATGTTGGAGAAACAACACATAAAATATGTACATATATCCAAAAAAAAAAACACGCAACTTCTATGTCACATGAGATACATTTTTAATGATGATTACCTTGAAAAATTTTCACTCATTTGAAGTTTATTTTAGGACATGCACGCATATTTTTATTTTTTTATGTTATAGATACATTGCGTATCTATAGAAGCTGGTGGTGCTGCATCGTAAAACAAGGCGAAAAATTGAAAACTATAAAAAATGCATAAATCAAATTGTTCTCAATTGATGATCAAGGTATGTGTATAAACAAAATACCGGTAAATAAAAAATGAAAAAAAGAAAAATGAAACACAATATGGAAAATATAGATACATATTTATACGTCGTCATGCACTGAAGTGGAGGGGGGGAGAAGCAGAGGACAATTAATTAGATTGAAGAGCACAACATCACACAAAATATATATATTTTGTATATCTTCTCTTAACAAGCAACCCATCAGAAGAGCAACATTTAGGACATACACACTCTACAACATAACACACTAACTATCTAGATATTTACTGTATATCTACAAAGCGCGACAATCATGTTGACGTTAAGTTTTATTAAATGATCTATTGAAGAGGGGTGTTGAATTGTGTGGGATGAATGAACATCTATCTGCCAGTGCATCTAAACTAAAACAAAAGCTACAACAACAAAATATTTAAATGATGTAGTCGTAAAAATACAATTGATTAGATAGCCTGAATATCAATATGGGAATATGTGGTAGATAAATCTCAGGTGGAATTGGATGATGCTTTTGAAAATTACCTTTGTAGAAAAATAAGATAAAAAAAGTTATTTTGAGATTGACTTACTCAATCGATATGCAAAGAAAGACAACCTATATATACCAGCACAATTTATAGTATGTAGTTTGTAAACCTGTAAATTATATGGAATCACATACAAAATTAAGCAGTTTTATATTTTTTATTGGTCCTTCGAGCTGGATAAAATTGGTGATTGTGTTAAGTTACTCGTGTTGAAAAGATTCTTTGGATTTCTAATTTCTGTCAAATTCTATTTTATTGGATTCTTATGAGGGAATTGCAATTTCGATAAAATAAAACCTCTTTGTTATTTTTAAAAGCCAAATATATCTTATACTACTTTTTAATTAGAGCCAAAATGAGTTAATTTTTTTAATTTTACAGAAATAAGGTTTCCATCACAAATTGAGTAATTTCGTTTGACCGATAGAATTTGTTTTGTCCATTAATTGTTTGTTTTTTTCTGTTTCTGTTTTTTATACATCAGATTTTGACATTTTCAATGGATTCCATCACTTTGAATAGATTCCACAGGGGTGTGTTCGTAATCATTGCACAAAACAAAATTCTTACTAAATTTCATGCAAAATTGGTGGAAATGATCTCATTTCAAAATGTGAATTTGTATGGGAAATGAGATAATATCGCATTGAATTTTTAAATCTTAAATAAATTTTAAATTACCTCATTTGCCCTGAAAAAAAAATATCAAAACCAAAATCTCTTGTCATATAGTTTTTCAAACCTTCAAACTCGATTTCTCAAAGCAATAACTTCTTTTCACAATAAACACATTTAAAGCATTTACTAAAAATTCTCTATAAAACTATCAGTTACTTGATCCATTGCGTCAAAAAGGTGGCAACTTTAAATTAAGATTTTTTTTTTTTATTAAATTTGGTTCCTCGAGCCGGATAAATACTAAAAATACAATAATAAACTAATACAAGAAGCTATTAAAATCCAAGAAATGTCTTTCTTATATCCGAGTTCGAGGGATGTCCCTTTGGTGTTATAACCCAAATCAACAATCAAGGTGATACAAAAAAACAATAATGGTGTAAGGCCCAGTTTTTCAGTGCAATATCATCTCATTTTCAAAGTTAAACCAAAGATAATTCTTAAAAAACATTTTTCAGTCAATTAAGTACGCGAGTTAACTCAACTTATCCAGAGTTAAATTTCTGGATTAACTGAAATTAAAGTATCTGAGAAATTCGTGTCAGAACTGAATAGATTTTTCTGACAGATGTATGTCAAAACAATATTAAAATAGAGAGGTTGAAACTTCGCAAAGATGAGAAGATTATTTGACAAATAAAAAAATCTTAAATTTAAAATTTAGTCATTCGAGCCGGATTATGATGAAATTTTGTTTATTTTATTACTTTTATTCAACAATAGACGTACAAAATTAAAAGAATATAATTTAAAAAATAATTATAATATGAATTTGATTGATTTGATATTGGAGATTTTCAACGTATTTTTTTATGAAATAAATAAAAGATATTATTTAAACTTATTTTATTTATTTATTTACTTAAATGCATTTCGGAAGTTAGGCCTCCATCGTCAGTAAGTTTTATAACTGAATTGGTATGTCTGAGAAATTCGTGTCAAAACTTAGTGACGATGGAAGCATAGCTTCCGAAATCTGTTTTTAAGTTATTTAAAATAATATCTTTTATTTATGAATTTGATGAAAATAATATTGAACTTTTAGAAAATACAAATAATAATTGAGTCATAACCTTCATTTCGGAATATTATTAGTTAGTTAGTTAGTTAAATTTTATTCGTAAACATTTTATAATTTTTTTTTTTTAATTTCACAATTATAGCATTGACTTTTGCCGTCAGCCGGAATATAAATAAACACTGATTTTCCTTTCTAAAGGCCTCAAAATTAACAATTTAAATTTTCGATTATAGTTTTCAATGAAGGCTATAACTGGCTCAAACACCTAAAAAATGTTTTTCAGTACATTAAGTACACAAATTAACTTAACTTATCTAGAATTAACTCTCTGGATTATGAATGTGTATCAAAACAATATACAAGAAGATTATTTGACAATTCTTCAATAAATTTTCATAAAAAGCTGAAATTTAAAATTTGGTCCTTCGAGCTGGATTATAATGAATTTTATTTATTTTGTTACTTTTATTCAACAATAAATCTAAGAAATTATAAGAAAAGAATATTGAATTTGATGAACAAATTTTTGGATTTTTGGAAAAATTAAAAAAAAAACGTTAATATCCTGCAAAACAACACAATTAAGTCCTTATAGAAGTTCATAAAAGTCTTTGATGTTATTTTTATCCAAATGATTGAATTTAAATTGTTGTCTATGAACATTATCCCCAAGCCTATCATATATGTATATACCTAGTTAAAACAATAACTAATCGTCCAAGCTTGTTTTTTTTTTTGTCGGTCGGTACCTATAAAAAATAATAAAGTATAATCACTGAGCATTCTTTTGTGATATAAAATTATCTATAAATTCATTATTGTTATTGAGGGCTCAAACACTATATTCATTAATGTTAATTAAAATCTGCCTATAAGTAGTTCAAATAGCATATAATTTTCACACTACTATATACACAGTTTATACGCAAGGCACATTACACGCTATATTAACTATATGCTCTATAGCTATTGTAGAGTTTTGTGTGTTTTCCAATTAAGGCTTGAAATATTTTCATAGATAGATGAACATTTTTATAGAACTTTTGAAAAGAAAAAAGAATATTATTTACTCATCAATTTACGTTAGTAATTATTGTAAATGCTATTTTGAATTAAAACGATGATACACTCGTAAGGCTATAAGATTTCTAAAAGGAGGCATACAATTTTTAGACCGACAGAAAACTTTAATGACGACGCACAACTTTTTATTGACGACTTATCACAAGAACTCGAAATTAAATATTTTGTTTTTTTTATAAATATGCATTTTTATTTCTGCAGTATGTAGGTGGATAGGTACTTAAAAAGAAAATAAGATTTGACGCAACTGAATATATTAATTAATATTTTTTAATTAGTATAGACCTTAAAAATGCACATTAAAATGTAGCTGCTTGTCCTAGAATTCTTCAAAAAGTTTAAATCACAGCAGCAAAAAAAAAAATATAGCAATATTAATATAATAACAAAGTCTTAATCTATTAAATAAATCATATGTCACTAGAATTAATTAAAATGCCAGTTTAACAACCAAATAAAAGTCGTTAAAGTTGACAATGAAACCAACAGAAAAAAATAACTTTTGTTACATTTAAAAGAGCACAACAAAAAAAAAAATTAAAAAAAAAAATGGCAAATAATTTATCACTTTCACCTAAAAGAAAATTAATAAAACTCATTCAAGTCATTCTCTTCTATAGATATCCATCTATCTACCTCTAAAATATATGTTGTAGATATATTTTGTGCTTTTGAATTCACCTGTTCCGAGTGGGTGTATTATTTCAAATAGCTCGCTTATGCTTACAAAAAAAAAAAACAAATATAAATACCTACATATACATTTTTTAAGAAATTTAATAATATATATATATATTTTTCTGGCATGTTGTTTAACTATAACTACACACACGAATGCTATTAAAATTTCAACGCAATAATATTATTTTTTTTTGTTATGTTTTTCGTGCGAATAGACGCATACAATTAAAAGTGTAGTTTATTGTATCTTTGAGGAAATTAACACTAAAAATTATGAAAGTTATGTGCCCTATGAACTGTGAATAGCATAAATTTCTTATACCTATATAACATACAAACCTGCAGCCGCCATCAAAAACATAAACTAAAAGATACTCATTTAGCAATAAAACTTTGAATGACATCTTGTATATGTAGGTATATATATTTTATTTGTGAGGAGAAAAAAAAAAAAAGATTAAAGACAAAATACATTCTTTAGATGTTTATAAGATTTTTTCTTTTGTTGTTTTTTTTTATATTTGTTTGTCTTTATCTTGGCATTATTTTGCAAAAACATCTAATAGGTCAACTTAAATGTATGTTGTCAATGTTAAAAATTAATGTTAAACTTATTAAATTAGACAGCATACACCTTTTGGGTGTTCCGCATTTTAGTTGAATAAAAATAATGTGTATAAGCTCTCTCTAAAATGTTTTACGATTTTATCGTCAAAAAAGTTACGACTCAATGGGGACTTTTACGACTTGAAACTTTGTATAAGTTAAGTGAGTTGTGTGATAGGTGGACTAACATCTGGTCGAAATTAAATAAAATATAAAACGCATTGACGTAATTTTTAAAAATTATTATTTATGACTTTTTTTTGTTAACTTAGCAGGGCCTATATAGAATTAATGTTAATATTTTAATAAGAACAATTTGAGAAAAATAATTAAGTGCCTAGCAATTTTGGTCTTTATTTAACGAGCTTAACCTGGCTTAAATTAAATTGTCTTTCTTCATTAAACTTGATTTTTAGGTTTTTAATGATAAATGTTTTTTTTACAACTCCTTATTCCTGGGTCAAGAATGTATGTATTTCCTGTTCTAAAATAAAGTGTGTTTTTTTAGGTAAAGATCTTTAAATTGAAATAAAAAACATACAAATGTTTTAAATATCAATAAAATTGGTATTTCCCGATGAGTCTCATCATGTTTTTCAAAATAAATTTGAACAATTTGCAAACGTTATTCCGGTGTTAGTTATACTTATGATGAATTGGGAGACCAAACAAACTTAAAAAAAAACGTGAACTGTCAAATCAGCTGTCACAGAAATCAGTGTTGCCAATTTAAAGATCTCGGCCGTTCATTCCAGTTTGGTTGCTTATAAGAAACATATTTGCTTAAAATATGTATAACCAGCTCAGGAAATTTTTGACAAACAATAAAAACAAACAAAAATGCGAATATATAAAATATACATAATTTGTTTTTGTTTGCCTTAAAAAAAAGGGAATATAAAAACTTTGTAATTTTTTTCATGTACAAATTTAATGCTCTGGTTATACTTTTTGAAAAAAAAAAACACAGCTTATAATATTTGCAGACTGAAAGGCCCATTTTTCTCATTGCTTTTCATTGCTTTTTGTAGATTTAAAAAATGAAAATAAATTGGTCCTTCGGCCCGGATGATTATTTTTTTCTATGCCATAAATACTTAGCAATGAATAATTTGGAATTTATTAATTTTTATTTAAAAATTTTTCTACAGAAATGATCATCTCTGGTTGAAAAAAAATTAAAGTTTCTGCCATATACTCTTACCTATACAAAACAATCATAGAAAAGGTATTAATGTTCTTGAAATAACAATACAGTAAAACCCGCTTTACAATCACTTCAATACCACATTTCAAAACCAAACCGTTTATCAATCGAATTTGATCAAAAAAATAAAATTCAAATTTGTTCCTCAAGTTTTGTTTTTGTTTTTTTCGAAAAACATTTATCCGTCGCGTCGCGTTGGATAATCCACTCTTGTTAATAATTCAAAAGAATTTTAACTAAGAAACCGTAGAAATTTTAGGTATTTTCTATAGAAAAACAAAAACATGGTAGTTCGAGCCGGATAACTAATTCCACGATTCAAACTACAAGAATAGATTGCTTGGATTATTCTCCAATTTGCATATATTACGGCCTTGCTGTTATTAAATAGTGCTAAAATTTTCACTGATCAATAAAAAGGTATCAGCTTCCTGGTGGGTCTCAAATCAGCAAACTTTAACATTAGTAAAGAAGAAACAAGTTATTCCAAAAATTTCGTAAAGCCGCAAAACTGGCTTATTATTAATAAGTAATTTAAATAATTAATTAAGATCTATAAAGTTGTAAGTAATAAATAAAAATATAAACTAAGAAACCAGTTATTTCATGTATTTTCAAACAAAAAACACATAGGTCCAATCCGTCGCGTTGGATAATCCACTCTTGTTTATAATCCAAAAGAATTTAAACTAAGAAACCACAGAAATTTTAGGTATTTTCTATAGAAAAACGAAAACTTGGTAGTTCGAGCCGGATAATTAATTTCATCAGATCAATTAAATTTGGCAAGGCGTGTGATTGTCAACGCAGAACACAACAAAGCCTGCGACCACCTCCATTTCAATTTCAAAAATTTCTGATTTTGTAGAGGTTTTTAAATCCATTGACATCGTAGCTATTCTTCAATGGAATTGGACAGTTTATAGCTTGACAGATAGATAACAATGTAAATTTTGTGATATATCGAATATTTCGTTCTAAATATAACTCGAAAGACCTAAAATCTCCTTTTTCAAGCGAACAAAGTAAAATCTCATAAATATATGATTTTTTAATCCACCGACATCGTAGCCATCCTTCAATAAAATTTGACTATTTTTAGCTTGATAGATAGGCAACAAACTATATTTGGACGCATACCTATTAAATATTTCGATCCAAATGTCATACAAAAGCCCTAAAAAAACTTTTTTCCGGGCCAAAACATTTAATCTTAAAATTTCGATATATTTGTCAACATCGTAGGCATCCTTCAACTGAATTTGACAGTTTATAGCTTCATTCATTTAATATTTTAACGTCATGTGATCGTTAACGAGAAAAATGGTTGATTTTTGCTCGTCACAACTCGGAATGTCGTGAAGTCATTTGATCGTCATAGTTTAACATGCCAACGCGTTGACATCAATGTTTAAAAAATGCGTCGACACATACAACACGTCAATACATTTTTGGACATTTATTTACAGACTGCTGTCATGTCACTCATGTGAACGTCAAAGTTTCATGCTTTGACACGGTCTACGTTGACAGTAAAATGATGATATTTTTGGTGACGTCAATCAGTCAACGCATTGACCATTTACGTTGACCGTCTTATCATAACTTAACAAGTTCATCAATTTGTTTGCATAAACTCTAAATTTTCAAACCCATGATGACACTAACAACAGCAACATTTTAAACATCAATGATCAAAAGGTATTATGTCCCTGGTTGCTCTTAAATCAGAAAGCTATAAGGCATCTTATACATCTTATACATTGGCATCTTATACAGAAGGTTTTCTAACTGGTAGAAGTTTCTTGTTTTTAAGCGTGATTTTTGGAATCATTAATCCATTATCAAAGTATAATCAATGGTTTACTTTAAGCTTAATCTGTCCATTCTCGAGTCTAGTTCAAAATGAAATAAATTTAATTATTTGATTCGAACACTTCACTAAAAACATCTACACTTCATTAATGAACGCGTTCCTTATAAAAAAGAAACTCAATGAAATCGAATCTTTTCATATTCTCTTTTTCTTTGGTCGTTCGAGCCGGACAATTCATCATCATCATCATATCCGCATAAAATAAATTGATAAACTTCAATCAAAAACTTGAATTAAAATTTCCTGTTAAAATCAATTAAGACATTTCCATTACTTTAGTTCCTAATCGTACCTAGATACAATTGTCATCTGAATATGGTTCCCTTTAATATATTTCCTTTATTTTTTTAGCTTCTGAAAAAATAAAAATAAATAAATTGAACTATCCAAGTGATCTGCTCTTTACTCTTGTGATTGAAATCGCAGATATTTATTGAACAAAATTGCAACCGAACAAAAATCACTATTAAATAATCATCTTTGTCGTTAAAAAAAAAATAAATGTATCTCTCAACATCACATATCACGTATTTATTGTAGTTTTTTTTTCTTATCTACGAACAAAGTCTCAGTACCTATTTACTAAATTCACATTTATGAAACTATACAAAAGAAACGCAAACGCACAACTTTGTCGCGACACGACGCGACAGCAAACGTATATCTTTATAAGATATCCCAACAAAAACTACTCACCGCAAGTTAATAGACTTCAATTAATTTATATCTTTTCATCTCACTCTTGAATCTTATAAGTACATTACATACATTCAGTAGAGGTATACTTATACCAATATTCACACACACACATACTCACACATGAAAGTAAAGAAGCAAAAATTTATCTCGTAAAATTACACATCCATATACATAGATACTTTCGCATGAAGATAGATAGAAGAAGAAAAATGAAGGCAAGGGATGATGATGTAGCGGTGCGTTGATTGTTTGTATATCTTTACTGTCAACGAACTAAAATCATTGACGATGTCATAGTTTTTACCTTAATAATCATCATCATCATAATCATCATCGTCAAATTGAGAAGAAGAAATAACAACAACAAAAAAAAAAAATCATAAATTGTATCTAAGGTCTCTTGTAGTGTTGTGTACCCGCACGTTCTCAGCCGTTAAAAATTAATGAAACATACAGGCGGTCGGCAGTGGCGGCGCTGGCGACGCACTGCACTATATGCAATACGACCGACGACTATGATGGGATGAATATTGAAAACATCCCCCTTCGCCAATGTAGAGTTCGTTTTTATAGCGAAATGAAAACAAAAGTCCGCGTATCATGACCCCTTATGGAATGACATATAGAGACTGCTGCTTGTACGTATAGCTCTTTGTGTTTGTATCTTTCATAGGTGTATATGGCCCGTACAACCGCACATGACAACAACAAAAAAATAAAAAACAGAAACACACAACAATAAACGATTAATTGACGTAAATTAAGGTACACACCATGCGGCGCGTATGGTGGCTGTCATGCCTTCAAGCCATATATATTATATAGTATATACAATCAAGTCTTGAAAATAATAAAACGAAGAAATCGGTATTAAAAATGCCCTCTTAAAACCTAAAGAAGAAAAATAATTTGAAAAAAAAGCCCATTCGAGGGCATTTTGTAATCTAACAGATACTTTCGCGAGATAAGCGGAACCTCGAAAAGATTCGCTTTTTTTCGTTTCGTTTTGACTCTTTTTTTTTTTTTTTTTTTTGAGCAAAATAAATGAAAGTTTTTGTCTGCTTCAAGTATAAATGTGAAGATCTCTGTGTAAAGATCTCTGTGTCTTGTCAGACTTTAAGGCCAGACTTGTATATGTGAAGATTATTTCGATGAGATCACCAAACATATAGTATGTAGGTACCTATATTTATTTTGTATCTTTGTATCTTTTGTGTGATGATTTTTTTTCTACCCCTTCTATGTGTGTTTTCAAGTCATTTAATGGAAAAAAAAACATCTATACCGTCAGATATACATATATATGTACATAGTTACCCTGATGGGGGATATCTTTTACCGGCATTCAAGTTAATTAATGCCGCGAGGCAAAAAAAATGTAAGCGTTCTCAAAAACAAAAATTAATAAAAAAGATAAAATAATTCTGTTCAATTAACTGAAATGTTTCTCATATTTGATAGCCTTTCTGTGATGTGCGCTTAATTGATGATGGCGGTGAGGTTATTTTTTGTATTGTTTTGTTGAATATTATATTTATCACGAGGAGGTTTCTTTTTTTATTAGGTTTAAAATTCAAAGATTAACTAATAATGGAGTATAAACAGTTTCTGGTTGGGCGCCATTTGTATATATTTTTTTTTTTTTTTCAAATTCTGCACCGATTTTTTTTTATAATAACTTACCTTAATTAAGTCTAAAAATATGAAAAAAAACTTAGCCTTTTATTCAGTTTATTTGAAAAACACTAAAATGGCGCCCAATCAAGGAGTAAGAATTAAAAACCTAAACCACAAAACCTATGTTTGCTCATAATTTTTACTAAAATATCTTTTTTCCACCATTTCAACAATGCTGATTGTAAAATGTCGACTTTCACAGTATAGGGTTCTTCTAGTGATTTTAGAGACTTAAACATAAGTAATATACATAGTGGTGTGGGGCTCTCTATCTCATAACGAAATTTAATTCTTGTTTATTACTTGTTGTATATTATCAAATACTTACATTTTAAGGTTAAATTCGTTTTTGAGTCAAAGAAGTTTCTTGTCGGGCGCCATTTTAAATATTTCAAAAGTCTGAACCAAAACATTTGTAACTGGATGTACTGCACAAATAGGTAAATACCAATGCCAGCACTATTTTTTTATTTGTTTATCTAAAAATGCACTAAATGGCGCCCAATCAAGGAATATAAAAATTATAAATACTTTTTAAATGTTTACCTATAATTTTTACAAAAAATTAAATATTTCCACAACATCATCTATGACAATTGTTTAGTTTGAATTTTGGCTTATACAGTTCAAAGGTTTTTAATTGAAAAAAAAAAAGTTTCTTGTTGGGCGCCATTTTAAAAAATTTAAAATTCTGGGTTGGAATTATGACTTTCATAATATATTTTCATGAGTGAAGTTAGAACTGCAAATCCAATAAGATACTTCATACTTGAGGCAAAAAATAGTGAGTCTACAATAATATCCAAATTTGTATGTCCTCTTCTAATTCTTAAAATATAAAAAATCTTTAATTATCAATATCCTTATTCGCACATTCGTACTTATTAAAGGTCCCTCCCTATGTACATATGCGTCAAAAAAGTGACTGGAGTTATTTTTATACTCATCTTATACATGACGTCAATTTGTTGTTTTACATTTAAAAAAAAAATTAAACTGACCAATATTTAAAAGTTTTATGTAAAATAAGCGAAATTATATAAATATAATATAAAATTTTGACTTATTCAAATAATATTTATTTGTGTAAGTAGTAAAATATTTTATCGTTATCGCTTACCCATGACTAGTACCTATAGTCATATAAAAGGTATTTATACTAATTTTTGTTACGCACTGCAAGAAATATATATATTTAATAGGTAGTTTTTATATACCTACATACCTAAACCAAAGACTTTTTGATTAAATTCCGTATACCTGAAAAAAAGTATAAATATTTCTTTGAAATTCTTATCAATATGATATGTAACGGCTTTTTAGTTCAGAATATAAATTTTTTGAAAACAACAAAAATTAAAAGAATGAAGGTGAAAACCAACATCTGTTCGTTTTAACAATCTGATTTTTTGTACTGAAATGATTTATTAGTTCCACACAATTTTTAAATAAATAAAATCATGTTGTTTTATAAAAACTGTTACCCAATTAGGAACTGAAATAAAGATGACTTTTCTACATAAATAATGGCAAAACTATATATTTCTATTTAAATTAATAAGTTCATAATCAGGTTAATTGAAATAAACTAAATGGCGCCCAACTAGGAGTGCTCCTTTTTCAATAAGAATTCCTTATAGTTTCTCATGTGTGTTTTTTTTTAACTCTTCTTTCTATTCCAATGTCTATCACAATTTGAGTTAATTTATCTAATGTGATTCTAATTTGTTTGTTTATTTTATTCTACTCATTACAGTCCCATCACTTGCATCGAGTCTACACCACCATAGCCAAGTGAAAAACGATGATAGCAGTCAGGCATCATCGGCCGCCACAGCAGCACAGCAGGGTGGCGGCAGTGGAGTTGGTCTTGGTGACTACATAATGAAGTGTCCGCAATGTCATCAACGATTGTCTAGCTTTCAAGTTAGTATTTAAAATCTTTAAAAAAAAAATTAAAAAAATTAACACAAAATTGTAATTTTTTACTTTATCTATGTACCTTGAGAATTTTATACTCAAAACCATTTTTTTTGTCTATCTCTTTTCTTAAAGGCCCTGCACGAACACATAGAAAATGAACACTCTCACGAAAAATTCGCCTTCGAAAATCAACCACCAAATGGCTATCACATAGATCGTGAAATTGACTTCGGCAGCCGACAACAACACCACCAACAACAACCACAGCACTTAAAACAAAATCACAATAATAACAATTTAACCAATTGCACAAATAATAACAATAATAACAACAATAACAACAACAATAACAACGACAGTAATAACAGCAATAAAAATAATAACGATTCAAAAATCTATAGTATTAGCAACAATTGTCACTTGTCATCCTCGTCCTCCTCCATGTCATCGTTGTCATTGATTCCAACAACTGGTGGCAGTGGTGGCCGAACATCTCCGGCCCCATCATCGCACTCACCCCTGGCGGGAGCTAGCGCGCAACGCACCACACCACCCACCGATCTCAGTTCGCAGTATCATCATCATGCAATGGCAATGGCCGCCCTGGCCGTTGGCATGTCCAATTCGGCCACAGCCGCTTCCAATGGTTATGATGCGAGTGCAGCTGCTTTGGCCGCAGCGGAGGCGATAGCCATGGCTGGTAGTCGGTCAACTACAAGTCCATTGAATGGTCATAATGGAATTGGCATTAATGGAAGTGTTGTTGGTGGTGGTAATGGCAATTGTGGTGCATCAACGGCATCATCATCGTCGTCGTCATCGTCGATGTCGTTGGGATTATCATCGTCGTCGGCAGGTCCTTATCAGTGTTCTCAGTGTTCGGCTGCATTCCCAAATCGTGATCTCCTCGATAAGCATGAACTGTTGCATTCGCCAAATTCATCT
This sequence comes from Epistrophe grossulariae, assembly GCA_929447395.1. Lineage (NCBI taxonomy): Eukaryota > Metazoa > Arthropoda > Insecta > Diptera > Syrphidae > Epistrophe > Epistrophe grossulariae. Next base: position 142,620,271 of record OV839567.1, on the reverse strand, counting down.
GGCGTCAATCAGGTCAGTAAAAATGTAATGACAACTTCAATACTTACTTTCTTACTTAATAATTAATAAAGAATTATAATACGAGGATGCAAAATTAAAAAAAAAAAACAATAAATAATAAACTGGCGCCCAATTGAAAACCATTTCTTTGTTTGCATACTGAATATATTTTTTTATTGTTTATTGTCTTGAAAGAAAAATCATCTCCCTTCACAAAATGTCTGCAAAGAGTTCCATGTCTCAAATTTCATTAATTACCATAAAGTTCCTTGTGAGCGTTCATGACACAAATCGACCGGTAAATTGTTTTTTTTTTTTTTTCTTCAGTCCTCCACATTCCTTAACCCAAAAAAAAAAATGAGGTAACTACTCATGTTCAAGTTGGACTGTATTATTCAAAAAAAGAGTCAGTGAGTATGAATAATCGCTCATAGAAAATTCGAAAATATGACTGGATTTTTTGAACTGAATCATTTTATTTTCATATTATCCAGACAAAAATCTTTGCGGGGGACGCGTCGCGTGTACCTTATTTTTTTTTTTTTTTTATGAACCATACAGAGATTGTTTTTTTCATGATTAATAAATTAAATGAAGCATTCTAATGAAATTTTTTGGTGCGTATAACTATACCTAAGAAAGCGAACTTTTGCTGGATATTTATACGTTCGGTAAACTTTCTTCAATGATTCTGTTCTCCAATTGATGTTAAAGAGTAAAGATATGGAATTCTTTTTGAAGTTAAATCAAAACATTTTGTCATTGTATATACCTAATATAGAGATAAAGTTGGTATGAAAGCGAGTTAAGTTATGAATAATTTTCCTTGACATAATAAAAGTTTTAGATTAAAACCAACTTCATTAACTCTTTTCGAAAAAAAAGTAATTTTTGTTCTTTTGGGCTAAGAGTCTTTAGATATGCTATTTCGTTAGATTGATTTTTGATATAGATTTTGTAACTTCCGTAAAGTACTCCACTTATTGTTATAATATATTGTTATAATATATAGAATAATATGAATTAATATAAATAAAATTAATTTAACTGGCGCCCAATTCGGGACCATGAATTCGCTTTTATAATGTTATTTGTTAGTAAAATGTAGTGTTTTCATTATTCTTCAGTCTCATATAGTATTTCAAAGATCACTATCCAAAGCATTTACATATTTAACAATCTCGAAAGTCTCTTAACAACCAGGAAAGTACTTGTTGGGCGCCATTTAATTTTTTTGTTTCTTGATATTTCTTAGCTCTATGCACTAAAAATTGTTATCAAAACTGACCAAACAATAAAAACCACATTCACTTCCTCCCCCTCACCTCCCAAAGAAGTTTTCTTTGCCTAAACCTCAAAAACTAAAAAAAAAATTATATAGTATCTTTTTCAAAAAAAAAAATTCAACTTCCCCTTGTTGGTAATAAAATTTGTGTTTGATGATATGGTCAACCTCTTGGGGATTTTCTTCACTTCATACATGAACACTGACTTGAATTATATATATACATATATATATATATATATGTATATATATATTATATCAACTATAAGACCCTTTAGGTTATATTTTTTTTTTGTTCCTTATAACAAAAGGTAGACAAAATCTTATATTTTTTTAACATATCTGCCAACATTTTGAGATATGAAATTATTATCTGCACCCTCATTTCTAAACAACCGTAGCCAATTGACCACTCCAAGGGCTCTGCTGTGGTGTTTATTCTTAGGTATATAAAAAGAAGTATAAGAATCTTCGCAGTGACGGTTTTTTTTTTCTTTTTCCTTTCTAAATATCTTTCATTTAACCTGTGGTGATAAAAAACAGTAGAAAAGCAAAAAAGAAAATCTTATCTACGCTTTGGTAATAAGAAAAGGGTGTTCTCTTATTTATTAGTTATACCTCTGTAGATATAGCTATGTATATGTGTGTGCCTGACAAAAAAAAAAGTAGTAGAAAATAAAATGGAGGTCGTCAATGTTTGTTGTTAAGTTATCATATCAAGAACCCAACGTAAAATATGAAACGAGAGGTAAGACGATATACAGAGAAACAAATAAAAACCCTCAACAAAACAGAGTTTTTTATGCCTATATTTTTTTTATCAGTTAGGATTGGGGCAGAAACTTCTTATCGGTGTGTGTCTATTTTTTCTGTTGTTGTTATATTTCTCGTGTAGCCTGTAGGCACTTTTCTACGCCTACTAAATCGCAGGCATAACAAAAATATTAAAAAAAGAAAAAATCCACATATATACCTAGATACAAAAGTATCTATGATGGGTGGCTATATAGGTATGTATAAAGTAGAGGTATCTTGCATATTTTTCGGTGGATAGGATGATAGTTTAATATTTTTTTTTTTTTTACGGATACGCCTGAATGAATATATCCAAGAGGAAATGAATTTTCCTGGGTATATAGGTCTCTTTTTGCACAGATATCTAGTCTAGGTATATGTATAGATACTTTTGTATCTTTTGTTATGTTTATTTTTGAGAATGATGTGATTTTTTTTTTTTTTTTTTTTCAAAAAATATGGCATAGAAAATATTATAAATATACAATGCTCGGTAGATTTAGTTTGATAGAGGAAATAAATAAAAAAAAAAAAACTAATAATAAAGAAGTCATAAACTATAGTAGATATCTAGATACAAATAAATAAAAAAAAAAAAACTAAAAAAAAAATGATTACTTGCTGATGCCAACAGGAAACGCGAGGCAGATTCTACATTTTTTTATTTGTTTATTCATCTTCTACTATTTATCTGTTAATAAGCTATAACAGTGAAACAGAACAGCCATAATGCCGCTCACGTTGGAAAAACAACACATTCGTCAAAAGTGTCAAAACTTCAATCATAATCTCAAGAGATACATTTTAATTTTATATGCCTACTACAGTTTTTTTTTCTTTGTCCGTTGCGAACTATACAGTGGCTGGTGAGATGAAGTTTCCCTGTGCATATGGAATCCGTTTAAAACAATGGTTATTCTTTGTTCACCTAAATGATACACACATGAATACGATGCATCTTTTTACTTAGATGTATAGAATTTCCAAAGAAATCAAAGTCGAAAAAAAAAAAAAAAAAAAAAAAACTTAAAGGGCAAACGTTATAATGAAGAACTTCGTTCCTCATCCAACTTATTATTTTCTTTAAATATGCCCACGCATCCATCTTGGATATGAGTGAATTTTTAAAGAAATATGAAGATATTTTTCCTGTGAATCAATTCACATAAAAAGATATACACTTTTAATTTGTTTTTTTTTTGTCTTTATGATGTTATTTCATCCAGAAAGAAACCGCGACTAACAATGTCCGGCTTTCAGAGAAACCGCAAAGTATATCCTATACCCCCAATGCCCTGGATGATGATCTACATATATAGTGAAGTTTTATTAAAGTCTAAGCAAGGCATAACTATCCGACAGATGCCCACATATGTGTGCGTGGTCTACGACGGTTTTTTTTTTTTTGCAGTTTCAGAGAGACTTTTTTTTTGTTTAGGAGTTAAATCAGACAGCTATATGAACGAAAAGTTGTATAGAATTATGTTTTTTGATTTTTTTAATAATTGTGGTTTTGTTGGTTAGGTGCATAAATATTTGTTTCTTTTGTGATTTTTTTTTTTTATTTGTGGTGAAGATTTATTAAAAAAAAAAAAAAAAAAAACAAATATTATATGTTAGAAAAGAATATTCTGATATCCAAAATCCAAAAGGGATGTGGTTTAAAAATATTCATTTCCCTTGTCGAAAAAAACCCGAGGTTTTAGAGAAGCATTTTATGATGTCAATATCCTATTTTTTGTTCAATAAATTTTAACAAAACAAATAGAAAGTAAGTCGCAGATTATTTCGGATAATGATATGTAGGTATAGAAATATCTAGTGTATAAAGATCGTGTATACAACCTTAAAAAATTACGAAAGATTTATGACAGATTAAAAAAAACCCATTAAATTTTGAACTATGAGTAGCATTAAAATAAAGGTTAAATATGCAAAATAGTTGATTAAAAAAATTCGAAAGGAATGATCTCCTTCCATATTATTTTAAATGTTGTTTTTACTTCAAATTTTAAAATATAAAAAAAAAACAAATTGTCAAAGATTATCACACTATTTTCTTCGTAATCATTGTTCTATTTTATGCCTACGTGATGTGATGAAATAAGTTTTAGTATAGGTACATATATATAAGTTTCTTTTTCTGATGTCAGGTGGCACGCTATATACAAACTAAAAAAAAAAATTTATAAATAATCTCTAACCACAAGTGATAATAGTCGGATGAGGTTAAAAAACCTTCACAATAATTTTGTTTGTATTTATTTTTATTTAACTTTTCGGAAATTAATTTTATTTTTAATACGATATTTTGTCAAAGTGAAACGTCTCTTATCAAATACCGTTAATAGCAATGAGGTATATTGACTTATATATTTAATTTTTTTTTTTCACTCTTTAAATAAACGGATGTGTCGTGGTTAATATAATGATTATTATTTTGCTGAAATTTGCGGTAAACAATGACGAAGGTAATGATAACGAATATAATGAATTACTTTTGTTATTCATTAATCTAAATAAAATTACATAAATATAAGTGTAATAACATATACACCACCTTCTTCAATATATGTGCATATACATATATATAAGTACTTTACATATACAATACAATGATAAAGTATATTTGTCCCTTTATCTCATTTCTGATTCTGAACTACGCATTTACTTTTGTACCTTTCATTATTACTTCGTCCAATGCGAAGTCCGATCTATAAAAAAATATTAATGAAAACCCAATAAACTTTGATTTTGTTACTCATCATGGGTTATTTTCAGTGAACAGTGCTGGGTCATTTATAGGGCAAAGTATGCAATATTCCAAAGGCCCGTAGATTCAAAGGCCCCCTTTTGGATAAAGGCAGAGCTGTAATAGTCTGAAGCTGTCGGAAGCAAATCCCAAAATAGAATGATAAGTAACCTTCCAAAACGTCTAATCCACAAGTCACCCATAATTAAAGATACTCATTATAAAAATGACAAGTCTCATCTGCAAGTTAATAATTAGCTATTTTCTCATAAGAGATGAGAACGAATGTGTAAAACAACGCACACATACACATTTTTCAACTGAACTCGCTTCACTTTCAAAAGCAAAAGTTAACGAAAACTAGACGAAACGAAGCAAACCTCAATTCTCAATAATTATGGGCATGTCATATGAATTTCTTGTATTAGTTTCGTAGTTCTACCTTAAAAAAATTAATTTTATTGGTATTTGTTGTGTAAAAATACGATACGAATTTCGGATTTAAATTCGAATTAACTCATGAAGTATGTTTTTCATTCAATTTCGAATGTCAAAATTTATGATTGTTAACAACTTTTAAACCATTTTCGATGGTTTCATAATTCTACAGTTCTATATAACATTTTATTTGAGATCTTGAATTGTTATTGAATATTTTTGGCTTAAGACTTACTTTTCAAAAAGCCTGAAATCTAATGAAATCAAATCACATTATGATCTCGCTGTCCAATTAACTTACATATCTTTTTTAAGTGGAAGAATCTTCGAATTCTGTTCGCAATGAGTTCTGAATTGTTTCTACCTGCGACAAAGGTTATCTTGTTAAAAACGGCGCTCACCCACATTTAATTTATCAAATTTGGGGAAGAATAAGTCGCTCAACATGTCTCGATGACATGACGTTTAGCATTCATTGTCTTCTTTGAAAAACAAAAATGGATGATTCACAAATTAGGTCAGTTCAGTCATTTGTCTATCCTATATGGATCTCTACTACTCTAAGAAATACACACAGAGTAACACAAATTTCTCAAGTTTTCTGGCAAATACTGCATGAGGGAAACAAATTTTGCATTTGTTTTCACTTTTGCACGGATCAAAATTTGTGAGATCTCATTTTTCTGAACTGACCAATTAGTGCCGAAATGAATTAAATTCGCAAACCACTGCAGAAAAGTGTATTTTCACTTCGATTTTGCTAGTTTTCCTTCACATCTAATTTCATTTGGTTTTAATTATTTTATTTTTCTTTTTGTTTTCATTAATTGTGTTTTGACATTTCCATACAAAAGTATTTAATATAAGATGTGTTCCTTCACTTTGAAACTCTGTTCATTTGTGTGAATTTGTACACATTTTTTTTTTTTTTCAATTTTGAAAGACTTTTGGTTAAAATTCTTATTCACAGTTTTGGACAGCATACGGAAACAGACATATAGAATAATATAGGTGGGTTCCTAATACAACGTTTGCATTACGTTGAATCAGGTTATTTCACTGACAAAACTTCCGAAATGTTATTTTTATAGAACGCCGTTTTTATTTTTGACATCTGTCAAAAATATCAGCCATGATTGGGTAGAACCTTTAGTTCAAACCATCAAATTTCCGTTTGTCAAAAAATGTTAAATGACTTTTAGTGTCATCTGATTTCCAAAATCTGTATTTTGAGATGTAAAATTTTTTGTGTGTTGAAGCCGATAAATGTCATTCAATGGCAGTTCATATCCACATTGGCGATTACCAGTAACAAGATAATTTAAATTTTAAACGTCAAAAAATCTTTTAGGTACAGTTTATTTCCTCTTGTAAAAATAATAGAAACATTCAAAAACGGCCCTGAAATTTAATTAGGGACTTACCTTAAGGTCTTTTATTCCGGCCTTGCTTTAGTTATAAAGGGACAAATATAAAATAAAATCAGAAAAAAAAATCCCAGATAAGATAGGTTAACTATTATTATTGCTTATTTGTTATTTGCAATTAAATACTCGCTGGGCGTATCTTTTGCTTGCATAGGTAGAAAAATAAACTGAGGTAGGTAACAAAGATTGTTTGCTTAAATGGTAAGCATATACTACATACAATTCCCTTTCCCATTACTGTGCTGTGTATTAATTACCTTTAGATAAGAATCATATTATTATGTATATCGCAAACAGAAACTCAGACTGTCGACAACGACGACCGCGACGCTGTCGCCGACGACGTCGAATGTACATATTTAATAAATTATATAATATATGCTGATGCGGGAAGGAAAAAGATCCTGGACTCCTGCCATGATCAACATACTGATTACTGTATATATATGTACATAAATGTACCTATATATATAAGAGTGATTTATATTGTGCACTTGAGAGATTAACTCCGGTGATGAAAATTTTTGTTGTTGTTTTTTTTTTCTGTTTTATTTGCTGCTGTTCTTCTCATTTCAATTGAATTAATTATTCTCATTAATTTCACATTCCCCATACCATAGCTATATGCGTGTGTGTGTGTATTTTTTATAGATATAATAATTGTAATAAACAACCCACTAATTTAACAAAAAAAAAATAATAATAAAAATAAAATAAAAAATACACCATAAAGAATATTAAATTTCTCATAATATAATATAAAAATTGAAATAAGAATTAAGGTGGAATTCAATTGGTAACATCCGGTGTATTGTGGTACGCCTCTCTTTTTACCGATAATATACCTATTCAGTTTTACTTTTTTATCTTCTGCCCTCCATTTTTTAATGTATACCTATCTACCTACCTCTTCAGTAAAAAAAAATAAAAAAAAACAAACCTGTGGTATTCTGACTTTATGCTGTCGGTAGGCACAGAGTAGGTACAGTTATAATAATTGCAGTAATCACACGGATAAACGAATGAAAAGAAATGGAGAATGTATTTAAAAAAAAACAGACATCAATTTTACTATACAGCTCTACAAAAATAAAATGAAAGTAAAGAGTGGAATTAATCAAAAATGAAGTTGAATGCCACAATGGCTGCTTTGTCCATTTCGTTGGATGTTATGTTGTTGTTTTTCTTCTTTTTTTTAATGTAAGTATCTGTGTTTGTGTTTGGTGGCATGAAATGGTAACAGTTGCAGCAGCAGCCATATTCGACTTTGGTTATCTTTCAACGGTTTGGTTTTTGGTTTCTTGTATATTTTTTTTTTTTTATTTTATTTTGTATTCATTCAGAAACAAATAAGTTTCTTTGTTAGCGAATTATAGGGGGGCGAATATAAAGAAAACAAAATACCTGTTTATCTTTTTTGTGTTCATATTTATTTAAGAAATCTACACAAATACAGGTAGATATAGGCACCTACTTAATACTATGGTTAGACTATTGTGATTGGTTAAGAATTTGGTGAGTAGGTATTTGTTTATTTTGAAGTAGGTAGGTTTACCTATTATAAACCTAGAGAAGGGAGAAACAAACAGGTGTGGAATTTCGATGTGTTTTACCTAAATTGGAAGAGTGGAGCTTGAAGCAGTAGGTTTATGGTCCAAACAAGATGGAGAAACAGCCTAAACAGCGAGTTCTCTTATCTTCATTGGCCAAAATGTTTTAGTTTCAAACATTTTTTATATAGTATCACACAAAAAGTAGTTTCTTAATAAAATCAAGCTGAACACAAAGTAAACAAATATGTATACCAATTTTACATTTTAATTGTCAAAGTGACATTTCCTTTGACCATTAACAATAAAGATCCTGGAAACCCTAAAAAAATTACATCTTCACCGAAAACCCTCAAATTCTATTCACATTGTACTAATGAGTGGATGAAAACTTCCGAAAAAACACTTTGGCAGTGTATAGATCCTGTTGGGCGCCATTTGATCAACATGTTATGAAGAACCGCATGATGTAATATAATGCAAATTAAAAAGCTTCCAATATTATACAATAAATACAAAATAAAAAACAATTTCTCTGACAAATAGAAGTTCGAAATTTTAGTTTGCTTTTTATACAAATTTTAAATTTAAACTTTACTCTCATATATGTAGTATGTACGTGCGGTGTGAAAGCAAACATTTTTGAGCTGTTTCACAATTATAACATTGAAATAATTCAGATTTTCATTTTTTCTGGCACATCAAAAATTTTAAGTATAAATTTCCATTAAGCTTTTTAATTAAATTAAGTTAAACTAAGTTTTTAAAAAATGATGTCCAAACAGATTAGTCAAAATCCCATTAAATTAGACATAAACAAGGTCAAAGTTTTTAAGCATTCTCGTGCAAAAAAAACTTAAGAAATAAAAAAACAAATTGTCGTCTTATTTTTGGTTTCATATCTCTAAGATATTTGAACTTCCCGACACCACTTAACCAGGTTGACATATATGAATACCTACACTACTTTTTTTATATCTATATTATACAATGGAAACTATATACACTTTAATCTAATTATAAACAACACAAAATACTTGAAAAAAAATTCTAAGTTAAAGTATAAAAAAATAAAATATTTCATTTTTCTTTGATTTATTACTTTACTTAACAGCTAAATCAATCAGCAAATTTTTTAACACCATTAGGTAATTTATCCGCATCAACATCAACAAATGGGCCTAGTGCGGCGGTGACATTTTCATCATATCTAATATACCTACATATATAAAATATATATTTCTATCTGGAAATGTGTCTTTTTGAAAATTAATTTTTACATGCTAACTTAATGTTGTGTCGAGGCCCATCAGCAAAGTGTATTTTATATACTGTGACATCACACTCGTGGGAGACATTTTTTTAAAACCCATTCCTTGAGAAGGGAAACAAAAAAAAAGTTATTTAATGAAAGTGGTGGTTTTGAAAAATATTAGATATACCTAACCTATACCTATTTATGTCAATCTTTTGTTTGTTTGGTTATTTTTTTTTTTTAATTAATTTTATCCTCTAGTTGAAGGGCACACACGCATCACTGAGAGACAATCTGACTTTTCTCCAATCGCCAAACAAAACTAACAGGTGGAATTCCCATTTTTCATCAACAACTGACTTAATAGATATGTATATAGAAATACGGATATCTCTGTTGTTTTTTTTTTGTTCATTTAAATTGATAATAAAATTAAATAAATATTCAGAAGAATAAACAAAAATTCGTATAAATAAAAAAGCCAACACCAAGTTGACCAATAATTTATGGCCAGTCGAATGTTTACGTTGAACTTTTGTTATACCTATAGGTATATGTATTTTTTTTTGTATGTGTACATAATTTTGTGCTCGATTCCTGTTCCTATATAGTTGAGGCTGTCTGGAGGCATGATTTTTTATTCAACTTTCAATCCTATAGTTGTTTATTCAGTTTATTTACTATTTAAACAATGGCTCCGGTGCAAAAAGCCAACCTTTGTAGAGTGGGGTCTGTCAGTGCAGCGGCAGCGGCGGCTGTGGCGGCGTGGTAGGTCATTCCCCATTATTTCACATCCAAACAATTCAAATGCACTTTATTTTACCGCAAAAAAGCCGTGCATCACGTGTGCCACAAAAGATGACTACCTCTCTCTCTCTCACTATCTCTGTTGTACCTTCAATCTACATACACAGATATGTATACGTATATGAAAATGGAATCCATCTATCTATCCGATGGATATTGCAATTTACCAACTCTCCTGCGAATATACGAAATCGTTTCCGGCTTTCGTCTAAAAGCTTCCTCTCAGGACGATCCCAGAATTGTGCCCCGCAACATACCCGTGCCTACCAATCGAAATGATTGTTGACAAAAATAAAATAAAAAATTTGAAAAAAAAAATCGAAAAAAACCAGGACGACTCTGGCTTTTGTAGAGGCATTTTCAGGACTAACTATATATAGGTACACCATCACCTACCTACCAACTTATACGCACGTAAGTATGTATATGTGGGTCATTTAATGGTTTAACAGTCCAACAATGTGCGGTGACAATTGAATGCAGAACTTATAGGAAAAGTAATGTCCATACCTACATATGTGTATTGTGTAACAACAAACACAAAAAAAAGGACGCACCAAAAAAAAAAAATATACATATCCCATCCACAATCTATGGACATGAAAAATGCTTTCATCTGTGAATTTATTATTGTTGACCAACTTTAACCATTTTGTGTAGTCTTTTTGTTTCAGTTTTTTTTTTCTGTTACCTTCCATTGAATTTACACAAAGAGTTGAATTGTTATATATGAACAAAAAAAAAAAGTTGGTTTGAGTATTAAAATTAAAATAAAAAAAAAATAATATATTTTAATTATTATCATCAGTGCTGACAAATGGATATGACCTCTTCAATTTCGAATTTTTTTTTGTTTGTTTCTTTTAATTGAGTATGTTATTAATCAGACTTAATGGTAGAAAAAAAAAAACTCTATTTTACCTACCAGAAGGTTTTAAAAAAAAAAATGTTAAGTGACATTTGTTAATTATCATTTAATTGTTAAAAATAATGTTAAAAAACATACACAAAAAAATAAAACTACATCAAAAGGAAAACAGAAACCACAGAGGAAATTTTAACATATCCAGTATATACATTATGGTTTTTCATTTGAAAGAAATATATTAACAACTAATTTTTTTATTTTAAAAAAATTAAAATTATGATATGAGAAAAACTTAAATATTCAAAAATTATTCATATATTCTAAACCTAAGTGAATATAATTACTAGGTAGAAACAAAAATTTGGAAGAGACATAGATATTTTATTTCGCTTTAAATTCATTGTACATAATACTTAAAGAATACAAAAAAATATAATTATAGATATGTAAACGATTCAGGTTCGCATTAAAAATTCTCCATTATATCCTTCCCTGTTTTCCTATTGTTCGCATAGTGTTTAATCATTTTCAAATTAAAATGAAAACATTTTTAGAAAGTGTCACATCCATAACAAAAATTTATTAATTTTTAGATTTTTACAAAAAAAAAATTTGTATCCAACTGACAATTTGCAGTAATTAAATTGAATTAAAAAATTATGTTAGGCCCAAAAGTGTCACATCCGTAACAAAAAAAAGTATTTAAATTTTGAATTCCTAAAAAAAAAAATGTTTGTGTCACAACCCTAACGATGGAAACACCGAAATCATTAAATCTCATCTGATTATGGTATAAACCACTAGGTACATCTTAAATAACATCGAAAATAAATACTTTTTGTATTCATTTAGAACCTTGTTTGAATTATTCATAAAATCATGAATATTTGTGTCACAACCGTAACAATGGGAACACCATAATCATTAAATTTCATCTGATTGCTATAAACAAAGCACCTTAACTATATATTTTTTGCTTTCATTTTAGTGATATTATACCCATTTTATTTATTTATTTTGTGATTGGTATAAACATATCTATTATACCTTTACTGACCTGATAATGATTTTCATTATTATTCAAGGGCGTTAAAAGCTTTTTCTAATACAAACATTTATTAAAAGATCCTTAAGTTAGACGGGTTTGTTTACAAACAACTTGTTTCACTTGATCAAAAGCCTATTCAACAAAACAATAATTTATGTTAGACCAGTTATAAAAATCAGATGCAACATAAATCAATATAATATGAGAATTAAATTTGAATACGTAGGATATAGCTCTGCTTAAAATAATTTAAATAAAAGAAAAACAATGTACTTATCACCCTTAGAGCAGTTTATACCAATCAGATTTAGTATAAAACTATGTATGTGTTATTCAAATTTTAATATACGTTACAACCAATATATATATATATATCTGGTTAATACACAATTTAAATTAAAGAAAAACATTATACATACTTATCACCTTTAGAACAGTTTATACCAATCATACTTAGTATTAAAATAATATATGTATGTCTTATTCAAATTTTAATATCTGTCACAACATATATTCATCTGCTTAAAATACACAATTTAAATAAAAGAAAAATAATATACTATTAACCGTTAGACCAGTTTATACCAATCAGATGCAATATAAATAAATATGTGGTTTTTTTTAGTATACGTAAGAAAATACATTTTTATTAAAACAAAAATTAAATCCTTTTCACATTTTAGACTAAAGAAAACATAAATTCCTGCATGAACTTGTGAAACCAGATCATATCAATCAAAGGCAAAATAAATAAGAACATGTGTTACTTTTAATAACTTCTTTTCACTATAGATAAAACCTCTTAAAATTTCAAAATCTACACATTTGTATGAAAAAGAAAACTTTATGTACATTTGACGTTACATTAGTTTTTATACTAGTCAAAATAAAAAAAAATAATTAAAATACATATTTATATATAATTTTAAATATCAATGTTTAAGAACCAAACATTTTAAAGCAGTAAAAATTATATGAGCATTCCACCATTATTATGAAGTATTATGTAAAATCAATTTTATACCATTCAGACACATATAGGAAGAACTTAATTGTTTCTCATTAAATGACATTCTTTTGTTTTTTTTATTATTATTTGATTTCTCAAAGGACGTTCCAAAATTTAAATTTAGGTAACCTATATAATATATTATACCACATCTACAAAGATATACCCAGGTATCTTTTCCTTTTCTAAAAATAAAAATCCAAGATGTCTGCTAAACAAGTATATTATCTCTCTTGAGGTATCCATATAGCTCATTTATATTTTTTTCCCAATAAAGGTACACAATATTTTACATCTTCAAGGTATCATCTGTCAGAATAAAAAAATAAAACAAAAAAATACCAATAGATATAGGTGCTTCCTGTGTAGATATATTTGTTTTACATAAAATGTTATACCTATATGACTTGTGAAACAAAAAAGTATCCTTAAGAAAAATCATATTAGAAAAGTATAACTTTTTCATATATACCCAGCGCTACCTAAGATTATGCAAAAAAAAAACAAAGAAAGGACATAAAAACTATAGTGGACTATAATGTGGACACAAAGGGACATGTGATGTTTTCTAAAAATATTCTCATGTTCTTCTAAGGATTTTTTTGTTTTTACATTTTCTTAATGTTTTTTTTTTTTTTGTTTTACTTGCGATATTTTTATATCGAATCTTCATGTAAGCATATAAGGAACCCATACCAAGTATAACATAGGTGTCCTTTTAGACACACATGTGTACCTATATATCGATACGAAAAAAGGTGATTTTTCTTTCACGTCGTCGTCGTCGGTTGTATACCTAGTCATATATGAGTTACTCGTCGTCATGTGTTTTTGAGGATTCATTTTCAAGAAGTCCCCTTTTGTTTTGTTTTTTTCATTTTCATCTTATACAATATAATATGATTATGCTCTGTCGAGAACACATGCAGTTTTATGACCTGAGTGCATTATGTGATCAGCACATTCACGTGGGGGTGCTGCGCTATTGCTATATATTCAAACATCATATCATATACATATTTACAAGGTTATATTGGTCTCATTGAGAATTAGGTACCTATACCTACCTACCTAAGCTATGAGGGCTGAATCATCATTATAAGATTTATTTATATACGAAACTCACTTTTATTACCTATGTCAAGCTAAAGGTGTTTTCTTTTCTCTTCGTCTATTTTTCTTCTTCTGCATTAATGTCACAAAACATCCAAAAATTCATTCAAAACAAAACAAAAATTGGGGAAATAAATAAATTTTGTTTTTTTTTTTTTTGAAAAAACATCCAAATTTACACAACATAAGACTTGTGTTGTCACATCAACGCTCTGCTCAATTTGTATCTGAATGCAAGAATTGCTTTTTGTCATAAATTTTCGATATAAATAAATAATAAAAAAAAAAACCACCTCACACCCAAATGGATATGTGCGGACAGTCAAAAATGAGATATATTATAACTGCTTAATTACCCAGTGGGCCTGCGGCAATATTAATGTTAAATATATATTTACGAATTTGAATAATTAAAAGTGGATTATATATATATTTTTTTTTATATTTAATTTTATTTATCTGGACAGTCCAACATTTAATTTATATAAAATAAGAAACCACAAAATATATTATGTATAATCATCCTTTTCGACAATCGTATAATGAGTTTGATTATATATGGTATTTCTTAATTTCCGTCGTTTTGTTATTTGTATACTTATTAAGTTCTTTTTTCTTTTTTTTTTTTTCTTACCACATAATTATATGTAATTTAAAAAAAAAATGTGAGTATATCAATTGAAATTTATAAAAAAAAACAAACCCTAGGTATTTGACCTCAGAGTTCTCACCGCGTTTTTCTTAAAACTTATTATCAGGATTCAATCTGACAATCTGAGGTCAGATAACCTACAACACATTCCTGAGTTTTTTTGTTGTTGATGTTATTTGTTGTTTCTCCTATATATACCCATCACACATCATAGCAATTAAACTTCATTCAAATAAATTTTACTATCACCGCCACCGTCTTGAAAAAAACAGTTAAAAAAAAAAATAGAAATAATATTAAATATTATTTAAATCTCGCACGAGATTGATAATGATTTAGGTCGCTAGAAGAGTGCGCGTAATTTTTCATAGTTGAACGTAAACAGAATCTATTATATTTTCTAATTTGATAAGCTCTTATATAGAATTTTGTATTGAGAAATATCATGATGAAGATTTTTGTAACCACAAAAATTTTGAAAACAAAAAAAAATTGTTTATTACAACTTAAATAATTTATGTGGTTTTTTATAAAACAACAGAATTTCCTGTTCTTTTTTTGTTCATGGACTTAATGTATTAAGGTTTCGTCATTAATATATACCCAGATTTTTTTTTTTTAATTCTTGAGCTTTCTGTATTTTTGTTAAACTATTTTCTCTAACTAAAGGGTCTTTCAACAAGTTGAGTGTGAGATTTCGATTTAGTTTTTAATTGGAGACGTGTAAACAAAAATTTCTTCTAATACAAATTAACACTACAATCATAGAGTAAATATATTATCTAGACTCTAGAGAACCGACTTCAGGGCTTTTTCTCTTTTACCCTTCAAGCTGCACTGAGAGATTTCCTCCTCAAGGATGAGCATGTGTTAGTTGCCCAATGCATTTTAAATAGAACCGCACCAACACAATGACACTGTTAAGGATTTTTCGTTTTTAGTATGAAATTTTGAACGGTCTTGAAAATTTGTTTGAAGTTGGTACAAGCCTGTCATTCTGGCTTTAATTTGAATTTTGAAAATTCGACCATTGGATCTAAAGATGCATTTAAAAGAACGCAAATCTTGTGTTTTTCAATTTGTCATCTTTTTAAGCTACTGACGCCAGCCGCCATTGTATCAACAATTCACACGTATTCACAGACAAGGAATTTCAGAGAGTTTTCTCTTACTGTAATCAAATAAAATTTGCGGGTGTTTTAGGCAAGGGGGGAACAAGTCGGTTCCCTAGATAACATAGGTACTCTATGACTACAATGATGAACCAATCGGGTTTTTGTGTAAGAAATCGAATTGAAATTAGATTGAAATTGAATTGAAATTGAATTGAAATTGAATTGAAATTGAATTGAAATTGAATTGAAATTGAATTGAAATTGAATTGAAATTGAATTGAAATTGAATTGAAATTGAATTGAAATTGAATTGAAATTGAATTGAAATTGAATTGAAATTGAATTGAATTGAAATTGAATTGAAATTGAATTGAAATTGAATTGAAATTGAATTGAAATTGAATTGAAATTGAATTGAAATTGAATTGAAATTGAATTGAAATTGAATTGAAATTAAATTGAAATTGAATTGAAATTGAATTGAAATTGAATTGAAATTGAATTGAAATTGAATTAAAATTTAATTGAAATTGAATAGAAATTGAATTGAAATTGAATTGAAATTGAATTAAAATTTAATTGAAATTTAATTGAAATTGAATAGAAATTGATTCGAAATTGAATTGAAATTGAATTGAAATTGAATGTTCAACCGTATAGTCTTTTATGATGAATCGCCGCAGAATACTGAACAATTTTCCTTAAATTTGACATTGCCAGATGTTGCTTTAACAATATGACTGCTATAACCTCAGAAATTTTGAGCATCTGTATATTGAAAAAGACCCTTTAACTCATCATGAATATTGCGGTGGTCAATCGAGACTCTTATAGGGTTTTATTTCCAATAAAAATAATTTAAAAAAATTTGCAGAACTGTATGTGAAGTTTACTGCCATCTGTGTAGGTATGTTCGATTTATCCAAAAAAAGCGTTATGTGTCACATTATTTCGTTAATGTTGGTACTTTTAAAAGTATTCATGTTGATTATGGAATCCGCAATATTGGATCCGCAGTGATTCTCAGTACAGTGTTCTCTTTTTTCTTAACCCATTTGTAGTAAGAACAAAAGAGAACACTGAACTGAGAATCACTGCGGATCAAGCAATCCGGATTTCATAATCTACATGATTATTAAATAGGGAAATTTTATTTTATATACCAGAGAGTAGAAGACAAAGACGTTGTTCACATTGGACTCAATCCGTTGATTCTTTTTGACGTCTCAATATTAATTAAATTGAACAATGTGAATATCGTAAAAAAAGTTTTCCATTATATTTAACAATAAGTGATCTTATATTCCAAAAGTCTAGACCTGTAAAAAAACAATGCATTTTTAATTGTTAAAAAAAATTATTTAAAATGCCTTATTTATAATGTCACAATGCTTTTTGTCAAAATTCCAAAATTATTTCTCACTACAAATAAATAAATACATACATATACATCCCGAATATATTTGTTGAGTGTGTTTTTCTGATATTGAAATGTTAAAAGGTAAATATCTGTGACATTGATAGATTGTGTATATCTTTCAATCACCACCACATAATATTATACACCTAATTGTTCATATACCTTTGTTGTTTTTTTTTTATTTTTAAATGTCAGGCTGTCAAACTATATAGCCAGGTTATTATGCTGTTAATTTTTTAAATATCTCACCTTGTATATACCTACAACAAGATCCAATTGAGATGATGTGTCAAAAGACTTTTAGAAAACACTTAAGTTCTATAGAATATCTATGTGTAGATTTTCCCGGTAATTTGGTTAAAAAACTTAGCGCCACAATAGTAATTTGTCAATGAGTTTGTTTGGATGAGTTCATTTCAAACACCGCGGGATATAAAGACATATATCTTTTAACGGGACGGTATATAGGACCTCAAATTTTGATTGACGTTGACATGACAGGTTGTTTTTTTGTTATTTATGGGATTTTTTGTTTGGTCAAAAGTCGGAAATCGTTCACCTGAGAAATTACAATATTTTTTTAACTAGAAAATGTTTAAAAAAAAATAATATAATTGACGTCAGTATCTCGAAATAATGTATAGACTATAAGCTTCGAATGATTCATTTATTATTCGAATTACTTTTGTATAGGTAGGTAAACAAAAAATACAAAGGAATAAGTTTTTTTTAATCAATTCCAATTAATAATAAATATAAGCAATTTTGTGAGAACCTTAATTAACTGATAACAAAATAAATGATTTTCGTCTAAAGAAAGTAGGTATTTGACACTTTTGAAATAAAATAAAATAAAATAAAATAAAAAGTTGAATAGGTACATACCTAATAAGAATAAACTAACACTGTGAAGAAATTTTGAAGTGGAAAAGCTGTAAAAACGTTATCAAAAAAAAAAATAGTCACACACATTTTTTTTTTCTCATGCTGCGATAACCTCACCCGAAATTGATTAATAAATATAAAATAATATTAATTAGAGGCGTGACAGCTCGTGTAGATCTATGAAAGCTATTACACCATGACTTTTTGAAGTAAATGACTCGACCACGGGTATCTGTGTTTTGTGTCTTCGAATCCTACTTTATTGCTCTCTAAGTGAGTGCAAGTGACAGAAAACTTAACGAAACTGACATTCAAGCAATAATAATTATAGTCGAATAGTGGGTACAAACCTGGATGCGGTCTTGACCTTCTTTAATGTCATAAACCAGTCACTTAACTGTCCCGACAACAAGTCCAAGTAATTCGTATAGGCTTCTCCCAGCATAATTAATAAGATCTCCAATTTATAACAATTTTGTTTATAAAAGTTGGTACTGTTTATGTGGCGCTCCGCCGCGCCGTTACTTTTTTTAAGTGAAGAACTGTAATAACTGTTATGAATTTACATTTCAACAATAGATTTTAAAATGGACGAGACTACCATTTTAAAATCTATTGTTTTTTTAATCTAACTTCATTTGTCTTCTCATTTTTTGGGGAAAAATATTGCACAAATAAAGATGGACACTTTTCACCTCCTCTTCGGCACTTTACAAAGTTTTTAAAGGTGCAGGTATACTGTTTAATTTTTATTTTTAAATAAAACAATAAGGAATTTTGTAAAAAATTTGTTTAAATTTTGTATTGACAAAAAAACACAGACACCACATCCGCCTTCCGATCTCCCCCCTATAAATTAACACCCTTAAGACAAGTAGGTTATAATATAACTACGCATATTATAAACAATTTAATATTTGCAACTAAACCTATTAATTAATTTAAACCACAAATAGAAAAAAAGATTTTAAAATCTCAAAAATATCAAAATCCACACCGAATATTTTTCAAAAGCTGGTAGGAAATTTATATTTTATTTTAATATTGTATTTCTCTTTAATATGTGGGTAGTAATTACGCGTGTTGTTAAATAAAAACAACAACAAAAAATTAGAACACTTCAATACCACCTAAATTTAGAGAGGAAATAATAATTCATTGGATTTCCCCCCACACAATCATTATAATTAAATTAATCAAAAATATAAAGACAGATCTGACTACCTACATTATATTATTTATTTGTTTTTTTTTTTATACATACATATGTATATGCAAGTATCCTATATGAATGTTTATAAATATTAAAAATTTTCGCACATAATATTGTACAATAATTTTATATTTATTCGACCACCTTTACAAATTTTAAAATATAAATTCAACAAAAATTAAATACCTACATAAAGATGAGATAAAAAAAATTGTGGCGCCCGACAATATGGCCCATTCACTATAATAAATTATTATCTTTTTTTTTTGTAAATAATGTTCCACATGAACAAAAATATTAGTTACGAGTTAGTTTATTTTAACCTAAATAAAACGAATAAACATTTATTTTTTCCATTGTCATTTAATTTTTATTTTCTTCTTGTTTTTTTAGTCTTTTTTGTTTTGAAACTATATAACGAAAAATTTTGGCAAACAAACATTTTTAACTTAAAAAAAATTCTTCATCACGTATGTGTATACCTTATACGCTTAAGTAAATTAAAATTATTGAAAGTAATAAAAACAAGAATCAAAATTGATGTGTGTTTTCTATTTGGTGGTGGTTAGTTTGGTGTAGGTACACCTCCATAATATAATAGCTGTGGTACTTTAAATCAACAAAAACCGCACACGGAGAAAATTAACGATATACAAAAAAAAATTAAATTAAAACAAAAATAAAAATACCTAAAAGAAATCCACTTTAAAGGCGAATCTCTATTCCAACAAATCTTTTTGTTATGTGGATTTTTTTGTTCTATAATAATAATTGTGCGTTCATTGTGGTTATGGACAGGGTTACCGACAGTAGATTTCTTAGAATTGAAAATATTAAATTATGAATTGCAATAATATGTTTATTTATGGCCTTCTTTTGATCATTTCTTTCGTATGCGAATTAAAAAAGCGTGAATTCATAAAAAATTGTATATTTCCGTTTTGGACTGCTAACTGCATAGTTGAAATAAACCTGTCTTTTTTTTTCTGCAAAAATCAGAGCACTCAGAACACTTTAAAATTATTAACTTAGCTCTTCGGAATGATGTTTTATGAGTTTATTTTAAATCAGTTCACATAATATTCTAAAAAGAAATAACTCTTCGGTGGTAGGTATACCGTATAGGTTTGCCTGTCAAAGTTATACCTTTATACCATATTGAAACGTCATCATGACATTTCATTATTTATAAAGCACATACATATATAATAAAGCAACAAACTAGAAAGAGTAAAAAACTAAAATAACTGCCACTAAAAATCGATTGAGTTAAGTACATATATCTATTTTTATATTTTTCAATATTTTTGCATCCAAAATATTTGGCAACCCTATTTATAGGCACACGAAATACTGCTCCCCCCTTAACCCTATCAACATCCCTTCGCTTAAGAATGTTTTTTTATTGTTCGTAGTTTGGCGAGTTCCCCTATTTTTGTTCAGCCTGTCATAAATTTACGTTCACCTATAAATGCTTATGTATTGGTACGCGCTTATATAGCTATAGCTAAGGCGCAGAGGCGATCGTTTTTGTAACAACTCCCCGTGCATAAAGACGTGTGCTATTATAATTGTTATTCTTTCTGCTCATCATCATAATCATCATCATCATCATCAACAGCGCAGGCAGCAGTTTGCTTCGTCGGCAAATCAACATCATTGCCGACGAGACGCGACGTATAACGTAGCTTGCAGTCATTCCGCGCCGCGATCGCCGACGAACGTGCCCACACTTCTTCTTCCACTATACTATAGGTTAGCTATACTACTTCATATTTTTTTTATCTTGAAAAATAAATCGCAGACTAGAAGACAAAAAAAAAAATAATTATTAAGAAACACCGAACTTAGCATTAAAAAAAATATATATGTGTACATATATACATATTTATTTATTGAACATTGAAGGAGGAAAAAATAAATAAATATTTTCGAAAGCGGATGTTCCCCCGCATTAGTGTCATCATTATACAGGAACAGGTAGAATAAACAAAATACATAGTCGTATATAACGGAAATGAGACATTTTGTTCAATTCGATAGGTTGACGGTTTTTTAAGCGTAAGTACCTATAGGTGTTTTTTAATGGGGTACTTAATTGCATTTTTGTTTGATACCTGCACATACAAAAAAAGTGGCATCTCTGTTTTTTGCTGAATGTGTAAAATAGGTTCCTATAATATGTGAGGTAAGAGGTTACAATTTAGTTGAAAACATACCATGTTTTATACACCTCAAGATGAGAAAGAGGTAGAAAATGAAGCAGAATGACTAGCAATCTGTCAAAGAGCATGACAAATGTTATGAAGTTACCTGTTCACACAGTAAAAATATTAAATGGAATGGCGCATAATTTTATACGGTTAAGTAGGATCTTAAAGCATTTTTATCGCACTACCTTACCCACTTAAACTTTTTAGTATCATACTAACTCCAAATGTCACTTTGACAAATAAAAATGTTAAAGTTTTATGTTCGCTTACTTGTTTGCACGAACTGACACTTATTTAGGCGTTTTTAGCTGAAGTTTATTGAGAAAATAGATTTAGTATGATATTAGTTAAAAAAATAAGAACAATTTAATAAAGAGCTTTAAAAATAGTAAATTATTAATTAGTACTAACCTATCATGCTAATACCTTAACATCAGGCTGTTTAAAATTTTGCGCCAATATTATAAGCGTTTTAATTTTTGTTCAGTTCATATGTCATCAATATTTTGTTGTTGTTTCTAATAATGCGATGTGACGTTTTTTGTGGGCAATCAAAGAGCCATTTTTAATTTCTGACAGCCTGCGCAATAAATAACCTTAGATTTGTGTAGTACTGTGACCTGCTGTCACTTGCATTCATGCAGTATGCAGTCCACTGTTTTCTCGGGAGTGTGTTGGCTTAAAGCTGGCTACACACCACACGATGTTCATATTTCATTTACCACGATTTTAATCATCGTGTACAAAATCAGTGCCACTTGGATTTTTTTCTTATTCTTGGTATCACGAATATCGTAAGTTTTAACGCAACACATACTTTTAGAACAGTTTTTAGATTCCTAAGCGTTGCTCACCAGTAAACATATTAAAGCTAATATCGCTTTTTCATTTTTGTTCAGTTCATGCGTATCTGTCTAAATCGAGGAAAACGTCGGATCCCTGTGCTCCTTTACTTGTCTTATTTCAATATTTTGTTGTTGTTTCTAATGATGCGGTGAGTAGTTCCATGTGGCCACTCGAACAATCAGCCATTTTTTTAGTTTCTGACACTTTTAACTTTGACAACCTGCGCAATATATCACCTTAGATTTGTTTACCTGTTAGTGTTGATAGGTGTCATCATTGTTCATCGGGAAGAATCATTGTAGGTATAATTTGTCGGGTTCTTTTGATGTTCAAAGTTCATTCTAATTTTACTAACGGTATTAAATCACGAGTGAGAACATCATGAAGTGTGTAACCAGCGACCTTGAAAATGTTCATTCGAATACTTTTTGATGTCGAAAGTGTCATTTTATCTCATTTTTCCAAAAACAATATGTAATTGAAAACTTAAAATGTTTGTGTCATTTTCATTTTGAGACTTCACCTTTAAGCTTTTCAAATAAAAAAATTCTGTTAAATTCAGGTGCAAAACATTAACTTATTGCACAAAATTTGTATAATTGAACAAAATTAGTATAATTTAGCAGTTTTTGGCGCCAGTAATAAGGTCCATGCTTTATATTGAATCTTCACTTCTTCACATTTTTCACTACAAATTATTACTAATTTTTCGAAGTCAAAGTTGAAATTACAAAAATAAATTAACATCAACATTGTAATCAAATTCTCAGAAAATAATTTCTTTTTTTTTTCTTGTTTCGTTCTATACAAAGTGTTTGACTACTTTGCGTATTAATTAAAACACATCGAGCTGTCTATCACACTTTTCAGAAGTCATAATTGCCTTTATGACTTTTTGTGTACATATATAATATCATAAACTTCGAATGTACGAAAAGAAAAAACAAAGATGTGAAATGACAAACCTTCCTTTTGTCCATTCGTTGGTTTTCGTTATAAGTCAAATTCACCCCATCATCATCATCCAGAGTTTTTCATATATCTATGTATGCACAGTACCATCATATGTACAGTTCATACATTAGGCACATATACATATGTACATATGCTTTTTTTTACCAACGAGTCACACCCTGACTTGGGCTTAATTGAAGTTATTCCGTAGATTTAATTGTATGATGGATGAATCACGAGTGAATCGCTTTAACTGAAATCTAACACAACACTACCTACATAAATACTCGTACCTACAAACAAACAGTGAATATCAGTGCCGTCATCTTTTGCTTCTTTTTAACAGTCCATACCTATCTACAGACATGCCTACATCCCACATGTATGATGACTATAAAAATTGAGATGATGATATGTGCTCTGTTGCGGCTGCATCTTTGGTTTTTTAGTTTTATTATTTTTGTTCTGCTCAAAAATATATGAATATATAGCTAAGAACCATACTTAGTATAGGTACCTTCATCATAAAAAGAAATAAAAAAAAACAACAACGACAGCCATACATATATTTCTGCAAATTAATGATTGTTAGTCACACTGTCAGTTAGGGCACTTAAGATCCGCACACATCATCCATCCATATCCATATGATGTGAGAGACAGACCCCAAGCTAAGATTGTTCTCTTCTTAACTCGGTCTTCTGTATAGATATACGCGAATTTTATCCCCACATATGGAAAAGACACTTGAGGTGTCATCCTTTTGAAATAACAAAAAAAAAAAATTATTACATATATGTACCTACTTGTACTTGTACATGGTTTTTTTATGGTTTTAAAAAAGATCACAGATAAACAACATTATTCAGTTCAGCCACATCGCATTTAGAGGGAGATGCTCTCAATATATGTAATTACAAAGTGAAATGACATCATCACCAACTTGTTCATTTTGATTTTACTATGGTTGAATGCAAAACGTGTATCTTGGTATGGTACCTCTATCTATCTATCTGTCTGCCTTCTTTCTGGAGATAGAGATAGAAGCATATACTGATGATAGTTTTATCTATACTTTATCTTGGATGACTAAGAATTGCATCCATGAATTTCTTTCCATGTATAAATTAACCGCCTTTTGGAATGAGGAAGAGAATTAAAATGGCGATAAGATAGGTATACCATATTAGGTATGTAGATGATGACGTTTATAAGCACTGCAGCAAGCTATATATGCTGATGAAGATATCGCTTATGTGTTGCTATTGATTAAGTGGTTTTAAATTGATTTTTTTTTAATACATACATATAAGGCAGTTAAACGGGTTCAACTGTATAATTTTCAAATATTTTTTGTATTAGTATTTATATTTAACACCATTTTATAAAAAAAAACAGTGTATTTATTTTTAAATTTTATTCTGTAATGTATTAAATTTAATTTTAAAAAATAAATAAATTAGTAAATTAGTGTCAGTTCGTAAAAAAAGCAGGGGCCTATGGTAACATCACACTCTCTACCATTCATGTGTGCTTGTTGACAGTCAGCAATAAGTGTCAAGTTAGCGAGGCAACATTCACCGATCGAACAAATTGTAATGTGGATAATTTGCCATTAATTAATCGTTACTTAGTTGTGATAATTTCGAATTTTTCGTTCAATATTTTCTATGTTTTTGTTTGTTGCTTTGGTAAGTTGGTATTAAGTTAACGAAACACCCCGTTTAAAAGCGGTAAAAACTTGTTATAATGTATGGTGTATTGCTAAATAATTTGCAGTTAGTTAGTCTTTAATTAACTGTGACAATTTCAATTTACTGTAGTGCAATGTTTTCTATGTTTTTTTTGCTGATTCGTTTAATTGATATCAAATTAGCTAATCACCTACTCAGAAAGTGGTAAAAACTTGTTACTGTAAATAGTTTGTTGCTGAATAAGTTGTCGTTAGCTAATCTTTAATAAATTGTGACAATTTCAATTTTGCCTTGCAATTTTTTCTATGTTTTTTTGCTGGTTTGGTCAATATCTCCTCAGAAAGCGGTAAAAACTTGTTATTAGGAATGGTTTGTTGCTGAATAATTTGACGTTAGCTAAGCTTAAATAAATTGTGACAATTTCAATTTTGCCATGCAATGTTTTCCATGTTTTTTGGGCTTTTTGCGAAAATCATCTAAAATTAGCTAATCATCCTCTTAAAAATATGATACAAATATGAACTAGCGCTTTTAATTGACTTGGCTATCAAACTCCAACTTACCTAATTCAAATAGGTTATTATACCTACCTTTACCTATCAAAGATCTTTAACTGACTGGTCTCAATTAATCTTCATGTCAGATATCAAGGACTCTTACAAAAAAAAATTATTTTATCGCCATTTTTCAAATGAAAAAATCCCTCCACTCAGTTTCTTATTAAATTTCTAATCAAAAGAAAATTTCAATTGAATCCACCTGGGGCATAAAGTGGATTCTGATGAATTTCTGGGAAATAAAAAAATAATAATATAAAACTCTTCATTCAGCGCTCGTGCCCTAATGCATATAATTGAATTATTAGCCTTCTCCCCAGTTATATATATAGATATATTTGTGGCGAGTGCGGTGTGTTGGATTGAATGGATGCTGCTGCTGATGGCTCCCTATTTTTTCCTGGAACTCCTTTTCTCCATTAGTGGCAAGGTGCAACAATGTTGAATCACTCATCTCTTGTTCTGGTTTTATGCAGAAAGAGCAAGAGAGATTCGATACGTTGCACTCGGCTGCAGCTGATCCCCCTTTTTTTTTTGTTTCTTCTTTGTTTTGATCTTTTTTTTTTCTTTGTATTCAAAACACATTTTATAAAATCTTTGCCGTTTTTATTTGTTGCTATACCTACACTGTGATCGAGAGAGGTGTACGTGCATAGTGTAGTAGGTAAACCTCTTTGTAATTTAAAGCCCTCTTGGCTCCTCAGCATCGCTGCCATGATGACGTGATGGCGATCGTCATCGGGCACCTTTATAAGTGCCTTCACGATTCAGTTCATATACAAAAAGAACTCAAAATCAAAACATCTTGTCCTAACGGTTGCTTCTAACACGAAAAGAACGGACACAACAACAAAAAATAAACCCAATTTGAATCAAGTGCTGACATACAAACATATGCTTGGTTTGGAGCCGGTGTGTATAAGCACACACCTCTCCAGAATTAATATACATATATGTATGTAGGTAAGGTAGGTATCCACATTTCCCTTCTTCCTCTTTGAAACCATGGTGCCTGGTGGATATAAGAGGAACACATTAGCCGTGTACACATCCAACCAAACAGTTTCTATAGTGCTGGTGCTCAATCAACTAAACTCTCTAGGTATGTACTTGTACATCCATCCTATAGGTGGTGTATCTATCTCCCTCCGCCAACCGCATCACAATCACAATGACGATCGTGTCGATCGACTTAAACGAGCGCGCATCTGCAACCACACCTCAGTTGATTAGTCTCAATGATTTAATGGCGGCGGATGTTTTATCACCGGGGTTTTTCTTATTTTGGTTGAAAATTTTGTTTCCATACCCCTGCATATGTAGGTATACCTCTCTCTATAAACACACACCGAGAATATACACACTCGGTTCTCGGTGATAACTTTAAATGGAATTTTTAATTTCGATAGCATGAAGCTTTACGTACCTTCCTACTCAGAAGCAAAAATAAGCATAGCTGAGCTATATAGTGTTGAACAATTTCGTGTTTCATTTAAAAAATTGCAAATGAAATCAAGTGGAGTTTTATTTTTTTTTATTTATTTAATTAAAAGTTATTTGATTTTTACTTTCGTTAATGTTATTTGGTAAAAAAAAGTGTTTTAAAATGAAAAGAATAAAGAGAATTTTTAATCTCTTAATGGTAAATATTTTGTTTTTATTAATTTTGTTATTATTATTATTGTCGCATATTTAAACAGTAAGGTGCAGATTTACCTGGGAATATTATTTTTGAATGAATTTTTATGGAACTTCTCTAAGTTTTTAAAGTGTCAAAATTTATATGTTGGTTGATTTGTGGGCTTCGGGTCAAAATAAAATTGTTTATTTTTTGTTCACTACGTTCCGTCAAAATGTAGCTTAAATTATCCTTACATGTGTATAAGGATGCATCTACCCTATTGAGACCCATGTATGTAAATATTTAAATTTATAGGTACACGACTCACAAGTGAAGCAAGAGTGAATGTGAAAAAAGTGGAATCTAATTATCTAAAGGGTGTCCCAAAATTAACGCTTTGAACGATTTGAATTTGCCTCCATTACAAGTGTTGGCAATCCTTAAAAAAAATTAATTTGACAGCTGACAGTTTAGGGTTACCTAATACAAATGGAGCATTATACGAGAGAACAACGTTTTTTCATTGTTGAACAATATTTCAAATATGTATAATGAAAGTTTGGCAGCCACAGGTAGAAAATTTCGTACAAAGTATGGTTGGAATATTAATTTAACTTTGTCAACTGTGAAAAGTGTAATTAAAACATTCCCTTCAATCGGTGATAGTTATTTGAAGTCAAAGATCTACACCAATAATCCCGTCAACCACCCTTGAAGTTAAAGATGGAATTAAAAAAAATAACAACCTAAAGAAAAAAACAGTGTTTTTTTTTATTTAATTCAAATTTTATGTTAATTTTGGGGCACCCTTATATAAGTAGATACTTTAAAAATTTTGTATCCACTAAAAAAAATTAAATCTCCTATAAGAAAGATTTTAACAAATATTTTGTAAGTCGTGAGTCGTTCCCAATATATTTTTAAAACGTGTCTTTCAAAATGGCTACTGAAGCACAACACTTACAGCCTATAAAGGCCCCACCATTTCATTTTTTGTTTTTGAATACTCAGGGGAGATTTACCGACCAATTCTAATTGTTATTTTAAAAAAGAATAAATAATTCATTTAGATTGCTGCAAATTCACTGATTTTTATTATGATTTTTTTTTTAAAGTGTGCTTTTTAAGCTTGAATTTGAATGCTCTTTTGGTGATATAATTCACAAAATGAAAGAGAAATATAATTTTCTCTATTAAATGATGATTTGACGGAGATCAGGTTATTAGTTTACAGCATTGCCAGATTTGGCAAAAATTCAAAAAATCTCCCTCGAATTTCCAAAACAAGAAACTAAAAATGAGGTTGATACAAAGCATTAGTCAAACATAGTCGTAGAAATCAAATTTTAACCCAAAAATTGACGCATGTTCTGACTATTATACCTATACATAAATCATGAAACTCAATTCAATTAACTAACATTTCTTCGAAAAGTTAGAAAGTACAATTTGAATGACTCATCACGATTCATCAGGTTGTTTATAATCTATGACTAATAATCATTGAAACTAATTTTTGTTCTCAAATACCTATTCATGCGCTTATTCAAGGACAAAATGTAAAAAATCATGATTCTTTATACTCCCGATATTCACATCAAGGTTAAATAAAAAAAAAATTGCCCTCAATATTAAATATTCTCCATACATTCAATGCAGTTCAAAATAATAATATAAAATTTCCAATAACCTCAATATATAAGATCGACTAAAACATTTTTCTCCAGTCGAGGTACTTACCTACCTATACTGATTCTTATGAACCAGATCGTTTTTTTTTTGTGTTGTTGTTGTTGTTTTTGTTTTATAGATCCCATCAACAAAAACACTTAAAAAATTAATATTTTCCATAATTCTTCTATGAAGTCCATTAGAATCGGACACACAAGCAAATCCAAATATCAATAAATAAACAAGAGAAAAAATATAAAATATAGTAGTACCTAATCGTATGTTGTTTTCAATAAAATTTATATTTCTGGCATCTCCATGATGAATCTTTTTTTTTCGCTTGTTTTTTTGTGTTTACATTGACAGATACGTATAATAATTAACGATCTTTCTTTGTATGTCTATCAACAATTTTATATTTAAAACAAAAAAAAAGGGGGCGTATCTTCCAAACACCTGCATTTATTCCAGTGAACCAATTAAAATCGATTTTTTGTTTGCGAAATTCCCTTGGTACGGTTGAATTTGAAAAAAATATACGATATTAATTTATTTATTGAGCACAAACAAGATTTATAAATTTTTAAAATTTATTTATTTTATTTTTTTTGTTCTGGCATAATAAGTAGGTGTAAATTTGTAAAATAAAGAAAAGATTTATATTATTGGCGAGAAATGGAAATTAAGACAGAAGCACGTTTTGTTCCAAATTTAAGCGAAAAATTTATGAAAAATATTTTTTTTTCATATTTTTTTTTTTTTTTTTACGGCGTTCGCATAAATTTCAAATATATATATGTAGGTGTTTATGTTAAGTGAATTTGAGTTAATTTGAGGCTGTTTGCATAAAATTCATTTCTCACGTAATTAGACTAGTCTTCTTAATTTTTTTTTTTTGGCGAGAGAAATTTTAATAATTTAAAAAGAGAGTATTTAGTGTGATGGGGATAAATTGACGTAAAGAGCAGGTATAGATTTTTTTTGTTCTTTGAATATTTTCGCCTGAATCTAACAAATTCGACTCAGATGACTCTAAAAGTCATCTTACTTTTTATGACAGCTGCCCAATAAGAAACTAGCAACAATTCAGAAATCTAAATTTTCAGATGTAAATTGTCATGTGTTGAACCCACTTGTCATTCGTAAAAAAACCGTTTCCACTGCACGAAAGTAAATCTATACTATTGGATTCCCTTGGAGTCCATTTTTGATATTATTGATTGGGTAAAATATAATTTTGCATCTTCTTTGATTAATTTTACATAATATATGAGTATTGTTATATTTATCATTTTCTAATAAAACTCTTCTATCTCTCTCTTATCTTTTTAGAGCTGTAAAATCTGCCACAAAGCATTCGCCAATGTATATCGCTTACAACGACACATGATCAGCCATGATGAATCGGCACTGCTGCGCAAATTCAAATGTACTCAATGCGATAAGGCCTTTAAGTTTAAACATCATCTCAAAGAGCATGTACGCATCCATTCCGGCGAAAAACCATTCGGTTGTGATAATTGCGGTAAACGTTTCTCACATTCCGGTTCGTTTTCGAGTCATATGACATCGAAGAAATGCATCAGTATGGGCCTCAAATTGAACAATAACCGAGCGATGTTAAAGAGTTTAGAAAAGAGCGGAATATTAGGTGGTAGTCCGAATGGAAAGCGTCCTGGTGGCGCACAAGCTCCAGTCGGAACGAATCCTATGAATTACTTCCCACACGGATTGGGTGTGGGTGCAGGTGGAGGTTCTGATGTAGGTCCAGCGAATCCACAGAATGGTAGCAATTCGTTTTACCAAATGCTGCCGAATTATAATGACTATGGGGCAATGAATGCCGCTTTGTTAGCTACATTCCAAAATCCATTTTACAGTATGGCTGGGCTGAATCCGAATATCCATCCATATAGTATACATCGGTTATTAGAACTAACTGCAGCCGGTAATCAAAGACTACAATCGGATCCGGAAGATCTGATCGAAGAAGTGACAGAGGATGTGGCGGACGAGCCAAAACTTGTGATGGATTTGGAGGATGATTGTGAAAAGGATCAAGAAGAAGAAGAAGATCACACTCGTACTTATAACCGCAGTGACGATGAAGATGATGGTGAAGATAGTCGCAATAGTAATAATAGTTCGCCACCAAAGCAAACTTATGAAGAATCAAATGCCGAAGATGAGAAAATGCAGAGAGTTGAGAGTCCTAGTCCGGTGCCAGAAGACCGTCCTCATTCACCGGAAATCAAAGTCGAAGAGGAAGAAGAAGAAGATAAGGAAGATGAGAAAAAGACTCCTAAGGAAGAAATTGAGCAGTCTGAACCGTTGAATGAGTTGCGCTGCAGTCGTTGTGATAAACAATTTAACCACCCAACCGAATTGGTCCAACATGAGAAGATTCTTTGTGGATTGATCAAACAAGAGCTAGAGCAACAACAACAACAGCAACATCACCAACAACAGCAGCAGCAGCAGCAACAGCAACAGCACCAGCAACAACAACAACAACAACAAAACCAGCAACAACAAATTTTCAAGTTTCAATCAAATGAATCCGATGCTGGAAACTCGTCGTATCTTCATTCTGGCAGTGAAGAAGAACAAGAAGACCGAGAATCAAAGAACGGTAGTGAAGCTGGTGAAAGAAAGGTTCGTGTTCGTACAGCAATTACAGAAGAACAACAAACGGTGCTAAAGCAACACTATTCGATAAATGCTCGACCAAGTCGAGAGGAATTCCGAGTGATTGCCCATCAATTGTCTCTAGACGCCCGAGTAGTACAAGTGTGGTTCCAAAATAACCGATCTCGCGAAAGGAAAATGAATAATGGTTTCAACGGATTGAGTAAATGCTATCCGCCAATGATTTCCGAACCCATGATTCAAGCCAATAGTCCACCACCACCTATGTTGGATTCAATTAAACTCCCCAGTGGAGAAGATCAACCTCTGGACTTATCGCTCAAAAAAGAATCTCCGCAGCAACCGGCTCATTCCCCGCTCTATGGAAGTGTGCCCATGCAGGTGGACACCAACGAAGCAATCAATCTGAGTCAAAAATTCTCACCGAGTCCGACCTTATACAAACAACCTTTGTACTATGGCGCTACAATGCCAAGTCAACGTCCTTCATCAGACATTCCACTGCTATCACATCACATTCGTCAAACTCCATCGCCAAATGAAGCAATGCCACCAATGCCAAGATATCCCACTAACAACCATCCCTATATGATGCCCAATGGCACTGTACCTCGATCAATGGTCCCCATGGAGTGTCTCTTTCAAATGGCTCCCGAATATGCTCGCAGTCATTTAATGGGAAGTATTAAAATGGGTGGAAGTAGTGATCGTGGTACTAGTTTGAGTCCTGGATCGGAGAAACGATCATGGCGTGACGATGAATCAAGAATCTCGCATGAAGATGAATATATTGCGGCTGCAGCTGCTGCAGCAGCGGCTTCGAATCTTATGCCACCACTCCAAAAGCGGGTAAAGATCGAAACACATGGACATGCCGGTGATCCAGACCTGCCGTTTATTTGTGATCAATGCGACAAGGCCTTCGCAAAACAGAGCTCGCTGGCGAGACATAAATATGAACATTCTGGTGAGTTGAAATTTTTTTTTTTAAGCTAGCTATGTAGTTGTTTTTCTTTGGCGCGTTTATCTTGCTGAAATAATGAACATTATTTCTTAAAATGTCAAAATTACACTCTCTCCATGATTCTCACTTTTTTATAGTGAAAGCATTTTTTTTATAATTAACGTTGATTATAATAGGCCTGTTCGTTAACTTTCCAAAACTGACAATTTCTAGCAATTTTGATACCTACATTTTTTTATATGAGCTTTGACAGAGCTTTTGGATGAAAATTGGTAGAAATTGGCAGTTTTGGGAAGTAAGCAAACAGAGTTTATGTCTTGGTAACTTGGAATTTGTACAAACTTTCAAAAGATTTTGAAAATTTGTTACTGAAAATTGTTAAAGTTTGTGAAAGTTGATAAAAAGTCTCAAGGTACCAAAAATAGACTTTATTACCTATGTTATCTTTTTAACGTATTCTTTATCTTTTAAGACGTATTTTAAAACTTTTGTTTTATTTTTTTTCCTTCCAGGTCAACGTCCTTACAAATGTGTCGATTGTCCTAAAGCATTCAAACACAAACATCATCTCACCGAACATAAACGTTTGCACAGTGGTGAAAAACCCTTCCAGTGCTCCAAATGCCTGAAACGTTTCTCACATTCCGGCTCCTATAGCCAGCACATGAACCATCGGTACTCATATTGCAAACCGTATAGGGAATAGGTAAGCGAGGCGTCCGCTCTGCTGAATCTTGATTTTCGAAAACAACATCCGTCGCAAAAAAATCAACAACAACAACACCAGCAGCTCGGTACCTTTTTCAATAATCGTCATCTCTTAAACAGCAACAACAATAACAATAATGCCAGACGGGTAGTACCTCAACAAACGGTACAACGACCACCACCACCACCGCAACCAACGATTCCACCCTCATTCTGGCCAATGATGCAACAACAAACGCATCTGAATAGCTTACATCCGCTTCAACAATTGCAAATGCAACAACAGCAGCAACGTTTACAAGCAGAACATTTTGCTGCATTAAGCGGTTTCCATCGCAAATTCTAAAAACTGAGTGAGAGAGATGAGCAAAATAAAAAAAATTTAAAAATTTTCTAGAAATAGAACGGATTGTGATTAAATATATATACAAAATTTGTATTAAAAAAAAATGAATTTAAATTTAATTCTAAACTATTTGCCAGGCTTTTCGAGAGCGTACTTAAGAAAAATAAAAATTCACAAAAAACTTAATAAATCAAGAAAGAAAAAAATAACTAAAAACAAATCGAGAAGTATTTTTTTAAATGACAAAAATGTGCAGTAATACGTTTTTTTTTATTATTATTTAGTTATTTAATATTTTTGGAATATTTTAATTTATTTGAATTTGGAAATACTTTATTTTTTTCGTTATGTTTAAGGAATTGAAAAAAAAAATTAAAACAACAAAAAACCTTTCTTTAAAGAATTTATCATTTTTTTAATTTTGTTATAGTTTTTAGTTTTTTTAATTATTTTATAATTTAACATTAACATTTATGTTTTAAAATTTAAGTTGAACCAAATGTACTCGTATCTTCCAGCATCCTTTGGGTACCTGTTGAAATACTCAAATTTTGCGTTTACTAAGTGCCATATATAATTTAATATATATATATCTACATAATTTATATATTCATTCGTTTTAAAGTATAAAAAATAAACTTACTTTCATTTTAATGAATCAGTTTCTTTTTTATTTATTTTTTTTTTGATTGATTTTGTTCTAAGCAGCCATTTTTTTGGGTTCATATTTTTTTTTAATTTAGTTTAATTTCTATCAAAATTTCTTGACATAGTCAGGCTGGGTCATTTCGCAATTATATTTTCAGTAGAATAAAATAAAATTTATTCATATTTTTATTATTCCAAATATCATTTATATATAATTATAATTTATTTAGAAAAAAAAAACATCACACTATCTCAAATCATCACTTCTCTCGAATATGAAAACAAACAAAAAAGAAATTAATACTCAAAATGAGCACAGATATTCTTGGACCACAAGGTGTTAACATGACAATACAATAAATTATTCGCAAAACTTGAAATTAAATTTAAGTAAATAAAATATACTTACATATATAAATATTTAAAAAAAATCAATTTATTTCTCTCTCAATAGAAAAAAATACAAAATTTAAAATCTGTTCACATAAAATTCATTAAATTAAATTTGTAAAATTGTTCATGTAAAAATGTATAAATAAAAACTTAAATTAGACAAAAAAAACTATAAATTAAATTATTATTAATCGGGCAGTGTTGAGATTGATTTATAAAAGTGAAATTAAACGATTATGCAGGATTTGATAGGACTCCACAGAAATAAAAGTATTTTGTATTTATATTTATGATATTTTTTACAAAAAAAAAAAAAAAAAAAACAATTTTACGCACCAAAAAATACAATAGATAAACAAAAAAATCAGTATAGCCATTTAAAATAATCTACCAGTATAAAAACTTTAATTTTTTTAAAGATTCATTTTTGAAAAGCCTTTTTCCACCCACCGGTCCTTAGGAAAATTTAGCATCCTGTTAAAAAATAACCAATAAATTGAAACAAAAATTAAAACAAAACAAATCTCAACCTGTGTTACAGTGTCTTTTTCGTATGGTTAGTTAAAAATTATAATAAACACTAATTAATAATAATTATTAAAATTGTACATTTTCTTATCAAATGGAAGCTTCTACCCAAAGAAATTATTATAAATCAAAAAAAAATCCTTGCATATAGTGTAAAATAAAAACAATTAATTCGCGTTAAAATTAAACATTTTTCTTCATTACATGGAAAATATTTAAAAATAAATTAAAAATATAAAATTAAACACAAAAACGATCATTCCACAACTAGAAAAAAAACTACTAAAAAATATAGTTGTTAAAAATTCATTTGGCCTTAATTTAAATAATTTCATTTAATAAACATAAATTGTAAAAAAAAATTTAAAAAAAAACAACAAAATATTTTAAATTTAAGCTGAGTTGTGCTCTAAACAAAATATTTCTTCTCATAAAATTTGTAAAAAAAAATTAAAAAATCGGATAAGTTTTTGAATGGACAATAAAATTTCAAATAAAATTGTAATAACGTTATTAAAAATGA
The DNA here is from genome assembly GCA_929447395.1 of Epistrophe grossulariae. NCBI lineage: Eukaryota > Metazoa > Arthropoda > Insecta > Diptera > Syrphidae > Epistrophe > Epistrophe grossulariae. The sequence goes on along the minus strand of OV839567.1, from coordinate 142,584,324 downwards.
TCTAAAGTAAAAAAAACCGAAAATTTCTCCCTGTTTATATTACATACAAAAATTACATATTAAATTTTTAAATAATTTTTTTGACACATAACACAACGAAAAAACAAAATAATATTCTATCCTCAGCTTTGTTCGATTCGTAAAATAAATTGAAAATTCAGAACCATCGCCATTTTGTGCAATAAAAATTAACACACTTATACAGTTATTAATTCAAATATATAAGGTTTCCTAAACAACGAAGAAGAATTATATGAGAAAACAAAACGAAAATAAAACAACTGAAAGAATTTCCTATAAAATGCATTTACTTTATTATTTTTTTTACATTTTTATGTTGTTTGTAAATTTTGTATTTTAATTTTTGTAAATTTGTTTCGATAAAAAAAATATAAGAGAAAACTTAAAACAAAAAAAGCTAGAAAATCCAAAGACATGTGTACTATAAAACTGAATAATTTTCAGATATAAACAAAAATATAATTTAGTTACATATAAGAAATATGTTTTTTTTTTATTAAATATAAAATTTTTGCAGAGTATATTAGGTTAAAGTTTTTTTTTAAATATTATTAGTGGTGTTACAAAAAAAGAAAGAAAAAAAACATGAATACTAAGAGAGTTATATAGATATATTATGTCAAATATGATGCATTAGGGCCTTACAAACAAATGTTAGTTATAAAAATGACATTTTATTTAATATATTATTTCATAAAAATAAAACAAACAAAAATTAAATACAATTATCTCCCCCTTGTGCTAAGCAATTTTTATATGTTTTTTTTTTATTTTTGTTTTTGTAAATATTATTTTTTTATTTGTTGCCATACATAAAATTATATAAATACTCAATACACAAATACACACGTTGTTGATGTGCAATAATTGCATACATTTTTTATATATATATATATATTTCTACATTAGGTTAGTTATATTTTTTGCAATTTATTTTTAAGTTTTTTTTTTGTATGTTTTATGTAAACTATGAAAATGATGAAATATTTTTTTAACTTGCCAAATAAACAATATAAAAATGTGAGGAAAACTGTGGGAGATTTGTTTTTTTATATAAATAAAATAAATATATATGTATAAATATGATTGTAAAATTTAAGATGCATTATTATATTATTATAAAAACAAAAAAAAAATAAAAACGAAATGATTGAATTTAAATATTAAGAAAATAATAATTAAAGAAAACAAAGCAGTGTTATATTATATACATTCAATACGTGTATTTTAATCAAAAAAAAATAAAATAAAATTTAATGATAATTAAAATTAAATAAACAATGTCTTAATTAAATTTACAAAACTTACAAAAATAAAAAAATAAAAAAAAAGATACAAAAATAATAAAATAAAAATTTTATGAAAAATTGAAATCCCAAGTATTTTTTCCTTCTTTTAGTTCAATATATTCAATGTGTTATATTGCGTGGCCAAAAACCGGAGTATTGGTTTTGCTTTGAGAAAAATACTACATTGTTTGAAACGTTTTTAATTTTCATGTTAAAGACTTGCTTTGTGCAACCTGGGCAATCAGATGTTGGTCAAATTTTGTTTATTATTGTCTTTTAAGTTATGAGAACCAGGGGATATATCGACTTACCACCTTCAACCATAGTCACAAGGTATGTACAAAGCAGAAGAAAAAAACAATTGTTTTTTTTTCGGTGGAATAGGTAGGTACCCACGATACTTAGACCTACCTGTTAGACTTAAGCGTGTTTTTATAATGCAGCCTGAATTGCACATCACTACTAAGAAGAATTAGAAGAAATTTCATTTGCACCGTGGACTGAGAAACAAAGTTTTTGTTTATCTCATGGAATCCTACAAATTTCGTCCAGTTGGGTGTACATATATTGAAAAGAATGCAGTCTAGAGTAATGGTGTGAACCCACAACTATAAGTTAGCAAAAAACATTTCCTCTATATTGGAGTTTATTTTACAAGAAGAAATTTATTTTCAAAAAAAAAAATCGTTATAGAATCAGAAAGTATTGCTTTTCTCCTTTATACTCAATTTAGAATCCTGCCAATATTTTCATTTCACTAGGATCAAATCCTTAGTTGAAATTTATGATATTTGCGCATTATTCTGAAATTAAGTAAGGTTAGGCAAAAACTCTAGAAAAGAAGAGAAATAATTGAATAAATTCAAAATTCTTACCGCTGAACTCCACAAAAACGGGGCTATCATCAGGCCAATTATCATTTTTTATCTATATTTATTTGGTAATATGTAAAGTTTTTTTTTGTTATGAACTCTATAATCGTGGGAAAATTATCATTTCGGTTAAGCGGAGTCAACTGTACTAGAAAATTTCAGTTGAATTTTCATTCATCTATTAAATTAAGCCCTTAAACTTGTGTATTGCCTGCCCCATAGTACTAAATTGTTTTAATTGAAAATTAAAGATCACTGTGGCGTATACGTAATCTTTGTTTAATTTCTTTTTTTTTAATTTGAGACAAAACTATAATAATAAGTTATTATAGTGGATCTTTATAGAATACTTAATTTTGGTTCCTGCAACGAGTAAAGTGGTAACTTTTCTTTCTTACTGTAAATATTAAGCTGTAGGGTTTTAGCTGATGTTTGAAGAGAAAAGTGGGTGCTAAAATCTACATACCATAGCACAGTGGGCCGATCCATAGCAATAAATAAAAAAAACCAACTCTTTAAATCATTGACCTATGACCTAAGCAAGTAAATTGATAAATCACGAAGGGCACCATCTGTGGACCTACCTACCTCTTATGAATCTGCATAAGCTTGTAGTCGAGTTTTGTTTGTCCTCACATTGCTCGAAAGAGAAACGATTCCTTGACACCAATAAGTTCGCCGAGCTTTTCATAGCTGGAGACAATTTCTCCCACAAATCTACATACATCAGCCAATCCAAGTGTTGTAACTGATAACAAACTGAGTGAGGAGTAACAAGATAAACTGCATGCAAACCCAAACCCAAACAAGCCATTCCTAAACGAGTTGCTACATAATTTTCGAACCTTCTTGACTAGGTCTTCATGCTCTGTGAGAACAGCGAAAGCGCTGAGTTTCACAGAATTTTATAACTTTTTTCACAGATATGCGTTTAAAATTATGCGGTGGAATTTTAATTTATTCATAATCTTTTATTTATTTTTGTAAATAAAGTTTTCTAAAATGACAAAAAAAAAAAAACAAAATAGCAACAATTTAGCGACGCCATTAGTCGTTTTTCTTTTTTAGCCCCGAGCGGGGCATAGAGCGGGCTCTGAGCGAATAGAGCTCACTCCGAACAGAGCGTGACCTGAGCGCACCGATCTATTTAAGAAACTCAATTGAGCACTGAACTCTCATATGCTAAGTAATCTGTCAAATTATATGAAAATTGTATGAAGTTAGCCGCGCTCAGCTTTGTGCTCGATGTGCTCGGTCATTTTTTTCCGAGCTCATCGAGCGAGCCCCGGACGAGCTCTGAGCTAAAAAATAAATGCAAGTTGAGAGCTCGGAGCGCTCCGAGTTAAAAAAGTAACATAGTTTTCTTTTTGACAGCTCAGTGCCACGCTCGGGGCTAAAAAAGAAAAACCCCTATTACAGAAAAAATAATGGAGTTCCATACAAACTATCGATAACAAGTATGTAATTCCCGCCGGTAATACAGTTTTCCACCGTGCTAAAGTTAAGCCCCGTAAATTATCTGGGTTTAGCTAAACCCATTGGGGGTTAGTTGTTGTTTATTTATTTAACTCAACTAAGTACTAGCTTTACAAAGAGTTTATATACAGATTAAGAATAGTTGGCAAAAAAAGTTAACTTGAATTTACTCGATAAATTTATTCTTTGATCAAACAAATTGATATATTTATCATTGAAATAATTAAATAATTTAAACATTCTTTTTAAAGGAGAAAATTGTTCATAGTTGGTCCGATAGTTTGAGATATGCAATCGGTCAAATTCCTCAGGTTTCTTTGGGGAACATTAAAGTTTATACGAGACAGAAGGTGCAAAGAGTCTATATTTCCATTTATTAATTTAAAAATGAAGACAAAACATAAATAAGAACGTCTGCTCTCAAGACTCGGCATATCAATAAGTTTAAGTCTATGGTGGTAAGGTGGAAGATCGTAGAGATTATCCCATCCTAACCCCCTAATTGCAAATCTTAGGAACCTTTTTTGGACCAGCTATAGCCTGGCTTTATGGCAGGCATAATTGGGTGCCCAGACCTGACTTGCGTATTCTAGAATTGGTCGAACAAATGTTATGAAAAGTTGTTTTATAACAAAAGGATCAGAAAATTGTTTTGACTCTCTTGTTGCATTTAACATGTAAATTATTTAGCCCCGAATCGTTTTTTTCATCCAATTTCCTTCGGGCTTGGAAAAAAAACACGCCTATAGACTTGAAACTTGGAGAGTTCTCTTTTAAAATTTTGAACATTGAGCCCGTATGCGTATTATTGTGGATAAGACCACAATCGATGGGTCACAAATCCACAAGAACTTAATGTGGACTGTTGACCCACTTGGGTGGGTTATAAGTCCACAATCGAATTTTCAACTTATGGCCCATCCAAGTGGACCGTATTGGAAAACAGAAATGAAGCTAAAACAGTTTCTGGTACAGTTTGCTACTTCGGTTCCATTCTTTCACATTTGTTTCGATATCTAAATTTTGTTTAATGTTTGTTTATTTTGCATTTAGATATCTACTATCTTTTTTCTTTACACTACAATTCCCACTACCTTACCATTTGAAAAGCTTGATAAGCCATCTACACGCCAGAGTAAAAACTAATTTCTGGTTCAATAAAGCAAATCCCGATAGAAGCCTAGATCCAAATTTGTTTTTATATTACGTGTTAATAGATAACCCCGGCCCAGACCTGAAGATAATAAAACGCCGCTATTATAGTAAATTTATGTTATAATTTATACTATAATTTAAAGAAGCGCAAGCTGTAGCTAATAAATGAAAAAAATAAAGAAAGATTTTTCAAAGGAAATTCTGTTAATACAAATTTTTATTTGGGCTTTCATAGTGGTCCGCTGAACTCATGTTTCACTCAACTGCGCACTTTAAATTAATACCATGTTTTTCCAATATGATTTCTGTTTTTATTTAAATGAAAGTTTATTAAATTATTCGACTTAAAAAATAGTGCATTACCAGAGATTTAATTTAATTTATGATGTTCGAGTAGGCCCAAAAGTCAAATTGTTTAGGATGCAAATAAAAACAAATTATTTCCCAACATTTCGTCGATTTTCGTGACTTCTTCAGGGGTTGATTTATAAATGTTTTTTGTTGTTGTTTAAATAAATGAATAACTGATACAAATTTTAAATAAATTAACATAGAAAACAATACTTAATAAATTAAAACACTCAGACTAGACAGACTTCAGAAACAAATTAATTTAATTTAACCTTATAAAAACACTAACAGAGAATTGTCTATCACTGATTCAAGTTGAAGACAGCTTTTCGAAATGATTTGTTCGAAATGTCAAAAAAAATCTAGATTACGTTTGGTATTAACTGGTGATTTCATTTCGATATTAATACCAATATTTTTTTTCGTAAATCAAAATAATAATTTTGTTAGAGCTTAAATCTAAGGAAAATTAAATTTGAACGAAAAAAAAATAAAAATATTCTTCGATATTATTGGAAATCTTAGCATGGTATGTCATTTTGCTTGGTGGGAGCTCAAGCCCCCTTAGCCCCCCCCCCCTGAGTACGTCACTGTGTGCCACAATAATCGAGGTGTGGTTTTTTCATAGCGTGATTTATTGAATGCGTAGCTACTTTGAATGAAAAAATGTGAATTTTAGATTTAAAGGTTCCCCATACCAACACGAATTTTCGGTGGCGACGACGAAAACAACAATAACAACAATTGGTTGTCCATGGTATGGGGGAACCTTTATATCATAAGCTATTTGTCTTAAGACCTAATCACGAAAGAAACTGCGCAAGTTTACACCTTTTTTAATAATTGACATATTTGTAGATTCAACCCATCAATCAAAAATTGGCGACCTTTTGAAAACATGAGATATAAATTTCTCCGGTTTCCCCATACACTCCTCCCACTGTTCATAGATGCGTTCCTTTACTTTGAAAATTTGGGATTTTCTAACAAACTGCGAATTTCTACACATTTCATTTTTTTTATATGAACTTGACAGACTTTTTATTAAAATTCGTAGAAATTCGCATCTTTCAATTAATATAAAATTCAAATTTTTGAATTCGAATTAATAAAACCTTACAAATGTCCAGAAACTTACATCGCTAAGCAACGCATGTTTAGCTCATACATACACCATTCTACCATACCCACTGAATGGAGCTAAAACAAGCATACCGACAATAGAACTGTCAAGTGTCAGTTTCACTTGTCAGAGAAATGTCAGCAAAACGTCAACGCTTCTCTTGGTGAAGAAAACGTTGACTATTTTTTTGTTATTTGATACGCATAAAATTGTTTTTATTTAATTTATTTACAAAAAAATAAATTTAATAATGCTAGGATTAAAAAACTATGGAAACAGTTCAAGTGGAAGTGATTCAGATGATAATGTATCAGAAGAATCAACCATACACCTCAAACCAGTAGATCCAACAAACTCGGTGGCCAAAACTCTAGCTGTGTGTGCAGCACCAGATGTCATACCACTCGGTGCAGTAGCAGTTCCCCGTGTAGTTGATCCTTCTGTTAAAGAAGTCCTTTACAATCCGAAGTACGAAGAACTATTCACACCCGTACAGGGCCCCGAAAAACCCAACCAAACAAACCAAGAACGCGCCGCCAAAAACACACTCGCTGGTTTTCTAGAAAAGGCGCACATTAATGCATTTCAATTTGAGAACCAGAGACGAACTTTCCACACATATGGCTATGCCATGGATCCATCGACCGATGAGACGGCCGATGGTCAGAGTTATGTTGGTGATTTACAAGAAGCCTATAATACAGATGGCAAGACAGTCTTTGAGTCACCCAAACCTAAAAAGAAACGAAAACAAGAGAAAAATGATTGTCCAGAAGATGTTGAAGGATTTGTTGGACCATGGGGTAAATATGAAAATGAACAGACAGTCGCCAAGCCATCAGACGAGGAGAAAGCTGAGCTGGATGAGATTTTAGCTAAACGACACAAGCGAGGACGAATTCCGGAAGATAAGCCACTCGAAGAGAAGTCTATTTTGCACAGTAAGTCCTTAAAATGTTTTGTTTTAGTATTTTTTTTTTTTATTTAACTAATTTAAAAACTTTTTGGAAAAGATGTTTAAAGAACTGAATTCCCCAAATCGACTAGTTTTGTATTTGAGCTCTTCTGAGAGACACAGCGAGGAAACTGCTTTCCTAAAATATCCCAATTGGATGAATTATAAATTCGACTTGTTTTCATATCTTTTTTCAATGAACGTCAGTGTGGACCATTTTCATCATTAATATCTGTTCGGTGTCATTTTTTTTTTAACAATCTCATGAGTCATGACGTATTTCAACGAGAGAAACACGAACCAATTCAGTCGCATAGTCTAAAAATACTGTTAAAGCCCTTGAGTGTTATTTTAATTTTTAGTCAATCATTTCTACAAGCAATTATAATTTGAGAAAACTTACATTAGATAAGAGTACCTAATTACTCAGCCAAGCATCTTTTGCCACACACATTTCACAAAATAATGGTAACCGGTGTTTTAATAGACAACTACGTAAACGCTAATTACACAAACATGCGTTTCTTTACCGCATCTTTAAATTTTAATTAAAACACAACTTTTCTTTTATTTTCAGTCAAAGATGCCGTTGACTACCAAGGGCGTTCATATTTGCACGCTCCGCATGATGTCGGAGTCAATCTACGATCAAATGTACCTCCGACAAAATGCTTTCTGCCAAAAGCACACATCCATACATGGCAAGGACACACCAAGGGTATATCATCGATCAGATGGTTTCCCAAAACTGCTCATCTTTTGCTCTCTGGAAGCATGGATTGTCGCGTTAAACTATGGGAAGTTTATGGTGAGCGTCGTTGCATTCGTACCTACTTTGGACACAGACAAGCCATCAAAGATGTCGGCTGGAACAATAAAGGAACACATTTCCTTTCGGCATCATACGATCGGTACATTAAATTGTGGGACGCAGAAACAGGAGATGTTGTATCACGGTTTACAGCTAGAAAAATGCCTTTCTGTGTGAAATTCCATCCGGACAACGGGAAGCAGCATTTGTTTGTGGCTGGAACATCAGATAAGAAGATCATTTGTGTAAGATTTGCTCATTTTCTCTCAAATGAATCTCAATATATTTTTTGTTTTTTTTTTTTTCAGTGGGACACTAGAAGTGGTGATATTGTTCAAGAATATGATCGGCATCTGGGAGCTGTGAACACAATCACTTTCGTCGATGAAAATCGAAGATTTGTCACAACATCCGACGACAAGAGTATGAGAATTTGGGAGTGGGACATTCCTGTGGACATGAAATATATCGCCGATCCCACGATGCACTCCATGCCAGCTGTAACATTAGCTCCCAATGGCAAATGGTTGGCCTGCCAGAGTTTGGACAACAAAATTGTGATATTCTCTGCCCTAAATCGATTCAAGATGAATCGAAAGAAATCCTTTTCGGGACACATGGTTTCAGGATATGCTTGCAATTTGGACTTTTCGCCAGACATGAGTTATCTAATATCGGGCGATGGTGATGGAAAGTGTTACATTTGGGACTGGAAGACGACAAAAATGTACAAAAAATGGCAAGCGCACGAGGGTGTTTGCATAAGTACGCTATGGCATCCTCACGAACCGAGCAAAGTGGTCACAGCTGGATGGGATGGGCTTCTTAAGTTTTGGGATTAAATGTAGTTTTTATTTTGACGATTAAAAAGAAAAATTATTCTATATAAGTTTCATTTAAATAATTATTTAAATGTTTTTTTTTTTACTAGAATGAAAAATTGAGAAGCATTGAATAAAGGAGTGTGGGATAAGGAAAAACACTATGAAGAAACTTCTATTAAAGAAAAATTTACCACCAGTATTTTTGAAATACAAATTTGTATGTCATTTTATTGGAATGTTTCAAGAACTCCAAATATGGTGAGTAACTAAAAAAAATCTTCCAAAAAGGAAATGAATTCTAACGCAATAAAGTTCAAAGAAACTGAATTTGAACTTTAATGCGTTAATTATTACATTCCCGATTACCGGGGTTTAAAATTTACAACCCTATTCTGCTAAACGTTGGTGTCAATTTTAACATTTTTTTTGCCATACAAATAAAAATTTAACAAGTCCAAAATTTTATATTATTCACTCGATCAATCCAGTTTAAAACTTAAATCCCGATGTATTTACATTGAATTAATATTAATCAACATCGGACATAAACTGGATTACTCGAGTGAATAATAGAATAGGCGGTTGGATTCTCCCTTTCAATTAATTGAACAGTTCACGTGAATCGAAAAATTCGATCGGATCGGATAGCAGAATAGGGCTGTTAGTGTACCTTCCGGGATTTTAGTTCAAATCAATCATAATTGGAGAGGCTTTAGAGAATTTGATATTTCATAGATTGCAAATATTTTTAGCTTTAGAGAAGTTCTTGAAGTGAAATTTTTGAAACCGTTTCTATGATTAAAATAGCTAAGTTTCTATGATTATGATAGATTAGTGATACCAAGGATACAATTTTGTTTAGGATTGTTTTGAAACCCTTGCGGTTGCGGGTTTTAATGTACTCCTATTAAATACTGTCATCTTTCCTACAACAGCGTATTGTCGCATTGCTAAAGCTATCATCGATCAATATCAGTATGACTTCACCTTGAATTAAATTTGGGATTAAAGGCACTCCGACCTAATGATCTATTGTAGACCCATAAAGAGAGATGCGATTGCTCATCCCACAACTCTTCCTCCAATTTTTTTTTTTTTTAATTCTCCTATCTATCTGGTGATGACCCAAGTATATGGATGGATGACCACTTTTATGTTAACCCATGAGAGAATTTGGTACATATCAGACAGTTTAAAGTTTTTAGTTATTTTGTATGTACGGAGTACGGAGAAAAAAGAAAGAAACCGAATGTACGGAGAAAAAAGAAAGAAACCGAATGTACAACAACAACAACAACTTGTGTGTGGCTAGTAAAAATGCTGGTTTCAGATGCAGTTGTCAAACAGTAAAACCTTAATTGTGATGGACGAAAACGTGAACTCGGTAGCGAAATGCGAAATGTATATAACTCTGATGGAGCTTGGCCTAAGTTCGAGTTTTTTAATTAAAATTGAACAATAAATGACCAAGCACCACTAAAAAGAGTTTGATAATCGGCCTGGCAGTCGTGAAATACATAGCTATAACTCCAGTCAATAAAAAACCTTTGTGGTAGCTCACCCAAGTGTTGTTGTTTCATTCAAACATTCAATAGTATATAAATTATATCTTTCGTATTTAATAAATCTTCCAAATGGGTTCTGTGCGGATTTTCCCTGCCGGACCATGGCCATGGTATCACAACTATAAATGCATAAATACATTTTTAAATTTTAATACAATTGTTTTTTTTTCTATGGAAATCTAGTGATTGGATTATTTCAAGTGATTTTGAAATGTTTTGTGTACTTATTTCAATTTAACTCAACGCATAGGAACCGGAAATGCTTTCTTGATTAAGATACTCTTTTTGTAAATAACGTATATTAACAAGTTTGACATTGTATTAACAGCTGCGCAGTACCACCCCTTTTCATCAAAACAACTCTATATTCACCACAAATTATATGTGTTCACCACTCTGTTTATCATGTTACACGATTTTTTAAAATCGATTTTTTCACATCCCTCGAAACAGAGCACAGTCAAATCTTCACAAAGCAAGTGCAAAAATATTTTCGCTCGTTTCTTTTTTTTTACTCACAAATAAATTGATTAACTTTCTAAAAATATCGTTAAATTACATTAAAATTGTTAATCTATAAAAAGAATCTACTCAATTTTTGTTTGCAAATCATTTAAATAACGAAAAAAAGTGTGGTGTTAGAACTGGATGTCCTCTTATCAAACTGTTTACCTACATGTCTATCGAGTGTAAAAAACAAGTGAACCATGTAATTTCGATTCCAATGGAATCCACATACGGAATACCAAGCCCCTCTTCTGATAAGAATCAATTTTGAAATAAATTTTTTATATTACTACGAAAGGTGTATTGCAAACGAATCTACCCTAGCTCCTTTGATTAGATAGAGAATAACCTACCCCCATTCCTTCAAAATGTCGAAACCACCGACAGATACCTCTGGCCTTGGATATTCCTACCACATGCCATCTGGTGGCCTGTGTCTACGCCTTAAGAGCTCCCTATCGCAATTTAGTGATCTATTTAGCGAGTTCAACAGGTATATTGCTCCTGCTTATCATCATGACCGTTGTGAGCGATCTGTTCACATGCGTTTGTATTCAATGCATAAACGTGAATTCGTTATGGTCTTCCTGGGATTTTTTACGTGCTTTGGTCTGGGCATTGTAATTGGTTTGGCGGGACCGCCTATAACCAGCACTTCAGAGATAACCGATAGGTCCATCTTAGCTAACACATCACTAGCCAATGATACAAGTATTCTAGGAACTGGGCCGTTCGCTATGAAGACTCCACTTATGACAACTTACTCACAACAACTGTGGCTCATTGCCAAATTGGTCACAGATAATAATGATGGCAAGTTTAATGGAATTAAAGAGAAAATTAATTAAAACCTAAATATTTGTGTGTTTTTTTTTTTCAGATGAAACATATGACAAAAGTTTTCAAATCAGTGTTGGAATCGAAGGTATAACTTCGAAACATACACCTTTAAGTATCCTTACAGAAGATAATGTAAGAAATCGAACGAGACATCTGCATTGTGAAAGAAACAATTGCAAAGAGTTCACAGTTGTTCATTTGGGGTTCATTGATTACGCGCATTACATCATAACAGTAAGGTTCCTTGGATTGGAATCCTTTCATCAGAAGTATACCATTAAAGAAATTACTTTTTATGTAAGTTAACGGCAATAAGTTAATACTTGTGAATATTGTAATGGTATTTTTTCTGTTTTAGTTCAAGACGTACAGTCCGGAGTTTACACAAATTGAGATTTGGTTTCGTTTTATATTTTTGTTATTTACATTTATTGTATTTGTAAGTATGGGTAAATCTGAATGGTTAGAAAATGATTAATAATTTATATATTTGTTGTAATACTACTTTAGATCTGGTATGCGCACACACTGAGAAGGTATCCAGCAATAGATTGGTCCATTGAACAGAAGTGGATGTCAATTTTGCTGCCTTTACTTCTCTTTTACGATAGTAAGTGCTTTTAATTTTTTTTTTAATATTGCGACCTCATTTTCAAAACAACTTGAGTTTTTTTTTTAACTTAATTAAAAAAATATATATGTATATTTTTCTCTTGTAGATCCTTTCTTCCCTGCGATATTCTTGTTCAATTCCTGGTTTCCGGGAATGTTAGATGCAGTTCTGCAGGCAACTTTCCTTTGTGCTCTGCTAATGTTTTGGCTTTGTATCTACCATGGACTGCGACAAAACGAACGACGTTTTATGCGGTTTTATTTACCCAAAGTTATTGTAGTTTTACCTATTTGGCTGTGCGCTATTGTATTAGCAACGTGGGAAAAATGCAACGAGTTAAGGGATCCAACTTATAGTCATTTTGTCGACACCAAGAACTATAATGTAAGCTTTTAGCAATCTATTTACAACAAAAATCTCTTTTAAATAATACATATATCTTAATATTTTCAGGGATTCAAACTGTTTTTCTACATCGCAGGTGTAATGTACATCATGTATTTGTCTTTATTGGTGCTTAGAGCGTACACAGAATTACGTTCAATGCCATATTTTGGTAATTTTCATCACTTCATTTTATAAGGGGACAACTCTATTTCTATTTTACTCTTTAGATATGCGTCTTAAATTTTTAACCTTACTTATGCTGTTCGTCCTATCGATAACAATAACCGTTACAACTTGTCGTTTCGGATTTGGAATATTAGAAGATAACTTTGTAGCCTCATTAAATACTACGTATCACAGTTCAGCACAATTTATGTGCTTTTATGGACTTTTAAATTTTTATCTGTACACTATGGCGTATGTGTACTCACCGAATGGACGTGTTTCTTTAGGTATGAATTAGTTTGAAATTTTTCTAAAATTGGTCTCTTTTGTTATTTTTTTTTTATTTTCAGACTTGGCTGTAACTAAAGATAATCCAGCTTTTTCAATGATAAACGATTCAGACGAAGAGGTAGTATACGGTTCGGAGGACGAATCAAGGCGGCCTTTAAACTCGGGTGGCAAAAATGACTATGACAGTGACTGAATGGAATTTAAACATATTCCGTGCGGAATATTTTTTTCTTGGAAAATTTCTTCATTGTTACATTGTGAAAAAGAGATTCGTTAGGATGATTTGAATAACCTGCATTTGTGCTATTGCGTGGGTAATATTGCTAATTATGGCGTTTGTTAAAATATAATGGCTGCCACAAAGCCAGCTAACGATAACAAAAAAAACAATAAAATTAATGGAAATTTTGAAGAAATAAAAAATAATGTACAAAACAACAGTAAATTACACAATCTATACTATTATATAAAAGTGTTCTTTGGTTTGTTTGTCAGTTTGGCTGTATATTTCAGCAAAACTAATAAACGAACCAAAAAAACACTTAAAATAATATATAAACTAAAAATTGTACTTACCTGTTATGTTATAGGCCCCATCTGAAAGTAAAATATTTGGTAAATAAACAATACTCTTAAAATTAAAAACTTACCTTAAAAAAAATCGTATGAAGACGATTTTGCAAATTTTCCTTTTGAGAAATTTGACGTTTCTCTAAATTCTTCTTATTTTGTCTTCTTACCTATAACAGCGCCAGTGTTTATAATTGGCATACACTTAAGGTGCGCATACAAGGGTTTTTATAAGACCCCGTTTAACTGACTTCTTTAGACCCTGTTTAGATTGTGACTTTTCACTAAGACATGTCGATGGTTTTTTGGATTATATCGGCGAAGGAAACAGAGTGTATTGAAAAGTCAGTATCTACATTGAGTCTTACGCCATGACAATGTTTTTGTCAATGAGATTCGCGGGGAGCTATGTACCAAGATTTGAAGAGCGATGAAATATGATTTGGGAATTTGAATTTGATTCGATCGTGAATCTGATTTTTGATTTCTTTAAGGGATTCCTCACATCAACGCACATCTTTCGTGGCGAGGACGAAAAGAACAATAACAACACGTTATTATTGTTTTCGTCGTCGCCACGACAGACTCGCGTTGGTGTGGGCGAACCTTAAATTAAAATTCGATTTCACTATCGAATCAAATCTAAAATATGTTTTTTTCCCGAATTTATCATGAAGGATCCTTATTAAAGATACTTTCATAAACCGTTCAAATAAGAAACAAATTTACAAAATTTTAAAAGAGACACAAAAAATTTTAGCCAAAGAACAAAATTTTCAAAAAAGTTAAAAATTTTGAAAAAAAAATTCAAAAATAAAATTTTTTTTAAAAAATTTAACTTATTTTGAAAAAATTTAATTTTTTTCAAAAATTTTCACCTTCTACAAAAATTTTAACTTCTTCAAAATGTTTACTTCATAACCGTACTGAATGGAAAATGAATGATTGGTTCCATATAGTTTTTATGATTGGCGGGCGATATTTAATGAACCCTGCTCTGTACTCTTCGCCGATCTCACCCACTAAATTATCGTCATGGAGTAGTGCGGCTAATAACAACGTGTTGTTTTTTATTGATAACAACGTGTTGTTATTATTGTCTTTGTCGTCGCAACGACATTTTCGCGTTGGCGTGGGGAATTTTAATGCTGAATTTCCATAAGCTGAAAGACTAATAAGCTATTAAGCGTGTTTTTTTTGCAAGCCCGGGGGGAATTGGTTGAAAAAAAAGAAAACGGGGACTATCGACGCCATCACAGTAAAAAACGAGTTTTCATACAAACTATCGATAACATGTATGTAATTCATGCCGGTAACACAGTTTTTCTGTGCGATTAAGTTAAGCCCCGAGAATTCTCTGGGATTAGTTGTTGTTGCATATAACATGTTAGTTGTTTAGCAACGACTTCGTTTTTTCATAAAAACTATCGATAACATGTATGTAATTCATGCCGGTAACACAGTTTTTCTGTGCGATTAAGTTAAGCCCCGAGAATTCTCTGGGATTAGTTGTTGTTGCATATAACATGTTAGTTGTTTAGCACCGACTTCGTTTTTTTCATCAAATTCCCCCGGGCTTGCAAAAAAAACACTCCTATTAAAGGTTCTCCCAAACCAACGCGAAACATTCGTCGACGACAGTTTTTTGTTGTTGTTTAGCGTTGTGTGTTTGTCATATTTTTTATTATTGTGAATGATTCGCTACGATTTCGCGTTGGTTTGGGAGAGCCTTAATACGGGAAAACAAAATAAACTTCTTTGTATGGTTGAAATTAAAACGTATAAATTACCTATACAGTATTAATTAATCTTTGTTTTGTTAGACAGTATTCGAGTATTCCATTTTATTTATTATTTTTTTTTTATAAAATAAACAAATTGTCTATATTCTTTTTTCATTTATTTCAACTCAACCCCAAATCGATTGTTCAACTCATGTATCGAAAATCGAATCCAAATCGATTCATTATACATTGAAAAATAATGCCGGTTGGGAAATAATGGCGCTTTAGTCGAATAAAAGAAGATGATTCAGTTATGGATTTTAATTTGTCTAATGCGTAGTCAGTAATGTTCAGTCTTAAGTCCCCTATTACACGATGATTCTTTGCGTCTGACTCTTTTCGAACATAACGAGTGCGAAAGAGAAAAAAGACGAGACGGAAGACCAGTTGCCCTGTGAGTCGTGGGCCAAGTTTTTCGAGACTCTTTTTGACGTTTCTTTTTATACAACTTTATTTTGATGATTTTCAAAGGGAAATTCGATAAAGAGTCAGGCGCAAAGAATCATCGTGTAATAGCGTGCGACTCACAGGATGATTTTCAAAGAGAAATTCGAAAAAAGAGTCAGACGGAAAGAATCATCGTGTAATAGGGGACTAAGTTAATTGTGTTAGAATCAAGAATGGCGTCGATCGTCACAAAATTTTAAAATTAAAAAGAAAAAAGAAAATTGAAAAGACAAAAGAAAATAAAAAAGAAAAAAAGAAAATTATTGTTAAAAAATTAAAAAGTGAAAAGAAAACAAATAAAATTGGATACCTACTGGATAATCAGGAAATAAATAGGTAAGTAATTGAGTTAATTATTAAAATTCACGGTGTGTAGTGAACTTAAAACTTTTTTGGTTTAAAGTTCATACATACATACCTATATACTAATATACTAATTATATATATACTATTATATACTAATTTCTTAAAAAAAAGTGTCTGGAACTATAAGTATAATATATATAATTTGTAATGTAAAATTGGCCAATGGCCAACGTGGCGATGTCCCAGTCGCCACGTTGCACGTTGGTCAGAACTTAGAATAGAATTTTGCAAGTGAATGGGTCGTGCATTCGATGCGCTCATTTGGTTCGTGTATTTAGTTCGTCCGATTCGTTAATTTTTTAAATGGTTGGTGAATTTGATTGAAGGATTTTATTAAGAGGATTTTTTGATTCGTTAACTTTTTAAATGGTTCGTGAATTTGTTTGAAGGATTTTATTAAGGGAATTTTGTTTGGTAATTTAAAGTTGGTTGTAGCAGGAAATAGTTGTGGGTATTTTCTTTTTGTATGAAAAAGGAAATCTCTGCTAGGTACACTTGGTGTAAAAGTCATTAAAAGCCTACAAAATAAATCTGTGGCAATAAGACAGGGTAGCTTATGTTAAAAAAAAACAGGTTTCGAGAAAAACGCGTTTTTGTCTTCAATCTGTAATAAGAATTAATGTAAATTTGTTTTAGGAATTACAAGATAACTTTTCAACGGGGAATGATTTCAAGAAGGGGTTTGGACAGAAAAGTAGCTCTCAAACTGTAGACTGTAGACCAACAATCGAAAAATGCATCTGAATTAATTTTTTGACTTTTTTTTTACTTTTTTCTTTAATTTTTGACTTAAAATAATGAAAATATTTGTAAAAAAAAATGAAAAGAATATGATTGGATACTTACTGAATAATCAGTGTCTATGTTCTGTAACAATCGCGTCCATAAAATTGGTCGAGAAATGGTGGAAAAAGGAACAAAACTCATACGATTTGTTTCAAATTTCATCGTTTCATCGTAGGCACCGAAAATTAATGAGAAAGTGAATTAATATTGAAATTTGCGTTGCGAAGTGAACATAAAACTTTTTTGGTTTTAAGTTCATACACATACATATATACTAAATTCATAGAAAATCTGTGTCGGGAAGTAAAGGATTATACATACAAGATAACTTCTTATGTAAAATTGGCCATTTTACATTAGAAATTTGTTAAAAGTTAAATAATTTTGATAATAATTTCATGATGTGTGAATTTGTCCGGAATTGTATTCTACCAACGTGGTGACGTTCCAATTTTGATTGTTATTCAAATATTACCTCAGATAGAAGAACTGGCAGATTTTAGCTTTAAGTATTATTCTGTACCTTTATGTAGAGTTTAATAAATAATACTAATATTCGAATATTACTCCATTAAAAACACTATTTAAATTTTCAATGTTTTTTAAATTGTTTTTTAGAAGATCCTGGTTCTCAATCAACTAATTTATTAAAAGATCTTGATAAATATTATCAAAAAATACAACAAAGACCACAAGAACAACCCCAAGGACGATGCCAGCAACCAGAACAACGCCAACATCCGAAACAGTCTCAACAATTAGGACAACGTCAAATAGAACGAAGTCGACAACCAAAACAACAACAAAAACAACAAGAAATACAACTCCCAAAAGGACCTTATGGAAGTTTCAAGCTGCTCTTCCGTAAATTTCGATGAAGACATTTTTTCCGGAGAAAAATTGGACTCATTAAATGATTTTGAAGAGGCAGGAAATACAGACACACAGATAAACGAAACACAATCACCAGACGAAGAAACAAAAATCGAGGAGAAGGAAGATTAGTATTATTATATGCTTAAAAAATAAATAGTTTTAAAGTTTTAAAAACAAAATACATATTTTATGTATATATTATATATTATTATATTATATATTATATTATATTATATTATATTATATTATATTATATTATATTATATTATAATTATATTATATTATATTATAATACATATATTTAAATTTACGTTTAAATTAAATGTTTAAAAATAATTAAAAGTAGTTTAAACAAAATAAAGGGTCATGCGTACATTACTTAAATTTGAAAATTTTTTGAAACATTTGATTTGGCCAAAAGAGACCCGGGCAACGCCGGGTACTATCGGCTAGTGAATTATAAATTTCATTCACTACTAGTGAATTCTAATTGGAATTTTTAAGATTACAAACATTAATTATTATAACAGGCTGGATTTTAGAATTTATTCGTATTTATTGAGCAAATTTCAACTTGAATTTTTGAAACCTTTCTCGTTTCAGTTATTGTAAAGCTCAGGGTTTCGAATTTTTTAATTAAAGTCATAAGCTAGTTGATGACTTATGAATTAAAAAATTTTTAATCATAAGCTTAGTGACTTATGAACTAAAAACTATTTAATTCATAAGCTAGTTAGTGTCTTGTGAATTAAAAAAAATTAATTCACAGGCTAATTAGTGACTTATGAATTAAAAAAAGTCGTTTTCGGATAGACGTTTTGTAACATCACTTTTCACTCCGAAAACATTACTCGGAACAACCAATCAAAAACTTTTGTAGCAGGCCTTCTTTTGGCTTCTGCAAGTAATTTCGTTTGAAATTTGAGGAAAATGAGGAAAATTCTCATACAAATATTTTCGTCGGATTACTTGTCAAAAGTGATGCATTTTTAGAACAAGCGACATTCGGTCTTTTTTATGTAAAATTGGAAAGTCGATGTGTTTTCATATTCGAATGGAATAACAAGATGAACATTTCAAAAATTCAATCGAAAACGATATAAATAAAATAATGACGTTTTTTTCGAAAAAAAATTGTGTTTCAGAAGTCACTTTTATGTCGTTTTCGTTTGTACGTTCGGACTTCGGAGTTCTACTTTTGCATTTCTTTTTCATTCATTCTATTTTAAAAAATTTCGATTAGTTGTCAAGAAGACGAGGAATACACACATAAACATACAACACATACGTCGTATAACTTGTCTAAAGTGGTAAATGTTTGAGGAAGACATTTTGTAAAATGGTGTTGAGATAACTCGCTATTTTCTTATTTGATTGCAATCAAAAATGAATATTGAAAATTCGACTTCTCAAATGTAGGTACCTACACACTATCAAACGTTAAATCAAAAAGATTCCTTCATACATTTGTCACTTACCTACACAAAAAGACAAAACATGATGAAAAATACCATTCATAATTATATGAAGGTACCTACCGTGTGTGTGTGTTTCGAATGAAATCGGGAAGCAGAAACTACTTGTAAAATATAAAGGGTATATCATGCAACTTCGGAAAACCATAGTAAACGTTGGAAAGTCTACGACTTCGTAAACGAACTGTATAAATTTGTTTTGAAAATCTTTTCCAAAAATCGTTCTTTTCGACAGGAATTTGTGTCATAAACATCGTAAATGAAAATGTTAAACTTTTTTTTATGACATTTTGGATGAATAACTGATTGATTTATCACAACATTTACGCTATAAGTAAGGTTTTTCGAGACTTGTAACCAACGACGTTGATTTCAAATAGCGACTTTCATAAATTTGTCGAAGTTTTTGTTTGAATCGTGAATGACAGGCATGTCAAACTACTGAAAAAAGTTTCATGGCCAGTTGTACAATAGTGGTTCAGCCCCACAGTACACATATTAAAGGTAATATCATTAGCGTTTTCATTTTTGTTCAGTTCTGCGCATCTGTCAAAATCGAGGTATTATGGTGGTAAAATGGTTGATTCAGTGCCCCCTTCCTTGTCTAATTTCAATATTTTGTTGTTGTTTCTAATGATGCGCCTTGAGTTCCTGTGGGCACTCGAACAGCCATTTTTAATTTTTTCACATTTCCAACTTTGACAACCTGCGCAATATATTACCTTTAAGGCTCTCCCAAACCAACGCGAAACATTCGCCAACGACAGATTTTTGTTGTTGTTTAGCGTTGTGTATTTGTCATATTTTGTGTTATTGTGAATGATTCGCTACGATTTCGCGTTGGTTTGGGAGAGCCTTTAATATGTGTACTGTGGTTCAGCCCCGGTTCAATATTTAAACTCACCGATTTCGGCGGATTAACTAACTTTAAACGCTGGTGCAAGTATGTAATTGGTTATTATCACATATTTGAAACGTAAACCACTGTTAAGTCTCACTTAATCCGCGGAATCGGTGGGTAAAAATTACTGAACCACAGTTTAAATATTTGTACAACCGACCCTCATTCAATTGTTCTCAAATTCTTTAAAATTTTAATAAATATTCTATTAGTGAAATTACATAAGGGGTATTCCCGATCCGATGCAACTGGTCTTGTATCATTGCAAAAATGCAAAAGTGTAAAATTGCTATACCCTAACCCCATTGTATAAAAAAAACTTTGCACTTTTGCAATGATGCAAGACCAGTTTGCATCGAATCGGGAATACCCCTATAGATTTACGAAGATATTCTTGAAATAAAGAGATAATCATGTCGATTATGGAATCCGCAGTACTGGATCCGCTGTGATTCACAATGCAGTTCTCTCCTTTCTCTTTACCCATTTGTCGTAAAAAGAAAATACTGTACTTAGTACCCTTTCACACGAGGAAACTGAGTTTCCAGTAACATTGGGGCATATTCATAGTCACTGTTTAAGTTGTTTCTAAAAAAATACTGGGTTTATCCTATCTTATTTACATTGGATAAACTCCAGGCTAAGATAAACTGGGGTCTAAAAACGACTATGAATATGCGCCATTCAGTTTATAGGTGAGAAGGGCAAGAAGTAAGAGGGGAAAATTAAATCTCCCCGGTCATCGATTTGAGGAGATTTTTTTTGACATTCCTCTTCACAGACACAGTAGTGTATGTTCAACCAAGCTACTTTAAAAAGAAACAACAGAAAGTTTCCACGATTTTGTTTCTTCGTGTGAAAGGTACAAGAGATTTTTAAGAAAATTAAAAGAAAACGTAAAAAAAATCTCCGACAACTCGTTTCCTCGTGTGAAAGGGGACTTTCATTGTGAATCAGCCATAATATATCTTTATCTGAATTTACTTTATGAACACGTCCGGCGGAATCTTCGAAAAAAACCACACTTCCTGAATCCTGTCATTCACTTCGAAGCGGCCATAAATATATTTGACATTTCTCCATGTCTTCTGATTCCATATTTTTTGATTCCTTTTTGATACAATATTCCATTTCGAATTTTCGCTTCATTCAAGAAATCGAATTGAAAAATTCAACTTCAGTTTCAGTTGGAGTTTAACGGTTCTCATTGTTGGGTGTGCATTGCGGTAGAAAATTTCTAACTCGAACTTTAAATAAATAAATTTACGGCTAGAAACAAAAAAATTCAAGTGTCGTTCTCAATAAATTGATAATAATAATTTGTGTTATTATTTAATTTTTTGTTTGAAAATTTAATAAAACCAGAAGAAAAAAGAGAAAGAAAATTGTGAAAGAAAACCCCATTCTCAATTTACTGCCATTGCGCAAAGGGATTACCTACCTGATTTTCCAACAAAAGGAAAATTAATCTCATCGGTTTACCTTTGTAATTATAAGTTAACCTACACACTCATCGGAGTGGATTCAAGCCTGGGCTTTATCTTCGTCCGCCGTCGTCGCAACAAATCAACAGGTAAGCGGTTAGGTGTCAAATATTATTTCAGCCGGTTTCTTGATATTTCGCAAACTTGGCGCTTCCACTCAACTTCCATATGGAATGTGAAGCTCACACGCAGCAAGTGAAGGGGTGTACTAGGAATAAAATTCACGGATGATTGACATTTCAATTCAACATTTTTGCATTCCAAAGCAAGTTCCAAGCTGGCATTTTGGAGTTGAACGAGTAGTACGACTACGACAACCACTGGACAATCTTCTGCTTCCTATTCATTCCTTTAGTTGGTTCTTATTCTGGTTCTACTGGTCTTTTCTCTACCTGCATTTGTTGTTCTCCTTTTCCTTGTGCTGTGCGGCTGTGCCTATGGCAATGGCCAGAGCCAGTGCTACTTCGTCGCTGTAGCTGCTTGATCGTAGAGCAATAACATTTGTTTATTTAGTTTAAGAATTTTGGAATCAGAAATTCACAGGTGATTAATTTCCTTATTGTTGGTTTCGTTGTGCGTTGTGTTTTCCACTTGGGCAAGACCAACATAAATCGATTGGGAACTAAATTATGTAGCGCGGTGTTCCTTCTATTGAATCACCATAATTACGGTTCAACGAGTAGCGTAGTCTTAAAATGCCACGCTGCTGTTAGTTTATCGCTTGTTGCTCTGTGCGCTGTGTGTTATATGGTTGTCAGAAAGCCCAAGGGGATTACTTTGAATTAGTTTCATGCACTTCTTTGGCTAAAGACTATCTACGAGTGAAAGGGGAATCACTCACATAGAACTTAGGTAATTCTGTGATGTATGTAATGTTGTGTTGTTGGCTAGTTATTTGTTTCTTGTTATGCATTAATTTAAAATGCACGATTTAAATCCGAAGCTTGAATGATGTTTGTAGGTGTGTAGTTTGAGTTATATTTCGTGGCTAATGCTTCTTAAATTTAAAGTAAATAAATACAAACAAAAAATAATTCGACAGTCTTGAGAGGAAACACAATAGTTGTGACTCCATTTGAAGCTAAGTTGAACAAAGCTATGCCGAATTTTTTTTTGACTTCTGTTCCGGTCCAAAACATTTTGGTCGTGATTCAAAATGTTCTTTTTTTTATCTACCTAGGTATAATATTTAGTAAAAAAAATTGAAGGTCGTGTGAATTATTTTAATGTGCAATGGATTTATTTCTATTAGTCTTGGATAAGTGTGAAACAAAAAAATATGTACGATGCTATTAAATTTGTATTTAAAAATCAAATTAAATATATAAAAAAGTTAGATTACATTTAAAGTCATCTGACAGCTGGACAATCAGAAGCTCGAACAATTCAGAACCGGGCAATTCTCATTTTAATTCAGAGCTTAGAAGAAGAAGAAGTAGATATCTTATTCATAGATTCAGATACAAGTTTTATGGTGGGGTAAATGTCAAAAGCAACTTAAGTACCTAGGTACCTACTTATTCAATTTATTTTTTTATTCTAGGTACATTTTGTTTTGTCCTTTTTCTCGGTAACTCATGGTCTTTATTGAGCTGACACATTCATATTTTTCTTTTTTAAAGCTTGATAATTTTATAATAAACAGTTTGGCAAAATAATTAAAGCTAGTGTTAAATTTAAATGACCAATGCTATGTTAGAAAATTTAGTTTAACTCATTACCTGCATTGAGTACAGTTTTTTTTTCGCAAATTCGAATATATTTCAGAAAGTAAGAAATATTTTTATAAACATGTTATTAAAATGGAAGAATAGGTAGTCATTTGTCCTAACATTTAATAATTTATATTTATATAACTGAAGCTTGAGTAGTTTTATACAGTTTTTTTTAGTTTTATGTGTAGGAATGTATTCCGTTTTGAGCAATTTTTCAGCCTTGCCAAAATGGTACCTAGTTTTTAAATAAAAATTTTAAACTAACGATTACCTATACCTATAAAACATTATGTTATTGTTAACTGCAATTTTTATAAACCTTGTTACTAAAAAAGTTTACTTTTGTAACTCAATCTTATCAACTGTAATTCGTGCACAAAGTTGGTGTACTCAAATGAGAAGGTTAAGTAAACTGGCCTAAACCATGTAGGATCAAAATATATAGGTACCATGTAGGTACATAGTACCTACCTATACAAATTTTTAAAAATTTTCATGAAAAAAAATACATTTTAGACGGTGAAATGTTTCTGTTTTTATCATATACTTTTGTATATAATTTAACTTAAAGTTTTAAAATTCAATTTAATATTATATTATATAAAAATTTTAACCACTTTGCACTAAGTATTACTTTAAAAAACATTGTGTTTTTAATATACTTATGTTATCAATAAAATAAATATTAAATATCAAATATACTCAAAACTGGCAGCCAGAGCAGTTTTACTTTCAATGTAGCAGATCTTATGGTGAATGTTATTTCACTCGTCCCATTTTAGAATATTTTGTACCTAGGTACTCCATAGAAAGATTTTTCTACGATTCTAGCTTGTGACATTGACGTCGAACCATAGTTCTTTCCTGTCATATTGAATTCAGTGCTTGGCATGAATATTTCGCCAATATGCTACTGATGAAGAAAAAAGTTCAGGTAAGACAATAAAATTATCAAGTAGGTACCAATAAATTGAATCTAGTAGAAATTACTTTTTCAAATATCTGTAGGGGCAAAACGTTGATACCGAGCTTTCTCTCGTTTACTGAGAGAAGTAGGAATCCTCAGAACGTACATACATATATGTTAAGTTTTGTCTCTGTTTGAAGCCTAAATTTTGTACAATATCCGTATACAATTTGACATTTGATAATGCCCTTTTATTACATTCATTTTCTTTTTCAATGACAATTCAAAAAAAATCTTCAATCTAGAAGTCTTTGAAAAAAGTTTTTAAACCACTCTTTTCGTAAGAAACTACCTACTTTTCGAAAAAAAAAATATTTTTTTGTACCCATTTAAGGGCAGTGTACTCATTTGAGCACCGACACCTTTTTGCTAAAGTTCCAAATAAATAATTATTTAAGTTTTAGTACTAATAGCCTACATTTCAAACATTTTCAATTTATTTATATTTTTGGAGTGCTTGATCGCTAATGGGTTAAGTGCAAACAATTCAATTGTTAAAAATACAAATGAAAACCGATACAAAACCTCAATCAGAATTACTACTACCTATTAGGTACCTACCACTACTATTGTAGTGTATTTGTATTGTAAACTGTAAGATTATTGCTCTGGTATCGGGTTGATTTGTGTTTATAAGTTTTTATCATAGACATTTAATCGGCCTTATCACAGGCCGATTAATGCCAAATACAGAGTACTTATTTGATAATCAAACTTCTTGTTTTTTTTTAATTTTAATTTCACATTAAGGTATTTTTTTTTTCTTTTCATGGCAAATTGTTCAAGAGCTATTTACCATACTATTTTTTACCATACTCAACTGCATTCGTTTGCGTTTCTAAATTGACTTTTTTTCCCAATAGTTTCCTCAGGGTATGATCATAAAGCACTATTGTTGTTCGATTTCTTATATACTTTCTTTAGTCTAATATTTTTCAAAACATCCCTGCACCACTTGAACAAACCGATTCCTTTATTATTTAATAAGTTCTTTCAGCTACCACGACCTTTACAACGAGTGCGTGGAATTAGACGCACTTTTTATTTGCTTAGTGCTTACTCTTCATATCTCTTAAAATCTTTGCTTCCCATTATTACATTATTAATCGATTTAAAAAGAAAAAAAAAAACTACAGAACTAAATAAAAACGGTGGTACATGGTAATTGGCCCATATGCCTGCCTTCAAGAACCTAACTACTTTAATGTATTTTAAAGACAGCAAAATTCATTTTTATTCCCACCCTTCGCATTAAGTACAGAAAGCAGTTATAAAACAGCAAATGGGGTTGATTTTATTTTATTTTTGCAAAGAATGACAAATTCCATTGTCATAGGCACGTGCTGAAATTTACAGCTGCTGCCCATAACACGTAACGCTTTTTTTTAAATTGAGATTCACAATGAGTAGGAGAGAAGGACTAGGGACAACAACAACCGGGAACACATTTCTAA
This sequence comes from Epistrophe grossulariae, assembly GCA_929447395.1. Lineage (NCBI taxonomy): Eukaryota > Metazoa > Arthropoda > Insecta > Diptera > Syrphidae > Epistrophe > Epistrophe grossulariae. The sequence continues at coordinate 142,558,254 of OV839567.1, read as the reverse complement.
CATACAAAATATAGATTTTGACCTTGATAGCAGATGCCAAATCACCTAGTTTGTCGTAATTGCGTGAGGTACATACTTCAATACTACAGCTTTAACCAAACCAGTCAGTCTCTATAAAAATGATAATTTTGCAAGTTTCCCACTTAACATTGTGTTCAGCAAAGTTTTAGGTTAAATAACATAACAATGAAACGGCGTAATCAAAAGGCAATCCAAGAGCTAGATGTGACAGTGAAAGTAGGTTGTGCCATAATAATAGACGGAAAAAATATTTTTTTCCCATTGTTAATGTCTGCAAAAACAAATACTTGTACTACCTACCTACATTTTTTTTTTTTCAAATTTATTTGAATAAAAATGCTCCTTCCTAGCGATGCAATTCAAATAAGCTAACTATTATACAAACTACAAAACAAAACCTCTAGTGAACGTCCATCGTGCTGAGTTCAATGGTTCAATCAGACACCGCCATGGCCAGCAGCTCTAATGTCTGCATTGATTGAAACGAAAACAACAAAAGGCATAAGGGGAAGTTATTGTTGCTGCCGGAAGTTATGTGCATCGACCGTTCAATAGACCCTCTGACACCCGTTGGACTAAAATACACTCATAAAGTTGTCTTTGACACATGCTGAAGCAACATACTGACAAACGAATGTACTTGAAACTACTGTCTGTTAATTTTTATTTTACATAAATAAGAAATTCTAAACTCTTTCTAACTGTTTAAAATCTCTCTTTAGGCCTTCGAACAAAGGCATTTCACTGAATTCAACGACACCCACTATATTGTGGTCAACTGATTTATTTCGTCGTTTAACAATTCAATTGTGCTTGGGGAGAAAATTTGTCTTAAGATTAATCCAAGCACAGCATCATTCAGGTTTTTTTTTATATAAATTAATATTTAATGACTCGCTTTATTTACATCTTACATGAGGGGAATAATTATAAAGACGCCTTCGTAGATTTTCATCTGTTTTGCGATTCATCATATGATTTTTTCAAAGTAAAGAGTACATAAGTACTTATTTAGATAGATGAACGTTCTGTTGAATACAAAAATGCGAACTCACTTCGACACAGGCGTCAGGGAAGTGGGTAGGTAAATATGTAGTTGCTGCTTTATTAAAAAAAAAATTGCAGTTGGATTTTGCTATTTTAGTAATGGAGTATGCTGTGTGGAATAGTTAATTCGATGGCAAATTATTTGGATATCCATAAATTTTATGGATAAAAATCTAAAAATTTTATTTTTCTATAACCAAATCAGGTGATATAATTGTTAAAGGGTTTGAGTAGGATAATTAGAAAAGTACGCAGTACATCATAATATATATTATTAAGGTGTATTAAATTTAATGTGTATGTACCGTCCATTATAGTTTGAGCTGGAGCATAAACGGATGGGCCGATCGTTCTCGAAAATGGCTCTTTGGATTTCGCTGAAACTTCGTCCCTGCAATGAATGTAAGAAAACTGCATTTCAGGTTTTTGGCAAAAAATTCGAATAAATCTCCTTCAGTACTTTTGAATTTTTTTTTTAATTTTTTCGTTAAAATGTAGATCCATCATAGTTTTTTTTTTTACCACAAGAGCAAGTTCGTGTGATCTAGTCGTGCACATTTTGTTTCTTATTTTATCATGAAAAGTCAATCTATTGGTACTTTACATAAAAGACTTAAAATATGAGCCATTTATATTAACACGTTAAAGTCCCTTATAAGAATTTTGTATGGACAAGATTGGTAAAACCTCTAACTGTGTTATATTAATAATCGTTTATTGAATTGGCTTTTGGTCAAGTAAAAACAAGTTATTTTTATGTCATTTTACGATTTCTTATACTTCTGAATTTCTCTACTTCATCTACTAATAATAATTGAATTCACATTACATCTAGAAAAGCAAACAATTTTTATAAAATCGACAAAAGTGTGTAAAACTTCAAGAATTTATGTTGTTTATTTTTGTTTTCTAAACTGAAATCTCATTAAAATTCCTTTCAAAGAAGTTTATCTGAATACACATAAATTTACATGTCACAGTGCACATCAGATGGTTGCATTCTGTTGTGCTCACTCTCTTACTTGTATTCAGGTGCGGACTTAGCCATTCAATATCGACACTAAACCCCAAAATTTGTAGATACATATTTTCAAATTTAGTTTTATAAAAATAATAACGAAGATAAAGAAAATTAGAAAACTACTTCTGTTTAGGTGGAGCGATTGAAGGGTTCGACAGCATCTTACTGATGAGACCAACTATCGCACCTGGGAGAAACACATTTTGGAGTAGAGGTCACTTGAACTTATGAATTTAGTTTTTTTTTAAATGTTCAATTTACTGAATTTACTGAAGGCACATCGTAGGTACGGAGTAAAATAGTTAATTTTTTAACATTTCTAACCATTTTACGCAGGAATAAAAGGATAGGATAGATTTTCGTTGGTACCTTGGATTGAGAAATTAGGTTTTGATTATCTCATTAAATCTCAGGTGGCGTTCAGTTGAGCGAATATAGAAAAAAAATGCTGCTTAGACTGGGGACCGAACGCACACATCCAAGTTAGCAGTCAAGTACTTCTTCCACTGAGCCGGGGCCACCCACCTCAAAACATAGTCAAATATATTGCATGAGAAATAGTTCGTAAAAATTACCAATATTACTACGAAATACTTCATATTTTGAAGAAAACATTGCCTGGTGTAAGGCAAGAATCTCAAGCTTATAACTAATTTCTTTGTTAAAATATTAAACAAATAAATTTGAAAATGTTGGTTAACTACTTTTTGACTTCGATAATCCGGCACTGCCTCCTTCATCAGCTGTGGTAAAAGAAAACAACTTCATTCTCCCAAATATAATCAACATCTTCACACCACCACATGTTATCCATCATTCGGCACCTCCAACTTCAACCAAGTACCATCACTGTATAGAAACTAATGCTACTTTGAGTTTTGTATTGTTTGAAAAAAAAATCTCATGTTGCACGTAAATTATTTCATTGAAGATAAAAGTAAAATGCGTTCAAATGCAACTAATTTATGCGTTCCGGAGAATGGAGCGTCGAGTATATGCATGCTATGGTAGTGCCTTAGTTTACTTGTCAAGCGCGTCTATATAAGTATAAGGTCTTCTCTAACTCAGCGAGTATTTTCACTTTTACTCGAACTAAATGGTACACACTTTTAAGCTTTTTAATGATTGTAAATTTGGTGTTATTACAGATACTTTTTTTAATATGAAGATTTTTAAACGCCTACAAGTTGAGTATCATGTGAGGGAGCTCCAAATGCAAGTCTTAATATAATGAATGTGTTCCTTTAGTGAATTATTGTTCTTTGTTTGTTTGTGTTTTTTCTTCTATTCAACTTTAACACTTTTAAAAAGTTCAAGCAACTGCATGTGGGTGGTGTATATGATGTAATTAGGGAAAACTAATGTGTGAAGAGATTTTATTGTGCGTTAATGCTAGACAATATAGCTACGCTAGAATGAATATTACCATAGTGAATTATAATTTAGGTGCAATAAGTTTTTAACAAACGAAACATAAACTTATGCCTGCAAGCAACAGGTTTGAAATTTAGTTTTTTTTAATCTTTGTTTGTGTTTGCTTGTCATTTGAATTCTTAAAAAACTAGATTCTTAAATAATTAGGTTTTCACTGGGGAGATTTGAATTTGGGGTAATCAGATCAGAGAAGAAACATGGAGTGTCAGAGAAAGGCAACAAATTTTGAAAGGGCTCGCAGTGAGAATTTGAATTGAATAGATGGATGTCGTAGCTGAAAGAAGTTCTGAAGTTTTACGAAGTTGATAAAAACAACGTTAACACACCTGCAATCGCATTTGCACTGTCAGCTCTGAAAGTAGATGGTTGGCTTGGTGATTTGATTAATCAAATGCTGACTAGCAGGATTATCAATTCAAAACTGCTATATGTCAGATATGTCAGCAGATGTACGCCGCAAGGCGGTGTTTTATCTCTCCCTATCTCTCCTTCTTAGGAACTTGGCTATTCATGAGCTTCTGATATGCCTGGAAGAGGAGAGTTACAGAGTGATTGCCTATTCGGATGGCGTTGTTATTGTCGTATCAGGAAAACATCACTTTGAGTGAACTCTTACAAAACGAGCTAAATAAGCTAACAAAAGGGGCAGATCGCTGCAGACTCGGTGGTAACTCTGTTGAGACATATCTTGTCCTCTTTTCTAGGAAATACCAAAAATTTCTCATATAGACTCCTCAAAGGTGTACCATTAACATTCTCAAACAAAGCCAAATACTTGGGCCTTATTTTAGACATGAAGTTAAGTTGAAAACCTAACAAACACAAAAGAGTTAACAAAGCCACTCTTCTTATGCAAAAAGACCATTGGCAATAAATGGGGATTTTTGTAGAACTAAAGGCCGTTAAAAGATATTTTGAATTAATAAATGGGGTCTCCAACCCCGCATTGCTCATGGGTTATTCATTTCGGTACTCAGACCGATTCTAACATACAGTGTGTCAGTATGGTGGACCGCCTTTGATAAATCAACAAATTATGGTAAACTAAGCAAGGTCCAATACTCAGCCAGTCGTTGCATGGGCGGAGTACTTCGGGCGACTCCTATGCCGCTGCATTGGACATTCTGTTCAATCTGACACCCTCTCGATATATTCTGCAATTTTGTATTATATAAAATACACATTGTTTAGAAAATTATTGTTTTCTTCATGTATAGACATTTTTTTTTTATATACATATATAAAAACCAAAATATTTCTTCATTTCACTAAAATTTAAAATCGTTTGTTTTTATTAATATGTACATAATAATAGCATTTCGAGCTCACGCAGCAGATTCTTTGGAGGTCAGTAAAGTAATAAATATGTTTTCGATTAAAAAAAAATCTGTCCTCTACATATTGATCGGGTTTTTTGAATTAAAAGTGAATTTTTGTTTATTCCTTCCTATAGACCGGTTTATTTTCAAATGAATTTAGTTTTTGATGCATTTAATTTGCAATATTTTAACATTGTTTTTAAAAGAGGTAATAAATTGTAATTTTATTTCTTATTTTTTTCTTTCAGAATAACTTGGTTCTGGTAAGTGTTTTTTTTGTTTTGTTATTTTTTTATTGATAAATTAACGCATACAAAAATTAATTTGAAAACGAAAACATTCACAAATGATGTTTATAAATTTTTATGGTACAATTCAAATTTATTTTTGCTAAGTCCTTCTCCACACGACGTGTACATACGTAAAATTACTTAGTTCAACAAATTCCAAATCGGTGGCTTGCAGGTCCGTAACTAATGCTAGTAAAATAGGAAATACTGACAAAAAAGCATTGGATAGCAGATATTTGCTGGCTGATTTCTAAAACGTCAAACAAAAAAATTTGATACGGTAGCATTACACTATTAATCCGCATTCCGGATGCTTTGCATACATAAAATGAAAGAGCGGTTAAAAATCGTTTTATTAAAACACAATAAGGCTGAATTATAATAATAATAATAATTTAAGTTCTAATGGCACAGTTTCAAAAATTGCATATAAAAAAAAACACAAAGGCATGCATTTTTGTGTTTAATAAATGTTGATAAGACAGAACAATTATTCTAGGGTTGACATAAAAATTAAATGACTTTTTTTTAAAAAAATGTTAGTTAACTACATTTAAAAAACAAAACACAAGTTTGATATAAATCAATTTATAATATCTAAATAATACATCTCCAGTTTTTTTCACTTTGAACTCAATTTTCTTCCAATAAACCTGTCCGAATCAATTCACTTCCTTCAAAAGTGTGCACGCTTATTAGTATTGTATCAAATGACACAAAAAAAACACCTGGAGAAAATACAAAAAAAAAAAAAAAATTCTAAAAAGTAAATGGCTAAGCTTAAATAAAATGAGAACTAGTAGTAGAAAATATCAATGAACTGAATCGACCTTAATAGAAAATTCTTTTTTTTTGTGATTTTACAAAAAAAAATAGGTAACAAAAAAACGAAGAGTTGTAATTTCTACCCGCGCAAGCAACGTGGGCTGTCAGAATGTGTCACATCTTGTGTGTGTGACAATAACAACAACAACTAATTGACAACTACTACTACTCGTAGAACGTGCGCATTTCGCCTTGTTAAGTAATTATTTATTATCTATTCTTTTTTTTCGCTTGCTGTCTTTTGTATTGCTGAATCTACATAGGTATATGTTTAAATGTAACTTGTGTAAATAGTTTATTAAGTCTGATAGATGGTGGTTATATAGAGTGTATGTTTGTATATGCTCCTCGTATGACTTGACTTTGACTTTTGTTAAATTTAACATTGATGTTACAAAAACTATTTTTTCTTCTGGTTTTTATTGCAATTTTCTATTATAAGAAATCGTTTAGGTACAGTGCTGTCATAAAATGTTCCTCAAACTGCTACAAATTTTTAAAATCTGTTACATTGGTTCATTACCTTGTATGGCGACGTCGGCCAAATAACGTATTAAGCCAATTGTGATCAGCTGTTCAAATTTGGTCTAATGTTAATACTAAAATCATTTATATAGAGGCACCCTGAAGATTTTTTTAGAGAAGGAGTGAATATAGATATTTTTGGTAACGTAATACTTTTAGGACATGCAAGTTGAACGTTGCATTAGCCGATCTTTATATGTGTGTTATGTACCTATATCCAAACAGCGCCAACAATCTTCATGTTTGTTTGTACATAGATACATACAAACTCACTTATGAAATCATTCATATTAATATCTTGAGGCAATCGTACTATTTGTTTTAAGTGCAAATACTTAAAAAATGTAAGTTGTATTATCTCAGTACTTATGAGATAATTGTAAACACACTAAGTTTTTCGAAAACTATGGCCGGATTATAGAATCAATGAACAAGCTATACGTTACTGAATTATTGGCATTTGACATTCAGCCTTATTGTGAGTTTCACCCAAACAACTTTCCACAGGGAAAATTTACAATTTCTTTTTTCGCCTATTGTGATTTTCACCAGAAATTTCATGTTCGAAAAATTCCCCTTATGGTGAACATTTACTTCGGGCGGAAAGTAGTGCCACTGACAGCCAAAATTTTCACTTGGATTTAGTAAATATGTTTCAAGTGAAACTTACAATAAGGCTGATTACTTACTTACATTCGAATATATTCGAAATTCGAAAACTAGAGCTAGTTGAGTAATTCTAAGATAAGATTCGAGTTTAGGGCGTCAAAAATTTTCAGTTATATACTGATGAATCAGGTCTCTGTAACAACGAAATAAAGTAGTATTTTGTAGTAGATCTGTACCCTAAGATCCAATTTGTCGAATTGTATAGAAGCTGAGTGAGGTCAAAGAACCTCGAGATAAAATCTCCAGGATGAATTCTGAAACCAAAGAGCGTTCCCCTATACCCTTACGCTGTCCGAGTTCCCTTACCCTGTTAATTAATACTCCTTTCTCAGCAGAATGGCGATAATGCTGTCTGTCGTTTTTCTCCCCCCTTCCATGACGGTACGACGATAATGCTGTCCGTTATTCCTTACTTTTTTTCTCGACAGAACAGCGATGACGCTGTCTGACACTCCCTTCCCAACTTCCTTATGTTGAGATGGATCAGTGGTGTTACACGACCCATGCTGATGATCAGTCGAGGCTGAGGGCCCAATGGAAAAATAGCTCAGTCGCTAAAGTAGTATCCGGATACTTGGCGACCTCCTGATAAACTGGCCTTATCTGTGCATGCGAATCTCAGTGCAGATGGACCTTTCTTTCTTCGCTACTCGTGGGTACAAAAATGGACAAAAACAATCAAACAAATTGGGCAGATTTTTTTGGAGACCGGTTTTTCTTCCAAATCGGGCCGGCACCAAGCCGTCAAAGCTGTTTGCGATTTCTAATTTGTTTTGTATCGGTGGGGATGTTCTGGCTACTAATGCAAAACGCAGCGAGGAAAGTAAAAATACCTTAGTTCGGTAGTGGTAGGGTTGTGCGTCAAAGTTGTGTATGAGTCTCATCAGGGGACCCAACTTCCAGCCCTTCCACTACTGGAGCGGGCTCCCTCCCGAGTATGTCTTACAAGGTAACGAAGAAATTCAGACTTTGAAGAACCAATATAAGGAAAGGATCCTGCGAGGATTCTAAAGGACGCTGGTGCTCCGCTAGAAGCCGAAGGAAATTTGCAGCTTTCCAACAGGATTCATTGGGGAAAGACGTTCTAACACAGACCAGCCAGCGGCTACTCCACTTCAAAGCTGAGTAAGTCTATTGAGGGAACCACACCGGTAACCAAACACAATCCTTTTTCCTACAGCGAGGGGTAAAATTATCAACAGGAGCAATATCGATGGTACGATTTCATCTGATTCTGGCATGGGGTTAAATTGAAGCTTTCGGCTGGCTTTTAAAACTTCATGAGGAAAAACTCGGAACCACTTCCAATCACTGCATCTAACTTTATAAACCATCAATTAAATTCAAAAATCTATTGCACAGCACTGTAGCACTGGAAGAAAATCTATTTTCCTTTAAGAATAACGTCGAGTCTTCGTCGTCGGTCGTAGCAATCAAGAGATTTTCTTATGGAAACAAGTTCTTCATATGCATATCCATTTATAGATGGTCCGAAGCATAAGAAGCTGACGGTAGAAGCTAAGTAGGAAGATAGAAGAAAAACGGTTTTATACTATCTACATGCACTCCTCCGGATTTTAATCTTGGATTCAAGTTCATCGAAATAAACATGATGTCGACCACGGAGCACAGCAGCAGCGGGACCTGGAATCTAAAATCAACTATTATAACTTGGTTTACATTTTCCGTTTCTTAGTTTTTTCTTCTTCTGTTTCATTAATTTATGATATGGTATATTTTTTCGTCGTTTTTTTTTCGGATCCCATTTCAGCTGCAATCGGAAAACATGTTTTAACTGTATATGGCTGTCAAAGTTCTTGTTTCGTCTGCTGAATCTGACCATGATTGTGTGGTTTCTGGTTGACAAAGAGTAAAAAAGAGAAAGAGGAAAAAAAGCAAAAGATCAATGTCTCTCTGCAGAATGTGCGTTTTTTTTTTTTTTTAGCTCGAAGAAACTTTTTATATCTGGAATTCATTATAGTTGAATGACTTGTAAATGTGCTTTTAGAATAATAAATTAGTTTGACACGAAGATGGTAAAATGATTGTGATCGATTTGATAAGTTTTTGTTTTGACTGCGGAAAAAGAAGAAGAAGAAAGAAACGTAATTGTGTGAACGATAAATAAAAAAAAAGATCTAAATAAAGCGAATTCAGGTTTTTATAAACAGCTGCGTTATAGCTATTGTTTAGAGATAAAATTACTTAGGTATTTAATTTTTGTTTCAGATTGACACTTACAAAATTAGAAAGATTTTTTGGTAAAGAAACGAATAGCTGAAAATTCTTAGTCCCGAAAAACATGCCTACAAATCAAAATTTAGAAAAAAAAATCCTTTTCATGTAGCAGGGTAGATATAGAACAAAAGTTCAAATCATTGTTACAGATGATTCGAACACAAGCAGAAACTGGAGCATTTTTCTTCACAGAAGCTCTAGAGATGAACAACTTTCGATTAGTCTGCCCACTCCAGCTTTCATCGGTATATTCCAGGAAAAGATTGTTGCAAAACTAAAGCTATCAATATTAAACTGTTGATATGGTAACAAGGTTTTCGATACTAAACCATTTTCATTAAAAAAATTATAGGTAGATTTTAGTTGAATTATTGTTTTTGTGTGCAAATTATTCCTCGCGTTCGGGGATCTATCCAATGGGTGTCAACCTATCCCAAAAATTTTCGGATACGTTTGGTTGTTGTTGCATCAGCTGTTTTGTCACAAGGGATTACAACAACACGGACTGTCAAATCAACACTATTTTCAAGTAATATGAAGTTTAATTCCATATATATGTACTTCCTTTTTCCTTTTTCCTGTTAAAATAGCACGAACTTGGTAAATATTAACATTGTGACTATGTCAAAATCTTGTAAATTTTCTTTTATCAGAAGAATTTCATGTTGAAATAACACGGCATCTTTCAACATTATCAACTACAACATTATCAGAAATAGTGTCATTTGTCACGAATATCTATATAGTGTTATTTAATTTGTCTAAGTTATTGAGTAGCTTTTCTGCAAAATTTGATGTCGAAAAATGCACCTTGTAGGTATATTAAACAAGATCCAATTTTGCTCGAACCTTGCATTTTGAACAGGACAAGATTATTTTTCCAAATTCGAATTTTTTAAGAATGCAAGTTTCGATTTAAAAGAAATGCAAGGCTATAAGGACGCCAGAGTTCAGGAACTTGGAAAAGCTTTAGAATATCTGTTTAACCTTCACAAAATCACTAAAATCAATGGACTTGGGAAAATTACTTCTTTTGACCAAGGTAAGTCTCATCTATAACTATGTATTTCGTTGTTTTTTTTTTTTTTCATTTCTGATTAAAAAAACAAATTTTTGGAAACTTTACCGCCGTGCCTACTTGTTTAATTTGTACCTGATGTTTATCTTTGAGTGAAGCCGATTTTTGTTTTGTTTTTGTGATGAATGAAAGCTACGCCAAGAGTCATATTTAAAACATTGCCAACATTATCTTATCATTAAATATATTTATTTAGCTATACCTTTTTTTTTATTTTAGATAACGCTTTTGTTTGAATATAATCAAACCTAAAATAAACTCCGATAGCTAAAAAAGTATCACAAAAGTAATGACTAATGATATAGGAATTTTTTAAAAATTCAATTACCCGTACGAATTGCCTTAAACTTAGATAGGTACCTATACAGCATTTTTTAAATTCACCTTTAACTTAACCTACACATAACATTTTGTGTTTAAATTCCATACGATGTAATCCTTTCAGATACTGAGTTACTTTCATTATAAAAAAGACTTTAAAACTGACTTCCTTACAACTTCCTTCTGCCATTATTGCAATAATTTACTCATAGTATGAACCGAACTTTTGAACTTTGCATATTCAAATTTCACCATTTGTGAACAAATTCATATCCTTAAACCCTTCGTCCCATTAAAAAAAGAAGAAGCACTGCATTCGCATTCGCATGCAATGCATATAGAAACCTTTATTGCATTCATGTTTCAGGATCATATTTTGTCTGATGTTAATGTCCTTCTGCAAGTGAATCTCCCAACCCCCCCCCCCCCCCCCCCCTCACTAACTGCACATACACACACAATCATAATAGATTTCGTAATATTCATATCCCTACATATACACAATCATTATGTAGTTGAATTGTATAACCCACTGTCAAGGAAACGTAACAAAAACTCGCAACTCGCATGTGTAGAAAAGATATATAACGGATAGTGCAGATATAAATCATGTCGGCTTCACCTACAATACAAACAGCGAAAGCAAACAAAAATTTATATATGAATGTATGTATGCTTTCTCTTCCACTTCCTCATCTTCACTATTATATCTGTACAAAAAAATGTGTTTGCAAAATTGTCGTCACATGCATTTCCTGTTTTTGCGCCTGAAAGACGGACAACAAAACAAATTTTCTTTTTTTTTGTATTAACTTGATGTTTTAATTTGGAAATATACTTCTGCAGTTCAAAAGTACTTTTAAAATAAACAATGTTATTACTTTGTTGTTATTTGAAGCAAACAAGAAAATGGGGCAGAATATAGTAAAAGCAAGGAATACAATTTATAAATAATTCATTCTCTCATAAATCTCAAAGTTGGTTTGCTAGAAAATCAGCTGTAAAAGTTTAATGTATCTACAAGACATACAACGATAAAACACAGCCGGTGAATAAACTTAATTAGATGTACAGTATCTACTAACAAAAACAAGAATTTTTATTGCTTTTTTGGTTTAAAGTAAAAAGCAAATAGAATGTTCTCAATAATTGTTTCTAGAGCGTACATTTGTATATAAAAATGTAACAGATTTTCGATGAGCCAGAAAAAAATGTAAAAAAAAAAAAATCAGTGGCGTTTTATTTCAACGCAGGTATGTAGATACCTATCTCTGGCAAAAGAAAAACCTTTGGGAAAAGAAGACACTACCGAAAACCACTTCATGCACTTCGCACCCTTAGAATGAAAGTGACCTAACTCAACATTTCTGTAACTTCTGATTTTTCAATAAACTGACCTTTAAAAGCGAAATGAACTGTGAAACCAGGTTGTAAAAAAGATGCCGAATTTTTGAGTTAGGTCAGTTTCATTCTAAAGCTGCGATGTGATTTTATACAAAAAATGTTTTGACACTTTTGTTTCTCCGACTTACCGTTTAGAAGTTTATGGTTATTTCAGAAAAACGTGAAATGACGGAAATGTCGGTTTTTGGTTTAACTCCTAAATATAGAATTTAGTGTTTTCGAAAAGATATTTAGATATGCAAAGTTTTTACACTTAAGTGGCACTTATTTCGACTGTGAAAAGTTAAATTACACTGCGGATGAAATTTCATGTAGAATTATTGGCATTTTTAAGGGAGGCGAAAATCTGAGAAAAAATTTGACACAAATTTTGCAAGAATAGTCTAATAATTGTCAGATATAGCGTGAGTAATTTATTATGAATTGTTTATTCTTATATTCGTGTGTTTTATGTTTTCTAATAAAATAATAATTTAAAAAAATACTAAAAACAAGAAAAATGTAAATTTTGCTTAAATTTTGCACCAAGAAATACAAAACTAACCGCAAGTGCACCAATTTCACAAATCATAAACAAAGTGGATAGATTTCGTTAAAAAAATGGAATGAAACCAAATTGCAGAATATCAATTCTCGTTTTCGAAATTCTAGTTCACAGAATTCATCATATGCGACTTTCTGCATTTCCAGGGTAAACTATACTTAAAAATGCAACAAAAGTAAGGTGTAACAGTTATGTAACGTCATTTGCGTCAAAAATGCAATTGCGATATGTTCTTAGACGCATACTGCAAAAGTCCATTGGTCATTTGCGGCAAAACTCTGCAGTAAAAAAATCGAGTTGACGACAAAAATATTGAAAAGCCAAATAGAGTGTTCGTAAACGTCAAATGAGTTTGCAAGGAAATTGACTGACGTTGATCAAACAGTTCTTATGCAAGCAGGACGATTTGACGATAGCAATATGTGTGTCAAAAAATGACGATCATTTGACGATCAAATTGACGTTGAATTGTGACGTTTTCGAAAACGGCTTTTGTAACGGTTTCTTTAGAAAGAACGATTTGCAATGCCACAAGCTTTTTAGTTAAGTACATCCAATAGTTAATCTTATAAATCTTATAAGTTATAAAATAAAGAAATAAACGAAAAAAAATTCCCATACGATTTAATCTAAAGGGCTGAAATTATTTTATTTTTTTAATGAGTCTAGTATAAACTTGGGTTTTTATCGTTTAAAAACATACACAAATAAGAAGAAGTTCAAAAAATAAGCAATCTATGTAAATGAGGAACAGAATAGGGCCCAGTAATGAACCTTGAGGTACACCTAAGTTAAGAAATTATGTGTTACTAATTGAGACAATCTGCTCACTGATAACTGATTGCGTTCTATTCCTTTCACATGAGGAAACTGAGTTTCCAGGTACTTTCAGTTTTTAGATGAGAAGGGAAAGAAGTAAGAGGAGTTAACGAAATCTCCCCGGCCAACGATTCATTGAGGTTTTTTTGACAACCAGTTGTGTATTTCGATTTTGTTTCTTCGTGTGAAGGGTACATGAGATTTTTAAGGAAAACGTCAAAAAAATTCCCGCAACTTGTTTCCTCGTGTAAAAGAGGACATAGGAAGGAAATCATTAATCAACTTGAAATAAAACTACGTTTAATTTATTTATTTATTTTTTCATACAAATAATTTTGGAAACGAGAAAGGAGTAAAGATCATTCCAAAGGTAATTTTTGTTGGTGAACTCAAATCCATTATTCATTTTCCACCATCAGCTCGAGTTTTCTTAGATATTCCCGTTGAAAAAAAGGCAAGATTAATTTCGTCAATAAAATTTGGAGAACCTGGGATTTTAAAGTAGAATATTAGAACTTACAAATGCAAATTAAGTTTAAAAAAATTTATCTCGCTTTGTTAAATAACCTCAAAAATATCGAAAAAAAATTTTTGTTTTCATATTTTAACGGGGATATCTTGAAAACCCTAACTGATGGCGGGAAATGGATGACGGATTTGAGGTCAGCACCCGAAAGTATGCTTTGTATGTATGTTTTGAAAACCTGTAGAACGTAAAAAAAAACAATAAAATGGCGTCTTGCATATAAAGTCATTCCCTTGTCTTAAAATCAAATTGCAATTGTGGTTCCATTGCAAGATAACTCAACATTCTCCTTTTGAACGTACACGGATTAAAAAAAAAGTATTGTCAGATGTGGGGTTCGAACCCACGCTCCCAGAGGGAACCAGAGCTTAAATCTGGCGCCTTAGACCGCTCGGCCAATCTGACTGTTGACATAACGTAGAACTAACTCGTATTTAAGTAGCTTTCTAAAGAATCAAATACACTGCTATTCTTATGACGAACAACCCCCGTTCAAAATAGCACAAAAGAGAATGCAATAACACAATACAAAAAAAAAAAAATAATAAAAATAAAGACATGAACTTTCACAAAGCAGCAACATGCATAGCTATGTGTTGTGTATATTTAAATGAGCTCCAGCATACATCCCTCTTTTCCTAACCTCATACCGATATAGAGGTAAATCTACATGATGTTCTGTAGAATCTACTCACATAGTAACCAAATTGCTAATTGCACCGGAAGCTGACACAGAAGCACGTTTGGATGATTACCTCTTTACACCCTCTATTCCTATATTCTGCTCCAAAATGAACAAAAACAAAGGACGCTGTTTCACAATATTCTCTTCAAGAACTTGTTGACCTTCCCCATCTTCGCATTTGTTGTGAATTGCGAGAATTGGGAGTTATTGCTGCGGGAGCTTGTTAAATGGACTTTTGTGTGCGGTAGGACTTGGTGGGTGGGTGGTGAATGTTTGAAGTAGTATTTTTTTTTATTGCCAACACGTGAACCGAAACTGTTTTTTTTTTTTTTTTATTTCGATTGTGCGCATCGCTGACATCATTTCATATCAAAAGCTTTTTTTTCTATGCTCTGTCATGTCACTCTCTCACTTTGGGCGTCATATCGTAAATATCGTAGATAAAATTTAAAATCATTTAGCATCATAGAAATTTTGGGTGCAGTTTTAGTGCAGCTGTTATCTCACGCGAACCGATACGAATTTGTCTGTCCGCAATTTCCGCCACCATCGCCGCCGTCGGGTACCTACTGCCTGCTAAAATTTAGGATAATATTACAACCCCTAGAGCTTGAAGGTGTATATATAGATAATTTTGTGGATAGAAAATAATAACGGTTCAAGGAGTAAGTAGAGCAAGTGTGTTTTTTTTTTTTTTGCTTGCGTGTTTTTTTGTTGTTGTGTTTGTATACTGCATGCGAAGCAGAAAATCGATGCCACGGTTACTGCAATGGGCCAACTCGTATAATGTAGGTCACCGCGTACAGTAAGTAGGTACAACTAAAACCAGACGCAACAACAAAAGGTGGCAGTAACTGTTTCTCTTCATTATCTCCATATCCAACATCATTATAATATATCTGCAACTGCAAACGCGCCATATTGAATCCACCATCATGGTTTTAGGTTTAGCTCCATAGCAATGGGATGAAAAGATACAAGATACTTTATTGTTGTAGATAGGTATATCTATTGATATTGTGTGATACGCAGTTTAGTCTGTCCGTTTGTTTGTTTCGTCCCGATGAAATGAATGTCGACTGTTGTAGATATACATGTACCAAACCAAACTCGTATGTACCTCGTACTTTCTAGTTCAATGAGAAAATTGAAAAATTACGGGACGGGAATTTTTGCATCGTTATTTTGTGCGGTCTTAATTTATTATATCCGTTGCGATGCGGTGCGGTGCTGTGCGGTACAATAATCTTCTATTAGTCTCAGCTCGGGGCGATTAAATTGCTTCATTTGAAACGCATATGGTTGGTGGTTTATAGTTATAAGCGGGATGAACGGAATTATTAACCGCATTTGAACTTGATATTGATTGAATTCCATTGTTTCAAACTGGAGGGAGGTTTTTTTTTCTTTCTTTGCTTTTTTTTTTGTTAAATGGTTGCATTTGCCTTCTTATAGATATTTTATTTCAAAGGGCTGTGTTTTTTGGTGGTTGGGGGTGAATAGCATATGGATATGTTGTTGACTTAAAATATTTGTGGTATTGACCGGCTGACACGCGGTTTTGGTGGTTAATAGGAGTATCTAATCGGTATTATGTGATGAATGGGTTAGTTGCTTCCAGCAAAATAAACAGTGGGTAGGCACATACGAAAGTTGAAAAATTTATTATAGAAGCGATTTTCAAAAATTCTCTAAAACTTTGCAGGACTTAAGGCTGTTAAAAGCTATTTTGAATCAATAATTCAACAAGTTCAAATAAAATAGTCCTAAGTCTTCTACTTGGCTGAAGTATTTCAGTAGTACCTATATAAAATTTATATTATTAAAAAAACCTTCTTATATTATTCATATTAACATATTTACGACATTAAAAACTAACTTACCCATTAAATGAGAACTATTGATAGGTATGTAAATGTATTCATCAATAAATACCCATATGATAAAATTTAAAAATTAAGGTAGGTATCTGGAGTACCTACCTATATTTCGTCAAGGTGCAGTGACGTATCTTACACATCCATCGGGTTTCTAATTTCTATCACATCGAAAGACACTATTGAAAAAGCAACCCACTTGGTAAATAGTTGCTCCATTTATGGGAAATGTAAGCGAGCTCAATAACCCCACTTTTTCTCATATAATCTAGGAAAATTTTCTTCCTTCAAAAATTCGGAACATAAATGATATTCTAAAGTTTCCGAATTTATTGGTATCAGAAATAATTCATTTTCCAGGGAAATTTGGCTGTCATTGGGATTTTTGTTCCGAGGAATGCTTACGAGGGAAATTCGCGACAGCAGAAAAATTATCAGAAGAATAAAATATTCCACGAGGGAACAAAATTTTATTTCGTTACTTGAAGTTTTCACAAATCAGCAAAATTTCCTGAGGTGGAATCGGCTAAGGTGATAAGTGATTGTCACATCAACTATAATCACATTTGATTGTCATTGAGTTTTCCATCTGGGTAAGGTGATTCAACTCAATTCAATTGAATACTTTCCAATGATATTTGTCAAAAACATGGTTGCCATAGTGAATTTTTCAAATGTTTGTAATGAACTATCGAAATTATCGAACGAAAATGACGTCTTTGCGATATAAATTTTTATATTTTTTTCATTTTCTGGAATGTAAATATATAGTAAACTTTTTTGGTCACATGAATGTTTATTTTTGTTTGTACATATATGAATGGTTAAAAAAAGAACTCAGAAAAAGTTGTTTCTTTAGGCTTGGTGGTAACTCTAATCAGATATTTTAAATTTGTTGGAAAATTATAATTACATTTTTGCTGTGAAAGCTCTCTTGTTATTTAATGTGATATCATCGTATACAGACTGAACTGGTTTATTGTGAATCGCATATCATCTTACACGATTCCACACTGCCGATACATTTTTTTGGGAATTTCTTATTGTACTATAAAAAAACACGCTTATTGACTGTAAAGTTTCTTTCATCGTCAGTCGCTTGGGAGAAAATTGGCTTAACAACAACCCCACCAAAAACCACAACAACCGTATAATTCGAAGTTAAAAAAAATGGGAATATCGAACATATCAATCAGCAAACAGTCTCACGAACTTTATTCACCAAATTAAATACAAAACTGCAGTTGGTGCATTATTTTCACCGAAATTTCTATTCAAAATTCGTACTGTTTCGGCAACACTATCAGCATCCACTTTGGAAGTATAACTTTGCAATATTTCACAAAGTTGTTCAAGTGTAAATTGATCCATTTCGTACCTACCACGAAAAAATAATATACATACTGAGTTTCTGTCAATTTCTTGAGCGAATAATAGCTGTCAGTGTCAAGTGTCAAAATACTCTAGCATTGATCGATAAACGTTGCAAAATGGAACAAAACTCATGATTTGTTTCAATTTTCATCGCTTCTCGACTGATTTTGTCGTAGGCACTAATTTTGTAAAACCAATTTCGTTATGATGTGCATTAAAAAAAAAGTGTGAGTGCCGGGACTCACGGTTAAGATGTGTAAACATAGTAACGTAACGTGAATCACAATCACGGTCACAAGATTCGTTACGTTTTTTTCACTTTACCGCCAGTATAGATGTTTACACATCAAAAATGTGTTGCATCATGTTTACTTTTTAATATTATAAAAAGATAATGGGGCATATTCATAGTCACTGTTTAAGTTGTTTTTAAAAAAATACTGGGTTTATCCTATCTAATTTACATTGGATAAACTCCAAGCTAAGATAAACTGGGGTCTAAAAACGACTATGAATATGCGCCAATATGTTTTCCCTTTCTTTCTTTTAACTACTGTCAAAAATCAGCTTCCAGTTACTGCATTTAAACCCTGAGCGATCAAACAAATCAGAGGCTGCATTCAACAAGCAATATTATACCATTCTGTGGTGAACACAATTTTATCAAATTGCACCAGGATGACAGTTTAAAATATTATTAAATTATTCATTCAATGTTTTTTTTTTTTTCTTTAAAATACCCCAATGTGCAAAAATGGGGAAATACAATTAAATCGAAATGCGAAATGTAAGCAAAAACGGTTGTTATTGATTTGGGTCTGGTATTGTTCGGGGGCATTAAAACGCGTGGGTTGTTAATTGGGGTTGAATAGTGTCACATTAAAACCCAATTGGTTTATTGATTACATTTTCGCAAGTGGATCTTGTGTTTGTGTGTGTGTGTGTGTGCAGTGCATTCGGAAGTTCTATATTTTTTTGTTTTATGTCTGTGAGTTGATTTTCATCTACAAAACGAGGACGACGAGTGCAATCTGGTGAAAAAGGCAATGGTCCAATTGGCAATGCTCCAGAAAGTTTTGAAGTTTTGTTTTGGAAAATCTGTTGGTTTTTTTTTACATTGAATGGTGTTAAAAGGGAGAAAATTGAAACAAATGAGTTGTGTACTTTGAAATGAAAAAAAAAAAAAATGTGATGAATATGTACATATTTGGAAAATATTCGAGAGATTTTAGTTTTCTTTTTTTCGTTTTGTTTGGGCGACTTTTTGACGGGGTTTTTAGCCTCAGCATGAAAGTAATTAGTTTTTGCCTTCTCATTTATATGCAAGAGGGTATGTGGTTTAAATTATACATGCATACATACATATGTGTATCTATACCTTCAAGAAAATTTTATGCAAGCGAAAATTATAGTTCATTGACTCAATACTTAACGTACATCGTATTTTCATACCAAATTCTCAAATAATGAACAAGGACTTTTGTTTCCCTTCAAGGGTGTCTCATCCTAAATTGTTAGTTTAAAAAAAAATGATTGAATTTTTATCCTTTGCTAGTGTTATCGGTTGGGCTCTAACGATGAAGTCCATTGACATATTCAATCAAAAATGGCCTTTTTGGAATTTGTTTTAAATTATGAAACCAAAAATTGGATGCATATATTGTGATAAAATTTATTGAGTTACAAAATTTGTTGCCACTTGCGTGCATAGATGTTAGATGTAAATGGATCGTAATCGTCAAATTTATTTGTCATATTATTTGGAAATTACAACCATATGGAAAGATTAACAATCGAACAACGTGATGGCATTGATTGTCAACAAAATATTTTGTTTAACTTCAAATCATAATAATGACATTTCTAAATTCTTCAAAGCGATCTGGATAGCTTTGTGTTGTTGTTATCCATTGAAAAATCACAGCTGATGTCAAAGCAGCTGTTGGCGAAAAATAAATCTCAAGCTATCCTAAAAATTCTGGGGTACTCATCTATCCTATGAGAAATGTCAACAACAGCTGATTTGCGTTCAGAAACATACTGGATACTCGAGTATCTTAGATAGGCTATCCTAGTGAAACCTGAAATAGGCTGGATAGTTATAGCTATTTCACGACTGCCTCGCCGATCAGATTAGGATATAATCGTTGCTTTAGACCCGTAAAGCCTAGTACGCACATCGCGCTAAATTTTATTTCCCATACAATATTTTCTTCAAAATTTAGAAAAGCTAAAATTAAGTGAAGCATTTTAACCGAGATGTAGGTACTCAGCTCTATAGCTAAAAAAATCAAATGTTTGTTTTATACTATACATCACTTATCTGTCAAAATTTTGCGCATAAAATATTTGTTCGGCACATGCTCAAGGTAAATTTTAACAGATTCTGTATTTCTTGAATTTTATATGTGAATTATGTTTTGTGAAAATAAAAATTAAAAATGGGGGAATATATTGAAACAAACGATTTATTAATTTTAACATTAGAAATGTTTAAGCGGAGGCATAGGTACCTACTAACAATGTGAAAAAATCAACAGAATTTCAAAAAAGTGTAACGCCGAGTAGAGAAAGAGGGTGAATTGACAAAATTATGGCGTTCATGCTATGTTCTTACTGGTCTGAGGAAACAGAATACGAAGAAGATGATAAAACGGACACCAAGAAAAGGAGAAGTGTTCGTAGGCAGGGATGGCCACTACATTTTTCACATTAGGGGCGTTCACATTTAACGACATGTTCAACAACACGTGTCGTGTCGTTATATTTTTGTAATGTGAACGCCAGTCGAACGACTGTCGATCAAGCAAGATTATCAATTTTTTGATAATTTGCCCTGTCGAACGACCGGTGTAGTAAATGTGTACTCCAGTCGGACGACCGAAAATTTAATTTTATATCTTATTTCTAAGTAAGTAAGATAAGTAAGATAAAAAGAGAATAGTTTGAAATGAGAGTAAAATAATAAAACAAAAGTAGAAACAAATAAAATTAATGCGCTAGTATTGGTGAAAATAATGAAATTCTCGTCATGTTTGCTCTTTGAAAAATTATTTTCAAATGATTACGGAAGTCGTTAAATGTGAACACTAGCAAAACGACTCGGGTCGGACGACACGTCGTTGAATGTGAAGCCCCCTATTTGCTACGTAGTTTATGTAGTTAAACGTTGTTAAAAGTAGTTAATGAAACAAATTGTAGCAAACTTAGTTTCAAATATCAAATGATCTGTCAGTTGTAACTTTGAAGCTTGAATTTTGAGTTAAAATGTTAAATTTTTATTGAATTTGTATTATTTTATTATATATATAACAATTTGTAGATAATAAGACGTGTAGTTTATTAACTACGCATAGTTAATGATGTAGAAAATGTAGTGTAGTTTATTCGCCAACCCTGTTCGTAGGCTTTCCAGATTTGTATGTGAAGAAGAGCATATTTAAAAAGACTTTTTTCCAAAGTTTTAAAATACATAAATGCTTTTTTCATTTCTAATGTACCTCAACTATGCTGGAATGGCAAATCGGGTAAATTTTATTTGATTATTCATTTGAAATAGTGAAAACAAATTCTTTGAAATGATTGAATAGTTCTCAGATAACAACTGTTTTCAAAAGTGGTTGAGTAATGAGATACATATTTTCTCCACAAGGATCTTTTGCTTAAATTTAGAAATGATTTTAAGCTTTTCGTCGAAGTGGGAGCGATCTGCGTTGTAAGCTAAAAAAAACTGTTTAAATACCACAAGAAAAATATTTTCAAAGAAAAAAGTATTGTTCAGTAGTTTTGGATTTTCTCAAAACTATTCTCTAGTTTATCTTTCAGTGGGTAGGAGGTTCATCAACCATTCTATCCTTATTTACCCATAAATCGTAGAAAACATGTTTGGTTAAAAATTTTCACCTTAAAATCTGGTATATTCCTGGTTTTGGATGAAACTCTCTAAAATTAGTGCCCAAAGAGGAAGAAGGCGACAAAGTTGAATGAATTGGTTTTTTTTTTAATTCAAACTAACAGTGTTCGAAAAAAATGTAATTTTGGTTTATCTGGATTCTGGAACCAATCAAGAATTTTGATGTATCGAACAATCCAACGTCAGAGTTGTTCTATAACGTCGAATTATCTTAATTTTTTAACCTAATTGTTATCAAAAAAAAAAATTCTCGAAAAAACTTGCTAAGGAATCCGAAAGTACAAATCTTCCACTATAGTCTGGTTTAAGATAAACTATGTTGAGTAGAGTGATCACCATTGTCTTAATAATTCTTACGTGCACTTGTCTATTCATCAAATCAAAAATCGATTCCTGTTAAATCACTACCCCAAATTCAACAATTTCTTTCTGACGATTGACGACCATAAGTAAACTTTTTATTCAAATAAAAATATTGTCCTCAATCAATTTATTTATCTTAGTCATTTGTCAAGTTAATTCAATGAATCCCATAAATTATTCGGGATGGAAGAAACTTCTTTATATAATCAAAGACATAAATCCTCAATAAGCTTACAGCATATCTTGCATAAAAAGCTTCAAATTTGTAAAGAAGAAAAAAAAAGCCCAACACTATGATACTCGACCTGCTTCCTTTATTCTATTTTTTTTTAATCTTTTTATGAATTTTTGAACTCCATTACATACTTTGAAGATGTAGGTAAGTACCTAGGCACCCAAACAAACTTCATGAATTTTTAAATTAATAAACATAATCTCAAACTTTGATTATGTACAACCTCTGGATTGTTTATTTTTTGAAGAAAAAAAAAAAAAAGAAATTCTATCCTTGGATACCAAGGATCTGACTGCTTATCTGCATCAATTTAAATATTATATTTCTTTTGAAATTAAATTCTATAATATTCAACTTCAGCTCTGTCAATGCTTAGGTACTTTTCCACATTCCTGAGTTGCGGTACCGGTACATGGCACCACCAACATTTATAGATACTGGAACTAACACCCATGATGTGCTGAATCAGCACAGCCGGCCTCTATAACATATATAATATTCATCTTTTCAACACTTGTGTGTCGTAAAGTATAAAGTAAGACCAAGTCAAACAGCCCTGCTTGCCTGACGCTTCCATTTCCTATAATACATACGCTACGCTCTGTAATGCAATACGATCTACGCGTCATTGAAGTTCAATCCCAGAAGTTGTCACTAAAAATAGTCATTCCCTGATGTAGCTGTTTTGCTGTGCCTCCTAGAGTTGATTTCTTTTCATAAAAAAAGGTTTTATTTTCTTTTTTTGTCACAAAAAAAAAATTAAATATAAATGACGGAACTAAGTCGTACTTACGTGCTCTCATTAGAAATGGGTATCTAAGAGCCTAAAATTGATAAAGAAAAATCTTAAAAAAAAAACAATTCGTTCTAACAAAATTATCTTCAAAACTGTTTCCCATGGAAGAGATTTCCCTCAATATTTTCATTGGGAAATTGTTCACCCCACAAATTCGAATATGAGTATTTTTTCTGTAAAAGTGCCGACTTATTTATACCAAAGCACATTTGACTCCATTTTTTCTTCCTACGAATCCATAACCTACCCTTCAAAAACAACTTCTATACCTAATATTGTAAAAGTAAAAAGATATAATATCTCATGGATATCATCATGTCTGTCTGGCGATGTCTCTCGGCCCAACTTGCAATGATGGTCGTGGTGTTATTACGAGTAGTAGTATAGTAAGTAAGTAGGTACTCGTGTGACATATTTGGTGAATGCAAGATTTTCCACTCCGGCAGTTGTGTTCTGGATTGTGGAAAAAAAAATTGTTGGAGTGGGGGGAAACTCACGTTGTTTTGTTTGTGTTTTGCTTGGATTAGGAAACTGACTTCGTTATGAGCCAGAAGGTTATTTTTCGTTGTTGTTGTTTTCCTTGTTTTGCTCTCCTTGGGGGTTTTGCTTTTGTTTTTATGACCTTTAATTGTCGGCACAATGGCGGTTCATGGTATTGGAAAGAATCCGTGTTGACATTTTGTATATTATGTATAGGTACACTGAGTTGGTTTTACGTTCTATTATCATGTGAACCCTGACGCTTAGCTATGTACATACATATAATGCGATTATGTTTTTTCAAACTTACTCTAGACTGATATATTGAACAATACCTATATTTTGTTATTTGAGCTTCTGAGGTAATTTTATGTTTTTGTTGGAAACTTAAAAAAAAAATGTTGTCATGACCTATGAGTAAGGAACATTTTTGATACCAAAATCGCTGCCAGTTTAGGTAGGTAGGTAGTATTATTAAATTTTATCGATTTATTCGAATAATTTATGACTTTTTGAATTGAAGCTATCGCAGACTTATAGGGATGAGAAAACAGAAAAACCCACTGACTGATGACGGTAAATGACGCTACCCATAAAGCATAGGAAAGGGTTTAAAACAAAACGTCTTTTTGATTTTATACTGCACGATGAACTGTTGTGGAAAGATACCCGTTATTTATTTATCAAACTGAGGAGTTTTTGAACCCACCATTAAGTTGATTTTCGTTTTTTAAAATGCAAAAGATGATGAAAAATTTACGAATTTCGATACTGATAGATTTAGTTTTACTTAACAAGTTATTTGTTGGCTTTATTAAAAAGCAGTTGAACCCTTTCACGCTAATTTCTCGAAATATGAGGTGGCAGTCAACTTGTTGCGGTGCGACGGCTTAAGTTTCAAATTTTTATCTGACCTGCCGTTTTTGGGGAACCTGATTCGGTAGTGATTTTTGAGGAGTTACGAACTAAGAACTGCCCTCCCCCTAATCTAGTGTGTTACTTGGACCGTGCCTATTAGATGGTTTGCAGCCAGAGGGTATACCGGTTGTTACCACGTCATATCGTTGAGTAACACTCCCTGGGATGTTACCACGAGTGAGTATGCGGTTCGTATGCAAAAAGTTCTCCGTGATGAAGATCCGTGACCGGGATGCAGTCAGTATCTTAAGAGGATGCCTCCAAGAAACTTACTGAACCGGACAAACAAAAGAGGAGCATCGTTCACTAGTCAGGGGAGAATACCTCCCGTACAAGTGGAAGTTGTACCGAAAGCTAAAGAAGGCATCTTTCACCACCACCACTAAGCAGTACTTCAAAACCATCGTATAGACCACCTACCAGCCGCAACAGAATAACTCGTCCACTTCCAAAACTGAGCGGAACAGTTAATATTATAAGAATGGACTCTGTGGGGCAGGCGCAAAGTGGTTCTTCGGGTTCCTCTATAAGGGTATCACCCCTCAGGAAGCCAGAAAAAAAGTGGATGAGAGGAAAATAGAATTCTCACAGAGACAAACACTGAGTAAAGCCTAGTACTCAGTTCGAGTGAAAATTAAATTTTCATACAAAAGTGACGCTTAGTTCACTGGTATGAAATACACAATACGAAGTGAGTACCAAAATGTGAAAGTTGAAAAAGAACCGGTTCTTCAATTAATTTCACGCAAAATTTCCATTTCCCAACGTACGACCACTAGGAAAAAAAACTAAGGCAGTGAGGAAAATTGTTTGACATTTTTCAATCAATTTCTTTTGCTCAAAATATAAAACCTGAAATAAAAATAATTATTTCGTCTTTTCTTGAGTTTTTATTCTTATCAAGGAGGAAAAAAGAACAAAACCACGGAATTTAAACCCCCTTTTTGGAACTTTTTCAAGATTCTGGTGACAGTAATTCAAATTTCATTCAAAGTGAGTATTAGACATTTCAAGCTGTGTATCAAAAATTCATGTGAAGAGTTAATTATGGGTTCGTTTTGAATTTTAACGTGTATTTTGGAACGTTTTTAATTTCCATTTCACGGGAGGTGAGTACTAGGCTTAAGAGGAAAATTCACCTCATTACTCCTCCCCAAAGGCAAGAGGCTAAAAGACCCAGCAACAAATGTAGTGGGTACAAGCACCGCAAAAGCCAGCGAACAGATGGCTGTTTCATATGCTGGCTTGTGGGTGACATCAAAACTAAGCACTTGTTGTATGCTTGGAAGATGATATTCCCAAAATGCACACCATCACAATATTCCTTCCAAGAAGTATTGGGCAGGAAAACAAGAAATCCTTATTACTGATCCAGGCCCAGAACGTAGGACTAAATGCAAAAGATTGTAAAATCCTGAATGCAAGGCCGTCGGCAATTGTCAGTGGTCAACATTAATGTCCGGTCAGCAGACGCTCATGTGAAGGCAAACCACGAACTTCACTACAAATTCGGAACAATCTAGGTATCCGGCCTAAGAAAACACAATCCTCCAAATCCCACAAGTCCCCAAAATCCACAAAATCCTACAATGACCATCAGCCTACCAAACCACCCCTCTTTGACCAATTGTCCCAATCCTTCCAGAAATCCAACTCACCCCTTCAACCTCCCTTCTTATCCCCTTCATAAGCACCGTGGAGAACTCGGATCAATCGGATGGAGACTTAGAGGGCATGGGTCTCTCTCCGAGTCGTGGGGACCCAGAAGAAACTTCCAATCCAACTGCAGAAGAGGAAGTCCATCTGCTTGCAGATGAGGGGCATTTGCCCTCACCCTATAAATAAAAATGACTGAACGCGGACCAGCACCATGCTAGTACAGGTAAATCTACACCATGCTAAAGCGGCATCAGCCCTTCATAGCTAGTTGAATTCCCAAAATGGTTCTTATGGCTTTTGGCTTTCCACGTAAAGATAAGACACATCCAGCTTATAGTCCAATTCGAGAGCGTCTAAACCTCTCTTTCTACTTTACTACTATTACAACAAAAGGCTGATACTGGCAGCAGAATGATGAAGGTGTTCCATGTTGGGCGAGGTCTTGTTGTCAGGATTCCCAAGATGGTTTCTATGACGTTCTAAGTAGAAAAGAAAGAACCAGCTCATAGTCTAAATTGAGAATTCCTCCTCTTTTTCCCTTCTCACCATTACAACCCCATGCTTATAAGAGTATAAATATGATTCTGGTGGCAGAATGGATAGTGCAGGGTGCCCCACATTGGGCGCCATCTGTAACGAACTATTTAAATATCGATAGGATTCCCAAACTGGTTGCTATTGCTTTTTACCTATATAGAGTTAATAAGAACCAATTTGGGAATCCCTAAACTTATCCTTTCTTTCCCACCATTACAAGAAAAATTACGAAAAGATTCTTATATCAAATTTTGATAATCACTAATGAGCACAAAATTAGTGATTTAGTTTTTTTTTTAACTTAGGACGCACGTACATACGTTGGTTACCATAAAGTAATTCACACTAAAAACATCTTTTGATGTAACCAGGTATTAAACAAATAAACCTAAAGAATAATATTTTTCGACTTTCTATTACGTGTTTTATATACGATAGGTAAATGTTTTCACATCATATTTTAATTGCTTGTCTAATGCTTGCGCTGATTTGGGGAAAAGTTATCAAAATCTGCCTTCATTTATTTTAATTGTTACGGTTTATTTGACCTTAATGCGCATCGAAGGGAAAAATTAAGAAAAAAAAAATAAAAACACTTGTACCTAATGATTGCTCATTCTAACGAGATATCTTCTTTACCTTGATGAATTGCAAAAACAGAATTATAATTTTTCATACTTACTTATTTTTGTGTGCTGTATATTTTTCTTAATGAATAATGAAGATATAATATTATGAAGGTATTCCATAGTCGCAAAGTATATATTCTTTTGCAGAATTAATCTTTGTTTTTTTTTATTATTTATGATTTGTGTGTACCTACCTTTTTTAGAAAGGTTGTTTCATTTTTGATTCAGAATTTAAAAATAGTTTTAAGTTAATTAAATTTGCACAAAATATAGATATATTTTTCTAAATTTGTTTGAATCTTTGAGTCATGTATCCTACTAGATATTAAAAAAACATTGATTTGTGGTTATTGATTTGAGGAAGTCAATTGATATTTATGGCGAATATGATGATAATTATAGTTTGGCGAATTTTCGACGTTGATTGCATCTTTGAGAATATGATGACATTGTTGGCATATTAATTCTTTTTACTCTGATTTAATAGGTTTTTGATTAAGAATTATTAAAGTTGCGGTGACCAATTTCATTTAAATAAAATAAATAACTGGTTGCCAAGCCTTGCGGTATAATATATGTACCGGAGATAAAAAAAGCATACATTAGAGAGAAGATATTCCGTTATTTTGAATCATTGGTGTTATGATTTTTTAGGCATCTTGTTTGCAAATATAATGTAACAACAAATTAAAGACATCGGTTATTATTTTCTGGAATATTTAATTCCCACTCATTTATGTCACTTAATTGTCTTCTTTGAAAGGAAAAAAAAAATAGCACAGTTTGATTGTCAATTGAAAGTTGTGAGAGAAAATTAAGTTAACTTAAATTGAAGTTACTTCGAATTAACATAAGTGCTCTAAAAAAATCGAACATTGTACCTACCTAATCAAAAAAGAGTTTTATTTATGAACTCTACACACAAGTATTAACTCTCCACTAATATTAAATTTTGGAAAACGTTGTTTGGAAAGATGAAATAAAGGTTATCGATCGCACTTAAGGCTAAAAATACAATTGCATCCTTAATATTTGTATCGAACGGCAAGATTTTTAAATTTTTTGTAATTTTTTGTGGCTCGATGTATTGGAGCTTTTATACAAACCTTTGTATGTATTTTAATGAAAGACACTTATCGAAGGAATTTCACAAATAAAATGTATAACGAAAGTTAGTTCTAAAAAAGACTCCAACCGAGAACTTTGACACAACGATAATAAATAATGGTCTTTAATAACTTTTTCCACTTAAAATATCCGTGTTTTATTTTTCCTAAAGAATACATCTAGAGCTGCCGAAACAAAATTGTTAAGCATCGTGGAGGAAGCATTTCCAAAGAATAGGACTCTGTTTAGATTGGCAAGATTGACAGAGACTATAAGTGAGTCGCAGATTATAAACTTTGATGCACATTGAAACAACAACAATTTCGAAATTTTGCTTATAGGAACAATAAAGAGTTATGAACGCCCGGGCCCCGGAATGCCTACAAACTGTTGTAATACTCCAGACAGCACCTAGAGGAGCTCCACTTGTATACATTTCATTCGATTTTATACCAGTAAACTGAAAATAATTGACATGTACAAAGTTCCGATCTTGATCATTTAGAAATTATCGGACAAATAACAATGAGAATTAAGACAAATTTTGGGCTAGAATGAAAATAGCGTGGAGAAGAAAAAGACAGAACAGAACCGAACAGGACAGAACAGAACAGAACAGAACAGAACAAGAACAGAACCAGAACAGAGCCGAACAAGAACAAAACAAAACAGAACTGAACAAGAACAACAACAACAGAACAGAACAACAATAACAGAACAAGAACAACAAAAGAACAGAAGGTAAAACAAAGGAAAAATAACGGTAGTCGAAAACCATTAGCAAAACGGCTTCTATAAATTATGAAACTTTTTTCTATGATACTGAGGCTTTTAAGCCAAAACGAGCAAGTACGTGCAACGCACTTTATTTTTATTGCCTTTTTGGAAACTAGGTTAATCGCTTTTCCAACCAGTCGCATCGATCGCGACGCCCACGACATCCTGAGTGCAAATATGACAGACGTTTTGAGTGACGCCACAGATTAAGTTCTGGTTTATATATTTTTTTCCCTTTCATATCGTGTCTGACACCAGTTTGGCGCCACTTTACAATGTCTGTCGATTATATTTTTTTTCATTTAAAAGGAGTTAAGATCTTTTATTAGAAATATATTTCAAGTGGTTACTTAGAAATAAAAGTTAAGTAGGTAGATATATTATGTACTTATACGAATCGGTCATATAGAATTTTCTAAAATAAAATAATCACCACTTCCACTTAAATGTGTATAGAATGTAGATATGTACATATGACTTTGTATTCTTAAGAGGACCATCCCGTTTTATCAAGATCCATCTAAAGTAGATATGTATCATCTCACATCAAAAATTTAAGTTAAAATCCTTTGACATATTTTTTCTACTTCATTCATGTAGTAAATATGTAGGTAAATATGTAAATAATGTGCTGTACGTGCAGTACATAAATTATTTTTAATGTATTTTCTTTGAATAAATTTTTAAAATCACAACTAACTGGAAAACGTCTTTAACACCAACAACAATATTTCCAACATAGTTTTTAACATTAAAAAAAAAGGTAAAGGGAGTGGTAAGGTATCTTAAACTACATATACTTATATGAGTAACATAAACAAACACACAGATTTGATGACATTTAGTATCTACACTTATCGTCACGCAAGAACATGCTTTCAAAATAAATGAAACAAAAAGTGAATTTCGAATAAGGCAAGAAAAAAAAAAAGAGAAAAACAAAAGAACATTATTTGATGTGTGCGTTTTTATATTTTCAAGGCCGAAGCCGGATATAGGTGTCATTTCAAATGTCTGCACCGCCATCGCACCGAGACGTTTCGTTTTTCTTCACGTTTGCTGCCCACACACACCAACTTCACATACAAAATTACACACATGAATTAATTCAAAATGTATGTACATATTCGTCATTCAACTGCATCCATTAAGCCCTTTCGAAAAAAAGACGTATTTTGGCAACAATAACAAAAACTATAAAACAACAAAAGCAACAGAAATGTCTGCTCGTCTCATCAAGTCGATTGTTGTTGATGTCGTCCATTCTTGTTTCCCTTTTTATTTGTTGTATATTGAACTACACAGAAAGAAAAATAAAAGAACAACCTTAATTAATGAAAGATTTGTTACAGTTTTTATCCTGTTGAGTTGAATTTTGATTTGGAAATACATATTTTACAAATATGTTTTTTTTTATGTGTAAACATCTAGGTATGCCCGGCCGTAGGGTAAACTAAAAACGTGAGCCTTACGTGTAATACGTTCCGTGTCACACATTACGTGTCACACTTTACGTTGTAATTAATTAATCGTGAGTCTCGATGTTGAGAAATTTTTTTAATCAAAAAAAAACTTCCTTTAATAATAAAATGTTAAACTGGATTTCTGGAATTTAAGTAGGCGTGTCGAGGGGTGGGTTTGGAATTATCTTAATATTGTTTCCAAAAGCAAACTTCAAAATCACAGGTTTCTATGTCTACCGACTGAATTGTTTCCAATTTTCAGGGCATTCTGCCCCGCTGTGCGTCTGTAGGTGTTTTGTTTGTATAACTTTTATGGTTCAATAGCAATTGTTAAGGAAAATCGTGGACTTTATTTCTTTGAGTGTACATAATGTATTTATGAAAATAGACATAGTTACTTCTATTTAAGTGAATCAACCACCGGCATGGGTTTGCTATTGGTGTACCTAATTAATTTAACCTTGTCACAAGTTCTGTTTACATAGCAGTATATAGCAGCATTATACAGAATACAGAATAGAACTGTCATCGCCATTGATGACTGAAGACTTATTTTATTATTTAAAAAAAAAAACAGACTAGGTACATTTATGTATAAGCAAATTTGCATTTTTTATAAAAGTAAATTCGCCTGTCACGTAATTTTTCTAATGAAATCAAAATGATGTTCAATTACCGGCAATAATAGAATATGATTCTAAGTCATAGTTGCCACCCGACTGGAAAGTCAGGGAAAATCAGGGAAAGTCAGGGAACGCGAATTTGGTCAGGGAAAGTCAGGGATAGTCAGGGAATTTCGAAAGTGGTCAGGGAAAATTTTTTGAGCACTGAATTTTTTTGTACAATGAAAAAAATAGAATATTTCGTTGAACTCAGGGACCCTAGGTATAGCTTGAACCAATTCAGTTGGCCAACGGTCGGTTGCGCAGAGAGAGGATTTAAGAGAACAAAAATGGCACGCAAGATATTTAATGAGTCCAGATTTTTCCTTGAATTCTACAGTGCCTAACTCAACTTTGTTTTTTTTTTATCTTAAATGAGATTGAATGTATGAGTTTAATTTTTTTTATTTGCATAATTTCAGCGCACTTATAAAAAAGAAATATTTTGCAAAACGCAATTGGGTTAAACATAAAAAACTACCTGTGACATAGGATTAATTGATAAATAGTTAAGGGATTATTGTTTGTTTCTATGTTTTATGGTTTTATGATTTGTGGCTTAGGAACAGAGGATCCGTGGGCGATGTGTTTATATTTGTTTTATGGCGTTATGACCTGTGGGGTTTTGGGGAATCATTAATAGATCAGCGTTTACGAGTTTGAATAAATTTTACCTACGAGTTTTTAAGAATTAGGTTTTAATAACTTTTACCCGCAAGTAAGGAATAATTAACATTAATTTAAGAACAAAGAAGTTTCCGGTTGTTTTGCGTTTTCTTGTAGCTAAACCCGTTGCTTCTTAAAATCCTGTTGAGAGACGTAATACTTAAGTTAAGCTCCAAGTCTTCCTGGACTCGTTCTCTTAACATTTTCAAAGATATCATCATCTTTTCCTCCTGGTGGAAGTTATGCATTATACGCCGAATAGTTGTGATGTCAAATTCGTCTAGTCCAGTTTTCCACTTCGTATGTGGTACTTTTTTATTTGGTGATTTCGCAACTCCTGTCTCTTCGTATTCCTTAATAATCCTTCTGATTGATCGTTCAGAAATTCCAGAAATTTCGGCAGTATGTGTGGTTGCGTAACTCACAGAATTTTCCAAAAACAAATTCTTGGCTTCTTCCATTTTCTCATTATATACTCTAACAACTATAATACGTGCCTGGCTTCCAATAGGTTTTCCTTTTCTAAATGGATCCATGAAAATTTCTTTTAAATGAATTTAGTTGTTTAACTCGTTGTTGTTTTTTAAAAACTGATTTCCAAACCAAAGCAAATATCTTTTAAATACGTAAATTCCCTCTGATGAAAAATTTCATTCTTAAAAACTAGTAGGTAAAAATTATTCAAACTCATAAACGCTGATCTATTAATGATTCCCCAAAACCCCACAGGTCAAAAAATATATCAAATAAACACTAACGCCATAAAACAAATATAAACACATCGCCCACGGATCCTCTGTTCCTAAGCCACAAATCATAAAACCATAAAACATAGAAACAAACAATAATCCCTTAACTATTTATCAATTAATCCTATGTCACAGGTAGTTTTTTATGTGTAAGCAATGGATTTATTTTTTATTATAGGTGCACTTAAATTTGTTCCAATAATAAAATCAAAAATTCTTAATCTTAACTTTTCGAAGTAAAGTTTACACCTAAAAAATCTCTTTCTTTTATCCCACCAGAGATGAAATACTTTTTTAGACATCAAGCTATGAAAAAAAATTACTCCATGATCATCTCTCAATGAAGGAAAGTCCATCGCTGGAAATCCATTTCTAATTTACTCTGAGCGAAGCTATAAACAAAACTCACCCTCCTTAGTGCTTCAGTATGATCGCAGCAGCGGTTATGACAACAACGTTGGAATGTACATCTTTTTTTTCTTTTTTTCAGTGATTTGTGTGTATCTTTTAAAATTAAAGAGATGAGCAAAGAAATTTAAAGAGATCTGCGCAGTAGAATGGCCAACTGATTTGGTTCAAGCTATACTTTGTATTTTGTTCCGAAAGTCAGTTGTATTCGAAAGTGATTTTTCGTTCCGCTTTTGAATTGGAACTTAGTAAAACTTTCGAATGGCAAACAATAGTATTTAATACTTCAATTACTTATGGATTATTTTTTTCAGATTGCCAATATTTTTGATTAATTTTTGTAAATCGTGGAAAATGTTTTTGAAAAACTCGAGCTAGACGAGCTTTTAAATAATCAAAAAATTTGGGGTGAAAAAAGTTAAATTGTTTAAGAATCGAATTTAAGTTATAGTACGAGAGCTAACAACGTCGACAGGAAAAAGCATTTCAACAGTCATGATTTTTTTTTTACTATCTCGAGTGAAATTTAGAAAGTCTGGCTGGTGGGATGCGTTTTTCTGTACGCGTCACTTTTGAAACCCTAAAAATTGATTTTTAAAGTCATTTCAACAGTTTTGGCTTCTTTTCCATTCATTTCTTTAAACTATTTGCCATATGAATTACAGGTCATAAAGGTGTCAGCGGTTGCAAAAAACGTCTGACAAGCTTTTTTTTAAATAAAAAAAATAGAATATATAAAATTTTAATTTGGAAAAAAAAAATTTAAATTACTATATTTGAATGAATAGTTTTTTAACATTAATTTTCAACTTGAAATTAAAAAAAAAAAAAAAAAAAAAAACGTTACACATAGGTATCTACTATTTTTTTTTTCTTAAAAAAATGTAGGTACACATGTTATTAAATCCTGTTTATCTTTTAGTATATAATACTATCATCCATTTTTATTCGATCACTAAAAACTATAGCTGGTTACATGTCTTCTAGTTTTTAAGAATTTTTTTTAGAAATTTTTGTTCGGATTCCTAGAGCTCTTAAATAGCTCCAAAATACTAGACTAAAACTTTTTTCCTTACGTTTTAAACTTTTTCCGGTGATTGCTCTGCTAACTGCATTAATTTACAAGAAAAGTACTCGAGCACTGAATTTTGTTGTTGGGTACTTAATTAGCACTTGATAAGCGCATAATGATGACGTCACAAAAATTAAGTTATGTTTCTCAAAGAGTTACTATGTATTTTAATTTCTTTTAAATTTGGTCAGGGAAAACTTTAAAATTGGTCAGGGAGAGTCAGGGAAAGTCAGGGAAATTTATTTTGAAAAATAGTGGCAACTATGTAAGTTATAATAAATCTGCTTGCAATATACATACAAGCGTATAAATTGTAGGCAGGGTGATTTTAGTCTTACCGAAAAATAACACTTATTTAATAAATAATTTAAGTATTTATTAGTAATGTTATATGTATTTATTATTCTGCAAGTTCCCACGTACATATTTAAAAGTTTAATGTCAAATAAATGGTTGCCTTCAATTTTTAACAAAACTATGTGAATTTTGTATGTAGCTATAAAAATATTATCAAAGATGTATGTACAAGCTTTTTTCTTACAGGTGGCGCTATCTCAAATTAGAGCTGTAAAAATGTTTACGTATAGGAGCATTCTTATCTGCATTTTCATTTTATAATTTTCATTCATATACGAAGAAAAAAAATGTTATAGTAGCAACTGGTTGACACGTGTTATTGGGTCTTAAAATTAACTAGCTCTTGGAGCACCAGAGCCTAATAAATTTCAACTACATATCAACCTTTCTTGTGTTGCCAGGAATGTAAGGGGCCTACAATTTTTCGCCAATTCTGAACGTCTTATATGAGAAGCATTTTTTTTTTTTTTTGACAAGAGATATTTCTTGAATAATTTGTCACTTGGCAAGAAGCAGTATCCAGGAAAAAAAAAACATTTTTTAGTAATAGGTGGAATAAGCCGGGTGGGATTCGATAAAATTTCATTTAATATCTGGAGCAGCTGCTCTAGATTTATGTTTATGATACTTTTAGAGACAAACACCAGACAGAATCCTAAACAATAAAAAAATGTAAATTTTGTGCCCTGAATCTCGAGTATGAACATGAATATGAATATGAATATGAATATGAATATGAATATGAATATGAATATGAATATGAATATGAATATGAATATGAATATGAATATGAATATGAATATGAATATGAATATGAATATGAATATGAATATGAATATGAATATGAATATGAATATGAATATGAATATGAATATGAATATGAATATGAATATGAATATGAATATGAATATGAATATGAATATGAATATGAATATGAATATGAATATGAATATGAATATGAATATGAATATGAATATGAATATGAATATGAATATGAATATGAATATGAATATGAATATGAATATGAATATGAATTTGAATTTGAATTTGAATTTGAATATGAATACAGAACCGGAACCAGAATATGAATATGAAATTGAACATGAATATGAATATACTTTCATAAAAATGCCGCTTCGACAACATTGTAACTAATTGAGCTATAACATACAAATTACAATACAAGAAAGATCCACAGATGCACTTTATTTGCTGCCACCGGCATAGCTCTTTTAAATTTTACAATTAAATGTTGTGCAGAATACTCTTTAAGACCACAATATTCAAAAAGAAAAAAATAGTAGTAAGTTAATAACCAATTATATTTAACATATTAATATATGGTTGATGGAATAGTTACAATGTATATAGAAGAATAGTGAAAGGCATATCACTATCAGGTTTAAAAATAATTAGGTACTGAAAGAAAAAAGTTAATTGTATATATGGAGCATGCAACTAACATGCATATTTTCTCGTCAATGCATGAGATTCATTCGATATTTTTTTTTTTATTAATTGGTGAAAGAAGCGGATAAACGTCTTACAGCTTCTTCTTACGCCTTTTTGTCGTTCAACTACTGATTATTATCTGGAATAATAATTGAAACGAATGACAGTTGTGGTACACGCTTATATAATAAAATAATATCATTTCCATGTGCATAGTCATTTGAAGACATTTACTAATTAAAATTTCTTAGTGATCTTAAACCATGCTGCGAAGTGGAACTGCACTTCTTTTCGTCCTATTTAACAACAAGCAAAAACTAATCAATTGAATCTTTTCCATGGATATTTATTTAGGTTTTAATTTTGCCTTTGATTATTTTCTCCCAAATGTGGTGCAATAAATTATCGAAAAACAATTTTATATTACATTTTTTCTGTTCTTTTTTTTTATTTTTATAATATACGCGCACTTATGGGGTTATGATGTAAAAATACGGTGCGGGCCTTAGGAAATTAAGATAGGAAGATACCGACGCAAATTGGTTTTGGATTTCTGAATATCAAAATGACACCGAAAAAGAAAGTAAAAGAAAGAATCTCTGCATTTCAAAGTACGTCCGAAATTTGGGCATTCACGGGTAAACTGGTGGGATTCCTGGAAGCGCGAGTATTACGGTTAAATTGTTTCAGGGGAGAAATGCAACTAGTTATTTCATTGGAACACTGTTTATAAGAAGTAGCGATAAAATAAGGTAAGAAAACTAATATTACGACGGTGTTTGAGAGGCGCGAATATGTTTCCATCATTGGTTCTATCACCCATCATTTTTAAAGGTTACAATTTATACGCACTTTTAATCATTATTTTTCGTCAGAAAACACAAGCAGTCTTATTTATAAACCCATTCCAAAGTATGTCTAACTTTGGACAGCTGTCCAACTCCAAAACCTTATTTATAATCATGTTCCATCGAGTGTCTAACTTAGACATTGCAATTGGTTGTCCAAACCTATTCTAAAGTGGGTATGTTCAATGAACAAAAAATTTAAAATTAGATGAAAAGTTCATTGAACGAAGCCAAATTTTCACGAAATTGACAGATTCCAGAGATGTCGGTGAGTGTTTGAGAACATTTTTAGACAACTGTTGAAATGCGTTTATAAATAAAGAGATTTCCAACTATTTAGACACTGTCCAGCTGGACGACTGTCCAGGAGTGTTCTAAGGAAATTTTATAAGTACGACTGTAGGCGTTTAGACGCGCTGGAAGACTGACCTTAGGTCGTTTGAAAATCTCTTTTATATCAAATCTGATTTACCAAAAATTGTCTACAATTGTATAGTTCATTAGAAATTGTTTTCCAAAGGTTCTTCATTTCGTTATTCTGAAAAAGCATCATTTCCATATTAAAAATCATAAATCCGCAATTTTGAAAAATTAAATTTCATACAAATGTAGAATTTTAAATTAAAAAAAAACAACCATCTAACTTGCTATATTTAATTAGCTTGGAGCCTGTTAACTTTGTATAGTTGTATTTTTTTTTGTCATTATATTTTACTTTTGTCTTTCGTTTATTTGTCGAGAGAAAAAAAAAACAAACACAATAACATGCAAGATATACCTATTCTTTAAATATGTATGTTATGGTGTCTTGAGCATGTTGACAAAAACCTTTATCTCTCGTTGCACCCTCTTATAACAAAAAAAAAAAACATTAAAATTGTTAAAAGCCTCCACAAGGTATTGTGTGTTTCCTTTTCACCTTGTTCTCGCTGTGGATTTCTTCATCTTATCTATTTCTAACAAAAACTTCTCTCAAGTTACTTTCTCACTTGGTGATATCAAACTTTATAAACATCAGGGCTGCCGAAAGAGTAAATTCGTAGTAAATTTGTTAAATATATTTCTTTTTACAACCCAATAAGATCAATTTCAAAAATGTCAGATTTTGTACGGGTTTTTAAATCCAAATCAACATCGTAGCCATTTTTTTTATGAAATTTGACTACTTGTTAGCTCCACAAATATGTTTCCAAGAGACTATATTTTGAAATATAATTAAATCTTTCGATCCAAATGTCATAAAATCTCCTTTTTTCCAAAGTAAACATTAATAATCAGCTCAATTCTAAAAATTCCCTGGGAGACGTGTTTTCTCAGGACTAGAATACTACTATTCCGATTTCCCCGGTAGAATATTTTTCTCTTAGATAGCGGGAATGAGAGTTCAGAATGAAACAGTTGTTTTGCAGTATTCAAAATATAAATCAAATTGTAGAAAAAATATAATTTATTCCCGGGGAAACAATTTCCCGGGAATATTCATTTAGAATTGGGATGAATATTTTTGGAAAAATTTGAGATTTGTCTGTAGGTTTTTTAATCCCTAACCATCGTAGCCATCCAACAATGACAGTTTACACCTTGACATTCTATATTCATAGTGAAAAAGTCATACTGACTTAAATTAACATAATATCAAAATATATCTACTCCCTTTTGAGAGCTTCTCAAGTAATATCCAATTTAAATTTTTTTTTTAAATGACAGCCCTGACTTATTTCCTGATGTGTTGAAACTTTAAAAACGAAACAGTCAACCACCTATAGCGGCTCTTAATGTACATATATACATATCTATACAAACAAACAACAAATTATATTCTCTCTCCATAAAAAAGTGAATTAAAAATAAAAGTGTTCTTATCAGCGCCCCAAGTGAGTCACCCCATAACTAACTAAGGTGTACGTAGGTAGGTACACGTAAATTACTCTTTTTGTTAAGCTTTTTTTTCTCGTATTTTAGCTTGACAAGATTGTCAGCGTTATAGTTAGCATTCCACAAGGCATAATATTTACTCAGTCCCAACACTTGACTCCATTTGTATCTTGTTGCAGTGAAGTTTTGTTTTATTATTTTTTTTTGTCTTAAGCTTCGCAGACACAAATTGATAAGATTGTAATAAATATTAGTCAAACAGAAAATAACTTTTTTTTTGCTTAATTTGTTTTATTATTTTTGATCAATTGTAGTAACAAATTTTAATTTTTTTTAGTGGCGAAAATGGACACACAGCTGGTGTGGGCCCGTGATCCAATCGAGGGCTACATCCAGTGCCGGATTGATAGTATTGGAACAAAGGAATTTGATGTTTCACCGATTGATAAAAAATTTCCGAAACGTGTCTGTGCAGTCGATGATATATTTTCATCGTGTGATGGACCACAAGATCATGACGATAACTGTGAGTAATTTTTATATTTAAATTACGTAATATTTGTTTAAGATTGTCTATTGATATTTTTTCTAATGATTTCTGAGAAATATTCGGAGTAAAAAAAATTAAATATGTAGTTACCACCTTTGGACGCATGAACAAATGTAATCAGTAATTAAATGAACATTTATTGATGCATTCATAAATATGATATCGCTTAGATAGAAGATATTAAAGGAATTTACCTATTGAAAATTGTGTTAATGGTTATAAAAAAAAACAATTGAGTTGTGAACCTTTGTTTCGAATCGAAACGAGTTGAAGGTTTTTGTTTGCTTTATGAAGTGAAGTTCAATTTCAATATAGGTAATCTTCGAAAATGTGAGTTAGTAGCTGGGAGACTCATCTCATTGTTAAAACAGCTCATTAAATGAATTATTGTTTAATTTGTATTTTTATCTACAAAATAATTATGTTAAACACTAAAATCAAAAGAATTCTTTGAATATCAAAATTGCTTTATCAAAGTGAAATGGAAATTAATTGTAATTTTTATTCGATGGAAAGGAATACCCTTAAATCATATCAACACAAAACGGACAGCCTTGATGTTTTCTCAGATTATTCTGCTATTATTCTCACTATGAACGAAAATTTCGTTATAGAAGTTAAAATCAACCCAGTCTAACCAACTGTAAAACTGGAAGAATTTAAGAAAGATATCGAAGGCAACGTTGAATTTTGGGTATCGCTACAAACTTTTCTGAGCTTTAAGACGTAGTTTATAACTTAATTGATATCGTACAAGAACCGGCATGAGATAAAACCCCTTACCAAAGAGAAATTCCTCTTTTAAAGACATAAAATATCCCCAAGAAATAAAATATTTAGTTAAAGAGAAGCGAAAAGCATGCAAAAAATGGCAGCAAACTCGTGCTCCTCAACACAAACCTATCTTAAATCGTTTTTTCTTAATTAGCTGAAAGAACTAAAAAGAGATTTCACAAACAACGAAACTGGAATTTATCTTGAAAACGCTGGAAAATAATCCAAACTATTCTCTGTGGAAAGCTATTAAAGTAATGAAAAACTCCAAGCGCCTCCAATTAAGAATGTGCAAAAAGCGAGAAAGGGAAAGCGAATTTATGCGCTGATTACCTGGAAGAAATATTTGATTTGTTTTTACGTCAAGTGAAAGGTTTATAAATCTAAAAAAAAATCTAAAAATCTAATACAAATGTTACGCTCCGCTGAAGTCCAAAGTCCATTCCTGTCAATAATACGTACACATGAATTGAGTTAAGAGTTGTTAGTCACTAGGCCCTGGTTCTATACGATCTGTCGCACCGCCTAATTTATTTATTTTATTTATAAAGTCTTAGGAAGGCATTACAGGACTTTATTAAGACCGAAAGTCCAAAACTACCTAATAAAAGATTAATAAATTAATAACATTTTGTATATATAAATTCCATAAGGCTTGAATATGTTCGGAGCCAATGTTGCGAAATTTGGTTTTGAAACCAGGTAAACCATCGAATGAAGATAAATCTTATAGACCCACTTCGCTTCTGCCAGTAATATTGAAAACTTTTGACAGAATATTAAAGAAAAACGTCTAATGCCCAAACATCAGTTTGGCTTTAAAAGCAAGCACTCGGAAATTGACCAAATTGTATAGGATCACTTATATGTCATTAAGAAAGCTTTTGAAGAAAAGAAATTTCGTCAGTCTCTAGGCATGTTCAGGAAAATGAGATCTCGGAGATCTCAACAATCTCAGTTACCTGAACAGGATTCCTCAACAAAATTTCTCAGCTTTGCTGTCAAAACTTTGAGGAAAAAAAATCTTAGATTCGCTTGCTCACTTTTTGAGTGAGAAAATTCTCTGAGATCTCTTTTTTCTGAACACACCATCTGACAACAAGCTTATCAAGCTTTTGACAAGGTGAAGGACTAGGATTATCAATGTAGGTTTTTTCGCTACAGGAATTCCATATAACCGGCCCTAAGATTACATTTATTTTATTCCATCCATTCCTTAACATAAAAGAAAGTCCTCCAATACAAATTGTAATTTACCAGCATTCCGTGCCTTCAGATTTGTATCCATTGGCTAAATAGCTATTAAAATTATTTGATATCTTGAGTTGCTTTGGAGGATTACAACGGCACAAAGCAATCCAGATCGCTGTGGATACAATTCTGAACACGACCAATGAAACGAGTTTGACAGCAAATTGTCAAAATTTTTAAGTAATTTCAAGTTACGAAACACCCCAAATATATAGAGTGATACTAAACCTGATCTGTCATTTTTGTAGTAGTAGTAGTTGCAGTTGCTGTGTTCTAATACAAAATGTTAGGTCTGTTTTAAAACGTGAAATTTCTTGCGGATTTGCAGTTTTGGAAAATTTGTTGAAAAAAAGTTCCCAAACAGGCATGTTGTTTGGCGAAGAAGCAAAAAAACGTTAATGCGTCAAAGCAGCGAAGCGCAAGACGTCAAAACGTCTGCATCAAAGAGACAAATGACTGCCAATATTTTAAACAATTTGGAACAAAGGAATTCACATACAAAAAGAGTTTTCTAACTCAATTTTTTCCTCATTGTTAATACTCATAAAAACAAAGCTATTTGGTTAAGACAAAGGACATACAAAGGTTTTGGGAAAACCTCCGGAAAATGAGTATTCTGATTTCAAAAAAGTAGTGGCTGAGTACCTCAAGAAAGTGGTCTAGGTCCAATTTTGAAAAAAAAATTTTGACGCGATATATGTACATCAAACAGACGGCATTATTGTAGCCACGTTTGCTGATGACACCGGAATACGATCAACGAAGCTACAATCAAATTACTAAAATTTCTTCATAATGTCAACAAACGGATAAAAACATACCGCAGTCCAAATTTTATCAGATTAATATTTGAAATACTTTAGAATATGTGGTTAAATGTGTAGATATGCATATATTTACCAAAATTTTTAAAAGAATTCCAAATAGATTGTATCAAATCTGATCAAATTTGAAAGAAATTGACAAAGAAATTTAAAGTCATCTTCTCAAAAATTAGTAAATTAACGGTTGTTTTACAACTGTCAATTGTCTTGATACCTATTTTGATATACAATTCAAAAACACAAACCGTAAAAAATTAACAAACTTTTCAAACTTAGTATCTTGGGTTACCTAGATAAGTTTACCATTTGGTTAAGTTTACCATTTAGTTAATGAACTGTCAAATTTTGTATGAGAAATGATTTACACAATTTAGTTAAAATTCTCCAAGGATAAAATTAACCAAATTTTTTTGGTAAACTTAACCAAACGTCATTGTGACTTTTAGAATAAGGCGTGTTCAGAAATATGATAATTAGGTATCTCAGAGAACTAAAAAAAACTCTGCCCGTGTTTTGTAACTATCGTATTGAGATTAGTTGGCGATGAAAGTTGTGAATACGTTGTTTATACAAAAAAAAAAATAATTAGGACATCCACATTTTCTGACTATTGATCAGCATTGTTTATTTACACAAATCCATATAATGGGCCATATGGATATACAAAAGTAAATGCTTTTACTTGTATTTGTTATGGTTTCCGAATCGAGGTAAAAGAAACAATTTCTTTTTATTCTTCTTTCATCAAATTTCAGTTGAGTTGAGCTCAGGACAACTTTTACTGCCGAAAACGAATGTGAACTAAACTGAAGGAAAAGTAGATATTCTGCACCATTATGGGCGTGCCATATGATTTTTCTTGTATTCGCTCATTTTTGTTCAATCAGTGCCATGAGTTTGCGACTATTACAGTTCTACATTCAACCCCGAAATCGTTTTCTCATATAATTCCAGTCAGGCTTAAAAAAAAAACAGTTTTTTTCGTGTACCTTAAATTTTTTCCGTTCCGAGACATTCTGCTCCGATTTCAAGTTAGGTAGTTTGGGAGAGGTTCTACATTTAAAAATAATTTCGAAATCTGAACACGCTTATTTGTATACATATTTTGGAGCTTCATATTTGACTTTTAACGAACAGCTGGTTTAATTTCACCGCATTTAACCAAATGAAATAAAAGGGCATTCACGCAAACTTTTGTGTAAACTTATCATTTTACACAATTGGTAAACTTACGACGCCTCGTTGCGTAAATACTCTTATTATTTTGACTAAAATCCAGACACTTGAAATACATTTTTAAGAATTTTGAATTTTGGTACCATGTTCTGATATCACTTGTAAAATCCCAATTAGGCAGTACCACTGAATTCAAAGTCTCAAAATCATTAGGTTCATCACAATTCATTCATTTTCGTCAAGTAATAATTTTTGTCGGTATAATTTAACAAATGGACCACTGTGTACCATAAAAACCCCAAAAAAATTTGTGTTTAGTGCGGCCTTTGGGCTAGTGAAGTCATAGGACCATAGCAGAATGTTTTCTCCTGATTCAAAATCAAGGTTAGTACTGGCTTAGTGACATCTATTTTTCAGCATCCAAAGCTTGAATCTATTACAATTACCTAATCAAACATTAAACATAAATTTCACCAGGGGAATATTTCCGGTGGTGCTTTACTAATTATTTAAATGTTCAACAGAATGCTTTGTTTGATGCTCAAAAGGGAATCAAAAAACTTAATTCCCTTAAGACTAAACGATTTCCAGGGAATCAAAAGCTTTAGCCGTCCGGGGGAAGGCAGATGTATTCCTTAATTTCCATAATCCATGGCATCCATTTGATATTGCACAACATATAGAGTAATAAGATATATAGGGTGAAGTTCTCACTTAATGAAAGAATCACGCTTTAGTTTTGTGTCGTGTTTTACAACACAGAATCATAAAACAAAAAAAACAAAAACAAAATTGTTTATATGACGTGTTGTGAGGAAATTATCAGGCAATG
This sequence comes from Epistrophe grossulariae, assembly GCA_929447395.1. Classification (NCBI taxonomy): domain Eukaryota; kingdom Metazoa; phylum Arthropoda; class Insecta; order Diptera; family Syrphidae; genus Epistrophe; species Epistrophe grossulariae. The sequence goes on along the minus strand of OV839567.1, from coordinate 142,513,864 downwards.
TGTTAAAAAAAAAATTTCCAAGCTATTGAATGGTTTCAAAGAGATTCTTCTACTTTATATATATAGAAGCTCATTTACCTCCAATTGGAAAGCACTTGCAAAACGCTATAATACAACATACAATAGATGTTCCATCATCACGAAGGAGTCTCTTGGCTTGGCACATATGAAGCCTTTCAGCATATTATGTAGGTATCTATATCATAATATACCAGCTTCTTGTACCTATAACAACACCTCACATACTCTCGTACAATGTCTTGTTGTTTGCATTGTGTCTTGTGTGGTCTTTTCACATCATCATCATCATCGTTCCCTGAATCATCATCGGCATAGGTCTTCAGTAGTTGATGCTGTATAGGTATATAGGGAAGCTATTGAAGTGAACTTGTTGGTTCATTGGACGGAAAAAGGCTTACGTGTGGTACTACTGGTGCCTGTGCGTGATATTGCTAGGTGACGGATCCTTTGTTTAAGCAAATGAAAATCTATTAATAGATGGAGTGTTAGGTTTATACATACAATGTTAAGCTTATATAGCTCTTGGTGGATTTTAATCAAACGGAAATGTGTATAAGTAATGTACATATGATGCTCGTAGATATAGATAATAATCTCTCGGTTTGACTATTTTCTTAGCAAAGTATAATCCTGCAACTGGAAATGATGTGGAAATGTATTATATTCTAGTATATGTAGGTATTTATTAGGTATCAAGCTTAAACAATAAGAAAAGTCAGAGATTTGATAGCATAGAAAGCCCTTGGATAATGAAAAATCAAAACAAAATGAAAACTTTCAAGTATTTATGTAGCAGTAGAAGATAAATCATATAAATTCTACAATCATTTTTGGAACTTGATGATTGAACAGTAAAGTTAGGCTCCAGAGCTTAGAATTTTCCATATAAAAAATTTATAAATTGAAAGTTTGAGTGAAAAAATAAATTATACTTAAATTTGTACAACAAATATCTCTCGAGTTTCGAAAACAATGATTTCTAATTATAAAACGAAATCTGATCTTAAAAAACCGGAGAATAATTATTGGTACCTACCAGTGGTCCTTCTCACTTTTGACAATTGACAGGTGACTATACTACAAATATAAAGCAGTTTTCTGACAGATAATCATTTCATAAGATTTTGAAACATACATATATATAATATAATACCTTGCGTTCGAGAAACTATTTTTACGCCACGTTGAATCGAACTTTTTGAAACACCCTAGCCATTGGCATTTGCAGTCAATTAATTAAATCTACTCATTTATTTAGCTTAACGACTTATTTGTGTTTACAATCACTTGTTATTTTCTATAATTTGACTTGGCAGTTTACTAAAGCAGTCAACCGACTAACTGTTAAATGACTGCAGTATTTTTTAACACACAAGGCAAAAATCAATATTTCTTAAATTGTTAATTAAATCCTTGCCATAATATATGATAAAGAACTACTTCAACTAAAACTTAAAACAAACGTGAAAAAAAAGAAGTTGCAGAACAATGAAGTTCAGCTTGCTGTTTAGCGATAAAATATTAGGTCTACTCGCGTATTTGCCCGAAACTACCAGATTAATTTTTTTTATATGAACTTTGACAGTCTTTCGGGCTAAAAATGTTAGAAATGAGTAGGTTTGGGAAGTAAACGAACAAGGTTAATCTCAGCTGATATTTTGACATGAATACTCTTGACTTGAAATGAAGGGAGATATTTCTTAACTAGCTTTCCAGTCAACTTTCCAATAAATTTGCCTTAATTGGAAGCCAATTTTTTGATAGCTTACCAATCGGAGACTAGAAACTTGCCTTAATTTCTAGTCCCTGGAGAGACGTGCATCTAAACGTACCCAATCGAAGTCATTATTGGAAATCATCAAGTAATTTGACTGCTAACCTACCAATAATTTATTTAATTAATCTTTCGAACTTTTGCATTCTTTTCTTTAAGTGGGAGTACTTGCAGTGTGAGACTGCAAAATTATTTTGCTCTTGTGAATTGGTCAATAGGAATATTGATATCTTCATTGATAACCGGTGGATATTTACTGGATTGTCACAAAGTCGAAACTAGTTGACCGCGTTGTCGCAACGAGTTGAATGAAATTACTCAGTGCAACAAACTCTGTTACTTTTCGACGAGTCATTATAGCGTCAAGAACACCATGATACACATGGGAACGGAATGGCAGATGAATTAGCTTAAAACAGGTCATCTCTTAATCCGAGTCAAACCGAATCATCGCTTCTTATGCTGTAGAGCGAGAAAAGAGCAGAATTTACCAGAGTTCCCTCAAAGCTGCAAATGATAGATGGACAAAAATTGACACTTTTGGGGCCTGGAAGAATCTATAGCATGATGTTTCTAGTAAAAAAAAAACAAGCTATACTTCCTCAACCCAATCAGGCCTCAACTTTCCCTTCAAGTTGGAATCAGAACGGATTTCAACTCAATGGATAGCTCACTTGAGCCAAAATGGGCATCAGTTCATCCGGGCAGAGGGTGCCAGGATAAAAAGGGCGTATAGAAGATCTCATATCACTTCCTTTGTGAATACCACAGGCTAGCAAGAAACATAAAAGTAGCCTTCGGAGATTGCTTTTTCGACGAACTGGGAGACACGTCTCATTTTTTGCCCCAAAGAATTTATCCTGAAATTATACATACAATAGCTTAAACTTACTCCTTTTCTAACGGATCTATTGAGATCCGAGTGAAGTGGGTCGTATTTCAGTGTAATCACCCATTTCTTACCTAACCTCACCTAGCAACGAATTTACTTACATATCAGAAAGAATGGTCACAGAAAGATTCATGACTATCAAATATTTAATGACCATGAATCTTTCTGTGGCCAATGTGTCTTCCTGAAATGAGGTTATTAAATTCTTTGCTAGCTCTCTGTCTATAACTTGAGAAAAAATAGTTTTTTTTTTTAAAGCAGGCAGTTGGGCCCTTGAAAATCTATTCAGTTAGTTATTTTCGGGCTCAAAGTGGCTTACCCATGTACCTATGTGTACATTATTGCTCCATTTTCTGTTTTAAAATTATTTAATTTTTTCAAGCCAATGTAATGCGGTGATACTTTTCCTCCGTCTTTACTCGTTCTTTGCTTCGAAGTCCAAAGAACATAAAATTCCATCCAATTTCCTGATACATTCTCCTCTTCTCATGGATTCTCCATTACACCAATTTAAAGACTCGTTTTTACGTCAATACAATTGGTAGGGCTTCATTTGACACTACAACGCCTTTCGGTCCAACCATCATATTGATGAAAGCCTCCGACTTTTTTAATCACCATCATTGTCGTCATCATCGTCATCGGTTTAAAAGAAAAAAAAATCAAACTTCAATCTCCAATTCCAATTGTATGCAAAAACAAAAACTCTTTAGGGGGTTCTGTTTATAATTAACACACCACTACCTTTACGTTCTCATTATAAAGAACTTAATTTGAAAATGAAAAACAGAGGAAAAAAAATACAACTCTTTCTCTCCAGGAAATCCCAGTTTCATTTGTATATGCTCCAGAAAAAGTTGTTTTTTTTACGAGCAAAAAATTAAAAATAACAACTATCAAATGATGTTGGAAACAGAAGCACAAAGTCCCCACAGGGAAATGAAATGCAAGAAAAAAGAAAATTGAACATGCATATTGACCTGCATTTGAAAATGGATGCTTTTGTATTTCAACCCAGGACTATACACAAGTATTATATGCATTGTTGACTTGTACTAGTGCACTCTCCACTTCAAAGGTATACCCTAGAGGATAATAGAGAAGGAAATTGGTGTCATTAAAATGGTCCTCCAGTTTCTGTGCTGCACTCCCTTTCTCTTTCAATATAATCACTGATATATATGTACATACATATCTTCCAGTCGATGCGGTAGATTCTTAGCACAATTATTCCATGGCACTAAATGACAGCAATTATAGTGTCAGTTTCAGGTAATTTCCACTGTTTTTCGCTGAACTCCTTTTTATGCGGCCATTTAGTTCTCAGCTGGAGCTTGAAATATATTTTGTGCTCCCACTGGCAAATGGCCAATAGGCAGAAAATCTTTTAAGAACAATTCATCATTTTAAACACAAGTTTGCGATGGCGCCAAAAAGATATCATGACATCACGCAATGATTACTCTTCTTTTTACATTGAAAAAAAAAAACAAAGAACAGGCCGCATATTGTGCTTTGTTTCAGACTGATATGAAATTAAATTTGTTTTAAAGAATAATTTTGTACTAGCAGAGTAAGCAATAGGGTTTAAACGTTACGAAAGGTTGTGTATTTAGAAGTGAGTTATTTAAAAAAAGAAACTAATTTTATTACATTAATACAAAATTGTTAAATTTTTTTTTCAACAAACTCACATATACCTAAAATGAATAAAACAAAAATTGCACCAAAACGCAAATCTATAAAGGGTTCAAGGTCTATGGTTTTAACCTTTTACCTGATGAGCTAAGTAATGGTTAAAAAACGCTTCGGAATTGACCCATTTTAAAGGTCATCCAACCAAAAATTTGTTAACTAACTTGTCCATTGAGTTTCTCTCGAGTGTTTTAACCGATGTAGTGGCATATGAACCTCTCGATGAACAACGATTTTTAAAATTTTAAAAAGTTCTTGTGATTCATAAATTGATTTGGTTACTTCCTATTGTCTTGCTGAGAGTGACTAATAGCTCTCTTATGCTAAGTTACTTTTTTTGTTTAAACAAACAAAAACAGAAATCGACTTTTAAAAAATTCACCAAGTCACTAATCTTACTAACGCATAATTATCGAAGAACAAAAGATTAATATTTATGATAATGTTATTTGAATAAATTATACACCGTTATTGTCAGTTCTTTATTTTCTTCTTAAGAATCAATTTCAATGCAGCAAAATTCAATTCAATAAGTCAAAAAATAATCAGGTTAATAGGTTGTTTGAATTTTTCAGCAGATGATCTAATGATAAGTTCTAATTTGCACGTGTTCTATTTGATTTGTGATTTTTTAACCCTTTTTTAATAGAAATAATAGAAGAGACCTACCATGCAACATCACCTACCGTACGCACCGTGTACATAACCTTACTGACAAAATATAAAATAGTCCTAGAACTACAATGTGGTTTTTTTAATACTTAACCCATTTTAAAAATTTACGAAACTTTCTTTGTTAAAAATTTACTTTTTTTACGGTTAAATTCTTATTCGCCAATATAATCAATTGATTAGACTGATTCGCAGTCTAAAAACAAGAACAAAGTAGTTATTATCATTAGAAAAACTAAAAAAAAATTTTTTACTCAAGAAGAAAATCAGACACAAAGAAGTTATAAAATATTATCGACCCCAAATTATCTAAATTATATTTTTTTTCTCAACCAAATCAAGCTAATGCATATGTTTAACTAAATCTATAAATTTTTTTAATTACAGGTGAACTGATGCTCCTCAATGAGGCCACATTCCTTGACAATTTAAAGACTAGATATTATAAGGATAAAATCTACGTAAGTTATGCACACACTAATCACCATCAGTAAAGAAAATATTATTTTTATAACATATTTATCTACACAGACATACGTTGCCAACATTCTTATCGCTGTCAATCCTTACCGGGAGTTAAAAGATCTTTACGCACCATCGACCATCAAACAGTACAATGGCAGATCGATTGGAGAACTTCCGCCCCATGTGTTTGCTATTGGTAAGTGCAAAAATATTTATTTAAACCATCAACAAAAAAATAACAAAAATATATCTTTAGCCGACAAAGCAATACGTGATATGCGTGTCCTCAAGGCATCACAGTCCATCATTGTGTCTGGTGAATCAGGCGCAGGAAAAACAGAATCGACAAAATATTTGCTCAAATATCTCTGCTACTCTTTGGATAGTGCTGGTCCAATAGAACAAAAGATCTTGGATGGTAAGACATATTTATGCTTTTCTGATGAGCCATTCATATAAATGTTTTTTTTTTTCCTTATAGCTAATCCTGTTTTGGAAGCATTTGGTAATGCCAAAACAACTCGCAACAATAACAGTTCCCGTTTTGGTAAATTCATTGAAGTTCATTATGATTCCAAGTGTCAAGTTGTTGGAGGTTACATATCTCATTATTTATTGGAGAAGAGCAGAATTTGTACTCAAAGTTCTGAGGAACGAAACTATCATGTATTCTATATGCTCTTAGCTGGAGCTCCTCAACAATTGCGTGATAGATTAGGACTTGGCAAGCCAGATGATTATAGAGTAAGTGGTTTTTCTTTTATAATACGTTAAAGGTATTTCAACATAAGAATTTATTTTAATGAAAATATTTTCATTTGATGATTTAATCGTAGTTGAGTTATTGCACATGCCAATAAAATTCAAATGGTAGGTACTTTCTGTTGCCAAAACTAGACTCTGCTTTTCCGATTTTTGATGCGGTTAATTTGAATCTGACCTCTATTAGCTCAGATTCTCGATAACCAGATGTGGTGATGAATCAATTTTCATGTGGTATTCCAATTAAGCTCATCAAAAACCTTCCTTCGTGAAGTACATTGTTTGTCATTTACCTGTTAAGTGTTAGTACTTCTTTGTAATATTTGTTCACCTCAAATCATTAGAAGGAAATCACCTAAATAATCTTAACTAAGCAAATAATTAACCATGTGCATCAAAACCTTCAAATTAAATTGTTCTTCTTAAAATTTAGTTAACCCACAGTAATTGGTTTGAATTGAATTATCGAATGAGTAAACTATGAATATCTTCCTTGAAAGAGGAGAACATATTGGATTTGCAATTTCTTGAAAAAGTGCAGAAGTTATTCTAAATTTGGTTGTTGATTTTTATAATAATCCCTTAATTTTGTTTTTTATTTCAGTACCTTTCTGGTTGCACTCAATATTTCGCCAAGGCAAAAACTGAAAAACTCATTCCATCGTCGCAAAAGTCTCGCGATCACAACTCGAAGGGTCCCTTAAAAGATCCCATTATCGATGACTACGAACACTTTCAAACTTTGGACAATGCTCTCGGTCGTCTGGGTCTAAGTGGAGATAGTAAATTGGAAATATACTCTCTAGTGGCTGCTGTACTTCATTTGGGAAATATAGCATTCGAGGAAATTCCTGACGATGCACGTGGTGGCTGCCAAGTTTCACAAGCATCGGAAAAATCTTTGACCATTACTTCAAGACTGCTCGGTGTGGATCCATTTGAATTGAGACAAGCTTTAGTATCCAGAGTTATGCAAAGTAAAGGAGGTGGTATCAAGGGAACTGTTATTATGTAAGTTGTAAAAGGAGAAAAAACAGAGAATGAGAAACAAACACTTTACATATTATGCAAATCTTATTTACAGGGTTCCTTTGAAGATCTACGAAGCCAGTAATGCACGAGATGCTCTTGCTAAAGCTATCTACAGTCGTGTTTTTGATCGCATTGTTTTTCTCATAAATCAGAGTATTCCATTCAAGGCTTCAAGCTATTACATCGGTGTTCTTGATATAGCTGGTTTTGAGTACTTCACAGTGAATTCATTCGAACAATTCTGCATCAATTATTGCAACGAAAAATTGCAGAAGTTCTTCAACGATAACATTCTCAAGAACGAGCAAGAATTGTATAAACGAGAAGGTTTAAATGTTCCTGAAATTGAATTTACTGATAATCAGGATATAATTGAGTTGATTGAGTCCAAAGCAAATGGAATCTACACTTTGTTGGATGAGGAGAGTAAACTGCCCAAACCATCGGCAATGCATTTTACCGATGAAGTTCATAAGGCTTGGCCAGGACATTTTCGTTTAGGATTTCCACGTTCTTCCCGACTTAAAGTACATAGAACTCTTCGTGATGAAGAGGGCTTTTTGGTGAGACATTTCGCTGGAGCTGTGTGCTATAAAACGGTAAGAATGACAATTTAATATGTTTTCCCCATTAATCAAATACATTTTTTGATGTTTATTTTAGGAACAATTTATTGAGAAGAACAACGATGCCCTGCATGCCTCACTGGAAGGCCTCGTCCAAGAATGTGAAAATCCTCTTCTTAAGTCGCTTTTCCCTTCTGGAAGCAACAGTTCTCGTGGAAAGCTCAATTTTATATCTGTAGGATCTAAATTTAAGACACAGCTTGCCGAACTTATGGAGAAACTAGAAAAGAACGTAAGATTGAAAGAAATCTAAAAAAAATGAAAAATCTTTTCATTTCTTTTTCCATGTTTTTTTTTTTAGGGTACCAACTTTATTCGTTGTATTAAGCCGAATAGCAAAATGATTGATCGTGATTTCGAAGGTGGCCTCGCTTTGGGTCAGCTCAAATGTTCTGGCACAATCTCAGTTCTTGAACTCATGGAACATGGTTATCCATCACGTGTACCATTTGCTGATTTGTATAATATGTACAAATCGTACCTTCCCCCTGAGCTGGCCAAACTTCTGCCCAGAACCTTCTGTGAAGCTATGTTGCAATCGTTGAATTTAAGTTCGAAGGACTTTAAATTTGGCATAACTAGAGTATTCTTTAGACCAGGAAAATTCATAGAGTTTGATCGCATCATGAAATCTGATCCAGAGAATCTTAAAGCAATTGTCGCAAAGGTTAAGAAATGGTTAATTCGTTCGAGATGGGTAAAGTCTACCCTGGGAGCTGTTTGTGTTATCAAATGTTTGTATTCTTTTTTGTGAATCTTCCCAAATCTTTATTGATTTACCTTTGAATCTCAATTTACAGTGAAGAATCGTATTCGATATCGTAACAAATGTGTGCTTGTCATACAAAAAGTTGTTCGTGGTTACTTAGCGAGGAAACAACATCGCCCTAGACTTCATGGAATTACTAAAATAAACAATATCCGTTCGAGTGCAGCAAAAACTGTTGATATTGCAAAACAACTTAAGGCTGGTAAAGAGAGTATCATGAGTGAAGTTAGCTCTCTTGAAACACAAATTGATGATGCAATTAAGAAAATAAGAGTAATTTACAACAAAATCCTTGAATTTAAAGCTGAAAGATATAATATGTTTTTACGATTTTTTATTTCTAAAGGCAAATCCGAAAATAAAAGCGAAAGAAATAGATGATCTTATGAACAGAATCACAGGCAATATGAACAAACTTACGGTGGCTTTGAATAGCAAGTTAGAGGTATTAATTATTTTAGAACAAGTTAAAATCTTTGAGAAAACGAATTTTACAAACGTGTTAATTTTTGTTTTAGGAACAAAAACAAGCTGAAGAGCAAGAAAGACTTAGGAAAGTTCAAGAAGCACTAGAAGCTGATCGTCGTGCAAAAGAAGAAGAAGAACGAAAGAATCGCGAAGACGAAGAGAACAAAAAACTGTGAGTGGTCCTAATTTGTTCACGCACTCTGTTGTTGGCCAGAAATGAGAACAATATTGATAATAAACCCTTTTCTTTTTGTTTTTTAGTAAAACCGAAATGGAATCCCGTCGCAAGGCTGAAGAAATCCAACGACTGAAACAAGAAGAAGAAGACCGCAGAGCGGCTCTCTCACTACAAGCTCAATTGCAAAAAGAAGCCGAAGACGATGCCAAGTATCGCCAACAATTGGAACAAGAACGTCGTGATCATGAATTAGCTCTACGATTAGCTAGTGAATCTAATGGCCAAGTGGAGGATAGCCCGCCCGTGATCAGGAAGTATGTGTGGTTATCGATTTGGGTTTTGGTTTGTACATACAAAATATGTTTAATTTTTATTTACATTCTTATTTTATTTCTTTAATTCATATCTCTGGAGAGCACACATTTTTTTTAATTTGGTTCTTTTTTCTTTTTTATTATTTATTTATACTACTACTATTTTTTTTTCTTTTGTACAAATTATTTATTTCCATTTTAAATTTCTTTTGATATTGTATAAAAAAAAAACTTTTATTCTCATTTTTATTTTATTTAACATTTCTTTCTCTCAGTGGTCAAAGCGAAGTTTCGTCCATGGGGCCAAACAAACTTATCAGGTACAGCACACTACGGTTATTTTTTTTTTTTACATTTTTTATTTCTTTACAGGAAGTATTTTTTAATTTTATTAAAATTCTCTAACATGTGTTTTGAATATTGATCAAAGCACAAACAAAACACGTATTTCTCTATAAACACTTACTTATACAGCATGAACAAACTATGATGCACTCTTAAAGAACTAATACCAACAAATATTGTAAAAAATATGTATTCGTAGAAAAAGGAGAAGTTTTGACTTTAAAAAGAGATGTACTATGTTTTGAATTTAGTAACATTTTAAACGTTTTCAAACTGAGGAATTTTTATAAACAGTACCAGAGTAATGTAAAATACTCATTTCTTATTGTTATTTAATTTACTATGAAAGGAAAAAAAACATAAAAGATGGACGCTTCAAGCTATTTGCATAAAGTGATGGTGTATTTGTCACCTTTATTACACCAAGTTGCAAACCATCTTTGTTAACAGATTGGACCCATCGAAATATTTGGCACTATTTGTTTTTACACTTTTCTAATTGGAAGTTATAAGGCATCTTTTTTAAATCAAGCCAACAATATTGCTGCAGGATCGAAATCGCATGTGCGTTTCTAGTCTTACAGATGTAAGACTTCTTCTCCCTTACTTATGCTAAAATAAAATGCAATAGAGAAAACAAAGTTAGATGGAACAACACCACATGTCAGACTACAAAACAAATCTGGCCTATGATAGATCTGAAGCGCTCTAAAAGTTTGATATCTTTTAGCAGAATGTGCACCTATAGCTCCGTTATAGGTGTCATTACCGGACAATGTCTAATAGGCAAGCACGCAACGAGGCTTAGATTATTTTTTAACGATTTCTGCAGAAGTTGTATGGATGAAGAAAGAATCGATACCTCACCTTCTCTGTACAAGTCCCGCTTTATCTCAAAGGCGTAGACTCCACTTAGGAGATTTCTACTACAATGATCCTAGTGATCGGACAAATAATGGCATTTAAAGTCTCGCGTGCTTCGTAAGAAGCTCTAAGTGGTTCAATGAGTAGGAAGAAAATTTCCTAGATTCTTGTGTATCACAATGGGTCAACCTATGTTCGAAGCGTGTTAAGCGTCTCTGCGTGACAGCCACGTAAACCTAACCTAACCTTCTCCCTAATGAAAAAAATAACTGAATTAAATTTCGAAAATATCCTGGAGCCTGATTACATAAAACAAAAACGATTGAACGATATCGTTTTGGCAATAGTTATCCCTATTTTTCGCTTTAGATGTGATAGAAATCGATCGTTTTACGGGATTAGGGCCCTGATATTTCTTTAGCCGTTTTTGAAAGCAAATATTGGTTTTATAACTGTTTGGTAAGTTTTTTTTTTTTTCAACCCACAACCGAGTTTTTTACCAATGGGTTTTGACAGCAAATTGTGAAAATTTGTGCTGATTCGCAAGAAATTTACCTTAGCCAAACAGACCTATTGTGTGAGATTGTTTTTATAAGAAGAAAACTCATTTTGAAATAAAAACTATACCTCAAAAAATCAAAATATAAGAACACAAAAATCGCATTTATAGCGTTTTCGTTTGGTCGTCCGGAAGCATTCCGAATGCTTCTGAAATCGTTCGTTTAACAGTTCTTCTTCTGAAAAGAAGAGAAAATCGATTCTGGATTTCAATAAAGAATCAAAACCAGAAGCACGTACACATTCACACTTTTAACGTCAAAACTGTAAAATATCATTTTTTGTTATTTAATTCAATTGTGTATTTATAAAGAATGTATGTAAATTATGAAATTAAACTCGACCTGCTTTATTTTATTTACTATTTTGGAAAATAATAATTGTATTCATGTAATCTCTACATTTTCTTCGCAAATAGAATAAAAATCTTCCAATTTAGTGTTCGCCATATTTACAACTATTGAAAAATGAAAACAATTTTAAAATCGACGATTCACAAATTCAGAATCAAAAAACGTGTTGCAACTTGTTATTTGGTATTCCGGATCAGATAATTCCAGAGACTTCTTCCGGATTACCAAACGAAAACACTATTAATTTTCCTTTGTAATTTAGTCACATTCAATTTGACATTGACAAATTCGTTAGGTACCCTATTGAGGCTTTCTATTCTTCTATATTTTGAAAATAGAAAAAAACTGAGATCTCAAATACGTAATTGTCATTTAATCTTTCTTTTATATTTCCTTTTTATTTAATTTAATTTTATCCAACTTTTTTTTGCCAAACATTTATTAAATATTGTTGTTGTTGTTGAACATGGGTAACGAACGTTAATATTTCGATTTTTTTCCTCAGTTTTAGAGGAGTTACAAATTTCGCATCGCGTTTCCATCAAAAGTAAGTCAATGATAGGAATATTGCGTTTTTGGAAGCCATCATTGCTTTAGTTAAATATATTTATTTTTTTTGCTTAGCAAAAATAATTCATCCATTTATTTAATATTTTTGAATTTTTTTCTATTTTTAAAGTTTGCTCAATTTTTTGTTGTTGATAGAACAATAAATCATCATCTAAGCAGAAGTTCCCATGTTATAATATTATCTATCATTCACTGTAAATCATCATTTTATAGGAAAACAAACCAACTAAAATAACCCATAACTTTAATAACTCATAACTTTTACACATAAAGCTAGTGAACCATATTTTACAAGGTGTTTGTATTTTAAGCACCAAACTACATATCAAATACATTGAAAAAATAATAATATATTTTGTAAAAAAGCTTTAAGACGCTAAATTTTGTACATACTATTATTATTTAAATAATGCACCAGCTATACTGACTTTGTACAAAGTATATTTTGATAAAAACAATTCTTGTATTTTAAAACAATCTTATCACAAAATTTTAGTAATCAGAATTAAACAACAAATAAAGATTAAATAGATGCATTACCATAGTTTTTGTTTTCGAATACTGACGGTCTGCTGTCAGCCGAAAAAAATTAAACTACATATAACAGAAACAATTTGCAGTTAAAAATTTCATACAAACGTTATAACAAATGTAGATATTGTGTTAATGGTTTTTTTTAAATTCGTGGTTGAATTCTAATTATTTTTATTTTGTGATAAGGTTAAGAAAGGGAGAGTTTCAAATTAATAGTACAAATTCTTTAATTTCATGATACACTTTCATATATGTACGATATTGTTGTATTTTTGTTTCAATTGATTTATGTTTTAATTTATTTAGGTCAGAAAATGTTCGCGCTCAACAGCAGCTCTTGGGCAAACAAAAATACGATTTGTCTAAGTGGAAGTATTCTGAATTGCGTGACGCCATTAACACTTCCTGTGATATTGAATTGCTTGAGGTAAGTTGGAAAATCGTCGAGAAAAATGGCACAACATTTAAAACAACCTGTTGTTAAAAGTACTTTGCTAAAATTATCTTAATTTTAAACATTTTTGAATACCGGGGCGATTTCCAAAATTGGGAAAATCAGTTATACCACTCGCTATAGTTACATATGGTCTTAAAACTAATTTTAAGATTTTGTTTTAATTTTTATTTCCTTCGCTAGGTGTCACGCAACGCAGTATAATAACATACGTTTTCTCGATTTAGCTGTATTTTTAATTTTTGTTTCAGTGTCCACAGCTTTTATTTATGTAAGTGTCGATTGTGAAAAAAAAGGGCTGAATTTGTAGGGCCGTTTGTGCTTTTTTTTTCCAGGACATTTTAAAAATTAAAAAAAAAATTTTAAATTCATTTTAGTACCCAAATCAAATTTTTTGCGGGGGTAGTTTTTTTTTCATTTCACAACTTTATTTTTTCCATATAACCGCGCTTTATTATACATACTTAAACCATTTTGTTGATAAATAGTCGAACATGCCTATAACAGTAACAGTTCCGAATGCAAGCATATTTTGAATAGTTTCTCTTTAACTCTAACCGTTTTATTCCTGATTCCTGACATGTCTTATAAAGAAACTTTTTCCCCTCTCCCCTCATTACCTACTCAGAGGATTAATAAATACGAAGCTAACTTTTTCCACTCCTTTTCCCTCAACTCAGAAGTATTTTATCTTCCTTTCAGAACAAGAACAGTCATTCGAAGATATTTACAACAATCTAATTTAAAATTGTCATTTTTCTGATCGTTCTCAGGCATGCCGACATGAATTCCATCGTCGATTGAAGGTTTACCATGCCTGGAAGGCAAAGAACCGCAAACGCACTACTATGGATGAAAACGAACGAGCTCCAAAAAGTGTTATGGAAGCAGGTAATTTTATTAATTAATTTTCCCCAAAGTTTCAAAAATCTAAAACAAGTTTTCCTTACAGCTTTTAAAACTCCGCCACTAGTACAGCCCAAACAAGAAATTACAACTGCCCAACATCGGTACTTCCGCATTCCATTTATGCGTGCCAATGCGCCAGAAAACAGTAAGCTCAAGAATTTAATCTTTTTTAATCAAATCGAGTTAATAAATTTATGAATTACAAAATAGCAAAACGTGGTTTATGGTATGCTCATTTTGATGGCCAATGGATTGCCCGCCAAATGGAATTGCACGCTGATAAAGCTCCCATTCTTCTAGTTGCCGGTGAGAACACTTTAAAAAAAAACTTACTCAATAATTTTAATTAATAAATTTTTATACCATTTAGGTGTTGATGATATGCAAATGTGCGAATTAAGCCTAGAAGAGACAGGACTCACCCGAAAACGTGGTGCCGAAATCCTTGAACACGAATTCAACCGAGAATGGGAACGTAATGGTGGCAAACCGTATAAAAATCTGGGTGCTAATAACAACCATTAAACTCAAAAAGGCAACATAAAAGGCCACACACCATCGCATAGACTTTTGTTCTTAATTTTGGGTTTCCAATCGAATTTTTGCATTTTATACATCTTTACATCTTTTCTTTACAACTAAATTAAACCGAAGTGAACAGAAATTTTTCAAAAAAAAAAAAAAAAAAAATCCAGTTAAAGTGCCTTTTAGTTCCCAGATTTTATACCAGTTTTGTCCATTTCGACCAGTTTTTACATAGTTTTCTGTTTCTGCGAAGTTTAAAATGTATTACAAATTTCAAAATGTATGCATGAGTAGATTTATACTTAAAAACAAACACACAAAACAAAAATATGAATACATATATAACAGTATTGAATTTTAAAACTAACCGAATTCCGTAAAGCATTTCCAATGTATTTAACAAAATATCTATCTTAAAAGAAATACAAAAATTATTAAATGTAATTCCAACTGTTTAACAACATAGAAATTTATATAAATGCATTTATATACAGAAATAAAAAAAATTGCTCTAGTAAATTAATTAAAAATTAAATGTTTCCATATTTCAATAGTAAAATTTTTAAAATAAACAAATATTTAAATGAACAACTAATATTATATTATAGTTAACTAGTTTGAAATAATTTATGGAAAATATAAAGAAAAAATTATAATTTATATTGAAAACACAAAAAAAATGGCATCTCTTATGTATTAAATTTAACGGTGTTTGAATATTTGTTCGCGCGAAAAGGATGTAAAATTAAATTTTATTGTAGCATGGAAAATAAAATTAATAATCATTATTATATTGATGTATGCAAACTATGTAAAATTAAATGATAACACAAAATAAAAGATTTCTATTTATAATTATGTGTGTTTGATCTTATTTCCCACACCAAACAATTTGGTTTTGAAGCTATGTATGTATTAAATTTTGTTAACCTCTTAACTGATCCTCAGGCGCAATTTGGCTTAGATAAGATTTATGTGAAAAAATAGCTGATGCAACAACAACTCAACGTATCTGAAAATTTTGTTATACGTGGACAACCTATGGGATATGTTCTCTAACACAAGGATTTTTTTCCACATTCCGTAACGATTGGGATGTCGGTCTATAGATATCGGTCTACCAAAAAGATCAATACTTTGCGTACCTTTCCTTCAAATGTGTACAAACAATATTACAAAATTAACTAAAAATTCTAAAATATATGCTGTTGACGGTTTAATTTATATTTTGGGGCCATGACCAAGAAACCTGTAGCCCGCTTGTAAAGCGAACGCTTGATTTTTGAATAATGGGACATAACAAAATACAAATTTTGATTTTTATAACTTTCTCAATTGTAGGTTTTGTTAAATTTTGATTTAATGATATTCGATAATGTAAAAAAATTGACAAGTCTGAAGACAAACGTTAATTCGAAAGCTAACTGATAAAGGCCTATAGACCCCATTGGGTAGACTATCTAACAGACTGGATTGTTCTGAAGAAACACGTCACGCCATCTTTTATAAATCATGCAACAGATGTTCTTCCAAATGACCTATATTGAATGTTCGTAGTCTGCTATCCGTCGGAGGAAACCCAATGTTCCAAAAAGCATATAAACTACTATAAAAATAAAATTTTAAATATTAAATTCTCTCAAACACTTCAAAATAGTTATTGATAGAGCTTTGAACTGGAAAGATTGAAGAGTTTAAAGAATAATTTGTGAAAAATTCAATCGGATCGGATAGCAGAATAGGGCTGTTAACTTTACTTCAACCCAACCTTAGAAGAGTTATTTAAAGGAAATACGTAAAGCATTCAAGTATCTTGATACGCCATCTGGATCTCTCATTACACTTGTTGAAAAATTACTATTTACCATTAGAATGAAGAACCAAAAGAGTAGTTATGAATATAAAAATGTCAATTAGGCAGGGGGTGATAAAGAGAGGGAAATTGTAGTGTATCATAAGGAAACATTTACTCTCCTACAATCTAAGCATATCACACCACGTCGTGATGCAGATTTTGGAATTATTAGGACTGTAAACGGAGAACATAATCCGAATAGGCAAACGAAATTAACATTAAAAATTACATCGATAGGATATCCCATCTCCCGGTTGATCGACTGACGAAAAAAATGATATTATTCGAAACAAGGAGTGAGGACTGGTAGATTGCAAATTGAAAGAATATGGGAAGTAGAATTCTACACTCGCAACTTAGTATGAGCAGAATGCACTCAAAAATCTTCCAAGATTTACTGAGATACAATGAATTCTCGTTGATTTTTAAAACAAGGAATTAACGGCTTGTCATATATGTAAGAGAAGTTTTAGCGAATTCTATAAACTCTGTAATCTAAAATCTGAAGAATATTGCCTTAATTTAATAATTATCTGCCCTTTATTTATCCCGCACATAGGTCGAAAAAAACTAACAATGCAAAACAATAAAACTTTTAAACGAGACTGAATGGATAACTATTTCTTTAAAAGATTCTATAAGTATAAAATGTTGTTAATATCGGCGTTTTAATAGTAACCTGTATTATTATTTTAGAACAAGAATGATATGTGTGTATTTATTAAAATTGTTAATCGAGCTACTGAAGCTATGGCTTTCCCAATAAATAAATAATTTCTACTAGTAGTCATTTTAAAAAAATGAATTCGTTATCAAACCCGTTATCAAAAGAAGTACATAATTTTTACTTTTTTTAAAATATTTGCATCATCAAAAATTGAATAAAAAGTGGCAGCACCAACACTAAAATTTAATGAACAAAACGTAGAATGCTATGAAAGAAATAGGGTTATGTCTACGCTGGATGAAGTAGCAAATTCTCAAACCAATTTTCATTTTTTGTCTATGCACCCACCACACTAAAAATAGCACACATTCTACAATCTGAAATAATTACACAAATATGTTGTTATAACAGTTTTATATAAAACATCTGACACAAAACAGATATCGAGTCAGGTTGGCCGAGCGGTCTAAGGCGCCAGATTTAAGCTCTGGTTCCCGAGAGGGAGCGTGGGTTCGAACCCCACACCTGACAAATTCTTTTTTTATTTTTTTGTTTTATATTTATTAACATAAAATTAAAAAAAGAGTCTGGGTGCGACGCGTCGCACGCACACTGGTAACTTCCAATTGGACTAGAGATTAAAAACAATTAAAACGTTATTTTGTAACAATAAAATTCAAGATTTTCGAAGACCTTAGCAGGGTGTTCAATATGCAATCAAATTTCAAGTGAAGGCCAAAAATGGGCCTTTTGTTCTCGAGATATTCGAAGAAATACATTTCTGAACAATTTAAATTAGTTTTGTTTTGCATTTTTTTTTGTTTAAAACAAAACTGTCA
Source organism: Epistrophe grossulariae (assembly GCA_929447395.1). NCBI lineage: Eukaryota > Metazoa > Arthropoda > Insecta > Diptera > Syrphidae > Epistrophe > Epistrophe grossulariae. Next base: position 142,495,723 of record OV839567.1, on the reverse strand, counting down.
ATTGAATGTTTTAATAAACTTTATCAGTTATTGACTACGTCATTGTGTATAGAATAAAATTAGTCCGGCTTCGAAATTTGTGTTTTTTTTTCTAAGATATTCGATTTAAAAAACGTTTTTCAACAATTGTTAGTATTTTTTGTAGTTTTTTTGCTATAAAAAAAACTGTCAATTGAATTTTTTTTTCAAATCATATACCAATAATCAAATAAGACATCGTGTATAGAATAAAAATAGTCTGAAGTCAATACATTGTTTATTCTCACTGTGTAGTTATTTTTTTTAAATTCTTTCCAATTCTTCATTACGTCATTATCTGTAGAATAAAATTAAGAATATAGAATTAAGAATAAAATTAATTCGCATTTCTTCGTTATGGAGATATTTGAGACGAATGACATTTTACAACTTTTTTTAAATTGCAATAGAAAACGGCTAGTTGAATTTTTTTCGAAACTCCTTTCTGTACGTCATGATGTTATTATCTGTAAAATAAAATTAATTTTAAGTCAATATCTCTATTCGTTCTTGAGATACGGTGAACGATAGAATGTATCATCAACGTACGTACACAATATACACATACAGACATCTCTCTAGAGTCTATAGACCATCTCTAAAACCAACAAAAAATCAACAACAAAAAATTATAAACCAACAAAAATCAACAAAAAAAATACAAAACCAACAAAAATCAACAAAAGAATATGTATAAAACCGAAAACGCTACTGTGGTCTGTGACTGCTCTAGTTTTTAAGTATAGCTTTAACTAAGTACATAGTTTTAAATAGTAGTAAGTAGTTTTAATTAACTTTATTATGTCTAGTTTTAGGTTGTTTTTAAGTTTTATAAAAAATAATAAAAATGATCAAGTTGTTTTCAATACTTTTTGGTGAAAAATAAAACCGATAAGGAATTTTAGAATTAATAAGTTATAAGGCCGAAAGTCATGGGATTAAGTTATGATATAGTTTAACTTAGAACGACCGCTTAGGGCCAGTTAGTTAGTTGTAAGTTATTGATGAAAAATAGAAATGAATTAAAAAAAAAAACATCTCTCTAGAAACGATGGATTTGTATTCTTCGGACCTCAAAACGTCGAGATATGTCAAAATTTTGGGTTTGAAAAATCGGACCAATTACAATAACTTCCAATGGGAAGTTAAAAATCTTAATAAGTATGAACTGGTGTCTAGTGTTCCCGGAGCTTCAACATATCAAGATAAAGACTTTTTTTATGCAGAATTTGCAGAATTATGTTTAATTTTTATGCATACATATGTACCTACATATTATTATGTTATTCTGTTGGTACAAAACGTTGTTCAAAAATGTTTTTCGTCGAATATCTCGAGACCAAATGGCCCATTTTGGCCTTCACTTGATTGCATATTAAACACCCTGATAAGGTCTTCGAAAATCTTGAATTTTCTTATCACAAAATAACGTTTTAATTTTTTTTTTTTTTAATCTCTAGTTCCCAAGGGTACCAATTGGAAGTTACCAGTGCGCGTCGCACCCAGACTCTTTCTAATTTTATGTTAATAAATATAAAAATAAAAAAATAAAAAAAAGAATTTGTCAGGTGTGGGGTTCGAACCCACGCTCCCTCTCGGGAACCAGAGCTTAAATCTGGCGCCTTAGACCGCTCGGCCAACCTGACTCGATATCTTTCTGTCGTCAGATGTTTTATAAAAGACTGGTTAAGAACATAATATTTGTACAATATTATTGTAAATTTATTAAAAAAAAAAGCAGAAACAGAATTAATCAAATAAAAATAATAAGGTACCTATCATCAATCCAACAAAAACATATTTTGTTTAATTTCAAAATATACGCAAGTACATATATTAAACTGGAGTCGGTAGTTCAAGTCCAAAAGAAGATTCATCGCACATTTGGCGTCACGTCTCCGAGCAGATTGGCCATAATGATGGTTGGTAAACTCGAAGGCTTTACCACCAAAATCTTCGAATTCGCACACAGGAAACAAGTACTGTTGTAGCTAGTGATGTAGCTGGACCATATTTTTTTCAAAAAAAAACGGTTGCACGGTCTCTGGCGAACGTTATTTAAAAATGTGTAAAGAATTTTTTCCAGAATTACGCAGGCGAGAGAATTTCTTTAAATTCTTTATGGTCCTAACAAGTTGAGGCAGCTGTTCACACGTAACTATAAGGCATGTTAGGTCAGAGTTGCAACGGAAATTTCTCAATAAAATAATTTCAAGAAATTTAGTTTTCGTTGGCCCTATATGTACCTGTTTGCACACGATTTTTTCCTGTGGGGTTTTTGCAAACAAAAGCAAACCAACAAATTTAAATGATTTCAAACAATCTATTCAATAAATAATTAAGACAATTCCTACTTTAACTCTTCAGGCAGTCATGAATTTTTTTCTAAGTTGCCGCACTCGCACATACTTCAATCAGGTTGGAGGCCATTTAAATTCCATAATTATTTAAAAATAATTAAACAAACTTAATAAAATTGAATTACATATTATGTTTTTAATACAAACATACTTTTATGAACTAAAAAATAAGTTATTCGAGTTTCTTTATGTTGCAAAATTCATCAGTCACATATTACTTACCTAAGCCGGTGTAGATAAGTTAGTATTGTTTCAGGTTGTGCGTTTGATTTTGAACATAAAACTATGATTTAAACAGTGGCACATCGCAAAAACTGATTGAAAAAGTGCCCATGTTTTAAATGTAAAAAATTTCTATTCTTTGCAATTACAGATGAAATTGAAATTCTCTTATTTATTGAGGGAAATTTGACAGACATTAATGTATAACTATAAATGATTCAGTATTTAAACTTAGGATAATGTCTGTCAAATTTCTTAAGTAGAAGCCGCTGGAAGCCTTTTAAATAAAGTTTCGGAGCTGGACGAGTTCAATAATTTTTAAATTTTCACGTTTCAAACTATTAGAAGAATTGTGAACCCGGAAAAAAATATTGTAGCTCAGTGCTTTTTAATGTCATCGGAAATACAAAATTTAATCCATGCTTGTTTTTTTTTTAAATATACAATTGCGTTGTGGGCAGTCGAAATCATCGATGCATGTAAAATTTTATAACCCTGAAATGTGGAACTTCTAGAATTTACCGGTAAAACTTAAAAATTTTCAGCAAAATTGGTAAAATTTTATAAGAAGTTTCTGTTTTAAAATTAATAAAAATTTGCTTATTGACTCATTTTAAACATTATCGCATTACTTTATTTTTTTCTTTGCACAATTCCACCTATTATTTATACATTATTTATACTGCCATATGTCGCACGTTTTTGTTCAACACTCTACTATTAATTTTCAATTCAGGCCATGACGTATGTCATACATATATACGTTTTTGTAGTATTTTATTACTATCATTTACCTATTTAGCAAAACAAACTCGTATCCTATATAAAAGTTTCTGTGGATTTGAAATAAGTGTGAAATAATTTCTATGTTCAAAATATAACAGAATAAAAATTTCGGTGGCTCCAGGAAAAAATTGACTATTGCTATGCGTAACAGAAAGTTCTGTTTTCATTTCTTAACGCTGGAATGCATTTAATTTTTTACTGTAATTAGTAAGGTACAGGGAAAAATTTTTTCTCAATTCTACGTTGGAGTCAATAAATTGTTGGTCAGACAAGCCTGACATAATATGTAATTAATTTAACAGGAAAATATTTCATAGAAGCATGACATAGGTATTTTAGTATCATATACATATGTACTAAGTGTGTTTAATGAACCTGTTTGCAGATTAGAAAAGAACTGAATAGATAGAAAAAGTACTAGGAAACTGATCTAGTATTTCTTCATTAAACAAAATGCCTGTTTGATAACTTTTTTTCACAAATATCCAAAAACTAAGTTTTTTTCTTATGGGTTTTGAAAGAAAATTGTGAAAATTTGTGCAAATTCGCAAGAAATTTAATGTACCAAGCAAACCTAGACTATAACTTTGACAGTTTGATAAATGTCAAAAAATGCATGACTAGGTGTGTTCCTTTGCTTTGAAACTCTGTTCATTTTATGTGAATTTTATTTTTTATATGAACTTTGACAAATTTTTGTGTAGAAATGCACACAAATTGTTATAGTTTTTGCTTAAACTGTCTCTATTTAAGGAGTGATGTTCATCTTTATAGACATGTTCAGGAAACAGGAAAATGTGATCTTGGATATCTCAATAATATCAGTTAGCTGAAAATGATTCCTCAGCTTTGCTGTCATAATTCTGAGGAAAAAAATTTTGGATTCACTTTTTGAGTGGACAAAATATCTGAGATCTCATTTTCCTGAACGCGCTAAATACTAAAAAAAATAGGTTTAGTATAATAATGATACCATGTATAAGTAAAAAAGTGTTTAAAATAAAAAAAAATAAGTAAAGTCTTTCAAAATTTTGTGCAACTGTATTCATATTACACTACGATTATTTTTTCAAAAAATAATTAAAGAATCGAGAATTGTCTGCCCCTCAAAAAGTAGGAGTGGTAAAAAACTATATGTGGCAATTGTTGAAAAGACGGAGACAGAAAAGGCCATATTATATTGACTTTATATTCTTTAAAGAACTTAACCCCAAGGGAATTTATTTTTAAACACCAACTTTTAGGAAAACTAGAAAACATGATGGTGTTATAGCCTAGTGGAACTGGAAACCTTTAAATGGCTTGAAAGTCAAAATGTTTTAAAAATTGTTCGCTTTATAAATGCAATGTGTTAAGATATTTAAATAATTGAATTATAATTAACACCAACTTTAAGGAAAGGTAAGAAATAAACGATAAATAATCAACATAAAATAACAATAAAAAGTTACGTATACGCCCAAGTGAACCATATTTAAAAATTGTTCAAACGTTTTGAATTGTGATTAATAAAAAGAAAACTTGCCAATTAAACCAACAAAATTTTAGTCAGTAATTATTAAATAATAAATTTCTCTTACAACTTGGAGTTGTTTCAATATTACTCTACTCAAAATATTTGATATTATATTTTGTATGATATTATATACATATTAGATCCCACTAATTTTCACGGCTGAGTTGTTACATACAGATTTTTATATAGAAGAACTTGGCTTATTTTTTAACATTTATGTTTTTGTTCTGATCTCACTCCTTTTTGCAAAGATATTTATTTGTTGTCAGGTAATACCTCGTAAGATACCTACTAATATAATTCTACAACAATCAGAAGTGCTTTATATAATTGATAAAAATTCTGTGAAAGTGGGCGGATACCATTGAATGGAAAACCTCAAATATTTTATTTTTGCTTTTGTATGCCCTTATTAACCCCTACTGCCTTACCAAATTTCATTATTTATTTTTAATTTATCGCATTTCTGAGAAAGAAGGCGGATACCACGCCCCCTGAATCGAAATCCTCAGATATTGGATTTTTCCCTTTGTATGCACCACAAGACATATCGCTGTGCGAAAAGTTCTCGGGAAGTCCTCCATAAATTTGATGATCTTTCAGTGAGTGAGTGAGTCAGACAGTTACGGTTTTCTCCATTTTTTAAGTTCTATATCTCGGGAACCACTTATGTTACGGGGTTGAAATTTGGGGAGGCACCTGTGCTTTGGTAGCTTACTAAATATTTCAAATTTGAAGTTCCTGACTTTATTGGTACTGAAGTTAAACGGGGGGGGGGGGTTTCGAAAATCGCCTGAGTTTGTTCCTGTAAAAAGGGTGTAGTGCGAGAACTTGGCTGGGCACTACCGTGCCTTTTGATTTACTCTTAAAAAATTGGTTTCATGCGTGGTTTAAAAAGCAATCTACCTTAAATGGAATGATTCATAACGCTGGCCAAGTAAATGTTTCACTAATATTTCCGATTTTTAAATGCAACAAGCAAAATAATAAAAATCAAAAACTACAAAAACCCTGTTCATTCTTCACCCGTTCACTTTCTCTGTCATATGGTCTAATGGTCTAAAAAAAAAAAAAAAAATTATAAAACCAACACAAATCAAAAAAAATTACAAAACCAAAAAAAAAAAAAAAAAAAGTATAAAACCAACAAAAATCAACAAAAAAATATAAAACCGAAAACGCTGCTGTGGCTGTTCTAGTTTTTAAGTAGTTTTAAGTAGCTTTAAGTACCTTTAAGTAGCTTTAAGTAGTTTTAAGTAGTTTAAGTAATTTTAAATACATAGTTTGAAAATAGTAGTAATATAAGTAGTTTTAATTAGCTTTATTATAGTTTTAGGTAGTTTGTAAGTTTTATATAAAATTAAAAAAAAATTATCATGAAACCAAGTTTTTTCAAATCTTTTTTGGTAAAAAATAAAACCACTAAAGAATCCTTAGAATTAATTAGCTTTTAGGCCGAAAGGCATTAGTATTAAGTCATGTTATAGTTTAACTTAGAGCGCCCGTTTAGGGCCAGTAAGTTAGTTGTAAGTTATTGATAAGTAGGCTAGTTTTATGAATTTTTGTCTAGCTTTAAGATAGTTATAAGTTTAAATTAAATAAAAATGAATTAAAAAAAAAAAAAAAAAAAAAAAAAAAAAATGGTCTAATGGTACATGGATGTAAGTTCTTTTTTAATAACGACCTAGCCTTTTGTTTATTTACAAAGTATGATTTATTGATTTACATATCTTTGACATATTCTGTATAAAATTCATCAAATTTGGTCGACTTCATTTTAAAAGAGACAGTTAATATAATAATTCAAACATAAAAAAAATACTACAATTTATCTCAATCTAACCCTAAGATACACTTACTTGTATCATAATTAATCAAAAGATTAAGGTCACGTTTACTGTTGCACCACTTAAATAGAAATTATTTCTGCGGGACTATCTGTGTCTGACAGAAAGTAAATTTAATTTAAACAAACAATTCATTGGAAAAACTTATTGCATTTATACCTTCCTCAGTATTTTAACCATGGATTTCCTCTGTATCGTGTTTCTATTTGCATTAACATAACATCTAGGTGGAATATATGTATGGTACTCAACTTGATAGGACAATAAACCAAAATATTTATGATGAGATAAAACCTTCTCATTTGTTTAGCTTCATGACACCCTGTTAAAGCTTTCTATATACCCCTCATTTAAAGCTTATAGAGTAACTGAAAGATACAAAAACTAAATGCCTCTTTTTCTTAAACCGCAAAAGCTGGACTTGGACTTACTCTGTCCGGTGTCACTTGTTCAGGGGGAAAAAGATCATTTCAGTTAGATGGTACTATTCGAACAGGCAAAACGTGTCCGATAAGATAATTAAATAAAAAAAGTCGTTAAGTAATATTTGTTGTTTTTGTTCCTCCAAATACGTAAATATTAAAAGTTGGCGCGCGTATATCTTGCTAAAATTTCCCATAAGATAGAGTTAAAAAAAACTCTACGTGACTTCTTCTCATAAATTTTAAATAAAAAATCTTCATTCTTGTGATTCGCAGAACTTGTTCTGACTCATCGACTTAAATATATTAATTCATCAAAGTGATAAGACCCACGATAAGAATCGTGAAACCGATAAAATAATAATTTAACTTATTATCAAAAATTGATAATTAAATTCAAAATGACTTGGAATATGTTTGGGATACTTTTGCTATTGACATTGGCCATTGGCATTGGTAAGTAGGTTTTTTTTTCGTATATTTACTTTTTCCAAGATAAGTTTTTTTTTTAAACAAATCGGGAGAAAAGTATTTTGGAATTTGTTTTCCAAACAAGTTTTAACTACTTACACCTTCTGACGGAGGGTCGGATTTGCGTATTCAATGCGTGAGGCCGTTTTTCATGAGCTTTCTTACTTTCGTGATTTAAATAGTTCTTCTTGTTCACAAAAGTATAGTAGAAATCTAAAGTTGTTCAGTGGTAGAAACATTTTTTTCATATTTTTTTTTAATATTTTTAATTTTTTTGCCTAAAAAATATTTTCAATTTTATTTATTACCCTACAAAATGTTAAATTTAAATTTTGAAAAATATATTTCCCTTAAGTGATCTTTGAAATCGATTTATTTATATTTCGTGTTTTATTTTTGCCCTGTAAATAAAGCTAAAATTTAATAAATATCTGTAGCCCGTAATTAATCTTGGAAGTTCTACATCTTAATATGGCTGTTTGGTAACTTTTTTTTCCACAAATTTTTCAAAACTAAGTTTTTTTTCTATGGATTTAGAGAGCAAATTGGGAAATTTTGTGCAAATTCGCAAGAAATTTTTAGTAGTAACCTGACCTATAATATGACCTTTCAAAAGAAAAGGAATCAGATGATATTTTTTGATTTACCCCATTTCACCCTTAAAATAACTTAATTTTGATAATAATGTTTTTAAATTAACTAGCTTATGTTTTTTCTATTACATTATTATTTGATTAACACACACATTACCGAATATCGCAACTTAACAAAATGTCTTCTTCAAAAATTTATAACTTTTGACAAGTAATTCAACGAAAAACACTTTTTGGCACTTCTTCCGAAAAGAAGAGAGAATCGTTTCTGGATTTAAAGAAAGAAAACAAAACCAGAGGCACGTACACACTACACAGGCACACACTTTAAACGTCAAAATCGTGAAATATCATTTTTGTTAAATTAATTGAGATTTTGCATTTGAGATTAAATTTGACCTACTTTATTTTATTCACTTACGATAAATCTTTTTTTCGGTATTCGGTCAAAATGTGTTTAAAAATAATATGAAAACTTTTTTAATTTAACATCCTCATTAGACGTTTCAGAAATACATCAAAATAGAAACTTCAGAATCAAAGATCTGGAGTTCTCTTTTCTGATACAAAATACAAGAATATACCTCTACAGATTCGTCACTTATTGCATTATGGCTCTCCCAAACCAACGTGAAACATTTGGTGTGTTCAGAAAAATGAGATCTCAGAGAATTTTCTAACTCATAAAGTAAGCAAGCGAATCCAAAATTTTTTTCCTCAGAGTTTTGACAGCAAAGCTGAGAAATTTTGCTGAGGAATCCTTTTCAGGTAACTGAGATGGCTGAAATCTCCGAGATCTCATTTTCCTGAACATGCCTATTCGGAATGACGGCGAAACTTTCAGCTGTCAATATATTTTAAATGAAATTCGCTTAATCGTTTCGTCGCGTTGGTGTGGGTTCTCTCATTTATCACCTTTTATTCTTATTATATAATTACAGAGAAATTATTAGAAATTATCCAGATCACCATTATTGAAATTTGTAATAAAGAAAATTTTTTATTTTCTGGGTTTCAAGGAATCTGACAAAAATATATTTAAGGATACCTAATTCTGTCGCCCTACATGGCAAATGTTTATGTTTTTTTCTCATAAATCCGCTATTGTTAATAACGTATATGCACATATACCTATTGTTTGATTAGATAAAATAAAAATCTCAACAAACTTGATTCGAGTTTCTCATTAAAATTATCAATAACTGTTTATTTAAGCATTTCTTTTCTACTTCTATAAAATTTAACCACTCGATTTATGAAGATAGACAACCGGTCTGTTCTAAAAATTATTATTCAGAACGTTAAACAAAGCCAATAAAATTGAAAGCATTACTTAGCATAATTTATGTTTAATTTTATTTTATATATGTCAGTTGCCTGACTTCTTTTCATTTTTTTTCTGTTTTATTTTTATTCTTTGATACGAAAAAAAACCAGATACAAACAGAAAATTCAGCATCAACAAGATGATGCTGCTTTTAGATTACTTTAAGTAATAAAGTCAAAAGTGTTTGGGACTTCTTTGTCTGCAAACTTCTTTGTACCTTTCAATTTTAAAATAAAGATTCACATTTTCAGTCCTAATGGCTTGGTTTTTTTTTTTTTTTTCTTTAGCATATTAAAAACCAGTCTTGAATTTTAGTCATTTATTTGTGGTACATGTATATTTGCAATAACCTTTTATTGAAGACTTTATAATAGCGAAAAAATGTATAAACAGCTTTTTTTTTGAGCTGTCGTTCATCCATATTATTTGAGTATTTATTTCAAATGTTTTAAAATTTGATTATTATTAGCTTAATAAACACATATTATTGGTTAAACTTATTTGGGCATTCAAAAAGATGAAGCAGACTACATAAATATATCCCATGGTGCTTATTATGTAAGAAGAAAAAGGAAATATGATCATGTAGGCATTTTAGGCTTCAAAGAATTTGTTAACAGTCATTTCACTTGAAAACTGGAGCCTCTATCATGCAAGTAGAAAATTTTATTTATAGTAATTAAAGTTAGAAAAGGTACCTATAAAAGGTTATAAGCTGGCTCAAACTCAATAATGTCTTGGTATGTTTCAAGTATGTACATTGTTCATATTTGCTTTCAAAAAAATGTAAAGAAATGTGAGTTTCTACAAACGTTTGAAAATAAACTATAAAGACCCCTTTCACACGAGGAAACAAGTTGCCGGAGATTTTTTTGACGTTTTCTTTTAATTTTCTTAAAAATCTCTTGTTCCTTTCACACGAAAAAACAAAATCGTGGCAATTTTCCGTTGTTTCTTATTAAAGTAGCTTGGTTGAACACAAACTACTGTGTATAATGTCTGTTTGGTTACTGCAACTTCTTGGTACAAGTTGCTTCTGGTCATTTTTTTCTATGGTATTTGACAGCAAATTGTGCTACGTCTACTACGACGTCGTACAACGTTTCGAGTTACCAAACAGACATTATGTGAAGAGGAAATGTCAAAAAAATCTCCTCAAATCGTTGAACGGGGAGATTTCTTATACTTCGTGCCCTTCTCACCGGAAAACCGAAAGTTGCTGGAAACTCAGTTTCCACGTGTGAAGGGGGACAAAGCGGTACAAGCGAATCCAAGTTTTTTTTCCTCAGAATTTTGCTGAGGTCTTATTTTCATGAACATGCCTTGTATTAAAATAACTACATATTTTTGACATATTTAGTTTTGAATGATTCGTCAATTTTTAGTTGAACTTCAATGATATTGATTTTGGCCTACATTCAATTAATTACAAAAATGTACAGCTTTGTCCATACAAACATTAATATTCACAAAGTAAACATTTTAAAGGGGCCAGGCGGTGATTGTCTGGAAATTCAGAACAAGCAAGATTCATTTCAATGTCAATGTACATACATATAAGCCGGTCACACAATGAATCCAGGATTAATTGATTATTGTTTCATTGCCATAAGTAAACATACCTATATAATAATCACGTCGTGAAACCTATTGACATCGATTAGTGGAAAGCAAAGTAATAATTTATATTGTTTAAAGGAAAAATAAATAAAATTCCATCAGGCATAGGCAAGTTTACATTGTTTTTTTTTTTTAATTTTTTTAATATTTTAATATAAAGAATGTCATGAACTCTTTTTTTATAAAGGGTGTTTTTTGTAAACAAATTTGGTTTAAAATTGACAACACTGTTTCTAGTGACCACAAATTTGACAGCTTAGTATGTTTGGACTAACTCAACCGAATTGTTTTGACGTAAATCCGACTTCAATTGTTCAGACATAAACTAATGTTAAAATGAAACACAAATCTGTGCTCGTTAAAGTGCCAAAGAAAAAGAACAGACATTTTGTTTTTATTTGAAAATCCTGCCTGACTTGGCTTCTCTGTTTCACCATGAAGTAGAAGTGAGGCAAATTACAAAGACGTCAAAAAAGTCGGAGGAGTGAGTGTGAACAACGATTTTGACAGATAGTTTTGACTTATTTCAGTCGTGCTCAGAAACTATAATTTGTGAGCTAATTTAACTGTCCTGACAAATAATCATTTTGAATGTTCACACTATCAGTCCTCAGACAAAACTGTCCCTCATAATCGATAAAAGCCCTTCCACACTATTCCACTGAGTATTAATACATGTGAAATTGAAAATGGGAAAGAATTCCATGCTACTGCCAAATTTGTGGGAGAGAAATGCCTTTGCCAGTTTAATTTAACCTCAGTAAAAATGTGATGAAATGTGTGATAGAATTAGAACCATTTCTAAAAATTCCCATGTATTAACACAATATGTCAAATCGTGTAGGCTGGGATTTCATGCTGTGTAAGAAGGGCTGTCATAGTTGTTTCCACACTATTATACATGATTTGTTTCCCACTTTTTTGGCATGTGTTGATACTCAGTGGGATAGTGTGGAAGGGCTTTAATGCATATCACGCTTTATATTGTTTCTGCATGGACATTATTTGAGGAAATGGCAGTTTATTGCGTTGGCATTTCATTGGCAAGCAATTTCATCTGTCAAAATATCTTCATATACATAAATGGCGGTCAAAAATAAATATTCTCGTGCTGTTTAATTCTACTATTTTGAATGATATAAAATTTTAATTTAAAACACATTTTCGAATTGACGTAGATGCCATTTAAAACTGAAGAGAAGACATTTTTAAAATAGGCGAACATCAAAAGGTATTACCTTGGCGATAGAAATTAATAATTACATTTCATCTACAGCTTTTAGTATTGCAATTGGCAAATTGGTCTTCATTGGTAATATTTAAAACAAATGCAATGAGTGAGGCAATTTACTGCCTCAAACATTGCTAATGGATTCGCTGTGATTTTTTTTTCAACCTTAAAGTTGAAAACCTTTAAACAAAAAAAAAACACCCTTTTAAATTGTAGGTAGGTCACGTCTTGTGGTCTCGCATGAAAATTGCCAACTTTTTTGAGATTTTTTTTGTTTGTTTTGTGTTGATATTGAGGCCAATTTATTCAAAATAAATCTTGGTCACACATAAAAAAAACACCATCATATTGCAACTTAAAGATAAAAATTACATTTTGCATACAAAACAGTAGCGAAAAATTTAAGTAAACCACATTTTGATACGTATTGTGGTTTTGTAATTAGTATAGGTACTGAATATTATATATAAGAGGCGCGCATGTCAAAATCCACACCTGCCCCATAAAATTTGTTTAAAGGTTCCCCCACTCCAACGCGAATTTTCGGTGGCGACGACGAAAACAATAATAACAACGTGTTGTTTTCATTGACAACCACGTGTTGTTATTGTTGTTTTCGTCGTCGCCACCGAAAATTCGCGTTGGTGTGGGGGAACTTTAAGACAAATCTTATGGATAATTGCAGTTAAATACTGCTGCAAATTAATTACTTAAAGGTTATTAATACAAATGTCTTCTCAAAATCTATCCATGATGGGACCTAGCATTCTCCATAAAAGAAATCTCTAACTAAAAAAGGACTATTCACTTGAAAGCGACCAACGACCGTCGATTAAAAGAAAAAATGGGATTCAGAATATTTAGTAACCTTGAATTCTTCACAAAAACTAATTTTGTCTAGTTTTTGTTATTACAATTTATTTAAATTAATATTAAGATACTAAAATTTGCTTTTTCATTATTAAAATAAGAAATTTGAGGAAATAAATTGGTCGTCACGAATTGCAATCTGATTGTTAGAACTGTCAAACTATATTCGCGTTCCACATATTATCCACACTGCAGCGAATGAATTCTTCGCACGGGAATAACCTCAAAATCATTCTTGCTTTTGTTTACTTGGTCATTAACGCCGAATAAAAAATATGCTATGTGAACGAATCGTCAAAATGGACGTAAAGTATGTTCATTCCGAGCATTCATTCATGAGCATACAACACTTTTGTCAACGTTTTATTTTCATGGAATGGTCAATATGTGGATCTATACGTTGATAATAAAATGCAGCTATTAAAAGCCCTTCCACACTATCCCACTGAGTATTAACACATGCCAAAAAAGTGGGAAACAAATCATGTATAATAGTGTGGAAACAAAATATGACAGCCACCCTTACACAACATGATATTCCAGCCTACACGATTTGTCATTTGTTAATACATGAGAATTTGTAGAAATGGTTCTAATTCTATCACAAATTTCATCACATTTTTATTGAGGTTAAATTAAACTGTTGTGGGTTGTAAAAAAATTAAAGGATATTTCTCTTCCACAAATTTGGCAGTAGCATGGAATTCTTTCCCACTTTCAATTTGACATGTATTAATACTCAGTGATAGTGTGGAAGGGCTTTTAATAGCTGCATTTTATTATCACATATTGACCATTCCATGATAATAAAACGTTGACAAAAGTGTTATATGCTCATCTCTTTTTTCCTTATGTATGTTTATTTTTTTGTTGTCTCTTTTCTTTGCACTGCAGTTTACATACACTACACTACCATTTTCAAAACTGAAAAGCCACCTACCAGCTAAAATAAGAAGTTATTTTCGGATTTTGAAAATAGATTCAGATAGAGAGTTCTGGTCTTAACGTTGTCTAACTTTAGATAACTATCCAACTTTGGAAAATGTGTTCAAAAACCTTGTTTATTGTTGCCTTATAGCTGCCTTACTTAGACACAAGAGTAGATTGACTTAACCGTAAATAATGTGATATTTATTTTTATTAAAAAAGGCATATTTCCACCAATTTGAAAATAGTTAGACAGTGTCTAAGTAGACAAAAATCTAATAAATATGACTGTTCATGTATAACGTGTTAAAAAATTAACCTGATTCAAATCCGTAAATAATAAAATGCGACTATAAATGATTAAGTACTTAATAATTGTTGTTTTGTTTTTTTTTTTTAATTTTAAAGAAATCATTCGCTCACGCCCCCCTTCTCATTCCTTGGTCTCAGCCAATAGCCGCGGCACTGTATTAGTTACCTTACATTACTCTACCAGCTACCTACAATACACTATATGTATTGAATGAATGAATTAAATGAGTGTGTTCGTTTTTATGCAAATTTCAACATCAACTCTGGGAATAAAAAATAATACAAAAAAAATACTTTTTAGTATTGTTTATTATTGTAGGTACATAAACGTACATAAATTATTATCTAGTGCAAATATATGCGAACAATCTTTAAGACTTTATTATCTCTTTCCACAATTTTGTAATTTAATCATGAAATAATAAAAAAAAATGATAAGATACCTTAACTTTATTTTTTCTTACCCCAGAAAATAAATTTCATGCAATGGTTTCATTGAAATAATAAAATATATAAGACTATTGCAAATGTATCCGTAATATTTATCTTTAGATAAAAATTAAATTACGTACATAGTACATACATATATGGTTAATTAAATAGTTCAAGAGATCAACAAATAACTTGACATGACAATATAATATGAGACTCAGTATATTTATACTAGCAAGTCGCAACTGAAAAGTGAAAGGAAAAGGAATGAGTGAGTAAGCAATGTTAATGACAGTAACAGCTAAATTTACTCAGTTTTAATATTTAAGAGAATCATTTTAAATATTAGCTGAAAAATAAATGAAATAATTTGTCATATGTACATAATTATACTTACTCTTATAGTTAAAAGCTATAAAGTGGTTAGGCATTTACAATTCATTTGTTAATTAAATTACAATGACATTAAAGTCGTTCAAGTGTGAAAAACAAATTCAAAAGTACTAAAAAATTATATCTTCTTCCATTTTTTTTTTTGATTTTATAATGCAATATTAATTGAGCTGTTAAACAGGGGGTATTGGTTCGCAAAATTTTAAATAAAGGGGAAAACACAAAACTTAAAGTTAATACACGGATTTCTTAGACGTATAAACATATCAAATGCAAAACAATATAATTTCATACAAATGGAATGACAACTCATTTGTGAAATCGTTCAGAATATATGATGACAGGTCATATGACATATATTAGGTGTGTTTTTCAATGCATGTATATCCGCTTAATAAGTGGAGATAAGCATCTTAACTTATTATCTAAGCAGATATAAAAACATAATTATAACAATTATTGTAACTGTAATACATGGCGATGGCGTTTTTTGTGTACTTTTATTTTAGCGATGATGTATGTCAGTACGTAGCTAGTACCTAGTCTTATTTATAAACCCATTCCAAAGTATGTTTTATTTTTTACAGCTGTCCGACTCTAAGACCTTATTTATAAACATGTTTCATAGAGTGTCTAACTTAGACACTGCAATATGGTTGTCCAATTCGAAAGTGGGTATCTTCAATGAACAAAAAATTGAAAATGAAATAAAATGTTCATTGAACGTATCCAAATGTTCACGAAATTGACATATTACAGAAATGTCAGTGAGTTGTAATGCGTTTATAAATAAAGAGATGTCCAACTATTTAAACAGTGGCTAGCTAGACAACTGTCCAAGAGTATTCGCTACCAAATTTGAAGCGAATCCATAGATAGATGGACGCATAGATACAGACTGAGCATTTTTTTTCGACTTGTCCAACGAAATAAAATTTCAATGAAACCAATAATTATCATTTAGAGCAAATGTCTTAATTTGTGCGGAATAAATTTGTTATATAAATTTCACATGATTCACGATTTCTTATACATTTAGTTAAAATATATAAGTTTCACGACGCAACTTCAAGGTTAATAATGCAGTATTGCGCACAAGTTTTTGGGATACAAAGAACACGTTCAGTTTAAAACAAAACAAAACTTTAATGCTTCCTTGGCTGAAAATAGATAAACAGATGTCTATGTACTTTTTTATTTGAATAATTATATCTCAAATTAGCCTTTCCTTAACAAGAATATTAAGTATATAGGTACTTAACAAATGAGTAAATTCGAAATAAAATGTCAATCTTGACACATTCATAATATTCATAAAGAAATATTCATAATATTCGGACAACAAAGCTCATGAAAAAGGTTCATATCAATTATATGATTAAATTAGCCAAGCGCTACATAATACTGAAATTTTTTGCAAGATGAAGTAACACGAATTCGAAAATAATTACTTGTTCCAGATACCTAGTAAGTTTGAAACTGTGAGACACCGCACAGTATATAATAGGTCTGTTCGCGTACTTACCCGAAAGTGCCAGATTCTACCAGTTTTATTTTTTTTATATATGAGCTTTGACAGTGTTTCGGGATAAAAATGGTAGAAATGGGTAGGTTTGGGAAGTAAACGAAAAAGCTGTTAATATTATGTCTGTAGCACAATTTGCTGTCAAATCCCATAGACAAAAATGACAAGTAAAAATTTGTAGCAAAAAAAAAAATTTCCAAACATCAATATAAAAAATTGTTGATTTAAAAATTCACTAAACAATAAGTAAAAAGTACGTTCATTTAAATAAGTATTGAATTTTCATGACGAAAGCTAAAAAAATCAACCACCAATTCAAGACGAAAATTATAAAGTTCAGCTTTTATGTGCAGTGCTTCAGCTGATTTGGCACTTCCCCCACCACAAACAACTTTCATCTGAATTTTAAGATGAGAATTTCTTGTCTGAAAATTCAGATAAAACGTGACTAAACGTAACTTAAAGTCACTAAAAGTCATCTAACTTTTTATGACAGCTGGCCAATCAGAAGCTCTAAAAATTAAAAATTCTGAAAATTCAGATGTAAAACGTAATCGTATAAAAAATTTTCCAATTTGAACTTACTTATCTTTAATCTTTTCATATTAAAATTTAAAAAACTGTGAGTGCCGGGACGTACGGTTAAGATGTGTAAACATCAATGCGTTCGTTCAAGAATCAAGTGCCGTAGTTTTGTCATTGCACATACCCAATGACAACGTATTGTGTGAAACGTTATTTAACGTATTACACTAAACGCTGACGTTTTTATTTTACCATAGATATTTACACATTAAATATATTTTGTCAATTGAAAGTCATATTCCTTTCAATTCTTAAAACTCATGTTCATACTTTATCTGTGCTTCTAATATAATTAACATAAAGTAAACGCTGTTTTTTTGTCTGAAAGAGATTTATATTAGGTACACATTTACAATATGAAGCCGAACGTTCTTATCGTGTAAATTCATTGATTAAAATATTGTAAGGGTTCTTTTAATATCTACCAAAATCGAGGCAAACAAAAAAATACAAACATCAGCACCAAAATCTACTAATGTATGTAGATTACAAAAATGTTCATATCTACAAGTTCACTGAAAATTGTTTTTGACAACTTAATTACCTGTTTTGTAAGCAATAAATAAATAAATGTCATTTCTGTCAACATTCAAACGTAGATACGTTCCGTCAGCAAACAAGAATAATTGCAAAACTACCTGTTGTGTGCTGCTTTAGCAATATTTTTGTTTACGTATACGACAACAATTTGTCTTGTTTGTGTTTTGGTATTCGGTATATTAAATTTACTATACGTACCTGCCTTTAGATAAACTGACTGTATATCTGATGAATCACACATTGATTGTGAATATATTATGTATTTATTTACTATTTACATACTTACGGTTGGAGAGCTTAGAAGTTATAAATCTTAAATTGATTAAACCGAAAAATAGATAGGAAGCTGTTCATGAGATTGAATCCAAAAGGTTGGTAAATGGTGTCACAAAAGTCATATTATAATGCCAAATACTTTGTATGTTTAATATTCTAAACTTCCAATTAATGCCACACTTAGGCGATAAATGCCAAAAGTAGTGATACATATGAAAGTACCAGTTATTCGTTTATATTTGCTTATTTTGTTTTTGATTTCTCACATAACAGGAATATAAACAGAGCTTCAACAAAATAGAACATTTAAATTCACCCATTGAACGCATACTTTTAGCTTATTTGAATCAAAATTTAAGTTAAAAGTTCTTGAAAGTTGATTGGGAAGAAACGCTTTAAAAATGGTCGCGTTTGAGTAAAATTTAAAATCAATCCGGATTGGTTGGTGTTGTTGTAATCCTATAGGAAAAAACAGCTGATGAACAAACCAGCTTTTTTTCTAAATAAATCTGAAAGGTATCCTAAAAATTTTCGGATTTTTGTGAAAAAAAACAGCTGACATCTGGAATATGTGTCAGCGTTTGTTTCAGCGTCTATAAGTCTCTCACTTTCTGTAGCAATGGATTAAAGAACACACGGGATTTCTAGTTTGTGGTTTTTTTTTTTCATACATATGTAGATTTTGATTTTTACCGAATAAAATAAAATATATGTACATATAAAATACAAAATAAAAATATAAAATACTAGACAAACCTCCAATCCAATCCGGTTTTGGTCGTTCGAAAACTTATCCGATGCAAAACGGTCTTAGATACCCTATCGGCCTATTATTCGAACGCGGCCAATATAATTTTAACTTGAAGCTAATTAAGTCGAATGCCAACGCAGCTGATTTGAATTTTGACAGCTCTGAATCCGAGAAAAAAACCTGAGAAAGTTCAGAACTCCCTCTGTACATTTAACGTTTAGTGCAAATAAGCTAGGTTACTTCAGGGCGAATACTTCTGTTTAGGTAGAACGATGCGATGAGCCCACTATCGTACCTGGGCGAAACGCATTTTGGAGTCTTGCTCAAATTTGTACATTAATTACAACCATGGTTAAAAATTTGTATGAAATTATAAAAATTCGTAGGTTAAAAACAGCTCCGCTCTAATATGAAACGACCTAATAAAAAATGTAATAAATGAATATTAGGTCTGTTTCTACTGTTTGGGAAAAGTTTGGGCTTGGGCGTTTTGATGTTGTTGTAAGAAATGAAAAGTAAGGAAACGCATTTGGGATGTTTCTGATTTGTTTCTGGGTAAACGTCACATTTGACAACAAAAATTATCAGTAGTTTGACAAGCTATAAAAGGCAGTATGTAGGCAGGGTAGATTCTTGCTGGAGGGGAAATTAAATAAATTTAATAAAATCAAAAGCTCAAGGCATTTTCGTGCCAGAAAATGTAAAGAAGCACATTTTGGGAAGATTTGGGATACCATCAGTATCCCGCGAGTAAAGAAACAGACCTATTATGAAGTATTATTTGAATGCTATTCAGCACGTAAATATGTGAACATTTTTAAATTTACTTTTAACTTTTAAATTTAATTAGTTGCTAGCGTTAAGCGAAACTCCATTCATCATAAAGCATTTAATTTATTACGTAACTTTCAAAATGTGTTGCAAAATAAAAACATGTGCAATATGTATGTATAGGCACCTAACCTACATACATACCTTCCTACATATACCTATTCCTACTTCGTTTAATTTCTTGGCTTTATTTTTTTCTTTGGTTTTTGTTTATTTTTATTGATCACATTACATTAAGACTTATGTACCTGTACAAATTGTATACCTGTTTTCTTTCTAAATTTTCCATAATAATTAATTTTGATTTTCTTTCTGTATATAATTGCTGTGAAAATACACGCGATATCTAATTTAAAACAGAAACAGAAATGCAATATATTTTATTTTTCTTACTTTATTCTTGGAAGAAAAACAATTTCCTTTCACCATATCAACAATTAAATGATATAGAATTAAATTCACATTTTAATCGGTTGATATTTCCGGGCAACTGATCTTGACTAATGTATCTTGTCAGTTTGTGTAGCTATCTATTATGTTTTGTACTGTTTTCAGTGATCCCTGGAAAAAAACACAACACAGTTGAATAATCATGTCTCATAAATATTTGTCTAGGAATTACTTATGAGTGCAATTTTTTAAAAATTAATTCAGAATAAACATACCTTTAATGTAATTTCGATTGGATTTTCGAACTGTTCTACTACTTTTTGTTTCCAATCGAATAAGAAAACACCGGCTTATCAATTTTAGACCCTGTTTAGATTGTGACTGCTCCCTACGTAGTGAAAAGTCAAGTCGTGTCTACACTCCAAATTTTTCAGTCATGTTTATCGCTGAACTCTGATGGAATATCTGTGAATTGAAACATTTGATTTAAATATTAAGTAAATAAGTAGTTGCAAAATATGACAGAAATTACAATTTAAGTAATTAAATCTGCTTCAGCATCTTTGTTGTTATCAATCCACCTACGCACTACGGATTACGGAATGTGGGTATAAAATGGCTTCTTCAAGCATTTATTACTTTTGACAAGTAGTCCGAAGAAAAACTTTATGTATATGTGAGTGTTCCGTATCTACCCTTTTATTAAATAGGGAACAGAAAAACACTCCGAAAACATTACTTGGAATTGGAACAGCTAATTTTGAAGTCTTTTGGAGTAATAATGCCTGTTTACACAGTGGGTTTTACTGAAAGTCGTTTTACTGAAAGCGTGTTTACGCATAAAGAAAAAAAACCCTTTCGGTTCAATCTATAATGCTTCCCTATTTCACAGCCCCCTTAAAATCCATGTATATCTCACTCACACAAAAAAAAGTCTTTCACGTTGCACCCGAGAATATTACTTGAATTGAATCTGGCGCAACGGTGGGTTTTGGGGGAAACTTACCTTAATATATTATATTATCAAATGAGTATATCCTTTTGGGGGATTAATTATTTTTAAAACTTTTTTTGCCGAGTAAAGTTTACTTAAATGTTTTTTTCTTTTTTTGCAGAATCAGCTAGTTCGTTATATATTTTAAACAGGAACGGAACATTGGAAACAATGGTAAGTAATTATTTTTAAAGATTTAATATAATAGAATTATTAAGTTCTTTATTTTTTTACTTGCTACTGACTAATATTGTTTTATAAAATCTCGCATGTTTATGTTTAAGTGTGATACAATTTGGACCTTGTATCACACCTTGTGGTTACATTTTTTTTGAAAAGAAAAGTTTTATGATTCAGTCAAGCACCATGGTAGATGCTTATATTATATTCAAATTTATTTCCTAAGCGTAATGCAAATTAATTTTTATTAGTGATTATAGTTCTTCAATTAGTCCTTAATAAACATTTGATATCATATCTTTTTTTTTATTTTGTTTGTCTATAGACATGGTATTAAATTTGTTAGAGCATTTTACTACAACTTTTAAGGAACAAACAATATCGTGAAAAGTACTAAGTCTCGAACCATGGTGCTGACACTGATTTTTTGATTTTGAATTAGAACACATTCTAACTCTTATTGACAATATTTTTGGGAGTTTCTGAATTGCCTATTGTGTTTTGGCGTTTTAAACTTTGAAAGGCATCAAAATTGTATGTTTTTATTTTTTTGAAATCTGTTTTTCGACGTTGTAATTTCTTTATTTTTTGCTGGATTATAACTCAACATTTATTGCACGGATTTTTTTTTTTTTTTGTCCGAAGTATTGGTTATACCATTCTTAATAAAATAGTAACAAGATTTTTAACACTATTGCTTAAAATATTTTAATTATAGTTCATTATAAATTAATATGCCACGGTACTGATATTTTTTATGTCATATTTCAAAGCTTCTGAGAAAAACAAAATCCGTGATAATTTTAAATTATACGACTTTAGAAGAAATGCAACGCCAATTTGGCGTTTTTCTTTTTTGGCTCTGAGCTCTGAGCAGAGGTTGAGAAATCAGAGCAAAGCTCTGAGGAGATTATAATCAGAGCCCTCAGATTTAATTATAAAACACACTTGAGCACTGAACATGTCATATGCATAATAATCTGTCAAATTGCATAAAAATTGTATGAAGTTGGCTTTGCTCGATTTGCTCGGTCATTTAATTCTGAGCATACAGATCATGCTCCGAGCTAGCTCAGATGGAAAAAAGAAACACGACTTATGTGCTCTGATTTGTCTGAGGTAAAAAAGAAACATATAATTAATTTTTGACAGCTCGGTGATCTGCTCTGCGGTAAAAAAGAAAAATCACTCCGAAAAATGTTTATAACACGCTTGGATAACCACGGTAATTTTGTGACACATCGTTTTTAAAATAAAAACACTTCACTCCAACAACACAGTTATGTTAGTAAAATAAGTTGAGTTTTGCTAACAATAAAAAAATAATATCTCTTTTAAAACGGCACTACACAAACCCCATCAAACTAAATACAAGATGGCCGTTCGGCGAGAAATCTTTGGAATTCAAAAATAAAATGAAATCCGGGGACACCATTCAATTAATTATTGTTATTTAATTCGAAAGCAAATATTTTGACTTGATACTGTCAAAATTTAATCAAGTAACTATTGTACTCAAAATTCTCTGAGAAAAACATTTTTATATTCAATGATATATTCAAATAGAAAGTAGTAGATTTAAAGATCCCCCACACCAACGCGAATTTGTCGTGGCGACGACGAAAATAATAATAACAACACGTGGTTGTCAATGAAAGCAGCACGTCGCCGTGAAAGATTCGCGATGGTGTGGTGGGTCCTTTAATCGGAAAAACAAGGTTGGTTCATGCCACGGTACTGACATTTTGGGTATACTTTTTCATGTCGATGGGAAAGGGTAGCAAATTTTTAAACAATCTCTAATGTAAATTATAGTACAAAAACTTATTTCTACAATTCAAACCCGAAATTTATGAGAAAATTTTATATTAAGTTGCAAATAAAGCCCCGGACACAAAGAATCACAGTTGGCAGAGAATCACCCAAATGCAAACAATCTTTATTAACATATGTACATATAAAAAATCAAATTTTTTTTATCAATTTTGTAAGAATTTAAATATTTGCGCGTCTTTTTCTTCTTTGATTAGTATATCTATTAAAATTTGACACGTATCTTTTTCATGCGAGTGCCAACTATTTACGACATACTTACTTCGTGCTAATATAATGATACAATAATATCATTATATTTAAATAATAAAATAATATTGATTTAAGGTTCTTTTGTTATAAATTAATGCAAGCAATGTATAGTTATCGATATTTTGAATCTTTATCAAAAGGTCAATATAATTATTTCTTCCACTTGCCTTAGATCTGCAATGTCAACACTAACAAAAGGTGTTAAATTGCTGAATATGCACACAATCTGCTTCGAAGGTGTTTGTGACAGCATAAACATAAAAGCACTCAATTTTTTTGATAAATTGAAGTGAATCTAATACATGGCCGTAGCCAGACAAAATTTTTTACTGGAGGGAGATATAGTAGATTTTTTTTTTAATTTTTTTCTTTCTGCAATAATTAAACATATTTGATAAATACAAAAGGTTACTCATACGCCCGAGTGTCTACTTTTATGAGGTATAATGCTGGATTTACATGATATACGAGTTGGAAGTATTTCTGTCGGAGGACTGTCAAAAGTATAATCAAATTTATTATGTATAGTCTTTACAGATTTTTGACGGAAATACTGTCAGTCGTGTAAATGCAATAGTTTACTACCATTTAAAGTGGGTGTGCATTAACGTGCTTTGCGTGGCTTGAACAAAAACTCGCGATGGCTGAAGTATGCGTACCTGTGGAGGGCGAAAATGTAATGAAAATGAGCATATAAAAGAAACAAATCAAATAAATCGCAAATTAAATTTTTAAGCACACATTAGGGATGTTCAGGAAAATGAGATCTCGGAGATCTCAGCAATCTCAGTTAATGAACAGGATTCTTCAGCTGAATTTCTCAGCATTGCTGTCAAAACTCTGAGGAAAAAAAAATCTTGGATTTGCTTGCTCACTTTTGAGTGAGAAAAATCTCTGAGATCTCATTTTCTGAACATCCCAATTATAGGGAAATTTCGTAAACGTCTAAAGTGACACCTATCATTTTGTGACAACTGGCAGATTCAGAAATCGTAAAAATAAAAAAAAATAAGGGTTTTCTATCTTTATCTTTTTGTTAATTCCAGATTCTATGGTAATTTTTAATAAACAAAAAACACCGATATAAGAATGTATTTTTTTTAATGCGATATCGCAGTGCGATTATGATTTACTGAAAGTAAACACAAACTGAATAATTCGGACCAATGTCTGTTGCAACTTGCAAGACGTATATTAAAAAGCTCAGCGAGTACATACATGCTCTTTCGGAGTCATTCGGATTGTTTCACAGTTGGAGGTGCCTCACATATGTTGGGTACTCTCCCCTACAACATTTTTGCACGTGGTGGGCTTGGAGGATTTTAATGAAAGTACTTTCTAAACCTTTCGGTTGATAATTAAGTAAACTTCATAAATTTCAGCAAAATTGGTGCAGTAGTTTTAGAGTATACATATAAATGATAAACCAACCAACAAATTTCCCCACATTCAGCGGCGTTCCTGATTTTTCGTGACATCTATTCATCGTGATTTGGCATGACATCCAATAAAATATATTCATGAATAAAGATATGGGTTTCGTTTATATAGTTTTTAATATTTTCAATAAACTACTGACTGGTTTCCCGCTTCTGTTAAAACCTTTTGACGTATAGAACTGATTCGCAGATAGTCACCATGCAAACGATCATTTTTGTGTATTTTGTTGACTCACGTGGCTTCGATGTTAATTTAATTTCGAATAAATTCCCCTTTTAAATAATTATGGTTGCGTCACTAAAATGCTGTTGTGAATCGGAAGTTGTAAACATTCTTTAAATACTTTTCGAAGAAACACGTTGGAGATTCCCATGATGACGCATTCAAAAATAGTTACTTGTCAATAAGTTAAGACATCATACTTTTATCTAGATTCTAGATATTCTTTGATATTTTATAGTCAAAATAATATCTTATGCTATACAAGAGTTTATGCTAATTATTAAAAAAAAAACAAACACTATAATGTTTTTGACTGAGAAATTGGATATAATAATATATACACTTAATGAATTCAGTTAAATGTCTGCGACGTTATTATGAGAATATCAATTAGCTTTACTGGTCAAAAAATACGCTAATCAAATGGACAATGATATGAAGTTCGACTCATATCTGTTTGATAATTTTTTTTTTTGTTGGATTTAAAAAATGCATCTATAATCGTTGTTTGCTTATTATATTCGTAAATCAAATCACGAGTTTCAAATAGATTTGATTTTTTTTATGAAATTTATTTGGATTTCGTGAGTTTGAAAATTTTATTTTCACCAGTTGATCTCATGTTTTATAAATGAAGATGATCAAAGAAGCTTCACTCGTGATCATGGACTTTCTACTCTTTAAAATGGAGCAGGCTAAATAAAATTTTAAAATTTTATGATCAAATGATGTTACTGAATGATAATGAATTTAGCAAATTGAATGATTGAAAATTGTCATCGTTATAAAAAAAACGAAACAGGCGAATTGATATTATGATTTAAAATTATTAGGGCCAGTTTCAGAGTGCACACTTAACAAAGTAAGTGGCACTTAATTTTCCCGATTTGGCACTTTAGCCGCAGTTTTAATACCTGAGTAAGTCGAACTTAAGTGGCCAACATCGGAGACTTAAGTGCCACTTATTCCGATAAGTTTACACTGTGAAATTGGGAATTAGTTATCCATATTTAGCACTTAAGTGACACTTACTTCACTGTGAAACTGGCCCTTAGACTAAAGATTTTGAGAAATCTTACCATTTAAGGCTTTATTTTGACTTTTTTAGTTTTGAGTTCCAAATTTTGCATGACTCTAAGAGCATAAATCAGTCTGAATTTGAACGATGGCAAGGGATATGTTGGCTTTGAGGGCCGTTGTTTGTGGCTTTTTCGCATAGATCTGTGACTTCAGAAAACCCCACAAGAAAAAGTCGTAATGCGGTCAGATCGCACGATCTCACCTCCACGTGAGATGACCATGCCTTCGAATCAATCGTGCGAAATTTCCATGTGGTGTGCGTGAGATGTGTGTGTGTTGAAATCACAATGTCGTTGTTGTCCATATCCTCCAATGTAGGCCAAAAGAAGTTGGTAAAATGGTAATTATCAACCATCGCTGTTGATGGCGATGGCCTGTCCCACGTCGTTTGCAAAGAAATATAAACCGATATCGCCACCAGCGAAACAGTTACTCTTTCAGGATGCATTTTGTACCTGTGCAGGGCAAAGTCCCGATGCAAAATTTACCAAGTTGTGTAGTGTAAAAGGCCGAGTTCTGGTAAGCAACGTGAAATCGGCTGCCTCGGATTCTCCTCCACACTCTCACGGACAGCGTGCAGATATTTCGTTTCGTCTAAGTACGGGTGTTGTTTGATCGTTTACTGAAACAGTGGACTTAAAACCTCTCGTTAGGAAGAAATTATGGCGACCGTAAAATGGGCGATGTGCGCGGAACGTTGCCCGAACAGAACACCCAATTTGATAAAACAATTTTATCATTTGCACGTATTGTTGAACTCTATATATCCGTCCATAATGATTTGGGCTGAATAAATGACAGCCAATTTGACAGATGTAGCTTCAACAATATGGTGCTATCAACTGTCAAAGTTCTGAAGTCCCTATTGGAAGATCCTTTAGTTATTTAGGGTGGTATTCATCGAACAATATTAGGTTAATAGCTTCGTAAACCTATATTCATCAACGTATATTAGTACTGATTTGCGAGCGCTCTCAAAAGTTAATAGTGGTTCTGAGAGCAAAACCTATCGGAGGATATCAGAAATAACTTCGAAACTTTTCGAAATCACAATGTAGAACGTAATAATTTCACCTCCAGACAGAAATGCTCCAAACTCTTCCTGCCTGAATGCTCAGCTGATAAATCTAAATTATTGTTAAATCTTGACAGGAAAAACTTACTTATGATTAATATTTTCAAAATAAGTTTTAAATTTGTTGATACATTGAATGCACAGTAAAAATCTGTTTTATTTTATTTCAATTAATAGCAAAAGGAAAACAACTGAAATGAAAACCGACGTTGACAATGACATGTTCGAAAGAGGTACGCTCACGATTCACAATTGTCTTTGACATGTTCGAAAGGGGTACGTTCATCAGGTCCAAACACTAATATTTCGAAATATCTACTTAGCGAAACCCAAAACCTATTAGAGCTTGGTGAATAGGACCCAAAAATTTAAAACTAATAGACTCTTAACTTTAATACCGCTATTAGTATGCTCGATGAATACCACCCTTAATGAAACTTTGTGCGTATTTTCCTTCTTCTATTATCTGTTTCCATCAAATTCATATTTGAGACAGGTGCTGACTTATCAGCTTTTTTATATCTGTGAAGAAAAAATTCCAAATTTCAGTTAAATTATACAACTTAGGCTTTTTGTTTTTATTTGTTCTTTCACAACAAAACAAAATCTAAGACAATTTAATAATGTATCTAACACAAAGAGCATATATTTCATTATGTCATCATCAAACTTTTTATCTGAGTACCTATTTATTATAAAAAAAAACATTATCAAATTTTAGTAGGAATATGTAGGTACTGTTAATTCTTTACACACGAGACCTTAGATTATTCGCATTCACGGTTGGATTTGCTAATATTTCGAGAAGAGATTATGCATTATAAAAATTGGAAACCATGGCTGTCACTCTGGTTTTTTGCCTACAAGCTAAACAAAATGGCTGATGGTGGTGGATTCATATTTTTGCACTAGCATGAATGAAAAAAATTGCAAAAATATGAATTCACCACCAAATAAATTGTTGTTGCAATTTACATTTATTCATCGACACGAGATGAAATTACAAAAACAACAATGTAAACAAATGAGAATTAGAGGGTGTAACGTACGGAAGATTACATTCATTATAAATAATAATATGCCTGTTTGGTAACTTTTTTTTCAACAAATTTCCCAAAAACTGAGTTTTTTTTCTATGGGTTTTGCCGGCAATTTGTGAAATTTTGTGAAAATTTGTGCAAATTCGCAAGAAATTTCACGTTAACAAACAGACCAAATCTCTGCTTCAAAGAGAACTAACTGTTCTTATACTAAGAAATTGACACCTGCCCCCATGTTCTGTAACTCGGCGATAACTTTTCGTGGCGAGAAACGGCGAAAAATGGAACAAAAATGGAACAAAACTCATAGGAATCCTATGGGTTTTGTTCCATTTTTCGCCGTTACAGAACATGGGTCCTGACAAACCTTATAAGTCATATACATATTAGGCATGTTCAGGAAAATTAGATCTCGAATATCTCAGCAATCTCACTTTCATGGACAGGATTCCTCAGTAAAATTTCTCAGCTTTGCTGTCAAAATGGAAAAAAAAAATCTTAGATTCGCTTGTTCACATTTTGAGTGAGAAAAATCTCTGAGATCTCATTTTTCTGAACGCGCCAATTATCAATCGTGAGCAAAATTGTCATTCAGTTCGATATAGGTTTGGTCGTTTACTTCCCAAAACTACCAATTTTAGTACAATTTTATTTTTTCTACGAACTTTGACAGAACTCTGGACTAAATTTGGTAGAAAAGTTTATTCGCACTTAAATACTTTTTTTTAATTCTTCTGCTTACAGATGATTTATTGGATTCGTGTAAACAAATGCCTACGGTCGTATTTATAAAAGTTATCCAAGTTATAAAAAAATATTTTTAGTTGATGTTTAAGAGTTATCTATCTGATGTTTAAGGTTGTCTAAACCTTGGCTAATGTCACATTTTTTTAATCAAATAAAACATGTTTCCAACTATGTATTTCGTACTATCAAGACACTGTCTTACTAGTGAAAAAATCAATAAATAAATACGCCTGCTATTCTTTAATCAAACTTAACAGGGAAGTCCAAAAAAGTTTAGACCGATTTGCTTTAATTTTGGTGTAGAGAATTTTTATGTCATTCCTTAAAAGGTTATAGGACTTATTTTTAATATTGTTGTTTTAAAACGGTTACCACCTATACAACATTTTTTATTGTTTTCAAAATTTCTGGAAATTAGGGATTTTGATTAAACTTCGTATTTGAAATTTAGTGAGAAAAATGCAAAAAAATCTCAAATTTAAAACAAGATAATCACGAAAACCAGAAAGTGGTTTTTTTTTTAATGACTGTACTTATTTGCCGCCTCCTTAATTTTTCCGCCCTTGGTAGATGAAAATATTGAGTTTCTAGTAAAACCGCAATTTTTTGGAAACATTAGATATAATCGTGAATCTTCGTTAAAGAGGAATGTTGTCAAAAAAAAATAAATATTCTGTAGTGGTTGATAAATAAAACAAGCAAACAAAGGAATTCTTCCAAAGTTTAGATAATTATTTTCTTATATTATTTTAGCACGGTCTTTACATATACATACATATTGTACACTATAAATTTTAATGTGTATTTTGGTTTATCTTCGACTTTCATCAAATAAAATCCATATGCATTTGTTTAAAAAAAAATAAACAATTTTATATCTTTAATTTCTTCTTTTTTTTTTGTATTTCCAGAGCAAAACCAATAACAATTCTACGGAAACAAAAAACCTTCTTTTAAATGCCACAAAAACCGAGTCAATCCAGTTTCGAGAAAAACACATTGATGAAGAGAAATCACCAATAAATGGTGACTCAAATGAGGATGTAAATAATTTAAAATATGAAGTAGAGATTCTTCAACCAGGAACAATTGAAAAGGAAAATCTTGAAATCGAAGAACGTTTCAAGTAAGACAAGAAATTTTTTGAATTAATTAAATTAATGATGCAATTTTAATTTTTTTTTTGTTGTATTTTACAGAAGTGCATCACTCAATTTTGATACAAATGAGTTCATTGAGGAGAATATCGAAGTAAATTCACAAACAATGCAACAAGGACATGTTATATTGACAATTGCGCTAATTGCTTTAGCCATTGTGTCTATTGGAATTTATGCTGGACTTGTTATGTGGCGATCGAATTTAGAGTGAGTTTTATCTATGTATAATTAGCTGACCCAGCGAACTTTGTTCGGCTTTAATTTTATTTGTTTTTTTAAACCATCAAATTGGTTCCATTACAAAGTTTCGGTGGGTTCAGATTTCACATCATGATGACAGTTCCGACTTTGAGTTGCAAATTGAGCGATGGTAGAACATGTTACATCCATCTTGCTTCGTCATCATTTGTTGCACGATCAACCAATTTGAACGAATAGAGTGTGTCTAGGCTACGAT
This sequence comes from Epistrophe grossulariae, assembly GCA_929447395.1. Lineage (NCBI taxonomy): Eukaryota > Metazoa > Arthropoda > Insecta > Diptera > Syrphidae > Epistrophe > Epistrophe grossulariae. The sequence goes on along the minus strand of OV839567.1, from coordinate 142,464,998 downwards.
TTGATCTTGAATAATTAAATTCAAATCATCGGCGTTCTTATTCTTTGCAGCTAATATTCATTCTGTCAATCGTGATTCATTAATTTCTTTTTACTACAAATTCCTTGTTTGAAAGGAATTTGACGTAAAGCAGGTTGTCAAATTTCAAAATTTTTGTTTTACTATTCGGAAGAGAAGGAGCATAGTATAAATGTATATGTGTAGTGTTTTCCGGAAAATTAGGCTGGAGCTTAAGCCGACATCTTGGAATTAACGAAAGAATCAGTTTTAAGTGAATAACTCGACTGTTTTTAACTTTCGGCGAAAAAAATTCAATTGCCATTGATCCGTTGTGAAATGGCACTGGATTGGTAATTTTCTTTCGATTTTCACAGATGCACGAAACTTAAATATTTATGTTCGACTTAAACGTTAATGTTCTGCTATTTCCTCAGCGTAAACTGTCACATAAGCACTTATGTTGAAGTTAAATATGTAAGTTTTGTTTTAGCAAATGGGTCTTAATAACTCAATTATACTTTTTAGTATTAAAGTTGTTACCTATACACTAATGTATATAGTCTGACATTTTATTTTTATTTTAATATATTAACCTTAAGGATCTGATCGTTAGAATCCAAGTTTTAATTTTTTACGGGCACAACGAAGTATAACTTAATTAAATGAACGAACCGAACGGATAATTTTGATGCAATTAATTCAATTTCTTGATTGAATTAAAATTAAGATTGTGACATATAGCACGTAGTAGGTACTGTGACAAATAATAAGTATCAAAATAATTGTTGATTTAGGGCCAGTTTCACAGTGAAGTAAGTGTGACTTAAGTGCCGAATATGGAAAACTAATTCCCAATTTCACAGTGTAAACTTATCGGAATAAGTGACACTTAAGTCTCCGATGTTGGCCACTTAAGTTCCACTTACACAGGTAGTAAAACTGCGGCTTAAGTGCCAAAATGGGAAAATTAAGTGCCACTTATTTTGTTAAGTGTGCACTGTGAAACTGGCCCTTAATCACAGCGAAATAAGAAAAAAATCATACATACGTACATGTTTTGATGATAATATTTTCGTTATTACCGCTCAATTTCAAATTTTGAAAAAAAAAAAAAGTAATGTAATCACTCCAATAACAGAATCCGATGAATGAACTGCGGAGGGAATAAGACTCGATTTTGACTTTTTTCTATTAGCGAAATTTCAAAATTGAGTCTGAATCCCCTTTTATCGGATTCTGTAATCGGGGTGAATACATCCGCATCACCACTTTAAATTCCCTGGGAAAATCACCATTAAAAAAAAAAATCTTTTCAAACAAAAACTTTACGCTGTGGCTTCATTGGCAATATTTAACTTTAATTTAATTGAAATCTAACTCCCATATTATTCACCCGATTCATCCAGATTGAAATCCGGATGTAAATTATGTAATTTAAATGTAAATACATCCAGATTTAAGTTTTAATCTGGATGTATCGATTGCATCATTTTTAGCGGAGACCGTATAGCCATAAGTCTATCACTTCGAATGAATTCAACTGAGCGCAATTTGCGGAAATCGTCTTGATAACCTATCAGAAACTTCCTTAAACATTGCAAAACAACCCAAATAAAAAAAAATAAAAAAGACAAAATTTTAATATTTTATTTTTTATATTTATTTCTAGAAAACGCTATGGTATGCGCCAGAGACTTATGACAGAAGATGACTTCTGTGCGAGCATTCATGATACTAGGCCATTTTAATGCAGCACTAGAAATAATTACAGATGGCGACTTTAAATATTTCACATCAATTAAATACAAAACAATTCCGATTGATCAAATGTACCTATTTGAAATCGCTCAGTGGGTTATTCATCATTAAATCATGGAATTTCCAGCTTTGCATTGTTTAAAACAACCTTTGGATGCTGACTACGATTTAAATTGATGCAACTTATATACCTAACCTTATTGTGTAAGGTATTATTAAGGTTCAGTTATATATATTTATATTTAGGTATGCATTATAAGCTGTTAATTGTAATTCTAATTAATGACAATTAAGTATTAGTAACTAGCCCTTTCGGCGCATATACTCCCTTACACAATAGTTTCTAGATTATATTTTTTTACTTTTTATTTATACACAATGACTGTGATATTAATAGATTTACAAATAAATATAAAACAAATTCGTGACAATGTATAAATATAATAAGGTAATTGTAATTTTGAATAAAATAACGATATGAATAAAATTAAAAGCGTTTTATCTGTTTTACCCCTAAACTAAAGTGGTAAAATTTAGTATCGTATCTATAGATGTGGGTCCCACTGGACCCAGCAAATTTAAAATGTTAATAACAGCGAATTTATAAATTATTTCATAAATTTTTGTTTACTAAACTTATTCATTGTTTAATGGCAAAGATAATTTAAAGAGAAAACAACCTTGGGAAATTTCATTTTACTGCAAATTTGAAAGTTCACCAATGAGTCGCAATTTAATTTACTTAAAAACATGTCATGTAAAAAAAATAATGTAAAATAAAAAAAAAATAATTTAAATCAAACAAAATATATTTCTTCCTTTTTAATGCTTCCTTTTTAGAATTATTAAAACAAACACTTAAAATCTTCTTTTTGAACAATTCTGACATTGATCAAAAAATTACACAGTGGCTCAGTACAATTAATGCAAAAAGGCATCTTCATTGTATTTCTTGAATATCTGCTAATTTCGTTCACAAACCAAACAATTGAGCATTCTACCATTGCTCCAACATGCCCTCTTAATTCTCAAACACAAAAATTTGATTTGTCGTTAAAGATATTTGAATTAAAGCAATAAAACTAAATTTGTAACAAATAAAAATTAATGACGTATCTATAGACGTGGGTCCAAGGGACCCATGCGTATGCTGAAAATGACCTTAGGAGCGGCGTGTAAAATGAATCCTTCTCACTGTTTACTCTTCAGCTTACTGTAGGAAGGTACCTAGAAGCGGGGGGAGCGGCGGCACTGCGGCGATTTTTACACACTTTCAAAGATTGAACATGGGTCCACTGGACCCAACACATCAGTTAAGGGTTAAATGTATAACTCTTATTATTTCTGTCACAAATCTTTCACAGTAGAAAAACTGGCGTGATTTTATTGTAGGTATTATTATTTTTTGAAAAGTAATATCACTAGAGATCTATAAAATCAAAGTATAGGTGTGTACCTATGACTAATATATTTTGTGTGTATTAGCCCCTTTTTTATTATGACCCATGATCCATATGGATCGTCTTGCTAAAATAAAACAGCCTCACAGTGAGGAGAGGCAAAAGTCTGTTTTCGGATCATGAAACGTGAACCCGATAAAGAGCAGGTTCATGAGTTGTTGTTGTTATGTATGTTGTTTAATGATCCATATGGATCAATTCTGATAATAAAAAACGCCTAATAACAGCGTGTTGTTTCCGAAATTTCGCGTAGGTGTGGGGGAACCTTAAAAACAACGTGTTTTTTTCATTGACAACCACGTGTTGTTATTATTATTTATTTTATTTATTACCCGTACAGATAAAGAGCAGGGTCATGTATTGTTGTTGTTATGTATGTAGGATGTGCCTACTTTTTATACCCCTAATCCGTACGCCTTAAACATTATGCCAAATACCAAACCATACCATCATCTTCTGTTAATCCTTCGTACCGTAATCTTGCGATTACCAAAAAATTGTCAGCGAGACAAATAAAAATCTACACAGAGGACATAACGATTACGACCACCCAACGGCAAAGATAACATCGCGAAGTATCGAATATTTCATATATTATTTGCTTATTACCTACTATTTTTGAGTTATCTAATCAACCTAATTTACCTAATTAACTACTTAATTCTAATTTGTAATTTTTTTATTAATTATAATAAATATTTAAAATCAGTTTTACTGAATAAAACAATCTTTTGTCAGCGTCAATTCTTTTGTATGTTATTTGATGATCCATATGCATTTTAAGAGGCCTTTAATTATCGTTGCTTAGGCCCAGTTTCACACTCGATTAAGTGTCACTTAAGTGCCAAAAATTAAAAACTAATGCAAAATTTCACAGTGTAAGCTTATCGCAATAAGGACCAGTTTCACAGTGCATACTTAACAAAATAAATGGCACTTAATTTTCCCATGGGAGACATTGGTCGCGTTCGGGGATCAAACCAAAGCTATCCGGATAGGTTTGTGTTGTTGTAATCCCTTGTGACAAAACAGCTGATGCAACAACAACCAAACGTATCCGAAAATTTTTGGTATAGGTTGACACCCATTGGTTAGATCCCCGAACGCGAGGATTAATTGTCACTTATTCCGATAAGTTTACACTGTGAAATTGTGCATTAGTTTTCCATATTTGGCACTTAAGTGACACTTAATCGAGTGTGAAACTGGGCCTTAGCCTCCCATGTTGGCCACTGAAGTTCCACTTAGACAGTAAAACTGTGGCTAAAGTGCCAAAATGGGAAAATTACGTACCACTTATTTTGTTAAGTGTGAAACTGGCCCTAAATGTGCAAATTGATTACAGATACCGGTTTCGCACTTAAGAGCTATTTAGAGGTATTTTAAAGTTACGATGGCTTTAAAATTTCTTTATTAATACAGCTGAAAAATTTTTACTCGATTGTTGTCCGAGATCACAATAAGGGTGTGTTTTGCAATTAAATTTAAAATTCGACAACATCAGGACTTACCAAAGTCAGCACAGCAAGCCCATAAAAATGCCATAACTACCCTTCCAGCTTTGTGGAAAGCGTGCAAAACAATAACTAAAGGGCCGTATTTATAGTCATTTTTAAACTGCTGCTAAGTTAAAAGTAGGTTTAATTGAATTTTATGACATTTATTTTAATTGTTATGGTTTGTCATCCAATATTTGAAGTCGAATAATTTAATAAACCTCTGTTTTGATAAATACAAAATGAAATTTGATTAAAGAAAATACCTCTATATTCATTGATCCAATAGATCTTAAACTGCAGCTTAATAAAGCTACGCGCAAACCGACGCGATGGCGGTGGCGATCGCGATAACAATGTGGATGCCGCACACGTAAATCAATGGAGGGGCACACATCGACGCGATATGTGGATTGGAGATGCGTACAGTTACGTGACATTTCTTGAACGCAGCAAGCACCATTTGATCGCTATATCGCCTGAAGAAAAATGACAGTTTAAAAAGAACTTAAGCTTAGTACAGACGATTGTCAGATCTTACAATATTGTCAGATCTGTCAGTGAAAAATCTGTTCTAAATGTCTTACAATCGTCTGAACACACAATTTTGTCTGTCAATATTGTCAGACACGTCATTATCAGACGAAAATCTGACAAAAAATTGTCAGTATCTTACAATCGTCTGAACACACAATTTTTATCATTGTCAGTCGATTAGGACATTGTCAGACTCATTGGTCATTGTCAGATGTTTTAATAGAAAACATCTTACAATTGCTGACAATTTCTTCATTGTTCGAAATGTCAACAAGTTGGTTAAAGAGAGATAAAAAAATAGCTGACAATCAAATTGGGAAGAAATCTACCAACCGTGTGAACGGACAATTTTTCATTGTAAGAAATATGTCAATTGTCAGCTAATTGTTAGCTATTGTCAGACCATTGACAGTTCTGACAATATTGTAAGATCTGACAATCGTCTGTACTAAGCTTTAGCTTAATAAGCGAAATGTATGAGAAAAAAGTGAAAGCATTATGTATGTCCCCTTTCACACAAGGAAACTCAGTTTCCAGCAACTTTCAGTTTTTAAGAGAGAATTGAGCACCAAGTAAGAGGAATGAACGGTCTACGATTGGTTGGAATTGGAAATTAAAAGAAAACGTCAAAAAATCTCCAGTAACTTGTTTCCTTGTGTGATAGGGGGCTATTGAAACAAATGCCAAGAATTGCAAAATAAATCGGTAAACTTCTTCAAAATCAAAACAAAACATTGGGCAGCTGCCGAAAGGTTTTTATAAAGTGAGTTTCAAATAAATTTAACAATGAATGCGCATATAAAAAGAATAGAAACAGGCAAAAATTACACAAAACAAAATGAGCTAATTGATATCATATCTCCAAAAATTGAAAATTAAAGTATTTCAAATTTTTTTCTGCAAATATCAGCTGATATATCCTCTTGTTAACTGCATCTGATGACATTTTAATGACACTTTTAAAATTTAATGAGCCAAAAATGGGCATTTAGTTTAAAAGGTTGTTTAATTTAAAAGTTGTTGGTGAAACCAAAATATCCCTTTTTAAGGTTTAGAAGCCTGTTAAATGTTTTAAAGTCCTTCGTTAAATCGGCCAATAGACAATTATTATTCCCAGAATTGCAATCAAAATAAAATTAAATAAAAACAGAAATTAATTTTAACAAGTCATTGATAGGCAAACAAAATAAATTCCATCACCATTTTGTTTTCATAAAAAAAATTGTTTCATTCATTTGACGTATCCACAAAATTTACAAACTTTGGATAGCTGCGCTATTGGGCTTTTCCAAAAACTATCTTTGTCTTTTCTCTTTCTACTTCTGACAGTTCAAAACAACAAAAACAATAGATGTGAAATCGAACTTGATAAAATGTAAATAAATGCTCTTTTCAGTGCAATGTCGATTTTTAATATTTTCTGTGATTTTGTATATAAATAAGCCTGATAAGTTACTGAAATTGATTTATTGTAAAATTGGCCATTAAATAACCATCGTTTTATACGTTTTTATGGAAAAACAAACAAGTACTGTATTCTAAAAATATTTGGCGTTTGTGGAAAAGCTGGTGGAAAAGCCCAATTGTGGATGTGGTCTTAAAATCGAGAGTTCTGAAGGATCATGAACGCGGCCATTACCACGAAATTTATGCACATGTGAAGCTTTCATTAGATTTCTTTCCATTTTGTTTTTCCCATGTCAAATCAAAAATCTAGCTTTCTCACTTTTTTCTCATTTCTGTGAGTGCGAAAGTGAGGTAGGTAGAATTCTTTACATTCTTCACTGCACGAACATCTCATTGAATTTTTTAACTCAGTAAATAGGTATATTATAATTTTGTGCCAGTAAAAGAGAGTTATGAACAATATTAAAACAATTTAAAGTGTTATTAGAATATTTATTTTCTAAATAAAAGTTTTTTTTTACCGTTCAACAATAATTAAAAAACTGCCAATAAGATTTTTTTTAGTTTGTTTTTTTCTTATTTTGGTCCGGTCGAAGTTCAAGTGGTGCAAGCAAAAGCAGTGAAGTGAATTTTTTGAAATCAAAATTATTTTAATTCATTTCCTTTCATTCATCTAGACGGAGTGGTTACGTTTATACAATATACACTCTTTACCGCTATCTCTTATCAGATTGTATTTTGTTGTCGTTGTGGCAGCAAATTTTCATTATTTTATTTCCCATTTTATATTATTTTTTTCTTGTATCGTGCTTACTACTGTATAAAAAGAATATTGGGAGGAAAAAAAACATTTATATTGTCGGTCGGTCGTCTCGTCGATAACCATATACATAGCTGTGAGAATTGAGAACGATTTATTTTGTATAGCTAGGTACATAATATTTCGTATAGTTGAGTGCCCTTTTGCAATTACACTAATTGGAACTAAACTAATTGGATTTGTTTTGCAAAGTTTCGTACGCACCACAACAATTAAGGTAAACTGACTCGAACGATGACGTCGACTCATTGGGAAGAGTTCTATGCAAAGCATCTACCACCAGCTGACTTTGAGGATAATCGATCTCTGCTCAAGGAATTCTGCGACCGTCATAATAAATTACAAAATCGCATTGTCCTAGTCACGGTAAGTACTCTTATTTGGTAGTTAATTTCAGTTTTAAATTTCTGTTAAATCAATTTATTGCTACTCCTGCTTTTTTCTGTATGTTACTTAATATCTACAATTCCCGGTAAAAAAAACCAAATGAATTCATATCCACTGTCCAATCACCAGTGTACGTACAAAAAGGCTAGAGCCCAATCAGCAATATTTAAAGTTTTTTTTTCTACTTATAAATCGAAAAAAAATGTTGTGTTGGTAAATAATGTGATATATCAGCTTATTGGGGGAAAAAAATAAGCTATTAAATTTCGCTTTACAAGGAAATAGAATAAAAATTGTAGCTTTGCAAATACCTACATATGAAATATGAAATTAGTTTCATTTTGTAGGTGGTCGTATTAACTATTCCGAAAAGAATACAAAGGAACTGAAAAATGTGTAAGAGGAAAAATTTGTACATGCATATTGCATATTTGTTAAGTAGTATTCACGTGAAACGGTCAACGAAATAGATGGTAAGTCTTGAATTTTTTTTTCTTTATTTATATAAGTTTTTAACCGGTCTATTGTTGGATTTATGGGCTTGTAAAGTAAAGTTAAGTAATCTCGGCAATTCTACTGAAAAAGGGGACACAAATTGTATCTTTCCCCTTTAGGTATATCTACCTTTTCAAAATTATTACTACCTACCTATAATTCGCAAATGTAAGTATGGTTGAAATTAAAATGAAATTAAAAAAGGCCTGCCTTTAAGTAGTGTGAGAAGCGTTTTTTGCTTGCGAAGTACAGCCATTGGCGCTAATTAGAAACGATTCTATTTTGCTGTATTTTTTCAAATACCGATAAATGTATCTCACGGTTCGTTCTTATTATGATCTTTCTTCCTTCCTCTGTAATAAAATAATATAAGTAAGTACATTTAAATCATCCTGATATTAGAAACCGTTACGATTTTATTTTTAAAATGTGATTCTGTGGTGGTCAGCTAAATAGAAACGATTAAGTTTAAATTCAAAATAATTGAAAGTTTCGGCATTTTTTATATTAAAAGTTGAATATTTAATAGATTTTCATATAAAATGTCTATTTAAAAAAAATTTAGTACCTACCAATTTTTTGTTCTTAAAAAATGCTTACAAAGTTCCGCTGGAACGATTTTCAAAATTTGTTTTCTCATAAATTGGGAGTTATTTCAGAAATCAGATGACGTACCATTGGTTTAAAAACAATTTCAGAGGTTGTTCCATCAATTTATTTCTAAATAGGTATATTGATTTTTAACAATTTTTCAGTCTTAACTGAAAGTATATGTATGTATGTATGTATGTATGTGCAACACGGTGCTATATTGTTCATATAAATATTTACTACTCACACTTTAAAATCACAGTGCGATCGCACTTTGTTCGTTTTAATTCTACTGCAACAAGAAGGTTTTAAACATAATCTCCAATAATATTAACAACACGTATGTTTATACTTCAAAATAGCTTTTAACGGCCTTTAGTCCTACATAAATTTAATAATTTGTGTTCATCATCATGGGTTTCTCTGTTTTTTTGCGTTTATGTTTGATTTTGTTTTTGGAATTAGTGAAACTCTCCAAGGATATTTTCCGTTGTGTTTTCGCAAGCGTTTCGTTGTCTGTTTGGAGATCACAGAAAAATTTTGTTTCGCATAAGCAGCGTACTAGGCTTTATATGGAAATTGTTCGTTTCATTCAAACAAATTTGTTTTAAGTTTATTTTTTTATTTCATTCAAATATGGAAATTATCACACATTTTGCGTATGATAACGGTTTTACTATCATACACCATACCCGATTAGAAATGATCATACATGTAGCATAATTATTATACGGTTGGCACCCCTGTATGCAACACAAAGCTTTGATTATTTAAACCTTTTCTAAATTTTCAAATTTAAATTGCAAAGTTACTTCAATTCGCAATTTTATAGTTGAAATAAAAATGAAATTAAAAAAGGCTAAAACTAAGTTTTCACATGCATTGTTAGGGGCCAGTTATAGCTTTCATTGAAACTTTTAACAAAAATCAAAACAAAATTAAAATTAAACACATAGGTACACTTTATTAGACAAGAGTACGATAACTTAGGCGCCAAGGAATGATAACGGTTTTTTGTAGAACAGTTCAATACAAGCATTTTTTATTATGGGAGGGGGTCTATCTCCCTCCGTTTTGGCGGGAGGGGCAATTTCATAAAAAAAGTACTAACAGTTGGAAAGAAATATTAAAAAATAACGGTAACATTTACAATTACGTTTTATACCTTTATTTAAAGCCAATACTCTATTCTATAAGCTTGTTTTTAAATCTAGTCAAATCTATGCATGGTTTTTGAAAAAACGGGTTTTAAACTCAAAATTTGGAAAAAAGAAACATAAAAAAAAGTTAAAAGTGTAATTTTTCAAAACTATAAAATTATATATATTAATTTTTTTTGAATTTCGTTGCTCTAATTAATTTTTAATCAAAACTGAAAACTAACTAGATGATTTTATGTCTTCTAGTTCTTGAGAAAATTAAAAATTACTAAAACTTCTTTTTTGTGAGATTTTTTGTTTTTTGCTTGCTTATACATATGTAAATACAGTGCTAGCACCGAGCAGTGAGGTATGTATGGGGGGCATGCAACCCGCCTGCTTGGGTACACTATAGGATTTGGGGTAGGCGCGAGGTTGGGTGTATGCAGAAACTTTGCAATTAAAGAATCTGGATTTAAAGAAACTTTGAATTTATCCTATATATCCAATGTCAAAATCAGTTTTCTAAATATACATATACAGATAGGTACGTTGCTCAAAGTTCCTTATTTAAAATTTTCAGATATGAAAATGTAATGCAGTATAAAAAATTCACATTACCTAGATACTACTGTACGACTGCAGCAAATTTATATAACTTCTTAATATGTATGTTTGTGCCTCACATATCTACAGAATGTTACTGTAACGCTAAATGAATTGCTGTACTTTACTTACAAAGATGAACCTATCATCAACATTAATCCTCAAAATGAAATCACAGTAAATACCAAAAAATAAAAATCTCATAAAAAGTAGTTTTACTAATTTTCAATTTTCTTAAAAACTAGAAGACATAAAACCATTTGGTTTTCTGTATTCGATTTGGAATTGATATAAAAATTAACCACAAAAATCCAATTTAGCACTTCATTTCACTATTTTGAAAAAATAAATTGGTTTAAACTTTTTTTTTCATTTTTTTTATCAAAATTTTGAGTTTGCAAGCGAATTTTTCAAAGCTACTGACATAAATAATTTACCTTAAATTTATGATTAAAAACAGATCGGTATAGTATTTCATTGTAAGTATTGCCGTTATTTTTTAATAATTTTTTTTTTCATTTTAAATCATTTTAGCTAAAATTGTAGGGGCGAGATAGACCTCCTATAGTAAAAAATGCTTATTTTTGACCCCTCTACAAAAAACCGTTATCAATTTTTGGCGCCTAAGTTATCGTACTCTCCCCCTTTATTATGTAGGTATGTATTTAATAAAATTGCTAAGAAAATGTTTTTTTTTTAAATAAAAATATGAAATGTTTAATGACTTAATGACTAGCATTTTTACAAATATTGTTCAAAAATACTTTTTTAAAGACCTAATTTAATGCAAAAAGGTTACGAACATTGCAGTTATCTGCAAATCATTATTCAAAAATTCTTTAGTTGCTATAAGGTAAAAAATGTTAATCAAATCACATTTTTAATAATTTTTTTGTGAAATTTGCACATTTTTGAGGTTAAATGTGTAAACACTTACTCATATCGGAATTTTCAGAAAAACCAGAGCCACGCTTATCTTGTATGGTGTGTTGTGGAGTGGTGTGTCACTATCGCTTCAATGTATTTCATTATGAGTATTGTGGATAGCCATATTTGTATCGTGTAATGTTTTATGGTGTGTTGTGTCTGAATCAAACATTTTGTCCAATTGCGGAATTCCACGTTGTGTTGAAGATATATTTTTCTGTAAGAAAGAGAAGACAGCCAACTGAGAAACGAAAACTGTCCAGTTGTGCCATTCCACGTTGTATGTGCATTGGTAAATTGAAAAAAAAAAAACTGTCAAATACTGAGGAAAAAACTCAATTTAGCAAAATTAGAGAGAACTCTGAAATATAAACTGACCAAATATATTAAAAATATAGTGTCATAAGTGTTTCAACTTGCATTTAGACACGTGCAGTTAAATTATTCGTGTATGAAGATTTGTATTTAAATTTAAACTCTTTTTACACGTGTAATAACTTTTAAATCGTACTTTAGATGTTTCGTGGTTCAAAAGACGTTGGAAAATAGATAAAATGCCGTAACTAGTTTTCTGGAAAATATTTTTTTTCTGTTGTGGCATAGTATCAAAAAAAAACAAAAACCGTTCTTTTAGAATGTAAAAATATTTTGAAATTACTTCACCCCGGTAAAAAAGCGCCACTTTTAAAATTACATGACGTGTATTTACAACCTTTAATTTAAGTTTAAATTTGTTTACTACACGTGTACACGGGATGTGAATACATGTGTAGTTAGATACACGCTTAAAATCTAGGGCTCCTGTTTCATCACAATTAATATTAATTCTAGAATCTTTAAAAGCCAAAGAACAACAATGAATGTAATTATTTTTAAATAAAAATATAAAATCATATGTTTTATAATTATTCAATTAAAAGTTTAAGTGACGTCAACACCAAAAACGCGTTTATGAATCTGATGTTCAGCCATATCTATGAAGTTGACCAAAGTACTCAAGATCATATTTGTATACCCTTTCTAAGAAAATACAAAAAACAGACCTTATATTCAGCGTCATCACGAATTCCGAAGGACATAATCGGAAACTTCTAGGAAATAACTGCCCTTAATGGCATTTTGTATAAGATTACGATGGATTCTGGAATAATTTTTGTTTTGGTATTTTTAACAAGTTTTTGATAACGAAGCATTCGTTATAGTGCTGACTGCATAATGTGAAACTTTTCATTATATGTACATACAATACGTACTGCTCTTTGGATTTTTGTGAATAATTTATTTTTGAAAATTCATTACAATAGTTATTTCATTGCATAATTGTTACATCAATAACGTAAGTATTTTATGAATTTCCAAAATTACTGGAAAGTATGCTGAAATGTTCAATATCACACTTTGTATAGGCTACGGATAATAAAATAAGATAGGTACCTACCGCTCTCAATTTTTTATTGCGAAACGCAATTTTTGGAGTTGAGGTCACTTGAACTTATTAATTGTTTAATGTATATTCAATCGCTCCACCTAAACAGAAGTAGTTTTCTAATTTTCTTCACCTTCGTTATTATACATAATACATATTTGTTTATTTTTCAATAACAAGCTTGACTAAATAACCAATATGGCTCCTATTACAAAACCTTTTTTATTGCTAAAGAACACATTCAAAAGAAATATGGAAAGGTTGATTTTACTTTGATGAAGTCAAACTGATTGGTATGACGTAAATTGTGTCAAAAGTTTTAAAATATTTCTTTTGAATTTGTCCCTTGAACAAAACTAACATACATATACAACATTTCTATGACCTATCCTTCACCTTTATTCGTACATCATATCCACCACTGCTGTCAGAGGAGTATAATATGTACTTCCGAATCGTTTATGATCAACAATGTCAACAGTAAATTTTTTTTATTATTATATCATTTATAGTGTGACGTAATTTTTGTAAGTTTCTTTCTGGCTGTCCTTTATGGTACAACTACCCACGGAATAGCACTTGATTAATTTCACTTTTCGGCCTTGACCAAGACAGATTATCTATTCTGCGATAGCAACAACAACAACAAAACAAAATGAAGGAAAACCTTAAATGAAATCCTTCCTCCATCTAATAAGAGTGTTCATTCCTCATCGCTACTTATCATCATTCGTTTCCAGGGGGATTCTTGACACATTTCTTGATTGCTTTTGTTCACAATATTCTGGAAAAGTACGGCTTCTTTTTATGGCAGACAACAGCCAAAGGGCATTTATTTTTATTTTTTGTTCTGCAATTCTTTACAAATCAGTGTCTACCACTTTCAATTCCTTCAACTGACAAGTGGAAAATCTTCGTGGCTATGAGTGTTTTTTTTTATTACTTGTGTAGTATTATTAAAGCCAAGGAAAATTTAGCAAACCACATTCATTGACATAAATAAATGTTATGTGGTAAGTCTTCTCTGTGGAGTGAACTATAAATAGGTAATAACGACTTCGTTGTCATTTGTCCCTGACCTGATGGTGAATTTCAAGGTCAAAACACTCCAATCATAATCTTGTACTCGAATGTACGAATCCGCAGAGTCTAATGCAATAATTTCCATTGTGCTTTGAAGCTCTAGAGACTTAATTATATCCATCCTGGTGAACATTTTTATAAGATGTCTCAACAATATTATATTCCTTTCAACTGGAGCGTTGGCAGATTTACCCACGGGTCAACACGCTATAACCATCCTATATTCTTAGTACCTATTATTTGAAAAGAATATATTGGTCTTATCTTACAAGCGCAATATGAGCTTGTTAAGAGAAAATCTGACGATAGCAGTTCCACGATTTGATAATAAAAATCAATTCACTTCAAGAAAATCATGGCAGTGAGTGAATCTTTAATAATCTCTAAATAAGGATCAAGTGATTCGACCACGACGTGTCCATATAAATTCTTTCTTTTTTTTCCAAATTTAAGTTGTTTTGTGTAATTTTCTTTAGGTGTGGGAAGTTTTATTAAGGTTTTTATTAAATTAATAACCGGTTAAATGGTCCAATTTTTATGGATCTTTGCGTTAGTTAGTTTGTAGAAATGGAGGGGACCTACAATTTTCTCCCGAAAAGAAGTAAGGTGTGAGGCAATTTATCATTACAAGAAATATTCTTGGAGAATTTGTTACTTCCAAGAGGCAGTGGCATAGGTTGACCTCTCAGACGTCGGGTATAACAGTTCTGCGTAATAACCATTTTAGCAAGGGTAAATGATTTACATATGTGTGTTTAAAAAACAGCATAAATGATTTGAATTCGTTTTTTCCCGACAATCCTAAATCAATTCCTAACTAAGCATTATTTTACTGAAGTTCAGCAAACGAATCTCCTAATCATTCCTTGTATTTTGGATAAGTATTTTAATTAAAGCAGCCCTTTTATTCACTTTCTGGACAGCATTTAGTTTATTGCAGCTCCTGATACATGCTTTGTTTACCCTATGACTTCCCACCTCGTTCTTCTTCTTCATTACAACCAACGTCTGTATGAACTGTGCTTGTGTTTTACTTCTAGACCTGGTTTTTCTTGTATCTCATCAAAGGGACATTCTTTATTTAATCAAATAAGACAAAATTACAAGTAACTCCAAGAATAACCAAATAATGCAGATTGCTTAGCCTTTCAAAGCAACAAATTGAAAGGCATTCCAGTTCGTCTATGTGGGCAGTTTTATAACTTTTGATGTAAAAACGACGAAATAAGAAAACTTTGTACCTCACTTGCGAGTCCTTTTTGTTCTCCAGAAAATGATTGCTATGCAACATGGAAAGTTTATTACTACGTATCAAATAAAAATCCATGTCTGCTTTGTATTCTTCAGATTCATTAGCTACCCGATTGTGCTATGTGTACCCGTTAAATGCAAATAACATTAGATGGGTCATACAAAAATAATAAAGCGAACAAGTGCTTTATTTTGTAGCACAATTTAAGTATCTTTTCATGAACCTAATTGAATAGATGAAAACAAAAATAATAACGACATACATTTTTTCCAACTACAATCCTAACCTCCAGCCCTTCATACATATATGTATATTAATTCTTACCAGGCCCTAATATTATAATACAAAACTTTAATATTCTCATTTTGCATTTTGTATTTGCAGTCTGGCGGCACCACTGTCCCTCTAGAACATAACACCGTTCGTTTTGTGGACAATTTTAGTGCGGGGACACGTGGCTCCTCGTCGGCGGAATATTTCCTCGATCATGAATACGCTGTAATTTTTATGTATCGTCAAAAGTCACTGGAGCCTTTTACGCGTCACTTCACCGGTCAGCAGTTTTTCGATATGCTAGACATCACGGACGATGCACGAGGCACTGCGATAACTGTGAAACCCGACTCCGTAGATGTCTTCGCACCAATCCTGGCCAAGTACAAAAATGCCCGCGAATCGCAAATGATTTTGTACGTTAGTTTTACGAGTGTAGTTGATTATATGTGGCTGTTACGAGCTGCATGCGAGTGCCTAGCAGCTTTCGAACAAAGGGCGGTGCTCTTCCTAGCGGCAGCTGTATCTGACTTTTACATTCCACAAGATAAAATGGTAAGTTTCATCAAAGTGAAAATTGTGGGTGCCCTGGGAGGGGCAAATAACAGGGTATGAGTCTAAATAATTTAATCAATATTTATGTTTTGCATTGTTTTATGTGGTTGACAAGGAGGGTGGGGAAGGAGGAGGTAGTGTGCAAAAGGAAGTTGTATCGCCCCGTTTTCGTTCGTTGTCATCTTTGTCGTTGTGGTTGCATGTGCAGTTGAGTTGAATTATCTGCCATGTGCAGATATGATTTATTTAATAGCCATAGTCAATCTGCTTCATGAATTCTCCTTGAGGCACCGGATGCAATCCAACCACCCGCTTTCTCAACCATGATATGTACATTATGTATATACAAACCGTCATGTTGTCCGTGCATGAAAACATTCTCAAATGAGAAACGATGTGAATGTGGATGAATAGTTTTATGTCCTTGGTGTCAATTTAAAGCGAAAATGATTTGTTGAATTGGAGTTGTTGTTTAACTGGGAGGCACATCTCCTCCTCTTGTTTATGGAAGTGGTGTCATCATCTAAACGTTGGTGTTATTTTAACACGCAATTAGTTGGAGCTCATAAATCAGTATTCTGTTTTATTAACACTTATCTACATCCCCCCCACCTCCACATGTATACGTTAAGCTAATGATGAGAAAAGCTTTTGTTATGTTGCGATGAATAAATCGTAAAATTGTTATAAAAGCTGTTTGGATATTGAATAGGTTCTTCGAAAGAACACATCAATATCTAATTAAGAAATCCATTTCGACAAGGTTTTAATTAAGCCGTATTTTTCCTTAAAACAACAACAAAAAAGAATGTTTTATGGGAATTTTTGCAGAAAATTGATGATACTCTTCTCAATATTGACTGGAATACATAAAAAATATCCTACTGTTTACCAATCGATATTTTTAGTTATATGTATGTACATAGTTATAGAGAATCATACAAAATTAATTAACTTTGTCATAAATAGCAATGTGAATGAAGTGAGGAGAAACTTTTTGAAGCTCTGACGAACTGAGAGGATTTATTATTTACAACTTTTTAGTTTATGTTTTTTTTGTTGTTGTGTGGGTGTGGCAGTTTAGTTGTTTGTTTCTGAAAGAATAATTATGAACACTTTTTTGTTCATTGTTGTTGAGAAGTTTCTCTTACTTTTGTTCTGAAAATAGTTTTTCTTTCTTTGGAATGTGAGTTAGTTTAAGGTTATATTAATGACACTCTTAAATAGTGAGAAAAGCAGTTAGAGAAATATAGTCAATTTTTGAACGTAGATTATTTTTGCATACAAGAAAGAGGTTTACCAGCTCATATACCTGTCCACTGCATGTTCGGAAGTCCCTGTTTATTTGTCACAGTCAAAATTCATTTTAAAGAAAAATTTTCATTGATTCAATATTCTTCCTTCAATCTTTTTATGGGATTCTGAACCAAAATTACCAAGTACATAAAATGTGCAAATTAAAAGTTATAAAGATCCATGGGCACTGTTTTAGTTATTTGATTTCTATTGACTTTATAATTGGTTCAGTTACTTCATTCCTAATAATAATTGGAAAAGAAAGAGATTGAAAGTGTTTTATTCGCTTCAGTCAGTAAATAAAACAAAGTTATGCTATTAAATCTAGAAGAGTTTTAGCAACGACTATTAATTAACTTGTGAGTAATTATTATCAAAGAATATCGATAAGTATAGACAGGGGTGGGCGATCTATTGGTTTCTTTTAAAAAAAGGCTGTAAAAAAACATTGTTCAATATTTTTTCAAAAAAAAGAGTAAACCTTCCGATTAATGATGGAATATATATTTAAATTATTTCTTCAGCTTGCTTTTAGCAGTAGGCCATCCTGTCAACCCAATTATTTAATACATTTTTCCGCCCTAATTTTACGAATAACTTGACCAATATTTATCTAAAGTGCCGGATGCGGGATGGCTGTGGATTATTCTCATAGCATCAATATTCAATGACAAAATTGATTGATTACACGATTATTGAACTTATTTTGCAATAAATAGAAGTAGACCCATCTTGTTGGAACCATTATAGCTCGCCCAAGTCCAAATCGCCAACCTCTGGTCATAAAAAACTGTTATTATGTGTAGGTAACGCTCTTTATTGACTAACATTTCTTCCATCGTCATCGTCCTGCAAGGAAAGTGAACTTATAATGCCGGCACTCTAAAAACCACACAACAGCTACAATATTCTCCGTTAAGCACAGGACGGAGACTTATCAATCAGCAAACCAGTCGCATGCACTTTTCTTCACAAAAATTACGTACTGCAGCTGAAGTTGGTGCTTTATTTGGACTATTATTTCTTTTCAAAATTCGCCAGTTTCGACAACACATTACAACGACAGCATTGGAAGTAACTTTGCAATAGGGGTATTCACGATCCGATGCAACTGGTCTTGTATCATTGCAAAAATGCAAAAGTGTAGAATTAATATACCCTAACCCCATTGTAAAAAAAAACTTTGCACTTTTGCAATGATACAAGACTAGTTTGCATCGGATCGTGAATACCCCTAATAATTTTCAACGTCGTTCAGGCATAAATCGTTTTTTTTTCGTACAGTGGAAATATACTACTGGGGCCCAACTATGTAACTCGATTCTAAAAGTGTTCGAATTCGCAAAATCTCAGCTCGCTAATTCTTTAGCAAGCGCATATAAACGGAAATAGAACAGCGCTAGTTGAAGATCCTGTGGCAAAAAGTCGAAAGCACCAAAATTTGATCCCACTTTCATACATATTACCACTTAAATTAAGCATTGAAAACAACTTTCGAATGGATTCGAAAGTAGAAGCAAGTTACATAGTAGGGCCCCTGACTGTTTGTATGAAATTCCCCACTACGATAGAATCTGTGATAATTTTTTTCGGGATTCGTAACAAGTTTCCGATTACGATGGAATTCGTGATAAGGCTGATTATTGTACGTTACACGGCGAAACAAAATAAAATTATTATTTTACAAAAATCTAACGACACGACACGTGTTGATGAACACGTCGTTGAATGTGAGCGCCCCTTATTAAACTTGTTTTCACGTAATTTGTTCGGTCTTCTTGTGTTTATCTCGCTCGTCATCGCGTTTATTGTGTAATGAATGTATTGGCCCCGCTCTCCCGCGCCGATTATTAGATTATATAATTGGAACAGTTAACAGCTACCAGGTATTCCAGAATATTTATTTATTTTAAACAATACCCATTTTTACATTTGGTAATTTCTTTCACGTTCTAAGATAGACACTAAAATAAAAAGGTTCACAATATTTTCTCAGTGATTTAAAATAGTTTTTTAAAGATTTTTTCATGCGAAGTTTAAATTTTAATTTTCGGAAATTAAACAAAAATTCTTAATCTGGTGTTCTTTTCTTTTTATTTGCTGAATTCACAGTTAAAATTGCAGCATTTTTTCCAATTTGTTGGTCATTTTTCCTAAATCATTTCGGCAGTAATTTCCGAGAGCTCCTTATTCTAAATCCTCAATTATGGATAACCGAAACAACAAATTTTGGATATCCATTATATAAATTAATTAATGTGCCTCATGCAGTTAATGAATATTTGCAAACTTTAAAGTCAGTCAAAGAGCAAGCCACGTTTTTTGCAAGTTATAATTGAAGTTTATGTAGTAGCCCGAGGCGTAATAGTTAGTGCGTAGGACTGTTACGCCGAAGGTCTTGGGTTCGATTCCCAGCCTCTATGGCACTTTAAAACAAAAAAATTTCACGGGCTACTGCCTCTAGCGAGGAATTATCTCTTATCATGAAAGTTCTTCTCATCTTAGGCGTTCGGATTCGGCAGAAAATTGTAGGTCCCCTCGATTCCTGCCAATAACACGTACACAGGAATTGTTTTTAGAGTTGTAAGTCACCAGGTCCTGCTTCTACACGAGCTGTCCCCTCCACCCAATTTATTTATTATCAAAGTTTTTATAATTAATGTTCGTTGCCATAATGGTTAATACGTGGATAGCTGTCTTCAACTGAATCTATTTATCCTTATATCTATTATAAGTTATATTAGCGCGTTGAGTTTTAGTCGTTTGCTAAACTCAAGCTTTGATAAATTACGGTTTAAGATCTATTGGATCAATGAATATTCCATTCTGTATACTTACATATATAAAAATAGAAGTTTATTGAATTATTCCACCTCAAATCCTAAAAATTAAAATAAAATGTCACAAAATTCAATTAAACCTACTGTTACTATGACTATAAATAGGATCCCTTATTTATTTGTGTAGATATTTTTAAAATTTGAACGACCCATTTGATTAGTCAAAAGCAAATGTCGTACTCGAATACAATTGTAATAGTTCAATTGAATATGTAGTTCAATCTGTCTTTTCAATTCAATTTTCAATTTCAATTTTGCTCTTTACATAATACTAAAGACTTGCTTAATAGTTTCTTTGCTAATGATAAATAGACCCATTTGCCATTTACATATCCCAAACATTATTACTTGTTCTTGACCTTTTGCTTAATAGGTACTGAAAATGCTTGTGGTTGATTTCCTCTGAGACCTTTCTCAAACGAAAAAAAAATTAATTACAAAGTCATTCTTGTCTACTTTCATTGTTCCATAATAAAGCATTGGCATTCGAATGTCCATGTCACAGCCACTGCTTGAACCCAATTTAATCTAATCTCCATAATGCATAAAATACTGTCACCCATTTTTCACTTGTCTTGAACTTTTCGAATGCCCTCGAAGCAAAAGAGCAGGGTCAGAGTGTAAAGTTTTCTTTGCCTCCTGTTCCGTCTCATTCCTATGAATCAACTAAGAGCCGATGTCTTACAAATATACATAAATAAATATTCAATATCAATGAACTTGAACACGGTTTTTATTATGACAAAATCTTATCCTTCTTAAGACTGTTGTTTTTGTCTCTACAACCTCCTCTATTTCGTTTCTTTTTTACTTTTTTTAAATAAACAATTCAATTACCGTATAGAGGAGGCTAAAGCCTTGAGGGTGCGTTATTGTCTATTGTCACCAAAAGTTTGGTTTCCATAAATTTAAGAGCATTATTTTTTTTTCAAGGGGGTTGTGTGTGGTGGTGTGTTGTTTTGTGAAGAAAGTCTTTCTTTTTCTTTTTGCTCCATTTGTATTTTTTTCAAGTTTGAGATAAAATTAGATATCGATTTGTAAGGTTTTATAGTTAAAGGAGGTGATATTATGAAGTAAGATAATATTTGTCTCTTGGGTTTAGTTGGATAATATGTATTTCTTCTTCATTGTTAGCTTAAGAGGATAAAACATATATATGTGTCTATATTTGTTATTTACTGTTTTTTATTTCAGCCAACTCATAAAATGCAGTCGGGACAGGGAGCGCCAACAATATCCCTGCAATTGGTGCCAAAAATGCTTGCACCATTGGCTAACTTATGGGTGCCACATGCCTTTGTGGTTTCCTTTAAACTCGAGACTGACGAGAATCTATTGATAGCCAAGTCGCGAGATAGTCTTAACAAATATAAACATAAAGTACGTTTGTTTAATATTATTTATTTAGAGACTTCTTTATATATTAATTTCTTTTTATCTTGAAAATAACCAGCTAGTTATTGCCAATATACTACAAACGCGTAAGCATCGTGTAGTATTTGTAACACCAACCACATCCTATGAAGTGCATTTAACACGCGAACAAGGTTTAGCCGGACTGGAAATCGAAGAACCAATTGTGGCTGATGTTGTAAGTATAAAGTATAACGTTTTATGTCGGGACTTTAATCATACCACTCCCTTAATAAAAAAAAAAATTTGCTATTCTTTCTATTTCTATTCGTTTAAGGCCCGGTGCACACATGCGTTTTTTTGACGCCGCGGTGACGCAGCGTCACCGCCTTTGCGTCTTACAGTACTCACAAATAAATTGAGTAGTGCACACACACGTGCGGTGACGCTGCGTCATCGCGCGTCATTCTTGCGGGAAAAAAACACTCGCAGGTCTCCGCGAGACCGCTGCATCACCGCAGACGCTTTTGCGTGTTTCAGTACATTGTATTGTTATGGAGCAGTGCACACATGCGTCATTTTGACGCAAATTTAATTTGGAAGAAAGATTTCAAACATGGAAGAATTTGATATCGAATTATTTATCGGTGAAATAAAAAAGTGTCCAGAAATATAGAATATTGCTTCCAAGCCATACCATGACCGGCAAAAGAAAAGATATATAAAATACGCCTTTTGTTAGCCAATGATTAACAAAAGGATGTACCCAATAACGTCCTTTCTTTTTAAGATCATAGTTTTTATCCACTAGTTAAGCGAAAATTACTCGTTTCTTTTTATAAACCTCTATTGCTGCAAGCAAATCGTGATTTGCAGATTGAGTCCAGCGAGAAAAACCCTTATGTGTGCACTGAACGATTGCGGCACCGCAGTGGCACCGCTGCGTCACCGCGGTGTCAAAAAAACGCATGTGTGCACCTGTGCACCGGGCCTAAGTTTAACAAATTTGACTTGGTCTGATGAAATGGTCTGTTGATGACACGGCAGTCGCTTTAGTGTCTATCGGCTTTACATGATTCAGCCACATCATTCGCTGGACTTACCACTAAATTGACGCGGAAATAATATTCAGGTTAACCAATACTAAGAGTAGATATGTATATATGAAGCATTCAGAATAACAATAGAATGAGTCCACCTTATTTGGTGGCGCGACAGGTCATGTGGAACCTTAATCTAGTGACTTAAAGTTGTATGCGTGTCTGCAACATTGTCTGGGACCAGCAGTTTATTCTCGATTCCGAATGGCAAAACTCTTGTAGGATTTATAAATTCCTCGCAACAGGCTGTTCCCGAGAAAAAAACATCATTTTTTAGATGACTCAGGCTGGGATTCGATTCCTTTATTTTAACCAAACCAAGCACAATTGGACACATTCCATTATTTTTCTGAACACCTCATATAAAAGTTTATGAAAAAATTATTTAAATGTATATACAAAAGATGCATTTTGGAGTATATTTTTTTTTAATTTTGATGCGGTGTGAAGTGAGGTTTTTATATGATAGTTTTCGGGGCTGTCAGAAGACAGTCACAGACAAAGGTGTGTTTTGAACATTCAATTGCAATAAGAATAGAATTGAAAATTTCATATTTCCACCGTTTCCGGAGACAAGCTAACCTCCAAAAAAGTCATTGTTGAGTTTTTATAGATTTTAGTATCGTGCCTAGAATTACACTCTTCTCTCATTTCAACTAGTTGAAACCAGATACCCCAAACCTGACTGTTTTTCCACCAAATAGTTAACTTAAACCGTACCGTTAGATTAAACCGTACCTCTAAGGTCAAACTTTACCCATACAAATTTTTATTGGAACTTTGAACTTTTAACGTTTTAGATATTTTATTTCTTTTTAATATTAGAGCAGCTATTTAAATAAATAAATAATTTTCATGAAATCTATGTAAAATAAACTGCACTTAGAAAAAATTGCGTATTGACAAAGGCCGTTAAAAGCTATTTTGAATCAATTAATCAACAAAGTCCATTAAAATAGTGCTAAGTCTTCTACTTGGCTGATGTATTTCAGTAGTATAGTATATAGAATTTGTTTTATTTAAAAAAACCTTCTTAAATAATTTTTTGTAAATTTGATTAGATTTAGATTAGATTTTTATTAAAAAAAAAAAAAAAAAATTAATTTTACATTGAAATTATTTATCATTTTGAATAAATTAAAACTTTGTAATTTATGCCGGCAGCCTGAGTGACTATTAAATTATGAATTAATTTTATATTTAACAATTAAATTCTTTAACAAAAGAAATTATACTATAAAAAAATATATATTTGTACATATTTGAATAATATGGGCTAGTTATAATCATTGTATATAAAATCTATAGTAATATCATGAAGAGGAGTGACGGTAGCGACATCTTAAGGACATATTATGTTCGACTTCTTTGTGGAGTGTTGGTTGGAATCCCGAATATTCACAAAACGAGAAACGTAATAATAAAATAAGAACGGGAACGCTGTATACTAAATTTATGAGAGTGCCAGGAAGTGAAAAAACGTAATAAAAAACCATAACCTTGACAAATTGGCAGAGCATCGGAAAAAAATTTGCTATATGTAGGTATGCACGTTTGTAGTAGTTATTTTTATTCATAATAATTGTAAAGGTCCCCTCGTAGTTGATTTGGTGGGCTGATAAATTTTGTTCTAATAATCGGATCATTAAGGTTGAGGCCTTAAAATTTAGGTAGAATGTCGGGTTACGGAGGAACATAAAAGTATGTGTGAAAAAATGTAATTAATTTAAAATTTAATTGAAACACAAATTTAATTAAACAAAATATTTTCATGGACGTGTACTTGACCCTTTTAAGAATACTTATTATGTTTGCAGAATTTAAATAATAGATTCTTCTCGCTCTTACTTCTTATTCCCTACACTTAGCTAAGTCTCAATAGTCTAATTTGTGGCGATCTCAGAAACGCGTACGAACATATGTTCGACTAAAAAATATGTGTTCTTGATAGTACTATATAGATTTTATATATTATATACAATGGTTATAATATATTTGAAATTTTTTTATCTGCTTTCAATAATTTAAAATACCACAATTAAAATAAAACGTAAAAAGATTACAAACCGCATAGAAATTCGAATGAGAAAAGTCTTGACTCTGATACACTTCACAAGAAACAATCTTCGCTTTCCATAAAATGAGTCAGCTATCGTATCATACGGATATGGTTTGGTTTCGTCTTGCTTATCTCGTTTTTTTGGTTGTTTTGTTTTATGTATTATTTTCGCATTTTGTTGTTTCAGCATTATTGGGCTTTATTGTGAGTTTCAACCGAAAAAAATTTCAGCTTAAAATTTTTTGTTCCCCCGGAATTTTAAAAGCTATTGTTTGCTATTTCGTTCGCCTACTAAAAATAAGTGAACATTTAGGCTGTCAATTTCATAAAATTCCGCCCGAAAAGAATGTTCGCAGTAAGGGGAATTTTTTTAAGACAAAATTTCGGGTGAAACTCGCAATAGGCGAAAAGTGAAATATCAAATTTTCCGGGTGGAATGTTGTTCGGGCGAAACTTACAATAAGGCTGAATATGTTCTTCAATTATTTGGTTAATAATTCTTTCGAAAAAAATATTTAGGGTTTGTTTCACAATGTCTGAGCAAATATCTGATTAATTATCCGTCACTTTAACTATCTGAAAGTTAAATCCTCCCATTAAGAAACTTTGGAAACAAATAAGTGTTTTAACGGTCGCATTGACGGATTTGAATGTTTTAATTGTGAGTTTAATTTACTAATCAGCACATCATCTGGCCAGTAAAATACTCAGAACTTTAATTGCTTTATATTATGAAACGTAAATTAGGTTCTTAATTAACGAATAAATTCCATGTTGCCGAATTGGAATTTATCAGTTTTTATTTCTTCCAATTTCAATTACCACCCCATCGCTTGTTTCATTTTCTTAAATTAAAATTCCACAAAAATTGGCGTTGCGTCCCGGTGATCTCAGTTAGACTGATCAGTTGACAGTTGACTATTGAAGACTTGTCAATAGGCAGTTTTAGTTAAGTTCAGTTCATCTTACATAGATTTCATGACAAATATCTAGTGTTTACTATATAATGAACTAATATAGTTTTATTTTTGAAGAGAGTGCTTTTCAGAAGAAAATTCATCATAATTTAGGTTTTTTTTCCTCTTATTGATTTAAAAACATTACAAATTGAATTTGTATTCATTTTAATATTTTTAAATAGTTTTTATATGTAGGAGTTTGAAGTTTGCCGCACACGTTTACAATCACATTGAAGATAAATAAACACACTCCAAAACCATAAATTCTAATGAAAACAAAATGCTAAATAAACCCTTAACGCCATACAGATTAAAACTTAGTTCGGGATGTATTTAAATTGAATTTAAATAATTTAGATTTTAGTTTTAATCTGGATGTATCGAGTGAATAAAATGGTCGTTAGTGAGATAACCCATGCCCAAATAACTAATTGTTATTTTAACAAAAATGCAAAGTGATTAAAAAGACAGACAAAGAATTGAAAAACAAGAAGGAAATACCTATGGTATTACGAAGTAAATAGAAATAATTGTAAGAAAAGCAAAACAACAAAATAAGAAAATAAGAAATAAAACAAAACAAAACAATAATTCTCTTAAATACAGTGTATGCATACATATGTACATACATAGTAAAATGGAACTTGGTTCAAACCAATGATTATTTTTTAAGGTTGCAAAAGCGTCCAAAAGAATTCAACTGAATTTGCTGATGGTTCGATAGAATTTTAAGCTTAAAATTTAAAATCTATTTATATAATATTCAATATACTAAGATTTTCCTTTACGGGAAAATAAATTTTTCGTTTACTTACCAGATTTATATGAATATGTTGAATGTGACATTTGAATTTGTCTCTTGAACATAAAACGAAATCACAAGTGAAATTTGGTTTTCAATAAACCCATTAACCAAGAAAATGGTTTTTTGAAAAAAAGTTGACATATGGAATTTTGATTTATCATTACAAAAATTCCACAACTAAAACATTGTAGTTCTTGTGATTAATTGAGCTTAAAACAAGCCCGGTGTATTCCACATTCAAAGTTATTTATTCTTTAATATATATTTTATATTCTTCAATATATTTTATTCTTCTACTTTTAAGGTTCAAAAACATAACGAATTCATTGCCTCAACTAGTCGACAATGACCAATGTCGATGCGTCAGAGGCGTACCATCCAAGTTGATTGTCGCGTAACTACTCCTCACTTTTGCCGTCTACTAAATCCAGGTCATGGTATGGGTCGTAAGTACTAAACCTAAGTTATTTATAAATAAAAAAACAAAAATCAAAACAAGAAATGGCTTCCCACATTTTAAACAACAAAAAAAATGTGATGACTACAAGAAAAAGTGTGGTGAAAAGAAAACTAAGCCTGAAGGAATCAAAAATCATAAACATGTTTTGATATCTGCTATGATTAAACATCACAAATCTTCAACAACAATAATATAATATTTTTTTTTTTTTATTAAAGTCAAATAAGTCTTTTTTTTTTGCTATAATAACAATGGATATAAAGGGTATATGTAGTTTTACATAAAAACATAATAATTATAACAATAATAATAATACATAAATCTATTAATAAAAAAAATTAATAATAATATTATTAGGTAATATAAATAATAATATTTTAGACCAATTTCGATTAAAACAAATTTTTAATTTTAATAAATCGCCAAAAGTAAAAGTCAAAGAAAAAAATAGCGAGTAAAATGAAACGATCAAATCTTTAAGAAAACTATTTAAAATAAAAAAACACCAAAAGATTTACAATATTTTTGAATATATTATAATATTAGAAAAAAAAAGACTATACAAACTTTTACCCCGCTATTTATATTTAACGACTCAGTGATTTCAAATTGAAAGAAAAACTAACGTTTGATATTGGAAAATTTACATAATTATTATAAATAATACATAAAAATGAGGCAGACGGCAAAGCCATGTATTAAAGATTTATGTAAAAATATCAAATGTAAAACATGAAATGAGAATTAATAAATCATATATCTATCATCTATCTACATAAAAATCTGAGTCGATATTTTGTTTGATATTATGAAATAAATAGGATTATTTTTTGTAAATATTATTTGCTATTTAAATTAATTTATTGAAGCTACCTTACAACCAATTGTGTAATATGATTCATACTTTATTATTTTTTATGGAATTAACTAATGAAATGTGTTAAAACAGCAGTTTAAAGTACTATACTTTAGTTTATTACCGATGTCGTTGTGTCATTTTATAAAATTTCATTTCATAATTGTTTTAAGGTTCTGTGAAAGAATTGTTAGCGTAGGGGTAGCAGTAAAAGTTTAATGGCTAAATCACAATCACGCGTTAAGTTGGTCGGGCTTTTGACAAGCCTTATATACGACTTTACGATATCATGTGTCGTAAAGCACGACCTTAGAATTTGCAAAACGAAATGTAGCTTCAAACCTCGGGCTTTGAGATGTTATCAATATGATAGAATAAAAGTTCTGTTTCCTTAAAATAACACTGCACAGATTTTTCGCAAATAATAAGTAAGCAAAAATGTCTCTATTTTTTTATGATTTTATGTAGGTACTAACAAGAATTGAATAAAATTAGCTTCGCTAATGAAAGTATGTATTTACTAATGTCGTTTTCCATCGATTTGTTTCTTTTTGATTTCAATAGAATATGAAACAACCGTTGTGTTATCTTTTTTAGGGAATGATGATGAGAGTGTGTTTTTACTTCCCAAATGTGGTTTTGAAACCGAAGACCATGAATTGAGAGAGAAGATAATGAGTACAAATAAAACCTTGATTTTTATATTTTAATATTATATTTATTTTTTATTGGGGTTCAGCGCCCATTGCTGCCTCCGTTTCTGTTCCCTTAATATAAATTCTTGTCGTTGTATACAGGAAGCCCTCTCCAGGAAGGCCCGCTTCGCTGCTCCGGTACTGAGGGATGCTAACCGATACAGGGACCCAAGTTCCTGCCGGGCCCGCACCTTCCTTCCCGCTCGGTGTCGTCTCTTGGGCGTTGATTCGGGTGTGGGTTCCCTTGCCTTCGGTGTTGGGGGTTCCCTGGGTCTGGGCCCTGCGGTCTGATCGCGTTGTAAGTGATCTTTTAATTGGAGGGCGATCCTCCGCCGGTACTCATCGAGTGAAATTCTTTTTGGGGGAAACGTGGCATTCGGCGAAACCTTGATGGGGATAGAGTTACTCATACTACGTATGAGGGGGAACGGAGTTAGAAATTTCAGAACTAAAGAACCCTACCTCGCGGTACGAATTCCATCTTGTTTATCCGGCTGTGGCCGCCGAGACAGAACAGAACAGAACCCCATGCTACCAGATGCTGAAATTTAAAAATGTTAGTTTACCTTTTTTCTGCTGCTGGGAATTATAATATTATATAAAAACACAACTTTAATAGCTTGGGCACTTTAAGGAAAAAAACTTTATTCTCACGCTAGATTTGGCACTAGTGAAAAAGACAATTTCTTTTAATTTTATTACTTAGCTATTTATACCTTAAATTCTATCCCTACTTAACTATAAAATTATGAAACTATATAATTGTTTATTTGACAATTCTACAATTATGAAATTTCACAATTGTTTCTTTTTGGGTTACCAACATATTATATTCATATTTCATTGGAACGCTAGATGAGCATTTTCCAAACTAAACCTATGTATGTTGTTGCTGATGTTGCACCTTTTGCTGGCCCAGTTGGGATTCCCTTCCGAAATTGACACAATGCTAAGCATTTTTAACTTTGAAAACTAATTCGAGGAATGACTTTATGTTTTTAATAGACGTGTGAAAACACTTTCAAAATATCTTTCCAGTTAGTTGTTAGTTGGCTACGTTCTGTTACTCTCGCATCTATGAAATTAGTCAGGAAACGATGAAAATTAAAACAAATCATATGAGTTTTGTTCCATTTTTCAACGTTTCGCGAAAAATTTTATCGATACGAGAGTTCTGTTATACTGAAGAGAAAAATGAATAATTAAGTGCGTTTGTTTTTTTCAACACAAAATATAAGAAGTGAGAATTCGGCATTTGAGGTACGAAAACCGAAGTAAATTCACTCTTCGGAACCAAACAAAAATTGCCTAAATCAAAAAAGTCTAACTAAACAAGGGTACTTCCAAATCAGCTGTTTAGCCTGAAAACAATTTTTTTAGGAATTTTAAAATTAAATAAAAAAAAAACAAACAAAATTTTAATTATTTGATTGTTTTTAATTTTATCCAATTAATAAAATCTTATCTAAATAAAATTTGTACTGGAATAATTAAAAATATGCAAATTAATTTCCAAGAATCCATAATAATCAATTCAATTTGGATGTTGAACCCCAACTAAACAAACGTACATGGGCAAAACAATTTTTCTTACTGCAGCTTTGATATCTGCATTTAATATCTATTTAAGTCACTCAGACAAAAATATTTTCATAGTTTTTCTTATTAATTAAATGATTACCAATAGTTTAATTAGTCTGAATAGTTGATATAATGTTTGATGAAAGATTAACTTTCATTTTCTGTGAAAGAGGAGAGTTCTTAAAAGCAGCACCCGCATAAGTAGAGCAAGAAGGAGGAGTTGCACTTTAAGTTAGAGAGAAAGGGATGAATGTTATTAATGTTGGGATATCTACCAATCTGAAATGCGCGCTACGGTCGGGTCTAGGTGGTGGGTTAAATTGAACTGGAACTAGCACGATTATTATGTTTAAAGCGGCGAAACTCCACACCATTGAAGGAAGTAATATAAGATCCAGGGGAGAAAAACATTCAGTCATATTTCTTGGGTAGGTACACGATAAAAGTGAAGTAACCCTTCGAAGGTGAACTTTTCTTGATACGTATGGATTTTTTTTTGGTTAGGATTTGTTAAATTGTGAAGAAATATTTTTTGCTGAACGATATGTTTCTTCGCGTAACCAGTAACCAAGCCGTTTAAATTTAGATTTTTTAATGCAAATGAAATTTCTTTTAAACTTTTACCTAACCCAGATTTAAAAGATAGTAGATTGGTGCAGGGGTTATTAATACCAGAAATTTTGTTATTCAGTTCCGTAAAGTTTGATTTCACAACACGAGAAAGGTCTAAACTATATGTGTGTAAATCTTCAAAGCATTTTGTAAGCTCGTCAATTTTTTATGTTTCACTGCATATGTACACTTATTATTGTTTTCATTCAGAGGAGACGATGTGAGTGAATCATTATTGCATTTAATGGCCAAGAGAATATGGAACAAGTAACCTTCCCTACATTCGTCACAATAAAACACAAATCTTCATTCATATAGATTAGTGATCGTTAACTTAGCCCAATACAAGTCGGGTGGAATGGCATACGACCGAGACCAGCATAAGAAGTTGAGAGCTGGCCATGGTTATTTTTGTCCTAGTTGAAGTTGAAATATTCCTTTGAATATGATAATTACAACTCTAAGCTTGTTCCTTGACCTAACTAGTTTTCTCAGTTATTGAATTTCCTCTAGTCAGCATGGCAGTTATTAGGAACATTATGTCCTTGGCTCTCTTCCTATCGTCAGTTTGATAATGCTGTTCTTATGGCATTTGGATCAAATCCTTGATAAGGTAGTAAATCACTACAATGTTTTAAGAGGTCTGTCTTCAACCCTGAGATTAACATCCAAATGAAGGCAGCCTCCTGATCTTGAGTTGCCATGTCAATGTCAGCTAGACACAAGCTTTTCTTCTGATGCTCCATGACATTAAGCTGATTCTCAAAAGCTTTTTCCATCTCTGTTTCCTCAGTCATGTCTGGTGTCAAATTTAAAAATTTGTTATCAAATTAATCTAAGATAGATTGTAAAGAAGAATCTGAATTTTTAGTCTCTCACTACTTCTTGCGCTGAAAAATATCTTTTTGCTCAGTAGTAGACATGGGTGTGTTAGGTATTATTGTTTCAACCCAGATAAAAATCCTTAAGATATTTATCGTATTTATCGTTGGTTAGTTTGCAGAAAAATCCGTGGGATATTTCTGAGCTGAAAAATTAAATAATAATAAGTTAAGACCACCCTTTGTAATATTAGACTGACACTTTATTGGTAATTTCTTACTCTATTTATACTTTACATTTAATTTCTTAACCTACTTATTAGTACTTATTATTACTTACATACATTTAATTTCTTAACCTACATTTAATTTCTTATTATTAGTTATTTATTATTGCTTAATTACGTTACATTTTATTCTTCAAATTTCTTAACCTACTTAATTAAATTATTATTATATGCTGACTACTCATAGTTCGAGTCAACCCAATAATGCATGTCAGCTTGAATACGCTGCATTAGGTTCATTGCACAGTATATCGTGAATACACTGCATTGGTCAGCACAGTATATCTTGAATATACCGCATTGTGTTGTTATTGTTTGTTTACATCGTTTGTTTACGTTATTTATTATTTGTTTACATTCCAAACAATTATAGACTAAATTTGAAGATATTTAAAATAAAAACACACGACCGATCACTTTGATTGTCAAATCATGAGAGAGCTTGATTTTTTTATAAAATAATCAAATAATCATCTAGGTCAATTGCAACATCTTGTGCAATTCAGCTATATTAGCATGCCTCGTGTGGTAACTTGCTAATATTGACATATACCATAAAGTGTGTTCTTTGGCATCGATTCATATTTTTATGACTTCATTGCTTCCTCCCTTACAAAAATAGGTAGGAGATGTCTTGTCATTACATATTCTTAAACTTCCCTTTTATTGTTATTAATATTTAATATTTTATGTTTTATGTTTTATATTATTAGTTTTTATTCTTTTTTACAAAAAATGGAAATTTTGTTCTTAAATTTTCTTTTTCTTTTATTTAATTACTTAATCACATAATATTTAGAAGTTTTTTTCTTTTCTTTTTTATCATTGCTTTCCTTTTGATATGTTCTCTGTAATAAATAACTTAAATTCTATAAACTTACAATTTATGTAAGTTGTTTTTTTTTTCAATTTGTCAATTTATTTCAGAGGCTTGGAAAAGTTGGTCTCGTTATTAATATCCGTTAAAATAAAATTGATCAATTTATCTTCCCCAACGAATTTTACTTTTAAAAAAATAAAGTGATCCTGCTAGCAGAGCCATTAACATCTACATCATCGACATATATTGAAATTAACAATATCATCTCATTTCCATGTTTTGAAATTTGGTTTAATGCATTAGCTCAGTTTAATTGGGTTATTGAATCACATATCAAATGGCAATGCCGCTTCTCCGCTCCGGTGCTGATGGACGCTAGCCGGTACAGGGTTCCAAGTTCCTGTCGGGCCCGGACCTTCCTTCCCGTTCGGTGTGGTCTTTTGGGTGTTGGTCCGGGTGTGGGTTCCTTCTCCTTTTGTGTTGGGGGTTCCCTGGGTCTGGGGCCTGCTGTAGATTCAAGTTATAGGTGTTCCTTCAGTTGAAGAGCAATCCTCCGCCGGTACTCCTCGAGTGTTATCTGCCTTGGTGGAAACGTGGCATTTGGCGAAACCTTGGTGGGGAGAGAATTACTCATACTATGTATGAGGGGGAACGGAGTTAGAAAGTTCAGGAATGATGAAGAACCCTGCCTCGCGGTTGGAATTCCATTTTATTTATCCGGCCGTGGCGGCCGAGACAATCCAGCCGAAAGGGCTGATGTGGAGGTTCAACAGAACCCCATGCTGAAATTAAACAAAGATATTAGTTTACCTTTCTTCGAGAGTTCTGCTGCTGGATCTTCTGGATTTAAGAAATACACTTATTTCGGATGGAACCAATAACTTTATTCTGTGACTTTAATAGTTCGGGCACCATTCTTACCAGTCAAAAAGGACCATTTATTTTAATTTTACTTAGCTATTCGCTAACAAGTTAGCCCGGTCAATATAACTTACCTTGCCGCCAAGCTCTAACTGAACTGGGGTTGTGTATTCTAGAACATTTAAATGGTTAAACTAACTATCCTCTTTAAAACGATAACCCTGTTCGAGTAATTTCGCATGGGAGTAGTTCTTTATTTTTAGTAACTTGTCCACCTATTGGAAGACGACCTTGACACTTGCCAATGTCTTCATCCGAAAATCACCGCTGCTAGTTACTACGTTTAGGATTTCGATGGTGTCAATCTGACCAATGTTCTCTGTAAGGAGGGTCAGCATATCTAATGTATCTGTCATCGTGGTTAAGAATGATTATAGTATTAATTAATTGTTTAATAAGACTTTTCTCGATATAATGAACATGTTCAACAACTTCATATAAGGATCATTAACAACTGAAGGAATACAAGAACTAAATTTTTTTATACGACATCGGTAATAGAGGTTTAGGTGCCAGTTACAGCTTTCATTGAAAATTTTAAGTTTTGAGGTACGTTTAAGGCGAAATCCGTGATTATTTTGATACAAATATAAAGGTCAAACAAATATTTATTTTTGGCCCACCTTTCCACATAAAATGAATTTTTTTATTTCAGTGATTAAACTATTTTAGCGTGTTGCTAGAAATAATAATGAAGTCTTCAGCTATATATTGCCATCAACATAACTGATTTTGATTTTAAAGTGTCTCAAAATAAGAAATTAAATTTTTCAATGATGATATTCAATTAAGGCTATAACTGGCACCTTACTCGTATGCTGTAGGTAATAATATTAGTCATATTAATTATGAGATTGTTTTAAATCTTTTTTCAATTGTTTCCTATATGAATATATGAATACATTATTATGAATGTAATTGTAAACATCAAGTTATGAATAAAATCATATCAAATTTAGCTCCCCTTAATAACTAGTGAGCTTTTTTATAGTGCCTCATACACAACTAATACTACAATAGAAGACATCACAATTAAATTGTGAACTTAATAATATCGTAATAAGTTTAAATTATAAAAAAAAAACAAAAAAAAACAAATAGATATTAATTCAGACTATGAAAGTCTTTAATTTTCTGTAACTTTCGATATTGTTTCAAAATTTGTTTAAAATAAAAATAAAAGATGAGAAAATATACTAATTCATATTTGTTATTGTTGCGTTATTACAGTAAATAAAAAAGAAATCAAAATCAAAAAGACTTCTCTAACCAAATAGGTAAGTCGATGTACTGAAAATGTCCACTTAAAAATAAAATAATTTCTTATAATCTTTTTTTTTAATGTCATTCGATAAAATTTATTTTTTATTAATATAAAATGGTTATTCATCTGGAAATGCTCACTTAAATAAACAAATTTTTAGCACAGACTAATTTGTTTTTAAATACACCTTTCTACAGCTTTATGATCATCATATCTCTTATTTACGTTATTGTTTGTGAACCTCTTTAGATTGTGACTTTTCAATACGCCATGATGGATGTGGGTGAGAGCGGTGAGGAGCTCAGTTCCCTTCAACGATCTCTCTCACAAAACCATCGTCATGGCGTAGTGAAAAATCACAATCTAAACTGGCTCTACCGATGCAACAAAAATTACACTGAATATCAACCGACGAACATGAATTGTATAAAATTATATAAATTGTTCGTACGACCGCTTGTGCTTTCGCACGGCAAGGCACGAATGCCATTAAGGTATGCCAGAAATACTAATGTATTACATTAGAGACACGAATGCCATTGTTGGGGGGATTGCTATGCGAATCCCTTTTCAATAATTATCTATTCTGCTGCTATGGGTTGGCAGCAAATCGATCTATCGACAAATATATCCAACAAAAATCAATCGCCTTAACAAGCAGCTTTGGGTGTGTATTAAACCGAAAAAGCGTCTTCCCACAAGATAATTACTCTGAAATGCAACAAACTTTTTAATATTTTTTATTTGTATACAACGTACAACCTCGTTCTTGTGAAATATAAAACTAAGTAACTAAAATAATTTGAATGATATTACTAAGAAGCGATCTTAGTCATAGCGACTAGGTCGGTGGTGAAAGCTTATAGCTTATATAGTGGTGAATAACTAAATTAGTGAGTGTAGTTTTCAAACATAATAACTATTAGCTTAATTAACGTGTGGTTTATGAAAAGCCTAAAAGTAGGCTATAATTTTTAAAAACAAATTTGAATTATATATTATTTATAAACTGACGTCAAAAAGTCATAAGCAATCTAAACAACTGGTTTTAATGTAAAATTATTTATGATTCTTTATTGAATTTTCATGCCTTATTGACTAAATCTCCCCAGCAAATCCAAGATATCGATTTTGAACTTGGATTGGTAAAGCCGTATATTGAAAAATCATACACAAATATGCGAGCGAGCATTTTCCTCTCGCACCGCTGCCATTCTACAGCATTCGAATCGCTTGCGTCTTGTCCCGACTTCTTTTCTCGAAGTTTATTTAAATTTTGTTTAGAAAAAACGTGGAAAAACGACGATCTGGTCTTAGCTTCCTCGATGTCGACGCCGTTTATGTCGAGCTCATCAGCTAAGGCACTCCAGCCATCCAATCGTGATAATTTGTACTCGACCAAGCCGAAGCTTTCCTTGTATGTTTCTAGCGTTTACATAATACTTCTCCTTGCGCTAAATGATAGCAACGTTATTGTAGATATTTCATGTCTTGACCTTTGTTGTCGTGTTGTTTCCAACTCTTTCATGATTTTCTCCAAATCCATTATTGCATAATATGTGTTCTTCTTCACAATATCGTTTGGACTTACTCCCTTTACGATCATTACTGGTTTGTTGGATTCATTGTTTATGAGGATTTCTGTCATTTATTTATTTAATGAAGGGTTTGTTACTTCGAAATCTTGTTGGTTAAATTTCAGCTGTATACAGGGTGTCCCGTAACTGAAAGTCAAGCGGGTAACGGGTGAAAGAGTAGGTTGTACCTGTTCTGGAAAAAATAAGAAAAAAAATCCATCTCGCTTGGTTAAGTAATAATAGCAATATTTAGAAAAATAGTGAAAATCGATACCCTAGACCACATTTTTAGGTACTGTGGTCACAAATTTTCGAATTTTGACGTGTTTATTTTTTTTACGTAATCCTTAATAACCATGCTATTGATTTCAATCACAAATTTAAAAATAAATATTGTAAGTTTCGTAAGAAAAATAAAGTTTGACTGAGTCATGTTTCAAAAACAATTTTTTGAGCTAACTTTGACACTTCATATTTAAAAAAAAATGTACTACACTACCTTGGCAAGTTTTTTAAAAAATTGGCGCGTTTCATCAAGATTTCAAAATGGTACAACACTTGCTACTTATTCATTCGTAAAAAATATTTTTCATTTTTTATTTGCAAAAAGGACCTCAGTTCACTTCAATCACTTTTACGAGAATAATGCTTTTTTGTACTCAAAAATCCATTTTACCAAGGAGTTCGTGACATACACAGAGGCACTAGAATCAGACACTGTTTTACGTCAGTAAGAGTGAGACAGATCTACATTACACAATATGGTACGCTACAATCTACGTTCGGTACGCTACGTTCCTTGTTTTAGTCGCAACATCTCACAATCGTGCGCTTTTGTTACCCTGGACTTGAATAGTGTTGTGGAAATTATGTTAGTTATTATCTAGTAATACCTAGGTACAAAAAACTTCACAAATTTTTGCCAACAATGTTCAGCAAATATCAACACTGGGGGTGTATAGTTACGAGGGAGCAAACTTCGTATACACGTTGCATATGGTATGGGTCACGGTTGGTAGTTGTTTTGATTTAAAATTCGATGAGCAATGCTTCTCGGTATTCCAGTGGATCTTTCAATCGCACTGATCAAGCGCTGGATCACATTGAATTCAATTAAATTTAAAAGTACTTCGTCGTTATGTCCTTGGGAGCTCCCTTCTGCAGCGCTGCCATACGAGTACTATAGGCAATCGTCCTTGCGAGTTTGATAGGTGTGCATAGATGAACACCCGGTGGTCATGGGTGACGCCCCACATTTGTGTACCTTTCGATCCACTGGAATACCGAAAAGCATTGCTCATCGAATTTTAAAACAGAACTACTTCCACCCGTACCATGTGCAACGTGTACAATGTTTGCTACCTCGTGACTATACGCTCCCAGAGTCGATATCTGCAGAACAATGTTGTCGAAAAATATGGAAGTTCTTAGTTTCTATTATGTACTAGATAATAACTAACATAATTTCCACAACACTATTCAAGTCCAGGGTAACAAAAGCGCACGATTGTGAGATGTTGCGACTAAAACAAGGAACGTAGCGTACCGAACGTAGATTGTAGCGTACCATATTGTGTAATGTAGATCTGTCTCACTCTTACTGACGTAAAACAGTGTCTGATTCTAGTGCCTCTGTGTATGTCACGAACTCCTTGGTAAAATGGATTTTTGAGTACAAAAAAGCATTATTCTCGTAAAAGTGATTGAAGTGAACTGAGGTCCTTTTTGCAAATAAAAAATGAAAAATATTTTTTACGAATGAATAAGTAGCAAGTGTTGTACCATTTTGAAATCTTGATGAAACGCGCCAATTTTTTAAAAAACTTGCCAAGGTAGTGTAGTACATTTTTTTTTAAATATGAAGTGTCAAAGTTAGCTCAAAAAATTGTTTTTGAAACATGACTCAGTCAAACTTTATTTTTCTTACGAAACTTACAATATTTATTTTTAAATTTGTGATTGAAATCAATAGCATGGTTATTAAGGATTACGTAAAAAAAATAAACACGTCAAAATTCGAAAATTTGTGACCACAGTACCTAAAAATGTGGTCTAGGGTATCGATTTTCACTATTTTTCTAAATATTGCTATTATTACTTAACCAAGCGAGATGGATTTTTTTTCTTATTTTTTCCAGAACAGGTACAACCTATTCTTTCACCCGTTACCCGCTTGACTTTGAGTTACGGGACACCCTGTATAATGGTCTATGTTTTCATAAAGAATATTTTGATTCTCAATTTGAAAACGACAAGGTTTTAGTAACATGTTATTCGTTATCTTCTGGTATAAATCCATGAGCACGTGTATAAAGGAAGACCTATAGATCACTCTCTCGCGTTTGCATGTTTGCAACCACTGAGTTACCGATGGCCTCTTGATAAAGTCGGTATATCTCCGTGTAAACTACTAATGAATCCTAGCTAGGCAGTTGGATCATTGGTGTTATAGGTTGAAGATTTGCCAAGTCAGGATCTATCATCTCCGCAGGTGCTTCAGTTCTTTTCATCATCATTAAAATATTCGTCAAATTTAGCAAATTTGATTGAAACATAGGCATCTACACAGGCATTGCCCAAGATATTCGTTGCTTCAGGGGTGCCGACCATTCTGGCATTAAGTGATCTCTCAAAGCCGTAACATACTCATAATGTGTGATAAAACAAATGTAGATCAGGGTTCACAGATGCCGAATAGGGAGATATTTTAGACAAGCCATAACGTACATCGCGTACGATCTAGGGTCATCAATTTCTTCTCCTGTTCTAACCACCCTTCGATATTGGTCGGCGCATTTCCCTACCCAAATCCATTTGGCGAATTGTAAAATGCCTAGTCCTAAATTGTTTAATATGGCTTGAGTAGAAACTAATACTGAGCAATCCTTAAATGTCTTCAAACTGTTGTGTTATCTTTTTTTTAGGGAAGGTTTATTAAGAAGAGAGTAACTAGAACTGGCTATGATGAATTTTTCTTCCCAAATGTGGTTTTGAAACCGACGACCATGAGTTAAGAGAGAAAGTAATGCGTACGAATAAAACCTTCGTTTTTATATTTCCATATCATTTATTTTTTATTATTGGGGTTCAACGCCCATGACTGCCTCTGTTTCCGTTCCCTTCTTAAAAATTCCTGTCGTTGTACACAGGAAGCCCTCTCCAGGAAGGCCCGCTTTGCTGCGCCGGTGCTGAGGGAAGCTAACCGATATAGAGACCCAAGTTCCTGCCGGGCCCGCACCTTCCTTCCTGCTCGGTGTCGTCTCTTGGGCGTTGACTCGGGTGTGAGTTCCCTTTTCTTCGGTGTTGGGGGTTCCCTGGGTCTGGGGCCTGCGGTCTGGTCTCGTAGTAATTGATCTTTTAGTTGGAGGGCGATCCTCCGCCGGTATTCATCGAGGGATAGCTTTCTAGGGGGGAACGTGGCGGCATTCGGCGAAACCTTTATGGGGATAGAGTTACTCATACTACGAATGAGGAGGAACGGAGTTAGTATTGTCGTAATTAAAGAACCCTACCTCGCGGTATATTCCATCAGTTTATCCGGCTTTGGAAGCCAAGACAATCCAGCCCAAAGGGCTGATGAGAAGGTTCAGTAGAACCCCATGCTACCCCAAGCTGAAATTCAAGAGCGTTATTTTTACCTTTTTCTGTTTTTTTTTCTCCTCTGGATCTTCGGGATAATTAATAAATTTAGAACTTCACTGACGTTAGGTTTAACACTTGTCAAAAAGAGACAATTTATTTCAATTTTACATGGCTATTTATACCTTAAATTCTATCCCTACTTAACTATAAAATTATGAATATGGAATTCAAAATTGAAATTGGAATTCAATTGGAACAATTCTACAATTATGAAATTTCACAATTGTTTTTTTGGGTTACAACTACAATTAATAATATCATAGTTTAATTGGAATGCTAGATGAGCATTTCCCAAACTAAACCTAGTTCCTACACACATTCTTTCTGGTTTCGACATCCATCGATCGGTGTAAAGCTGACGTCGCACCTTCTGTTGTTTTGTTGTCCCAATTCGGATTGTAACCAATTCATTCATTCATCATTCAACATTAACCATTCGTTAGTCATCCAGCCATCGGTCGATGGCTGACGTCGCACCTTCTGTTGTTTTGTTGTCCCAATTCGGATAGTAACCAATTCATTAACATTAACCATTCGTTAGTCATCCAGCCATCGGTCGATTACCCTCAAGTTAATGCTTCATTTTGCTGTGGTTGCAATTTGTTTCAGTTGGATGCAATGCATGTGCTGTGGTTGTTTGTAAACAAAACGATCGCGTACTATTTTTGTTGAGTACGACAAATCGAATTGTTTACTGTTCCTTTTGGCTGTGGCTGACCTTGGTATTGTGATATTAAATAATACATTGGGTTTGTATAATTTTTTGGGTATGGTCATGGTTATGTGAGAGTTTACACTTGTTTATAGTGTGTTAGGCATCTCACATAACAAAACAGTATACCTGTATTGTTCAGTTTTTGTATTTTATAGGTGGATGGTGCTCCTGTTACCATCAATATAAATAAGGCAAGTATTGCTGTTCTTTAAATTTATGCTTTTGTCATTTTTTAGCTTACGAATTATCTACTTGTCTAAAAAGAAAGGAATAG
Source organism: Epistrophe grossulariae (assembly GCA_929447395.1). Taxonomy (NCBI): domain Eukaryota; kingdom Metazoa; phylum Arthropoda; class Insecta; order Diptera; family Syrphidae; genus Epistrophe; species Epistrophe grossulariae. Next base: position 142,423,849 of record OV839567.1, on the reverse strand, counting down.
AGAAAAAAAAAAATATCTTTGCTTATAAAATAACAATTGAGTATTTCATTAATATTATAGGTCATAGTAATGTTTTAAACGGTTATTATGTATGGTCATGTGCTTCTTTTTAATAAGAACCACACAGTTTGTTGGGCTGGTAATTTCCACTACTGGATATGGACCTAATAATTTTTTGAGTTATTTTTACTATTTATCAAGTTTTTACCGGCAATGGCTGTGTTCTTTGGAGTTTGTGTCTTAAAACGAAAAAATAATCTTCGTGGTCGTAGACTGGTTCTGGTTTTCGTTTTAAATTGGATGGTATGTCCGATGTAAAACCAAAGAAGCATTCCATTGGAGTGAATTTTATCCCTTCATGGCTGTTGTTTTAGACGAATGCCGCTGTTCTTAGGTATTGATCCCAAGATCTAGACTTTTCATCACAAATCGTCCTATTTTTTGTTTGCCGCTCATGCTATTAGATGAGGGGCGGGAAAGGGGTTAATTGGTTTGGTTCCTTTTTTTTTTTTCAGCCTGGAGGCTAATTAAAGGGAGATAAGCCTTGCGGCCTACTATTAGGTATACCTAATTGTTTGAAATAAGTTTCTTCCGCTAGTGATTCTGTTTTTTGTTTAATTTATCAATGCAGTCTTCTTTCTAGCCAAATAAAACACTTCGCTTATATTTATTCTTCAGTACTTTAATGACTCTCTTTTTAATCTACTTAAAGCTATTTATATAAAAATACTTATTTCCTAGTCTTAAAACTAACATTGAAGTAACTTTAATTTTTTTTTTATTCTTAAAACTAACATCATCATTTTTATAGGTCATTGGCCTACTTTTCTGATGATTTGGAATTTGTTGTATTAAAGCAGGTCATTTGATATTTATTTGCTTATTTGTTTGCCCTGCTTTAATTTCCTCATTCCACAACATATTATATGACAATACTTTAGATAACCCGGTTTATTACTCGCAATCGTAAACAAACTTTGTTGAATTGAAATGCAGGTGTCACGTTGCGACGATGCACTTTTTGTCGTCACCTCATTATTTGGTCATTCTTTTGGTTTCATTCTTTGTTAGTCACAGGGCAGCAGAATATATTGTAGTTATCTGCGTTGTTGTGTAATATCCAACAGAGGTACCTGATGTACACCTGAAATTATAACGTAGGACTTTACTTCCCAAAAGATGATTTTCTTCCCATTTAAAAATGAATGATAACAACTGTTTTAATTTATAGGTATTAACTTTTATTTATTATTAACTATTATTTGTTTTAACATTAGAGCTTGGAGACGCTTTTGTCGTCTCGCAAACTCTTCTTGTTGTACCCTACGAGCATCGGCCAGGAATGCCCTTTTAACTTTCCCTCCGCTTAGGCCGGCTAACCTATACAAGTCGGATGACTTTTCCCTTCTACGTGTACTTTGGGTTTAGGTCCGGCTGCTGGATTGTTTCTGATTGCCTCCTCTATTGGTATTATCGAACGATGACGATACTCTTCTAGGGTTATTCGTCGTTTGTCGCTCATACTATTGGATGAGGACGGGGAAAGGATTAATTGGTTGCTTACATTTATTTATACAGCCGGGAGGCTAATAAAGGGGGGTATTATAAAAAATACTCACTTGTTCGAAATAGGCTTCATCCGTCTAGTGATTCGGTATTTGGATATTTCTTGAAACTGTATTCTTTTTCAACTAGTCGTTAAATAAAACACACTTGTTTATCTTTGATCTTCAGAACTTTTTTAATTATGAATTCTCTTTCATCTACTTAAAGCTATTTATATAAAAATACTTACTTCCTAGTCTTAAAACTAACATTGAACTAACTAACTTCCTATTCCTAAAACTAACATCATCATTATTATAGGTCATTCTTCTGTTGGCCTACTTTTCTGATGATTTGGAATTTGTTGTATTAAAGCAGGTCATTTGATATTTATTTGTTTGTCCTGCTTTAATTTCCTCATTCCATAACATTATATCACAATACTTTAGATAACCCGGTTCATCACTCGCAAACGTAAACAAACTTTGTTGAACTCAAATGCAGGTGTCATATTGCGACGATGCACTTTTTATTGTCACCTCATTATTTGATCATTCTTTTGGTTTCATTCTTTTGTTAGTCACAGGGCAGCAGAATATCTTGAAGTTATTTGCGTAAACCCATGTGCGCAATATGTTATGATTGAAACCATGTCGTATGATAATGACCTTATTTTGGGTGCAAAGCTTGACACTGACATTGGTTGGGTGTTGGCGTTGTTGTGTAATCTTCTTTTCTAGATCTTGGTGGGGAGAGAATTACTCATACTATGTATGAGGGGGAACGGAGTTAGAGAATTCAGGAATGAAGAACCCTACCTCGCGGTTGGAATTCCATTTTATTTATCCGGCCGTGGCGGCCGAAACAATCCAGCCCAAAGGGCTGATGTGGAGGTTCAACAGAACCCCATGCTACCAAATGCTGAAATTTAAAAAATATTAGTTTACCTTTTTTCTTTCTTCTGCTGCTGGAAATTCTGGGTTTTAATAAATACACAACTTTAATGGTTCGGGCACTAGTCAATTTATTTTAATTTTACTTAGCTATTTATACCTTAAATTCTATCCCTACTTAACTATAAAATTATGAGACTCCATAATTGTTTATTTGACAATTTTACAATTATGAAATTTCATAATTGTTTTTTCTGGGTTACCAACAACTACAATTAATTATTTCATATTTAATTGGAATGCTAGATGAGCATTTCCCAAACTAAACCTAGTTCCTACACACATTCTTTCCGGTTTCATCATCCATCGATCGGTGTAAAGCTGACGTCGCACCTTCTGTTGGTTTTGCTGGCCCAATTCGGATAGCATAGCAACCAATTCATTAGTCATCCAGCCATCGGTCGATTACCCTCAAGTGAATGCTTCATTTTGCTGGGGTTGCATTTTGTTTCAGTTGAAAGCAATTTGTATTGGCCATATGCTGCGGTTGTTTGTAAACAATATATGTGTATATATTTTATACACAACAGCGTAAACGTATAGAGAAATCTGTTTATGGACTTCCTCCTCGGTTTTGATTTCGGCTGTCCTATTGATTGTTTCTAGATTCGTTGCACTGCAGATAAATAGGATCGATTTGAAACGCATTGACAGGACCACAATAGTTCATTAGAAGAAAGAGTGTGGCAGACAACAACACTACAAATTTAAGGTAAATTTGAGTCGTTATTGATGTTGATCGATTGGCTCAACGAAATTTAACAAAATAGTTTTAAAAATGTATGTAAGATATTCTCATCTGCATTTTATGACGAAAGTGCGTTGTAGATAGAAAGATGTTATACAGATCTATAGATGTAGATATAGTTTTTATTTTCGTTTCTTGATGGCTTTGCGTAGTTTCTAACGTAAGCTAGGTAAGGATACATACCGATGTATATTCAAAGTCGCTCGTTTTGTGATCACAATCAAAAAGCGTCCCCTTCTACTTTATTATCATCAATTTATACAAGTATATTGCTTAAACAGTAAATGCTTCCGATGCATTACAATAACCTATTTTAATTTATTTCTTAAAATTATTGATTCCTTTATGTTAACAGTTATTTGATTTGCTTGTATTATACCGATAAAAACGATTGATAACGGAATTACCTTTTTTTTACTGTCGTTCTTTGTAAGTCGGTAAGCCTTTAATTTTGTTTTTATATAAATCCAAAAGGTATCACTTATTTTTTTTTTTCTTACGCAAGTGAAAATTTGTGATATTTTTGCTTCGAGAATTCTTATCCAACTGGCCACTTTGGGTTTAGATTTTATATCTGTGACAGTTTTATGATTCGATCTCTCGCTACTCATCATCATCACGCGATTTAACCGTAAACTCTATTTCAGTTTTTTGATATGAACTTCACCCTGAATTTCTTATGTACGAAGGAATGCGTTTGGATGTTATATTTGCGGTGGGTTGCCGCTAGTACTCTGCATTTCGCTTGATGAATTAAATCATACCGTTAGTGTTTTGGTAAATGGTTGGTGTATGCGGGCTGGCTGGTTACTCACCAACCAATTCTCTGCGAGTTTTCGTTACGCTCGGATTTCCTTCATTGTAGTCTTGGGCTGTGGTGGCGGTAGAATAGGTTAATAAAGAAAAGGATCCTGTGAAGCGTGCACGATTCCATAGATGCCAGCTTACCTTAACAAAGTAGGAGTTTGGTAAGTACGCAACCTTTTCCGCCGAAACCAATAATTAAAGATTCTTGGAGTCGGTGTTCCTACTAAAAACACCGGGGGGTTGAGAAGAATTGTGTACAGAAATGTGGAGAAGTAGCGGTCCAAAGTGTTGTATAATTATTTTCTTTCGAAGTCTTTTACAATCCGAGAGTGGAATTATCTTCCCTTGTTCTTAAAAGCAGTCAACCTAGTGAGAAATATTTAACCTAAATGAAGAAAGATAACGAGATTATCTTTTTTTATTTATTTATTTATTCAATTTCTTCAGTAACCATCCTGGGGTTTTCTGCCCACTTGCGCGCTCTCTCGGCCTTCTTGACTAATCTCCTCTGGTACTCTTCTCGTTTAATGGAGCGCGCCTCTTTCAAGATTGCCCGCTTTGCAGCCTCACTGCATAACCCTACCAACCGGAAAAGCTTGTCAAGTTGTTCACGCACCCTCACTTGGTGCCCGCTCCGGTGTATCCGGCTGGGATAACCTCCTTCGGTTGGTATGGGTGCTGGTCTCTTAACGAAGTTGTTGTTGATGCAGCACATTTTGTTCGCACGGTTGTTTGAATAAGTGTATTATTCGTCATCGGTCATTTGCATTAACCGATAACCATGTTGTTTGTTGATGTTGCACATTTTGTTAGCCCAGTTGATTGAATAAACTCATCACCGGTCATTTGCATTAACCATGTCGTTTGTTTGTAAATAAAACGATCGCATACCATTTAGACTTTCACGCCATAAACAATTATGATAATGTAGTCATACTACGAAAATTAAGAGGCAGGAATTTACCAAGAGAAAGAAAATAGTAACGATATAACTAACTCTCCTAAATAGAAAAACATTGCTATACAATCGAAAATAGGAAGGTAACTTTCAATTTATACAATCTAAAACTTGTCTGTTAGTTTCCAAGCACGATTTGTAAATTTTCTCTTCATCTCTATCTTTTAAGAAATAATTCACTTCAATAAAATGGCATCACTGATCTTAGATTATACTTCAAAAATGTATGATCGTTGGATAGTGTCACTGAGTCCAGACTGTCTTCAGTTCTAAAGATTGGTTTATTGTCTGTGCCTACACCATCCTACCGGCTGCGCCAAAGTTGTATAATCTTTTTTTGTTGTTCAACAATTTGTGAGTGGAGTCATCTTCCCTTTTTAAACGCAGTCAACCTAGCGAGGACTAATTAACCTGAAGAAAGATAACGAGATTCTTTTTTTTCTTTATTATTCATTTTTTTTTTTATTACACTCTTTGGATTCTCCGCCCACTTGCGCGCCCTCTCGGCCTTCTTTATTTGTCTTCTCTGAAACTCCTCTCGTTTGATGGTGCGCGCCTCTTCCACGAGAGCCCGCTTTGCAGCCCAACTGCTTAGTCCTGACAACCGGAAAAGGTTACCAAGATGTTGGCGTACCCTCACTTGGTGTCCGCTCCGGTGCCTCAGGCTGGGATAACCGCCTTCAGTAGGTATGATTTTTGGTCTGTTCTCTTCTTCCTGATAGGTGGACGGTCCAGCGGGTCGAGGTAAAAATGGCTTAGGTCCGGCTCGGCGGCTGGGTTCTGCTGCAGTTCCCCCTTCAACTGCCTCGTCATCCGGTCTCGGTACTCTTGCAGGGTTATTTTGACGGGGTCGTCGTCGTTGCGGTGTTGTGTAATCTTTTTTTTTTTTTTTTTTTTTTTAAGCGAAATCCTCTTCCCTTGTGAAAATTCAGAAAACCTAGTGAGAATTATTCTTCCCAAAAGACGAAAGATATAAAGAGGTCCGCGCTGACAGGCATTTAAAAACTCGTACACCTTATTAGCTAAATCTGGTGTCCTTTGCCCTGAAAACTGGGGTATGACGCGGCATACAACTTTGGATACCTTTTCGTAAGACATTTTAATTACTTGATTGTCTCTCAAGATTGGGATATTACTTGGCACCTCAGGTATCTGCACCAATTCCTGTTCTAAGTTTTGGTTAATTTTGACAGTTTTTGGAGTCTGAACTCCTTTACTGACAAACTCTTTAGAAACAGGTGTTTTTGGTGTAGAGGATAAAAACAACGGAAGTAAGTTTTTTGAGTGACTGGCTTTTGCACTTCTCTCTCTGAGGACTTTTTGAGCTGACAAACTTTTATTTAATTCAGTTGTCAACTGGTCTATTTCCTGGTCAGCTTCTTCTGCCGCTCGCAAAAGTCGCTTTTCTGCTTCCTTACGAAAATACTCGCTTTTTTCAAGCTGCTTAGCAAGTTTTTCTGTCTCTCTCGTGTGGTTTTTTATTAAATTCTGAACGGCCTTTACGTATTCCGTCAGAATAGCGTCTGTTGATTCAACACGCGTAAATTTGCCCCACTGAGAACTTAACTGAAAACTGACCAGACTATAGACTTCAGGGTTTAAAATTTCTTTAAGTTCCGAAAAAAGAAATTCATTCAACAACTTTAATTGCCGTTGCTGTTCTTTTTCCGCTTTTTTAAGAAACTCTGTTTCTTCTATGAGATCATTAAGTTGGGCCTGAATTTGCCTTTTGGCCATTAACTTAACACCAACAGAAACAAAACCTCTGAATTTCACAATTAACTACCTTGGTGGAAGTTGAAATTGAAGAAATTAAACAAAACAACAAAAACTTTTGGAGCCAAAACCGTGACCTAGACCAAAAACCAAAATTAATGAAGAAAAACCAAAATCAAGAATAACAAAAACTACCTTGAAAAAAAATAAAAAAAAAATCTGCTTGACCCAGAAAAAAAATTAAAAAATAAAAAAAACCAATGCTAAAGAGGGCACACAAAAAAAAAATCATGCAAATAAAAACTAAAAAAAAAAATAAATTTTCACTTACTGCACCTTTTTCCTTTTCCTCTGCCACACTTCACGGTGTTTTTTTTTCCTGTTGTTTTATTAATGTTTTTTTTTTTTTATTATCGCACTAATTATTCAAATGTTAGGGGCTTAGTTATTGGGAGACACTTATATTTATATTTTTTTTTTTTTTTATTTAATTTAAGTCGCGGTAGATTCGCAAACCGGCTGCGCCAAAATGTTATTCTCCGTTTATGGTAAAATGGTGAACAACCACGATCACGGTTACAATTAGACTCACCGCGTTCCCAAAGACCTACCTGGAACCTTCCTGCAATTACTTCCAAAATGCATTATTCAGCATTCTGGAAGTAGGGATTTCTTACTGTGTCCCACTGAATCATTGCGTCACATTAAGTGTAACGTGAAAACTGCTGTCGATGATGAATACCAATTTCATAAGTTGAGGTATTTCGACAACAGTTGTGACTCAGTGGGTCATGCCTTTGTAGGGTGGCATGTCATTTGGGGCACAACATGGGTGCTGATCTTTGACTTGCTTCCTGGGAGGGGGATGCTTCAGGGCGCCGAGGTACAAATGGCCTGGGTCCGGCGGCTGGTTCGCGCTGCAGTTCTTGCAGCTGCTTTGACATCCGATCCCGGTACTCTTGCAGAGTTATTCTGTGGGGGCCGGGGGTACTTTCCGGGGTGCTAGGAGAAACCTTTTGAATGGGGAGAGGAAAATGACTCTTACTAGGTATGAGCCAGTGGAATTAGATCTTCATCATCATTAGGGGCCCTACCTCGCGGTGGAATACCAGTTTGTTTAACAGGCCCTGGTAGCCAACGCCTCTAGTTATAGCCGTTAGGCTTACTTGGAGGTTCAAAGGAACCTCCGCGTTTCTTTCTGAAAAATGAGATGATTATTTATTACGAATGTTATAGTTACCTTTTTAGCGGATCGATGGATTTTCCAAATAATAAGAAATACTCTGTTGTTAGTTTATGGGTGACTGTAAATTAACTCTCGATTTATTTTATTTTCCTTAACTATTTATACCCTAAAAATCTTACATTTATTTTCCCTATTCCAATAACTTAATTAAATTCTTAATTGTTTATTTGGGTTAGTATACTTCTTGCTTAATAATATTTTGGTTATTTTGCATATTCTATTTCATAATAATTTTTTTTTTGATTCTTATGCATTATTTGCTTACTCTAAATATTTTGTATTACTCTTAACTCATAATAATAACATAAAGTACATTCTTTTTGACGTTGCGTCATTCATTCATCCATCGGTCGGTCATCGTCCAGCGTATATTGTTGCTGATGTTGCACCTTTTGCTGGCCCAGTTGGGATTCCCTTCATAGTGACCATAGGTTGATCGTTGTACAGCGTATGTTTTGCTGATGTCGCACCTTCTGCTGGCCCAGTTGGTAGCAGTAGGTATTTGTATTTCCTTTCGTCATCGGTCATTTGCATTAACCATGTGCATTTGTTTTGTAAACAAAATGATCGCGTACCATTTTTGCTGATTTGGCTTAGTTTTGTGGTTGCTTTTGACCTTGATATTAATTTGATATTATGTAGGCGGTATTGTTTGTCTGTTATTTGGAAGGTGTATGTTTGGCATGGTCATGGATGTTAGTTTTGTTAGGATTAACACTTTATTATAGCGTGTTAGACATCTCACACAACAGCGGGGCGCTGACGAAACCTTTAGAGTGGTAAAAAGAGAATGGCTCATACTATAAGTGTGAGCCAGGGAATTAATTCGTCATCGTAAAAGGGGCCTACCTCGCGGTTGAGTTCCTGTTTTTTTAGCAGGCCCTGGGAGCCAGCCAACGCCTCTAGTTATAGCCTTTAAGGCTTACTGGGAGGTTCAGAAGAACGCCTGGGTTATTTTCCTGGAATTAAGATTTTTAATGAGTATGGTTTTTACATTACCTTTTTAATATGTTGGTTGTCCAAAATGAAATAAAACTCGTAGTCTGTACTCTGGCAGTGTCTGTGACTGAATTGTAACTTCTCATTTATTCAATTTTGCGTAACTATTTATACCCTAAAAATCTTACATTTATTTTTCCTAACTATAACTTAATTCCATACATAATTGTTTGTTTGGGTATTTGTATGGTAATGACCTAGTTTTGGATGTGACTTTGTGCACATATTGCTACTGATATTTGCTCATTTCGAATATCGGATTTTGGCGTTGTGTATTATGATTTGTACACAACAATGAACAAGAAACGCGGTTTTTCTTGCGTAAAAACTCGTATTTGCTCAATTGTATTTTAAGACTCGCTTTCCTTAATTTATCAAATACTTTTTGTAGGCTCTCTATGTGTTCTTGAAATTTTTGAAACGCTAAAAACATCTAACTTTCCTTTTAAGGAGTAGTGCGTATTAGCGGACAGAAATAAAAGAGTTTCATTTAAGTTTTAAATTTTTTTTTAACTAAAATTGCCCGCTGTCTTTAGTTGGGCTGCGACCAAGTTAGTTTTATTTTACATTTTTCGGTATTCTTGTTCAGTTAGTTTGTTAGGTTGATTTTCTGTATGAAATAACAACAACCTTCTTGTTTCAGGTTTTAAATTGGACTCACCTGAGTTCTGGAGGCCAACCAGGAACTCGCTGCATGTTAACTTCCAAAATGCATTACTCAGCTTTGACCTACTGAGGGTGCATTCTAGAAGTTGATCGCACTGAATTGTTGCGTCACATTAAGTGCAACGCGAAACTGCTGTCGACACAGTATTTCACCATCCGAAGCAATTCAACAGTCAGCTATGACTCAGTGGGACAGTGGGTCATGCCTTTTCTTGGGTAATATTAGGGGCACAACAAGTTTATTCTGATATTCTGGACGTTATGCAAATATTCCTATTATGTTTTTTTCATGTCGAATCGTCTAAATCGTCTAAATAAACGTAAAAATTTTATCATAAAATTTCTCATGTCGTTATCCATTACTCATTAGAATGTGGATAGGACAATTTTTTACCCAGTCATCCTTATAAACCTACCTCGGATGTCCATTTCGATTTGATGGAAACCAGCAGCCGATTCGAGGGTGGTTAAATAGTGGCATTTTTCTAATTTGTCGGAAATTTCGTTTATGGTTGGTTAGAGAATATTTATCGTCTAATGTTTTGTCGTTAAGACTGCGCGGGCGGCATTATTAGACAACTGGTGGCTGGTATTTGGTCTCCCTCGATCGGTCTGTTAAGATCCGTGGATTAGTTTATACAACAAAAGGGTGCAGCAGCACAGTTGCTGTATTGTGCTTTTTTGCCACCAAGCGGTGATCGATGCCCGATTCTTGTTCCAAGGATATAAATTATAAAAATACACTTCAAAATTTATTAAAAAAAATATTTTTATTTATTTAAACAAACGTCTTAACAGGTTGATAGATAACTTAGAACTAACATTTAATATGAAATATTTTATTAGAAAGAAAATGTAAAAAGCAAGATTGCATTTCCCACAGTTTTGCTCGTTGAATTCGCGTATGTATCCGGTGTCCACTGTGAGAACTCATGAACCCGGAAAGTTGCTGATGCAATGGCACGAATCGTGGGAAGTTGCGGGATATTTGATATTATTAATTTGGGAATGTTGCTGTTGTTAACTTATAGTAGATAGGTATTTTGAGTCCATGGGCCGTCTATCGAGTTGAATTTGACTTGAGGTTGAAATGTTAATTAATTTAAAACAACAAATTTGTTCCTAAGGCGCACGCTACAATGCTACTCATTTTTTTTTTTTTTTTTTTTTTTAAATTACATGTAACACTACGCACATTTGTATACAGTTTCAGTTTATTAACTCATTTAATTCTTTTAAAATAATTAAACCTAATTATAACTCTGAAATCACATACTGTCGTTAATATATTATATAATATTTCTTTGCTTTTACTGAACGTTATTAGATATAACATTTTTTCTAATAAAAAAGAAACAAAAACACTCATATCACTATTTAAAATCGAAATAAAACAACAAATTGTTTGCTAATGATCCAATGTTGATTTATTATAAAAAAAAGAAAAACATGTATATATTTAAAATTTAAAATATGTTTATAAGAATAAAATAAAATAATATTCTTTGTAAATATGTTAACAAAAAAAAAACCTTGTCAAGACTCATGTGTGCTCTTAAAAAATAACAAAGAAATTAAAAAAAACCATCACTTCGACCAAAAAAAAGAATGTAAAATATTATTTTGTTTTAGATAAAACTGAAAATTTTAAAATACAAAATTTGAAAGAAGAAACATACATATATTTTGTTGTAGAGATAAAATAAAAGAAATATATTTGAATTATTTTAACTATAAATTACAATTTTTACTCAGTCCAAACTCACGAAGGCTTCTATACGTTTAAATTTAAAAATTATTTGGTTTTCAAAAAAAAAATCAAATATTCATTGGCTTTATTTATAATTTTAAAATCATAAATTATTTTCTCTAATTTAATGTTGTGTTTAAGTATAGGTGTTTTAAATACATTTTGCAAATTAAACAAATTTTATTTAAAAAAACTTAAAGAAATAATTGGAAAAAATAAAAAAAGAAATCGTGTAATTTTAAATAAAAATTGTTGAAACAATGATGACTGTATAATGGAATTTGCTTACGTACATAATAACTTAGATGTACTTTTGTATCACATATAATTAAAATCCTTTACAAAAATACTATAATATTATGTACCGTAGATATTTATATTTAAATTAGAACAAAATTATTTATACGTATTTTGAAAACTGTAATAATTTATAGAATACTGAAATAATAAATGTAATAATAAATGTCGGATTATTATTAAGCCTAATTGGTTGTGTTTTCTTAAAGAATATGGAAATTTTATTTATAAAAGTTATTATGCAGCGTTGAATCATAGCGTGCTAAACGCGTTTATAGTTTGAATAAAGCATATATAAGAATATCGAAATGTCACTTGCACTCAAGTAGGTAAAGGGATACCTTCGCATGAGAAATTAATGGTAATTTGATACTTTATCTATCGGTAAAGTAAACTTGGCAAAAAAATATGGTTGAATATTTGTTACTACATTTAGGCACTAAATGGCAAGTTATGGAATCGTACAAAAAATCAAGCTCCAGATTTTCATCATACTGACAGTCGAAAAATGTGTGCCTCGCAATTCTGTCCGTCTGTCTGTCCTGTACTTTCGGCTGCAGCCGGGTAAAAAAAAAACTAATTTTTCTCAAAAACGGTTTCTACGATTTTGATTTAAATTTGTATGGCAGCTAATATCATAACGATCTCCATATTTATTGTATCTATCGATTAAAAACGGTATCTCTCATGGAACCATTTTTTTGGTTTTCAATTCTCTCATTGAATTTAGTGATTTTTTTTACACAAGGGGTTCGTAAAAAAGTTTGAATAATAATGCATATTTAAAAAAAACAAAATGAATTAATCTTCAAAAGATTGGGATTAGGACAAAGCGCAATGTAAGTATACAAAAAAACTTGGTTTAACTTCATGTCAGAAATGATATTGGTTTATTTAAAAAAAAAAGAAGATTTTAAAGGGTTTTCCAATAGTGACGGGCCGATGTTGACAGTCTGTGGCGGCTACGTTGTTTTGGTGGCGTCTGTCAAATGTTTAGTGCCAAATCACTATGACAAGTTACACGATTGGATGCTGCTCCGAATGATAAAACCAAGGCTTTCGAATCCTTGCCGTGCAGAACGCGACGTTACGAGCTACACAGCGAACGCCACAATGGCTTAATGGTAGGGTTAACTATCGCGGATTAAACGTGCATTGACCACCAAGATCGAATGATTTGAACCCATTAGACTTTTTCTTGTGGGATTTTCTATAAATAAACTGCACAAACAGACCGATGCCCTCAAATTAGAGTTCCAAAATAACCGTTGACCTTTATTTTCAATTGGTTTCTCACTGAGAAATATTTAATTCGCCAATTTCATTTTGATCTTGGTCTAAGATTCATTTTTTAAAAATAAATTTTCTAGGTCTTTTGTCGAAATTTGTATCTGTTGACTTAATTCATAATTCATAAAGTATGTATATAAAGGGAAATGATCAATCTTAACCCTTCCATACAAAATAAAAAACGAATATGTAATCATGACGCTTTTCTGCCCCTGACTTGAACTGCACTTAAAAATTAAAATAATTTTTGTTGTTAAAATCAATTTTCCCTCAATGTTCAATTTCTATAAAAAGCATAACCAAATGTCAATTTCATCAAATCCACCTGGATGGTAACAGGAGCTGTTCACACACTCCAGCAACTGAAAAGCTAGTTTCCCAGATGCCGCTTGAACTAGACTTAAAGACTATCCCGCTAGCAACTGTATCATGTGACCGTGACCGACGTGTTGCCCACATGAAATCATAGCATGGAACTCCTCTGGGGGAAGGATTCCAAGTGGATCAAATCCGAAGATGATCATACACTCCAGCAACTGCCAACCTAGCCCCCTGGCTATGGGCCAGTTGTACAAATATTTAAACTTTGGTTCAGCAATTTGTATCCACCGATTTCGGTGGATTAATTGAGTTTCAACAGTGGTTTACTGTTCAAGTGTGTGATAATAACCAATTACATACTTGAACCAGCGTTGAACTTTAGTTAATCCGCCGAAATCGGCGAATTAAAATGTTGAACCAAGGCTGAACCACTATTGTACAACTGGCCATAAGAGCACCACATAACCTTGTGCTTAGAACAGATGACCAACCCTCATCACAACAATGGACAAAGGATGATTGCCCTGCATCATACCAAATTAACAAAACCAAAGTTAAAGTGAACTATCTCTTTATAACTGCTCATAATGTGTTAAAAGTTAGTGAATTATCTTTTATGTTCATTCATTATTGTTTTTGTGTTTCTACTAAAGCTAAGTACAGAAGATTGTCAGATCTTACAATATTGTCAGAACTGTCAATGGTCTGACAAAAGCTAACAATTAGCTGACAATTGACATATTTCTTACAATGAAAAATTGTCCGTTCACACGGTTGGTAGATTTCTTCCCAATTTGATAGTCAGCTATTTTTTTATCTCTCTTTAACCAACTCATTGACATTTCGAACAATGAAGAAATTGTCAGCAATTCTAAGATGTTTTCAATGAAAACATCTGACAATGACCAATGAGTCTGACAATGTCCTAATCGACTGACAATGATAAAAATTGTGTGTTCAGACGATTGTAAGATACCCCTTCAAGCAAACGAGTCCGCTTTGGATCCGCGCACGTAGTAAACAACGTATTGATGACTCCGTATACGGATCCAAACATGGATCCGCAAAACTGCGTTTGTCGGCTCAAATTAGTATGGAAATTAGAATCACCACGGAGTCATTTTGTGCATGTATTGTGAGAGAGAGAGCTTCCCATTTCACCATACTCAGGGAGAACCGAAACAAAATGAAATCCAGAACGGATCCAAAAAAATGAACGAACGAGACAGGCGTTTTGTGGTTGAAGAGTATTATGCAATTTATTTTCTTCTATCGTTTGTATATAAATGAAACATCACGATGTATTTTGTAATTAATAATTATATAATTAACTTTTAATTTTAAATTGATTTTCTTTCTCGAGGGAATTTTTATTAAACTGTTGCGCTGGGCACGAACGTGAACACATTGAAAAAAGTTAATTGTTTTTGTTGTCTTCTCCTTTGTTTTCAGTCCATAAAAAAATACTCACCATTAGGGTGTTGCATTCATTTTCTCTTTCTCGGTTAAAAAAAAAGTACTCTCGATTTTCGTTCTTTTTTTGCATGAATATACAAAAAATGTGCTAATGTGTGTATGACACTCCGTTTTGAAATGATCCAAGAAAGACCGAGAAAGTTGGGTCAGTGAATTTGCTTGAAGGGACCTGACATTTTATTGTCAGATTATCGTCTGACAATGACGTTTCTGACAATAATGTCAGACAAAATTGTGTGTTCAGACGATTGTAAGACATTTGGAACAGTTTTTCACGGACAGATCTGACAATATTGTAAGATCTGACAATCGTCTGTACTTAGCTTAAGTTATATTCTCTACATATTCTATATTAGCTGTGTTTTATTTCCCCCAAGATCCGAACCAGATTGGATTTGCTTACAAAAATACATGTATTACAAAAACAACACAAGATCCAACTTTGTTTTGAATTTGGATTTCCAAATCCGTTTTGAACACACACCCTTAATTTGTAAATGTCGTCAGTAGTGTAAAGAAAAAAGGCAAACGGTGTATACGAATAAAAAAAACAAAGGAAAAAAAGAGTTGGGTATATAACGTATGTCACGGAGATCCTGGGTTGTTTTATTTTCCTGATCTGATCTGGATTGGATCTGGGGGAAAATAAAACGCAGCTATTATTCATTTCCTATTGCCGCTAAAATTTGCTTTAAAAGCAACTAAAACAACTCGTAAGAAGTGAACTTATGTAAGAAACTGTCTAAAACTATAACTATCATGCAAAATGATTTCATTAAAATTGAAAATTCTACATAGAGCGCTCTCGCTCTATAACACGAAATTTTATGTATATAAATGCAACAGCCAACACGTAACCGTAATACTGCTCCTGAGCAAGAGCAGAATGACTATAGGGGTATTCCCGATCCGATGCAACTGGTCTTGTATCATTGCAAAAATGCAAAAGTGTAAAATTGCTATACCCTAACCCCATTGTAAAAAAAAAACTTTGCACTTTTGCAATGATACAAGACCAGTTTGCATCGGATCGGGAATACCCCTTATATATTTTTAACATTAGAAATGTTTAAGCGGAGGCATACCTACTAACAATGTGAAAAAATCAACTGAATTTCAAAAAAGTGTAACGCCGAGTAGAGAAAGAGGACGAAACGTCAGGGGAGTAGACAAAATTATTGCGTTCATGCTTTGTTCTTACTGGGGCCTATTTCACAGAACATACATCACAGAATTGTATGTGACGTAAAATAGGCCCCATATGAGTGATCGTAAATTAATAAAGTTGACGCATAGTTATTCTAAAAATTCAAAATTTACAATGATCCAAATTTGGCGACTACTTATTGATGTATGTTCCGTGAAATAGGCCCCTGGTATCAGGAAACAGAATACGAAGAATATGATAAAACGGACACCAAAAAAAGGAGAAGTCTTCGTAGGAAGAGATAGCCACTACATTTTTCACATTTGCTACGTAGTTTATGTAGTTAAACGTAGTTAAATGTAGTTAATGAAACAAATTGTAGCAAAAGCCACGTTTTATTATTTACGGGTCTGGGTCGGGGTCGGGGTTATCTTTTCACACGTAATACAAACAAAAATTTGGATCTAGGTTTCTACCGGGGTTTGCTTTATGGAACCAGAAATATGTTCTTTCTCTGGCGGGTAGACGGCTCTTCAGTCGGTAGAGAGTACAAACTGCAGTGCGAGGAAAAAAGAGTATCATACATGAAAAATAAACAAACATAAGACAAAAAGAGATGAGCATACAACAGTGCTTTCATTGGGATCCGTACCGTTTTGTTATATCGAGGTGAACCATATGGGTTATTTGCGATAATAAAACGCGAATTAATGAATGTACAACGCAAGTTTCTTTTTATTTTAAAACAAATATCTTTATTTAGGTTTAAAAACTTACGATAAACTTAATTTTACACTAATTACATTCAAACTTCTACTTGTGAAATTATACTTTTTAATTTTCTAATTAATAACAAAGCAGGACGTTTCCTTCGGACTTTGTTGCCTGTGATATCAACGGATATTCACTTAGTGCGATACATTGCCGAATTAACGAATTCTGATATAGATAGGCGACGTGATGGTAGCGATATTGATCCTTCAACTGCTCTCGTTCAACTGCTCTTCTTGCTGAGTTTGCATTCAGTATTTATGTGATCTGGCTTCATGTATCTAATTACTTTCTTTTATTATTATTGCTTGCAAGATAAACTTCTTTGTTCTTACTATCTGCATTTAATTACCTTTCCTGGAATATCTAGGAGTTACTTTCTTATATTATACCTGTTTATTATAATATGTTTAATGTTTGTATTGGACTACATGACCTTTCTCATGTAGACGATTGTCTATTGTTTGCCGCTTAATGATGATGTCTACATTTATATATTACTTCCTGTAATGAATGAATGTATTTCTTTTATTTAAGGGGTTATAATGCTTGATGGCATTAACTCGCGGCTAACGATAGATGTCTGTAGTTTCTATGGCAACACATATTTGCTCAGACAAAGTAGCAACAGATGGCACTGAAAATAGTTACTTTTCTCTGCCGCCTGTCCTACATTAGCGCTCATATTACTAAGGAGAAGTGGAACCATTTTCATTTCGGTATTTGTATGGAAATGACGCTCGACTAGCAGTCCATATATAAGGCGTGTTTTTTTTTCCAACCCCGAAGGAAATAGGCTGAAAAGAACGATTCGGGGCTAAATAATTTACATGTTAAATGCAACAACAACCAACCCCCAATGGGTTTAGCTTATCCCCAAAAATTTACGGGGCTTAACTTTAGCACGGAGAAAAACTGTATTACCGGCGGGAATTTCATACTTTTTATCGATAGTTTGTATAGAAACTCCTTTTTTTTCTGTAATGGCGTCGCTAATCTCCGATATCGGTTTTTTCACCATTTACCTCCGGGATTGGAAAAAAACACACCTATAAAGGTTCCCCCCACACCAACGCGAATTTTCGGTGGCGACGACGAAAACAATTATAACAACTTGTTGTTTTCATTGACAACCACATGTTGTTATTGTTGTTTTCGTCGTCGCCAACGAAAATTCGTGTTGGTGTGGGGGAACCTTAATAGGTCAATGGTATTAGCGTTTAGAAATTTGCCAGATTTAAGTGTTCCATATTTCGAGCACATGTAGAACGTTCGTTATAGTATTTTTATTCAGCGCATCTTAATCTATACAACACGTTTGATTACATTACGCTACATTTGGTTACGTTTGTTTTTGCTGGTTGGATCGTTGCTGTTTTTGGATTAAGATTTTGTAAAGCAACTGCCGGTGCCGCAAGTTATAAATTAAATGAAAATAAAATAAAAATAAAAGAATCAAAATTTTAAATATTACACTTTTATGAATCATTAAAGTTCAAGATACGATTTGCCAATAGAATATGTATATAAAATTCATGAATAACAAATGAAATTAATTTAAAATGAAAAACAAAGTAAAATTGAAGTTTTACAAATCCAATTTTAAAGTGAATTGAATTAAAATTAAATTCGGAATTCAACTTTAAAGTGAACTAAAGAAAAATCCTCGCCATAGTCTTCAAATCGAAAAACAACATTTCATACATTCTGGCGTGTAATCATGCATTTAATGCAAAATTCAATTCGGAATTCAACTTTAAAGTGAAGTAAAGAAAAATCCTCGCAAGTCTTCAAATCGAAAAACAACATTTCATACATTCTGGCGTGTAAGCATGCATTTAATGCAAAATTCAATTCGGAATCCAACTTTATAGTGAAGTAAAGAAAAATCCTCGCAAGACTTCAAATCGAAAAACAACATTTCATACATTCTGGCGTGTAAGCATGCATTTAATGCAAAATTCAATTCGGAATTCAACCTTAAAGTGAAGTAAAGAAAAATCCTCGCAAGTCTTCAAATCGAAAAACAACATTTCATACATTCTGGCGTGTAGGTAATCATGCATTTAATGCAAAATTCAATTCGGAATTCAACTTTAAAGTGAACTAAAGAAAAATCCTCGCCATAGTCTTCAAATCGAAAAACAACATTTCATACATTCTTGGATGTAATCATGCATTTAATGCAAAATTACAAAATTGCAAGATTTTTCAAGTAAAAACAGGCAGAAAATCGGAAAATGCTCGATGGATTTTTTCAAGAGGGGACAACCACTTGTAACCCAAAAGCAATACTCATCTATTTTTATTGGCTTTGATTGGTTAAGCGCAATCATCAAACGCTTGCAAAAAAACCCACAAAACATTTCCAACAAATTTGAGTACGCCAAACTAATTGGTAAGTATTGATACAAGATATCTAGATAATAATATGTACGAATTTATTATTTAAAAAAGCAAATACTATTATAACATTCTTTACTAAAGTTCATAGGTATTTATGGTCGTTGACTTAAAACCTCATTCAGTGAGACAGGTATTATTTAAAGTCTGTGTAAAGACCCGACAATGCGTACGCGAAATTAAGTGCTTTTCACTTCTATGTTTTTTTTCGCTTGCTTACATAAATGCAGTGCTAGAACCCAGCACTACGGCGTATAAACAGTGAGGTATGTATGGGGGGCATGCTGCCCTCCTGCTTAGACACACTATAGGATTTGGGGTAGGTGCGAGGTTGGGTGTATGCAAAGTTTCTTTTGTATTTAAAGAATCTGGATTTAAATCCAACCTCGCACCTATCCCAAATTCTATAGTTTCGCGTACGCGAAATCTTTTTCGCGTATGCGATGTCTGGTCTTTAGACAGATTCTATTATTTATGTGGTACCTAGTCTTCCAAAAATGTACGGAAGCGCCAGTTATAAAATAAATTCTCGGCTAACGGCGGCCGCGCCGACTGTTCAGGTAGGAAAAAACACATTCAATTTTCTTCTTTTGGGAGAGGTAAGAATGTTTTTTGTTGTTTTTTCTTCCGAAATAGGTTACGGAAAGAAAAATTAATTTTTATTGGTAGGTATTAGATTTTCCATTCCCTTTTATTGCTGTATGTTTTAAGTTGAAAATAATAGGCCTTTAAAATTGATAGGTGCTTACCTAATCTAAGAATACAAAATATGTTAGCTGTGTGAAGCCAGAACCCCGAGCTCAAAATGTTGGGTCCAAATATATCAGAATCATTTGTCCATCGTTTGTCCAGGCAAAATTTTCGTTTGTCCACCTCCAGGAAAAAAGTTCTTAAGCTTTTCTTTTTTATAGGAACACCCCACAAATTAAAAATTCGTCTACCACCCACAATTAATAACTTAGGAGTATGGAACCAATTGCATTCGTTTGTCACCCGGCTGTTTATAATTGTTCACCCTTAGTTAAAAAGTAATTTAACATTTTTTTATAGCAACTATCACAACTCTAAAAACCTTAAAAGTCGTCTACCACCCACAATTTTCAACTTAGAACGTCGAAATAAAAAGCCTTCGTTTGTCCTGCGGCCCATACTGATTGTCCATATAAGTTATCATTTGCGGGCGTGAGGCGACTTTTTAATTTGTGGGGGTGTTCATATAAAAAAGAAAAGCTTAATAACTTTTTTCCTGGGGGTGGACAAACGCAAATTTTGCCTGGACCCAAAATTTTGTGCTCGGGGTTTTGGCTTCACACAGCTAAATATGTGCCCATTTACTGAAACGAAAATTAAATATTTTAGTTTAACATATCAAGAGCTTATATGACAGTTTACGCTGAGGAAAAAGATAACATAAATGTTTAAGTTGATTTGAACATAAATAATTAAGTTGCTTTTCAGCAATTGTTCTTAATTATAGGTATAGATTGAGTGAATGTAGTTTTAGAATAACATTGTTGCTTTGAAGCTATTAAAGTTTTATATCAAATTAATATAAATCACCAAAATAAGTATAATAAATTTGGATTTCTTGTTTTTGGTGAAAAGTTAGCTATTATGTACATATGTAAGGGGTTTCCCCTACACAACTGATGTTTTCTAATTTTGCAAATAAAAACTAATAAGTAGTTAAAAAAATATTGCATCGCAACTAATTTGGTATTTACACAATTTTTAAACTTTTTAAAATTTTCTCAAAAATGACTAATTACGGAATTTGATACAGTAGATGCTATAACTGTTTTTTATTATCATTCAGACCTGGATAGAATATCACTTTTTGAACGTCATTTTAGAGGCTAAGGGGGCAGATAAAACAATCAGGAAAACGAAATAGGAAACATTTTCTATTAGATTATTGGCCTGGTTCAGCACATGACAATTTACATCTGAAAATCCAGAATCCTGAATTTTTGTGGCTTCTGATTGGGCAGCTGTCATAAAAAGTCAGATGTCTTTTAGAGTCATCTAACAGCAGAATCTAACTAACAGAAATCTGAATTTTCGGATGTAAATTTGAATGCGTTGAATAAAATGCTACACTGATCGACGACAAATAATTCAGACAAGTTTTTGCACGAATAAAAGTTTTAATTGAAAAGTTAGGTATAATTTGTTAAAAATGCATGTATTTGTGTATATATTTGCTGATGCAAAATAATTTTTCATGCCAGCTCACTGTCATTTCACATATAATGGATCAAATCGTACTAATGGTCCCCTTCATGTTACACTAGGAATGCCTATTTTCTCGAATCAAAGAAATGAAATAGATTTTTGAGTTTTATCAGGCTTTTTTGGTCACACTTCTCTTTTATGCAAATAAAAAACTTTATTTTATATTTTTCTCTACGTATCGTTGGATTTTCCCAACTTCTTCAGCTGTAGTTTATTACATCATACAGTTTAAATTGAGGTTGAAAGGAAAAAATTGACATAATTTACTTAATATTTTGTTACATTTGTTGAAAACAATTGAAAACTTTTAGAAAGCCTGATAAAACTCTAAAATCATTTAAAATGCAAAGAATTGGTCAATCAAAAACTATTTAAATTAAATGAAATAGAAATATGCCTAATATTCACCCTTATTGCGTTAGGCGTTTTAGTAAAACGACACGGCTACAAAAGCGTTAATCGGTGTTTAAGTAAAACTAAACCTTTTCCGTTCTCTTTTTTCTTCACCCCTCTAACAATTAAAACAATATTGTCGTTTTACTAAAACTCAAATTGCCGCTTCTAGAGCCTTGTCCTTTTACTGGCGTTTTACTAAAACGCCTAACGCAATAAGGGTGATTTTTCAGGAAAATGAGATCTCGGAGATCTCAATTCCATGGATATATTAACAAAATTTCTCAGCTTTACTGTAAAAATGCTGAGAAAAAAAAATTGGATTCGCTTGATCACTTGACGGATAACAGCGATATTTTTCTGAATGCCCTATTAACCTATCTGCAAACTTGTTTTGTATTTTTTGAAGTTCATTTCCTTCATTATTAAATGATTGGATGGAATGTTAAAAAAATCAATCTAAGCATCGAAGTTAATCAACATTTTAATCCAGTAGGCGATTTTCACAACAATTCAATTTTGACGTCAACGTACATAGGTACCTCCTTCATTTGTTTATGGAGGACTCAGAGGCCAATCTGAAGTAGATGCTGTTTTCGGATTTTCGAATTTGCCGACACTTTACTATGAAGCTTACTTGAAGCGATTCCTGCTTTTTTTATTAAGTGTGTACGTTTTTTTTTATATAAAATGTTAACTATTGTTGATGTGTCAAAAAAGATGTTTAAATTTCATTCTTAAAAGTGTTGCAATGTTGAAAATATTGTCAATCAACAACAAAAAAAGATTGAAATACATTTACAATGGAAATGTATTTCGATTGCAAGAAATTTTTTTGGAAAAAATATGATCACTTAGATGCATATTTACAAATGTTTAAATTAAATTCACAGAAACAATTTAATGACATCCGATTTAGGAACGACCAAAGTTAACAATAGTTAACATTTAAGAGAAAAAGAATGCACCACATGTCAATGTTATAAACCTTTAAGCTTCGAACACTTTTCAATACCAACAGGCAGATCAATATTGTTGATCTGTCAATCGGAAAGGCCTGAAAACAAATCAAAACACATGTAGAATGAATAAATCAAGGAAATTTGTTGATTGCATCAAATTTAATTAGACAAAATATGTATTATGATCACCTAAATGTATATCACTAAATTCAATACTAATTAACTTTATTTTTGTACAAAATCGAATCATTAACGAAATGTATAGAATTTTGTTTATTCATCATCATCATCAATTCCTGGAACCCCGTTCGGGGCATAGGGCGCCAACAAAACGTCTCCATCCTTCACGGTATGCAGCTAGATATTTTAACTGTGACCACGTCTTTCTCTGAGTTTCTGCTTCTGCTAGTACAGTTGATTTCCATGTTGTCCTTGGTCTTCAAACCCGCCGTGCACCCTGGGGATTCCATTCAAAAGACTGCTTCGCATTATGATCGTTTGGTTTCCTCAGTGTGTGACCAATACATCTCCATTTACGCTTTCTTATGTTCTCGACTTTTCCTACGCCATACATTTATTACGCCATTATTTTATTATTTATTTACTCATAATGGACACAAATTCCTCTGTAAAAAATCTACCGAATTGAAACATTAAACATATAAAAAAAAAAACAAAATTCATTAAAAAATAACTGAAAACAATTGCAAAACTCAAAATCCACAAAAAAATAAATTATATTGAAAAGAAATACAAAAATTAAAATAATTCCAAATCGAAAGAACGAAAAGTAAGAAAAAGATATAAACACATTTCCAAATTTAGCTGCTTTTAACAGATCAACACTTCAATTCATAGGTATCAAGGTGGTGAGTTGAAAATTGTTAGAAAGTGTACAACTCTGACACAAACACTGAATTTAGGAACGATTTAATGGCGTCATAATGTTACATATACTGCTTTTAGACAACAGCGATTTTTAATGAAAAGGAACATCTCTCCATGCTCTTTACTCTGCTATTTTTCAACCGCGGCACCCCCGGCACCACAAACGTCCCCCTCCTAATTTCTTAAAAATCGCAAAGGGTGATTAGTAATAGTGTTACACTTTTCCAATTACGAACAACCAAAGTTAACTATAGTGTAAGAATTGTTAACATTTTATAGAAAAAGAACGCACCACTGTGCCTACGTTCTTGTAACTCTCGCATCGATAAAATTGGTCGAAAAACTTTGGAAAATGGAACAAAACTCATATGATTTGTTTCAATTTTCATCGTTTCGCAACAAATTTTTGGCCTGTTTGGTAATGTGAAATTTCTTGAGAAATTTTCACAAAATTTCACAATTTGCTGTCAAAACGCATAGAAAAAAAACTCGGTTTTGTGAAATTTGTTGAAAAAAGAGTTACCAAACAGGCATTTTATCTATGCGAGTTTTTAGAACATAAGTACCTACTGTATTCAGCTACATTTTTTACCTTCAAAATTTCAAAAAAACTTTTTTATTTTTACTAATATTTTTGGTTTTTTAATTTCAGATTAAATGGATTTTACTACTAATCGCAATTTTAACAAAGAAACACCAAACCAATTGACTATTAAATTTAACACAAGAAATAAACAACTCCGGTAGTAAGTATATAGTAGAATTATTTAAATAAACTTAATGACAGCTGCAATTAAAAAGAAAACATTATGAAGTTAATTAAATAAATAAGACTCCAAATAAGCAGAAGGTTTTAAGCAATTTTAATTTAGTTTATTTTATTAGTATTTAAAAAAATAATTGTTAAAAAGCAACCAATATAAAAAATTATGAGTTAAATGCGTATGTAGTTCAAATATAGAAATACTAAACCTTTAAAAACATAAGAATGAAAACACGAACAAAAAATCCAAAGTTGTGTATTTATAGAACTAACATTATTACTTTTAATAAAACATTTATGATTATAATATTTTAAGTAATAAGACTTGTAGAAAATGTGTCAATTTAAAATCTTGGTTCAAATGATATACATAAAAGGATTAAATAAAACTCGACTGGAAATTATTCCAGCATTTGGCCATATGCATCTCTTAATATAGTGGCCTTAACACTACAGAGCTCTAAAAATGAAAAAAGTTGGTATATAAGAATTATTATTAATAGTTTTTTTGTTTTGATTTAATATTCATCATTAATTAACTTAACATAAGATTACTTTATTACTTTATTGTAAAAAAAAATCATTTTTTGTCTTCTCTCTTTCCTTTCTTCCTCGCTTTCCTCGGCACATCGAGAGTTAATCTTGAATTCTTCAAAATCGTTCTATTGAGTTTCTGTTGTAACCTGTGAAATACAGATACAGAACTTATTAGTTCAAGTAAAACCAAAAGTATAAAACTTGACTGTTCGTTTATAAATTGAGAAACTTATTCTTTTCCCCAGAACAACCAATGGAGTAGCTCAGAGGCAATCTTAAGCTTGTCCACACCATTCATGTCAATCTATACAAAAAGATTCAGAGTTTTCTTAGCCTTATCTTATCTTATTCTTAGCTCGGAGAAATTCTTAGAAGTTTGGCTTGTCTTGACTTAGATGCAATATTATGATTGTCTGATCCGAACATAGACGAAAAGCAAAACTCAGAGGCCAAATTCCAGAAGACTTGTCTACATTCAACAGGAAAATTAAGAACAACAACACCAACCGCGAAAATGTATTTTCAATTTCTTGATTTGAGGGGTTTCTACATAACCACCACGATAATTAAAGTGATTGCATCTGTAACAAAAATGTAATATTGTCGTTATTTAAACATTTTTATACGGCCCCATTTTAGCTTCCCCCTCTATCTTCCTTTTTCTTACACGGGATCTAATTTTTACTTATGCTGATGATTTTAATTTCATTTCATGTATCGCACTCTTATAATTAAAGTAATCTAACTAAAAAATTGCAATTTGTAGGAAATGAGTAAGAAAGAAAGTCTTCAAAAAGTATATGTGTTGAGTAAGTTTAAATGCATCTCTCCCATGTCCATTTCTTACTCATAATTCGGTATCTTTTTCATCATCGGGTTTGAGAAAACTCTTTTTAAGGTCAGTTTATTGCAAAATCAGAAGTTAAAGAAATTTTGAGATTGGTCATCAATATATTAATTTTTTTTAATTTATTTAAAAAATAAAACAACAAAATTTATAGTGGAAAAATAAAATTAAAACCACTTCTATCCCGTTTAATGAATCGACCATTCAGGTCGGAGTTTGCTCTATCACTACTTCTTATCTTAGTTCACGAAGAGAATGTTCTTTTCGCTATATCATTTCACAGTTTTTATAAGAATATATGTAGAGAATCTTAAAAACATCGAATGCAGAGTTGCCAGACTCATGCAATTCGATACATTCCCGGCGAAAACCTATGGTTTTCCACCCTTTCGCTTTTTATTTAATCAAATCTTTCTCATTAAAATTTAAATATGACCAACATTAATTTTGTATGATTGCAGTTGGCCTTCTTGCAAGGCGTGTTTTTCGTTGTCCCATTTCTTTCTCTCGAGTACCGTTGACAGATACTCTTCTCTCCATCTTGCCATCTTAATAATAATTTGTTAAAAAAACTTACATTTTACCTTTTTTAAAAATAAAATGGGAATTTGTTTAACAAATTTTCATTATTCTCGCACGAAAGATTTTCAGCTGTAAAATTTGTTCTTCTCAAATGACGTCAGAAAATGAAAACAGAAAATCAAATGGCATAATCATGTATTATTTCATTTATCGAAGAAAAGTATAAAATCGCCATTATGCCATTCGAGGAAAATAGGATGTTTTTAGTTTTTCAACAAATTTAAATGAGGTATGGAAGGTATAAACAAATATATTTACAAGGTGTTTTATTATTAAATGTCTCATTCTTTTACAAAACGCACAGTATTTTTTTTTTGTATCAACAATTTTTAAAAAATAGAAAAAAAATAGAGAAGTTTGGTTTGTAAAATTAAAAACCAATTGAATAGGTAGGTACCTACCTTCAAATAGGTACCCGTAAAAACAATTTTTCAAGAAAATTATTTTTATTCGGAAAAAATATTTTTTGTGTAAGTAGGTATAGTCAATTTTCATAAAAATTAAAAAAAATCAAAATTTAGTTTGCAAATTTTGAAAACCGACTGAAATACACGGGAAAAAAGTCTTTCGAATATATTTAATTATTTTTTTCGGAAAAAATTGTTTTATGTATGAAAACAATTTTTCGAGCACTAAAGAAGAACATTTTATATACCAATTTCAAAGACTAATTGATATACACATTAAAAAAATTTCAAAAAAGAACAAACAATTTGTTGTTTTTCATGTATCCAAAAAATTTGTTTTTTTTTTGAAAATTTTGATATGTAATGACTTTGAAGAAAAAAAATTCACGTTTTTCAAAGTATTTTGTAAAAAATGCCATAAAGTGCAGCAAAATTGATAAGGTAAATATATTAAATTTTAAAAATACAACGAAAACCACGAAGTGTTTTTTTTTCTTCAATTAAATTTCTTAAAACTTTTGCCTGTATTCTTTTCCACATCAACCAGTGTAGTAGAATACTAGATGCGTATTTTTTTTGAGGTTTCCCCAGTAGGCCAATTCCTCTTCTACTACTACTTCAAACTACTAAGTGAATTTTGCATGCATTATTTTAAGTTCTATTTCTACTTCAAACTACTAAGTGAATTTTACATGCAATATTTTAAATGAGGTATCTCCAAGTGGAGATATCCTCGTTCTATTTCTACTTCAAACTACTAAATGAATTTTACATGCATTATTTTCTATACTAATTTTTTTGTTTTTTTTTTGGTTTTTTGTTTTTTTTTTAATATACTTATATAATAAAATAATAATACACTAATATAATAATATAAAAAATATAATAATATAAATAATATAGTAGTATAATTATAGAGTAATATAATATAATAATATGAAAATGAACCTAAACCTCAACCTGTACCTCAACCTAATAAACTAAACCTGAACCTAATAACCTAATCCTGAACCTATACCTAAAAACCTAAACCTATACCTAATAACCTAAACCTAACCTAAAAACCTGAACCTAAACATTTTTTGCTATTGTTTTAGCCTTAATAGTCTTGTTGATTTTCCTAAGATCTAGAATGATCAGTCCTATCAATACAAATTTGGTGATTGTGTAATGTTTTATGTTGAAATGTTTGTATAGCCCTAAGCTATGTCGCGTAGCACGCTTTGTATTGCTTTATTCAGCGCAGCTCGCTAAAAATAGTGGCTAGGGAGCCGCAGTTACAATAAATTTACTTTATGATTTCTAAGTCAGGAATTAATTTTATTTACAATTCTTACAGCTATTTATACCTAAATTCTTTGTTCAAATCCCTTACCTCTGGTGGGGGGAAATTTAAGAACTGCGAGTTAAAAATAAAACACCGAGTTGTAAGGTCGGGTATGCTGTTTATTCGAACTACAGTATAAAATCTTAACCTACGCTTATATATACTATTTTGTTCGTGATATCGATAAGTGATAACAGAAACACACACACAAATTCTGAACCCAAGCGCAAGCAATCAGTTGCTTGTTACCTCAATTTGTATGTGTGCTCATGTTTGCTAGATAAGATATCCTAAGCAAACATAATGCCTATCACTTATCTTATCACTTCTTATTATCCTAGTGTTCAATGTTTGAACATTCTTTAACAAATTATTTGGGCTATCCCCACTTATTATTATTAATATTCTTTTCAATACAAATTATTTGTAACAATTTTATTTGCATTCGGGAGTAATGTAACAAAATACATTCTATGCCACTCATAATGCATCGTCACCAAAACGATGTCTTTGCACTCGATTTTGTTGGTCAAAGGGAACAACAAAATTATGATTCAATACTATGAATATAATGTATCAATGAAAGTGCATTTTACTATGCGGTTCTGTTTACATTTGGTATTGCTAATGTTTTGATTGTGGCTCTTTAAGAATGACTGTTATTACATTACAATTGCTTCCCGATGCTCCGTTTAGCAGCTTGTTGATAAAACTGTCTTGCCCTGTCCTGTCCTTAAGTGCCATGATTTTACGCAACCATGTTTCTACTATTTTGTCTTTCACCTGCATCGCTGGGAATTGCTCCATGAAAATCGATTGCAAAATACTGACAGTTCTTTCGAAACCGATCGAAGGAACTGTCGGTTTTCCGAACTCCGAAGGTGTTGTTATTGTTTGGTATGCTCGCAATTTAATTAGCAAAGTTGCTTGCCTTTCTTCGCATATCTCATCCTCTGAGATCATAAATTGGTTGGAGACCTCGCAATTCAACCTCTTCTTAAATTTCCCTGCCGCAAACCCAGCGTAATATACAGAAGCACCTTTCTGCAGAGATGAAGACTCCTTATCCCCTTGGCCTGTTGGCTTGTGGTCTTCACCTTCAATGTCTTCACCAGCATTGTCCACTGCTGGTTCTTCATACACGAAGTCTTTGTATGAAGATTCGTTTTCTGGTTCATTTGCATCAAGGTCAGCTACCTGGATCAACGGTTCGGCCCCAGCGTCCTGGTACCCAGAATGGTCCGCTGAAGTCAAGTGCTGGAAAATAATCAGTTTAAGATTCCTAATGAATCTCCAAACCGACGGATTCCTTTCATATGAACCTCTATTGGAGCGTACCATTGAAAACAAATTTTCTGCTACATCTGTATTGAGATGAGAAAGCAGAAAATAAGTTTGGTTCTCGATCTTGTGGTGTTCCCACATCTGTTCGATTGCCAACAAAGTTTGCTTTAACCCTTTAAAGCAAGGGGGGATTGTCACGGAACTAGAGGATTTCCACGTAGAAATCCAGTTCCGTGCGCTTTTTAATGAATCTAACGTATCTGTCAAGTCCGATAAGACTTGCTTGTTTGGGTTTCTCGAGTAGATTTTGCCTGTGTTAAGATTATCGAAAAGGTTGTTCATACCTTTGATAAAATTGTCTGTTGTACCTGCAAGCTTCTTATACCCTCGTCTGTGGTAAAAAAATTAGTACCTAATGCGTACATTATGCCCGAGTACACATTGGCACTGAAAACCTCCGTCGCTAACTTGACCGAAAACTTATACAAATTATCTGGTTTGATGTGGGCCGCAGAAAGTTTGAAGAGAACTTGAAAGATTCCTTACGAGTCCTCTTCTTAAATCCTTTCAAAGATCTTCCAATCGACCACTTCATCTTCTATTATAATTCTATGCTTTAGAAGAATGTTCTTCACGCTTTTGAACATATGAGGATAGTCATAGAGTAAGAAGACTCTTTGATTCTCTATCTCTACATATGGCGTGGCATCCATGAAATCGGGGGGTCCTAACTTGCTATAAGCCAAAACGTTGCTGGAGCCCTGATCGCAACTTGTTGCAACAACAGTAAATCCACACTTTATCACCCCTGCGATAATAGTGGTCAACATCTTGGCTATAGTAGTGGCATTTGGGGATCCTACATAATAAACTATTGTCTGTTTCCAGTTCCTATTAAGCCCTCTTAATGTGAATACCATCACTTTGGACGCAATTTTTTCATGTCTACCGAACTCCCCAAAGTCGGTATAGTCGTCCTTGATATTGTATTCTAGTTCTTTCTTAATAGCCATTTCGTCAAACAGCAAAACGCATTTTTTGTCTAAAGATGCCATGTCTTTGGCTTTGTCCCTAAGAAGGTCCTGAATTCTTGGACTGAGCCCTGTTGGGAGACGAATCTCGGAATGCCATCGGTAAATGGTGTTACCGATGGCAGCTTGAAACCCTGAGCTAATCATAAAAGAATAACACGCTGGGGACTTAAAGAAATTGGCTCTGAGACCTGGATTGCAGAGGTGACCGTTGAAGTCGGCTGCTTCCGGGCCCTATACGCCTCCATAATTCGAAGACATGGTGCGTCATTTCATACATCGGAACACCTGCAAGCAGATGGAGAAGATATGGGTAGGGCGTACCTGGACAGACTTTTAAAAGTGGACTTTTCGCTAATATCTTTGGCATGGGAATGTTTTTCGCACATAAAGGACTTTTTCGGTAAAGCCTTGATGTTCGTAACATTTCCATGTTTAATCCAAACTTCTCTTCGATGATCAGTTGGTACTTGGAAAAATGAAAAATAACATAGCGAACCTCGCTGCTCATCGCAGTTAAAATAACAATAAAAAAACTATTTTATAAAATGGACTGTAGTAAATAGGGTAAAGTTGAAATGAAACACAGACACTTGTTTTGAGTCGGGAAAAACAATAGGTGTTAAAAAACCCGACTATTTATTAATCTTTATTGACGGTAAAAACTCGAACAGCTGTGAATATTAACAACTATACAAGGATAAAGACTGTATAAGGAAATAACTTAACTGACGCGTACGCGTACCGAACTGTACAGAAAGGATGTTCAGATAAGACTGACTCGAACATTCTGATGAGAGTACGCTCCTTTTATTACTGGGCGTCTTTCTCTCACATATACATTCTTAAGACTTAATTATTTATTGACTTATACAAACAAAATGTTATGCGCTCTCACCGTGCTTTCGCTTATCGTAGCGAGAAGAGTGAGTAACGGACAGAAAAATTAATAAAAGATTATATTTTTAACTACTTAAAAACACTTATTTTATCTCTTTATTTACTTTTTATTTTCTTCAAAAAAAAACAAAGGCCCGCTGTCTTCAGCTTGGCTGCGACCTTGTTAGTTATGCGCTCTCACCGTGCTTTCGCTTATCGTAGCGAGAAGAGTGAGTAACGGACAGAAAAATTAATAAAAGATTATATTTTTAACTACTTAAAAACACTTATTTTATCTCTTTATTTACTTTTTATTTTACTTTTTATTTTCTTCAAAAAAAAACAAAGGCCCGCTGTCTTCAGCTTGGCTGCGACCTTGTTAGTTACATAGCGTTCGATACAGTGCCAGCAAAAAATGACAATTTTATAATATATAGTTTATTATCCTATTGATAAATAATGCAAAACTTAATCAAGTTTCTGGATCTCTACTGGTATGATGCAAATTTTCTGCACTGGACGTTTCAGCCTTCCTGTCTCGGTTAACAGTTTGTACGATTACTGATCTTATGAGACCATCTTTACTTGTGATGAGTTCACAAACTCTGCCTAGTTCCCAATGTGCTGGGAAGTTTTCACTCGCTATGGTTAATAGCTGTCCGACCTTGAGCTTCTCTTTCTCTCTACGCCACTTCTTACGCTGTTGAAGAGTAGTTAAATATTATGTACTCCATCTATCCCAGAAATGTTTCAGCATTAATTACCGATCCTTCCACTCAGGATCAAATATCTTGGATCATGATTTTGCCTATGATCGTTACTGGAGATATATAGCCATTTGGATCATACAGCTGTGCTACGCAGCCAACAATTTTCCTCTTGGTGAGTATGTGGTCCAGCTTTGGTGTTTTCACTTCGTAGGTGAATTGATTTGAAACTATTAGCCATTTCAGACCTAAAATGGATGATTTCTCTTCCCCCGAAAACACTAATGAGGCATCACTAGTGCCAGCATTCATCTCCTGATTGATTTTTTTGGAGTTTGACTTCCATTGGCATAACTCAAAACCAGCATCTTTCAGTGTTCTGTACATGTCAGTAGCCAATTGTTGTGCAATCATCCATGTAAAAATCATTTCTGATTGCATTTGCTGCTTTTGGAAAATTCTCTTCAGCCTCTACTGCTGCCTGTACCACAGATCGAACTGCTAAATGAGCTGATGATGTTGGGCCAAACGTAACGACCGTCAACCAATATTCACGTAGTTGATCGTTTTTATTTTCTCTCCAGAAGATACATTGGAGATTCCTATGCTGTTTATTCAATCTGACTTGATTGAACATTTTCTTGATGTCACCACAAACGGCTATACGATGTCTCCTGAAACGCATTATAATTTCATGCAAATCTCTTTGCAACTTTTCACCTAACATCTGTATATCGTTTAACGATATGCCTTTATCTGTACGACAGCTTGCATCATATACTATGCGAAACTTCTTTTCTATGCAGTGATGTGGTATGTAGTATACCAAATTATCTGTAGTGGGATATTCAAAGGCTAACTGCACATGACCTAGGGCATACTTTCGCGCATTTTCTCTATATATGCGATTTTCATCTGTACGTTCTTCTCTAATCTTGTTCTATAATCACAGCACCATTAACTCGGTGCGTAGTGATCGCATTTAAAATTGCACATATCTATACTATTTTTATTCGTACTTATTTTGTAAGAGATATGCTAGTGCCCGCACGGTAAACATGACTTATCACTCGTGCTTGATACTGCGATATAAAATGCAAATAACTGTACTTGCTTACAAAAATATGTGCGGATGTCTGAACGCCATTCCTAATGATGACCGCACTAAACATCGCACACCATAGATGTAAGTAGATATCTACATATATTATAGAAAGCTATTCTATACAATCTCTATATTATTTCGGTTCAATAAATATATTTAATATTATTATTTTTTTTTAAATCTTTTTATCTATGTACTATATATATTCTATACTTGATTGCGATGCATGTTTGAAATATATCCATGGCAATAATGTGCTAGTGCTTAATGTTAAAAACAATTATGTAAATTTATAAAAATAAATAGTACTTCTTGATAGCTATACTGATCTATCCAAAAGAAATAGTATTTCTTTATGCCTATACAAGTTGTGATTTTAATTGATTTATTGCTCAGCATCTTATTATATGCTGGCTTCGAGCAATAATTTTGGCCTATGTAAGCATGCTTCCCATACTGTTTTTAAATAAAAACTCTTTACTCTACCTTCTGTACTCTGCCTGCGCTTAATATCGCTCGTCTCATTAATTTTGGCCACTGCTGTAAGTAAAGATTAAAGGAACTATTGTTCACGTAAATTATGTCAACTCTATATACCTATATAGTATGGCCTTTTTTTTACAGTTCCTCCCCTCAATACTTTGCTCTTCAGAACAATCCCTATACACTATACTTGCACATTCCCGTGCATTCTGTTTACTTTATCTTCATCGTGCGAAAGCCACACACGTATAAGCCTATGAGAGGAAGTTTTTGTTTTTATATACATATATTCACTGTGCAGGGTAGAACAAGAAATATAAATTTCCCCTGACTACTATATGCTGACAGCTTTTCTATACTACTGCGCCGCTCACTCAACGAGTGATACTGTATATGTGCCAGCGGTGGTTGTTAATCTCACACATGGCATTCGTGGTGCAGGATTATTCTCCCTCTTTCAAATCGAACGTGCTAGTGGTGGTTGTAAGGCACACACATAGCATTCGACAGGGAAAATTCTACCTCTTTTTTGTGTATAGAGGATTTGTTTAACGGCACGTTACTTCGTCGCAATGACGATTTGTTGTTTTTTTTTTAAACAAGAAAAAATAACAAAAAATAAGGAATTTGTATGAGACAAGCGTTTTTCTGTACCTATAGAATTTTCGAAATTTCTAAGCACATCACACAACACATATATTGCACTATAGCACTACACATATATTGCACTATAGCACTACACATTTTGCTTTAAATATTACCTATACGTTGTAGATTGCCTGTACACATTATATTTTGTGAGAAAAATAATCTTAAAAGACCTACCCCTGTACGTTTTATTTTAAATTAGAACTGTACTTTTATTTCTTACTTTTGTATCACTTAATTAATTTCTGTACAATCTGTACTAATGTTTTTTCGAATGTTTTTTTGAGTAAACCACTTTTACTTTCTTTGTTTTATTTTTAGTAATCACAATCACTTTTATTTTGTTTGTTTATTTTTATTTTCCAAAGAGGCCAACTGACAGTATCAAGATTTCTCACAAGAATGAAGAAATTTTTATTTAGCGGAGAGTGCGCTAACAGAATTTCAAAGCACACACACATAAAAATGTTTTCTTGTTCACCACTACACTAGGTTGAGAGCGCGCGAAAGAAGAGCTAGAGATATCTATTACTGTGGATATCGTGGTTGATTTGTGTGTTTTGTTTACTTCTGGGGATAGGGGAAACAAAGAAGAGCCTATACGCGGTAGCTAACCGATCTATATGCATAGCCTGTACGAAATGTCTCTATACGAACTTGTTTCTTCTTTTTTTTTATATGGGGTGCAACGGCGCACAGTGGTTCGGTTTGTATGGGAGCGCGGAAATAAATCGATAAAACCTGTAATATAAATCGGAGAGAAATGAAATTTGGCACACATGTGTGGGTTAGGGAAACACACATTTCCTCAAAATTTGGATTAAAAATAACAATTAGAAGATGAGTTATTGAGATTTTTCTAAATTTTGGGGTTTATTGTTCATATAAAAAAAATAACAATTTATGTTTTGTAACACTTTTTGCTTTAATATGTAAACATTACAAAAAATACTTATAATACTAATTACATAAATAAATAATTAAATAAATAAACAAATAAATAAATGTATAAATACATAAAAATAAATTACATAGTCATTAAAAAATATTAATTAATTAATTCAAGAGCTTCTTCACTCAATGGAAGGTTTTTTTTTTAAACTGAGTATAATAAAATTTTTAGACATATGTCATATGGAATATCAGCCTACTCGAACACATACCTACTCATCAAAGCAAAAACTTTGCTAAAAAACCGTTGAAGTTTCCCTAAATTATCAACACGATAAATAAATCCCAACAACAATAATTCATACCTACCTACACCTACCTATAAGAAAAAGCATAATAAATGCCAAATATAGCAACGTTGTATTTACTTCACATATTGTGAAATTTACCATCGTTGCTTTAATAAAATATTCAATTTGCATCAAATATAGATTTTTTAACTCTATCAATACCTATAGCTATACCTAAACCTATATATATACCCCTATCTCTAAATAGCAAAATACCGTAATCGTCGTCCATAGGACAAAAAAATTTCATTTTCTTCCCCTTATTTTGCTTTATGCCACGTCAAAAACATCTGATTCAACCATCTCCCTTAGCCTCATTATTGTTGTCATAATAATATTATTAATATAATCCTCTCGTTCTTACTACTTGTCTTCAACTCTATTTTTTATTTCCTCCCGCCTTTTTATCTCTCCAATGTCAGATTGTTGCGATTGCAGCGCCTTACATGAGCCGATTCCGAAATACTTTTTTCTGTTCCATGAGATTACTAATGTGTTAATATACAATAGAAAGGCTTTTCCCAGATTCACTCTCTCCGCTGGCAAATCTGCCATCAACTGCGTCTCAAATCGATGGTTGCATCGTACACAAACCAAACATTTATGCAGACAATTTCTAAGCTCACTTCGAATTCTAGAAATTCAAAATATCTCTTATGTATTGCATTTGTATTAGATCTTCAACCAAATCGCTGAGGAATGAATTCCTCAGCTCGGACCTCTGGGTCCCGCAGTCGAGAAAGAAATTTATTTATTAATTTTAAAATGGAAAGAAAAAATTTTGTTTGTTTTTTTTTCATATATTTTTTGTATATGCAGACATTCTTCTGCCTATATTATTTTTTATAACTTCCTTTTGGGCCAATTTTTTGAATTTACTTTGTAGGATTTTTACTGTGTATTTTATAATTATTAAGATAATAACCACTGTGGCTATCACCGTGGAGTCTAACCCCGACTTTTTCGGGTTAAGCATCAATTCAAGAATTTGGAACGAGCACAAGATCTTTTTCAAATCTTCATTTACTCAGGCTGCGAAGTGTTCAATAAATCCCAAAGGACAGCTTACGTCCATCTGCACATCGTCTGCATACATGCAGATAGAGCAGTGTTAGATGACTGATGGAAGGGGTTCATCTACTAAATTATTTTTATACTGTAATATTTCATAGTTGGAAATTGGTTCTACTCCTAATGAGATATGTTTTATTGTTACTTCTTTGTCAGTTGTATTTAGAATATTAATTAATTGATATGTTTATTTCCTATTGCTGGTATTAACGAATATTTTCAGCGAATTCCCTTCTTGAATATACTATCTTCCTTTAAATCTAAATTAATTTTATGAATCATGTCTGTTCTGGGTGGTATTTTGATATCACTGTGAATGTCACTCCTCTCCATATTTACTTTAACTTAATATTACTTTACAGATTGCACAAACAAATTATCCCTCACAATATAAAAAATATGTACAACCCAGTTCTTAAAGGAACACAGTTACTAAAAAAAAAAAACAAATGAATGGGGCACGGTCGTCGCTTACCCCTTTTTTCCCTTTGACTGCACTCGGCTCCTTTCTTGTCTCTTCTTCTTCGCCTTTATGCGGCACTTCTCTATTTCGCCTTGACACGGCTTTTCTTCACAACACACTCTGCTTGTGTGGTTCTCGTTGGAGCAAGCAACCCCGGTGGTCTTTGTGTGTATTCAACAAATAGTTTCTGTGTCTCTCTTTGCACCAAACACAATGTATGATACACACTAGCACCGCTTAAGGTTGAAGCCCTTTTTTTTTCTTGTTTATTTTATTTTTATACCTTGTTTTGCACACAGGCACACAGACACTTTTGTTTATCGGTTTGTTTATTTCTCCGTTTCTTTATATCGTAACACAATGTTCATAGGCACGGGTTATGTACTAACACTTCAAATTCAAATCCAACTGCCGAAAAATTGGCGTTGCTCTTTTTTTTCCATTCAAATCCAACTGCCGAAAAGTTTGCGTTGCTCTTTTTTTTCTTTTACATTATTTTAGGGATGATGCCCGTTTGTTTTACTTATAATGCGCACACGATTTTCTTTTTTTTTTCTCGGTATGAAGCCCGTTATATATTTTGTTATTGTTGGTTTGTAAGTAATGTTTTCTTGTATATTACTTCTGCGCACGACACTTTAGGTACCTTTTGTTTGATTAGTTTTGTGTTAATGCACTTTTTTTTATATTCCACGATAATGCGATGGATTTTCATAGGGATGAAACCCTTTTCTTATTGTATTTATTAATAAAACGATAATGCGTTTTTATTTGTTTTAGGGATGAAACCCTCTTTTTTATTGTTTCCCCTAGCACATCACCGGGTGAGCCCCGGAATGTGTCTAAAAGATTGTTTTCTTGCAAACATTTTTGATTCAATAATGAGAGAGACTTTTGGTTGTAATTGTAAAATTTTATTACGTCGCCGCGGTATTGCGCTGACCTAAGCTCTTCGTACATTTGATCACTGCTTCTGAAGCCACCAAAATTTTCTATAAGCATGTTCTTTATTTCAGACCATTTAGTAAGGTGATTATGTATCTCAATGGCTAATCTAGCTCTACCTATAAATTTCGACTTTAAAAGATTTATGCACATTTTTTGGCCCTGCTCGTCATATGTTAATAAAGTTGGTATTAGGTCATCCACATTTTGTACGAAAATAGCTAAATCTTCTGTTCTACCATCAAATTTTTCCAGTTTTTCTATATAATGAATTGGATTTATTTCTAAATTTCTTAAAGCTAAATTACCATTTACTGCAGCTTGAGGTGCTGCTGCTGCTGCTGCTGCCGCTTGTCGCATCCTTTCCGCCATTATTTCAATTTGTTGTTGTCGCTGTTGCAACTGTTCTTGCAGTTGGGTGTTTTGTTGCTGTAAAGCTGCAATTTGTGCTGAATCCATGTTTGATGTATCTCTGCTATTATCGTATATGATTGATCGTTTGTGATGCTGTCTTAATTGTACTTCACTTTGAGCTCGTTGCGAATCCTTTTTGATTCGATTGAAAATGTTTTTCATTTATTTTAGAATACGTTAATTTTTTTTTTTCACTTTGGGTTTTTATAATTGATTAATTTTTATTTTTTATCTTGTGCTTCTGCACTTATATTTTTTAAAATTAAAAATTTCTGTCCCAATGAAAAGGGTTTTTTGGGAATATTTAAGGCCACTGTTTCGATGACTTTTTGTGCCATTTTCTCCTTCTACTATCCTCTTCACTAAATTATCTTTACTCTACGGAATTTGAAATATTTATCATTTACACTGATATTGATTTCGGATAATTCTTGCTTATGAAAAAAATTTTGTCTTTTCAATTAAATACACTGAATTTAAAAATTTTATCTACCCTGATTTTCGTTCAGGTATATAGTTTTTTTTCCAATGTAGATATGTACTCAGTTTGTTTAAATGAACTACCACTGAATTATTTTAAAGGGGAATGGAATTTTGTTGATTTTCTTTCAATGCTTCACTTTTATCATACAAAAATGGAAGAGAAACTTCAATGAACAAATTTTCATAGCTCAATGTCCTTCTTACATTGAATAAGTCATCTTAAAGTTCAATAAATAAGCTATGAAAAATGTCATTGAAATTGGTTCTTTAAATTTTTTCTTCAACATTTGTATGAAAGTCAATCAATGAACGTGGTTTCATTGACTCAATGAAGAGTGCATTATGCACTCTTGTCGCAATGTTTTTTATATTGCCGCAAAGAAAAAGTGTTCAATGACAGCCGTTCATTGTCTCAATGAACGATTTTTTTGCAGTGTACTTTTAGGTTTATCTGTCCTTTGTTTGATCTGCCTTTGTCTGTACTGTTCTATCGTTATGGCCTTTTGGTTTAGTTTCTTTCGGTGTTAGTATGTATATTGGTACCGTGTCTTGTGGTGCAGAACGTCGATGGCTGGTATTCCGTGAGCTCTTCCCACTTCTTGAAGATTATGTTGATCTC
The DNA here is from genome assembly GCA_929447395.1 of Epistrophe grossulariae. Taxonomy (NCBI): domain Eukaryota; kingdom Metazoa; phylum Arthropoda; class Insecta; order Diptera; family Syrphidae; genus Epistrophe; species Epistrophe grossulariae. Next base: position 142,384,442 of record OV839567.1, on the reverse strand, counting down.
CTCTATGGTTATCATTGGAGACATTTTTTTTTTTTTGTATGGATTTTGCCAAAGCAGACAATTGATTTTGACAATCAGAGTAGAAGATTTCAGATTGAAAACAAATTACTTTATTATTATTTTTTTTATAAGTTTTGCAGGATCGACATGTTTTGATATTAGACTATTGCAATAAGATTTGATTTGATGTTCTTAGCTCAAAGAGCCGCTTATCTGCCCAACCGTCGGTAAAAATGCACGATTTAATTTTCTGTATTACTAAGCTCTTCAGCCGAGAATAAGAGTCGAGAGTTTCGTTTCTAAAACTAGACTAAATTCTGTTTTCAAAACCCTCTACTATTTATACTTAAAAACTAGATCAATATTTTTCCTTATTGATGATTATCTTTTCCTTATTTTTTATTCAGTGTTATTCAATTTTATTTATGACGCACAAAAGAATTTAATGTCCGCTTGACAAAATAAACCTTCGGTTGTATTTCCTCAAGGGCATTCCAATTGCTTGCTCAATGAGTGTAGTCATAAATAAAAATCGTCATAAAGACTTTTCTTTATCTTTAGATCTACATATGTAAATTAAGTTATTACAAAAACTTTTACCAAAAAAAAAACTTTATTTAAAAAAAATATACCAAAGATACAAAAATTACTTAAAGATAAAAAACACGACTGGTATCTTTGACGACTGGATTTGAATTGAATTCTGTTGACCGGAGTATTGCTGTTCTGTAGATATTTCTCATTTGGATGGAGGTTGTTTTTGTAATTTGAACCAATGCACATGCACATGTTTTAATGGCATTCCGATGCCGCTCAAGTGGTGGTTTGGTTGAGTCGTATCGCTTGGTCATCATAAACAATGGAATTTATGACTTCCAGATTGTTTGGTTTGTGGGATATTTGAGTGAAGTGTTAACTTGTATATACACAACACAACAACAGTCGTGAAACCCAGTTTTGTACAAAAGCGGATACAACGGTAGAAGCATTCATGTTTTTAAGTGGAATGGCCTCTGGCCAAGCAGGAAATCGATCTTTGATGGTAAGTAAGTAAGTGAAACCTTGAGACGGTGGTAAAGGACCAATTAAATCCATATGGATATGTGAAAATCGACCTTCTGGGACTGGAAAAATTCCGTGTTTTGAAGTTTTTTTTTAGAAGAGATACAACTTTTTGTCCATCTGTTAACATCTGTGTTCATTTTAGGCCAAAAGTATTTTGCTGTAATTATTTTACGCATTGCCTTTGAACCTGGATGAGACAGTTGTGATGGTTGTCAAAAATTGTTCGTCGAAAAATTTCAGGCACATACGGGTTTTTTCAGTCGATGTTTCACACCATATTTCAACGTCATTTACCGGAATATTTATTTTCTCTAGTTTGAAAGATGTCTTCGAAAGTTTTAAAAATGACTTGAGCTCTTCGTCATTTTCTTACTGTTTTAACAGACGTGCAATACTGACGTTGTTAAAATCGATCAATTCAACATACGATCTCGATAAAGTATCGGCAACGTTATTTTGTATGCCTTTGATATAACGGAATGTCGGTAGTACACTCTGTGATAAATTCTAAGTGGCGCGTTTGACGAGGTGCCCGAGGTAATTTTTTTTTGGTTTTGGAACAGATTGCGTTTGTGGTCGGTAAAAACGGTAAATTGTCTACCTTCCACATGGATTCTTCCACTGTTCGCGGTAAGAAGAATGAAATGGTTCGGTTGGCTGATATGCTGGCAGAATTTACGAGGAATGATCGAAATCTCTGCACCAGTGTCGACTAAAAATTGAAATTTGGAATTTGTATCCCTAATAAAAAAACGGCGCAAAAAGTTTGCCTCACTCATATCCGCGTCTGAGATTTGGCGAACTAGTTTTTTGGATTTTTATTTCCTTCTGATCGATTTATTTTCGTTCTTCCCACTTAGCGAACGGTGCCTACCACTAGCTCTATCCCGGGAAAAACTTCTAGACGCTCTGTTGAAATTCTTTGAACTTGAAAATTTTTTTTCAAGCCGTTCAATTTTGAAAACTAATTTTTGTAGAAGCTCGGAGTCGGAAGACGGAACGTGAGATGCATTGACTTGGGAAATCTGTGAAACCTGTGCTATTGAGAAGTGATGAAGTCTATCGGCTAAAGTGAAAAGCTCACTTTGAGACAGGTATTTCTCAACAGCCATGAGGCAAACTCGTATATTTGATGGGAGTCGGTTTAACCATAGTTTCATTACTAATGGCGTATTAACTAAATTGTTCCCACTTGCAGGACTTTCTGTACTCCTATACAGCTCCGAAGGTTTCATGTCACCGAGGTCTACCTTATTCAACAGAGCTAAACGCCTTTCCTCACTATCTCGGTTTCTCTCAAGAAAAACTTTTTTTTAAATGTTCGTATTTCTCCTGCGCCGGAGGTGAAATAAGGACGCCTGCCACTGATTCCATTCTTTGGCTATTCAGCGAAGCCACTAAATAATTATATTTGGTGTTTCTGGCAGTGATGTTCCGTAATCAACTGTAATTAATCTTGATTAACCGTACTCTAAAGTGTAACTGTGGTGGCGTAGTATGTAAAACGAAAAGAATTCCGAAATCGCTGATGCAATTCACTTCACCAGGAGCCATAATTAATGTTCTCATAGAGAAGATTTAAATTACATGGATAAATTGACGTCTCATCGAAAATACAATCTTCTTCAAAAAAACTTTGTTTAAGAAGCTTTTCGGAAAATTTTAGTCCGACTTTGAAAGCAAGAGTGTATGAAATATTGATTCTTGAATTTGTAGCTTTTACAGCCTGTTTGTTTTGTCTGTGTAAAGCCTCTGTTGGAAGCTGCTTCTTCACCTACGTCATCAACCCACCCTGAATTCGGCCGCTCTGTGACGTATTCGGAGCACCTACTAATTTATACCAATCATACTTACTCTTTGACAATTACTAATGAAGGTTATATGAAGGGCATAATAAAAGGACTTACTGGAAATTAACAATTGAAAGTTATTAGATGTGTTTTTATTTCGGAGATTTCTAGAGCGATTTTTAGAAGATAATTGAGTTTGAATTACCCTTTTTTATAAAGCAAATAACAGCCTCAAAACGCATGCACCACAAGGTTCTAAGCGTTCCGCATTTTCGAATTGCTGACGGATAATGCACCAAAAAGTGAAACTTTGGTTTCAATGGTTCTTTAAATGTCGTAATAAACAAAGAGTTATGTTTGGTGATTACAGTCGCCATATTATTAGACGCACTATAGATTTTATGCAAAATCTCAATTTTCAGCTATTTTAATTAGGTTTTCGAATATTGTAATGCGCTTTAATTAATTTTTATGCAGAATATAAACTATTTCCTACTTTTTTATAGAAATAAAACAACATATTTATCGAAAATATTTGTTTTATTAATATTTTCAATATTTTTGTTATTTTTGTAATTTTTTTCAATATTTTGTTGAACCTCCTTTTGCTTTAATAAGAGCCTCAATTCTTCGTGGCATACTGTCAATGCAAGATTTGACTATTTCCTGCATTTGTGGGTGGTGATTCCACACGTGAATTATTTTTTCAATAAGCTTAGTTCTTGTTGTGATTGCATCTTTAGCCACTTCCCTCTTCATCAGCTCCCACACGTTATCAATTGGGTTCATGTCAGGGCTGTTTCCCGGCCAGTCCAACAGAGGGATATTTTCTTCCCTCAAGAAAGTTTTAATGGACCGGGCTGTGTGGCATGGAGCTCCATCTTGCATGAAAATGTATGGTTATCCATTTGGGAACCATTCTCTTATCTGCGGCACTAACCGATTCTGCAAGACTTCTTTGTACTGGTCTTGTCGCATTATCCCATTTACCACGTGCAGACGTCCTGTGCCTTTGCCACTGATGACTGACCAGATCATCACTTTGGTAGGGTGCTTCACAGTCTGAACGACGCAATCGGGGTGAAACTTTTCTCCACGGCGTCGACAAACAAACTGAGCTTTATTGTCCAGAATCTCAAAAGTGCTTTCATCGCTGAAGCACACCTGTCAAAAACACAAAAAAGAAATAAAAATTCTTAGACCAATTATGAATTTTAATTATTTCATGGTTTTTGATAAATTTGGTATCAAATTACCGATCTCCAGAAGTCCACATCCTTATTTCGCCACTGTTTTGCCCAGTTCAGACGCTTTTTTTTCATTGCAGCTGTTAACTTTGGCTTCCTGGCGGGTCTGTGGGCCTTAAAACCCAAATCTTTTAGTTTTCTGCGTACGGTGCGCTCAGAAGCAATAATATTAGCTTCTTCCGATTGAGTTTTTATCATCTTTGTGGTTGCAAATCTGTTTCCGATGCAAATTTTCTTTACACATCTTTCCGACCTTAGTGTGAAAATCGGCTTTCTTCCGCATCTGTTCTTTCTTTTTGGGCTTAATTCTTCACCACATTCAATTTTTGTTTTTATCCGCCTCACGCTAGCCTCAGACACGCACACTTTTCGAGATATTTCTCGGTTAGAAAAAGCTTTTGTGTTGATCAGAGATTTCACTTCAGCTTTTTTACGTGGTGACAGGTCTCCTCTCTTACCCATAGTTAAAATGTCACAATTTATTTTTTTTTGTCAAAATTGTTGTTTAATAACAGTAAAGAATCACACAATAAACAAACAATACAATTAAATACCGCTAATAAGCACACAAAGCTTTTAAAGTCACACAAACAAATCCGAACCGGCAGAATGCGAAAATGCGACTGAAAGTAGTCTGTACTTGATTACGCTCTGTTACCAATACTTTGACATTATGCATGTTAAATGCAACATTTTAAAATAAAAAATAAAGAAAATAGAACCACAAAACAAATTTAATAAGCAGAACTTAGTTTCTGTAACGTTAAAAGCTAAAAATATTATGTATAATCTAATAATTATAAAAATTCTACAGTGCGTCTAATAATATGGCCAGGGACTGTAAGTGTTCCAATGAATTAAGTTTTGATTCATTTATTTTTGGTAAGAGTATTAAATCAATTATTTTTACCAGTGTTAAAAGAAGTTCCCATATCTTATTATTTTCTGGGAGAAGATCTATCATCAAAGGCAAAAAATGTATTAGAGTCATTGTTTCGCGAGCAGTCACTTTCAAATTGTTTACTTTTAACAACGACAATACAAATGGAGGCGAAATGTTACCTATCTCCGTTTCTACATAGTTTAACAATTGTTTACGATTGTTAAGAACATCAAAAGACAAGAATTTTGCGGTCTCGATAAAGTGTACCAAGATCTTTGATATATCATACCTGCAAATACCTTCGAAAATATCATGCATTATATCAAAATAAAAATTTTGCGACACATGAAATGACTTTATTTCGTTCACATGAAATGACTTTATTTCGTTTAAAACACAATATTCTTTTATACCAGTTAATTTGTCGTTTATTATCTCAAGATCAGCTTGATAATTATCAAGATTACGTAAGTACGAGGCATGCTCCTTTACGTCAGATTGCATATCACTTCTGCTTCTTTTGCAGGCTCTGCAGTAAAAGTTTGAATTTAAACTACTTGAATATCCCAAATAAGTGTTGAGACCCAGGTTATCTCCGACAACAAATGCTTAGATGAAATGTATGTGGTAACTCTTTTTATTTACAATTATTTCCAAACCCTGCTCTTCCAGATTTTGTATACGATCAAAAATGGTTTCATTGAAAAAGAATTACAAAACTATGACCTATCTTCTGTTTTGAAAAAACCGGCTACAAAAATGTTTCCCAATTTCGATAGGTGATGCTTGGGAATGGTTGGAAAAGTATAATATACCCCACAGATCGATTGATCTTTTGCATGTGAGCATGTGATTAACAATAACTTCGCATACTTCTTCATTTATAGTATAAATACAGTGGTTTCTTAAACAAGCCTTTCGTTTCTAATTCTTGTATAAATTTATATTCTGTACTTACAGACCTGAAAGTAAGCAAAAGCTGATCTAATAAATTAATAGCAGCAGCCCTGTTTGTTTCGGTTTCAATAAGAGGCACAACTTCCCCTGTTGACCACTGCGAACAATTTTTCTGTTATACCTACAAGGTGATTCACCTAAGGTTTGACAAAAACATAGAGCGTGTAGGTTGAGTCGAGACAAGACAAAATCGTATGGGAGGGAGGGTCTATTTCCCCCCCCCCCCCCATTTAAGCGGGAGGGGCAATTTACTGAAAAAATCAACTTAAAATATAGGCAAAATATTATTAAAAAAAAATCGAAAAACGGCTGAACTTTTTTTTAATTTCAAAAGTCCGTTCTTTTAACATGATTTTATTTTAAAATATTTGAGAGAATAGTTTTTGAAATTTTTTTTCAAACCCAAAATTTTGAAAAAAATAATGAAAAAAAATCCTATACAATTATTTTCTTGTCTTGACTCAATCTATCCGCTCTAACTTTTTGTCACAACTTAGGTGAATCACCCTGTATATGTAAAACCAAAATGTAAATGAAGTAAATCTTACTTGTGTCAGTATTTTCGAGTTCCTTTAATAACACCAATGAGGTCTTGTCTTTTGTTGCAAAATTGGAATAATTTTAGTTTAGGAAAGCTGAAGTTGAAAAAGCTGAGATTTGTTGGCTGGGCTTAAAATTTTATAGTAGATTTTAATCTGAAATTTAAGTTTAAAAACTGTTAATATTGACTAGAAAAATGCAATGTATTTTTTTTACTTAACACATAAATACGTTATAACTAACTCTGTAACGCTGTTTAAATTGAATTAAAGGGAGAGATATCGTATAGACTTACAAGAATGCCTAAAAAGTGGCCATTTTGTGAGGACATTTACACCATCCGCTTTTATGTCTAACTGCTGCTGTTGAAATACATTTTTTTTGAACTTCAGACCATGGCTCATTATTATGCATTAGACAAATAATAGTTTGCTCAGTTTCTTCGGTGTTTAAAGAACACTCGTCAGTTGGGGGACGACGTACAGAAGTTTTTAAGAACAAACAACATTACTCAAAAATAATGTTGAAACCGATTTTGTTTCGTTTATTTTACCTTTGCTTTTATTGATAAATTGCCATTTTAATCCTCTAAGCTAAATTCTCGCATTAACGGCTTTATCGTGAAGCTTGCCTGTTGGATTAAGCCCACGACCTCTTTTATGCAGATAATATTCCTGGCAAAAATTAAAAAAAAATTTATGTAGTTTTTCATTGTATAGAAAAGATTGGATCTGTTTGCGAAAAGATTCGATCTTTTTCCCTATTTACATGTTTTATCAAAAAAAGATGCGTTCTTCATTCACATATACTATGTACGTCCTATATATGTGTAAATTGCGTCTTCACTAATACTACTACAATGATACATGCTCACATGAATCATTCAGAATCTCAATTCTCGATTTACAGATCGAATCTTTCAGATTTAAATGAAAAACGGCATTAGTGATCATGTTAAGTTCTGTATTTTAAAGTAAACAAAAAACTTACATTGCTTTCAGATGGAAAAGACAATGAATGGCATTTGTGGCTGCTTCTATATCTCTCATATTCATCCCCTTATTGAAAGAAACATAGCTGCCAACTATAATGGACACTAACAGTTGTTTATTTATTTCGTCTAAACAATTTTTTTTTTATAGTATTCCAACACGCCCTGGCCCTTTTCTGTTTTTCTTAGCAGTTCTTTGAGTGTTACATCATTCACAATTCTTGTCTCATCGCCAAGGGAGGCGTGTGAAGATGTGGGAGAACTTGTAGTACTGTACAATTCAGTTGTATTTGGAGTACTGATTGCGCAATTATTCTCAATCCATTCCCTACAGGCATCTGAGACGTAAGTCGGCAACTTATAGTTAAAGAAGAATAAAAAGAAACAGAACAAAACAAACAAAAAAAAAGATTTGAAAGTTAAGCCAATTGAACTTTGAGTAACCTACATTTTTTCTCCACACGTTTAAATGGTATTTGAAATTTGCCCTTGTACCCAAAAGGGGAGCAGGAAATAGCTCATTTATCTCAGATTCAGTAACAACCAGAAGACTTTCAAAGTTAAACCCATTATCTATAATATATTTAAGAATAATATATTTAGCTCTATAATTATGATATAAAGCCAGAACGTTATACCAATAACACGTTTATAGACCATTTCCTCAAATCCTAATCTCTGGCAGATTAATTCTTTCATATCATTTTCATGAACATTTCAATGCTCTCAACAAGCTCAGCGATAATTTCATTTTCAGATTTAGGATTTTCATTTTCAGCTGCAGGCGTAATTATTACATCTTAGCCATTAAGGTTTATTATATTTCCGATTTCACAATTATCCATAACCGTTTGGGATAAAAAATCTTGCATTTCAAATAGTGCCAGAAATTTTAAAAGACAAATTCAATAAACAAGAATTTTTTTTTAAATAGTTTTCTTGTATAACTAAGATTACTTTATGCAAAACATCGTTTCGTGAAATGTCATCTCTAATCTACCATCACGGTAAAACTTCCTTTTGTGTCCACCTGAGTTTGCCCTATGCCAAAAAGATTTATTTTCGAAGAATCAAGTTCTATATAGTCCATCATCAGCAAGGAATTGTATCTGAGAAGACACAGATCGCTACCTGTATCCAAAAGTGCAGAGACGGTAAAACTTCCTAACCTTATTGGTTTAAAGACCCGATAGGAACCAGTCGTGAAGCAAATTCTCGCCCTTGGAAAAAAAGAAGTATTTTCTTTGGTAGTTGCAATTTGAAAATTATTTTTCTCAGTCTTAAAATTCGGTTGGCCTCAACCTGACCTACACTCGAATCCTCTATGGCCTTGCTACCCGCATTTAAAATACTTGAATATGCCTGCTTGGCAGTCTCTAGCCATATGCGACCCTTTGCCACATTTAAAACATTTATTTTCCGGTCTTGCTTGGATCCCAGAACTTTTTGAGGCTTCTGGATTTCCTCGAAAGTATGAAGACTTTTGTGAGGGTTCACTCACCTTCTCATACAACCTAATTTGGTCTTTCAACTGCGTAACGCAGCGTCAGCCAAATTGTGTGTGGGAATGATGTTTGGTCGTTTGGTGCGACGTATCCCACTTGAGCTTATATGGTGTTAACTTTTATACGAACAACACAATGCATATAGGCACGGGTTATGTACCAAAACTTGAAATTCAAATTTAACTGCCAAAAATTGGCGTTGCTCTTTTTTTTCTTTTAAATTATTTTAGGCATGATGCCCGTCTATGAAAATTTTACTGTGCGAGTTACGTTGGCAATCTTCTGAGATTACAAAAAAATATATTTTATATTCTTCTCCAACGTGGAGGAACAAAGAAAAGACAAAGCAAAGATTACTTTATGGACCACAAGTGGACCTCTTTATTTGAGATGAGAAATAGAACTGAACTTAATGCTAAGATACAAATATTGATTATAACTATGGTGCCGGATATAATATGTATGTATATATATGAGATGATCATACGAACATCGAATTATGTTGACATCGCATTATTTGTAGATGCCTTCCGATGATGCTGATTCTGCAATTTGGTTGTGGCGTCTTTTGATTTGTTTATTTTGGTGGTGGCATTTTATGATTGTTTATGTCAGAGCTCTAAACTGCTGACTTAGGTATCTGGATTGATTCCAACTGCGGGGTATTCATATTCAGTTTTTTTTTTTTTATTTAATTTCCGCTTACGTATAAGCACACATGATTTGCTGTTTTTGGTTCAATTGCAGTTGAGTCCCCAAATGTAGGATTTGATTATCCTAATAAAACACACACTTTTCGACTTTAGTTTAACATTTATTTAATATTTTAGAATAATAATAGAATAATATAAAGCGAACGACCGGCCAACTAAAAGTAAGTTTAACGACTGACTCAAATTCAAGGAAAGTTTCTTTTCCTAAGGAGGGGCGCGCAATCTCTTTTGTGTGGTCGTTCGTATTGTCTGTATTGGTCCTCGTTGACAGTATCAGTATGCCTTGTACTCTGGTCGCCATATATATATATAAAATTTAATACTTGATTTTTAAAATAAGAAACTTTATGAGTTTCTAAGAGCAAGGCTCATTCTTTATTTTCAAATATGAGTTCTTAATCTAGTTGTTATAAGTTCCACGTCAATTTAAGATCTGAGCCTGTTTTCTACTTTGGTTTATTTATTACAATTCGTATCTGGTATTGTGGGTATGCGTACGTGACTTTCTTCATGGAAGTCTGTTTGTACTAGATAAGAATAATCTTGAGCATGTCGTTGTTGCATGTTCACGATTATTGTTTATGTTTATTTAAAATTGAACCATGATTGTTTCTTATCTTTACATTGATTTCTATTTCTGTTTTCATAGGTTTTGTTATATTGATATTTCAGTTTTCAGAACAGACTTACTTTATGTAGAGGTTCATTGGATAAAACTTATAGGTATATAAATTAAGTTATTACAAAAACTTTTACCAAAAAAAACTTTATTTATAAAAAATATACCAAAGATACAAAAATTACTTAAAGATAAAAAACACGACTGGTATCTTTGACGAATGGATTTGAATGGAATTCTGTTGACCGGAGTATTGCTGTTCTGTAGATATTTCTCATTTAGATGGGGGTTGTTTTTGTAATTTGAACCAATGCACATGCACATGTTTTAATGGCATTCCGATGCTGCTCAAGTGGTCGTTTGGTTGAGTCGTATCGCTTGGTCATCATAAACAATAGAATTTATGACTTCCAGATTGTTTGGTTTGTGGGATATTTGAGTGAAGTGTTTACTTATATATATAAGTTTTATTTAATAAAACTAAGAGAGTTTAAAAAAAGGTATTTATTTAGTTCTTGGTTACAAGACTACAAGAGAGTAACTTGAAGACTGAAGTCTTTTTTAATTCTAAAATACAATATTTTATTTAGGTAATATTTATACCTTAAGTTTAACTTTCTTTATATTGTTACAGCTGCATGTGCTGTGTTATCTTTTATTTGGGTAGGTATTGCTTATTGCGTTTGCTTATCTGGGTATCTTGTTACAGCTGCGTGTAGTCTGTAATCTTTATTACTTTATTTATGAGGATTAGCTATCTTGTTACTCTGTTGCAGCTGCGTGTATCTTTGTTGCTTGGTTATCTTATCTTGGTTTGTTGAACATGATGTCATTCTTATCATGCTGAAGATTTGTCTCTGTTACTGGAGTGCATTTTGGAGCGTATATAACTTATATATAAATGTATATATTTTTATTTGAAATTTTTTTTAAACATTTCATGTTTTTAGCTTATGTTTTCTTAAATAATTCTTATAATATGAGTTTAATTTACATAGAATAATAACTATCAGAAGAAAACAATTAATGTATGCTATCTTGTCTGATAATAATGAACCAGCATCATCAACAGCGAATACAACAGCTGTTGATGATGCTGCTCCCAAATTATTGTTGATAATCTCTTCCTTCGATGTCTTTCCCCCCATGATATTAGTTGTGTGTTATGTTATTTGTGTTCGGAATATTTTTCCACTCCTGGTTTCTTAAGGTTTTGAGTTGTTCTAATAGTTCTTTTTTTAAGGCACCTTGTGCAATGTTGATGGTTCTTTGCAGATCAGCACACTTTCGCTGGAACTGCCTTTTTCTTCCGCCTCGCTTCTTACTTTTAGGTTTCTCTGTCCTTTGTTTAATCTGCCTTTGTCTGTACTGTTCTATCGTTATGGCCTTCGGTCTAGTTTCTTTCGGTGTTGGTATGTATATTGGTACCGTTTCTTGTTTTGCAGAACGTCGATGGCTGGTATTCCGTGAGCTCTTCCCACTTCTTGAAGATTATGTTGATCTCCTCTATGGTTGTCATTGGAGAAATTTTTTTTTTTTTATGGATTTTGCCAAAGCAGACAATTGATTTTGACAATCAGAGTAGAAGATTTCAGATTGAAAACAAATTATTTTATTATTATTTTTTTATAAGTTTTGCAGGATCGCCATGTTATGATATTAGACTATTGCAATAAGATTTGATTTGATGTTCTTAGCTCAAAGAGCCGCTTATCTGCCCGACCGTCGGTAAAAATGCACGATTTAATTTTCTGTATTACTAAGCTCTTCAGCCGAGAATAGGAGTCGAGAGTTTCGTTTCTAAAACTAGACTTAATTCTGTTTTCAAAACCCTCTACTATTTATACTTAAAAACTAGATCAATATTTTTCCTATTATCTTTTCCTTATTTTTTATTCAGTGTTATTCAATTTTATTTATGACGCACAAAAGAATTCAATGTCCACTGGCATTCCAATTGCTTGCTCAATGAGTGTAGTCATAAATAAAAATCGTCATAAAAACTTTTCTTTATCTTTACCCCAGTTTCAGAAACCCAGTTCTGTATAAAAGCGGATACAACGGTAGAAGCATTCATGTTTTTAAGTGGAATGGCCTCTGGCCAAGAAGGAAATCGATCTTTGATGGTCAGTAAGTAAGTGAAACCTTGAGACTGTGGTAAAGGACCAATTAAATCCATATGGATATGTGAAAATCGACCTTCTGGGACTGGAAAAATTCCGTGTTTTGAAGTTTTTTTTAGAAGAGATACAACTTTTTGTCCATCTGTTAACATCTGTGTTCATTTTAGGCCAAAAGTATTTTGCTGTAATTATTTTACGCATTGCCTTTGAACCTGGATGAGACAGTTTGTGACGGTTGTCAAAAATTGTTCGTCGAAAAATTTTAAGCAGATACGGGTTTTTCCAGTCGATGTTTCACACCATATTTCAACGTCATTTATCGGAATATTTGTTTTCTCTAGTTTGAAAGATGTCTTCGAAAGTTTTAAAAGTGACTTGAGCTCTTCGTCATTTTCTTGCTCTTTTAACAGAAGTGCAATACTAAATTTGTTAAAATCGATCAGTTCAACATACGATCTCGATAAAGTATCGGCAACGTTATTTTGTATGCCTTTTGAAAACAAGACTACACGCCACGGAGATAAAAAAATAAAAACGACGAACCGCACAGTTTGGTGGTACAAAGTATTCTGTTTTATTTTCCTTAACTATTTTAACATTCCTAGCCTTGCAAATATATATACACATTTTCTTAAACTATCTTATAATTAGTTTCCTAAATCCTAAACTAACAATCAGGGTTTCAAAGTGGATAACGACGGTGATCATAAAACATGATGTTCACAGATGTAAGTCATACAATGCAATCGGTGAACCCAGCATTTTAAAAATATACGCGAATTTCAGATAAATTCGATTTAATCTTTGGATCCACTATCTTATCTCGGATATGCCTTCCTTTTTCCGAAAATTTTCAAATTTCTTTAATTGGACATGTTTAGGCCAGACTGAAACATCCAAAGCAGCCTCGAAGTGGCTTTCGTGGATCCCTCATTACTATCTAAGCGGGCAAGATGTAAAAATCTTAGACGAGGTACAGATTGCAGTGTAAATTCACCTTCTACAACAGCAGCAGTCCCAAACATTATCTTTTTTGAACGATGAGATTTAGAATTTTGAAAGCGCTTAGAAACATTGCCAACAGCGCTCTTATTAGACGAAGTACCAGAAGCTTCATTGGCAACACTATCACTAAAAATAGCATTCTCCACAGCAGCAACACGATCAACAACACCATCTCCTACAGCAACATCATGACCAACAGCAGAGGAGCACCAACACCCACAACAGCATCAGCAGCAACACTAAATTACTATATAACTCAACATACTGCCGCCATTGACCGCATGGCCAATGTTTCAATTTATTGGTTGAAGTTTATCGGTTGAAGCGTGATACTGGCAGGTAGGAACCTAGTTAGGAGTTGGCAGAATTGATGCAGAAGTTTGGCAACTATAATGATGACTGTAATCAGTACGATCCATGTTAATGCGCTTATTCCATAGTGAGTTACATGGCGGACATCTAAGTCCAAGTCAATTGGGAATCCGAAAAAATGTGATGACGTTTTGGGAATATCTTCAACAGCGATCGTTGTTGACACATCCTTCAGAATCTTTATATTAAGTCTTGGAAGTTGTGATGTTATGTTGTGAGCTTTTTTAGGTGACATTCTGTCGAACCTTGGTAAATGCCACAAGTGTTATATCAGGAGAATAGAGATGGCAACCCGATTCCAGGCGAATAATTCCTTGATTCTCAATAGGTAGTTTGTGTTGTTTTCAAATTCTCACATTCAATTTGAATTGATTCTTCGGCCGGAACTGAATAGATCCTCGTATTTGCAGCGTTCAATTGAATCCATGTTGAAGACGGCTGTTGAATTTTGACTACACAAATTCCCGGTAGTACTGTTTTATTTACTAGAAGTTCAACTTCACAGGGAGCACGCCTTCCAATTGCAATATTGTAGATAGGTTGAGTTTGAGGACATATCCAAACTGTATTGACGGCCATCATTCCCTTGTACTTTAGGAAGTCAACGTCTCTTAGGTTGTAATATCTTTTCCTTGATTTACCAAACAGTAGATGATTGAAGCTTGTTTGAATACTGACGAACCGTGATTCATGCAATGTCGGGTAAGGGTATACTTCAAATATGGATAATGCTTCGCGGTGCACTAGGGGGATTCTAATTTCAAACAATATGAATTCTCGAGTATTCTGTGAAGTTGTTTCCAAAACATTGACCAGCTCGTTGACTTCTTCTGCGGGTAGCCTTAATTCATTCGGGAGTTGGTCACTTGTGATGTATTGCTGAGCACCATTGCCGTATGCCTTCAACATGCCTTGCTTTATTTCTTCTTAAAAATGTTCAAATTCATCCATGATAAGAAATGCATACAGAACTGCGAAATTAAGTTGTTGGAGGTCTTCACTTTTCTTCAGCTGTTCCATTTCAATTTCAAAGTTTGCTTGGATTTTAACAAATTCTTCTTCTGAATGTTCATTTTGCTTCTTTAGAACGTTCGAAGTGACATCTTGTATTGACGACATGTTCTTGAGTAGCTGCAAGTAATATGCTTCGTTATAACTAGTCTTCTTTACCTTTTCTTCTAACATTTGAGCGTGTTCTTCATCCATTATTCCAAAAAGCGCATGTTGAGTTGCTCCAATAAGAGTTAAGGGTGCTCGTTTGCCCATTTTTAAGGCCATTTTTCGCCTCGATGGCTCTTGGATATTTTGACATCCGCTTGATTGGTTGAGTTCCTTATTTGCACATATCCATCGTATTGGCGTTACTATTTTGCTGACGTCATCATATCGGTTGATATATGTGGTGATATTGATGAAGGCTACCAGTGACCATGTTGATTTTTGCAGCTAGACAACCCCTTGGTCTTCAAAGAAAATTCCAGATCGATCCGTCAAGTCCTTCAGGTCAAAACTCCAATCTTGTGGCAAAACTAATAATAAGCTTCAAATAGTTAATAAACAATTTTTGTTTTTCATTCTTTTACAATTTTTGTGAATATAAGAATTATTTACATCCTTATTACTTTGATTTACAACTTTATTACTTTTTTGCTCTATTTCTTCATCAGTTGGAAAAGGGCAAACATTGTGAATAGATCTTTTAGAAATTCCATTGCGTGTCCTTACATCTACTATACGACAAAGACCATCTTCTCCAAGAGATGTCTTTTCTACCCTTCCCCTTCTCCAACTCATTGGGGGAACATTGTCCTCTTTAAGAAGAACCATTTTTTCTACCTTCTTGAATATTGTTCGATGGATTTTGCCATTTATATCTTTTTTGAAGCTCAGCTAAATATTCAATGGACCACCGAACACACTGCCTTCCAATGTTCCCTAATACCTTTGTAATTTTTATTTTCTTCACAGTCGCAAGCTTCCCACAACCCACCTATGTGTGGTGATCTAGCCGGAATGTTAATCCATTCGATTTCCCTTTCTGCACAAAATTCTTTTAGCAAATGATTATTATTATTTAATAGAACGTTCAGTTCGTTTAAACTGTTGACCGCTCCAACAAAGTTTGTCCCATTGTCAGAGTAGATTTTTAATGGACAACTTCGCCGTCCAACGAATCTTTTTAGTGCACCAATAAATGAAGCTGATGTCATATCCGAAACTACTTCTAAGTGAGCTGCTTTGGTTGAAAAACAAACAAAAACGCAGACATAAGCCTTATCTACCCTATTCCCTCGGATTTTATTATGAATAAGTGAGGGACCGAAAAAATCGATGCCAACATTCAAAAATGGTCTTGTTCTTATTACTCTGTCTTGCGGCAGATTTCCCATAAACTGATGAATTAGTCTAGGATTTGCTCTGAAGCATCTATAGCATTTTCGCACTACCTTTCGAGTGAGTTCTTTACATCGCAGAGGCCAAAATTGTTGCCTAATAATTGCTAACAATCCTTGTGGTCCTATATGTAAATGTTTTCTATGTAAATTTTCTATTAAAAAATATACCCATTTGTCTGCGTATGGCAACAAAATTGGATGCTTAGCCTCAAATGTTAGATTTGCTCTTTGAATTCTTCCTCCTACTCTTGTCAAGAAATGGTGAAAGAGTTTTGAGTTTCGACTTTGAAGTTATCAAGGCTTTAGATTTCAACAATTTGATTTCCAAATAGAAGTTTCTTTTTTGTATTGTTGTATTAACTAAATTGTTCCCACTTGCAGGACTTTCTATACTCCTATACAGCTCCGAAGGTTTCATGTCACCGAGTTCTACCTTATTCAACAAAAGCTAAACGCCTTTGCTCACTATCTCGGTTTCTCTCAAGAAAAACTTTTTTTTTTAAACGTTCGTATTTCTCCTGCGCCGGAGGTGAAATAAGGACGTCTGCCACTGATTCCATTGTTTGGCTATTCAGCGAAGCCACTAAATAATCATATTTGGTGTTTCTGGCAGTGATGTTCCGTAATCAACTGTAATTAATCTTAATTAACCGTACTCTAAAGTGTAACTGTGGTAGCGTAGTATGTAAAACGAAAAGATTTCTGAAATCGCGGGCAACTTGTACAGCGTTCTATGTATTCGACACGATTCAACAAAAAAAAAGTATTAATATTTGTTGAGTACCAATTTAATAATTTTATTCAATATATTTTTTACTTTAAAATATTTTGAAAATGTATTTTTCATAGATTATTAATATATAAGAAAAGTTGGAGCTACTCACTGTATTTTGTACAATGTTCGAATGTTCACTCATTGACATCATTACTTGGCAAGATATTAAAATTACTGAGCCACCTATAACATCAAATTTATCTGCTTGTCATTGTTTCCTTGTCATACTCAAGCCGTGGAGCGTTGTGTCAAGCTCGTAACAGAAGCTTCCGATGCTGTATGTGAAGAGGAAAGACGTGATGGTTTCATCAGGGCCAGAATTTCATCACGCCATTTGATGCCTTCATTTAATACAAACAGTGAATTTTGTACTTTTAATAAATGTATAAGAATTTTCAAAAAATTCAAAAATAATTTCTGTTTTTTAAAGTTCTTCCTTATAACCTTTATATTAATTCTGCACAATTTTGTCAGTTACATAAATAAGGGGATTTTATGGCGTTTCGATACCCTGCTGACGTTTTGATGTAATTGACAGGCTTATAAAACTAACAAAAAATTGTTATGAAATTACATATTTTTTCGAATATTTCATGTGTGGGGGCACCTCAAGACATAATAATATCTCATCCATGGGCACCTTTTTACCACTATTTCGTTACCGAAAACACAAAAAAAATATTTCCATACACTTTCACTCCACCCTAATATATATGCTTATTTTGTAATGCGAAATTCAATAATTGTTATCTGGCTGCTTTGTTATAAATATAAAAAAAAACTGAAAATAAAATGAGTTTTGTTGTTCGGATTCTGTCAACTTTGTTCAACCCGGGTGAGATAGACGCAAAAGATAGGTACTCTACTGTGGAAGTGGACCTGAAAGTATTAAATGAGTTAGGTATTGTTATAACTTGAAAAAATTTTTATTTTAGTAATGATTACCATGAAGAAAAGCGGCTTCATTTTGCCAGGGTAAACTTCCTAGAGGAGAGTTGACAAAACATTTCAGTTTGTCTCTAATAATTTTACCAGCTTCTTTTGGTCTTCCAGGTGTATGTGAAAGTGTCGATTCTGATAAAGAGTTCTCGGATATTTTTTGCCTCCATTCACCCAATATGAGGATCCCATTTTCGTAATAAAAGTCAGAATACTTTGGAGGACAATACGCAGCTCGGTTAGTTCTCATAAGAAAATTGTGTAGATAGCAACAAGCCGATGTTAAATTTTGTGCTCTGTCAGGACTACAAAACATCGTTCTTGCAAGACACAAAAACTTAGAGCACACAATGCCAAAGCAATTTTCCAAGGCGGTGTTGCTCTGCTAATACGATAATTGGCAACTTGCTCATCGTCTTCCAGTTTTTTGGGCTTTCTTGGGACATATGGCTTCATAATTCTTTTCCCGAAAGGAAAAGCATCATCCGCAACAAAAAAATGGGGAAGTTTCTCACTTCCGACATTTGCATCTAATGGAAGATCTAATTCATCCTTCAGAATCCGTTTGTTGATGCAAACACGTTGGCGTCTCCTTCCGAGCCGTCAATATAGACGAAATTGCAGTTGGCATCGGCTATTGCCATTAGCACAATACTGTGAAACCCCTTAAACATTATATAAAATAATTTTAGTTAAAATACATTTGAATAGTTCAATAATATTTACTTTGTAATTGTAAAAAAGGCTTCCTGCCGGGCACTTAATAGCCACATGTTTGCCGTCAATCGCTCCCAAACTGTTTGGTAAATTCCAAAAAGCGTTGAACTCATTTGCAATTCTTAGGAATTCCGTTCTAGCAAGGGGAGGAATCTCATGTTCCAATGCCTTTATGATTCCTAAGGAAACTTCGTCCAGGATAGTCCCAAAATGTTGCTTGCTTATCCTGTAGATTGAAGCGACGCGTCGTTCGTATACCGCGTTATTTTGGGCGATTGCCTGGGAAATAAGATCACAAACTGCTTTTTGATCCATCATATGAATTAATTACAAAACTTTTTTATTTATACTTAAATATAATAATAATATAATAATAATAATTTTCTTTAATGAACACTTATTCTTACTAATAATTATCTCGTTCTCCTGATGCGGGATACTTGAAGACTTCTGTTGTTCCCCTGGTGCGGGATACTTAAAGAATTAGTCTTTATTTTCCTCCGATTTTATGATCGAATGATCCGGATACTTTTTATTTTACACTTTCTCTTGTCTTGCAAGATATTTGGCTTTTTATTGTTTTGGCAGGATCTCACAACACTGAGTTTACTTTTTATTTTCAACTTTCTATTTTTCCGCGTGAGGATCCCGGTTGAGCCCCCAATTAAGTTATTACAAAAACTTTTACCAAAAAAAAACTTTATTTAAAAAAATATACCAAAGATACAAAAATTACTTAAAGATAAAAAACACGACTGGTATCTTTGACGACTGGATTTGAATTGAATTCTGTTGACCGGAGTATTGCTGTTCTATTCCATATAGGTGCGTTATATGGTGAAGTGCTAGGTTGTATTATTTTTTGTTCAAGTAATTCATTAATTTGTTTATTCACTTCTTTTTTATCCATTTCAGGGTATCTGTATATGCGTGTGAATATAGGTTCTTCATTTGTCCGTTTGTTGATGCAAACACGTTGGCGTCTCCTTCCGAGCCGTCAATATAGACGAAATTGCAGTTGGCATCGGCTATTGCCATTAGCACAATACTGTGAAACCCCTTAAACATTATATAAAATAATTTTAGTTAAAATACATTTGAATAGTTCAATAATATTTACTTTGTAATTGTAAAAATGGCTTCCTGCATTGGCCGGGCACTTAATAGCCACATGTTTGCCCTCAATCGCTCCCAAACTGTTTGGTAAATTCCAGAAAGCGTTGAACTCATTTGCAATTCTTAGGAATTCCGTTCTAGCAAGGGGAGGAATCTCATGTTCCAATGCCTTTATGATTCCTAAGCAAACTTCGTCCAGGATAGTCCCAAAATGTTGCTTGCTTATCCTGTAGATTGAAGCGACGCGTCGTTCGTATACCGCGTTATTTTGGGCGATTGCCTGGGAGATAAGATCACAAACTGCTTTTTGATCCATCATATGAATTAATTACAAAACTTTTTTATTTATACTTAAATATAATAATAATATAATAATAATAATTTTCTTTAATGAACACTTATTCTTACTAATAATTATCTCGTTCTCCTAGTGCGGGATACTTGAAGACTTCTGTTGTTCCCCTGGTGCGGGATACTTGAAGAATTAGTCTTTATTTTCCTCCGATTTTATGATCGAATGATCCGGATACTTTTTATTTTACACTTTCTCTTGTCTTGCAAGATATTTGGCTTTTTATTGTTTTGGCAGGATCTCACAACACTGAGTTTACTTTTTATTTTCAACTTTCTATTTTTCCGCGTGAGGATCCCGGTTGAGCCCCCAATTAAGTTATTACAAAAACTTTTACCAAAAAAAAACTTTATTTAAAAAAATATACCAAAGATACAAAAATTACTTAAAGATAAAAAACACGACTGGTATCTTTGACGATCGGATTTGAATTGAATTCTGTTGACCGGAGTATTGCTGTTCTGTTCCATATAGGTGCGTTATATGGTGAAGTGCTAGGTTGTATTATTTTTTCTTTTCAAACCCAGTAAGTTCAGATGAGTCTGAATCAACAGCAGAAATCGAGCATCATGCTTCCGTTTCCGATTTCATGGACACCATAGAAAATTACAGCGAAGCAGATTTTAAATCGCCTTTCAGATTAAAACGTTCAACTGTAGAACTTTTAATAAGTAAGTTAATTTTAGGCTGCATTTTTATAAACGATTTCATTTCAGTTTCATAAACCGTTTGAAATTGACATTTTTTTGCAGCAAATTACTCTCAATCTGAATTCTATCTAGCATTGCAACGTGGGGGCAAACCAAAGATTGGACCCAGGGCAGAAGTTAATTTGTTTATATGGTCTATAAGCAACACCATTACATTCAGACAGTTGGGAAATCTGTTTGGGATAGCAAAGTCTTCAGCTTGGACTGTAGTTGGACGTGTGAGTAGCTGGATAGTTTCGTAAGGTAATCAGCATATAAAGTGGCCTCAAGGAAACGCTATTACAGAAAATTGTCGAAAATTCGAAGCGAAAAAGAAACTGCCGGATGTGATAGGCGCCATAGATTGCACTCATATAACTATAGCAGCTCCCAAACGAAACCAAGAATGCTATTTCAATCGGAAACAGAACTTCAGTCTCATTTTACAATGCGTTGTTGATGCCGACAAAAAATTCATAGATATATGTTGTGGCGAACCGGGTTCCCTGCATGATAGCAGAGTACTTAGGAGATCTCCCTTGTACAGGAGAGCGCAAAGCAATTATACCCGTTTATTTCCGGGTAACACATTCCTTTTAGGTGATTCCGCGTATGCTGCTACAAACTGGATAGTACCACCCTTCAAAGACTATGGCCAAAATACAGACCAACAAAGAGCATTCAATTATTTACATTCAGCTACACGAATGGTTGTAGAAAATGCTTTTGGGTTGCTAAAGGGACGATTCAGAAGGCTGAATAAGTTTACAGAGCAACGACAATTAAACTCAGTCAAAAAAATCATCTCAAGTGCATGCATTTTACATAATTTATGTATCATCAATGATGATCATTTCACTAATGATACGTATGAAGAACCAAGTCCAGCCCCTATTTCGGACGAAAACGAAATAAATGAAATATGTACCTATCAATCGCCGGCAAATTCTTTTCGACTATCTATGTCAACAAAATATAATTTAAAAAATAAACAAAATGCTACATAAAAACCCGAATCGTATATCTTTATTTAAAAAAAAAACATTATTCTCGTTATGAAGTTTACAGCCCTATTCTGGCAAACATCAATGATACCTCACAAGTCACAACAACCTCAAGGAAAGGTGAACTCGATTTTGTGAGGTTTTCGTACCCTCACAACTGTGGGCCTCACAAAAACTATAGAAATTGGTGATCTCCTTTTGAGAACCTCACAACTACCTCACAAGAAATCAACCTCACAAGGGCTTGTGACTTGAGAGTTGTGAGCCCTCACAACGCCAGAATAGCCCTGTTAATCATCATTGATTTTTAAGCTTCATTTCTCTTTTGGTTTCCTTTGGG
Organism: Epistrophe grossulariae; assembly: GCA_929447395.1. Taxonomy (NCBI): domain Eukaryota; kingdom Metazoa; phylum Arthropoda; class Insecta; order Diptera; family Syrphidae; genus Epistrophe; species Epistrophe grossulariae. The sequence continues at coordinate 142,362,304 of OV839567.1, read as the reverse complement.
TTGCAAAAATCCAAGGTATTTTCTTATATTTGAAATATAAAAAAATAAAATGTCAAGGACTCTTAAGTACTGCGATTTTTAATAGATCCCTCTTTCGCTCTCCAAGGTAGTATGTAGTTACAATACATATACTTATATACGTAATACACATAACATGTTTTCCCGAATTGAAATCATTTCGTCATGATGACAGTTTTATCCCGTGTGAATATTATGAATGTTATCCACATAGTTGAATAATTAAATCTTCTGGTATCATACCTACTAAAAAAACAAAAATAAAAAAAAAACAACCAATTAGTAAATAACTTCATCCCCATAATAGAATAGAAATCAGTTCTTCTTGTAAATTTAAAAACCACCAAGACCGACTACAAATAAATATGTACCTAAAATCTACCTACTCTTCAAAGTTCAAACAGCCCAAGATATGTTCACGATCTTGGACGATGTTCACCATCATCCATTCTTTTTCGAATACGCTCGTTTTGTTTCGGGTACTCAAAAATAATTCCAATTGTTCACGAGTACTTTTGTTCGTGGGTATGAAGTCCAACGACACAAACGATTTCGACCAATTTGTTTGACTTTTTTTTTGAGTATTTTTGTTTGTCAATAAAATGACTTGCGAGTATAGAGGCAGAACAATCGAGTATGAACGAACGTAAGGAAAAATAGATAATTGTTCGAACATATTCATTTTAATCTTTGCTCTCCACTCAGCTTATCTTTCTACTAACATTCACAAGGATGCAACACCTTTAAAAGTATTCTATATACGTTCACCAAAAGAAACATTAAACATTCCGAACGACAGCTAAATGATAAATCCAACCACAAGAATATTGTCAGCAACAAACGTTTTTATTTAAACAAAAAACAGCAAAAATGTTTACATATTATGTAGGTACATATGGAGTATGGATGTATTTACTTTATTTTTCTAAAATTCTTTCCATCATCTGAAATTTTTTTTCCTGCCACATCTCAACCTGCTGCCAACGTTCGCTCATAGTCTGTTCATTCCGCTTGTTTTGTTCCAATTTTGTTTTAAAATAAGCGGAACGGGTGAGCTTTGATGATGAGCGAAGTGGAGAGGATGAAGATGCGACAGGAATTATTGCTGTTGGTGGTGTGACGGCTGTTGGAGGTGTGACGGCTGTAGGAGCTCCATTCTTGGTGGAATGGAGGGGTGCAAGGAGCCGCACCTGTTTGTTTGGCGTTGTCTGTTGCTTCTTTGTATGATCTCAGCAGGGTTTGCATTTTTACTTCGAGGTGGTGAACTGTGATATTTTCGTCCTGAAATGGAATTAAATATAGTTTAATACTCATGATTACACAATTATAGATCAATTATAGATACAAAAATACTTACAAATCCTGCTGAAATCATGTCCTCCACAACATGTCCGAAGGCATGTCTTCTCTTGCGAGGCACATCGAACACCTTTTTTCGGCTGTGGTAAAAGTGAAGGAATTTCTTGGTTTCTTCTTGCGTCCACCTTTTTTGTTTCTTATAGCTACGTAAGTAGAATAGATTTAAGTAAATTTTACTAATTAGTTTTCTTTAAAATACAAAATAATCTACGGAATATTTTTTTTACTTACCTTCTCGGCGGCATTCTAAATACTTGTACCATGTTTTACTTTCGTTTTATGTTTTGAAGTTTGTTCGGGCGCGTTCGAAGGTTGATTTATCTTTATTATTTTAGATTTGAAATCTATTGAAGCGTTATTTGGGTATAATATATTATTTCCTTTTATCCCATCAAAATTTCTGTTGAAATTGTATAATTGGAAAATACAATCTTCATTGACTGGTATTATAAATTTCTCTTCTCTGTAACAAAGTCTGCTTGGGTGAGTTCATGTAGAGCTTCCTGCAAAGTCTTTGGTTTTAAAGCGAAAAGTACAGTTCTCATATGAATTGGAAGTTTTTCTTTGAAGATGACTAGTGCTGTAGAGTTATTATTTTCTATATAATTAACTTTATTTTCTTGAAAAGATTTTTGATAAAGTTCGCATAAATTCTTTTGGATATCGTTATAAAATTGTATTACACTACCTTTGTATATTGTTTGGCGTAATCTATCATATAATTGCAATGATGACTCGAATCCACCAAAGTTATCTATTGATAGTTTTTCAATCTGAGACCAGTTTTTTAAGTGTGCATGTATTTCTATGCATCTTTTGGCCCTACCTATCATTTTGGATTTTAATATATTAATGCACATAAGTTGACTTTCGTCGTCATATTTCTCTAATGTCGGAATTATTCCGTCTACATTCGCGAAGAAAGTGTACAAGTCTTTACGTCGTCCGTCAAAAGTACTGAGTTTCTGTATGTATTTGAGAGGATCTAGTGTTAAGGTTAATTTTTTCAAGATTATCTACTCTTAATTATTGCTCTGAGATTGTTTGTGCTATGTAGTGACCTATCGATCCTGGACGTAAACCGGTACATCTTTGAATTCTTTCTCTCACATGACTTTCGATATCCCTCGCTGCATCTGGATTTATGCTGTAATAGGCTATCCAGTCAGCCGGAGATCTCGTTTGCGGTTTTTCCATCAAATCAGGTATTGCTGCGTCAGCATTGTTATTAGCACGCATCAATGCGTCCGCCTCGTCCTCTCTAGCAACTCTCAACTCCAAATTGACGGATTTCCCTAGGGCGTATGCTAGGATTTTGGCGTTAGCAAGTGTGTTCGCAACATTGCTCGTCAATAAATGTCGTGCATTCAATCCCCTAGTTTCAGCCTTAATGGCCAACACTGCCCCGCAGAAGAAATATATCGCTGGACATGCGACAGAGGAATATGCAGATTTCGTCACCAACCTAAACTCGACTTGGTATGGGAAATATGAGTCGTTTTTATCATACTCCTCATCTTCCTTATACAATCTGAAAACTTCCTTCTCTAAATCTTCCGTGAATACCCATTTCATAAGATCCCCGGGGAAACTTAGTCCTAGATGCATCTGGGTTTGGACGAAAATGAGAAACGAAGCACAGTCTTTGTGTCTGGCCGGTTGCGACCCGTATCTGGACATCGCATACTCGTGTTTATCAAATTTGACAAAAAACATATCGCACGCGCTAAACCAAGCCTACAAATGTTGCATCGGTTTCGAAATTTTGGCCAACAGTACTGGTTCCCGGATACAGTGTTATACCGGTCCTTCCTGCACCTCCGGGTAATCCGGTCAAGAAGTTACTTATAGCTGTCTCCAAATTAGTCCTTTGAGTCTGTGTGTTCGTTCTGGCATATCGATAAATACAAAACAAGTAGCATATTAGGAATAAATCTTGATCTCCTCCAGGATCTGTTCCGTCCCTCATCTCTGCCATGTCATCTGCGGTTTCGTGAATGGAAACGATGTTCAAGGGGGTAACTTCAGTATGTGCTTCTCCAATATTTTGATTGTATGATGTCCAATTTTCCAATAGAGTACCTCTTATCTCTCCATTTGTTAATTTGGTTGAAGGATAGGTATAGCTAGTCGTGCTAATAGTATCTCTCACATTTACAACGTTTGTTCTACGGCTTAAAGATACAATTCTGGTCGGTGCTGCTGGTGGAGGCCTTATATTTGCCATGATTTGTTTAAGGATTAAGTTCTACAAGTGTAACTATGACGTTTTGTTGTTTAGTAGCCATTTCTGTATCTAACTTAATTCTAGACAATGTTTCTATAGAGTTACTTAAAGAATTATTCTTACTCTTAATATACGATTTTGTCTCTGGTTCTGATGATTCTTCTTCGTCTGAAAATCTGGGATATGGTTTGCTGCTGCTGTTCTTCTTGGTGAATTTCTTTAAAGCGTTTACTGATTTTTTCATTTGGAGTGTTTAGTTAATCTTCCTTCTATAGGTTTCTTGAATTTTTGAAGTGTTCTAATAACTTGTGTGTTTGTTCACTTTGAATATATTATTTTTAAGTTATTATTTCGCGTATCCTTTTTTGTAGGATCTTTAAACGATAATAATTTTACTTGTTTAAATATATAATGAACTAACGAACGGTTTTACAAAAGTTTATAAACGATTTGACTTTTATTAATCCCTTTTCACGGGTTTAGTTTATTTAAACTATTTTTAGGTTGTTATTTGCGGATATCATGAAATATACATTGATATCCTACCGACTGCGCCAATTATAAGTGCTGGTTAAATAAAACTTTTTAAAAAGATTAATCCCGAAGGAATGTTTCTTTATTTGTAATCGTATGATTACACTTAGAGGGTAACTTAAGATCTGACTCGAGCGTCGCAGACGACTCGGTTTTTATAGCTTATTCTAGAATTGCGTACGTGCTGAAAGTCATATACTCTATTGATTGAAAGTCACGTACGTTTTATTACTATTTTCATGCTTGGTATTTTGTGTACTTAGTTCTGCTATTGCGTGCTTAAAGGTAAAAAATACGTTCTTTAGGAGATGCTGGTTTCAATGTTATAACCTATATATAAAATTTAAGTGTGATTTAAGTAAAACACTTTTTAAAAAAGAATTGTACTTTGGTTGATACCAAAGGTTTCTTTATTAAGTTGAAATCTGTCTGTACAATGTGAGAGTAACTTAAGATCTAACCAGAACGTTACAAACGACTGGTATTTATACTTTCTATATTTCCATAATATACACTTCGTTTAAGCTATAGAAGATAAAGTATTTCTTTGTTAAATATATTTTTAGATAAGGATTGTTTATTCATTCCTTTATCCAGTACGTCGTAGACGACTGGTGTTTATGTTCCGATCGTGGTGAACATACACTTCGTTTATGGTATAGAAGATGAAGTATTTCTTTGTTTAATATATTTTTAGATAAGGATTGTTTATTCATTCCTTTATCCAGTACGTCGTAGACGACTGGTGTTTATGTTCCGATCATGGTGTACGTGACTTCGTCCGCGTCGCAATATTATATTTGTTTATCTTATGTATATTTCTTGTTATTCATTATAATGTCTGGATGATATCGTTCGTCAAGAATGAGATCATTTGTTTAAATATTTTATACTTTAAAGCGAAAATACTCGCTGTAGTTGGAGTGGTGATTCTGTGGTTATAACCTATATATATATTGATTGATATATTGATTGATTTTTAGAAAGACTCTTTATTTCAAATATAAATCTAGAACTGACCTTAAGTCTTACATGTTGATCTTATTTATAGGTTTTTAGGTATACGAAGTATATCCACATACAATGCTTATCTTTCTTTGTTCTCATATCAAGGGTTTTATGTATACAAAACACAAATCACATACCATGCTTATCTTTCTTTGTTCTTATTTCTAGGGTTTTAAGTATCAAAGTATGTTCACATACCATGCTTATCTTTCTTTAAATATTTACAGTGGTATACGTACTAAAATATATTGGGATGATTAATAGGATGTTCAGCGGATATAACTCCTCCCCCTTTAGAATCGTTCAACGGTTGGAAGTGACCGTTGGAAGATTTATAGTCGTTTTATTATTTCTATTTTTTATCTTATAATATATAATCAATCAAAAATAATGATAATAAATATTATTACAAGAGTTCCAATATGCGTTATTTGTTTTTTACTAAACTTAATTTCTACAATTGGTTTCAAGTTTTTAATATCATCAAATTGTATATCAATTTCATTTTTCTCAAATATAAATGTATTAATAGGCATAATCAGATCTCCTTTGTATTCTTTTCTGTTAAATGTTTTGTTTAGTATTTCAATTTTACAATCTTTTAGTTTAATCAAATAGTTTCCTTCAATTTCATATTTTAAGTTATTACAATTATGTTTTAACAATGTTTTATCAAAATTCTTTAATGCAATAAATTCTCCGTTTTTCATTATTACATTATTTTAAGTGAATCTTTCTTCTCTACATAACAATGGCTTCCCAAACAATATTATATAATATAATATCATTAATTAAATTTAAATCTTTTACCTCACAAGCTTTCAAAATATGTTACATTATCTTTTTCAATAAAAACATTTTGTAGGGAATTTAATTATTTTATCTTTTATGGGAAAACTTTGCACAAAATATTTATTATAGGTTTCTTCGGTAAATACTGGGATCATTTTGATTATCAGAATAGTATTTTTATATATTGCTAAATTAATTTTAAGAAATTCTAGCTTTTCAAACGTAATATTATTTTCTGTTATTTCCTCTGTAGTGATTATGCTTTGTGTTAGTATGCCTGATCTACTAGTCATAATTATGTCCTCTATTTTCTTAATTGCATTTTTTACTTCATCTAATTTTTCCGAAAATTCTAATTCATCATGATTTCATTGGGTTGTTCTTTTAATTCATTTATAAACTCTGTTCCCTGGTTTACTGTCCTTTCTAGAATTTTAATTTGATCATTAAACTGTCTGTTGATTTTTATCTGTTGGTTTAAATTGGTAATTGAGTTATGACTATTCTCTTCTAATGCCTTCATGTGCTCTTCGATTTCCTGTCTGTCGTTATCGTCCATAGTAGCGAATAGAAGTTTTAAACCTGATCCAAATATATTAATTAAACCTCTTTTCACAATCTTATGGGGAATTAACGATTCTAATTTTATCTTTAACTTGTTAAGTTCGTTAATATGTTTATAAGTCTTATGCGGAAGTAGTCTCCGTTGTTCATTTAATGGTCTCTAAAATATTTTGGTACTTAGTCAAATTTATTAAATGTATAATTGAATTGTAATCTGTTATTAATTTAACACTTTCACTTTTGATGATTGAGAATTCTTGGAAGATTTTATAGAGTTGTATCTCTTGGGCTTCGACTGGTACATGTTGCTTTGCTGGAAGATATATCATTATCATCACTATGATCTTCAGTATTTTCATCCTGAACGGGAGTAGGTATATTTGTTCTGCTTTCTAAGATAAATAAATTTGATTTCTTAAATGGGGTTTTACATAAACTTTTTTGACTTCGATTTTATTTAACTTGATTTTTTTATACTTCGTTTTTAATTTATTAAAGTTTTCTGGATTATTAAATCTTTGTGTACCTGGGTTTAATTTCTGAATCTTTTCGATTTTTGTTCAATTTACTTAATGTTTTAGCTTTTCTTTCCTCGATGCGTTTAAATACTACTTCATTATTTATTTTATTAAAATGCACATCACGCGGTTTTTCGCATGTTGTCAAATGAATTGTCTTTTTATAAACTCCTACCGTCGAGAGTACTTTGTCAACTAAATTGTCACTGGAGTTTACGAGTAATCTTAGGTTTTCATTTAGGGTACTATGTAGTCTTTCAATTACCGCGTTGCCTGTGTGCCTTTACGGGGTTGTAAAATGCTTTAAGTGTATACGTCTACCTGATTCTTTGTTTTTATCTTTTCTACAGCTATATACTTGCTGAACTTGTCGATGCACGTTAAGTACTTTGTATGGTTGGGTAATATAATAACCAAATGTCAATGTGGTAGTGTTCGTATGGTTTCTGTGGCGTTTTGTATTAGCGGAGCTAATACAAAAATCTTAAGAGTGACTTATTGTAAATATAATACGTATAACTTTTAAGATGTTTTCCGATTGGAGTATTGTACGAGACTGGCGTTGGTCGTCTGTTGAGTGCTATTTATTCTATTTGTTATTGTTATTTGTTTTGTGTTATGTTCCTGATCCTGGCGTTATTTTTGATAAGGTATGGTTTCCGACACGTTCGAATGGCGTGATATGTTTTATGATTTCATCTGTTAAACATATAGATGACTTTATCGTTGGGTACAGTCATCTCTGGAAATAGATTAAAGTGGCGTGGTACTTTTTATGACTGTTTGTTTAAAATATGGACTTATTTTCAGAGTCTGGTTGTGGTACGGATGAAACTTATATATAAATTTTATATTCGATTAAAACAAATGGGTTTTAAAAAAATATATTTATTTTATTTGAGAACTCATCAGAATGACTGAGTTGGTTGGAATTAACTTAAGTTCTGAATACATTAGTTTGCTTATGGTTTATTTATGCTATCTTCATGTGAATGTGTGGCTTGGTGCGTTTCTAGGAATTGTTTACATTAGTTTGATTACGGCCTATCTTCGTGTTAATGTGTGGCTTGGGTGCGTTTCTTGGAATTATTTAATGATCGCGTGGTGTCTGCAGATTGTATCATTCGTGAACAAAGACTTTATCGTTGCTACGTGACTTCTTATCTGGCAGCTGCATCTAGTTGTTTGAATCATGTTGTTATCCGGTTATATATGATATCATTCTGTGTATTTTGATTTTGGTTGCTATGCTGAGTCGGATATATAACTTATATTTATATAGTATATTTATAAATTTTAAACTTAATATCAATAAAAAAACATTTGGGTTTAATATTTTTATTCGAGAGCAAGAGAACTTTCTTTTTTAATGTCTTCTTAAAGTCTAAAAGTAACAATCATGAAACACTCCTATTTATACAGTTTTCTATTTTAAGACGTGGTTTCCTGTTTAGTACATCTGCTGTTTGCTAATTGCCTCCAGTAATCCTTTATTGGTACGTCTGTTGTTTTATTGCTTCCATATGTTGATTATTTTCCTTGAAATGTTGAAGGTTGATGAGGCATCCCTTTGTCCTTGTGTTGTATTGTAATCTTTTATTGGTACGACTGTTGTTTTATTGTTTCCATATGTTTTAGAAGAGTCTATCTCTATTCGGGTGAGCTGCTGCCATAACCCCTCCCTCCTTAGAGTTTTCCTTCAGTTCGTTTATGACTGGAGCTAGATTTATTATAGTTTTATTTTGTCTTTTTATTTTATTACAATGATCGCAATGATTAATAAAGTTGTTGAGAAACTAAAAATATACTGTGTTTCCTTTTTATTTTATATTTCTATTATTTCTTTTATGTTATCAATGGATTCATACTTGGTTTCTTCTAAATATTCATTTGAAAAGTTATAGTTTAATACAGGTATTATTTTTTCTTCTTTGTAATACTTTCTATTATAAATTACATTGTTCATTGAAATTTTACAGTTCTCTGCTTTTATTAAGTAATTTCCTTCTAATATATAGTTTAAATTATTACAATTTTGTTGTATTTCGGTTTTTTTAGATTCTTAATTATTAAATATTTTCCTTTTTCTATTATAACATTTTTTTCTTCGTATTTTTTAGTTTTGCAATTCATTTGTTTGTTTATTAATATATTTTCTATACAATCGTCTTTAAATATTTGTAAATTTTTTATTTCTTTTGTTACATAATATAATATTTTATTTAATTCTAAGAAGTTATTAGTTTGTAAATCTATAATTTCATTATTTATAGGAAAGTTTTGAATATATATTTTATTAAACTTTTGGTTGGAATATTGTGGAATTAATACAATTACTAGAATATTTTCTTTGTATGTTGCTGAATTGATTTTTAATTCTTGCATTTTTTCAAATGTGATATTATTCTCTTGAATTTCTTGGCTTCTAATTATATTTTGTGTTAATATTCCTGTTCTGCTAGTCAGTATTACGTCTTCTATTTTTCCTAAAGTTTCTTTAATTTCTCTTATATTGGTATTGAATTCTATTTCAATGCGAAGGTTGTCAACTTCATTACTTCTATGTTTTAATTTATTTATTGTTTCAATACCTCGATTCATTAGGTCACTTAAAGTTTTAAATTGATTATTAAAATGATCGTTTATCTTTATTTGTTTATTTAAGTTATCTATGGCATTATGATTGTTTTCTTCTACTGTTCTAAGTTTGTTTTCTATTTCTACTCTTTCGTTGTCATCCATTGTTCCAAATATAAATTTTAAAACTGTACCTCCTATATTTATTGATCCTCTTTTTAAAATGTGATGTGGGATTAGGATTTCAATTCTTCGTTCTAATTTAATTATTTCACTCAGTTGTTTATAGTGCTTTTCTGGCATTAATTTATATTGTTTTTTTTTAATTGTTCGATTAGTTCTTTAACATCGGTTAAGTTTATTAAATGAATCATGGTGTTATATTTTTCTGTTAGTTCAACCTTTTCACTTTCTATTATTAAAAATTCCTGTCTTATTTCACTAATTTGTATTTCTTGCAGTTGTACTACCATCATCTGCTTGTACAGAATAACCATCAGGATTACCACTACTGCTTTCATGTTGGATTGCAAATTTTTTCTTCCTTCTGAATTGGTCTTTGTGCAAAATTTGTGTTCGCACGTGTGGTCTTACAGTAATTTTTTTCCTTTTTGTTTTATAATTTTTATCTTTTTATGTTTTGTTTTTAGTTTGTCAAATCGCTCGGGATTGTTTATTTTAGTGTAATAAGGATTAATTTCTTTATCACTCCTATTTTTATTTAATTTCTTTAATATTTTTTCTTTATTACTTTCTATTCTTTCGCGCACTAATTTTATATCTACTCTGTTTAAATGAATGTCTACTGGTTTTTCTTTAGTGGTCAAATGTATTGTTTGATTATAAACCTCTTCTGCGCGTAGTACGTTGTCGACTAAATTGTCTGATCCTTCTAAAATTTTCTTAAATGCTCATTTAGCGTGCTGTGCACTCTTTCAATATTAGAGTTTCCTGTGTGTCTGTATGGAGTTGTGAAATATATTTCTATCTCTTTCTCTCTTAAGTATTCTTTTACTGTATAAGTTTGAAATGAATGGTCGTTATATAATTGAAAGCTACTTTTGAATCCTCCAAAATTATTTATTAATAATTCTTTTATCTCTGTCCATTTATGAAGATGTGCATGAATTTCTACGCACCTTTTTGCATTGCCTATCAGTTTGGATTTTAATATGTTTATACACATTAATTGTGATTGGTCGTCATATTTATTTAATGTTGGAATAATTCCTTCTACATTAGTTATGAACGTACATATATAAGTCTTCTCTTCTACCGTCAAACGTACTTAGTTTCTCGATGTACTTTAGGGGGTCTAATGTCAATGTTAAAGCCATTTTAATTTTTTCTTTTTCAACAACTATGTCAAAACTACTTTCACTATTTTCACAATTATTTTTCTTAGAATAAGAATACTTAAATTATTCTTACAACTTTCTGGTATCGGTGTGTTTCTGATGTTTTCCAATTGCTCGTTTTCTTCGTCTTTTGTGCTTCCTTCTTCATCTGAATCGGGCTTTGGTTGTTTCTTCTTTTTGATTTTACTTAATAGATTTTTCATCTGCTCGGCTCTAATTAGTTTTTCCTCTATGGAACTTCATAACATTAGTCATTTACGTTGACATTGGTTATTAAACTAATTCACTTTGTAGTTTTTCTTTATCTGCTTTAAAGAATTCTACTTGCTTTTGTTCTTTATTTAATTTAAAAATTTTATACTTAAACTCTGGGTTCACTAGAGTGTATGGATTTTTATGAATTTAAACACTATGTTCGATAGGGTATTCACGATTAAAAGAATTTAAACTTTATGGTTTATAAAGTGTTTCTTATTTAGATTTTCACTGATTTAAACTTTAAGTTCATTAAAGTGTTCATGGAAAATTTTATTTGTACGTGACGATTTTCGTTCGAATCACTAGATAGCTATTTTATTTTTTATGTAGTATACTTGTACATTTTTTGATAGCTATCCTACCGACTGCGCCAATTTTAAACTTAATATCAATAAAAAAAACATTTGGGTTTAATATTTTTATTCGAGAGCTGCAAGAGCTCTTTTAATGGCTTCTTAAAATCTAAAAGTAACAATCATGGAAAAACTCCTATTTTTACAGTTTTCTATTTTAAGACGTGGTTTCCTGTTTAGTACATCTGCTGTTTGCTAATTGCCTCCATGTTTTGATTATTTTCCTTGGAATGTTGAAGGTTGATAAGGCATCCCTTTGTTGTGTTGTATTGTAATCTTTTATTGGTACGACTGTTGTTTTATTGCTTCCATATGTTTTAGAAGAGTCTATCTCTGTTTGGGTGAGCTGCTGCCATAACCTATATATATACCTATATATATGTATATACACATATATATATAGTTAAATAAAATAGTTTATATTTTATTTTTTTAAAAGTTATCGGACTTTATTCGACCGTCGTCGACCGGAATTAGCTTAAGACTAACTTGAAAATATTTTATAAATGATTAAGTGCTTGTCAATGTGAAATAATATTAGTCATATATTAGAATGAGATTATCAGATATGATCTCATCGCAGTTGTTTATGACAGTAAAAAATATTCATGTTTGTCATTGCAGTTGTTTATGAAAATTAAAAATATTCATATTTGTTCTTGAACCACAGATAAGTCCTTTTAGGTAATAAAATATATGCGACTTATTTCTTATGATAAACAAAGGGCAGTTTATATTTTGTGTGCAATCAACAAAAAGTAATTATGCTCTAAACTAAAAGTTTCTTATGGGCAGTAAGCAAAAAGTAATTTATAGATGAATACAAAGGAGTACACGTATATAATATAATAATATGTAATATATAATTATATATATATAATTATATATATATAATATATATAATTATATATATATAATATATATAATTATATATATATAATAATTATATATATATAATATATAATTATGTTTATATAATATATAATTATGTTTATATAATATATAATTATATATATATAATATATAATTATATAAATTAAGTTATTACAAGAACTTTTAACTTAAAAAAAACTTTATTTAAAAATATACAAAAGATACAAAAAGATTTAATAGAGATAAAAACACGACTGCTATCTTCGACGACTGGATTTGGATTGAATGCTGTTGACCGGAGTATTGCTGTTGATGTTTCTCATTTGGATGGGGGTTGTTTCTGTAATCTGAACCAATACACATGCACATATTTTAATGGCATTCCGATGCCGCTCAAGTGGTGGTTTGGTTGAGTCGTATCGCTTGGTCATCATAAACAATGGAATTTATGACTTCCAGATTGTTTGGTTTATGGGATATTGAGTGAAGTGTTAACTTATATATATAATATATAATTATATAAATAATTATATTATAAATATATAATTATATAAATAATTATATTATAAATATATAATATATAATATTATATATATATTTTTAAATAAAACACGATAGTTTCATTTTTTTATTTTAAAGATTTCTTTATTGAATAAGAACTCCTAGTGAGCTAAAAGAATAGTTATGTTTTAGGATAACTCTTAATAACTAACTCGACTGAATAACATGCAGTCGTATTTATAATCTTAATTCTTATGTTCTATTAATAAGTCCTAATCTTTTAATGTAAGTATATTATGACTGCTGATAATGATGTCCGTTTGGTCCCGTATTGGATATAAGATTGTGTGGATCGAGAACATGTGGTCGTTATCTTTGTTTGGTCACGTATCTTCAAAGTATTGACACTTTGGATTTGGGCGTTGGCTGCAAGAGCGATAGCGATCCTTTATCATCAGTTGTTGTTGTTTTGTGTTGAAGTGGTATGGCATTCATCACTCCTCCCCCCTTTAGAAAAGATGGCTCGTCCCGAGTCATTGTTACGATATTAATATTTGGATTTACATTATCTGGACTCTTTTTGATATATTTGCAATATAAAACGAGAATTATAATTATTATGATAATTAATATGATTATTGTTCCATATGGGATAATATTTTTATTTGAAATAATAATTTCGTGCAATTCTTTAATGTTTTCTATAGAATTATATGTTACTTCATCAATTTTTTCATAGTTTGATGTAAAGTTATATTCTGCTGGAGGTATTATAATATCTCCTTTGTATTCTTTATTATTAAATGTATTTTTCTTAATGGATATCTTACAATTTCTGCATTTTATCAAATAATTTCCGTTTAGTGTATAATTAAAGCGATTACAGTTATGATTTATTTTTTCATTGAATACATTTTTTAGTACTAGATATTCTCCTACTTTGGTTATTATTTCTTTATTTATTCTCTGAAGTTTACATTTCTCTGCAGTGTTTTTCAATATTAATGTTTTTATACATTCATTATCTATTTCTAATAAATTATTTATTTCATCATTTGGATAGTAAATTTTATCTTCTAAAAAGTACAATGTTTTTCTTTCTTTTAAATCAATTGTTAAATTATAAATAGGAAAATTCTCAATATAGAATTTTTCATATGTTTTATCAGAATATTGAGGAATTTGTAAAATGATTAATAGATTTTCTTTAAATATAGCGATGTTTGTTTTAATATGTTGAAACTTTTCAAATGTAACGTTATTTTCTTTTATTTCTTCAACTGAAAGTATATCGTGTGTCAATACTCCCGTCTTTGCATTTAGAATAATGTCTTCAATCAATTCTATGTTATGTTTAACTTCATTTATCTGTTTATTAAACTCAATTTTTTTTTCTTAGCTCACTGACTTCTGTTTTTTCTAAATTAAAATTATTAATCTTTCTTGAACCTTTGTTCACTGTTTCAGTTAATATTTTAAATTGTTTGTTAAATTTCTCATTTATTTTCAACTGTTCATTGTTGTTTTTTATCAAATTATTGTTATTTAATTCTACATTTTGGAATTTATTCTCAATTTCTTGTCTGTCATTGTCATCAATAGTTCCATATATCCATTTGAAACCTGTACCTATGAAGTTGAGTAATCCTCTTTTATTAATTATATGATGAGGTATCAATTGATTTATTTTATTCCCTAACTTATTAACTTCTTTTGTGAAATAAATTGTTTCTTTTGGAAAGTAAATTATTTGTTTATTTAAATCTTCAATTATTTGCTCATAGTTAGTTAAATTTATTAAATGTATGAAATTATTATATTTTTCAACCAATTTCACTGATTGTGTCTTTATTATAGCAAATTAAAATGCTACTTACATTAAGTAAGTTTTTAAAAAAGATTTTATTTAACTTAAGTCTAAACCAAACACAACCGATCACTTTCGGTTCCAAACAAGACATAAACTTATCTCCCTTATTGGAGTACTATTTATACTTAATGAGAACAAAGAGTCCTTTACAATTAGTCATTTACTTATAATTAATATTTTTACGACTTCTCAATAATTGAAATTTGAGGGGATTATTCATTTGCATTGTTCTGATTTTTTACGATCAGCTGTTTCCATTTACAGTTGGGATTACGTGTGGTTATGTTGACCTTAACTCCCCCCTTCGTTTAAAGAAGAACGTCCCGCTTCTTCTGTGAGTTGTGTCATTCTATTTATAAGATGACTAAAGCGAATTTCCTGTTGTTGATGTAAACGGGTTTGATCTTACTTTAATTAAATACATGATGCATACCGTTGCACCTATTATTGAAATTATTAATACGAATGATGTAAAAATTGGGCTATTCATTGCCTCTTCTTGTAATGACTCTATTAAATTTATATTCTCAAATTTCAATTCCTTATTATATGATTCAAAGTAATTCTTAATTTCTAATTTATCTATTGTATAAGTTCTAAGATAATTTTGGATCATGGCTGTAGGATTTTCATACAATTTTCCATCTATTTTTGTTTTGTTTCTAAAATTTATTAGGTATGTTCCATTTATAGTTACATCATCAACATTATGTATTCCAGATAATAAAATTGATCCATCTTTTATGATTTCTAAATTTTGATTTTTTTCTTTTATTTTGTTACAAACAGCTTTCTTATTATTTAATAAATTAGATAAACATGTCGTTTCATTACTTAGTTTACAAAAACTATATCTTAACTCTATTTTACAATTTTTAACATTTAAAAATTCATTTTCACATTTGGCAATTTCTTTTCCAATTTCCAATTTACCATCAGGTTGGCTTATGGCCCTAGTTTCAAATAATTTACAATTTTGAATTATTATGGGGTATTTTATTACGACTACTATTATTTCGTCGTTTTGTAAAATTTTGAATTCAGAAACATCCATTAAATCTGTCATTGTCATACTTCCGTGCTCGTGTCTAGTGATTTCTTTAATGTCTTGTAAGTTTAAAATAGCAGGATTTAGGGTTCCTGTTTTAGCTAATGCAATTGTTTGCACTATGTTTTGTAATTCAATTACAATTAATTTGTTACGTTCTCTAACTAATCTCAATTGTGCGTCATTCTCTATCTCGTGCAGAGATAATTTTTGAATTGCACTAAAAATCTCAGAGTTTGTTACAAATTGTTTATTATTATTCGTAATTAGTTCAGATATTTTATTGTCTATGAGGACTAAATCGTCATGGTCAGGAGATCCTGATATCCATTTCCAAATTGTACCTATTTCGTTAATCCCTCGTTTGTATCTATTCGTCGTACGTAATTGTGCTAGTAATGTTTTTATAATTAAAACGTCAGTATCCTTTGTAATGTCAAGGTTGCTATCATCATGTTCCTTAGGTGCTGAATTAAAATAAAGGTTTCTTTCGATTTCAGCAGTAGCTTCTGCTATTACTTTCTCAAAATATGAGAGATGGGTTACATGATAAATATTTCCAAAATCTGTGTAGAGAGCAGTATTGCCGTTTTCTAATAATAAATAATTTTCTCTTGTGTAATCCACTATGTCGGTTTTTGTTTGTATTAATGTAAAATGTGTTATCAAGGCCAATATCCTGAAATATAAAATACTAACTTTTAATATTGTCTTTATGTATTATTCGTTTTTTTGTTTTGATTTTTTTTTTCTAAATCTAATTCTACTTTTTGTTTCCTATATCTATTCATCATTTTATTCTTATTTCTAAACTGTAATATTTTTTCGTAGATAATTTGTTTAGGTTTGTAGTTCTTAATCTTCCTTTTACAGTTAAATCTATCTAACATTTTCTGTTGAGCTTTTTCTAATTTTGTTGTGATTTCATTATGTGGTATTTTGTTGAAAAGAATTTCAAACGGTTTTGCATTTGTTATAGAATGTATGGATTGATTATATTGTTGAGCTGCCCTTAATAACGCTTCTGTTGTATCTATAATTTCATATTCTTCTTTTAAACACTTTGTTAACTCAATTAAAGTTGAATGTACCCTTTCTACTTGTCCATTTGTAAGTGTATGGGCTGGTGTGCAGAAATAAAGCTGGATACCTAATCTATCCATTAGATTTTTAAATACTGCTGATCTAAATCCTCTTTCATTATCTAAAGTTATCTTCTTGCAGTTGGGAAAGGTTTGGAGAAATTCTAAAACTTTGTTTTCTAAGTTAAGTTTGTCCTCAAGGGGTTTGATTAATAAAAATTTTGAATATGCATCAATACATGTAAGATATTTTTCTTGTTCTGCGGAAAAAATGTCGATGTGGAGGAATTCCCCTTCCGCTTTTGGGATTGGAGCCTCTCCAATTGGTACTAATTGTGGATGTCTATCATACTTTGTTTTGTTATAGATTTTACAATTTCTGGCATATTCTTTAAATTGTTTACGCATATTTGGCCAATAGTACATTTCGTGAATTTGCTTTATATTCTCCCTGTAGTTTCTGTGTGCTCTACAATGTGTTTGATTGACGAATCGTCCTTTCGAATAATGTCATTAGGGAATGACTTGGTAACGAGAAATTTGTTACTGAAAGTTTCTAGAAGTTTGGGCTTAATTCTGTACAGGTCTTCGGGGGTGCAATAGATTGCTACAACTCCTGGTTGTAAATATTCCTTAAGTATAATCATTAAGTTGTCTGGTGTATCATATTCTATGATATGACGAGTTTTGTTAGGGAAATTTTGTATTCTTTCATGTGCTGTAAATCTACCTGAAGCTAACAATATTTGTTGGCGAAAATCATTTAATGGTTTATTCGTATTTTGAATTTGTTCATTATCGCTACTTTCTGCAGAATGTACTGTATTGTCCGTGGAGGAACTATCAGTCATATGGTTTAAATTTTGTCTCGATAGTGCATCTGCTACTACATTTGTTTTACCTGGTTTATAAATAATTTTTGGAGCATATTCTTCTATTATAGCATGCCATCTTTTGATTTTAGTATTCGGGTCTCGTGGAGAAACTGCAAAGGTTAAAGGTTGATGGTCAGTATGGATTTCTAGATTGGAAACTCCGTAGAGGTAGTTTCGAAGGTTTTTTAATGCCCATACGATTGCATATAACTCTTTTTCATTAGTTGCATAATTTTGTTCGGTACTGTTCAATGTTTTTGATATAAACGTAATAGGTTTATCTTCCTGTGATAACACTCCGCTTATTGCGTCGTTGGAGGCATCAGTCGTTAAAACAAATTTCTTATTGAAATTCGGCTGAGCTAACTCAATTTCATTCATTAAATGTCTCTTAAGATTTTCGAAAGCTTGCGTAGCTTCCTCGTCTAAGCATATCTCCGTTTTCTTTGATATGTATTGGGATACTTTTCCATTTTCTCCCGCTAAATACTTTGTCAAAGGTTTCGCGATTCCTGCATAGTTTTTGATGAATTTCCTGTAATATCCAGTGAGTCCTAAGAAACTTCTTAGTTGTCTAAGCGTTCTAGGAATAGGATAATTCTTTACTGTTTCTATTTTATTTGGGTCTGTTTTAATTATATTATAGCCTACTTTATATCCTAAAAATTCAACTTCTTTCTCATAAAATTTCGATTTTTCAAGAGAAATCTTCATATTTGCTTCCCGTAAAACGTTTATTATTTTCTCAAGATCTTTAGAATGTTGCTCTAAAGTTTCAGAGTATACAATTATATCATCGATGTATACATGACAAATTTTTCCGACATATTCTCTTAATATATCGTCCATGGCTCTTTGAAATATGCCCGGTGCATTTTTCAAACCAAAAGGCATTCTTACAAACTCATATTTACCATTATTTACAGAAAAGCTTGTCTTTTCTAAATCCTCGGATTTCATTTTTATTTGGTGGAATCCTGATTCTAAATCTAATGTGGTAAAATATCTTGCTTTTCCTAAATTCGATAAAATAACGTTAGTATCGGGAATAGGATACTTATCGGAGACTGTTTTCTCGTTTAACTTTTTAAAATCTATAACTAACCTCATTTTCTGTGTTCCGTCTTCATTCATTCCTTTTTTTGAAACAACCCACACTGGTGAGTTATACGGACTCTTAGAAGGGCTTATTATTCCTTCCTTTAATAATTTTTTTACTTCTTTATTAACAAAATTATTTGCCGACAATGGGTATAGATACTGTTTACTCCATATAGGAGTTTCAACAGTTGTTCGAATCTCAGCTCTAACGTCTGTTCTAAATGGCAATTGAATATCTATTCTTGAATGAAGATCTTTAATTGTTTTTCTTATATTTTCACTTAACTCCTCGATATTTTCTGTTTTTTGAATTGAATTTAAATGTCCACCTTTCTCTTCTGGTATAAATAGTTTTTCTAATTTATTCCTGTAAATTAGTAATTTCCTTTCAAAATCTATTTTTACTCCGCAACTTTTTAATAAATTACATCCTATTAGTAAATCTGATTCTAAATTATTTATTTCATAAAACCTAACATATTTATCAAACATTAGAACATTATAGTAATGTGTAATTGTTGTGAAGCCATTTATTGTCTTAACTCTTTTATTTATTACTAATTTTTCTCTGTATTTTAAGGTATTAGGCCTACAGTAGTAACTGGTAGCACCTGTATCTATTAAAATTTTTATTCTCTTTCCATAGGGACCGTTCCTGAATATGAATGGCAATCCGGGCGCTCGTCTAAAAAAGCTTCCTCATTTATATTGTTGACCCGTTCTAATTTGATTGGAGGTTGTGCGCTACGTTGTGCACTCTCATGGGGTCTTTTGTCTCCTTGAAATGGATTTCGGGGTTGGTAATTGTTTCTATACACTGGTCTAGCGTATTGACGAAAATGGTTATCATTATTTTGAGCAAAAGGATTGAAATTTCGCTTCTGTTGGTCAAAATTTCTTTGCTCCTGCCAAGTTATTGGTCGATGAGCTGAACTGCCCAAGTTCATTGGCTCTGGTCTGTTGTTTCTAGTTTGGATCTGGTTTGGGTTCCGAGAAGGAAATCTCAGATTATTGTTCGAGTGAATATTCCGTGGATTTTGATTCAAATTATTTGTATGAGTGCGATTGAATTGAAGAGCGAAGTTTGCTCTAACATTATTAGACTCTAACTCTTGTGCTTTAGCTAAGGCCGAAGGTAGGTCTTCAGGTGAAATGGAAAACATTATATTAGATAGTTGACCGTTTAGGCCAGTCATGAAAATTCGTAATGCGTTTTTACGATTCATCTTATTTAATTCCTTTGTCAAGGTGGTATCTGTACCGTGTGTCATGATAGTTTTGTTAATCAGGAGAGTTAATTTCTTATTAACTTCATTGTAGAATTCAATTATGGACAAATTACCTTGTCGTAGAACACTCATTTCTTGTTCAATTATGTGAGCGGGCCGCTTATCGGCATAAGCGAAGTCAAGTCTTGAAATGATTGCGTCATAATTTAACACGGTGCCATGATTCGTTAGAATGTCATTGGCATTATTCGTAATCTTGTTCCTAAGGATCGTAAGAGCAGCAAAGTATTTGCGGCTTCCTTTAAGGTACAGTGATATGGAATTGTTAGCAGCTTCGCGCCAACTAACATATGAGTTAGGGTTTATACCCGAAAATTCCGGTAGGGACTTGATTACATCAAGTGTTTCGTTACATATGATTTCTTCTGAAATTGTCTGAATTGAGTAGTCTGTCACTACATTTGCCTTTGTCAATGTTTCTAGTGTTGTTTTCAGAGATACTATCTCTGCCTGCAGTGATGCAGTATTGGTTGCTATCAACCTAGCCACCAATTCTTCAGTAATGGCGGGCATCTTTAATGATAATGATTCAAAATTTTTAATAAATTCGTCCAGGATGTAAATAAAAATTATTGAAGGGATCTTTAAATTTAATATAAATTGCCTTTAATATAAATTGTCTTTTTCTTATAAATATATGTTTAAATACAATTTTTTCAATATTTTAATATTTTATAATTTACTAAATAATTCTTACGCATAAAATCTGGATGGTGACATGTTGAATTCTTCTCTTGTAGTTTTCTCTGGTCGTCTCTGATTTTATAGGTTGTTATTCCTGATGTCTATTTCTGCTCTACGGAATATCTCCTTTATTTTCTCCACTCTATTGATAAATTGTCTATTTTTGTCTTTAGTCTCTTTAGGATTGTCACTTGAACTTTTATTTTCCATGAACTTCACTTTTACACTTGTTTTAATTTGATAATTCAAATTTTTGTTGATTGGGGTTTTTTTTTTTACCTTGTTCTTTCACACTATCGATTTTTTATATAAATTTTTATTAGTTTTTGTTTCTATTATCACTTGGTGCCTCTCTCTGTATCCTCTCATTAATCATGTTTTTTAGATCTTTCGTGTAGGTTTGATTTTGGTCTTGTAGCAGATATAATCTTATTTCTGCTCGGGTCACGGAGGAATTATTTGGCATTTTTTACTATTTTCCTTTTTTATTATTTGTTTCCTTTTTTTTATTTCACTTAGGGATGTTTTTTTGGAATACTTATACAACAACAAAATTTTCTCCTTTCTTTGGATTCTTTTTTTACTATTTTCTCCTTTCTTTGAAGGATACTTATATATTTTTTAAGTTTTGGGGTTTTTTTTTCACTCACGCACTTAAACACGTTTCGGCAGATATTCAACCTTACTTTGTATTTTTAGGTTTTCAGAATACCTGTCCTGTCACGGTCGCCAATTAAAATGCTACTTACATTAAGTAAGTTTTAAAAAAGATTTTATTTAACTTAAGTCTAAAACAAACACAACCGATCACTTTCGGTTCCAAACAAGACATAAACTAATCTCCCTTACTGGAGTACTATTTATACTTAATGAGAACAAAGAGTCCTTTACAATTAGTCATTTACTTATAATTAATATTTTTACGACTTCTCAATAATTGAAATTTGAGAGGATTATTCATTTGCATTGTTCTGATTTTTTACGATCAGCTGTTTCCATATACAGTTGGGATTACGTGTGGTTATGTTGACCTTAACTTAATATATAATTATATATATATAATATATATAAATTTTATCTTGAATTTAATCAAAGATGTTTTTAAAGAGCAGAGCTCTTTGTGACTTTATTCAAACGTAGTATCCTAAGAACTAACTAAGCTATCGCAGATAGCCAGTGTACTTCGCGACAAATTCTTTGTCCGCGTTTTATTTGTTTATTCTTTATTTTTCGTGACAAACACTTTGTCAGCATTTTATTTCTCTTCATGGTTTATCTTAATAACAATAACAGGAAATGGCATCAAATGAATATTCAATACTGGGATATGAATTTGATGCTATTGCTTTTGTTTACAAATAAAAATTAGGTTCGTTTCTTTTTATGATTTATCTTAATGACAATAACAAGAAATCGCATCGAATGAGTATTCAATAGTGGGATATGAATTTGATGCTATTTCTTTTGTTTACAAATAAAAATTAAGTTCAAAAAATTCTATGCGTATTTTCTGTTGTTATAACTTATATATATATTATATATAATTATATATATATAATATATAATTATATATATATAATATATAATTATATATATATAATATATAATTATATATATATAATATATAATTATATATATATAATACATAATTATATATCTATAATATATAATATATATAATATATAATTATATGTATATAATATATAATTAACTTTGATTCGAGTAAAAGCTAAACCAAAAAAAAAACACTCATCCTGTTCTTTTGAACAGGGTAAAAATAAAAATATCCGTTTTTTAGTTTTTTAAATATTTCTTTATTCAGCCTCAGATCCCTTACCGTGGATCGGGGGAAATCTTTAGCTATAAGTGGTTGCCTTAAAACTGAGAGTTTCCTTTGTCAGGCAGAACTCTTTTATAACTTATAAATGTCAGATAAGCAGATTTACATTTCTTTGTCTGCTTATCTTTGTTTGTAATTCAATCGCATTATTTGCGATTGAATTTAAAATCTAAATTATCTCTGTTATAATTATTATATATATAATTTTTAAATAAAACACGATAGTTTCATTTTTTTATTTTAAAGATTTCTTTATTGAATAAGAACTCTTAGTGAGCTAAAAGAATAGTTATGTTTTAGGATAACTCTTAATAACTAACTCGACTGAATAACATGCAGTCGTATTTATAATCTTAATTCTTATGTTCTATTAATAAGTCCTAATCTTTTAATGTAAGTATATTATGACTGCTGATAATGATGTCCGTTTGGTCCCGTATTGGATATAAGATTGTGTGGATCGAGAACATGTGGTCGTTATCTTTGTTTGGTCACGTATCTTCAAAATATTGGTCCACTTCAGGAGATGCGATACGGTTAATCTGTGGTAAACTGGGGGGTGAAAGAAGGTATGTAAGCCTATCGGAAAGTTCGTTCATTTCCGCCAGGATAGATGTGTTATAGATGGAAGTGGTGGGTTGGATGTGATCAGGGATTTCATCAATCTTGTAGGAGGCTGTTCTGATATCTTCTAAAATTTCACCAATGGAAATACGTGCAGCGGCTAGGTCATTACTAATTTCATTAGTCTTAGATACTAGATCAAAAATTACGGGAGCGAGTTGACAAGAAGCAGTAGAAGAAGTTCGAGAAGTTGATTGAAGATGAAAGCCAGGTCTGTGCGAATAGAGCTAATATTGTTGCATAAGTCCTCAAAAGGTTTTGACTTGGGTAATGAGGCCAGAGTGGATTTCATAACACGTTTTAGTTCATCGAAGGCACAAGTGCTATCATCCAATTTCCGATTATGGGCCAACGACGCGAGTTTTTTATCGATTGATGCGTGCTTTTCTAGACAACGCTTACCATAACTTTCAACGGTATTGTTTAACATTTCAATGTTCTTGGAGAAATCGTCAAGAAGATTTAATTGGCCAATGACGTGTTTATGAAATGAATTTGTTTCAGTTGAAATTTTTTGCATGGATTCACTAAGGCATTTAACCGCGAGCAACGCATGGGAAAGGGATAAAACTTTGCATTCGTCACAATAGAATACAAAGTTCTCAAGGTAGTCTTTCAGATGAGGGATTGACCTCTTGTTTAGGCCAGTGCAAATAGGGTGATACGATCTATTACAAAGATCATGACAGACCACCCGGTCAGCAACTTTACCATCGACGGCACACTTAAAATAATCGCAGCAGTTGCTATCCATTGTTAATTATGTTTTTATTTTTTTTTGATTTATTTCGTTATTGACTAGGTATATTTTTTTTTTTTTATTTTTTTTTTTTTTGCAATGGGGTCACAGATTAAAATTTAAATTGTCAGGGAATTGATTGAAAATGAATTGGCACTGAGTAATGAGGTCACAGATATTTCAATAATTTAATGTTGTCAGGGAGTTGTGTGAAAAATACTGATGACAAAGCGATTAACGGGAGGGCAGAAAATATGTGCAATAAAAAGTAAAAAGTAAACTTTAGGTAAGAGCTTAACAAAAACACGACTTATCGGTTTGAAGGTTCGAATAACAATCATCAGTTGTTGTTGTTTTGTGTTGAAGTAGTATGGCATTCATCACTCCTCCCCCCTTTAGAAAAGATGGCTCGTCCCGAGTCATTGTTACGATATTAATATTTGCATTTACATTATCTGGACTCTTTTTGATATATTTGCAATATAAAACGAGAATTATAATTATTATGATAATTAATATGATTATTGTTCCATATGGGATAATATTTTTATTTGAAATAATAATTTCGTGCAATTCTTTAATGTTTTCTATAGAATTATATGTTACTTCATCAATTTTTTCATAGTTTGATGTAAAGTTATATTCTGCTGGAGGTATTATAATATCTCCTTTGTATTCTTTATTATTAAATGTATTTTTCTTAATGGATATCTTACAATTTCTGCATTTTATCAAATAATTTCCGTTTAGTGTATAATTAAAGGGATTACAGTTATGATTTATTTTTTCATTGAATACATTTTTTAGTACTAGATATTCTCCTACTTTGGTTATTATTTCTTTATTTATTCTCTGAAGTTTACATTTCTCGGCAGTGTTTTTCAATATTAATGTTTTTATACATTCATTATTTATTTCTAATAAATTATTTATTTCATCATTTGGATAGTAAATTTTATCTTCTAAAAAGTACAATGTTTTTCTTTCTTTTAAATCAATTGTTAAATTATAAATAGGAAAATTCTCAATATAGAATTTTTCATATGTTTTATCAGAATATTGAGGAATTTGTAAAATGATTAATAGATTTTCTTTAAATATAGCGATGTTTGTTTTAATATGTTGAAACTTTTCAAATGTAACGTTATTTTCTTTTATTTCTTCAACTGAAAGTATATCGTGTGTCAATACTCCCGTCTTTGCATTTAGAATAATGTCTTCAATCAATTCTATGTTATGTTTAACTTCATTTATCTGTTTATTAAACTCAATTTTTTTTTCTTAGCTTAATCTTTCTTGAACCTTTGTTCACTGTTTCAGTTAATATTTCCATAGTTCCACATATCCATTTGAAACCTGTACCTATGAAGTTGAGTAATCCTCTTTTATTAATTATATGATGAGGTATCAATTGATTTATTTTATTCCCTAACTTATTAACTTCTTTTGTAAAATAAATTGTTTCTTTCGGAAAGTAAATTATTTGTTTATTTAAATCTTCAATTATTTGCTCATAGTTAGTTAAATTTATTAAATGTATGAAATTATTATATTTTTCAACCAATTTCACTGATTGTGTCTTTATTATAGCATATTTTTCATTTATTTGTTGTATTTGAATTTCTTGTAGTTCTACTCGCGGTAGGATTATATTTATTATAATTATTATTAGTATTTTTCGTATTATTCCTGTCATTTTGAATGATAGGATAGTGTGAAAATTAAAATTTGTCGAAAGAATAAATTGTTTTATATTAAAATATCAGTAGGATGTAAATGGAGTTAAGTTGTTTCCTCTATTAATATTTCTAACTTTTGATATTTTTTCAATTTTCTAAATTGATCTTTATGTAACTCTTGTAATCTAAACTTAGGTTTCACAGTCACTTTCTTTCCTAGTATTCTTTTTATCTTTACTTTTTTATGTTTTGTTTTCTTCGATTCTTTGAAAAATCGCTTCTTTGTTAACTTTATTTAAATGTATGTCTATCGGTCTTTCTTTAGTTGTCAAATGTATAGTACGATTATAAACTTCTACCACAGACGTAACTTCGTCGACTAAAGTATCTTTTGCTTCTAGAAGTCTTAGATTTTCGTTCAATGTGCCATGTAGTCTCTCAATATCTGAGTTCCCTGTGTGTCTATAAATAGTAGTATTGTGGACTTCAATTTCGTTATCATTTAAATATTGTTGTATAGTATAAGTCTGAAAAGTAGGATCTTGGTCCATTGTTACCTTCTGTGGTCTGGACATACTGTTAAATATTTTTACTAATGCGTTAAAAACATCTTTTTGATTTTTCGTCTTTAATTTTTCTACAGCAATATATTTACTAAACTTGTCTATACAAGTCACATATTTTGTTTTGTTAGGTAAGATCCATATGTCGATATGGTAATGTATATGCGGGCCTGTAGGTGTGTCTGTCTTCTCGTATGGAAGTTTTATAGGTCTATGTTCAATCTTTAGATTGCATATGTGGCATTTATTTATTATTTTTGTGATCGTTTTTTTCACGTTAAGTGAATAATATTTTCTTGAGAATTCGAGGTATGTTTTTTCTATACCAGTATGATTAAATTCTATATGCATTTTATTTATTTTTTCTTCTGTCTCAGGAGAATGAATATCTTCGAGAACCTTCATTGTTCTGAGTAATATTTGCTTATTATGATGTAATTTCCAGTATTTTTGGAATTTTATAAATAAATTGTTATCTTCAATATAAATTGCATTGTTTGTTTTAACATCACATTCGGATATTATTTTATCGAAATCTTTTTCATTAAATTTTTCTCTTGTTATAATAAATCTGCGTTTATTAGCAAAAGGATAAATTATTTCATCAAATTTTGTTGGAGTTTTCTCAGTTATTAATTATTATTATTTTATTTTTAACCTTTTCTGAGAGTTTGGTGGCTAGAATGAATTTAACTAAAAGCTCTTTTTTGATAGAAATCAATTAAACCCAAGTAATTGTTTAAATCTTTATGATCACCTTGAAATTCAGGGATGACTTTAGTAGCAGTTACTAAGTCAAAATTCGCCATTTCGTTGTTAATTTCTTGTTTCTCCTCTTTGGTCTTTAAATATGTTTGTATCTGGTCAACTAATTTGTCAAATTTGTCTGTTAGGTTTTGTATGTCTTTAAGTTCTGCTGTTTTAGTTAATTGTAGCCATATAGTGTCTATTTGTTTGTTTTTTTTTTGTACATGGTCTCTGGAATAAGTTCTGTTTGGTGCTTTTCTTAAATTTTGCAATAAATTTTCTAACGAATTAAATTCCATGAAATTTTATTTATTTATTTTTTTTTTTTTTTTTTTTTTTAGATATAAACAATTTTTATATATTTATTTTTATATATTTATTTGAAAGTTTTTAAACATTTAATTTTTTTAGCGCATGCTTTCTTAAATAATTTTTGTAGTATGCGTTTAATTTACATCAAATGATGACTATCAAAAGAAAACAATTAATGTATCCTATCTTGTCTGATAGTAATGAGCCTGATGTTGTATTCGCTGCAGATGATGCTGCTGCCACATTGTTATTGATGATCTCTTCCTTCGATTGTTTTCCACCCATGGTTTCTTAAGGCTTTAAGTTTTTCTAATAAATCCTTTTTAGGTTTTTTTTGTTATTTGTTTAATTTGCCTTTTTCTATACTCTTCTATTGTTATGTCGGTCCAGCTGTTTTTGGTGTTGGTACGTATATTGGTACCGTTTGTGGTGCAGACGTCGTTGGCTGATATTTCGTGAGCTCTTCCCACTTCTTAAAGAGTATGTTAATGTCTTCTATGGTTGTCATTAAAGAAATTTTTTTTTTTTTTTTTTTTTGTGTTTTTAGATACAGTTCAGAGATTCAGAGTAGTAAGTTTTGCAGGATCGCCATGTTATGTTTGTTTGTTTATGTCTTTTGTCTTTCTTAGCTCAAAGAGCCGCTTATATGTCCGAGCATTGGTTAAGATACAAATTTTTCCAACGAGGTCTTTTAAGACTTCGTTCATCATCCTTTGAAATGTTGCAGGAGCATTTTTTAATCCAAATGGCATACGGAGCCATTCGTAATGTCCTGATAACGTAGAGAAAGCAGTTTTTTCTCTGTCTTTGATATCTACTTCAATTTGGTGGAAGCCTTTTGTCAAGTCTAGTGAACTAAAATAGTTGGCTTTTCCTAGTTTGTCAAGGATATCGTCAATAAGAGGGATAGGAAATTTATCCTCCTTAGTTATATTGTTCAGTTTTCGGTAGTCTATTACCATTCTCCATTCTTTTTTGCCGTCTTTATCTTCTTTCTTTGGAACTATTCAAATAGGGGCATTGTATGGTGAGGTACTAGGCTGTATTATTCCTTGTTCGAGTAATTCATCAATTTGTTTGTTGACTTCCTTTTTATGAATTTCAGGATATCTATAAATACGCGTAAATATTGGTTCCTCGTTTATTGTTGGGATTTGATGTTTTACATGGCTAGTAAAACTTAAATCATTTCCCTTTTTATAAAAGACTTCTTTATGTTTTTTTAGTAATTTTGTAAGCTCTCTTCTTTCTTCGGTATTCAAATGTTCGAGACGTTTGTCATCCAAATTTTCGATGTGTTCGATACTTTGAGGTTCCAAATTCTGTAGGGAGTTTATTTCTTTTTGATATTCCTGTTCTTCTTCTCTTGAGAAAAACAAAGGAATTTCATGTTTGTTTATTTTTACTATTCTAGTTTTGAAGTCTATCGAAGCATTGTTAGGACGTAGAATATTATTTCCTATCAATCCATCGAAATTTTCATTGAAATTAAACAGCTGGAATACACAATCTTCGTTAACCGGTATTATGAATCGTTCTTTTGGTATCACTAGTTCTTCAGTAATGAAAATTGGGTTGCCCACCGTTTTTATTTCTAACGGTTGTTTTAATTGTTTAATTAAATCTTTTGGAGCTTTTATTGGGTTTAGCAAACTATTAGTTGCTCCGGTGTCTACTAATAATCTTAAAATATGGTTGTTTTTTTCTAATTTAACAAAGGGCAAGTTTCCTTTGTAGAATTGGATGTTTCCGAGGCTGGCTTCGGAAAATCCGGATTATTTTCTTCACTATGGTTTACTTGGGTTTTCTTAAGTTGGCTGGAAGTTGGGTCTACTTCCATGGGTTTGTATTGTCTACTGTGGGGCTTATAGTTAGGATTATAATTGTTTCCTTTGTAGTTGGGATTAGGATTATGGTTGAAAGGTGGTCTTATATATGTAGGGTTTCTAGGGTGGAAATTTTGATTTTGGTAATTATTTTGTCTTTGGGGAAAATTATTATTTTGTTTGTTTTGTGGTTTGGGATTTTTATATAATTTTTTAAATGTTTCCTCAGTTCTACTTTCATTAACAAACCCGGCTTGAGTAAGCTCATGAAGGGCTTCTTGTAGGTTTGCTGGCTTTAGAGCGAATAACACGGTCCGCATGTGCACAGGCAATTTCTCTTTAAAAATGCTTAAGGCAGTTGCGTTATTGTTAGTGATTTCGTTAGGTTTTTGTTCTTGAACAGTCTTTTGGTTAAGTTCACACAGGTTTTTTTGTATATCGTTATAGAATTGAATTGCGTTTCCTTTGTATGTTGTTTGTCGTAATTTGTCGTATAGTTGTAATGAAGATTCGAAACCTCCAAAATTCGTAATAAGCAGTTCTTTGATAGAACTCCATAATTCTAAGTGAGAGTGTATTTCCATACACCTTTTTGCCTTACCTATTAGTTTCGACTTTAGTATATTGATGCACATAATTTGTGATGCGGTATCATATTTATTAAGTGTTGGAATTATTCCGTCTACGTTAGTCAAAAATGTGTACAGGTCTTCTCTTCGTCCGTCAAAAGGTTGTAATTTCTCAATATATTTGAGGGGATCAAGTGTCAAAGTTAGTGTCATGTTTACAAGTTTTATTGATTCTAAACTATTATTACCAATTTTGTTATAATGTTCACTATTATTATCAATTTTATTATAATGTTCACTTATATTATCAATTTTATTATAATGTTCACTAATATTACCAATCCTATTATAATGTTCTGGATCTGATGGATCTTCTTCTTTGTCTGTGTATCTAGGATATGGTTTGGTGTTCTTCTTGGTGAACTTTTTCAGGATTGAGCTTTTCATCGGGTAGTTAATTTTCCTTCTATAGGTTTCGTGACATTACTCTTTCCATGAGAATGAGTCACTAAATTAACTGTATTTGAGCACTGAATGATTTTTAATTCTAATGTTCAATAATTTTGGGTCGCACTGAAATTTTATTTGTTCGAGTACTTTTGTTTAAAAATCGCGAATTACTAAGGTTTTAATTACTAGAGTAAAACAGCGGTTTGCATTGAAATTTTATTTATTCGAATGTTTTTTGTTTTAATCAATCGCGAATTACTTAGATTTTAATTACTAGAGTAAAACAACGGGTTGTAGGTTTGTATTACTGGATTATCATGTCTTGTATAATTTACGTTTATATTCTGACTGACAATCCTACCGACTGCGCCAATTATAAATGCACTTTTATTAAAAATCTTTTTAAAAAGAATATCAAGAGCGGAGCTCTTGATTCTTGATCTTTATTGAGTTGATGCTACTTAAGAACTAACTTACAGACAGAGTTTTTCATATTTCATTCTTTGAAGTGACCTTGTCAGCAAAATGCACTTCTTTGTTCGTTATCTTAGAGTATTAAATTGCTGACGGTAAGAGGAAATGATATCACATGAATATTCGGTAGGAATATGAATGTGATTTCATTTCCTTTGTTTAAAAAATTCTTTTGATTTTTTCTGTAGTTATAACTTATATATATATAACTTTGATTCGAGTAAAAGCTAAACCAAAAAAAAAACACTCATCCTGTTCTTTTGAACAGGGTAAAAATAAAAATATCCGTTTTTTAGTTTTTTAAATATTTCTTTATTCAGCCTCAGATCCCTTACCGTGGATCGGGGGAAATCTTTAGCTATAAGTGGTTGCCTTAAAACTGAGAGTTTCCTTTGTCAGGCAGAACTCTTTTATAACTTATAAATGTCAGATAAGCAGATTTACATTTCTTTGTCTGCTTATCTTTGTTTGTAATTCAATCGCATTATTTGCGATTGAATTTAAAATCTAAATTATCTTGTGGGGCGCACACGCAATCTCTGTTATAATTCCTCCCCCCAAAGATTCTTCTATGGGTCGGAAAGCGACACTTGGAAGATTTACATTTATTTTAGTTTTGTTCTTTTTGTATTTCAAAATTATGTATATAATGATCAATAAAATTATTATTGCAATTATAAGGTATAAAGTTGTTTTGGTTTCTTTATGAGCTAGTTTTAATTCTTTAATCTCTTTTATGTTTTCTATATTTTGGAAATGGATTTTTTCAAAAGTTATCTCATTTATTTTTGTATAATTAATATTTAATATAGTATTTGGTAGCAGTATTTCATTTTTATACTCCTTTCTTTTATAGGTTTTATTTTTAATTTCTACGTAACAATTTTCTAAAGATATCAGATAATTTCCTTGGATTGTTATTTCTTGATTATTACAGTTGTGATTAATTTTTTCAATCTTAGAATTAATAATTACAATATTATTTTTTCCTATCTCTAATACAATTTCATTATTATTTTCAACTAGATTACATTTCATTTTGTTTTCATAAATATGTTTTATACAATGATCATTTATTGATTTCAAATATTTCTTAAGGTATGTTTTATTATAAATTTCTTTTCCTTTTGCTAAATATAAGTTTTGATTTATTTTTAGTTGAAAGTTTTTATCAACGTTTGGTATTGGTTGAACATATATTTGTTCGTAAACTTCATCTGAAAAGTTTGGAATTTCTATGACAAAAATTATGTTTTTATTATAAAGAGCAAGATTTAATTTTATCTTTTCAAGGGTTTCTAACCTGATGTTATTTTCAATTATTTCTTTTTCCGTTAATATATCTCTACTTAAGACTCCTAGTTTTGAGGTTAATATAATTTCTTTTATTTTTTCTATATCGTTTAAGATGTATCTAATATTTTCTTTCATTTCAATTTCTAGTTTAAATTTATGAAAGTTTCTTTCTAGATCTTCGTGAGCTTTGTTAAAATTGTTAATGGTTTCAGATATCTGTTTGGCTTTGAAATTAAATGTTTCTGTAAAGGTTCTAATTTGATTGTTGAAATGATCGTTAATTTTTATTTGTTGATTTAAGTTTGTAATTGCGTGATGGGTATTTGTTTCAATGACTTTAATTTGTTTTTCAATTTCTAGACGATCGTCGTCGTCCATTGTTCCGTATAGGAATTTCATTCCTGAACCTATTATGTTTATTAGTCCTCTTTTCTGTCTTTAATGGGGAATTATAGTTTCAAATTCTTTCCTACAGTGAATCATCATATTTATAATTTCTTGATTATGTTCTGAAAAATTGTTAATATTATTATCTAGTACTGGAAGTTCTCTAACGTTATCTTCTAATAATTTTATATTTTGTTCATAATTTGTGAGGTTTATTACATGTAGAATTTTGGTATAATTTTCTATAATATTCTGTTCTCCTAATTGTAGTATTATAAAACCATTACCGTGATTTAAGTTTGTTATTTGTAATTTTTGTGTTTTTATTGCTGTAATAAAAGTTGCGAAAATTATTATTTTAATTAGTGTCTTCATCTGTTGTTCCCATAGTTGCTTGGTTTGAGAAATTCGTTTCGGTTGTTGATTTAGACCTGAAATCAATGGTTTCATTCTTGAATTTTTTTTCTTTATGAAACTGATCTTTATGAAGTATACGATTAGCTTGTTTTTTAAAAGGGTTACCTTCTTCTATCGTATATTTTTTGTTACATTTATTAATTACTTTTGCTTTTTTATATTTAGGGGTAATTTTATTTTTGATCCTATCTTGTGAAGTTGTTTTAATGAATTCTTCATTTATCTCTACATCCTTCCTATTTTCGTTTATTTTATTCAATACTTTTTCCTTCGTTTTTTCTATTTGTTTGTAGATGATTTCGTTATTTAATTTATTTAGATGAATGTCGATGGGTCTTTCCTTCGTGGTTAAGTGTATTGTCGTATTATAGATTGAAAGAATTTTTATAACTTGATCTACTAATGGGAAAGGATCATCTGTTTTTTCTACTTGAGTTAAAATTCTTTAATGTACTATGAAATCTCTCTATATCCGAATTACCGGTATGTCTGTTGGCTGTACTGTAATGTACTTCTATGTTGTTATTAGACAAAAAGTTTTTTAATGTCTCTGCTACAAAGGCGTTTTCGTTATCTAAAGTTACTATTCTTGGTTTAGTCATATACGAGAATATTTTAGTCATTGCATTAATAATATCAATGTAGGTTTTATTTTTGATTCGTTCAACGGCTACATATTTCGAAAATTTATCAATACACGTAAGGTATTTTCTATTCTTATCTCGATACCATATATCTAGGTGGTAGTGTTCATGTGGATTTTTGGGTGTTTCCGTTTTCTCGTAAGGTAGTTTGATTGGTTGTCTTTCTATTTTCGTCATACAAAAGTTACATTGGTTTATTATTTTATTAATTAATTCTTTAAAATTTGGGATATAATATTCTCTGATAAGTTCTAAATAAATTTTCCCTTTATTGCCTTTATGGTATTTCTAATACCCTTCATTAATCGCACACGTTGGGACAATTTCTTATGTCACTTTATTCTTCACGTTGGGACTTATGTCACTTAAATTGTTTTTGTTGTTAACGAATTTGTTTATTTATTTTAAAATTTTTCTTTGCACTTTTTTATTTAATTAAAAAAAAATTTCCTGCACTTTTTTTTTCTTGTTTGTACTCTTATTTATTATTTTTTTTTCTTAATTTATTTCTTTGTTTTATTTTGTAATTTGAATATATTTTCCCTTTATTTTATTTGACTTTACTTAAAGGACTTGGGTTATGCATTTTTAATTACTTGCTTATTTTTAATTTTTGAAAATATTCTCCTCTGTGGAATTTTACAGTATGGGTCATTTTCGTTGACTTGAGCTGTTGAATATTTTCACACTTTAATTGATTTTAGTTCACTTAAAGCACTTCTGTTTTATTTGCTTCGGTTGCACTTTATTTTCTTCACTTGTTCACGATCACGGGTTACGAGTCGCTAGTGTTTAAATTAAAGTGTTAGTTCTTTTTTTCGGATAGCCAATTTATTTGCGTATTTAATTTCTTGGCAATCCTACCGACTGCGCCACTTTGATTCGAGTAAAAGCTAAACCAAAAAAAAAACACTCATCCTGTTCTTTTGAACAGGGTAAAAATAAAAATATCCGTTTTTTAGTTTTTTAAATATTTCTTTATTCAGCCTCAGATCCCTTACCGTGGATCGGGGGAAATCTTTAGCTACAAGTGGTTGCCTTAAAACTGAGAGTTTCCTTTGTCAGGCAGAACGCTTTTATAACTTATAAAGGTCAGATAAGCAGATTTACATTTCTTTGTCTGCATATCTTTGTTTGTAATTCAACCGCATTATTTGCGATTGAATTTAAAATCTAAATTATCTTGTGGGGGCGCACACGCAATCTCTGTTATAATATATATATATATATATATATATATATATATATATATATATATATATATATATATATATATATATATATATATATATATAGTGTTTAAATATATATAGTGTGTTTATATATATATATATATATATATATATATTTATATACACATATATATATTTCTTTGTGTTATATATTTATATATATATATAAGAAATAAATGTACTTTATTTAAAATACTTTTTAAAAAAGAAATTGAAGAGCGGAGCTCTTGATTCCTGAGTCTTAATTGTACGAGTGTTATTAAAGAACTGAACTGTGCTATCGCAGATAGCCAGTGTTTTTCATAATTCATCTTTGATGCAAGTGACTTTGTCAGCATTTTATTTCTTTGTTCTTATAACAGAATATTATTTTAATGACAATGACTGGAAATGGTATCATATGAATATTTGATATGAGTGTGATTTCATGTCCTTTGTTAGAAATAAAATATAAAGATTAAAAAATGCTTTTATTATTTTCTGTGGTTATAACCCCTCCCTCCTTAGAGGATTCCAATGGTTTAAAGGTAACTTGGAAGCTTATGTTTGTAATGGATTTTTTATTTTTCGATAATTACATATATTACAATTGTTATTACAACCGCAAATGTTACCAAGTTGTAAGTTATGTGTTTATGTATTTTGGATTCTAACATTTCTATATTATCAATTGATTTAAAGTTTAATTCTTTATAGTAATCTTCTGTAAAGTTATAATTTATCAATGGTATAATTTTAAAATTATTTTGGTATAATTTTCTGTTATAAGTTTTATTTCTTATTTCTATTTTACAATCTTCTAATTCTAGAATATAATTTCCTTCTAGAGTGTAATCTAAATTGTTACAATTTTGTTTGATCTTTTCTTTTTGTAAATTTTTGATTATTAAATATTTTTCTTTATTTATGATTATATTTTCTTCTTCAAATTTTTCGGTTTTACAATCTAAGTTGGTATTGTTTTTAAATAAGTTTTTAATACAATTGTCTTTTATTTCATGTAAGTTCTTAATTTCTTTTGTTACGTAGTAAAGAGTTTTGTTTGTTTCGATCAATTCATTGCTAGGTAGTTTAATTATTTTATTCTTTATAGAGAATGTTTGTATATAAATTTTGTTAAATAGTTTATCATTAAATTTAGGAATGCTTAAGATAATTAAAAGGTTTTCATTATAAGTTGCCAAAGTTATCTTTAATTCTTTAAGTTTATCGAAATTTATTTCATACTCGAATATCTCTTGAACGGTTAAAATGTCTTGTGTTAGGACGCCTGTTCTACTGGTCATAATGATGTCAGATATCTTTCCTATAATTTCTTGTACTTCTAATAGATTTTTATTAAATTCAATTTCCATACGTAGGGAATTGATTTCGCTTTTGATTTTTTTATATTTATTTAATGTTTTTGAACTTTCTTGAAAAATATCTTTTAATTGTAGAAATTGTTCATTGAATTGTTTGTTAATTCTTACCTGTTTATTATTATTTTTCAATAATTTCTCGTTATTTTCTTTTAAAGCTTTTAAGCTTTGTTCTATACTTTCCCTATCGTCATCGTCCATAGTTCCATATACGAATTTCATACCTTTTCCGATAACATTGATCAATCCTCTTTTGTGTATTATATGGTGGGGAATTATAGTTTGAAGTTTTATTTCTAGAGTGTCTAATTTCTGTTTTTGCTGATCATCTTTATCAGGTAAGGTCTGATATTGATGTTTTAATTGATTAATTAATATTTGGCACTCTCTAAGATTAATTAGGTGTAGGATTATATTATAGTCACTAATCAATTTTACTTGACCTTCTTGTAATAGAAAGAATTCTCTGTCTATTTTGGTTATCTCGAGATTAGATCTCACTGGGATGATTATTGAAAAGAGAGTTATTACTGTTTCTGTCTTCATTATGGGGTTTGGTGAATTTCTTTTTCTTTCGAAATTGGTCTTTATGAAGTAGCTATTTTCTAAGATGAGGTTTAACTAATAGCTTTTTATCGTTAATTTTAATTAATTTTACTTTTTTGTGTTTTGTCTTTAATTTATTAAAGTTTTCAGGGTTGTTTACTTTCGTGAAATTTGGGTTTATATCTGTATCTATTCAATTTTTATTTATTTTCTCTAATATTTTGTTTTTTGTATTTTCTATTCTTTCGAATATTGTTTTGTTATTTATTTTCCCTAAATGTATATCTATAGGTTTTTCTTTGGTTGTCAGATGTATTGTTTTATTATAGATATTTAAAGATTTGATTACTAGGTCGAAGATATTTTCTGATCTTTCCAGCAACCTGATGTGCTCGTTTAAGGTACTGTGAAGACGCTCTACGTCTGAATTTCCAGTATGCCTATAGGGGGTGGAAAAGTGAATTAAAATCTGTTTTTCTTTGGAATAACTTTTTATAGAATAAGTTTTAAACGTGGGGTCGTTATCTATTGTTATTTTTTTCGGTTGAATCATATAGCTGAATAGTTTTTCTAATGCATTCAATATGTCTTTTTGATTTTTTCTTATTAATCTTTCTGCTGCTGCAAACTGAGAATTTATCAATGCAAGTGAGATACTTGTTGCTGTTAGACAAGATCCATATATCTAAATGATAATGGATATGTGGTCCTGAACGGGTTTCAGTTTTTGCAAAAGGAAGTTTATTAGGATTTCGCTCTATCTTTAGGTTACAGGTTTCACAATTATTTGTTATCTTAGTGATTTGGTTCTTTAAGTTCGGGAAATAATATTTCCTTTTTAGTTCTAAATAGAGTTTCTCTATGCTTATGTGGTTGAATTCTAAGTGCGTTTTATGAATAATATCTTCTATTTCTGGTAGGTCAAAAATGTCTATTAAGAAGGTTTTTGTCCTTAATAATCTTTGATTATTGTGATTGTTTTTCCAATGATTTTGGAATTTCAGAAATAATTCATCATTTTCTATGTAGATTGCGTTTTGGTGGTCTACATCGATTTCAGATATTATTTTTTCGAAATCTGTTTTACTAAAAATTTTTCGGATAATTTCTATTCGGCGTTTATTGAACGGAAAGGTGATATTCTCACTGTTTTCTCCTCCGATTTTTACGATGATTTGTCTAATAAATGAATTCAAAGGTTTTTCTGTAATAGGGATTAGGTTAGAACTGTCTGACTCGTTTAAATGTTGAGTAGAGACTAATTCTATGGCATTTATTTCATTCAATTTTATACGAGATAAAGCATCTGCTACTTTATTCTCTTTACCTGTTTTATCGGCTTTTTTAGGTACAACCCATATTGGGGCGTTGTACGGGGAAACACTAGTCTTTATGATTTTTTGGTCTAATAAGTCTTTTATTTGTCTATCTACTTCCTGTTTATGTATTTCAGGGTAGCTATAGATTCTAGTGAAGATGGGCTCTTCACTAGTGGTGGGGATTCTATGTTTCACGTGGCTTGTGAAACTTAGATCATCACCTTTGTAGTAGAAGACTTTTTTGTGTTTACTTAAAAGTTTCATTAATTTTTTATGTTCCTCGGCGTTTAGATGGTCGATTCTTTGCTGTTCCAAATTTTCGAACAGTGTAGAATCTGGTATCATATTTTCCAAGTGATTAATTTCTTCGTTGTATTCTTGTTCATCTTCCTCGGAAAAGAACAGAGGAATTATTTCATTGTTTAATTTCAATGTTTTGTTCTTGAAATTAATTTCGGTATTGTTTGGATATAAAATATTATTTCCAATCAAACCGTGAAATTGGTTGTTAAAATTGTGAATTTGAAAAACACAATCTGTTTGAGTTTGGAAAATGAATTTTCCTTTGGGGATAACTAATTCTTCATTTAAGAATATAGGTGTTCCCACAGTTTTGATTTCTAAAGGGGTTGTTCTTTTTTTTATTAAATGTGATGGTGCTTTTTCCCTATTTATCAAACTATTAGTTGCACCAGTGTCTATTAATAGTTTGACTGTTTGATTTGCTTTTCTTAACACAATAAAGGGGAGTTGTGGGTTTGGTCCGAGGCTACTTTCTGAAAACCCTGTTCCTCTTTGTTGTTATTATGATTTACCTGAACTTTCTTTAATTGGCTTGAAGTAGGATCTACTTCCATAGGTTTGATTTGTTTGGATGGGGGTTTATAATTTGGATTGTAATTTTGTCCTTTATAATTTGGGTTGGGATTATGATAATTAAAAGGAGGTTTAATATAAGTTGGATTTTTTGGGACAAAATTATTTTGATGTTGTTTAAAGTGATTGCTTTGGTTATTTTAATTATTTTGAGGTGGTTTTGGATTAGAATGAATTTTGGGCGTTTCAAGGAGTTTTTTGGGTATATCTTCTAACTTATCGCTTAAAAAGCCAGCTTGTGTCAGCTCGTGAAGGGCTGCTTGCAGATTCGGTGGTTTAAGTGCAAACAAAACTGTCCTCATGTGAACGGGTAAGCGTTCTTTAAATATATTTAAGGCAGTTTGCGTATTGTGGGGAATTTCGTCGTTCTTTCCTTCCTGCACTGTCTTCTGGTTGAGCTCACAGAGATTTTTCTGTATGTCATTGTAAAAGGTTATGACGTTGCCTTAGTAGGGTGTTTGACGTAGTTCATCATAAAGTTGAAATGAAGACTTGAAGCCTCCAAAATTTTCTATTAAAAGGTCTTTAATTTCCTTCCACGTTTGCAAATGAGAGTGAATCTCGATGCAACGCTTCGCTTTTCCTATTAACTTAGATTTTAGAATGTTAATACACATCGTTTGGGATTGATCGTCATATTTATTCAGAGTAGGTGTGATTCCGTCTACATTTGTAATGAACGTGTAGAGATCTTCCCTTCGTCCGTCGAAAGCATTAAGCTTCTCAATATATTTTAGGGGGTCAAGGGTCAGTGTAAGAGACATTTTGGTATTCTTATCTAGTTTTGATTTTTCAGATATAAAAGTTTCTAAATTTGGCAAATTATTTAATTCAATATTGGACAAATTTGGTTCTATAATATTACTTAAATTATTCTTAGAATTATTCTTACTATTGTTTTTAGTTATTTCCTGGTTTTGGTTGTCTTCGTCTGATGATTCGTCTGTGTGTCCAGAATAGGGTTTTTGTTTTTTATTCTTCTTGAATGTTCTTTTGATGAAACTCATTTATTTTGTGATAATTTGGTGTTTTGATTTTATTGTTGTCAACTAGTTTCTTCTACAGATTTTGTGGCATTACCATTTAAAATTGGGGTGAGTCACTTAACTAATTGATTTTAGAATTTTAAAAGTGTTCTAATAACTTAGCGTCGTTTTTATTATTCACTTTGAATATACCGTGTTTAGTTGTTACTTCGTGTACTCTTTTGCGTAGAGTTTTTTGTACGAATATAATTTCACTATTTCGAGACGGTAAAAACGAACAGTTGAATTATAAAAATTTAAAATCCGATTCTAATATTCCCTTTCGTGGGTTGACCGTAATTTTAAAACTTTTTGGTAGGTTTTTATTTGCGGATACCATAAATATAACGGTATCCTACCGACTGCGCCAGAAATAAATGTACTTTATTTAAAATACTTTTTAAAAAAGGAATTGAAGAGCGGAGCTCTTGATTCCTGAGTCTCAATTGTACGAGTGTTATTAAAGAACTGAACTGTGCTATCGCAGATAGCCAGTGTTTTTCATAATTCATCTTTGATGCAAGTGACTTTGTCAGCATTTTATTTCTTTGTTCTTATAATGATCTGTGCTATCGCAGAGAGCCAGTGTTTTTTATAATTCATCTTTGATGCAAGTGACTTTGTCAGCATTTTATTTCTTTGTTCTTATAACAGAATATTATCTTAATGACAATGACTGGAAATGGTATCACATGAATATTTGATATGAGTGTGATTTCATTTCCTTTGTTAGAAGTGGTTATAACCTATATATATATATATATACAGCTGCGAGCAGTGAAATAGTAGTGGGTACTGAAATTAAGTATGCCTTTGAGTTGGTTAAAATATAAAAGCTTTTGTAACATGAACTGCAGTGCTAAAAGATAGTATATTTACCTACTATGTTTTTAAATATATAAAAATCTGATTTATTTATTCGCAAATTTATATTTTTTCGTTTAATATATGATACAATTAGATTTTCAAGAGCAATGAAATAGTAGTGTGATACATTATTTGAAAAAATAACGGTATATTTCAAAATATTTTTTTAAATAAACTTAATACTTAGTAGCATGACCATGATTTTTGATAAGGGCTTCACAACGCCTTTTCATGGAATCTACAAGACCTTGACATCTCTTCAATGGTATAGTCTGCTTATCCTGATAATCTGATAATCCATAACGTTCTATCGATTTTCCCACAATATGCACAAGCAGCATTGTGATCATACCATGCACTTTAGTGTTTGGACTAGCTTGCTTATGATGCATAATATAATTCATAAGCCAACGACCCTTGAAAATCTTCTCGAATTGTATACAAAAATACTCCTCGTGCACTGGAAGTGTCATATGAGTATTTTTATGTATCTTGTCTTTTGTTCTATAGTTCGTGCACTGAAGGTGAAGGTTGAACTATATGAGTATCTATAGATACAACTTGTGCACAGAGTGTGTCAAAGAA
This sequence comes from Epistrophe grossulariae, assembly GCA_929447395.1. Lineage (NCBI taxonomy): Eukaryota > Metazoa > Arthropoda > Insecta > Diptera > Syrphidae > Epistrophe > Epistrophe grossulariae. The sequence goes on along the minus strand of OV839567.1, from coordinate 142,321,037 downwards.
AATATGAATATTATGATTCGGGTCTGCTATAGCCGGCAAAGTAAGTGAGTTGTTCTGCCAAGCAAGCTTCACGCTCTATAGTTGTGAACCTGGTCTTTACACTGCCTGTTTTTGCCTCCGGCGTCCGCTTGGGAATTCGGTAGGTTTTACTTTTATAGGACTTTTCATACTCACAAAAAAAAAATTTAAACTTTCTTGTATTTGGAAGGGATTTTTATTAAGGTATCCCACCGCTGCACTGACACCAATTATTACGTTCACTCACCGAACACCGTGCTTCCGAATAAGGGAATAGTGAGGAACGGAGAGTCAGTCAGAAACAAATAATAAAAATAATTTTCTTTTATTCTAATGTTTATTTAAAACAGATCCTCCTTGTGAGGCGATCGACTCAACTGTGGCTCTTTAACCATTCTTGAAAATACGAAGAGTCTTCACCCAGAACGTCATCCCCTCCACAAAATACATATTTTCTGCACTGCGTTGCAGGTCATTCATATTCAACACACACTGCATTTCCAACAACAATAACCATTTCGTTACTTCCATATTTCGTAAGTCTGCCCTCAATGTAGTGCAGTGTTCCTCCGTCATTCATTCAAGTTTTTATATTTGATACTTCATTCTGTGTTGTACTGCGCTGACCCACATTTGAGGTGTTTGCCCTTGGTAGTGGACATTAGATATCCACTGCCTGATCTAGTGAGAATGAAAAGCGATCGAAATAAAGCACAAAACGATTGTTATTTAAATGATATTTATTGTTGGGCCAAATGCCTCTTTTATACTTAATATGCTAAATGCTTATAAAGGTATAAATGAATAATAAAATAAAATCAAATATGAATGTGGGTTTGATGTGGAGTTCGATCTTTGCACCCAAATTGGAACTATGAATCTGGTCAGCACTTTTCAGTGGTTTGGTGTTGATGTAGGTTGATGTCGGGCCATGTTTGGAAGGTGGCTTAATTGCTTACGATGTAGGTCAGCAATGCTGATAATTGTTTTTTGTTGCTTAACAGTGATCGCTGGTGCGATCCCTTCACATTTGAAAAAAAAAGTAGGTATCACTTGTTATTTTTGGTGCTCTATTGTTTTTTGTTTAAATTTTCACTGTTTGAAAGGCACTTTACACTTTTTAAGGTGACCCCAAATAGGACACCAATCAGATTATGTTGCGCTTTTTTGTTATTTTTTTACTCTTTCAAAAAAACAGTGTTTATTTTCTTAGTTTAATTTATTATTAAATTTCCTTAACTAGGTTCATTTACATCAACATATTATTTGATATTATATTTCGACTTTATATTTAATTTTAACAAGAGTAAAGAAATAGAAACAAGAAACAGAGTAGAACTAGCAAAAAAGATCACTTTACGTCAACCGTCCGAAACACAGTGCCCGACATGACACGACGAAACAGAAAAACATGGAACATTAGCACAAGTGTGCCTGTGTAAAGTTGCGATCGGAGTTTGAGATCAATACACGTTAAAAGGTTGGAAAATTGTGAATTGAAAAGGGAGTGCATTGATTGTTGGATACAAAATGAAAAATACGGACGAGCCAAGATACGTTCCAGTATTTCGATTTTTCATCATTTAAAATTAAAAATAATTTATTAATTAGGATAATATCTTAAGTAAGAAGTCGATTATAGCGAAAAGGAAAATGAATAAGGAAAAATGTTCAAATTGATTATTTTCGATGTTCTCATTAGACAAACAACTTGTTCAAAAAAAATCAAATATAAAAGGTATTCATACAACGGCGCAAAGTCGTCGTAAACGTTGTAAAGTTTTAAACTTCGTATATCTGTCTTATTTTTCTTATAAATTGTGAAAGATTTACGAAGTTTAAAACTTTACTATGATTACACCGACTTAACGCCGTTGTATACCCTTAATAGCTTTTACTTCATAACCCTATTTCTAGGTCTATTTTTTTTAACTCCCTCGACCGGCATTGTTTTTTCTAACTCAAGGATTTCCATCCTTTTTTTATGTGCCTTGGTCATAGTTGGTATATTTTTGTTTTGTCTACATCATTCTAGAAAAAAAAATACAAATTTGATCATTGTTAATATTACTATAAAAGTATTTACAAACTTAATTTCTTACGTTATTATTTTTAAATTTACGTTTCTTTTTCTTCGGCTCTGAAGAAATATTACTTATTATGTTATCTGAAAAGATAAATATAGTGGTTGTCGTCGTCGTCATCGTTTTCGTCGGTTTTTTCCTAGATTCATCGCAGTAGGTGAGAAGAAACGCGAAAAAATCCCACTAGAGAGGAATTTAACTTAAAGCTTTAAAAGCTAAATCGGATTTCCGAAAGGATTGTTAAGTCAAAGTATCTGGGCCACGACGTTTAATGGAGCATCTTTCATGAGTTGGAACGTACAGAAAATACCTATTCCAAACACATAGTCGGGCTCACCGGAGCTTGACGTGGGAACGACTCTTGAATTGACTAATCGTTCGGATCCTAATTGAGGATAGAGCCTGATCAGTTGAGCAGGAGAACCAACGTCTGGTATGTCGGATATACGACAAGTGTGGTTCTTGTATGTTTTCTTTTGCGATAGAAAGTTTGATATCGCATTAACTAACTGATTAGAATATCCCGTATTTGGGACAGACTCAGGGAAGGTAACAGAAGTCATTCCTAATTCGAAAGCTAAATTCTTAGCTTCAGGACTGCGGATGCCGAGGGGTCTAAAACCTAAAAGATTTTGATTAGGTTGAAATTGTCGATATGTCACACTAGAGACATAAGGGCCGGGAGCATTATCTGATAAAGTTGCTCGTACTGCTTCAGCAACAACTCCTAAGCAGGGAATTTCCTCACAAAGATTGTGAAGATTAGGATCTTCAGCAGCGGAGAAATCTCCGAAGTAACCTCCATGACCACCTAAGATGGTAGTAGGAAGGGACGTGGTGACGTTACCTATAGATTGAAGATAGCGCCAGATAGCCTCAAGGATACAATAAGTATCATTCTGAAAGCTACTTTTGTATAGGGACTCAGCTCTAGTGAGGGTCTCCATTCAAGAATCTAAGATCTATAATGCAGTAGCATAATAGTCGAGATATTCTGGAAGCATGATCCGATCAAGATGAGAATCATCAACTCGATATTGTGAGAAAGTGGATCTGCTTAGCTCAAGGAGACCTTGAGTGGCGGGAGTAAATCTTGACTTAAGATTTATCTCATTGACCGAGGTACCCATAATAAGCTATGAGGGATATTGTAATGGCTTCCCTAAGCCTAATAACCTACAATGGCTAGAGTGCCGATCTTAACTGGAACAGATTGAAAATGCCGATATGTGTGGCCTATCTATACAAAAAAATATCTTACACACTAAGAACTTAAATATACACTTATATTCAATACAAATGAATTCTTAATATCTAAACATAGTATACCAAACATAATAGGGTCGGTTGGGGTAAATGGGGACAATTTTTGCATTTTCTCAATGACACATTTTTCCTGAAAGAATAAAAAATATTTAGGTTTTACTTTTTTAACTTTCGAAAACAGATAATATATAATAAAATACCAGAAATTCTACTAATCATGCTTAAATAAAGGTATGAAACCCAAATATGCTGTAGGGCAGTGTTTACATTTACCCCTGACCTGTTTACATTTACCCCATAGTTTTTAAAAATACTGGGGTAAATGGGGACATCTAACTCGTGTCTCCTAAGTCTTAGGAATCCGTATATGGGGTTAAAGTAAACAGACATGAAATTCTTTTGAATTAGATACCCAAAAAATCCGCTATCGCAATGATTACTTTTACCCCATGTTTTCATAACTAATCTTCAAACAGTTACCTGAAAAGTACTTGCATGTTGATTATTTAAATAGAAACAAATAGAATTTCATTTAAAACTTGATATTTAATTACGTGACTTTTAAAGTACATGAATAGGAAAAAGATAGGTAGGTAGAGGTAAATCAATAAAGATTGCGTTAAAGTTATTATAAGAGTGTAGGTAACGAACTTCTATTCCTCACTTTTCTTTTACGTCGATGGCGCGAACACGCGCTCCAAACATATTAAGAGTAGGATCTGGGAGAATTCCAACTATGTTTTCCAAAAGAACATTTCTTTTTTCAGTCGGCATCATTGCGAAAGTTGTTTTTGTAGTGTCTAAACTTTTCAAAAATATCACTTCAATAAAAGTTTTTTAGTCAAATTTAATCACTAAATTAAAGCCGGTTTGTGGTCAGTTTATATAAACGTTTGAAATTAGATTCCTTATAGACCGCAAAATTCGTAAATAAAAATACTCACTTTACATTATGCAAACAAAGAATATATTTATTAATTTATAGTATGCATTTCGGTCCACAACTGAGGAACCATCATCAGCGAGCGCCAAATATACACTAAACAAGATTACAAAAGAAATACAGTGCAAAATGAAAATGAAAAAACAAAAACAATTACATACATAGTAAAAATACATTTATATGGATAACATGAAAAAATTTTATTTTGTTATCGTTTTTAAACAACCAAACAAAGGTGATTGAATTGCTCCTGGTTCAAGATTCATCAGGTTGTCATTTATATGTATATATAACGATTCATAGGCATCAAGCTTAGAAGGTCTGCTGATTGATTTTAAAAGGCGAACATTTTCTATATCAAATTTGTTGTGCGGTTCTTCGTGGTTAACATCATATGCGTGGGAGGCGATTGCATTCTCAAGTTTCTTACTTTTAACTGCACGAAGGTGTTCATTGAACCTAGTTTGTAATGCTCTTCTTGTTTGACCTATATATTTTTGATTGCAGTTGGTGCAGGTTACTTCATAGACGCCACTTAGTTGTTCAAACGGGGTTTTGTCTTTCGTGGAGCCAAGGGCGAGCTTGTGTTTGTTATTTACATCATACCATGGAATGAAAAGAAGCTATTTTTTGTTGATATGGACAAAATGAATCATTCGTAATGTATCTATCCGTTGATGTTGATTTCCGATAAACTGCGAAATGAAGTTTATTGTCTTGGCGTTTTATTTCCAGATCAAGAAAAGGTAGAGTGTGTTCGATTGGATTTTCTTTTTCAAAAGTGAATTGTATACTTGGATAACGGTTGTTGATGGTTTCCAGAATATGTTCCACATTGGTTTCTTTCACTATTGCAAAGGTGTCGTCCACATATCTAAACCAAGTGCGGGGTAAAACACCCTCTGTCTTTAGACTTATATTCAACTCCAGAAGGGACGTTGAAGTTACCAAAATCAGCAAGATAAATTGAAATGCTTTTGTTGGGTAATATATAATTACCTTGAGCATAAATGATATCAATAAATTCAAGTTCACTTGTGGTCAAAGTGTATTTTTTGAGTTTTTTATTATGTAGGGCACGTGCCCACGAAAGTACAGTAATGTAATAATCATACAAGGTAGACTAATCGAACGTTTAAAATTTAAGTTGTGAGCACAAAAGTTTTCATATGTCTCATCAACTAATGTGGGTAAACCATCAAACCCCGTACAATGGTTTATATCTTCTGCAACGGGTCTCAATTCTTCAGAAGGACTAGGGAAGAACGCCTCTAAATAAAGGGGGTCGTTCTTAAGCTCGGAGTTTGTCTTCGAGAGATGCTGTCCAGATTATAAAGAATCTACAGTCGAAATAGGCTCACGAATGTTGTCTTTAACTCGAGCAAATATCCCTCCTCTGCGAGGACGTGACCTATATGGCGAAGTAATTGGCTGTGACGGACCTGTTTGTTGATATTGTCCCATCGGTAATCCTGATGGGAACATGGCTTGTGGTTGGTGAGCTTGTTGCATTCCAGGATGTTGAGGAACTCTCCAATTACCGGATGTCCTATTGTGTTTCCACTTCTATTAAAATTGTGTTTAGACATTTTCGCAAAATACTTGAGAAATTGATTATTTATCGACACAGATAAAATTAATGGATACCTCCAAAGTCAATTTAATTTAATATTTGTTTTGTAACGCTTTTATACCTCTTGGAGGATTTACTGTTATACTCTGAGATGAGTTGTAGAACCTTTCTAATAAACAAAAAAGGCCATCCCATGAAGCCTCTATTCCTTAGCCCAAATGCAGCGTCACCAGAACTGCCACAAGTGGAGAGAGTCAAGTACTTGGTACCAGGCCCATGCCTTGGATACCCATTGTAAGGAAACTGCTGTGTCATCAAAGGCGATGAACGTTTAATCGTTGACTTTAACTGTCCAGGATAGGTAAACAATGCCTTGTCTGATCCGCCTTCATTGGAACCCAAAATGTACCATGCTTCCTCCTATTAATAATGGTTACTCGATCCATTGGGAGGAATATTATTTTTGTACTTATTAATTGAAAAATACCAAATTATTTTTAATAAATATCTTTTCATTCCTTTTGACTTAAGCTTGACCCTTTCTTGGCAGATGATTTGACTTGACTGATTCTTGACTTTTTTATCATGATTGTACGAGAAGATGACAAGGCCTTGTCTGATCCGTCTTCATTGGAACCCAAAATGTACCATGCTTCCTCCTATTAATAATGCATCGAGTGAATTGGGAAGAATATTATTTTTGTACTTATTAATTGAAAAATACCAAATTATTTTTAATAAATATCTTTTCATTCGTTTTGACTTAAGCTTGACCCTTTCTTGGCAGATGATTTGACTTGACTGATTCTTGACTTTTTTATCATGATTTTACGAGAAGATGACTATTGTATGGTTATGATTGGGTGAATCTATAACATGTTATATAGTTACTTTAAATATTTAATAAAAACAAACAACCTTTTCACTATTATGGTATTAATCAGACTTGACACTATAGAGTCAAACGGCAGACACGTGTGTAATAAAACCTCGGCGTTTGAATAACACGTATTGTTTTTGTTTTTCCCTTCAACATCAATGCAGAAAAAAACGGCTTTGAGCCATTTTTTTTTTTATTATTTTTCGATCCTTTAAGAGTAGAATAGTTCCTTTTTTCGTTGATCTTGACTGCAAATTTGACTTGATTGATTCTTGACTTTTTTAAAGTGACTGACCCTCCACAAGTGGAGGGAGTCAAGTACTTGGTACCAGGCCAGGATACCCATTGAAGGAAATTGCTGTGTCATCAAAGGCGATCAACGTTGAATCAATGGTTGTTGACCGAAAAATATCCAAATTTTGAATGAGGTATGTTTCGCTCGTGATTGAAAGAGCTAGCTGCCAATCCTATATACTTAATCGCCATGAGATCGGTAAGTCCATCATCGGCAGAATTAATGTGTTCCTCTCTGGAAGTTGTTGACATTAACTGTCCAGGATAGGTAAACAAGGCCTTGTCTGATCCGTCTTCATTGGAACCCAAAATCTACCATTAATAATGGATCGAGTGAATTGGGGAGAATATTATTTTTGTACTTATTAATTGAAAAATACCAAATTATTTTTAATAAATATCTGTTCATACCTTTTGACTTAAGCTTGACCTCTTCTTGGCAGATGATTTGACTTGACTGATTCTTGACTTTTTTCTCATGATTGTACGAGAAGATGACTATTGTATGGTTATGATTGGGTGAATCTATAACATGTAATATAGTTACTTTAAAAATTTAAAACAATTAACCTTTTCACTATATGGTATTAATCAGACTTGACACTATAGATTCAAACGACAGACACGTGTGTAATAAATCCTTCTAGTACTTCGGCGTTTGAATAACACGTATTGTTTTTGTTTATCCCTTCAACATCAATGCAGAAAAAAACGGCTTTGAGCCAATTTTTTTTTATTATTTGTCGATTCTTTAAGAGTAGAATAGTTCCTTTTTTTCGTTGATCTTGACTGCGGATTTGACTTGATTGATTCTTGACTTTTTTAAAGTGACTGTTAAAAGTAGATGACGATCTGAATGTATTATACCCCGAAATAACAAAGTAGGTGCAACAGACAATTTTTCTGTTGCTACTTTAATGTCGTAAGTAGTTGCTTGAAGAGTTTCAACAGAGACTTGATTCTGCCTTTGAAGAACTTCAGTATTTTATTTTAATAGCACTTGCACCTAGCACCTAGTAATTCACACGAATGGTATCATATAATAGTTTCCTATGGTGTTGTAATGTGGTGGCCTAATGTGGTGGCATATGCTCTTGAGTTTCTCCTAATTGATGTATTATCTCAGATTGGGTTTGGCTAGGTGGATTTCTTTCCAATGGATCATCCCCCCAAATAAATTGGACTATTGTCTTCTTATCTCTTTGAGACTAATTTGATATGAATCTATCTCCTTTATTAACTCGTCCGATAATGGACTTGTTGTTTCATGAGCCATATCTTCTCTATCATACCCGCTCCTTTACTTGGTATAGTATTTTAAGAAATAACTAGGTAAACAACCCTTGTAGAAGGGTACAATATGTTTTAATGAAGTGTTATTCTTTTGTTATTTTAATTTATATCGCAATTTACTTCTCATTCTTTAAAAGGACCTTGAAGATCGGCTTAGATTAATTCCATAGAACATTGGCCTAGGTAGATACACCTTGCAATCCTCCAGCTCTACCATTATCTGCTCTCCAAACACTGTATTGCTATATTTTAAAATTATTAAAATGATAACAACTGTGGCTTTTACAGAAAAATCTGATCCAAAGTGTATCGACTCATTTATTTTGTTTTGTTGAGGTCCATTGTGTTACGTGGGGGAATTTGAGTAAGAGCTTCCCAATTAATTAGTGGCTCGAGCCAGACGACCTTAGGTTATATCATTTAAAACCACTGTTTATTTTATTTAAAATCTCTTGTCTTTCCCGCTTCTCTAATCGTTCGGGCTCTCGCGCCGCTCGCCGGGTGTATTCTCGTACCTTTATGATACGGGCTTCCTCTAAAAACTTTCGCTTAGCAACACCTCCACTAATTGCAGCCAGGCGATATAACTCCCCTAATTACTGACGGACCCTCACCTGGTGTCCCCTCCGGTGTCGTATGTGGCGAGGGGGCTCGCCACAAACTTTGTTCCTGAGGAGGAATAACCTTGTCCTGGTTCTTGGGGACGGACCAAGTCGCTTTTCTCTCCCGGTATTCCTGCAAGGTGATAGGTCTGGGACATGCGGATCGGTTGGATCTTATTCTTTGCAAAAGGGAGTCGGTGATTCCTGCTGGTGGAACCTGGGGGTATGGATTAATAGGACCGGTGCTCATACTAAGAACACCGGATATTAATAATGTTTGTATAGAGAGGGGAGAGGAAAGGGTACCCCAGCAAATATTTCTTTAGCCATAGTTTGAAAGCTAAGTAGTTTAGGCTTAAAAGCCTAGTTCAGCTTTTCGTTTTAACTTAAAGTGTTGTTTTAAAAACAAAGTTGCCTTTCAAGTGTTGAAGTCTATATTTATTTTCGCTCCCACTTTTTTATAATTTTTACCCAGTTTATCTACGAACTAATTCATTCTTTTGTGATTATATAAAGCCCATTGCCATACATCTTAATTTTTGTTCTCTTTTGAGTGTCAATTTGGAATATAAACACATGTTTTTAAGAGAATTAAATAATAATTAAAAGTATAATCAATTTATATATATACATCTAAAAAGCCAATTTCTCTCATTGAGAAAAGAGATTACATTTTTATTTTAAACTCTTTCTCCTTATACTCGCTCCCGTTAATACCATCTGTTTCCTTCTTGCCCGGTGAGTGAAACATTTACATTTTATATGTTCTGCCTAGGAAGCAAATTTGAGGCTACATGTATCCCTTTTTTGCTTCCTTTTCCATGCGTTAAACATATTTTCAATTGAGCGCTCATAAATCATTATATATCAAATCTAAACTAAACTATATCAAATCTAAATATGGAAAATAGACCGTGTGATACCCAGAATTGTACTCTTGAAATTAAATGTTTGATTCAACTTCCGAATCAAGTTGTTTATTTTCGTTAGATTTGTTGCATTTTTGTTGGCCATCGAGGTTACTCCGGATAGTGGTTTAAGCAAAAGCGGACCACAAAATCAATAGTTTGAGATACTTCCTTCGGGTATTTTATGTTAAAAGCATAATAATATCCAATACACTGAGCCACGACGTCAAAAATATTTGGTTTATCGCCCGACCAAACTATTTTTTCATCTATATAGATGTACTTATATAGTTTTGACCACATACGAAATATCTGAAAAGTATAACAACGTTAGTACGGTTTGAAGAAAAAATAATACAATAATAAAAGTATCGAAAAAAAATAAAGCTTTTATATTTTTTTAATAAAAAGAAGGTCTTGTATTTTTGCGTGTCAAATAAATTATTTTATTCGTTCGAATTTTCATGAGCATCGTCATTTAAATTATTTTCCGGTGGAACGCTGATGGTTTCAAACAAATTTTGAGTTGGACTATTTGCGATTCTCGCTTTGCTTTGATTGCGGAAACAATGGGAACGAAAAGAACAATCAGTTTTAAAATATGAGAACAGTCGTTTGCTGGACAAACTACTTAAATGCCATTTTTTAAATGATCACGAGTATGAGCAGTTATATCTTTCAAGTTTAAAGCCTCAAAAGTACACAAGCTACAATTAAATTTCTGAACAGCATAAAAAACGCTTACATTTTGATCTTTTCGTAACGCAGGTCTGGCTGGACTTTTATAAGAACTGTAATTTGAAAATTTTGTATAACAATTGATCTATTTGCATATGAAATCACTATCACTTTTTCTCCGATGCAAATATAAATGCTTGTTATAGATTGCAATAAACTTAGCTTGGAAAACACAATTGTTACACCTTAATAACATTTTATAAATGTTTAATTATGTCACCGATACTTATATATGCACTAATTTATAGTGTAATACTTTATGAGAGTAGTTGCAATACTTTACTGAATGCTGTTTTTATTCTTCAGACCTTTCAAACACAAAATCGTTCCTCACTGCCTTTTTCTCTCCACGCGTATAATTTCAATTTCGAATTTAATATAATAATCGTTTTAAAATTCGTAATATAAACCAAATACAGCCAAATTAATAAACGTGGAACAGCGAAGGGTTAGGTCTTATTCCGTGGACTAAGTGCAAAATGTTATGAATAAAAGAAAATATCTAAAAATTGACGTGTACTAAGTTAAGCCACCGGAGAAGGTGGTTTAGCGAAGGAATAAGAACCAGATGTGTCAAACTTTTTCTGAAATAAAAAAAAATAAGTGAAGATTGCTAATTTAATTTATAAGACCCTAGGTCTTACTTGCATATATATGTTTGTGTTGTTGTTAACTTTGAATAAAATTATTAATGTCTGCTAGATTTATCGAGTTTTTAAACTATTAATTCTAATTATTGGACAATCAGCCATCAACCACCATAAAAAGAAAACTATACAAAAATACATGTATATGATCTATAATGGAAGTGCTCAGAAACATTCCATTTAAATAAATAAAAACAAAACAGAAAACAGACACAACACAACAATATTAACAGAAATATATTAACTAGACAATTCTTGGTGTGTTTGGTAACTTGATCTTTTTTTTTTTTACAAATTATCACAATTTTCTATCAGAACCCATACGAAAAATACCCAAGTTTGCGAAACTTGGGGAAAATTTCAAGTTACCAAACAGGCATCTTATTTATTGTAGTAGATTTTCTTAAGGTAAACGTCAATTTACTATTCCACGAACATTTTGGTTTTATTCATGGAAACTTTTAACCCATAGCTTAACTCTTATTCCCTGCTTTAGTTAACTCGTGGAATAAAGGTGGAATAAGCGTTTTTTATTAATTTGGCTGATAATGTTTAATACCTACTTACCTTGAAATCTCACACTTTCACTTTATTTTTTTTTACTCTTCTTCAATACATAAATAGCGCATTCTCAACTCTGACCTCTGTGACTGCGAGTCTGCTTCTAATTATTTTGTTTTGCTGTGGCGCGAGTTAATGAACTAATGTGTTCATGGATCAAAAAAAAACAACTTTATCAGACCGGTCAGAGTCTGGTGTCTTAATCCTGTTGAAGTCTTCAAAGAATGAATAAACGACAAAGTCTTAGTATAAAATAATATGTGTTATTTTATTGAACGATGTATTTCAAAGAACCAAGATCGTACTTTGTCCATAGTATTTATACATTTGGTTTGCTTATGTACTATGCCATATTGTGGTTACTTTCCTAATTTACCATAAACCATATTGTTTATCTTAAATGCTATTCTTAGAAATGACTGTGTGTAGAAAGTCACGTACAATTATTTCTCTTAATCATTTGTTATTTCCTGTGGAATAAACTGCATCTTGACTGAGGATGAGGTCAATCATATATATGTATATATATTTTTAAGTGTAAATAATATTCATGCGTTAACTCGCGCGTGCCTATCACGTGTACATAAGTCTCTTCCCGAGAAAGGAGACACAACCGAAAGAAATGCATTTAACATTTTTCTACGTTCTTACTGCATTTTTGGTGCGATTACTGTAATAATTGTTGTTAATTATTAATAAATGAAACTCTAGGATGTTCTTTAAACTTTATTTATTATTAAATAACTATATAAAGATGGATGACTGCACATAAAGATAGATCACACAAATACAATCCAACGTAAATGCCGGATGTGCATTCAAAGTTAACCAATTTATATGGAGTGCATTCAGTTGTAATGCTTGTAATGCAAACTCTTAGGCTGTGTTCAGCCTTGCATTATTACAATTACGAGATTGTCAAAATATGTATATTCAACAAAAAATGTTGAATAAGAGAAAAACGATATCCCCATAGCCACGTAGAGACAAACTCCGTTTCCCCTTTTCCAGCACTCTATTGAGTATTGAACAAATGCATACGAGATTTTTAATAGGAATATTTTATTTTCAACAAAATCTGTTGAATTAAAGAAAAAATTGATATCCCACAAAAAAAGTCTTCTTAAAAAATTCATCTTCACTCTTACTTTTAAGCAATCTATTAAATATCCAACAAACGGTTATGAGTTTTAAGGAGCGATCCGTTATTTTCTTCAAAAAGTGTTAAATTATGTTGAAAACTCAATAAAAATTCAATGTATGCGTAATTTTCAACAAAATACTGTTTACTTTTAAGCAAATTTTTATTTTTACTGCACTTTAATTTTGTTACTACAATAATTGTAGTAAAACTTAATCGGTGTTGAAAAAAGTTTGACACTTATTTAGTAGTTTTTCTAATATTTCTTAGTGTGTATGTTGCCGCAAACGACAAGTTTATTCAATTCCCCTGGATTTCCACACAACTCAGGAGCGATATTTGGGTGGAACTGTGTCCGTTGATGGTCGTGATAAGGTAGCAGTTCAAAGAACTTTACTACTTTAATAGGCAGATTTCAAAGAAACAAATACTTTATTTAACTTTAATTCATAAAAAACTACTTTATTCGCTTAAGATCTTGCTGAGGTGTCTTTCTTCAATGGCGGTTGGGTTAGAATCGTCGTTTTCCAATTTGAATCTATTCCACTGGTGCTGATTCGTTTCCGAATAGTTTAACAATTCTTTTATGTAACAAATTACATAACATAGTACAAATAAATACATTACACTACCGATATTTGTTTCCGCGTGGACGGAACTGTCGTAAAATTATTGTCGTCGTTTTTTTTTTTAAATTGTCTTGTGAGAGAAAGAAATAGGTTTTCGCGTTGTTCGTAACCAAATAATAGGGACAAGATTGTGGAAATACAAAACAAAAATTTTGTTTAATAAAAAACACGATAAGATATCATTACTAATAAGCAACTGATCACAGCAAAAATAATTGACAGTCATTGTTAAGCCGTGCGACTGCACTTGATCGGTGTTAAGCTACGACTGACTATGACTTAAGTACCTTTTAATAACTTGGCACAAGCATAGCATTTGTAATTAATTTAAAAATGCAGCTACAAGTATAGGCGCCATTCCTTTCGTATATTATAAATTAAATTAAAAATTGACGGTGAAATTTGTTATGCAACATCATTTATTATCTACATCATTTATTATATATACGGTGTTATATATTATGTCTTCTTTTCTTGCCGGTACCTTCATGAATGCCGCCAGAACGCACTTTCCAATAAAGCAGTAACCTAAATAATGACGTATCATTATTTAGGTCTGTTCGACTGAACATTTTCCCAAGGCCAGTTCGTTTATATATTGAGAATGAAATGTCGATACTACATACGGCAAGACTACTAAGTACTTTTCTATTCGAGATATTCAATAATAATTTATCTTGGAAAAATATTATTTTCCCTGACCTTCTCTACCTTTATATTATCATCTGTTCGGTCTCTGAAAGTGTAAGTCTTAATTCCCAGAAGTTTTCTAAGATCATAAAAGAGAAATATTCTCTTTCTAGCTCTTTTATTTTTTATAACTTTCAATTTGCGTAACTTAATTTGCTAATTGATTTAATTTATTAAAAAGTTTCTGACTAAATGAAAGTTAACGTTTTTAATGCAAAATATTAATACAAAGCATTTAAATATTTACTAATTATTTACAAGAACAAACAAATTTGTTTTATGATAGACAGAACCATTATTTTGTTTGAAACATTATTTTTACAAATAAATTTAAAATACAAGTGCCGCATATTTTAAATGTAGGTACACAAGTTATAACATTTTATTTTGTCATATTTTTAAAATTATACAAACATTGATTAATTTAAATAAATAAATGTAAACAAAAAAAATAATTTTTCATTATTATGTTAAACATTTTAAAATAATGTATTTATAATTTTAAGAAACAACTTTGGAACTATTAAAAACATTTTAAATTTGTTCAGGTTTATAATGTAAAATATTAAATAAGTGATTGTCTCCACAGATTTCTATATTATGTACCATTTAAAATTGTAGATGAATTTTGTTTAAGATTAAAACTTAAATATAAAACGTTTATTTTTGTTAGCTGAAGAAAAACTTGGTTTTTTAGATGAGGTTTGTGGATTACAATACATCAAGATCGATATTCGATTAAATCAAATTCAAATTAAACTGTTACTTATACCTAAATTTTAAAATTATGCAAATTTATGTAATTATAAGATTAGATTTTAAGTCAAAGTTTAATAAAATAAAAGAAAACTATTTTATATATACAATATACATACCTACGAATGTTCTTTGTTTTTTTCATTTGTTTGGTTGACAAAAAATTATTCTTTAACTTTAATAATTTTTTGTGCATGAAGCTGACGAAACATCTTCTCGTAAAAGGATTCTCTTTTTCGGAAGGTGGGTTTCTTATTTCAACAAAAAAAAAAATTTAATTTGATTTTGCACATTGACTATTTTCCAGAAACTGTCTTCGTATTTTCTCTTTCTATAGTTTGACAGTTCTACTTGGAGGGAAAACAATGAAAACTTGTATAATTACATGTATAACGACAACTCCCAATGTTCACTAATGGCGCTTTTGAAAAAGTGTTTGTTTTCTCTTCAAAAAGAGCTGTCGAAAATCGAACAATTGTTTTTTTGTTTCCTTTACTACGTTTACATGAGCGGATCCACGGTACGGATTCAATATGAATCGAAATTTCGATCCAGGTATATGACGATGCCGGATCGAAAGATAGAATTGAAATGGAATCGAAGTGACACTCTTGCTTTTATTGTGTGTGTGTAATCACCGCAATCAGTTTGTCCCCTTTCACACGAGGAAACAAGTTGCTGGAGATTTTTTGACGTTTTCCTTTAATTTTCAATTCCCGCCAATCGTAGACCGTTCAATCCCCTTACTTGGTGCCCTTCTCAACCAAAGAATGAAAGTTTCTGGAAATTCAGGGGTGGAATCGGCTAAGGTGATAAATGATTGTCACATCAAACGTGGTCAAATGTGATAGTCATTTAGTTTTCCATCTGGGCAAGGTGATTCAACTCAATTCAATACAATTGAATACTTTAAAATGGCATTTGTCAAAAACATGGTTGCCATAGTGAATGTTTCAAATGTTTGTAATGAGCTATCGGGAATATAGAACGAAAATGACGCCTTTGCGATATAATTCTTATGTTTTCTTCATATTCCGGAATGTAGTAAACCTTTTTGGTCACAAGAATGTTCATTTTTATCAGTATGAACGGTAAAAAAAAAGAACTCTGAAAAATTCATAAAATTTTTGAAGGCTGCTGGTAACTCTTGTCGTACTTAGGCAGAAACGTCAAATTTGTTGGAAAATGACAATGATATTTTTGATGTGATAGCTCTTTAGCTATAAAATGTGATATCATCTTACACAGACTGAATTGCTTGATTGTGACTCTCACTTATCGCAAATCACCTTACACGATTCCACCCCAGTTTCCTCGTGTGAAAGGGAACTTTGGAAACAAAATACAAAATACCACACACACACACCAACAAGCCGCTGTAATCTCGATTCTTTAATTCTTCGATCTAGGTATACATTTCTATTTTCGATCCGATCCCGCTCGCGGAGCTGTAGCTCGTTGTAAACGTAGTACTTGTTTCACACTGACGAATGGTGAAATTTCCGAATTGTTCCTTAATAAATACTATAAAATACCAATGGTGGAATCGTGTAAGGTGATTTGCGATAAGTGAGAGTCACAATCAACCAATTCAGTCTTTGTAAGATGATATCACATTTGATAGCTAAAGAGCTATCACATCAAAAATGTGATTGTTATTTTCCAACAAATTTTACGTATCTGCCGCAGTACGACCAGAATTACCAACAGCCTAGAAAAATTGTACAACTTTTTCAGAGTTCTTTGTTTTTTACCATTCATAGAAACAAAAATAAACATTCTTATGACCAAAAAAGTTTACTACATTCCGAAAGTTTAAGAAAACATAAGAATTATATCGCAAATACGTCATTTTTGTTCTATATTTTCGATAGCTCATTACAAACATTTCAAACATTCACTATGGCAACCATGTTTTTAAGAAATGCCATTGGAAAGTATTCAATGGAATTGAGTCTCTAATCTAAAATAAATACAGATACAAACAACTGAAATCAAATCTGCACTGAGGTTAGATTTTTTGTTTGGTGAAATTAACGCGTTCCATTCACCATCTACTGGGAAGTACTAAAAAGTACTTTGGAAGGCCCAAAGGAACACACCTAATGAAAACAACATGTTGTTATTATGGTGTTCGTCGTCGCCGCGACAGATTCGCGTTGGTTTTGGGGAGCCTTATGGTGGTTTACATTCATATTCATGCGAGTTCTGCAAAAAAAAAAGATGCAAGATATAAAATTTACTTTTTGTTGAATAGAGAGAGAAAACCAAAATGCAGAGATCTTCATGAATGCAGATTATACGAAGATGCAATAATGCAGATATAAAGATGAACATGTTCTTCTTCAAATAGGTACTCTTTCACACATTCGTAGTTTTACAATGAATCTGTCCCGCTCTAGTTTTCTTAATATTTGCAGAAGAAGATAAATGTAAATCCGCCATTATAGGATTGGGCGAAAAAATGACATCGAGATAAAATGCCATCACTACATTTTCCACTAAATGAAATAAAGTTAAATAAGAACATATAACTTATAGCCAGTTGTACAATAGTGGTTGAGCCTCGGTTCAATATTTTAACTCACCAATTTCGGCGGTTTAACTAACGTTCAACGCTGGTTCAAGTATGTAATTGGTTATTATCACACACTTGAACAGTAAACCACTGTTGAAACTCAATCCGCCGAAATCGATGGGTAAAAATTAGAGATGCCGCGAATATTCGGCCACTATTCGGCCTATATTTTTGATATTCGGTATTGGGCCGAATAGTTCACAACATTCGGCCGAATACCGAATAACAAATGGAGAATAAAAAAGGCTTATTATCTTACAATAAATGTTTTCTTTTGTTCAAAAATTTGTATTTTGGTATTTAAAATCTACTAATGGTAAGTTGTGGTGAATAAAAACTACTTTTTCGGCATTCGTTGGTAGCAAACGATTACTTCTGTTTTCGTAAACAATTCCAGCTTCTGAAAATATGTCAAAAGCCAAAAGTCACGTAGGAGGTAAATACACATCGTTGGCCGAATGTTCGGCTGCCGAATATTCGGTATTCGGCCGACGAGTGTGGCCGAATATTCGGTATTCGGTGTTCGGCCGAGTCACTATTTGCTCACGTTTTCGCTTTTTACTCGGTTAAATTTTTTTAGCCTCTGTTTGATTGTTAACGCCACATAATATAATATGTCTGCTCGCTTACTTGCCAGTTTTATTTTTTTTATATGAACTTTGACAGTCTTTTGAGCTAAGAATGTAGAAACGGGTAGGTTAGGGTAGTAAACGAACAAGGTCATTATATGGAATGCTTGTTCCCATGGACGTATATATGGACTGCTAGTCTAATTCCAATTTCATACGATAATTGTCAAACAAATGTCGCCAAAATAAGAGATCGCGATGCTAGCTCTTCCCACGCCACTTCACGAAAAAAATTGAACTTTAAACATTTTGACATAGAAGCCCGCAACATCTGTTTTTAAAAATTCAAAAAGTCGTATTTAGCGATAAACCATAAAGGCTCTCCCAAACCAACGCGAAATCGTAGCGAATCATTCACAATAACACAAAATATGAAAAATACACAACGCTAAACAACAACAAAAATCTGTCGTCGGCGAATGTTTCGCGCTGGTTTGGGAGAGCCTAAACTCACATTTTTAAATTTCCTGCATAGAAGTGCGACATCTATGGTATTTTGCCTCTTCCTTTTTTTAGTGGGTTCGAGGTTGAATATTCAAAATGAAACAATTCACCAAAAATATTATAATTGGCCGCGTTCGAATGATAGTCCGATAGGGTATCTAATGTCAAATTCCTTTTAACAAAAGAATCGAATTTTTTTCTAAAAGAATTGATTTCTTTCTGAACAATTCGAATTTGATAGAAAAAAATCGATTCTTTTTTTAAAAAAAATCGATTCTTTGGTTGAAAGGAATTCGACTTAAGATCGTTTTGCATCGGATATGCTTTCGAACGACCAAAACCGGATTGGATAGGTTTGTCTAGTATTTTATATTTAATTTTGTACTTTATATATATATTATAAAAATCAAAATCTATGTAAAAAAAAAAAACCATAAATTAGAAATCCCGCGTGTTCTTTAATCCATTGCCACAGAATATGAGAGACTAGACGCTGAAAATCAGCTTACACGTATTTTAGATGTCAGCTGTTTTTTTTTCACAAAAATCCGAAAAATTTGAGGATACTTTTCAGATTTATTTAGGAAAAAAACAGGTTCGTCATCAGCTCTTTTTTTTCTTATAGGATTACAACAACACCAACCAATCCGGATTGAAAATAATATTTCAACAGGAATCCCAAAAAAACATGTAAAATTGCATTTGCATTTATGTAGTTTAAAATGTTTTAATATCTTTTGCCTTAAATATTTGACTTTTTAATCACTTGGTAATTTCAACTACGCTTATCAGGTAAAAGAATCCGGTTTTGGTCGTTCGAAAACATATCCGATGCAAAACGATCTTAGATACCCTATCGGCCTATCGAACGCGGCCATTTTTTGTTCCTTCTGTACAAATGTCAAAATTGAGTTTTCATTTTTTTTCCGCTAGTTGCAGTGAGGAGGGCTAGTGTCGCCGAGGCTAAAATGGAACCAACCTGAGATTGGCAACCAGCAGTCCATATATAATACGTCTACCTTAATTGTTCCTATACCTAATGCATTGTAGTGCCTGAAGCCGCGCTGTTACAACTTTTAGTGAGTACTTAAAAGTTCCACTGTCATTCTTAATTTCCTTATATTCTGTCTTGAAACTTATTAGGGGTATTCCCGATTCGATGCAAACTGGTCTTGCATCATTGCAAAAGTGCAAAGTTTTTTTTTTACAATGGGGTTAGGGTATAGCAATTTTACACTTTTGCATTTTTGCAATGATACAAGACCAGTTGCATCGGATCGGGAATACCCCTATTATTTTTTTTATTGCTTTTAAAGATATTTGTGACGAATGTTATGGATCTCTGCCCGCGGACCTCTTGATAAATGACCGGCTGCAGGCTGTAAAAAAAATTAAGTGTTATCTGAAAGTGTGTTCTGCGCCCCCTATGAAAACTTCAATTTCGAATGGAAACAAGCACTCCATGTAATATATGCTCTAAGGAGAAATCATACAAAAATCATGACAGTTTATATGACTGCTGCTATCGTTTAATTAAAGTGGCATTTACGTCTATGTGTAAATCCACATGCAGCAAATATATCAACATGTTAAAATTAGTGATGTCTTTGCAGCGCATGCAGAACTTCGGTTATTTAAATTTTATTCAGGATACATATATAATTACGTTACGTTACGTGGGATTGCACTTGTACTCAAGTGGCAGCCGGCAAGCCGTCCGCAAGCGTTTGGATAGTAAAACAAAAATAAATCTCTTTTATGCAATTAAGTAAAGTGCAACACAAGATTTCCCAATTAAAACGTATTATTAATACAAAATGTGAAAATAAAACGAAACTAAAAACTGAAACACAAAAGTATAACAAATGCCTATGCAAAACGAAGTTAAATTAAAATCTTCAAAATGCAATTTTAAAGTATATTGAACAATATATTATGTACCTAAACTCGCCAATTTCTTGAAATCGAAGAAAATCATGTTTTTTGATCATAAATACCGGTATGTGAAATAAGAAACTACCCCATGTAGGGTAAATATCAATACAAATAAATGCAAAAATATGCATAATATACGGTCGCCATAATTTGTTTGCAAATATTGAAGGAAAACAAAATATTTTGATTTTGAACCTGTTGCTATTTCTCGAATACGAACACCATGTTTTTGTTAAATAAGCTAATTTACTTTAATTTACTGGCGTCTTCAAGTTCAAAACTCTACCTAATCCTAATCCAATGTGAAAATAACTAGAACATCTCAAATTGATTTAATAAAAATAGTTAATATTAAGGAATACGAAATAAAAACGCAACTGATACCTGTTTGGTAAGTATTCTTTATTATTTTTCATCACATCTAACACCGGTCGGTGCATAGGGCGACAACAATTTATTGTCAACTGTTGCTATTTATCTTCATTATGATATTCTTTCACATAGTCTAAAGGTAGAACCGCAGTAGGCGGAACTGCACTTCAGCGACACCCTGCGCACTTTTGCACGAAAGTGAACGAAATTTCACGTCGCGACACAGTTGGTCAGATTACCAACTTTGTCGCATAGTGTCGCGCCGTGAAGTGCAGTTGTCGCTTAGTGCGATATAGCTCATACAATTTCCTACAAATAAGTCGTGAAGTTCAGTTCCGCTGAAGTGCAGTTCCGCCGAGTGCGGTCCTAGCTTAAGAGCTCGCAGCTGATTCTTGGCGGGAAAGAAAACCAGACGATATTAATGTTCTAATTAGCTTTATAATTTGTATATAAACACTATAGTACTCTCATGGAACAGACAATATTATACTCCGTTCAATTTATATTTGCAGTACAGGCCTTATGGGAGAGCTTTTTCAGAAACACTGGTGCATGCTGCTGCTTGCACGGCACCTTAACTTAAGAAATTGCCACTGAAATAAGAAACAGAATCACTGAGTTACATTTAAATTGTTTGTGTAATCTTCTTTGAGAATTGAGCTCACGTACATCCCACCATGACCTATCTGCTCCACTGCTGTCGGAATGGCTACTAAAGTAACATTTGGCTCCTTTACTGCGGAAAGGGCTACTGTGCTCCCCATGTCTCAAAAAGGCTCCTCGAGTCAAACTTCTGTGTCAAAGGACTTAGACTTTGAAATTGCATAAAAATGACATGCATAAAAATGCAGTGAATACTTAAAATCAAGTATGTACTTACTTTGGGCCATAGCACTTACTTTTTTCGGATGAATTTTTTCAGTAAAATAGTAGTAAGTACTTTTTTCTGTAGAAATTACCTACTTAATTTATTCAAAGTTGCAAAATAGCGACTTGAACATACTTTTTTGATTTAAACCATCAATTTGGTTGCCGTAAACCAAAAAATAATAGCCTTAAATTTTATTTTTGGTCATTGTATTTTTTGAAATTGATTTTCTGTTAATATTAACAGAATTATGTGCACACTTCGTAATTAACCTTGTAAGACTACCTTTTAGATCTATATGAGAAGCATATTCTGATATCTTGGAAATGACTTGTATAGTTGTATCATTTGATTGTTTTTTGATTTTAATTATTTTTGAAACTGATACAAATAAAAATATTAGCTGTGTTTTATTTTCCCCCAGATCCAATCCAGATCAGAACATGAAAATAAAACAACCCAGGACCTCAGTGACAACTTGTTATATAGCCAACTCTTTTTCCCTTTGTTTTTTTTTTTGCTTACACCCGTTGTCTTTTTTCTTTACACAACTGATGACAAATTAAAGGTGTGTGTTCAAAACGGATTTGGAACTCCAAATGCAAAACAAAGTTGCATCTTGTGTTGTTTTTGTAATATGTACATGTATTTCCGTAAGCAAAAAACAACTTATTGCCAAATTATTTACAAAGAAGACTGATAACAACAAGTGAAATTAGATCATACAACTTAAGAAATAACAATAATTTAAATTTACCATTTTTCAGAAATAGTAGAACACAAAACATGCTCTTACATAAAGGTATACAGATTTATAATAATCTTCCAAATATTGCAAAAATGGAAACTAATTTAATGAGATTTAAAAACTCAATTATTCATTTTGTTAAAAGCAATTATTAATATTGTACATACCGTATAAAATCTTGTAAATAGCAAATTTAAAGCTAAGTAAAACTAAAGCCAAATTAATAAAAAACGCTTATTCCACGAGTTAATTTAAAATTGTACAAGTGTTGATTACATTTTGTTAACCTTTAAAAAATTGTGTTTATAAGCAAGAAATTGTACAAAAAGCAGTATTTACTATCAATTTCCGATGAATTCTCAGTATTTACTTGGATTAATCCAAGTATCAGTATCAGTATATACTCAAAGTATTTACCAGCAAGCATGAACTTAAGTTATGCATACGAAATGAAGTAAATACTTTAAATTTAACCTTTTACTAAAAGTTATAGTTTTTACTTTAATCTTATTTACTTCTGTTTTATGCATTTCACACATTGTGTAATGTGTTTACTAAAAACAAACACTTTGAATCAGAGTAAAGCCTCAACTACATAAGCCAAAAAAGTGAAAAAGTGAACATTTTTAAATTGATTTTGTGATAGTTTTTCTGACTAGAAAACTTATAAAAATGATGCAGAAAGCTTAAATTTTGGTTTAAAAACAAATTTGTGTATTCTTTTTCACAAAACAACGGCGCTAGCGGTAAAAAAAATATTTTTACTTTTGTACTTCAGTACTTTTTGGCTTATGTAGTTAAGCCTTTACCATTGCCCATTTGACGAAAATTCATATGGCATATTCTTTGGTTTCTGCTATGTAACTTTCAGGATTTAAGCTTTTTTAAGGCTTTTGATAGCAAATATTTCTACTTTAGAGAAAAAAGTGTTGACGCTTGGTGTTTTTCTGTTTTCATGTTTTAGGTTTTCCTTTTATGTATTAAAAAACAGTTAAAAATTAAAATGCAGTTATACAAATTGTTGGCTATTCTCTTTCAGAGAGGTGTGCAAAAAGATAGATTCAATTTATTTAGGTTATCATTGTTTTTGATTATAAAATGTGCGTATATTAATAAACAATTGGTCTCTATCGATATTTTTGTGAAATTTGCGGCAATTTTAAATGCTCACTACTGCAACCCTGTAAGAGCTAATGAAGATAACTTATTGAATTCCATAATGGCCAGACTGAAAGGCAAATATCCTATCTTCCCTGTACTGCAAATGTAAATTGCACAGAGTATAGTCCAGTTTCGGCTCTCCAACGGCGCTGCAAATTGCAATCACCCCAATCTGACATTGACGAAATAAAAAGGCGGGAGGAAGATAAATAAAAAAGAAATGAAAACAAGTACCTAGTAAGAATGAGAGGATTATATTAATATTATTCTGACAACAATAATGAGACTAAGGGAGATGGTTGAATCAGGGGTTGAATCGTGTAAGGTGATTTGCGATAAGTGAGAGTCACATACATCCAATTCAGTCTGTTTCAGATATCACATTTGATAGCTAGCCTAGTATACAATTCCTCCTCGAAAAAAAATACATGTACTTCTTATGGGAAAAAAAAATGTTTGACGTTTAAAATTTTACTATCGAACTGTGAACCAAACCTGTTGAAAAAAAATTATATTCACCCCGGAAACTTTTTCGCGCAAAACAATGTTGGTGACATTGTTTTGTTGGAAAAAAAAGAACAACGAATGCAACTTTTTTATTTCAACTCAGATTTTTTTTCTTCCGAAAAAAAAGTTTTTTTTTTCAAAAGAACTGTATACTCGGCTTAAAGAGCTATCACATCAAAAATATGATTGTCATTTTCCAACAAATTTGATGTATATATCCCAGTACGACCAGTATTACCATTACCCAAAAAAAATTTTGCAACTTTTTCAGAGTTCTTTTTTTTAACCATTTATACAAACAAAAATAAACATTCTTGTGACCAAAAAAGTTAACTACATTCCGGAAGATGAAGAGAAAATATAAATTATATCGCAAAGACGTCATTTTCACCCCAGATGTTTTTGAAGTGGCATAAAGCAAAATAAGGGAAGAAAATGACGAAGCTTACTGTGTTTTGTCATGATAGGAGTATATACTATATATACATATGTATATAGGTTCAATATAGGTATCAAGCAACGTTGTTAAATTCCACAATTTGTGAGGTAAATACAACGTTGCTATATTTTGCATTTGTTATGCTTTTTCCCTCGGTAAGTAATGAATATATGAAGGTAGGTAGGTATGAATTGTTGTTAGGCTTTTTTTTATCGTTTTAGGTATTGAAATACCCGTAAAACCAATTTTCTTCCAAAAAGTGATTTTTTTTGTTTTAGACAATTTTGTAAAAATTTAAAAAAAATTGAATTTTGGTTTGCAAGTTTCACACGTGAAAACTATTTCTCCTATTTCTCCAAAAAAAATTAATATTTTCCGGAAAAAACATTTTTTTGGTTTAGCAAATTTAATAAAAAATTAAATAATGAATAATTAATGGTAATAATAATTAAAACTCGATTAAAATACACGTAAAAACTATTTTTCTAAAAAAAAAATGAATTAGTTTTTTAGGTTTGCAAATTTTAAACATCGATTGAAATAGGTACTCTATTTTTTCGGAGCAATCATTTTTGGTTAGACATTTATAAAAATTTAAAAAAAGGGGAATTTCGTATGCAAATTTCCAAAACCGATACAAGTAATAATTTTTCAAAAAAAAATACTTTTTAGTGGGAAAAATAATTTTAGAAAAATTAAAAAAAAAAGAAAATTGCTATCCAATTTTTAAAATCAATTGAAATACGTACATCGGAACATTATTTTTCAAAAATAAAATCAAATACCTATCATTTTTAATTTTTCGAGCACTAAAAATAGGAAATTTGCGATACCAATTTTTTTATTCAGTTTGAATTTTTTTATAAATAAACAACGAAGAAATTTACTTTTTCGACATACATTTTTATGTTAGCCATTTTACCTTTATTTTAAGACCTTAATCTTACAGATACGATTAATAAAACAGAAGTTATAACCAACCAAATCAATCCTTTCTTACTATTGTATTAAATAAAAAATTACCTACAAAATGTACTCTACCCACATCATGTTTCCTTAAAATGGTCAAGTACACGTGCATGAAAATATTTTTTGTGTTTCCATTAAATTTTAAATTAATTACCTTTTCACACATACTTTACTCCGCAACGATTTTGTAAAAAAAATGTATCATGACATTCTACCTAAATTTTAAGGCCTCAACATTAACGCTCCATTATTAGAACAAAAGTTATTAGCCAACCAAATCAAACATGACGGGTTTTTTATGAATAAAAAATACCTACCACAAACGTCCATACATATGTATATACAGCAAATTTTTTTGCCGACTCGAAGCCAATCTCTTTCCCAACAATATATTAATAACTAACTTTTTTCTGTTGCATTCCTCTTCCTCGTTACGTTCGCCTCGATGAAATTTATTCTCAAAAATCCACTATTGGATCCAAAGATAAAAGCATTTAACTGAACGCAAATCGGGTGTTTTTCAACTATAGCCAAAATTGGACAATTCTGCACTGAAACACGTCGGTTGGCAATAAACAACAACCCCATTTTTTTTAATTTTTCCGAGATTTTTGTTTGTTTTCTTATTTAACTATTGTAAAGGTCGTTTAGGGTGTACAGTTATGTATGATATATCAAACTAATTGTCTATTTTCCAAAACAATTTTAAACTAATCCTATAGATTAGATAAAATAACTTAAGAGTTATGAGGTGATAAATAAAACAACAGAAATATGTCAATATCTCGGTTGAAAACATTTTTAAAAATCTAAAACTTTTACAACAAATTTAAATCAATAATATCTATCACACGATTTTTTGTTTTTTTAATCAATCCGGTAAAAAGATAAAAATCAAAAAGTGGTAAAAATTCACCCCGAAAAATCCCTAATGCCAATTTAATTTTTTTTTTACTCTCAAAAATTGTGAATGGGGGTGAGCATACAAAAAAGTTACAAAATTAATTTCACCTGTTTTTTCTTATGACTTGTGAGGTACTAGGCCGATTTGACTGTTAAGGCTCGCGTTCGAGGAGCTACATATATGCAAAGTAATCCGGCCCTCTAGGCCCTTCTTATCCCTATCGTGCTTTTCAATCGTGCCACCAATATAATTGCTATTATCCCCACCTATTTTGTTGATTCTTACATATTTAATTTTTCCGAAAATTTCCAATAAAACATGTTTCATGTTTTTATTTTATAATATTTCTTTGTTTCAATTTCAGATGCAAAGGAAATACAAAATGCAAATAAATCCAAATAAAGCTATTTATAATTCTGGTTGTAAGTACTAGAGAATTAAGTTATAAAACACCAGCATAACATTTGTAGTAAAGATACATTTTTGAAAAAGAAAATATTTTGACGTGCAGTTAAATAATTATCTTGTTAACTAGCAACATTTAATTTTAAATTAATTTAATTTAATTATTAAGAAAATGAGTATTATTTACCCTACAAGAAAAGAAATTAAATAGTTTTTAAAAACCAAACAAAATCAGAAATGATGAAGTTCATCAAAAATAGTTATATATTTAACTTTTTAAAAATAGTTGAAAACTATAGTATTTTTTTTTGTCAATACAAAAATGAATACCAAAGAAACGAGTAAAAATCTTAAAATATATATAAAAGTAACTACAATTTTTTGTTTGATTATAAAGAATAAGAGCTATCGTAGAAAATTCTACATATAATTTAAAATATTGGTTCAGAAATGTTAGATCAGATTCATTTATTGAGACTTAATAAAAACATGATTACATTTGGTCTGAAGTAATACGAAAGTATTATGGTAACATTAATGAAAAGTAGGAGGCTATAACGTATGGCACTCACAAGAATAGTTGCGATAAGATTGCTAACATAGCTCATGTGTTTTGTTAAAGTGATAAACTCTTGCTCAAAAAGTTATAAGTGTTAATGAATGACGCGAATGGTCAAAAAAAAAGTGAATTATACAATTAAAATGGAATTTACAATTAAATAAAGGAAGAATGAGAAGGTAGGGAAAGGAAACGAGTAGCTCCTTTTTGGAAGGTAGGATTATACAGTCGTAGTACAAAGGTATTAGGATGAAATACAATGTAGGGTGGTGTTTGGATGACATATTTATGTGAATGTGATTATAATACATTGAGAGTAGTATATAGTTAATAGATAAAGCTAAACAGTAGTAAAATTGAAATTGTCATACTCGAGCAAGATAGATATATAAGGAATTTTTGAGTCTTGTAGTTAAATAATGAGATACAAATAAGTAATAAGTACCTACTTAAAAACTAGGTAAGGGCTGTAAGCACTGCCAACCCATTATGTTTCATATGACGTCAATACTTATGATAAAAGTTAAAATTATTTGGTTGCATAGCAAGCCGTAGGTGTATGCCAGCGATGAGAAGGCCATTCTGGCTGAAATCAGTCATGAGGCAGTTAGCCTCGGTTGTGACCCGGGATGACTTTTTGATAGAAAGCGATCGGGGGTCCTTCGGAGGAGAAATCAATCTCTTCATTTAAGAGGCTGAAAGGTGATAAGTATAAGGAATCATTTACTCTCAGGTTTTTTTGAGAAGGGTATAAATGGTTTATTATTTCGTTTTCATTAAAATTCATTTTTTCAAAAGATCTAAGAGAGGCAGCCGTCACATATTTAGAAAGCGGAATGATTTTGGCATCGTTATAAATATTTAAGTTGGAAAATTTCTTATTACGAGATTTAAAGTTTTTGTTAACACAAAGTCTGAGAATTTTTCTCTCCATGATCTCCATCTCTCTCACCACTATGGGGGAAATGGAGAACCATACAGGCAATCCATAGCATATGACGGGTCTAATCATTGTTTTATAAAATAGAGTCTTAACCTTTTTGTTTAGCATGTCACTCTTAAGTAAAGGCATTAGTTTAAAGGTGATATTCCTGGTTTTTTCAAGATTGAGTCTTGCATGCTTATTAAATTTAAAAAGTTTATCGAAGTTAATGCCCAGATATTTCAGAGAGTTATCAAATTTTATGCGTTCTGAGCCCAGGTGCAATGTGAGGTCTCTGCTTTCACGGACCACTCCCTCATGGCCCTTACCACTAGAATTTCTGAAACAAATGCCCTTAGATTTTTGGCCATTTGTCTTGATGCCCCATTTATTGTAAAATTCAAATATAAGATCTAGATGAGTTTTCAGATTTCTTAGAGCCACTAAAGGGTAATTAGCACTTGCATATTTATTTCTTAGAGCCACTAAAGGGTAATTAGCACTTGCATAAGCAAAAGTGTCATCCGCATATAAGATGGCTTGTGACAATATAGAGTTGTCAGAAA
This sequence comes from Epistrophe grossulariae, assembly GCA_929447395.1. Classification (NCBI taxonomy): domain Eukaryota; kingdom Metazoa; phylum Arthropoda; class Insecta; order Diptera; family Syrphidae; genus Epistrophe; species Epistrophe grossulariae. The sequence continues at coordinate 142,292,008 of OV839567.1, read as the reverse complement.
AGTACGTATGCGGGAAATCATACATGAAAAGGTTATATAATCTCGGGCCCAGGATCGAGCCCTGAGGAACCCCCCTGTAAGCGCCGAATGTGGCTGATTTAGAATTTTGAATTTGGACATAAAAGCATCTGTCTTTGAGGAAGCTGATGATCAGATTTACTAAGTGTCTTGGGTAATCGAGTTGGAGAATTTTAAAGAGCAGACCGTCTCTCCAAACGCTGTCGAACGCTTTCTTTACGTCTAATGAACAGGCAGTAGTGCATTTTTTTTCGACCAGATTGTTAGTGACATCATGGTGCACTTTTAAAAGTGCATGGATAGTGGAGTGGCCCTTCTTAAAACCAAATTGTGAGTCAGGAATGAACTCAACGTTAAGTTCAACGTGTTTGTCGATTTTGATAAGTATAATTCTTTCTAAGATTTTCCCAATGTTGGAGAGCAATGAAATTGGCCTGAAATTTTCAATGGCATTACAACTTGGTTTCTTTCTGATGGGTATCATTTTAGCACTTTTCCATATATTAGGAAAGTAGCTATTGTTTATACAATTGTTAAAGACAATAACGAGAAATTTGATCGCTGAAGGAGGGATTCTTTTGATAATGAAATTAGAAACATTATCAGGGCCGAAGGATTTTTTTCCGTTAAGGGATTTAATGATATCATGCACTTCCATAAATGAGGTGAAAATCTCGGTAGCAGGATGGTTAGAAGCAGTTTCCTCAGGATTATGAAGGAATATGTGGTCAGGAATAGAATCCTTAGCCCTTTGGGTGACCAATTGAATGGATTCCATAAAGGCAGTGTCATGGTTAGGGGTATTGTCTTTAAACACTTCGTGGAAATATTTACCAAATTCATCGGCAATTGCATCCTTGTTAAGTAATACCTCGCCGTCAATATTTAACTTAGAGCAGTTATAGTTCTTGTTCTTACCCAAGAATCTGTGGGCTTCCTTAAAGGCTTGAGGACCAGGTTTAATCCCAGACAGTCTATCTTCGAACTGTTTACTAATCCAAATTCGAACGGCGTCTTTTATTATCTTTTTAATGAGTGAAATTTTGTTCTCAATTGTTTTATAGTCCGTTGAGTTGCGGTTGTAAGTACTATGAAATATCTTTTTCAGTTGTTTTTGCCAGGAGGATTTTTGCCGAAACAGAATTTTAATATTATTGGGAAGCGAGTTATATTTTTTAATATCCACTGGACGTAGGGAGGAGAATACGTCAACAGCGTTACTAATAACATTGTTAAAATTTTGTATATGCAAGTCAATATCACTGTTTTGCACACCAAGGTGATTTGGAGGAAAGAAGTTTATCAGATTTGTGTCGATGTGACTCTTGAAGCCAATCCAGTCCGTATTTTTAAAACTTCTACAATAGTTTTGAGTAGGAGAAACAATTTCGAGCTTTTCAAAATTAATGTTCAACAATAGAGGAAAGTGATCAGAAAAAGAATGCAATGTTTTAATTGAGAAGTTAGGGTAAGTCAAATTGATCAATTCCGAAGAAATAATGAAGTGATCAAGGAATGATTTTCCTCTAGGGCATAAAGATTCGTGAGGAGTGGAGCTACCGAAGCCAACCATTTAAAGTAGGTTCTACCATTTTGGTTTATATCAACATCACCCCAGCTGGTGTGTTTGGCATTAAGATCACCTCCTACTATGCAACCTTCAAAGGTTTCTGAGGTATTTTTTATTTTATTTAATAATTCGGTAAACAAAGTAGGGGGGCTATTGCCAGGAATATAGATAGTGCCGATCAGTATTCTTTTAAGTGTACCAGCGATTTTCAAGTGAATTTCAGCAAATGATGTAGGAAAGTTATCATCTATGAAATTAACAGGAGTGAAATGAATGTTTTTTTTAATCAGGAGGGCAACTCCAGGGTTTTTATCATTCCTCAGGTTGGATAAAGAATGGAAGGTATCTAAAATTGGGAAGTGTTTATAGTTGAGCCTTGTTTCTTGGATAAAGGCTAAAGAAATTTCGTTAGCAAGAAGGAATCTTAAAAGATCAATCCTTCTGCTATGTTCAACAAGGGACATAATGTTGAATGTTGTGAGTTTTAATTCCATTAGTTCGAGTTAAGAAGGATCCTATTAAGGATGTTTAGAAAATTTAATCTTTTTTCTTGAATGGATACATGGGATGATTTATAGTTTGTCACAAAATCCTCGATTTCTTTAAGTAAGGATGAAACCTCCATGCCAAAGAGTTCATTCGAAAGGCCAAGGAATTGACTTACATAATTATTTCCCGAAGTCGGATGATTTGATGAAAAGGGAGATGAGAAATGGGTTGATGGTTTAAAGGTTTTTGAAGGGGTCAAGGATTCACCCAGATCCAACTGAGCAGGGGGTTCGCCGTCTTTGAAGAGACTGGCAAACGAAACTTTAGAAGATGGTTTAATAACTTGTGATTTTTGTAGAATTTTAGAAGCTTTCGAGAGTTCTCTTACTTCTTTGGCTTCTCTGAAAGCCTTTTTTCTTTTGAGTTCGTATTTTTTGAACTCTTCACAACCTCTGTAGTTGGCTGGGTGATCTTTAGAACAGTTTACGCAGGTTGCCCTGACTCCCTCTTGAGCCTTAATTAAGCACTCTTGAGGTTGGTGAGATTTATCGCACTTCACACATCTATAGACATTAGCACAATTTTTGGCCAAGTGGCCGAATTTTTGGAATCTTCTGCATTGCAGAGCCCCCATATTACCTCTGGGCTTTTCCCAGGAGATTTTAAAATTGAAAAGATAATTAATGTCCAAGACGTCCTTGGAAGCTTTGCCCGGAAAAAGTCTTATCAAAAAAAGGTTAAGGCTCTTTTTACTCTCTTTAGATCGTAAAGTACTAAACTCTGTTACTTGGTTAACCGTGTTAGGCACGATTTCCTTGAGTTCGCCGAGGATTTCCTCTGGCTTAAAGCTCGCGTTTAGACCTCTCAATTATTTTTTTTTTATTATTATTATTTATTAGACATTGGTATTATTTTTAAAATTTAACATAAGCTCGCGATGAGCCCCCGGTTCGCTGACATATAATTTGCACGCGTTATTAGAAAGTTGCCTGAATTCAGCCAGTTATTTGAATTCAGCCAGCTTGGCCATCTCTCTCAAGTCTGCTGAGAGTTTTTTTTGTATCAACGTCATAAAGAAAACCTCTTCGGTTTTTTTTTTTTTGCGTAGTAGATGAGAGTTGGCTTTTAAGGGCGTTTATATCCCTCAATACGCTGAATGGGTTGATACTCGTTATTGGTTCTAAGTCAAGCGGGGCTTGTATTGGCGAAGCCCTTCTTTTGTTAGATACATGATGCCATGTGGTGTCTTCACCAACAAGGATTTCGTCCTCCATCTCGACGAGACTTGGATCTTGTTTGTTTTTATTTTTAAGGCACATAAGTAGATGCGCTGCAGTGGTTTCGCTGAGGTTGCTGGACGATGCGAGGGCGTTATTCATTTTGGAGCAACTACTCCCTTTGTTGTCGTCGATGTTTGAGGCTTCATCGGGGTCCTTCATGTGGCCAGCATTAGAGGAGGCCGAAGGCCTTCTCGTTGTTAGGTATTCCTCTAGTTTACCTTTCGATAAGCACTTGTTGTTGGGTTTTAGGGGCAGTCTTTTGATACTGCTGTACCCTCTTTTCCTCACACCTGTTGTGAGGTTGTGCCCAATTATGTTGGAAATTTTGGTAGTGTTATGATCATCCACTTCGGGTTGCTTGAAAATAGTTCTTGTACAAGACCGAGGAGTGTTCTGCAGCCAAGGATGGCCGCCTCCCACGAGGTTTTAGTAAAAAACCTTCTAAATTCTTGTTGGCAAATCTTTATCACGTTTTTTCGTAGAAAAAAGGGAAAAGCAATAATTTTTAGTTAAAAAAGATATTTAACAAGTAAAATTTTAAAGTGATGTGCACAATAAAAAAGGATTTAAAAAAAAATGCAAAATTGAACATATACTAGAACAGAAATTATTAGTACGTGTTCACTCAAACGCAGACGGAAGTTGTCTCCTCAGAAATGTTAGTATTTTTTTTTTGTTTGAGTGATCTCTTACTCAAAGTGATGTTTTTTTTTTAATTTTACTTCTTCTAATTTTAAACCTATTTGACCATAAGATATAGGGGACAAGTGATTTACATTTTTATTATGGCAAGGGATGGCCTTAAAGTAGAAAGGTGATGAGTAGGATTGGGGTGGGCCAGCTGACAAACTTCAGCTCCGAAGGGTAGATGCTACTTTCCCAGGAGGGGATTTGGTTTAATAGTGGGATTTCAGTCCAAATAGAAGTCAGTGATGATGAAAATGTGTTTTTCCAAGTTTCTTAGGTGCGGCTTCAGTAGACAATGGCATATAATAGGGTAGTGGAGAATTGGTTGTTTTCAGAAAAGAGATCGGGGAAGTCGTGAAGGAACAAATTATATATAGGTGGTCCAAGAACGGAGGCTTGAGGTAGCCCTCATGTCACAGGCACCTTGGATTTGTTTCTAAAGATGTCGGTCATTGAGGAACCTATATAAGAGAAAGGTTATTTGATGTTGATGAAAACATTAGTATAGCATTTATTAGTGTAAAAGATAATGTGTTACGTGCCCGATCGCCTAAAAATAAGTAAATACACACGACCGATCGATCACCCTTTAAATAAATTAACACACTACACTCTTTAAACGAAATTTGTATTCAAAAAGAAAATGTATAATTATAAAAAAAAAAATAAAAAAAAAAACAAAAACAAAAAACAAAAACAAAAAACAAAAACAAACACAAAAAACAAATCACTGCAACTGTCATGATTGGGGGTGGTTTTGTTGCCTTGTGGGGTTGGTTGCACTTCGCTGCACTGCACCGATGATCCTATCCTGTAGGTAGGTACCTGAAAAGAAAAGAAAAATAAAAGAAACCAGAAGACACGTGCGAAAATTTCACACATTCAAAAAGATTTTGCAATTAAATTTTCAAATAGAATGTTTAAACAAAATAAATAAATACTCTTGAAAAGGCTACATACAGTTGTCCATGAGTAAAAACTGCATTTGGTAGATATAATCCAGCTCTTTCAAATGTTTGTCCTTGAGACTTTTTGATAGTCATTGCAAAAGCAACTTTCAGTAGAAACTGCCTTCTAATCATGTGGAAAGGCATAGTTGGATCAGATGGAGTAAGATTTATGCGAGGTATAACAAAAGTTTTCCCAGAATCAATCAGCCGTACTCATGTAGGTATGTGACAACCATTCTGGCCCCATTAATTAAGCCACATTCAGCATTTAAATTTCTTATTAACATGACGATAGTGTTCTTCTTCAAAATTCAATTCATGTGCTGCGGGTTTAAACTTTTAAAAATTTCAGTAGGATACAAGGTGCTATCAGTTTCCACCTCCGATATAATTGAATCACAACTGTAGTACACTTTACAAATTCCTTCTACAATATTTTGGTCAATGTGTTTGTTGATTTTTGTGCAGTCTTCATTTGTGGGGCATAATATAGCTGTATTGATAAAGCTGTTAACATTGTTGGAATTAATATTAGTAGTTGGAAAAACTTTCGTTATTATATTATTTTCATCAGAGAAGAATATCATAGGAACTTTGACGGTGTCTGGTGAAACATCGTGTTGCACTTCGAGTTCCCCATTTCGTAACCGCAGAAGCCAGTTGCTGAATTCTGGATCGTCTGCTCTCATGTTTTGCGTCAGTTTTCGTTTCTGTATTACCCACCACAGTGGCGATTGTTTAATGTTTTCCTCTACTATCGTAGTTCGATTTCCATGTCGGACAACAGGAAGAACCTGCCTTAAATCACCACCGAAAACGATGGTTTTTCCTCCGAAGTGTGTGTTTTCGTTAGAAATATTGCGTAGTAGTCGAACAACAATTCCTAAAGCATGCTTCGGAACCATTGAAACCTTATCCCAAATTATCAATGATGCTGCTCGAAGTAAGTCAGGGGCCTATTTCACCAACTTACAAATTTATTTGGTTTTTCTGATTTAAGGTGTGGCAAACTATTTACAATATTTTCACTTGTAATATTTTTATTTTTGTTAAATTTGGTTCTACAATATTTTTATTTATTTTGAGATTTTTAAATTCTAAATAAGACTTACAATATTCGGGTATGGGGGTGTTTCTTATATTATTTCAGTGTGTATCTTCTTCTTCGGTAGACGACTCTTCGTCTGCATACTTATGGTTATTCTTCTTTGTTTTCCTGAATGTAAGGTACCAATCATATGATACGATACAACTGCCCATGAATTTTGAAACAAAGTGGCCCATGTCCTGGAACGAGTACTGAATTTAATTTGAATAGAAGCCATTGCTAAAGCACTACTAAATTGTCGAACGTTCTCCAAATAGTTTTTAGTTTTGGTGTCATTACGCTAAAACAATGTTTTCAATTCATTACAAATATCGTATGCAGGTAAATTTATTTTACCCTTATGACAGCAAAGAGAGGAGGATCCATCCAACACTTCTAAACAAAAAAGTTTCGCAGCACAATGTTTACAAACTTTATTCATAGCACCAACAACGTATTGTACAACATCCATATCCCTTTGCAAAAACCTTGCAGAACAATAAGTCACTGGCAACTTGTCTTGCACTCGTTTTCTTTCAAATTTTAACTGTTGTCGCAAATATGCACTGGTTTCAGCTTGAGTTGGGGTTTCTTCTGCCGTTACTTCATTACTTGTGCTGCTTGTTGTTTGTTGTTGATTATCAATTCTCCTGGAACGGGATGATCTTTGATAGTTCCTCATATTTGCGAGCTGCTTTCCCTTGGCGTACGATTTCTTGCTCGTAAGCGACGTCCCTCACTCACTCTCTCAAGAGTTCTTCTCCTTGGCATAATTTCTAAACCTACGAATTTTCATAAACAGATTATTATGTCTATTAAAAGTAATAAATTGAATATAAATTCAGTATGTAGATACATAAGTTTATACACACATATAAGTTAGATTTATTCTTATTAAATTAATATAAAAAAATATTTTTTCACGAGGATGAACCTCTTTATTTGATATTCGAATAAGAACTGATTTACAAAATTATTTTAATTCAACCATTGACATTATCAACTGTATCGTTGGTGGCTGCATCGTTGGTGGCGGATTACTCCAACGTATGGTGATGTGCTGACTATGTGCTGTGATATTTGATATCAATGTTTATCAATTGGCTATGGTGATGTGATGAAGTGATGAATGTGCTGTCGGGTATTATTTTGATGGGATTGTTTATAATTCAAATTTTAATTTAGTTATTTGTCAACTCTTCCCTCCTTAAAAAGTTGAACGTCCTCGTTCAATAGATGATTTAAAATAACGGAATTTGATTGATACTGGATACTGGATGGAATGTAATTGGCTTGTTGTCCTGTGATAATACCGCTCCCAATGCGAAATTCGAGGCGTCTGTTCTTAATTCAAAGCTTTTATTAAAGTCGGGATAAGACAATAGTTCTTCTTCAGATACGAGAGCATTTTTTATTTCTAGCCATGCATTTCTTGCTTCATTGTTAAAATTGATTATTTTATTTTTTGAAATTTGTTTGGACAATCGTCCATCCTTCCCTCTTAGAAGGGATGTCAGGGACTTGGCAATTTTAGAGTAGTCTCTAATAAATCTTCGGTAGTACCCTGACATACCGAGAAAAGATCTTAGATCCTTAAGAGTTTTTGGGGGTGGTAAATCCACAATAGCTTTAACTTTTTTAGGATTAGTTTTAAATCCTTCTTGATAGACAACGTCTCCTAAGAATTCGACTTCTGTTTTAAGAAATTCGCACTTGTCTAGCTGAACTTTTAAGTTCGCGTCTTCAAGTGTTTTAAATATTATTTGAATATTCTGAAAATGTTCTTCCTCGGTTTTACCAAATATGATAATGTCGTCAATGTACACATAACATCGGCGACCAATATGTTGACGGAGAATGTCATCTAACGTGCGTTGAAAAATTGAGGGCGAATTTTTCAGCCCAAAAGGAAGACGAGTAAACTTGTAATTTCCGTTGTTTATTGAGAATGCAGGTTTTTCCCCATCTGATTCTTTTAGCGGGATTTGATGAAATCCGCTCTTTAAGTCTAAAAGAGTAAAAAATTTGTTTTTCCCTAAATTGTATAAAACTTCGTTAATTTCCGGGATAGGGTAACGATCTGGTATTGTGACTGTATTTAATTTTCTATAGTCTATTACCATTCTATATTTTTTTTATTCCCGAGGCATCTTCTTTTTTGCTAACTATCCATACTGGAGAGTTGTATGGTGATTTTGAAGGAGGTATTATTCCGCCACGTAAGAGTTCATTAATTTGTTTCTCAATTTCATTTTTATGTTTTAGTATAAACAGGATAATCAGTATTTGTTCTGATTTCTCCCTTAACGTTAGTTGTAAATGTAAGTTTTTCATCTGGATCAGTGTTTTGTATTTATTGCGTTAAATTTATGTTTTTGTATATGGACTGTATAATTTGATGTATTTGCCTATTTTTAGTTTCGTTTAATGTCTTTATAATAAAAAAAAAACAAAAAAAAAAACTTCTATAAATTTTGATTAATTATTATAATAATATTTAATTCGATGTTATGTGTTTGTACAAAGGTTTAAGTATTTTGTTACCAAGTCCAAGATTGATGTTTACTGTGTGGTGTCCAAAAGCGAAAGAAGTAGATTTAAGCATTTTACAAAATGATTTAGCATAAACAAATATGAGGCAAAAGAAGAATGCAAAAAAAAAATGAATAACCTTAGAATTTACAAGAGAGAATTAAATAAGTTATTTAATAATTACAAAATAGGGTATTATTGGACCTATTTAATAATTACAAAATAGGGTATTATTGAACCTTGTTTGGCAAAAGTTTACAAAAAAAATATTTAATGATTTTGTATCGTAGCCCAGTAAAAACTACATCACTTTTCAAGCGATAACTTCTTCCGCACAAAATAAAAAGAAACAACAAATTAAAGTGGAAATAGTATAAAAACCACTAAGCTTTATTTATGTCCTTCGCCTTCGGACTCTTGTTATAGACTAAACTAATACAAAAATTGAATGTTTCTTTCCTAAAGCTACACGACATCGAGCGCAAAGCTACAAAAGCTAGTGCCGTTCGATACAGTCCCGGCAAAAACCTATGGTTTTCTACCCTTTCGCCTTTTATTAAATTCTACATAATACGTTACATAACACAAATATGACATAATATAACTGTTGCTGTTTAGATTCCTTCCTCGGTTGGCAGGATGTAGATCTTCTGAACCGGCCTCGTCAGCTGATTGGTTGCCGTCTGTATGACCACGCTCCTCACAAGTCAATCCTTGCTTGGTATCAGTCTCAGGATACGTCCCAAAGCCCATGCTGATGGTGGAAAATTCTCACTTTTGATAATACAGAGCTGTCCTTCCTTCAACGTGTACCTTTCTTTGCGCCATTTCTTTCTTTCGAAGAGAGTCGATAAATACTCTTCCTTCCATCGGGCCCAAAAGTGTGCCAGCATCGTCTTTCGTTCCTTCCATAACCTTACGCCTTGTGTGTTTTGCAACTCATTAGTTACAAACGGTAGTTGCAACACTAGTGGCTCACCTACTAAAAAATGTCCCGGCGTTAACGCCTGTAAGTCATACGGATCATCACTCAATGGATGTAATGGGCGTGAGTTTAGAATCGCTTCTATCCCAGCCAGCAGCGTTAAGAATTGCTCATATGCTAAAACCTTCGCTCCAATCACTCTTGTCAAATGAAATTTCATAGACTTCACTGCAGCCTCATAAATACCACCTTGATGAGGTGCTGCAGGAGTCATAAACTTCCATTCCGTCCCTTTCAAACTCAAGTGTTCAAAAGTACCCTTCACGAGCCAATGCTCTTTCGCCTTCCTTAGTTCTTTCGCCGCTCCAACAAAGGCCGTGCCATTGTCACTATAAAGTCTTTTGCATCTGCCTCTTCGGGCTATAAATCTTTCGAAACACGCTATGAATGCAACTGACGTAAGATTCGATACCAAATCAATATGCATTGCCCTTGTCCTGAGACCAACAAAGACGGAAACCCAACATTTCTGTCTTATTATTTGCTCACCTGCTCTGTCCATCATTTTGATCTCAAACGGACCTGCGTAATCTACTCCTCTGTGTAGAAAAGCCTTGCCTGCTGTTACCCTCTCAGATGGCAAATCAGCCATCAATTGCATCTCAAAACGATGATTATATCGCACACAAACCAAGCACTTATGTAGATAATTCCTCAGTTCACTTCGGAGCTTTGGAATCCAGATATGTTGCATCATGATTTGCACCGCTCCGTGTTTTGTTGCTCTATGAGCACTATCCTTAATCAACCAAGCTAGTCGAGAACCATTTGGCACGATAGCTGGATGCCTTCTGTCGTATTCCATCTCTGCTCTTTCCAGTCACCCTCCAACTCTTAGAATCCTTTCGTCATCCAAGATTGGTTTCAAGGACTCGATCCTGCTCTTTTCAGGAAAACACCTGCCCTTCTCTATACAAGTAACCTCCTTCCCGAAATACTCTTCTTGTTCTTTCGGTAGAAGATAATTAAGTGCTTCTATTTTCTCTTCAGAAGCCAATTGTACCAATCTTTTCCCAGCTCTCTCAATCAGGCGTAGTGAATGCCTCTTTCTCTCTCCATATGTCTCTTTCCGATCTTTCGTCTGCTTTACCTTCCTCCTGATTGTATTAATAAAGCGAAATACGTATCCAATCACATTTATTGCCTTCTCAAGAGTGCTTGTATATCTAATTATCGAAACACTTTCAAGAGAATCCTTTGTATTTATTGATAGCGGCTCTGTGAACTTGATCATTGCCAGCACCTTCATCTCATCCCTCCCCCCATCTGAAACATTTGGCACAAACTTTTCAGATGGCCAATCCGATCGGGAAAGCTTCAGCCATTCAGGACCGTGCAGCCATTGTTAACCAGTAGTGATGGTTTCATTCCCCTGCTCAGTAGGTCAGCAGGGTTTTCTTTTGTACCTACATGTCGCCATCTTCTAACTTCAGTGTTATCCTGTATAGATGAGACTCGATTCGCAACAAATGTTTTCAAATCACATGGCAATTTATTTATCCAATGTAACGTGACGAGTGAATCTGTCCAGAGATTATACTCTATGCCTTCCCAGTCCATTGTTTTTATGACGCTAACAACTAGTCGTCCTAATAGTTCCGCCGCTGCAAGCTCTAACCTTGGTATTGAGACCGTCTTTAGTGGTGCAACACGTGTCTTTGCCGTAAGAACATTCGCTGAGATCCTTCCATCAAAACTCACTGTTCTGATATAAATTACTGCTCCATATGCTCTTTCAGATGCATCTGAAAAACCATGAATTTCCTTCCGTACATCGTTTGATGTGCCCAACCATCTATCTATCCTGACATTCTCTAAGAACATTATTTCCTTCCAAAAATCTTTCCATCTTTCGTCTATTTCTTTCGGAAGTTTTTCATCCCACCCGATCCCATCCTGAATGAGGATTTTTCCAATGATTGTTACTGGAGCTATGATACCGTTAGGATCATACAACTGAGCAACACAACTCACAATCTTTCGTTTAGTCATTGGAAATTCAGTCACAGGTGTCTTCACCGTAAATGTGAACTGATCTTTCTCGAGCAACCATTTCAGACCTAGAATTGAAGCCTTGTCATTGTCTTGAAACAAAATCGATTCTTGTTCCTCATAGGTTATATCCTTCACTAGAGCTTTCGAATTCGATTTCCATTTCCTTAGCTCAAAACCTGCGCCTTGTAATACACAACTAATTTCTTTTGATAATCTAATAGCCTTCTCTTCAGAATCAGCACCAGTCGTGCTCTAATCTTCCATTATTGCTTTTGCAGCATTTGGAAATTCCATCTCAACATCTTTCGCACATTGTACTAACGCACGTACAGCATTATAAGCTGATGAGGTCATGCCATAGGTGACTACTGTCAACCAATATTCTTTCAGCCTTTCGTGTGGGTTTTCCCTCCAAAATATTCTTTGAAGGTCCCATTGGTCTTTCGCAACCTTAACCATGCGAAACATCATCTTAATGTCCGCGCTTATGGCAATACGATGCCTTCGGAAACGCATCAAGATTTCGTGTAAATCCTTCTGTAGCTTTTCTCCAAGCATTTGCATTTCGTTAAGCGAAATGCCCTTCAGAGTTTTACAACTTGCGTCAAAAACGACCCACACAATGATGTGGTATATGATATAAGCAGGTATAGGTGCTCTTGAAGCTGAGAATTTTGTTTAAAACCTTTTAAATGGTTTTTTTTGGTGGCTGGTTTTTAATTGCTTTTTAATTGCTTTGTTTTTCTTTGTCGGCGCGCGCACAAGTCGGTTCAGTTTTATTTTTTCTTTTTTATGACCTTTTTCATTATTGAGTGGTTGGAAAAAGAGTATTTTAACGTTGTATTGATTGATATTATTTGAGATGGCGTCATGGGGTGTTGGTCATGAATGTGAAAGGGATCTTTTGAAGAGCTATTGTGTGTGTGTGTTTGTATACACAATATCATTGAGAATCGGTATAATATATATATAGGTCAAGTGGATTTCTTAAAAATAGACTGTTGCCTTTTTCTGTGTTTAAAGTGTGACCATAGTTAGATTTATGTACATAATATTATATCAGCGTGTATCATCATATATATATTGACTTCGTACAAGAGGGTATCGACCTACCCCCGAATCGAAATTGATGGTGTTTGAGGTTTGAAATTATCAATTTTTGTGTTGTGTATTTGAATGAAGATAATGACAAGGGTGATAAGTGATGATGATGAGGTGTGAGTAGATGTTTGTTTCTATATTGTTTTTTTATGGCGTGTGCTATCTGGTGTTTAAATTAGGTATTTCTAGGATCGTTGCACTGGCGCGCGCCGTGTGGTTGGGGATCGCTATTTTGAGTGGAATAGTTTTCCTAATAAACATACCAAATGAGTATTTTTTAAATAAAAGTAAAAGTAAATCTTTTAATAAAACAAAGCTTTTTATTTTCAGAATATGCATACAGAATGTACTGTTTTATTTATTTTCTTTTTAAATAGGTATCAATGAATTGTGATCGGATGCAAAACCAAGCCATTTTACAAGCAATCGATTTTGTTTCCTTTGAAGCACTTTTTCGACTAGATAAGTATCGGGAAACTTAGTTTTTTGTAGTTCCAGCTCATAGAACCCGCCTTTGATAGGGCTTCCTTGATAGTCCTCTAGCAGATATGTAACTGGATTTGTGTATTGAACTTTGGTTATTTTGAAAATTTCTGTTGTCCAATTCGGTGTGTATCCTTTATCAAATACATGCTTGTATTTACTTATTCTCACAAAATCTCCCACCTTGAACTTTGGATCAAAATTAATTTTGATGTGATCATATATTGTTGAAAGTATTTGTTTTTCATTTGCAGCATTGACTTTAGACGGCTTCATTTTAATAGTGCGATGTTTTGAATTGTTTTACGTTTTAGTTAGTGTATCTATTATATTTATCCAGCAATATGAACCATTAGCACTGAACTCTTTCCACATAAGGGTTTTCAAAGTCCGATTAAATCGTTCGACAATTGTTTGCACAACATAATTACATAATTGTATTTATTAAGTTATAGCACACGAATATAGTGGGTCAATTTCTTTCTTGCCTACGCAACATATTTACTAACGTAACGGGGTTACAATATTGCAACCTAGAAGTTGACCAACTATGTCGTGGTCTAGTTTTAATCATTATTGTTACACTTTATTTGAGTATAAATAGTCGAGTGCATTTCAATAAAAATCATTGTTTTATCAAACCTTGTCTCTTAACTGAATTATCATTGGTCCTTCGAGCCGTTCGAGTTTAATTAACCAGCAAATTTGAAAACAATCACACATTCTGATTATACCTTCAGAACCTACTTAAAACTTAGTACCAAAGCCACTTCGTCGGACGAGACGAAGTATACTATAGTTCCAGATACGAAGCCAGATTCGTCGGACGAGACGAAGTATACCATAGTTCCAGATACTACCTACCCTCCAGATATACTACCAAAGCCACTTCGTCGGACGAGACGAAGTATACCATAGTTCCAGAAACTACCTACCCTACAGATATACTGAAGTCACTTCGTCGGACGAGACGAAGTATACCATAGTTCCAGATACTACCTACCCTCCAGATATACTACTAAAGCCACTTCGTCGGACGAGACGAAGTATACCATAGTTCCAGAAACTACCTACCCTACAGATATACTGAAGCCACTTCGTCGGACGAGACGAAGTATACCATAGTTCCAGAAACTACCTACCCTACAGATATACCAAAGCCACTTCGTCGGACGAGACGAAGTATACCATAGTTCCAGATACTACCTACCCTACAGATATACCGAAGCCACTTCGTCGGACGAGACGAATTATACCATAGTTCCATATACCACACTATAGTTCCAGATACGAAGCCAGATTCGTCGGACGAGACGAAACCACACCAGAAGTACATAAAAATTAAAACCTATTACACGATCAAAACTATCAGAACAACGTCATCAGACGAGACGACACCAAATTACTAAAATATACACCAGAAAAAATAAAGACTAGAATTCCACATGGATACATTAACTGCACAACAAGAACAAATCGGCAACAGCATTGTAAAGCTGTTCGAAGCAGTTAAAAAAGAACCAACATCAAGAAGAACTGCAGAAAACTTAAAAAAGAGAGAAACCGAAGTCAACCGACTCTGGGAACAATTCATTACAAACCATAATGCTATACTAGCTCTGGGGGAACCAGAACACGAGTATTTCAAGAAGCATTATTATGCCCAGGTGGAGCAGACCAAAGAAGCAATCAACGAAAAATTAATTTCGTATGCGATTGCGTTGGGTAAATTAAACAGCGAGCCAACAAAAGCTGACGATGCATTACAAAAAGACGGTGATCGAGGTCACAATAAACCTAGCGAGAATGACGAATTGCAGGGCAAGCTCAATAAAGAAGATATGAACAAGGGAAAACATTACTCTTCATGCTTCTCCTTCTTTTATGCTGTAAATTGGGGAAGACTGAATATAACATCTCACATCCACCAGCCGGACTCTACATCGAACATATGGGAGAAGCTAAGGTTCAGCAAGGAACTCTTAGAGTTGAAGTCAGCTATGCGATCAACATAACAAGAGACAGAAACAACATCGATGGAATAGTTTCAAAAATGGTTGAAACATGCAATAAGGCAAAACGTTATGAAGAAGAAATACATTGTTCAATGTTAATAAGCCATCTTCATGAGAAGCAAATTATCTTACGCCGAAATTTAGAAACGCTTCAAGAGCCTCAAATAGTACGAAAGAAGAGGGGATTGTTCGGCAACATATTACAAGACATCTTTGGTGTGAACAATGAGGTATATGCAGACTTGAACGCACTACAACAAAATCAACATAGCCTTTTACAAGCCAACCAGCACCAGACAACTTTAATGCTTACAACAACAGCTCAAATAAGAGATGTTGAATCTACAACGAATCTTAAACTACAAAAAATTAATGAAAAACTTAATCAAGTAACAACAGAATTAAATAAAGCAGAAGGATGGTTTCAAGAAATCAACATTAATCGAGTTGATGTACAATTACTCACAGCTTACAATATAGCTCTCGGACTGTTAGAAGAACTCGAATCTAAGTATGACACCTTAATAATGATAACTTTGCAGAGGGCAGAAATGCTAAAAAGCATTACACCAGGAGAACTAATGTCAATCCTTCAAACGGCATCAAAAAACTTACCACCAACCGTAAAAATACTTCCTAAGCCCCACAATAGAATGCTTACGAAGAGAAACGAGACGCACATCATTGCCCAATGGTTCTTACCACTGATCACAAGTGCAACGTTCAACATAGTCAAGATAACACCTATACCACATAAAATTTACAACAATTCGTACATTGTTCCAGTTATTACGAATTCAATCATAGCTACCGATTATAACAGCCAAACATATTTTGAGCTTTCGGAAAGAGAGTTCCTCCAATGTACGAATCAGGAAACTCATCAGTTTATATGTGCTCCAACGGTTATTAGTAGAATCGATACCAACCCTAATTGCATTAGTGACGAGATTTACCAGCGACATGAAAAGATTGCCTGTGAATACACTGAAATAAAGATAGCTGGAATAGTGTTCAAACACGTATATCAAATGAACACATGGCTTTTTATTGCAAAAGAAAGGATTACAGCAGCAGTAATATGTAACGGTATTCACCAAGACATAGAGTTCAGAGATGTCGGAATCATTCAAATTAGCAATGGCTGCATCATTAAAACAAAACAGAACGTTCTTACTGCAGAAATCAGAGATGCAATTACTGTTAAGGCTTCATACAACCAACCTCTTGACTTCAATGTCACGCAGATAAAACTTATAGACCGACCAACAATATCACTTCTACACCATGAAGCCATTCTTAAATCAGCAGATCACTTCTCTACAATTATCCAAGAAGAAAACAATATGCAGAACATACAACTGCAAACTTGGAAAACTGTTAGTCATCATGCTATCACAGGATCACTTACTTTAACCATTACAGCAGTTGGTATATATGCAATCCTCAAATGTCGACCAAGAAAGATGCACAACATCACCAAACCAAGAAGTCAAGAAGCCCAACCAAAAATACCGCTGAAGACTGCCCTACCCGAGGTTGCACCAAGAAGATTCGAGCTTAGTAAACTATCATCGCCATCCGAGGGCCCGCAAAATGTTTGCACAACATAATTACATAATTGTATTTATTAAGTTATAGCACACGAATATAGTGGGTCAATTTCTTTCTTGCCTACGCAACATATTTACTAACGTAACGGGGTTACAATATTGCAACCTAGAAGTTGACCAACTATGTCGTGGTCTAGTTTTAATCATTATTGTTACACTTTATTTGAGTATAAATAGTCGAGTGCATTTCAATAAAAATCATTGTTTTATCAAACCTTGTCTCTTAACTGAATTATCAACAATCGAAGCCTTAAGGGAAGTGAATGTCGAATAATGATTGATGTGATGTTTTTTCATAAGACTTTGAAAAGTAGTGTTGAAAAATTCTTTGCCGTCATCTGTTTGTAAATTGTTTGGAATACGACCTTTTTTAAATATATTTTCCATAGCTTCAGTGACACTCGACCCGGTTTTATTTTTAATGGGGACTGTCCAAGCAAATTTAGAAAATGTATCAATTACCGTAAGAAGATATCTATTATTTTCATTATCTGCTGAATATGCCCCCATTTCAACTAGATCAGCTTGCCATAAATCATCAAGCCCTTTGATAATGACTCTCCTTTTTTTGAAATTTCTTCTTGCTGGCTTATGTAGTTCTTCGACAAAGTCTCTTTTACTCATCTTTTTTCAGAATGATTAAAACAACAAAACATTTTACATTCTTTTTAGTTTATTCATTTAAAATATTTTTATAAAAATTCACAATTCTCTTAATGTTATTAATTTTAACCTTAATTTGATAACATGCACAAGTATCTGGTCCTTCATTGCACAAGTTTGAAGGACAGTTCAGGAAATGAAAATCATTACGTGCCATAGTATAATCATCCTTTTCGAATTTCTTAGCAAAAAAAATACAATTTATAGCTTCTAAAAAGTGTACTTCATGTATGATGTGTTGGTTGGATATTAAAAAGGATACAAGTTCGTCAACAACTAAATTAATTTTAAAAGAAGATATGTTTTTTTCGTTTGAATTGTGAATGCACACTGAGTTGAAATTATTTTTAAAATATTTAATATTAATAATATTTATTTAATCTTTCATATAACAACATTAATTTTTTTAATTCTTATTTACCTATTTTCAACCATGTAGCATGCACATGTATCTGGTCCTTCTTTGCATAAATTTGAAGACCAAGGGCAGTTAGCAAAATGGCAGCCATAATCAGATATTGTCGAAGATACATTAATAAATCCTTTCAAGAAGATTATGCAATTCAAAAGTTCCGTATGATGTTCGTCTAGTAAGATGTTCTTATACCAACGAATTTTAAGATTTCATCAAAAATCAATGTGGGCTTTATGCTAAGCATCGTGAGTTAATGACTGCTTACAAAGGTATTTAAGTAAAGACTAATTTGATTTTAAGTAGATATAACATGTTTTCCCTTATTTAAGTATTTTTCAATTTTAATTTGAAGGCTTTGTCCTAATCGATCAATTTTCTGATCAACATAGCTTTTGGTAGCTGCGTCTCTTTGTTCTTGAGGTTCCTTAATGTTTTTTAATCGTTTTCCATTTATGTTGTAATCATCGTTTTCTGTTTTGAGAAATCCTTCGCCAGGTGGTCCAGCCAACCCTTGCTCACCCTGTGCACCAGACGGCCCCGGCTCTCCTTGTTTTCCTCTTGGGCCTCTGGGTGGAGTCCTATATGAATAACGACCAAATTTATCAACACTCATTATTATTTTACATTCGATAATATCGGCCTCTTTAAGTTCTTCAATAATTGAAACAATTTCGTTAGAATGATTACTATGTCCAGCTTGTTGTGAAGCAATGTGTGTTTTGTACTAACGGGTGATTATTCAAGAAATTAAGTTCTTCATTATTTAAATATTTTTTTTGAGTCTGAAATTCACAGTGCCACATTTCAATTACTTCGTAATTAAATGATCTTAATCGTGTTGTTTTGGCTAACGTTCTCTCATATCTGTGGTTCAGGGTATCGTATTTGTCTTCTGATAGAGGATCGTCACGTATATGTTTTAAACATGTAGGATGACCGTGATAAAAACAACCATTGAATTCGAAAATCTGTTTGGTTTCTTCACAAAAACCATCGACTTTAACTCCATTTATTACTACTTCTCTTCCTTTGGCGGCATGCTTGATATTAATTTTTCGTCTCTTTTGCTCCCAAATCAACCATTTGATTGCAGCTATTGATTGATTATCTACACACCTATATCCGATTTTAGGTATAAGCCCAATAGTATTTGGTTGAAGAAAGTTGCGCCTGAACACGAGGTTACAAGCTGATGCTATTGTTGTTGCTTCCAAAAATGGTTCAACACTGCTTTGGTTGAGGAATAATTGTCTAAACTTTAAGCAACTCTCAGCCAAAATTTTAACATCGCTAATACAATATTCCACTAGTTCACGCTCCATGTCAAAATTATCGTTTTGATGTTCCGCATACCATTTTAAAAAGTTATCACGATATTCAGCTTTCATTGAGTCAGGGCTGTAATATTCAATGGCAGGTAGCTTCCCCTTATATGTAGCATTTTCTTTTGTATTGAAAAAATGTGGAAAATAACCTTTTTTTAATACGGGTGAAAGTTGGAACGCTTTTGGCAGTTTTGACAGAGCCATAGGAAAGTAATTTAATGAATCTAAGAACTTGATATTTGCAATTTCCATTAATATAATTTTACTGCCTCGCATTATTAATTGTGGGGTCAAATTTGTTTGTTCCAATATGTAATTAAGCAAAAATTGGTGGTCGTATGATTGCCCATTATGAGCTATCACAAGTACTTTTTTAAACTTTTGCCGAAGTTGGAGTATATGTTTCAGGAATGTAGGTACAACATCTCCTTCTTCTTCTTCCTTAATAATGTTAAGTGATAGATTACACTTTTGACAAAAATGTAAATTTGGAACATCAAAACAGTGATCACATTTTTGTTGAAAAACGCATAAATTTGGTTCATGCATTTTCACTGGAGTAACTGATGTTTTGCTTCCAATGGTTATAATTTTTTCTCCTATTACTTTCTCCTGACGACTCTCCAAATCATAAAAGATGTACAATGTGCCTTTATATGCAGGTGTCCTATTATCGGGCAGAATGTAACACATATGATCTTTTGCTACATGCTTACTACACATTTTGCAGAAGTATTCTCCACAAATACGTTGACGACTTGCTCCGTATGTTTTAAGGCATAAAAGACATTTTTGCATTTGCTTGCAAATTGAATTTATTCCTGTTGAGTTGCTTGCTTTGTGATTGTCGAAACAGTTTTTTCCTCTAAAGCTTCGATTACAATCTTCACATAAAATTTCTTTTTCATTTCTGGAGCAACTTGGTGTGTTTTGACATTGTGGGCAAGATCGCTGACATTTATGTTGACCTTTTGAATTGTATGGAACATGACAATCTTCGCAATAATAGCTACAACAAAATGCTGCAGTTATCGACGTTATAACATTAAAATGATTGTTATAATATAATAAATTAATGCTCTTTTTTTCTTGAGTGGGAAATCCTTCAAATATCACCTTCTGACCCTTTGACCCATATTCGTATACAGTCACATTATATTCCTTTAAATAGTTTTGGAATATTTTTAACTCCGGAATTCCACAACCTTCAGTCGGTACACTTATGTGTGCATCATCTATAAGTTTAAGGGCTCTTTGGGTTTGAATTTTCCCAACGTCTCGTCTGACTTTTTCCTTTAGGTATTTTTCGCTGTCGGCATATACTTTACCCACAACTAAAGCCCGAGCCAAACATAAATTGTCATTATTTCTTATGTTTATTATTCCTCGGCGCTTAATACATTCCTGAGCGAATGTATTATATTTTTCACTTTGGACTCTTCCTGTTCCTGAAGGGAGTCTAACCGACGTTATGGTGAGAGAAAAATCATCGGTGCTCAAACCTTCCGAATTGCTCTGAAAGATTTTTGAAATCATTCCCCATACGTCACTGAATTTCACGTTTGCGCAATCCTGAAAATTGATCCACCCATTTCCTCGCTCAGCAGCAAAACTCTTCCCGCTAAAAGTAATTCCTACTTTATCTGCAGGGCTTAGACCCGTTAGAGCATGTTTAAACATGTCGTTTACTGCTTCTCTGACCCACGACGTTGGTTCTTCTCTCTCTGGAATGGGTCTAATCCTGAATTGGATTTTTCGACCTTTTAAGTCAAACCGCTTTACTCGTGACTCCAAGTCACTGATTATCTGGATTCGCTGGAAAAAGTAATAAGCAAAAAAAACGACATAATGGTGAAAAAAACCAAAACCAAAACAATAAGAAAGCTAAATTCATTTCAGTTTTTTTATTTATTTATTTATTTTTTTTTTTGTAGAATTCGTTAGGAAAAGTTACAATCACAAAATAAATAGTGAAAAGCTTTTACATTTAACATCTGAAAAACAAAGAGGAAAATGAACGACGATGTTCAACAAAAAAAAAAACCAAAAAAAACAAACAAATAATAAAAAATAAGATTCAATTCAAAATTCAAAAAAAAATTTATTTAATATAACGAATCAAAAAAAATATGCTTTTGGGTATTCGAAATTTCGCGTTGTTCTATATTTTTGTTTTTTTTTTTGCGATAGAGGGGTGATTTACCTCCACTTGAATGACTGGTCATAGGGTTCAACCACCTCCAATGCCAAATTTGGCAACTCGGCGATGACTTCATCGTCAAACTGCCCAACACATCTTTTCGGCAGGTAGACCGAACAATCCTCTAATTCCAGCAATATTTGAGGGCCATAGCGGGTTGTGCATCGCTTTGCCCTTTGAATGTTATAACGCTTTTTCAGCGTTAAATTTTTTAGGCTTGTTATTGGTTTTGCCTCGGCAAAATTATTTGCGTTAGCACGAACTTTTTTAAAATTGACGACATTTTTTTTTAGTTTTTAAATAAAATTTAAATTTAACCGTGCACTGTTTTGTGTTGGAATACAACTGAATTAGAAAATTGAGAATGACCTGATTTTATACTTTCTAAAAGATGATGGTCAACGAGGGACTGGGATTTTTGTTGTTGTTGTTGTTGTGATGCTGAACTCGGTTTTTTATTATAAAAACTGGAGTGGAGTCCTCAAGTATTAACACCCCTCTTTTGTAAGAAAGAAACGTTTCTTTTCTTCAATATCTCCTTGCAAAGTATCGAATTCTCCAACTAATGTCTTCGATTTGTTTTTCGTCACGGTATTTAATTGTTCTGATTTTTATTATGATATTAAAAAAAAGTGTTTTGTTTTATTACTTCAGGATGATATAATTAATGATGAGGAATTTTTCTTATTCATCTTAAGACTTGAAAAATCAAAATTATTTTGTAATTTATTAGGTGATTTGACTTCAAGTAATTTCCAATCATTTATATTGCATTTTCATAAGTAGAGTTATTGATTGTAGACGTATTTTGAAAATTTACCAAGAAAACTCTCTCAATTGGTTGCTTTTTTATGGTGTACATTCCTAATAACAATTTCAAGACTTTACGATGAGGACAATTATAGATAAAATTATAAAGTGTTGGGGATATCGGGGTTGCTTGCTATTATTTGTTAATTGGAATTTTCTTATTCATCTTAAGGTTTGAAAAATCTAATTACTTTTGTAATTTATTAGGTGATTTGACTTCAAGTCCCATAGGACTAGATCGACACCCCGACACTTTAAACACAGCCAAAGGGGCAACAGTCTATTTTTTTAGGAAAATCCACTTGATCATAATTCTCTAATACCGATCCTCAATGATATTGTGTATACAAACACACACACACAATAGCTCTTCAAAAGATCCCTTTCACATTCATAACCAACACCCCATGACGCCATCTCAAATAACACCAAACAATACAACGTCAAAATACTCTTTTTCAACCACTCAATAATGAAAAAGGTCGTAAAAAGAAAAAATAAAACTGAACAGACTTGTGCGCGCCAACAAAGAAAAACAAAGCAATTAAAAAACCAGCAAATACAATACAACGTCAAAATACTCTTTTTCCAACCACTCAATAATGAAAAAGGTCATAAAAAAGAAAAAAATAAAACTGAACCGACTTGTGCGCGCGCCGACAAAGAAAAACAAAGCAATTAAAAACCAGCCACCAAAAAAAACCATTTAAAAGGTCGTAAAAAAAATTCCCAGCGTCAAGAGCCCCTATACCTACTGATATATACCTTCACCTCGGTGCGTATCGGTTACTGGTTGCATATGTCCCTCCTTTTCATATTCCCTCATGAAACTGACATACTTCTCTTTCAATTCCGCATCGCCTTCCAGCCTTCTTTCCAGTGCAAGGAACCTGCGCCTTGCTATTGGCTCCGAGCTACCTAGATCTTTCGCCGACCCCTTTAGAGGGATCGTAACAACAAACCTTCCAGAATCATCTCGTGAATACGTATTGATGAAATTCTGTTCTACCTGGTCTTGTTCTTTCGACCTGCAAGGTGACAAATCAATATTGTCTAATTGCCAAAATCGCTTAAGCTCTTCATGTAATTGATCATTGTCTATACATGTCGCATGAGATACCTGCTCATTACCTTCGCTTTTAACCTTACCTTCATACTCTCCAAGAATAATCTTTCCAAAGATTGTTTCCATGCACAGCATACCGCTTGCTTGACGCGCTAGAACGGAAACAAAAGTCTCTGCAAGGAACTTGCAGCCTAACAATAAGTCAACAGGACCTGCCTTCCAGTATTCAGGATCAGCCAGTGGCAACCCAGAAGAAACGTCCAACCTAGAAAGCTCCAAATTGTGTGTAGGTACAATTGGCCACCATAGGCTATCCTTCGGTAACACCCAGAACTCTTGTTCCACTGAATCTTTCGAATTAAACCATGGACTCGCCTTGAGTGTGGTTTTGTATTTGATATGAAAAGGTTCCCCTTCTAAACCAACAATCTTTCGTGTCACTTGGACCTTTGGCAAAAATAACCTTTGCTGTAACTCATAGCTAATCAGATTAGGTTGCGCCCCTGTATCTAGAAGAGCCCGTATGGGACCAAACCTACTTCCTTCCTGCTCAATTTTCACCTGTGCCGTTGGCATCAAGATAAAACCTTCCATCCTATCAGAATTTAAAGTCATCAAATAATTTGTATTACTTTTATTTTTAGTATTATTAAAAATGACACTTCCCCTCTTGAAATCATTCCAAGATGCCTTCCCTTCCGATCCTGTATCGCCATCGTCCCTCCTGGTTAGTCTTTCCGCCTTCTCATCTTCTAGCCGACGACGCTTCGCGGGCTGCGCCGCTAGTCAATCAGCCTTCTGCTTGTCATCCAGATTTTCTTTCAGCTGCCGCTTCTTTCCTTTGTCCTGCACATTCAAAATAGTTGCTTCAGCCCTTCTAAATTCCTTCATCGGACACAGCACACTGTTGTGTTGGGGCATGCCTGGACATCGCATACATGGCCCTTGGTAGCAATTCACTATAGTATGTCCCGTCTTCAAACAGTTGGGACATAACTCCTTCTCTATGACAAAATCTTGCCTTGCCTTCAAATTGAGTGCCATAAAATCTGGGCAGCACCATACCGGATGATTCATTGATTTGCAAGAGTGACATGGGCGCTTCTTTCCATATGTTTTTTCATTATTTCTTGCGCCTCGGCTAGTGGTTGCCATGCCACCGTATCTGTTCACATTTGTTCGAGGCTGCGGCAAACCCGTCGGTTGTTCCTTCCTTCTGTTATCCATGGCACTCTCTAGAGCCTCAGCCCTCTTGTCCAAGAACGTACAGAGCTCCTTCGCCGTGGGTTCTTCTGAGCCTCGTGACTCCTCCCATTTGCATGCCGTCTCCTGATCCAGCTTCCCGTGGAGAACATGAACGACTATCATGTCCCACTGGTCCGTCGGAATCCCCTGCGCAGCAAGTTGCCTTAACGTCTCATGGCAAGTATTCGACATCCTCTGCAAGTCAGCAGCTCTGGGGGTCCTTTCCAGCGTCGGAAGCCTGAAGAACTGCCGAAGCAACTCTCGGCAGGTTGCATACTTTTTGTGGTATACCTCATTCAGGCGATTCCACGCTTCGAAATAATTCTGCTCCGTAAGCTGCCACTCGCCCAGGGAGCGTTCGGCCCTTCCAGTCAGGGACGCCTTCAAATATGCGAACTTGTACGCTGGAGAGATTTTGTCATTCTCATGTACAGCGGCGACAAATCTGTCCCTGAACCCCTGCCACTTTGTTATATTCCCATCAAAGTCTCCCCATGTGTTCTTCACATCATGCTGGGAATAGGGAATATTTACCTGCACAGCAATAGGCTGGGCTGTTGTTTCCTTCCTGCTCCATCGTACCTTCCTTTTGTTTTTCCATTCCTTTAATATCAAAACAAAAAATGTAGTTTAGTATAATTCATTTAAGGAGACATAGTATATACATATAAAAAAAAGAATAAACTAATTCGCAGTAGGTACTTAGAAAAATATGTTTCCCAATTTGCGAATGAATGTAATTATGTTATATCAATATGTTAGTAAATATATGTCCCTAAATAGTTCACGAACCGTTGCTGTGTCTTGCTTAATAAAATAAAAAATATAAAATGCAAAGGGAAACAACCTGTGAAGAAAATAAGAATCAGAAGAAAAAAAAAAATAAAAATGTCACAAATGGCTATTTGTTCTATTTAAATCTTTTCATTAATTCTTGGCAAAAGAATCATCCTGCCGTGTCAACACCATCCACCTTCTTGTTTGTTGTAAAATTCACATTATTTCCTGCGCTTTAAATTCCAATTTTTTAATAATTTAATTCTTTCGGTTAGATTGGAATATAATTTTGTTGACACTCTTTCGCCTCTAATTCATCTTCACTTGAATCTGAATTCCTTCCACTTGCAAGCATTCTTTACGTTCATATTTGGATACTCATACATTAGTGCTTTGAGTTCCTCCTGCCCATTCCGAATTCCCTTTTTTTTTAAATAAACAAGCCGAATATATTAATAAACTGATCACACAGCAACGCGCACGTCTGCACACTCAAATATTATCACTCAATATTTGCACCTTCGTTATATGACTGGCATATTTATGCTCAAGTCCCTTCACTCTTTCGCTCTTTCAAATTTATGGAAACTCAAATATACTTGTGCAAGCCCCTCCTTCGTACTTCTTTCGCTCTTTCGTTGTCGTTGACAACCGACAATAACAACAACCCGGGAGGACAAAAAAAAAGGAAATAATAAAAAAAAAACATCGCACGAGCGTCTATGTGTACCTTAATATAAATGAATAATAATTTCGACCCCTAAATAACACAATAGCACAGAACAACAGCAACAGCTCGATTCATATAAAAAAAAAACGAAATACACAATTATACACTTTAAATTTATATCACCGTGGACTGTATATATTTTTACCTTCAATATAATTGATTTAACAGAGAAAAATTAAATGTTGGAACCGTATTTGTTTTATGTTATGTTTTGTTGTTTGTTGTTTTTTTATAGAAAATTGCTTTTTGACGACGTTTTCACTTTGCCTGCCTTACAAGAACTGAACTAACTTGCAGAGAGATTTGTATTATTTTTACAATCCTACCATAGCGGCTGTGCTGATGGCTTGGATTTTTTATGTATCTATCGTCTTTCGTCCGTCGCAATTTATTTGTGTGTGTAATTGTATTTTACCATATAAGGAGAAAAAAAAGGTATCTCTCGTCTGTTCTTTCGCGTGTCGTGTTTTGGAAAAAGAGACTAAACAAAATCGTTCTTTCGTCGTTTTGCGTTTTTGCAATGTCTGTCGCTTGGTGAGAGTGAATGGAATCTTTCGTTCTCTATATACAACGTATGTATGTATCGCTATGGGATATTTAGTCGTCACGTAGGCAAAGAAAAAGAAATAAAAAAAAGGGTCTTTCGTGCGTTCTCTCGTATAAATTGCCCGTTCGTTTTCCTTGTGCATAAAATAATATAAACTCTTACCATACGCTGCTTTCGTGTTCTTTCCTGTCTCATATAACCCTTACTTGATTTTTTCTTTTTTAAATAACAAATGGATTTCCATATTTCCATCCCGTCACTGGTACCTATCCGGCTCGACATGGACCAAATGTATCGTAGCCCAGTAAAAACTATATCACTTTTCAAGCGATAACTTCTTCCGCACAAAATAAAAAGAAACAACAAATTAAAGTGGACAAAGTATAAAAACCACTAAGCTTTATTTATGTCCTTCGCCTTCGGACTCTTGTTATAGAATAAACTAATACAAAAATTGAATGTTTCTTTCCTAAAGCTACACGACATCGAGCGCAAAGCTACAAAAGCTAGTGCCGTTCGATACAGATTTGATTCCAAAACATTCAGCCCCCCTCCCTGGAAGACTTCGGTCTTTCAGAAAACGGCAATGGGGCTACCTTGACAATCGGTCGGATATAATCTCCATTCTTGGTACGGACTGTGACGACTCGACATCTATCGTCCTTTCCAGGGTGAACGTGTGTTACTCGTCCCAAAATCCATTTCGAAGGTGGAAGATTCGGTTCTTTCAGCAGCACCATATCATTTACTTGAATATCTCGTTTTATCTTCTGCCATTTGGGTCGATTTTGTAAGGATGTTAAGTATTCTTTATGCCACTGCTTCCAGAATCCTTGCATGAGAGTGTGTAAGAGATTCCAATTAGAACTTATCGAAAAATTTGAAAAAATTTAAATCAGGTTGAGGAATTGTACAATATGCGTCTCCTATCATAAAATGAGATGGAGTAAGTGCAATTGGTTCAAAATCAGATGTCTGCCACATGGGGCGCGAATTGAGCAGACATTCGATTTGGGTGAGGAGAGTATACATCTCCTCGTATGTAAGTATATGTTCGCCGATAACACGTTTGATATGCTGCTTGGAATAATTGATTTATGTGATTTTATTAATACAAAAAAAAATAAAGTTTAGAACGAACACACGAACTTGATATAAGTATGTATACGAGTACGGACATGATCTTATCATTTGTCTTAAACGATTATTTTGAATTGGATTTAAGTGAGACCTTCTAATATCAAGTTTGTGAACTTCTTCTACTTCTAATTGGTGTAGATTAAATTTATACTCATTTTTAAAATAATTATGTTTCGTATAAATGATTGCGTTTAGATCCTTAAGGCTTTCGTTTCCGACAATGCCATCAAATGTTTCTAGCCCTTGTAGAATAAAAAAATTTAATTTTCCTATTTGTGATCCAAAAATATCTAGATCTGCGTGGTGTGTAATCTGTACTTTTCCTCCTATTGAATATGTGTAAAAGTCTTCTTTATTTTTAATAGGTGTACGAATATAGCAGAATTTAACGTAATTTTTATTAGAACCTGTTTGTAGCAAAAATTTTAGTAAATTGAAAATAAGGGATTGAAGAGTGGTTTAATCTAAAAAATGTATATTATCTGGTTCATTAGAATACTCAATATTTTCTCCTTGTACTAAAGGAATATCTTCATTAAAATTTTCATTGATAATGTTATCAGTAAAGAGCTGATTTGGGTCATAAGTTTCGGAAGGTAACCCACCTTCATGTTCATTTGCATGTTCATTTGCAATTTGGTTTGTATTTGTAAAGAAGGTACGTTGGAATTTATTATTTGGAATTTGTGCTTGCTGAGATGCTTGTCTCTTTTGGCCATGAAGTGGCTGTTGATAGTTTGGTCGATATATAGTTTGATAATTTTGTTGAAAGTTTGGTTGATAATTTTGTTGGTAGTTTGGTCCGTTTTGATAGTTAACATTACGAGACTGAGTAGAGGATCCCAATTCCATTGGTTCAGGTTTGGGTTGTTGTTGTGGCTTCGGAGGAAGCGAAAAATGATTGTTATTTGGTGCGTGATATTGTCTATACTGTGGAGGTTGTCGGTTTTGGTAATAGTTTTGACCCTGTGAAAAATTTCGTCTCTGCATTTGAGGCATGTGTGTTGTTCTAAAGGTCATATTATCAAGTTTAAGGCACATATGAAGTGCTTGTGGTAATGAAGTTGGTTCACGAATACTTAAAAGACGTGGAAGGTCTCCTTAAGCCTCTGATAAAAGTATCGAGAGCTTTGTCGCGATATGAATTAGTCATTACCCATAAGGAATCATCGCTTAATTCTAAGCAAGCAATTTTGTCTCATATCAACGAAAGGTGTTGATATACCTGTTGGTAGAAATCAGTAATTGATTGATTACGTTGAGCTAGGCTCGTCATCTGGTACTCTAATGTACCAATGTCGCGTTTATCGGAGTGGTGCATCATTAAGCATTTTTTTATTTTACCCCAATCTAAGGGTGTTCTATACGTACGGTGACCATATGTCGCCAAGCAAAACCCGGGACAAAATATCAAAAAATTTAAAATATTAAGAAAAAAGGTGGCTTTCATATTTGTATCACTATTATATTAATAAAATCCAAATTTACAATGGAATAACTATAATTCAACAAAACAAAACGAAACATTTCAAACTTTATAATTATGATTTTAATTCAATCTTTATTATAACTATTTTATTGTTACTTTTATAATAATAGCAAATTAAAAATGAAATAAATAAATTCAGTCTTTATTATAATTTATACTTTAATAACAATAACAAATTAAAAATGAAATAAATATATATACTAAAACAAAACTAAACATTATAAACTACACATTATTTAATTCAGTCTTTCAATGTGTACAAAATAAAAATTTTATTCTATAAAGATAAATAAGTTATAAGACTATATAAACATGAAATAAAAATATACAAATTGTTGTTAGTATTTGTTCGAGGAACGGATTTCTTTAACAATGTTTTCATTTTTCTTCAAGAAATTTTTAAATTCTAGACAATTGAAAGTATAATTGCATTTGACAAATAAAACCGCCTTCAATGTTTTAACACTAAGTTGTGACTTTTCATTTGTCCAGTAGTTATTCATTAATGAGAAAACCCTTTCAGTTGGAGCATTTGATCCTGGCAAGCACAGACCAAACTCCACAACTTGCAAAAGGTTTCCAACACCGATACATTTTTCAGAAAAATGGTTAAAAACTTCAACCCATTTTTGACTAACTGTATTTTTTTTTTCTGACCATTTATTAATATCGTCTAACGTTACAAATGCTTTTAAGCAAATGTATTCATCGAACAGTTGAGAGTCATTTATCTTTGTCTTTCGTTTTTGATTCATTAAAGCCAAACTTGCTTCTAAATCTGTCCAGGAAGGGACATTTCTTAGAATTAACCAACCAAAAACCTCTACTTCTTTAAAGGACGCATCCCACTGACTTAAGTATTCGTAGCAATTACTATAAAACTGAAAAATATTTTCTTTGAATTTGTTTTCGTCAATTATTTTTTTTGTGACTTGTTGAAGTAACATTTTTTTAACTATAAAAGGAATAAATTTTTCTTCTAATCTCTCTTTTAATTTCAATTTTAAATCTTTTATTATCAATGCCACTTCCCACATGCATATTTCTTGCGACTCTATTAATGATATATTAATATGAAAATATGAAGCCTCTGAATGAATAAAGTAGAGCAAAACTTCAGATGAAGGGTTGTTAAAAAAATCTTTTAAGATAGTAGGACATTTATCTTGCGACAAAAAATAGATTTTTAAAGGCTCAAAAAGTTTTAATATCCTTTCGATTGCTGGCATTAAGGTGAGCCATCTTGTTTTGCTGAAACCAACTAGTTTGTGATATTCAACCTCGCAACTGTCACATATTTCTTTAAATTGCTCAACACGAATGGTGTAAAGGTAAAAAAACGAATAAATCTTTACAATCACAACTTCAATATCTACTGAAAGGCATTCCACACCTGTTTGTATGCAATTGTTTAAAACGTGTGCAGCACAATTAACACCAATTAATTCATTTCCAATAGATTTTTGAAGTTTAGAGAAGACATTATTTTTACCCTTTCTAGCTGCCCCTCCAAAGTTGCAGTTAGTGTTATCTGCACAAATGGCAAGTAATTTTTCTTTAATTGAAAAACATTCCAAGGTTTCTTCTATGTATTTTGAGAGAATGTCAGACGTTTCGCCCGGAAGATCCTTAACTTCCAAAATTTTTATAGTTATGCCATTTTGTGGGGTAAAATAACGAACTAAAAGTGGGCAAAGTTTTAAACTACCGTGATTAGAACAGTCAGAAAAAACTGTCACTGAATTAATTGCGTTGAGAGCGGTTTTAACTTCAATAATCGAATTAGGTCCAAGAACGTTGCAAACAATTGCTTCACATTTTGTGCGAGCACATGAATACATTTCATTAAAACAGCTTTTTATGAGTTTCGATGTACAATCATTTGATCTAAATGAGTGGTTGTGTTGAACTGAGTGATAAGCTCAAGTACCTTCGTTGATTGCATTTTTCTTTGAAGCTTCAGACGTTGTTTGACCATAAAAGCTGTTCAAATTTTTACTGGAGGCGGCAGCAACATCATAGCTTTTGTGTTTTTTTGTTTTAATGTGCTGTTGTATGTCGAACCTTCCACCACTGGCAATAGAAAACGTAGATACACATTTACAACACTTTACTACGTCCGTTTTTGAGATGAAAGAGAATTAGATTTGAAGATCTCGATTAAAAGTACATTTTCTTTTTAGTGGCATTCCGTATATATTCTAATTGATAAGATAACATATAGTTTTTAAGTTTATTTTTCAATTTTAACAATTTTTTTACCTTTTTCAAAGTTACTTGCTGGATATCTATGTCTTTTCTTCGGGAATCAAACAAAATTACAAAGATTGATCTTTAAATAAACAATCACATAACAAATGACAGATGAAGTTTGTACAGCTGAATGAGTGCGTTCAGAGGGCTTGCAAAAAAAGTAAATGTTTGCTAATGTAGTAGATCGCTCTGTATGTTTACTTAAGGGTACGTTTGCAGCATAGCCAATGTAAAATTGTATTTTTAATAAAAAATGATTGTGTAAACAATTAAATAATATAAAAACGGGACAAAACCAGGACAAAATAAGAAAAACGGGACACTTGTTCGTACCGTATGAGGAAAATAAAAACCCGGGACAGACTGTCAAAATACGGGACTGTCCCGGGCAAACCGGGACGGTTGGTCACCGTATCTATACGACTCTAAGGCCGTGTCGGCGTCACCGATTATTTTATGTCTTACCATATGAAGTATGGCGTAATATTTGGATGTGCCTTTAAGGCTATCGTACATTGTAAATATACGGTCTACGGTTTTTCGCCAGGAATTAAATTCACCAGCTTTACCCGAAAATTCTTTTAAACATTTAACGATATGAGGTACTTTGTCTATATCGTTAGTGTGACTTGTAAAGTCAATTGGCAGTTCTACTTCATTTGTCTCCGTAAAAGGATTGTTAATTTTTTTAATTGTGTCAATGACCAATTCGCTTATTTGGCGAATCATGTCGGGTGTTAAGGAGCTTGGGGGACTTGAAGAGGAGGAGGAAATATTTCCTTGGTTATTATCTCCGAGTGTCATGTTTCTTAATAAATTTTCGATATTAATAATGTCGTTTTTTGACATAAAACTTTCTTTCTTTCTTAAATTTTATTTTAATTATTTTTACTCACTTAATGAATTCTTTTCTATATTTTTTTCTTTATTTATTTATTTATTTTTGAAGTAATTTCTTCTTTTTCCTTTTTTTATTTTTTAGTACTGAATTATTTTTTTGAAATAATTTTTATTCTTTTTGTTATACAAAAATTTTACTTTACTATTTTATTCGTTTCCTCTTATATTTTTTCTTTTAATTACTATTTGAGATTATATTTTTGTTTTCTGTTTCACTTTTTAATATATTTTTTTTTAATCATTCACTTTATATTTATATAACTTAAATAAACTTACAATAAAATAATGGTAAACATCTTGGATGCGGCAACTTGTGGAGCGTATAGCTATTTAAGCTTCCTGTTTGTCCTTGGAGGAGTACTGAGGGGCCTTTTATTTGTTTTCTCCACTTAAAGTTCTGGTTTTTAAGGGTTCAGGGACTTTTTGTTTTTTTATATTTTTTTTTTACTAAGAAAACTGATTCACTTTGTTACGTACTTCTTGAGGACTTTATTTTAAAAACAATGCGATCAGGTAATAAAAAAACTTATTCACATTGTTACGTACTTCTTGAGGACTTTTTTAACAACGCGATTTAGTCCCTGCTTGCTTGGGCGCCAGTTAGATTTATTCTTATTAAATTAATATAAAAAAATATTTTTTCATGAGGATGAACCTCTTTATTTGATATTCGAATATGAACTGATTTACAAAATTATTTTAATTCAACCATTGACATTATCAACTATATCGTTGGTGGCTGCATCGTTGGTGGCGGATTACTCGCACGTATGGTAATGTGCTGACTATGTGCTGTGATATTTGGTATCAATGTTTATCAATTGGCTATGGAGATGTGATGAAGTGATGAATGTGCTGTCGGTTATTATTTTGATGGGAATGTTTATAATTCAAATTTTAATTAAATTATTTGTTAACTTATATGCACTACATATTTTTTTACTTATGTGTACTTACGTAGTTTTTTTTATGAAATTTTATAATTTTTCACTTGATTTTCTCTTTTCATCCCCTGACTGTGTTGAAATATTGTTTTTGTGCTGGGTATGCTGAAATGTGAAAAGTAATTGTAAAGTGACAACGAATAAAAACTTTTTTTCTGTAACAATTGATTTTTTTCCACAAAGCTTAAAGTAACTGCATAATAAGCTTTATACACCGTAATAAATTGAATATAAATTAACTGTGTGGATACATATAGTTATACATATTATGTACTTACATATTTTTTTACGATTCTTTATGTAGAGTTTTATTTTCTTCTCAAGTTTGTTCCTACATACAATTTTTGCTTTGAAACATGAAATACTGTATAATTAGCTTTATACACCGTAATAAATTGAATATAAATTCACTACTTATGTGGATACATAAAATTATACATATATGCATTTACATAATTTTTTCAATTCACTTAAGTTTTGACATTTGAAAAGAACTTAATTTGTGCGAATTTCTAGTAATAATAGGAAATTAGCGAATTAGGAAAGTTTTAAACACAATTCGTTATTCATAATGAGCGTCTAAATTTTTAAACGTATGATTTTGCACCAAATATGTATCTAATGCATTTTGGTACTCAACATTATGTATCGACGCACCTCAACCTACTTTAAAATATTAAATACTAAAAAGGGAATTTTTCAATGGTCAGTAAAACTGTCAATTACATACCCACTATTTTCTATAAAACTTGATAAGAATCTCGAAATCATCATCATATATATTATTTCTGTTGTCAGACTCCTTTTTTCTCACTTATAAAATACACTCAAAAAATAATCCTGGTTCTATGTATCAAATTTCCTGTAAGAATTTATCTTCTTAACTGATAAATAGATTCTCACAGGTCGGCTGATAGAATCTGTCAGTCTCACCTGATAGCCCGCACCAGGCAAAAATATTTCCCCTCCAGATAGAATTTCTACGGAGTTCCTGATAAAATATATCAGTAGCCTGGTACAATCTACCTTGAAAAAAAATTACCTTCCTGGTTTTTGCTACCAGGATAATGGTAGTATTAACCAGGAATATTATTTTTTTCCTGGTAAAATTTACCCGCATTCTGGTACAATATACCAGGAAATTGGACGATTTTCCTGGTACCTGCTACCAGGAGAGTGGTACTATTTATCGGGAATATTATTTTTTTATAAAATGTACCCGCATTCTGGTACAATATACCAGGATAATGGAAACTTTTCCTGGTACCTGCTACCAGGATAATGGTACTATTTACCGGGAGTAATATATTTTTCCTGGTAAAATGTACCCGCATTCTGGTACAATACACCAGGAGATTAGACGATTTTCCTGGTACCTGCTACCAGGAGAGTGGTACTATTTATCGGGAATATTATTTTTTCCCTGGTAAAATGTACCCGCATTCTGGTACAATATACCAGGATAACGGAAACTTTTCCTGGTACCTGCTACCAGGATAATGGTACTATTTACCGGAAATATTATTTTTTTCCGGGTAAAATGTACCTGAATTCTGGTACTATATACCAGGAAAGTGGATACTTTGCACCAGTTATGTTTTTCCTTACTTTGTAATTAAAAAAAAAACACTTTTTTATATTTTTACTGATCAACGATGTGATCACTTTATTTGCCAGAAAAGAACTCAAATTATTTTAAACAAATTTTTATGAAGAAACCTATCGAATTGCGACTGGCGACGATTCGCTGCGTTGCAGTTTGCACTTGCTGCCGTTGGTTGATGTTAATTCGCAGGAACTGCATTTCCGTTCACATAGAAGAAATTTGAACTGCCCGTGTTGTTGCTGGGTCGTCGACATACAATTTGTGCAGCGCGTGTTGTCGGGGTCGACAACTTATGTTGCGGTAACTCCTCCCTCCTTAAATTCGACTGTCCTCAGTCGACAAGTAGAATACTGGATTTGATTTTGGTCCAGATGTTCTTGCTTTGGTTCTTCTTTATTTTTGATGATTATTTCTTTTTTTGGTGGAATCATTAATCTGATTATAATAGATAATATGGTGAGTATTAGAATGCATGAAAGACTATAATTGGCGATTTTATGCATCTTTACTTGGCCTTCAATTTCTTTTAAATGTTCTGTGTTGTTGATGTGAAGTTCTTTTAGCATCTCCATTGATAAATGTTCTTTATAGGTTTTTGTTGAAGAACCTGCGTGTAGGATTGCCGGTAATGGTTTTGCTGTTGGGATTTCTCTGGAGCAGTATTCTTGCCCGTCTATGAAAATTGATATGTTGTGGTATTGGATGATAAACGACCCAGTCAGGTTAATGTATTTGTTCTCCACAAGGATGGAACCGTTGAACTGATTCAGCAATATTGTCCCAGGGCTTATCTCTTCTATTATGGGGATGTGTTGATTGTTGACTTCGTCACAATTCAATGGTTTACTCTGAATTAGGTTTTGTGTACAATTATCGGAATTTAGGTTTACAATTTCATCTTTCTTACAAATAGTTATATCATAATATGAGTTACATTTATTTTTAATTCCATATATTTGGTTGTTACAACTTAATATGTTACACCTGTTACTAGAATAATGGTACTATTTACCGGGAATATTTTTTTCCTGGTACTTTTACTGGTACCTAGAACCAGGAGAATGGTAACATCCATCCGCAATATCATTTTGTTCTGGTAAAATGTATCCGTATTCCGATACAATTTAACCGTGCAAAAAAATATTTTGCATGGTGCTAGAAAAATGTATATTTTTTAAAATTTAATATATAATTAGTTTTCATACATACCATTTAAAGTCAGTCAGCCATATAAATATCTAAATATCTAGAAACCAATACGAAAGGAAAAAGCCCATACAACAAATGAAGAAAGCAAAGCAATGGATTTTATAATAAATAAAAAATTGTTTAAATTTTTTAAAAAATATTAGTTTTTTATTGCAAGAAGCTCTTAAAAACCCTAACAGTCACATGATAAAATCTAGAGGCTTACTTTTTGTTCAAGCCAGATGAACTAATAATACTTAAATTTAATTATTTTAAAAACTTATTTTGTCTTATTTCTATCTTATTTTAGTAAATAATTTAATTTGATAATTTTATTTATTATGTCAATGATAAAAACATTAGTAACGGTAATATGTTATTGTTAGTATAATCAACCTACTGTGGTTGAGTTGTTGATGGCGATGTCATCTCATTTTCAGCTGATTTCATGAATTTTAAAAGTGCGCGTGCTTTGGTGTTCGTTGCAGATTCGTCAATTTTATAAAAATACATGTCAAAGAACTCCCAGAAATGTTCACATGCCTTTGGATAAGCAATATTTAGCGTGAAAAAAGTCTTAATGCATATGTCAATCGCTCGGTCGAACGTGAATAACTTGAAGTGGGTATTGTCGAAATCAACATGAATTTCTACAATTTTGTCCAACGAATTAAAGTTATTACTGGTGGCTGTGATTGCGAATGTTTGCACGCCAGGGCATTTTGGTGTTCTTTATAATCCTGCTGATGAGCAAACACTCTTATTGTTGCTTCTTGGCTATCAATAACCGTGAAGCGTTTGTTTGATAAAAGATGCTAAGTATAAAAGTTATAAATAAAAAACCCATTGCATAATATATGTATTTTGATTTATCTTTAGTTATCTAGATTAAAATTTTACATTTAAAAATAATTATGATTACAAACTTTTTGATACTATGTTCGAGTTGGGGTCGGATAAACACCTCATGTGGAAGTCCTGTAATTTCATTTGTGTTTCGAGGTTTGTTATTCGTTTTGGGAATATGAATTTTATCATTAAATTTACAAAATCCTGTATTTTGGAGCCCGCCAGAACACCGTCTTTATTGCCGAACATTTTATTGAAATCGGATTCGATCTATATACAAAGAAAGGTTAATTTGAAAGTTTAGTAGCTGTTTTATGTTTCAGTTGTAGTAATTAAAAGGATGAATAATAAAGTATGATTGTTTTTATTTGTTCATCAAAAATTTATTTTGGAAGATATGGCCAACAAAAACGAATATTTTCATTACTGTTCACCAATTCCCCATTCACAATACCTATTAGTTAAATGTTTCTACATAAAAAACTTGTGCTTGAAATAAAAAAAGATTTACAAAACTAGTATTCAACTGTTGACAAAAATTTTTTTATTTACATCTCGTAGCAAGGATATATAAATCGGATTTAAAATGTTCTGTATCATTTGAGATTCGGTTCATTTCGTCGATAGTTTTAATCAATAAATTATTTTTTTCGAAAATTTTTTTGAACTGAAATTCTAGTGGTAGGAGAACTCCTTTCGATGTGTGCTCTTCATGGCAATTAATTCCATTTCGATAAACATTTTTCAATTCTTCATGAATCGTGAACTCTCTAACTACTATATATTATAATCAATATCAATATCATTATTAATAACAGAATAATCGTTTTCAACACACGAATGTTGAGTGTCAGAAGAATACGAAGGCAAAGTCGAAGCATAAACTGCCGTTGGAGGAGAAAAACATCGCGAAAAAGTAGGCGAAGGAGAACTTTTAACAATATTGGAGGTAGACGAAAATAATGTCAATCCTTCTTTTATGTGCGTTTTGCAGTGACGTGAAAAATTTTGTAAAGGTTGATGTGAATGACGTACAGTTTTTGAAAGTACAGCGGTAAATACCTGGTCCATCCAATTTATTTAAGGTACAAAACCATTTCTGACATATAAAACAATCCATTTATTTGTATTTTCCAAACGCTGTCATGAGATTTAAAATCAAAATGAAAGTTTTAAATAAATAAGGAACAAAAAGTTAAAATTCTAACTAAAGTTAGTTAATGTTAAAATAATCGATTGCTTCAATAATGAAGTAAGTATAAAAAATGTATATAATAAATATAATAATAATTTCAATGAAAAAGTTTGACGTACCACTGATATATTATTTAATACTAAAAGGTGTTGTCTTAGCCGAATTAGTGATTTTCTTGTCAAGGTGTTTTGTTGTCTTCTTGGCAGCTGAAATTAACCTTTTTTTTAGATAATTAGTCTTTATTCAAATTTATTCGGGAATGGAAGACTATTCCGTTCTGAGTCTGATCTTAAACTAAACTTACAAAAATTGGTTTAATCTAATTATCTTAACTTATCCCAACTGTTGTACCAAGAAAGTGGGTGTATAGTGATCAAGGTGAAACATGATCCCTATGACTTAGATGCATTTTGCATTCGTTAGTTTACATTTGGTTGGGTGGCTGCCGAGTAGGCAATTTGGGAATTTAATGTAACATAATCCTTTTGATTGGATTATCATGTGTGGCTGCTGAGTAGCCAATTTGGGAATTTAATGTAATCTGTTTAAATGACTCTGGGTGGTAATTATGAAGATAATATTTAGAAGGATCGAATTAACACGTTATGTGTATGTGCCTTGGTCTGTGTAGGCGGTGTAGTCTGAGACGTACTTATATAAATTAAAACTTTTGAAGTTTATTTTATTGAAAAAAAGCAAAATGCTTTTTCTCCTGGAGCTAATGCTCTTTATTGAATTGAAGACAAATTAAAACTAAACTTAAAACTGAACAAATAATTAATTATTATCTACCCAACCACACAACATTGAATTAGCTGACGCTGCGTCTATGAAACATTCCTTCACGTATCCACGATGTGTAATACGAATCCACCTGTGGGAATGTGGGAAGCTGCTGTTGTTTATTGATGTTAACTGGGAAGCTGTTGTTATTTTATTTTATTTGATATGGTGTTAACTTATATATGATTTCTGTTGTCTTCTTGGCCGGATAGGATTGATTTGCTAAAATAAGTTTAAACAATTATGTTAGAATTTTCAATATAAATCTAAAAGCAAAAAGAAAGAATATAAAACTGAACGTTTTACTTTAGCCAACATTTAAAAATACTGTTCAATACTACTTAATAAAGTAAAAATTTTAACAAAATAAGTTTAAACATATTTTTTTTTCGTTTCCAAAAATTTGTGTTTAAAAGCAATTAAAATCTGAACAAAATCTAACCTTCAAAACGTTAAAACATGATATTAATGGTATTTCCGTTGCTATTTATAGTTTTTTTTTTTAATTTTAAGTGAAAAATAACCCCACTTAAAAAAAAATTCAACTTATATTAACCAAAAATCATGTTCAACCTTCATATGAAAATACATTTAAGTTTTTGAGCAAAATTGAAAATTACAAAAACTAGTTTTCTTTAATTTGACTTCAATCAGTAGTTTAATTTGCACCAAAGAACGTATTTCTATTTAGTAAGTAGTAAAATATATATAGTTGTTTTCGATTATCTCAAAAAAGTTTTTGAATGTAGTGATTAATTGAAAATTGATAAGAGAAAAAGACAAAAATACTACTAAAACGGTATATTGTTGGTATTGCCGTTGATTTTTAATTATTTTCAGTTCCAAGTGGGCCCCCTACCATACGACTTTCTTCTTCACCCAACCTACATGCCTGGCCTTATGTCGCAGAGATTTTAACAGAGTTAAAATACTAGTCAAAACTCAATAATGTCAACTACCAATTAAAAAATACGATTTATTCAATGTTTTAAAAGCATTTATAGATTCCGAATTAAAAAATTATTGAGAAGACTTCGAAAAATTTTCAACATTTTTTTCTTCGGGAAAAAGACTTAAAAAAATTTTTCAATATTATAACCTCCTATAATTTTAGGACTTAAAAAAATTTTTTCTTCGGGAAAAGACTTGGAAAAATTTTAGGACTTAGAAAAATTTTCAATATTTTTTCTTCGGGAAAAAGACTTAAGTTAGAAATTTGGATATTTAAAAGCAACGATAATATCAAACTGAACATTTTACTTTAGCCGCCATTAAACAAAAAACGATTTACGAAATGTTTTAAAAGCATTTATAGATTGCGAATTGAACTCTAAAATGTTATTTATATTTTTACATGTAATTAATATATTTTTTTAATTCTTACTATGTTAATCAAATAAAAAAGCAAAAATATTTGTATTATAAAGGCGGCTAAAGAGACGAAGATAAAAGAAAAACAATACGTGTTTTTAAAACATTACGAATTGTGCCGCAAAATTCTTAAAGAATGTGTGAACATCTTCATTATATTCTGTTTTCTTTTCGAGTATATATTGAGTTTGATTATTTAAATTATAATTACAAAAATTCAACTTAAATTTTCCAAATATCATGTTTTATTTTCATATTAAAATCATATCTGTTCGTTCTTTAAAAATACATTTAAGTTTTTGAGCAAAATTTAAAATTACAAAAACTAGTTTTCTTTAATTCGACTTTAATCAGTAGTTTCATTTGCACTAAAGAACGTATTCATGTTTAGTAAGCATTAAATTAATTTAGTTATTTTCGATTATTTAAAAAAAGTATTTGGATTTGAGTGATTGATTAAAAATTGACTAGAGAATTGAATATTCAAAACAAAAATACTACTAAAACATGACATTGTTGGTACTGCCGTTGATTTTTGATGATTTTCAGTTCCAAGTGGGCAAATAGACTCTCTCCCATAGTATTTTTTTTTTCACCCAACCTACAAACCTTGGCCTTTCGTCGCATCTTATGCAAAAAATACTAGTCAAAACTCAATAATGTCAAAATAATGAATTGTTTCAACAAAACAAGTATATGTCAAGTAAATATTACCAACACGAACTCAAATTTGAACGTGATAAAACATTTTGTCTCTTTTATAGCATTAAAATGGTAAAAGATACAAAAACTATAGGTTTTATATATAGATATAGAAATATTTAAGAAGCAATTTAAATTTTCCAAATATAATTTTTCACCTTTTTTTTAAATCAGAAATTCGTTTTAAATTTTTTAAGCAAAATCAAAACCAAAACAAGTTTTCTTTAAATTGACTTCAATCAGTAGTTTAATTTGCACTAAAGATAGTATTTATATTTAGTAAGTAGTAAAATATCTTTAGTTATTTTCGATTATCTCAAAAATGTATTTGGATTTGAGTTAAAAATTTTGTTGTGCTATTTTATTTTTGTACTTGAGACGCACGGATCTCAAGCGGGTTTTTACCTTTATCACCAGTGTTTTCTTTCTTGTGCTCAAATAAAAGTCAAAAATTCTTATCTAAAATGTTTTTATTGGTTTTTACTTATTCACACTTACTTATTACACACAGAATTGGAAAAGAAATTGAAAAGAAGTAGTATATAAATTGGAAAGAAGGAGTATATAAAAACAGATATACTCGTTCGACGACGATCCAAATGATAGTGTCGAATCTCCGACTCTTCACCCGACTCGAAACAGACCAAAACATGTCATCCGAGCTGAAGTGTGCCTGTACACAGATGGGAGCAATGCACATTTTTTTGGTTAGGAGGAAATTGAAAAAAAAAAATGAAATGTGATATTCAGAAAGTGTGAATTGAAAAAAAAAAGAGTGCATTGGTCATTGGGTTATTTTAAGTGGTTTGGAGTTGGACAATTAAAGGAAATGATGATTATGGGAATTTTAAGTGGATCGGATATTGGTCAATCAAAAGAAATGATGACCATGGGAATTTGAAGTGGAGTTGAATTGAAAGTGGATGGATAGGGTCATGAAAGGGCATGAGAAATGAAATTCATCTAAGACGTTAGAGGTTGTGAAGTGTGGACTTTACAGCACCTCCCCCCTTAAGAACGAAACTTGTACCTCGAAATGGTGCGAGTTTCGGCTTTAGAAGATGGAATCGGAAGTGAACGAGAAAGATTAGATGGAGCTAGACGAGGTGTAGGTATTGGTTATGGTTCTTGAATTTGTACGTTGATGGTTTGGACTGGGTCTGGGATTTTTATTTCTTCTAATGGTAAGCAATTCGATATTTTTTTAGTGTTTACGAAGGTTTTATTTTTATTTCGCATGAGTAATATGATTATAACCATAAGTATGGCGCAAAACATTGCAAGAAGGAACACGACTATCATATTTTTATTCTCCTCATCGACTTTAGAATAATTTTCACAAAGATTCTTTTGTATTTCGTTGTAAAAGCTTGATAACATTTCCTTTATAAGGAGTTTGTCTCAAATCATCATACAGTTGGAATGAGGATTTAAATCCTCCGAAATTTACAACTAGTAATTCTTTTATGTCTTTCCAGGTGGATAAGTGAGCATGTATTTCCATGCAACGTTTGGCTTTACCTATAAGTTTTGACTTTAGTATGTTTATACACATTGTCTGTGACTGATTGTCATATTTGTTTAGTGTGGGAGTTATCCCGTCAACGTTTGTAATAAAAGTATATAGGTCTTCTCTACGTCCATCGAAAATATTTAACTTTTCGATGTACTTGAGTGGGTCTAATGTGAGTGTAAGTGACATGTTGGTTTTACAATTTGAGTCTTGTTTTAATATAATATTTTCAATATATGGTAATTTAATTTGTGACAATTGATCGTCTAAAATCTAAATTAATACTAAGATTCTTACTTTCTCCGCTGTTTTGTGGATCTCCTTCGTTTGATGATCTATCTTCTTCGTCTAAGTTCTTTGGATATGGATTGTTCTTCCTGTGTGTCTTCTTGAAAAAGGTGCATTTGTTGAATAGTTTTGTTTTGTAGTTAATTGTGTTATAATTAATTTCCCTCTATGGATGCGTTACATTACTCTTTGCGTGAGGGTGAGTTACTAAATTAATTATTGATGTTTTTTTTTTTAGAATTTTGGAATAGTGTTCTAATAACTTTATTATTCACTGAAGTAATCTTTATATGCACTAAAGAGTTTATTCTTCACTGAATTTATTTTTTAATTAAGTTATTAATTCTAAAGATTTCTTTTTCGCAGAATTTTAGATATTAATTTCACTTATTATATGGGTATAAGTTATTAAAATAATTTTCTTTCTTTTTGTAAAAAATTGAATTTTAATTTTCACTTTATAATACACTTGAACGATAGGTGAACGATGGGTTCTTATTTTCAAAGGATACACATATTATATTTTGTGTATCCTACCGAATACGCCAATTAAAAATGTAATTTAACAAAAACACTTTTTAAAAAATGATCATCAGAGACGAAGCTCTGATAATGAGTTCTTTATTGTTTGGGATATACTTAAGATCTAACTGGAGCGTCGTAGACGACCAGTATTTATAGGTTTGTATGTGACTTCTTGTCAACGTATATTTCTTTATTTCTTATGATTTTTTTGGCAGCATGCATTTCCTTTGTTTTTTTATGATTTTTGCATTTGTATTGTTTATTAGAATTTTTGCCAGCATGTATTTCTTTTGTTTCTTATGATATTTTGCCAGCGTGGTTTATGAGAGCATATATGAGTGTTTAAAACATTCGTTTATCTTCTTTTACAGTTATAACTTGTATATATAAACATAACTTAATCCTGAAAGCTTATTTTGTTCGTGTCTTTGATTTCATGAAAACCTGCTTTCTTTCTTCGCCGGATTATTGGAAAGTGAACGCAATTATCTAGCTCCCCCTCAGGCATTTCCAAGAATATTTGTTGCGTACTTAATGATCGGAATAGCTTCTCATAAAGTTTTTTTCATTTGTCATGCTCCGTCCGGATCAGAGTGGCAGCGGTCACATCAGCTTACCGTAGTATTAAATAAGTATTTTACCTTCTTCTATGTAACCATCTTCTTTGAATTTGCTCTTGCTGACGCATTAGTTGGAAGAACTACATAGATTAATCAATTTATTAATCTAGTGCAGCTGCATTGCCACTGAAACTCGAACTTGATTCTTGAAGTAGTACCTAAGCAATTTCAAAGAGTACAAGGGCAGTTTTTGTTAAGTTCATAAATTCGACCTCACTTCTGTAATAGAGGAGTCCTTGGTCTTGGTTTATTGAAAATAAAATATATATTAAGTATATTACTATGTTAAAACAATCTACAAACTATTAATTACCTTTGTATTTCTTGTTTGAATTCATTTTTCCCAAATTTCAACCAGACAAGATGTGCTCTGTCATAATATTTTGACAGTTAATTTTGTTTGTAGAACAAAAAATTATAGGAAGATGTGAACACATCCACAAACAATAAAAATAGCTAAACATCTGAATTTTCAGATTTCTGAATTTACGTCGTTGAAGGCGAAAAAAATATGAAA
Source organism: Epistrophe grossulariae (assembly GCA_929447395.1). NCBI lineage: Eukaryota > Metazoa > Arthropoda > Insecta > Diptera > Syrphidae > Epistrophe > Epistrophe grossulariae. The sequence goes on along the minus strand of OV839567.1, from coordinate 142,247,542 downwards.
TTTCAGTCGAAAGTCATTGTGTCAAATTCCGGCATCTACCTTTAGGATTTACATTTAAGCGAAATAAAATAGAACTTTAATTATATTCGTATATTAAACACTGACCTTGAGTACTTGTGAGGTGAAATTATATGCAACTAAATCAGCAATAGGTTTTATTATTTTCATTAAAAGTCTTTTTATTGATATTTATGCTCTACAAATTTCCAGAAAAACTTTCTAAATATCAATATAAAAAATTGTTGATTTAAAAATTCAGTAAACAATAAACAAAAAGTTCGTTCATTTAAATTAGTATTGGATTTTCATGACGAAAACTAAAAAAATCAACCACCAACAAGACGAAAATTAAAAAGTTCAGCTTTTATGTGTGCTTTTGGCACTTCCCCCACCACAAACAATTTTCATTTGAATTTATCTTTTATTATATTATTCTGTTATGAATTTCCATATAAAAATTTGTGTTATCAAAAAATCTTTTATGAATTATAATTTTGATATTCGGCATGACAAAATCTGTTATGAAATCTATTACCAAACCTCTTTTGATCTGTCAAGAGTTCGAAGTCTCAAAAAATCTTTTATGAATCGCATTTTTGGTACTCAGCCTGCCATAAAAGAATAAAAGACAAATTTTTGTTACTTTTATCTAAAAGATTTTAATAAAAATATAAGTAATAAATATTTCCGCACTCGGCGGAACTGCACTTCAGGACACCGCGCGAGAAAAATTCTCGTCTCGGAATATGTTTTTAAAAATAAAACAAAGATTATTTGTCTCTATTATATCCCTTTTTTTATTGATAAGAATTTTTTATTTACGAAGGTACTGCCGCTGTCTCAATGCGGGGCTGCACCGTATTGCTTCTTTGAGTTAAACTTAAGAACTAAATTACAACTTGTTCCCGGAGGAGGCGAAAACTATCAGAAGAATATCGATTTTGTCTCTTTCTTATTTTTTTTACCGAACCAATGCATTTACTTCCTAGTGGGAACATATAGCATACCTAAGCAATAATGATTGTGAGAAACTCTGACCCACAATTAATATTGTTTGTGTTTACTTTTTCAAGTGGTTTGCCTTTAGTTTCTCAACAGGTCAACGGAATGCATTGGTTTGATTTTAGTTTGCCGCAATCGTAATTTTTTTAGGTCATTTATTGTGAAGCAATAAAATGCATATTTTACGATGGCAGCAATTTGAGAATAAGTATGGTTTAGGACCTATACTTTAACTTGCGCGATTTGAATAAAAGAAAAAATGTTGCACTAAATAATAGTTCTTTTTATTTAGGAGTTTCACTTAAGACTCAACTATACTTCGCAAAAATATCACGAAGTTACAAAAATGTACCCACGCTATGGTATATACATATGCATGAGTATCGTTCGAGATAAAAATAAATGTATCTGAAATGAAATGAAAAACAAATCATACACAACACTTGAATAGTATTGAATTGTGATAAACAAATTCCCAGTGTGGGAAAAAGAATTTATAATATGAAATGGACACACAAGAAGTGCTGACCGGGGTTATATATAACAATTAGCAGACGGACGAACGAATACAAATCAAACTGATTTTATTCTATTGATGTTTCCAAATAATTTGTCGATTTAAAACGTTCCGCACCTTTTCTCCGACAACAGTCTCCGAGGCCAGTTTAGTCGCCGAATACATTCGTAATTTAATGTATTTGACAAACAATTTTTTTTTAAAAGAATGAACCCGTGACTGGGCTCTTCTACAGCGTCGTCAAACAGGTGGTCATTCAAAGTTGGGAAAAAGCAGCATGGTGGTTGAAATAAACCACCCATAACTTTGGAGAAGAGAACCGCTGTAAATTTTTTTTCATTGGGCAATAAACGGTGAATTTTGTTCAAACTATGTCTGAGCATAGTCTCCGTTTCATTACAAATTTTAACCACAGACTTACTTGGAAAAATCAATCCACGAGTCTGAAAATTACTTTATATGGGCTTCAATCAGCCCATTTTCTTCGAACTCGGCATATTTCTGTGACCTTTGGAAAAGAGCTTCCTTGCACAGCTCACATTTCACAATAACCTTTTTTGGGTCCACTAATTTTTTTTACGACCCATCCACTTATAATGGCAACACAAGGCTTTGCAAAACTTGAAAGAGTTTCTGGAAGTCCGAGAAAGACTTCACTATCGTCCAATAATGGGTGATCGTCGTCTAACCCTTACTTCTTTGAAACTCTTTCGTTTCGCATTCTTTCATAGATGGCCTGGTCGTAAAGGTCAACCTTAACTGTGCGAGTTGATGGAATGGGGAGAATGGTGGTTGAGCCCATTGCAGAGACGTTCCCGTTTGCAGCCCTGACTTCGTGGTGGATCAACAATCTTTTGTATCCAGATATGAACTGCGAAGCTGTTGGATTTGGGCACCAACCTCCACAACTTTTCATCGCACTACAAAAAAGTTCCAAGTGGTCTTGGCTAAAATTGTAAGTTAAAATATATTTAATTTGTGAGCCATCGAGCTTAACTAAAGTGTCAACCATATTCTATAACTGACATTGAGGTGGAGATTAGGCCAACGAAAGGAACATACTTTCTCGTTTTCGTCATAAGAACGCCATTAGCTTTGGTCATTTTTTTTCAATTAGTCAAGCTCGTCCAGGATAGCTCGTTTCGTAAGCTCAAGGGTGCCTTGTCGCCTTTTCCTAAAGTATTGCAGGAATTTAAGAAATCGAATATATGATCAACACACCTTATGAAGCGAACTGTTGGGCCGCTGTTTTTGAATTTCTCCAATTTCAAAACCCTGTCGCAAAAATTGATCGGGTCCGCAACGCTACTACTTAGGGTTTGAACTGCTAAGTAAACTTTTGTTTTAAGCTTGTGGTACATTAAATGCGCCAACTTAAGTTTATTACCCGCTCTCAACACTTCGTTTTGCTGCAGTTTTATCAGCTCCTCTATAAGGCCCCACTTTATATAATTACCGTTCCCATCTTTTAAAATTTTATATTCGCCCAGACAATTGCGCTTAATTTTGATCATATGACATGGGTCGAAAATGACAAATATATTTGCTTGGGTGGAAGGGTGGGGAAATTATGGACGGCAGTCGTCAATTGCCAAGTTGGCTCCTAGCAATCATAGTTGCGAAACGTAGGGTCACGGACACAACCTCAACCCCAACTTTGTGGAGTTTGCTCAAGCTGGTATTAACAAGCTCTGCGTTGGTTGTTGAGTCTTGCCGCTGACCTAAAAGTAGGCTATGGATAGCTTCCATGACCCATTCAACGATACAACCATGATTACCAAAGCGTCTTTAGCTAAGGGCATTTCATCCGAAAATTCTGCTTCCGTCCCAAAGTCGATTTTTGAAGCCCTCATTTGATAACTACTTCATCCAGCATTAAGCTGAAAATTACTTTTTTTTTGTGCCTCATTAGCTCCGGAAACTTTCAACTTGAGAGATTTAAAACTCTCAGTCGAAAAACCAGGTTCCCCGTCTATGGATGAGTACCACGACCTTAAGGTACTGGGGTCGGGTAAAGCGCGAGAAAATTTTTGGCGTATAAAGTTGTACGCTTTCGGGGAGTAAAAGTGGAGGGTCATAGCAAAGCATCGTAGAGCTTGCGGATATTTGTCCTTGTAAGTACCCAATCTCATATTGGATGACGTACTCTTAATTTTTTTTTACTAAGCACACATTTTTCATCACCCACATTCTTTTTATTTTTAATAAATCTTTTAAACAACTCCCCGACATCAGAATTGGCAATTGAATCCAGACAGGTTAAGCCCGATTGTGGTATAGAGTTTCTTTTTCGAAATTCTAATTTTGTAGTAAATTTAACTTTTCTAGCCACTTGTTGAAATGATTCACAAAGTATCCCATCAATAGTTTTTATATCTTCGTAACTCTGCGGTCCCTTTACATGTAGAAGGATAAATTTAACTTTTCAGCCACTTGTTGAAATGATTCACAAAGTATCCCATCAATAGTTTTTATATCTTCGTAACTCTGCGGTCCCTTTACATGCAGAAGGAGGAGCCGGAGTAAATGTCTTTCACGGTCGTTAGGGCTTACTGTAAAAATTCTCCCCATGGTTTTGGTAAATCGCTGTCGCATGTTCCACATTCCTTTAGCCCAAGTGTAGTGTACTGGTATTTGATAGTATAAATATTGCCGAGCTGCCTCATCATATTGGACAATTTAAAAAAAGCTGTATGTTTCGTTTCTTTTTCCAAATTTCCTAGGTTCAAAACCTAACGGGAATTGACAGTCCATTCTCTCTTCTGCAGTACATTGGATAACCATTAATGTTGGTATTTATTTCATTCGAAAACATTTTTGAATATCTCTTTCTACATGCAAAGACAATTCATGTTTAATACGCGGCATGGACCATGCACCATGCATTGCATATTGAATTTGTTTAGAATCAGGAATTTCAGCAGAAACAATTGAATCTACACGTTCCTTGTCACGTAAATTATCTGGTTCTCTAAGCATGAAGAGAATATGTGCATGAAGCAATCCTGTCTTCTGAAACTCTATTACATAAACAAGAGCCAAAACAGTCCCAGAAACATCCCCTCTAAACAAATCATTCAGCAAAGATCTGAGCTTTAAATAAAATGGTTATCAAATTTGGTCTATAAGACTATACTCTACTTTTTCATAGGGCTTTAATTCAGATTTGATCTCCACCCAGTTTACGTTACATGTAAAGGTAAGAAAACTGTCTGGTTTGCCAAAGCGAATTACTTTTGCCATTGCATCCTGAAACTTTTACAGCATATTTCGAACACTCCCCAAAAACGTCGATGGAAGTACTACAGGAATTTCAGGCAAAGCACCAGTTTGACGTGCGTCACTATTAATAAAATTGATTAAGCCTTTGTAACTTTCTGCTCGAAGTTCCTTTGGATGTGTCCTAATAAGATCAATGCGTGAACCTTCCACATTGACAAAGCTATCAACTATGTATTGTTGAAATATTTTACCTAGACCAAAATTTCCTCTTAAAGCTAGTCGAAAGCAATAATATTGTAGCTGCGTTATAACATTTCTAACGGCTGTACTATGAATATTTACATGTTCCATACCTGGTCCCCATCCACTTTCACCGCATGGAAATAGTATTGGGTAACACATTGGATCACAGTGGGGGTTAAGATTTGAAATTTTAATCAGTTCTGTTGGAATATATAACAAAGTCAAATTTTCCTGGTGGGGCTTGTACTTGATAATATGGCTGCTACTTCACTAATTCGAGTAATATTGTATTGTCTTTCATCAAAGGGATTGTCATTTGAAAAGGTTAATTGAAAATCAGACAAATTCTCAACAGAATCCTTGAAGAGCTGAGCATATGGATTGTATATTTTTAACATGGACTGCAATTTTCGCATTATTTCCAAATTACATTTTTTGTTAGATGTATTATCTAATCGTTGTTGCAAAGCCTGCTCTGCGTCACAAATAACAACCTCAGACAGATTAAATTTTCCTTTGTGACAACAAATAGGTGATGACATACTTATTACCTCTGATTAACTCTGATATTAACTTTGCGCTACAATATTTGCAAATAATATTTATGGACCCAACAGATAGCTTTACAACGTCGTTGTCATTACGTCAAATCCATGTGAATAGCGAGTCGAACGTTCGCTTTAATTCGAATGTTTAAGCGAATTTCGTTTGCTTCAGTATTATCGTTAGCGAGCTTCAACATTCGCTTCAAAATCAATGCTGCCAAAAACGATTACCCTGAAAAAACATATGTCAAACGTCAAATAATGACTTACTTTTAGCATTGCGAATTTAGTTTTGTGTTCTATTATGATTTGTTTATTTAAAATCAATTAATAGATAAATATTCAATTATAATGTTAAGCAGCGTTGATTTATTTTTTGAAGAATCCGATTTTGGAAGGAAGAGGGAAGAAAAAATAAAGATAACCCGATTAAGAAGAAACGTTAGAGACAGTTCTAATTCTTTAGATCTTCCAGAATATATGTAAGGCTCAATAATCACTTATTTTCTCAAATAAATTGATGTTCTTTATTTTATAAGATTTATTTCTTGTTTCCGACTTAATAAAGATGCATTCGTTTATGTACTTAACGAAATAAATGATACGTTCAAATCAACCAGTATCTGCTCAGTTCCACCTTTAATAAAATTAGCTTGTACATTGCGATTTCTTGGAAGTGGTAGCTACCAAAACTGTGTTGGGAACGATTTTGACTTGGAACTTGTCCATCAAACTGTATCAATCATTTTGAACGAAGTTATTCAAGTCTTAGAATCCAAATTTTGTCCGGCTTGGATTAAAACAGAAATGTCACAAACGGAAAAACAAGAGGCAAGAAACTACTTTTATAGAAGGTCAAGATTACCTGGTATGGTAGGATGTCAAGACGGAACTCACATTCGAATGATTGCCCCTAATCAAATATCAATACTTTAATCGAAAGGGTTTTTTTTAGCATAAATGCAATGATAGTAAGTTTTTTTTTCCAAACTACTTCGGATTACAAACAATTTTGTACAGGCTTGTGACCATAATATGTGTATCCGCTATGTTAATGCCAGATTCCCTGGTTCAACTCATGACTCCTTGGTTTGGAACTGCAGTGAATTGAATGATGCTTTAGAAAGGTGGTGACGAAATGGAGAGATGTCAATGTACCTGGGTGTGGAAACTATTACCAAATAAACTAAAAATAATGTAATAACGATTAAAATTAGGAGATTCTGGCTATCCCCTGAAACCCTATTTGCTTACTCCACTTAGAAATTCAGATTCTTTGTCTAGGAAAACATTATTTAATTCACTGCATTTCAAAGCAAGAAATATATAGAGGGAAACATTGGACTTCTTACATGTCAAACAAAATTATTTTTATAATTTTTGTGTATTATCAAATTTATGTTGATGGGCTTGATGACCTTTGAGCCAACCCATTTATATCTTCAGGAGAACATTTTGAAAACATCTTAAAATAGAAGAAACAGATAAACATTTCACTTGAGTGATTTTCTATATATTTTCTACAAAATATATTGTTCATTACTACGCACTTTTTCACTACAAAACACGCGACTTTACAAAAGGCGAAACGCAGAAGAGTTAAATACCGAAATATAAAAGTTTAAGTTTTAGTAAATCGGAAATTATTTTTTCGCCCAAATTAATAACATCTATGATGTTTTTAGAAATAAAATAATATTTTTTCTTGGAAACTATATTTCCCTTTTTCTAAGAATACTATATTATTTATTATTTTGACTAATGTAATTTTATCAATTACTGATCGTAACATTGTGCTATTTTGCACTGATCGTATTGAGGGTTATCGTAAGAGTGCGCGAATAAGACTCTTATTTTTATATTTATATTATTCTTAACATACATATGGATACAATGCTTCTTATCTTTACTCATCTTATAAATATGTACGTTTTACTGTTTCTTAATATTATAACTACGATAAGGAAAATACTCTGTCTGATAAGTATGAGACCAACCGCTTGTGTGCGTTCGTTGTTATCTCCTACTGTTTTATTACAGGATGTATTCAGATGTTGCTTGTCTTTTTGAATATTTATCTACCTAACCTATTTAAGGTATAAGGGTGACTGGCTTCGTTAACTCGCACGCAAAAATAGTAATCACAAATGCTTTCTATTTCTATTTGCTTTAATTGATTTTCATGAATGGCAGATGGTAGACAAGGTGAACAGTAGTTGTTTACAATGAAAAAACTGAAATGTATCATATTGTATCTTTAGTGAATAAAGAAACGCAACAGCGGTGTTCCAGATTTTCCGAATATTTCGGAATGAATAAAGAAAAACACCCATTGTATTATGTACCTATGTAAATCAATGTGTTTTTTTTTAACTTATAAAAAATTTCATCCTATTACATTTCGTTTGCAAACTTACCTCTAAGAAAATTGAAATCTATTCTAGGTTTTGCAACATAATTTTGCTCGAAATATCTTTTTGAAATGCTTTATTATGATGTGGTATGAAACGCAACTCTCTTTTCTTTTCATTTTAATAAGTAAAATTAAATTTAATTAATTTAATAAACACTTTCTTGCAGAATATATTTTACATTTCTTCAACACACTAAAAGTAAGACGTCAAATTCGAAGTGGGCACAGATGACCTAGATGCGCAGAGCGAGAGAAAAGTAGAAACTCGGCATACGCTATCTTTTTTTGTTGTATCATGTAAGCAAACTAATTTTTTGCTAATCGCTATTTATTTTACGAAAATAGCGAATTTGCAAAGTTTTTAGTTCGATTCGCTTTTCATAATGAGGGCCTAAATTTCTTATGGCCTGTTGCCTTTTACGCCTGTTTGTGTAATCCGTCATATTATCCTCAAGTGTTCTTCATGTCGTGCTGCTGTGAAGGGAGCGCCAGGCTGACATTAATTTGCTGCGGGTCCTCCTCGCCTGCTGACGATGCTACTTGATTCCTTTTTGCAAGCACTACCAATTGCTTTTTTAGTAACTCCGCCGACTTTTAATATTCGCTCTCCATTTTCTCCATCTGCTCCTCCAGAACGGACAGAGCATCTTCCTCGACGATCTCCAATAGCTTGTTCGTTACTTTTTTCCCACAGCTGGAGAAGACGATCCGCCCGGACCAACAATCCCTCCTGAGATGTCGTCTCAAACTCCTCTGACTCCACAAATTTCAGCGTCCTGCCGATTTGTCGTTGAAGCGATCTGAACTGCCTGTATCCTGACGCGGTAGTTATATCCTCTGGCGTTGGGGCTTCCTGCTGCCTCTTTTTGCCTTTGTTAGACATTGTTTTAGTTTGTATATATTTTTAAAATAATTTGATTTCCCTTTGTTTACTAATTTTTTTTTTTAATTATTCGCGACGCAACCTTTCACTCAAAAATAAACTTTGTAATGAACTAGACATTGAGCAACAGAAAAAATAAACAAAAACAAATGCAGATGCATGTCGCGACCTGCGAGCATGTTCCTTCCCAATTTTTTCTCCTCTCTACATATGGAGAGACTGTGCGACTGTGGGCGCATCAAAGTTGTTGATTGCGTTAATTGCGTTGATTGCTTAATTGGGTGGTTTGGTGGTGGTTTTATTAAAAGTGTAGTGACTCTCGTTTATACTTATGAATTGAATCTTTGAATACATGATCCTGCATGTATTCCCCTCCCTTCCCCCCTGTTGTCGATGATGTGTGAATTAATACAGCACACTCCCTCTCCACCTTTGCTCTTACATATCTTGCTGTGTGAACAAATTCAGCACAATTTAATTCCGTTGCACACTCCCATGTTTATATTTATCCATCTGAAAAAGGTTGTAAAACCAAAAAATAAATATTGGCAAACCCTGCCTATCTGGAACTTACAGAAGTGTAAAAAAGATCTAGAACATTCTACCACCTAAACCTCAACATATGAAAGAACAAAGGCATACAAACAAGTTGAAAAAATGACAATTACACCACAAAAAACACAATTAGGCTGAAAAAGGTGATTTCTCACCAGAAACAAAATGAAATTATGTAAATTTAAAAAAAATTATTCAAACTTTTCTTTGTGGATAGGCTGTACATATCCCTATTTGCAGTTCACCTCCACATCCAAACCTTTTCCACTCCTCTGGCACCTCCTGGTCCGATCACTAATCCGCGCTCGAAGGACCATAATGTTTGGATCCATTTATAAAATAAAACACGGTTCATAGTTAACACAGTTCTTTTTTTTTTTATTATTATTTTATTATTATTTATTATTTCATCAATTGATCAAAGATCTGCTGATTACAACAATTAAAAATAAGTAACTAATATAGTCTTTTCATTACACAAGTACAGGCACTTGTTTTTTAAATTTACATATAAATTACTTAATCATAAATTTTAAGGCATATTTACAAGCATTAAATAAATTAAACTACATACATAATTGCAGGCAAATCTTTTTTAATAAATCTCTTTTCATATCAAGATCAATTTCATTGGATATCATATTAAAAAGTCTAAGAGAACGCGTAATTGGATCATTCAACCCATAGTTAGTTCTATGAGGAGCAATATAAATAAGTTCATTTCTATTTCGAAGGACCCGGGTTGGGGCATATAAAGGCGTTGATGACAGCAATTCAGAACAAGATATTCTATTATCGAAAATATCTTTAATAAATAAAATACACTGGACTTGCCTGCGACATTGAAGCGTTTTTAAATCAATAAGAGAACATCTTGCTTTATATTCTGGTAGTACTCCATTCCAGTTTAGCTTCCTCAACGCATACCTGGTAAATCTTTTTTGTATTCGTTCTATTCTCAAAATATTATTCTCGTAGAAAGGACACCAGACAACACAACAGTACTCAAGAATTGGTAGCACTAAAGCCATAAATAAAGTTTTCAATGTATATGCATCTTTAAAATCATTCGAATTCCGTTTTAAAAAACCTAGCATAGAATTACCTTTTGAGACAACATAGTCAACGTGAGATCGAAAATCAAACTTTTGATCAAAATGCACACCAAGATCCTTGATAGTGTTTACTCTTAACAGATTAATATTATGAAATTGATAATCATTAACTATAAGAGATAGTGATCTAGTTGCGCTAAATATTTTGCACTTAGAAAAGTTCAGCTTAAGGTGATTGTAATTACACCATTCAAGAAAATTGTTAATATCTATTTGCAGAAGTATACAATCTGCGGGTGAAGATGTTGCAAGAAAAAGTTTCACATCGTCGGCATACATTAAGCACTTACAATACTTTAATACCGATGGCAAATCATTAGTAAATAATATGAAAAGGAGTGGGCCCAAATGACTTCCTTGAGGAAGACCTGATATGACATCAATATCTATGGATGTACATCCATCTATTTTAACAACTTGCTTTCTGTTTGATAAATAGGAATTTAACCATTTTATAAAAGCTATGTTTAAACCCATTTTTTTTAGTTTCTGCAAAAGAAGACCATGATGAACGCGGTCAAATGCTTTAATAAAATCGGTATATAGAACATCAACTTGTTTACCTTTTTCTATGGAGTTTATACAAAAATGTGTAAATAGGCTTAAGTTTGTACACGTTGATTTCCCTGTTACAAAACCATGTTGATAAGGGGACAATAACTCCTTAACCGAATAATAAAGACTATGGGTTACTATTTTTTCGAATAGCTTCGGAATCGAAGATAGCTTTGAGATAGGCCTATAATTGCTCACTAAGTGCTTAAGACCATTTTTATAGACGGGATCTATGAAGGATATCTTCCATTCCTCTAAAAAATTGCCAGTTGATAGAGATTTATTGAAGATACTGGTCAAAATACCACAGAGGGAAGAGGAACATTTCGATAAAAGAATGGGAGGGATTGAATCGAAACCAGCCTTTTTTGTAGTATCTATTTCGTTTAAGTTTTTGAAAACTTCTTCTTCAGTTAAATTAGTTAACGAAAAATCGAGTAAAGGATCAATGTCCGGGTAAAAGTCAACAATACTATCAACTACATCAGAATTATAGGATGTTTGGAAATAATGTGCAAAGAGGTCGCAAGAGGATTGGATATCACTAGATTTGTTACCTTCATACTCCATACATTGAGGAAAAAATGAACCTTTTCTTTTAGAGTTAAGAAATACCCAAAAGGATTTCGAATTATTTTTAATATTGGCTTCAGTGTTAAGCAGATATTGTCTATATAGAAACTTGTTAAGAAAGTCAAATTCTTTCCTTAATTGGAAAAATATTTCACGATCAGCAGAGAGCTCTGTTAATTTAAAACGCTTAAATGCTTTATTTTTAGCATTTTCAAGATTTTTTATCCTTGGGTTAAACCATGGAAGCTTAAAAGTTTTTTCTCTTCTTGAGGTAGGAACAAAACGCTCTATACCTTCAAACAATATCAGTTTAAATTGAGTAAACATATCTTGTAATGACTTGCCGCCCATTAACTCATTCCAATTTACGTTATTGTAAAAATTATTAAGCTCAATGAAATTTGCCTTTGCGAAATTATAGAAATTTTGATTTTTTAGTGAAGTATTTGCAGCATAATCATAAAATTCAAAAGATTAACATACTGCCTTATGATGAATGGAATTATTTGTTAAAGGAAAATCAGAAATAAATAAAGAGTATTTTAATTCATTGTTTATAAACACTAAGTCCAATATTCTGCCTAGGATGTTCTTTACATAATTAATTTGAAAAAGATCCATAGCGGAGAATGAGTCAACAACCAACATTTCTACATCTTTAATCACATTAAAAGGTATTAAAACGTTATCATCTTCCATATATTGCCAGTCGATATCACCAAGATTGAAATCGCCAAGTATACATGGGAATTGGTTAAAAGCTAAATCACTAATTATTGCTTAAGCATTAGAAATATGTTCCGTATATACATCTATTCCACTCATGGGACGAATATAACTTACAATAAAAAATATATATTTACTATCAGCAGAATCTTTGGAACTTACACTAACACAAAGTTGCTCAATTTCATCTCCGTCATTCAAAAGATTGCATTGCGTACTGCTAAATGTTGTTCGAACGGCAATTAAGACGCCTCCACCTCGATCCCATTCTGTTGTAGTAGAACGATCTTTGCGATACACGTTGAAAGAGGAGTTGAAAAGCTCAGATGAGTTGAAATTTGAGTTAAGCCATGTTTCAACTATGATAATGACATCAAACTCATGGATCGAAGATGATAAGAAGAGCTGGTTTGTTTTAGTCCGCAGGCCACCAGCATTATGAAAGTATACACGAATTTCAGTCGAGTTCATTCTAGGCGTTGAAGATTTTATTATTTCACCTTGGAAGTGTCGTCCTTCTTTGGAAAATTTACAAATTTTTTTATTTGCACATGAAAAGGCCAGATTGATGGATCTAAGGCCATATCAAAATAGTTTGCAGGAATCCCTAGCTTGAAATTGACATAGCGAAGAGAAGTAGAATCTGCGTCTTTCTTGATTAACTTCGAACAACGTAGAGAGCTTTTTGGAATATTTAATTTTACTGCAGCATAATCCATTACGTTATCTTCTGTAACATTACTGTCCAAACGAGCAAGATGCAGAAACCGCAGTGAGGGAACAGAATGTAATGTGAGCTCACCTTCAACAACAGCAGCAGTACCAAACATTGTTTTTTTTAGAACGATGACCCATTGGGTTTATCTTTTGACTTGCGTCATTGGTGAAAGTACTTTTTCCGATCGTAGTCCCATAATCAACATTGGCAATACTGACATGATTGTCTATTCCAGCAACCACACCAACCAAAGGCAAAACAACTGCAGCATCATCATCACTGAGAACGGCAAAATTTTCATTTTCTACACCAACACCCACGCCTTTATCATCCAAACCATTGACATCATCACTATCCCTACCAGCAGCAACAACAGCAGCAGCAACTACATCAACAGCAATAACCTCTGATATTTTTTTTCCGTCATCCAGAATTGCATTATGAAATGAGCTTTCATCAGTTCTATCAGAACCAGCGGATAGAGATGATGGGCAGATTTCATCAGTAGGAGTCATCGCATTTCTTTTTGATGTCGATGCTTGCACATTTAAAGCATAAGCAAGATCGCCACTGTTCGTAGAAGAGTTCGAATTGCTTGTTGTTATTGTATTTTGCTTGGAAGAAACCGGTTTTTTAACTTTCGCGAGGGTTTTGTTGGTATAGCTTGAACCAATTCAGTTGGCCAACGGTCGGTTGCGCAGAGAGAGGATTTAAGAGAACAAAAATGGCACGCAAGATATTTAATGAGTCCAGATTTTTCCTTGAATTCTACAGTGCCTAACTCAACTTTGTTTTTTTTTTATCTTAAATGAGATTGAATGTATGAGTTTAATTTTTTTTATTTGCATAATTTCAGCGCACTTATAAAAAAGAAATATTTTGCAAAACGCAATTGGGTTAAACATAAAAAACTACCTGTGACATAGGATTAATTGATAAATAGTTAAGGGATTATTGTTTGTTTCTATGTTTTATGGTTTTATGATTTGTGGCTTAGGAACAGAGGATCCGTGGGCGATGTGTTTATATTTGTTTTATGGCGTTATGACCTGTGGGGTTTTGGGGAATCATTAATAGATCAGCGTTTACGAGTTTGAATAATTTTTACCTACGAGTTTTTAAGAATGAAATTTCCTTAGGTTTTAATAACTTTTACCCGCAAGTAAGGAATAATTAACATTTATTTATTTTAATTTAAAATAATTATTATACATTTGTATTTCAGAAATAAATATAAAACAAAATAATAAAATAACATAAATAACATAAATAACAATAATATAAATTAAATAATAATTATTCATTTAAATATACCAAATTTTTAAGAACTAATATCGCTATCATAGTCGGTTGAAGAGTCGTCACCTGGATTAATTATAATTGAATCCGAAATTGTGTCCCACATCAGGTCGTGAGAAAAGTATTCTTCCTCAGTTCTTATGGCTTTTTCACACACTTTTCGCCAATCCTCAGCCGTTATTTTAGAAAATTCTTCTTCTGCTAACTTTTGAACATCTAATATTTTGAATGTTGTGTTTCGTGAGCCTACTCTTGCCTTGACAGTTGCCCAAATATTTTCAATGGGATTGAGATCAGGATGATAGGGTGGTAAACGTAGAACCTCATGTCCCATATCGTGAATAATATCGTCAATCTTATGCTTTGGATTGTGTATAACTCGGTGTCGTTTTATTACCTCATACAGTTCAAGTTTCAACATCTGTATAGTATGCGGAATATTGTTTTCGGTTAGCCATTGTATCATCTCGGATTTCTTGCTAGCAGAAGTAATTTGTTTTTCTTCTAATTTATTGTGATACGAGGCGTTGTCCATTACAATAACTGAAGGTTCCTCCAAGTTATTCAAAACCTGTTCTTGCATCCACTTGCAGAAATTTTCGAAGTTCATGTCGTCGTGATAGTCTCCCGTTTTCGTTCCAGATTTGAATAAAAGTAAGGCGTTTTTCACAAAACCTTTTTCACCACCAGCGTGCGCCATTATCAACCTCTGTCCCTTTGAAATTGGCGTCTTCAACCCACTGCTACTGTCATCAGTCCAAGCCCTTGGCCTTGTATGTGAGCTGTGAATATAGCTTTCGTCCAAATAAATGATGTCATATCCTTTTGATCTGTATTCCCGGATTTTTCTCAGATACTTCACTCGCATGAGTTTAATATCATTTCTTTCACAAAGAAGTTTCCGGTTGTTTTGCGTTTTCTTGTAGCTAAACCCGTTGCTTCTTAAAATCCTGTTGAGAGACGTAATACTTAAGTTAAGCTCCAAGTCTTCCTGGACTCGTTCTCTTAACATTTTCAAAGATATCATCATCTTTTCCTCCTGGTGGAAGTTATGCATTATACGCCGAATAGTTGTGATGTCAAATTCGTCTAGTCCAGTTTTCCACTTCGCATGTGGTACTTTTTTATTTGGTGATTTCGCAACTCCTGTCTCTTCGTATTCCTTAATAATCCTTCTGATTGATCGTTCAGAAATTCCAGAAATTTCGGCAGTATGTGTGGTTGCGTAACTCACAGAATTTTCCAAAAACAAATTCTTGGCTTCTTCCATTTTCTCATTATATACTGTAACAACTATAATACGTGCCTGGCTTCCAATAGGTTTTCCTTTTCTAAATGGATCCATGAAAATTTCTTTTAAATGAATTTAGTTGTTTAACTCGTTGTTGTTTTTTAAAAACTGATTTCCAAACCAAAGCAAATATCTTTTAAATACGTAAATTCCCTCTGATGAAAAATTTCATTCTTAAAAACTAGTAGGTAAAAATTATTCAAACTCATAAACGCTGATCTATTAATGATTCCCCAAAACCCCACAGGTCAAAAAATATATCAAATAAACACTAACGCCATAAAACAAATATAAACACATCGCCCACGGATCCTCTGTTCCTAAGCCACAAATCATAAAACCATAAAACATAGAAACAAACAATAATCCCTTAACTATTTATCAATTAATCCTATGTCACAGGTAGTTTTTTATGTGTAAGCAATAGATTTATTTTTTATTATAGGTGCACTTAAATTTGTCCCAATAATAAAATCAAAAATTCTTAATCTTAACTTTTCGAAGTAAAGTTTACACCTAAAAAATCTCTTTCTTTTATCCCACCAGAGATGAAATACTTTTTTAGACATCAAGCTATGAAAAAAAATTACTCCATGATCATCTCTCAATGAAGGAAAGTCCATCGCTGGAAATCCATTTCTAATTTACTCTGAGCGAAGCTATAAACAAAACTCACCCTCCTTAGTGCTTCAGTATGATCGCAGCAGCGGTTATGACAACAACGTTGGAATGTACATCTTTTTTTTCTTTTTTTCAGTGATTTGTGTGTATCTTTTAAAATTAAAGAGATGAGCAAAGAAATTTAAAGAGATCTGCGCAGTAGAATGGCCAACTGATTTGGTTCAAGCTATATTATTCGCACCAGGTTTCATCATAGGTGACGGAGAGGGAGTAATTTTAGGTAATGGTGAATAAGGAAAGCGGGGGAAGAAGAAATGTTTTTCTCTTTCGCAAGGTTTAATTGTTTGCTGTTTTTGTTTAAGTCTGTAGGTAGTGGTTTAACTTGAGAGCGTGTTATACGCACTGGTTTCACAAGATTATCAAAATCCGACTTATGCTCAATAAAAAAGCGATACAAGTCTTTTATTTTTGGTATGCAACTAAGAAAAGAAATGTTTTTACATATATTGCACTTCCAGAAAATGTTTTCATTTGATTCAAGCAAAGCTCTATCGGAATCACTTATTTTAGAACATTTAAAATGAAATCCAGATTGGCAAATTCCGCAAAAAATTATATCACTTTTAGAAGTAAGAAAATTACATTGAGAACACTGGATATCCATAACGAAAAAGTAAAATTGTATAGAAAAAGTCTAAGAACTGTCTGTGATAAGAGCGAGAATCGACTGAAAAAAAGTTCTAATTAATAAACTGCGTTTGGAATGCTTTTTTCCAAAATAAAAAACAAGTTTTTCTTTAAGATCGTACATATCGAAATGTACATATCGGCCCTAGGAGATTTGTTGTCAAATACTTAAAAAACCAAAACTTTGGATTCACTTGATCAAGAGATATAAAATATTAAATTCTAAAGAGGGAATTTTTCAGTAGGTAATATACCTTCATCTTCATTCAAACTGCTCAGATACATACACTCCATCCTTCGCATGCGTTTGATGTTTTTTATTTTATGTGACAAACTTTCAATTCTTTGCTCGAAATTGTCCAAAAATTCATTAACTTTATTTTTAAGTTCAGAACTGTTCATATTTTAAAGACTTTAAATTATACCATACAGAAATTTTATATGCAGAAACGATGCACGAATTTCATTATATTCTTCTTAACTTTATTATTTTTAATTTGATTTTCTCTTTTCATACCCTGATGATAATTTAGAGTCAGATTCAAAACCGTGTTGAAATTTATTTTTGTGCTGGGTGGTATGCTGAAATGTGAAAAGTAACAAACGAATTTTTTTCACAAAGCTTAAACAAACTGCATAATAAACTTTATACACCGTAATAAATTGAATATAAATTCACTGTTTAGATACATATTTTTATACAAATTAAAGATTTTTTGTTATTTATTTTGAAAAAAAAAAAAATCATTTTTAATTTTATCTAAACGAATGGGCATAGATTTTGCCTCTTTTGACTAACAATTTCATATTATTCTATCTCATATTCTAATTAAATGTATTGTCAGCTAAATGGATCGGCATTTTCCGATTCGTTGATTCAGCTTTCTATAATGCAATGGGAAGTATTTATCTCATCATCCATGGTGGTCGTCCGTGGTGTTTATTAAATTCAATCGATGGCCAGGATGTTGGATGTGGATATTTACGTCTTGTGTGGGTGATGCTGATAAACAATGATCCTGTAGTTAATTCTGCCCCCCTTAAATTAAGACGTCCTCGTTGAACATTAAAAAAATGGAATTTGGTTAATACTTTAAATTTCTGCAGATTCGGGAATTTCTTTTGTACTTAATATGTTTTGTAAATCTGTTGACGTAGAAGTTATTTCTGTAGGTGGTAGGTGTATTGAAACTGGGATTGACTTTGTAGAATATTTTATTTTTACAACAATTATAATGATTTTGATAATTGTTATACTAGTTTTCTTTATTTAGTAATTTTATTTCCTGTGTATTATTGATATGCAACTCCTTTAAAGTTTCTAAAGTAAGTATTTCTTCATAAATATTATGAATTGAGTTCGGTTGTAAGATTGCTGGAAAGGTTTCATTCCAGAAACTATTTTTGTGAGGTAGGTATTATTTTCGACGGCAACAGAGGTGTTAGAAAAATGTATGACATTGAGTTGAGATATAACTTCAGTTATGTACATTATCTTCGCTCGTTTCTTGAGTTAGAGGTTCTATATAATTATTAAAACTTTGTTCGTATTCCTCATTGTTTAAATAAGGGGCATCGTTATATTATTGGAGTTCTAATTCTTGGGGTAGAGTATTTACTTGGGATGGAGGGTTAACTTGTGGTAAAGTGTTCAGATGATAATTTATTTGGGTGATTAGGTTCCTGTGTAAAGATATTGGGTCTCTTTGACGCAGGTGGCCAATTTGTTTGTTACTGTTGTGGTCTATTTACATAATTTACTCTAGCAGTTCCGATAGTTGAAGTTTCCATTTGGTTTGCTCTTGGTTGTGGGCTTGATGGTGGCCTTATATTATTTCCTTGTACTTGATTGTGGGTTTGATATTGATTAATATGATATTGATTACGATTCTGATTGAAAGGTTAATTCATATTCACACCTATCGATGTATCTGTTCGGAAGAAATTTTACTCCGATCTGTTCGCAATCGGAGAATTTTCTATCGAGGTATTCGTTCCGATAAGCATTTCGAACAGATCTTCCGACGAAATGCATCGCATTCATCGCGCAGCGGCGCAATGCGATTAGTCCACAATTTTTGGCAGATATGCGTTGAATTTCCTCAGAAGTTGTCCGATGAAAAATCATTGCGGAATCTTTTCGGAAATGGCAACTACAAAATTGTAAGTAAAATAATAATAATTACTTTCTTGAATTCCGAGAATAAGAAAGAAGCAGGATCAACTGGTGGTGGAGCCTTCAAACAAAAAAAGCTTCACTCCAGTCGAAGAAACAGTTATTTCAATAAAAAACTTGAAAGATACGATGAATGGAATTGGAGCAAGGTCCTTTGGAACGGAAAGTGCAAAAGCTTCGGAAGTCCTCAGAAATGAGGAATTAGGTGACACAATGAAGTGTGATAAAGAAAATGAGTCCCAGACAAAACATCAAGAACCCAACAGTGACCTTGAAAACTGTGGATATACCACTCTCTTAATGAATAATGTTATATACAAAACTTACTTAACTTGTGTTCCTAAGCCAAGGAGGCTAGTTTTTGTAATAACTTTTTGTACCTGCCAAGAAGGCATGCTTTTTATTTATACTTTGTTCTTTACGTCTTTAATAAAAAAAAAACTTGGATTAAAAATGTATAAGTAAATCATTTCTAATTGAAACTGCGTTAATATGATGTGAGGACCAAGGAGTTTCATTGGCCTCATCTGAAATGCTATCGGAGTCTTCAAAATGGTTTGTGGTCATATTCGCTTCTTCTTCTGTTGTTTTGAAAAGTGTTACACAGGATAAAAAAAAAGACGACTTGATACCATGACTGTCACTATGCAAGTGAAGAAATAAGTTTTATTTTGAAATATATTGTGGATACATTTAAGAAGTTTTTAAAAGCCTTGTGGATATTGTGGATCTAGTGGATTGAGTGGACTGTATACAATTAAAGCTCTTCAGCTTTGTCCTGTGTTTACACAAGTGGTCGATCTGTTTATTATTTTTGTATTTATCAATTTCTAATATCCACCCCCCTCCTAACGCAGTGAAGTCATGATGTGATAGAAAAGAAATACAAATCTTAATACTAAATATTGATTGATGATCAGTCTTCTTAGTTCTTCCTTCATGTCGAGTTGTCTTCTTAGGCTGCAGTACCTTCAGTTCTCATCTAAGTCTTCGTCTTGGACGGGTAATCGGACTAACTTTCGTACAGGTCGAATTAACTCGGTAGTTGCTGTTTTCAATTTTACTGAACGCGCAAGACCATCCACGTCCGGATAGACTTCTATAATTCGCCCGAGCCACCATGCATTAGGTAGTGTGCCATCCTCCTTTATTATAACCAAGTCGGTTATTTTTAGGTTTTCCTCAATGGTATTCCATTTATATCTGGTTTGGAGTGAACTAAGATAATCCTTCCTGAATCCATTCCAGAAATCTTGATGCATAAGCTCCATCCTCTTATGGTATTGTAGCTGTTTTAGTGTTTTGTCGCTCATATCTCTCGTTAATGGTTGCACTGCTCTAGCGCCATTATGAATTCCTGCTGGGGTTAGGTAACTCAAGTCCATCGGTTCATCAGTTATCCTTGTTAAAGGTCTACTATTCAAAGTACCAACTATTCGCATAAGAATAGTCTGATAACGCTCGAAAGTGAATCTTTGCGATCCCACAATTCTTTTCAAATGGTACTTGGCTGATTTGACTGCCGCTTCCCATAAACCTCCTTGAAAAGGCGCACGAGGTGTGATAAATACCCATTTTATATGGTTTATCGATAAATAATCCTTAACTTCATTCGAATCCCACGATTGAGAGATCCGTTTTAATTCGTTATTCGCTCCGAAAAAGGTTCTACCATTATCACTGAACATTTTGACTGGTATTCGATATATCGCGGACATTCTTGATAATGCCCAAAGGAAACGCTCTGCTGTCAAATCTGTACAACCTTCCATATGCACCATTTTTGTCGTCATGCAGACGAAAATAGCTACATAGCCTACTACTGTTGTATTGCATCGTCCTTCCCATTTTTGTAGGGATATAGGTCCAAAATAATCTACACCGCAATAAGTAAATGCCGGTGCGATTGTCAACCGTTCTTTTGGTAGGTCTGCCATCAGTTGTGTTCGCTCTTTGTGTGCATGTCGAAAACATACCACACACGACTTTACTGCTCTCAAAGCCGCTCGCCTTGACTGAATAATCCAGTATTTTGCTCGAATATAGTGTAGCATTATCTGGGTGTGACCATGCTGGGTCCTTTCATGCGCTTCTTGCATTATTAATCGCACAAACCGAGTATGAGCCGGTATAATAATAGGATGCTGCTCATCGTAGCTTACATTCGCATTTTCTATCCTTCCACGAAGTCTTAGTATAGATCGCTCATCCAGGAAAGGGTTTAATCTGAATAAAACACTACTCTTGCAAAGTGCTTTACCTTCTTTCAGAGAATCAATTTCTAATCCAATACTCCAAGGCTTCATTCAATAATTCATTTGAATAGCCAATTGATATCAATTCTTTCTCTTTTCGTCGCGGACGAAAACATGAGATTACGCACGCTGTAATACGCACTAATTTATTCAAAGATGAATATCTTTCTATCAAATATTGTCCATTAATTTGGAGCCAATAAATACTTTTAAATGTCGTACGCGAATTAAGTTAACAACCAAGCAAAGCTTTAAAAAAAATACAACTTTATTGATTCAAATCCAACAATCAAATGCACAGAGATTTTAATTCATAACCTGGACAATAAGAACAATGTATAGATACATTTATTATAAGGTGTGAGAACGGAAATGCAGAAGGCTTCTCACACCTGAATCTAAATGGTTTTAATTTACAATTCAAAATAAAGCAACAATGTGCTGACAACCAAATTTAAATGAAATGCAATAATGTTTGAAAGGAAAAAAGAATAGTAAAAGAATTTATATGCTGATAATTCAATTTGAAATGAATATTAATTAAAAGGTTATGATTACATTGATAATATTATAGATACATATATATATATAGTTATGAATATCCATAACTCGCGCGCACACATTAGGTTTAAATTCGCTTTGTACCAATTGATTATCTGATAAATCACGCTCTTCCTGAGGCCAATCCTGATATGATTGTTTTAGAAACTCGGGTCCTTGCCACCATAATTTATTCTGAGGTAATTCTTTCTTTCCCTTAACCCTCTAGACTCCAACGTCGCAACTCAGTACTTCTTTGAATCGATGCGACCAAATTCGCAACAAAGGTTTTAAACATGAATGATTCATTTTTTATCCAATTCAATGTTATCATTGAATCCGTGAAACAATAATAATTCACATATTCGATGTGAGTATCTTTTCGCACTTGTTCCATTAATGTGGCTAGTGTTTCCGCCGCGCATAATTCCAATCGTGGAATCGAAACTGTTTTTACTGGTGCCACTCTAGACCGCGATGTCAAGAGATGACAGTAGAAGTTGGTTCCATCATTCACTCGCACATAGATTACTGCTCCATAGGCTTTCTGAGATGCATCAGCAAAACCCACTAACTCGAACGCTCTGCCGCTCGAAGTTTGCAACCAACGAGGTATACGCACATCATTTAAGGCTTCTAACTGTGTGAAGAAGTCTCTCCATTCTTTTCTTAGCTCAAAGGATAACTCATCATCCCAATCCATTTTCTTTTGCCAAAGCTTTTGTATCAAGCATTTAGCTGTCACAATGACAGGTGCTAAGTAACCATTCGGATCATACAGTTTAGCTATTTCGCTTGCCCCAACGCGCTTCGTGACCTTATTGTAATCGCTCCACTCTATTTCAATATTAAACAGAAATGAATCTGTCCTTGAATCCCACCTTAGACCTAATACGGCTGTGTATTCATCATTCAAGTCAACCATTGCATTGACTTCTGTAACATCTTGTCTTATATACTGAAGCAGTTCTTCACAATTCGATCGCCATTTACTTAATTCAAGACCAGCTTGGCCTAACATGTCGCTCAATTCTTTATATAATATCTTGGCTTGTTGGATATTATCTGCGCCAGAAAAATAATCATCCATATAACGCTCCAACAGAGTCGCTCTTGAGGCTAACGGATATTCTTTTTCGTATCTCGTGGCTATCTCTACCATAGTACGAATAGCCAGAAACGGACTCGATTTCTGACCATATGTCACAGTCAGCAAAACATAATCTTTTGCAGTTTCATGCTCATTGAAACGCCATACAATCTTTTGGTATTTCACATCTTCTGGATGGATGAGAAATTGCCTAAACATCTTTCGCACATCTGTCGCTACTACAAAACGGTGAAACCTAAAACGCATAATAATCACGTCTAAATGCTCTTGTAGATTCGCTCCTGACTTTCCATTCGTAGTTCTGCAGCTTGCATCAAACTCAACCCGAAATTTCTTTATAACAGCGTGGTGTGGTATATAATATCCATCTACGGATATAATATTTCATCTACGGTCGCTTCGCGCATATGACCTAGATTAATGTACTCCAGCTTGAAGTCATTATATCTTTTTCTTAATTCAGGATCGCTCGCTAATCTTCGTTCAAGTTGCTTAAGTCTGTTGAAAGCCGTTAATCTTGAATCTCCAAGTTCTCTCTCCTCGTCGCTCCAAGGAATACGCACAATAAAACGTCCCTCCTTATTACGCTCAACAGAATTGGCATATTGATATTCTGCCTTTTCTTCTAGCAAAGAAAGTTCCTTTACTGAATTATCTCTTAATTCCCAAAACCGTCGCATCAACTGATCGATGGTATCTAATTTATACTCGTTCATTATCATAAAGTTATAAAAACTTTTCCGATTCGAATGCTGCCAGGATACGGTTGAGGATTGAGCAACCAATCCATTGTCACTACGCACAATACGATCTTTCATTATTTTCGCCCAAATAGATACTCCAAATAATATGTTTATTGGAATAGTCTTGTTATAGCATGGATCTGCTAGAACTAAATGCTCAAAGCCTTCTACTCTACGCTCACCAGCCAAATACTTTGGTTGTGGTATGCTCTTGATGACTATGAAATCCAATATCATATCATTCTCACGCTCATTTTCATTCGAAAACCATGGTTTAACATTAGCCTGTACTAAACCTCCGTCGCACCAATTATTACCAGAAATTCCTTTTATTTCTACGAAAAAATTCTCTTTTCTCAAATTTAACGCTCTTACCGCTTTTTCCGATATTAAATTCACTTCTGACCCAGTGTCAAACAACGCTCTTAACAAATGCTCCTCACCTCGCTCATTCTGCAGTCGAACGTAACCAGTCGCGAGCACCGACCTTGTCTGGTTACGCTGCTTTAGTGAAAATCCTGTTGTCTTGAAGACATCGATACTGGCTGAAAAGTTGTTGCTTCAGCGTTTAAACCCTCTTCAATCGGTTTGGAACCCAATTGAATACCAATTGCACTAATTGCTACTGCTTTGTAACATAGCAGACTATTGTGTCGCTCATTCGGACATCTCTTGCATGGTCCGTCCTTACAACTTAATGAAGTAGCGCGATGATTCGGCATCATACAATTAAAGCATAGTTGTTATTTTCTAATTCTTTCCCGTCGCTCGCTTGCGCTCATTTTTTTAAATTGCTCACATTTATACAATGTG
Organism: Epistrophe grossulariae; assembly: GCA_929447395.1. Classification (NCBI taxonomy): domain Eukaryota; kingdom Metazoa; phylum Arthropoda; class Insecta; order Diptera; family Syrphidae; genus Epistrophe; species Epistrophe grossulariae. Next base: position 142,222,939 of record OV839567.1, on the reverse strand, counting down.
TGTTTACCCTTGCAATGAAAGCAAGTCAATTCATTATACTGATTCGGTTCTCTCGCACTTGATTTGAAATCAAACCTTTTTATGATCGTGTTGTTGCTCAACTGATTATCATTCGCTCGAGAGTTGCCTTGCACCCCTTGCACTTTACCAAAATACGCTATTTTCTCTGATTGTGTTTAGGTACATTGGAAATGCCTCTTGCACGTCGCTCTAAAAACTTCAATACGTCAGCAACCAACGGCATATCATGTAGATCTTGGCTGGTTTCCCACATCCGCACCGTTCGTGGCGCCATACGTGAAATTAAAATGTGAACCAACACATGATTCCAATTGTCTACTGGACAACCAGCAACTGATAATTGTCGCATTACTCTGTTTGTAGTGTCTACCAATGTACGCAAAGATTCGTGCGTCTCCTTCGCACACTTTTCTATATTCATAAGCTCATCTAAATGGGCCATAATTATACGATATTTATTCTCAAAAACCTCTACCAGTTGCCCGTATGCAACTTATCTTGTGCTCTGCCGCACCAGATAACGCTTTTTTCAAATAATGAATCTTTTGTGTCTCAGATAGTGACACATTGTTATGAACTAGGATTTCATACATTGCCTTCCATTCGCCCCATCTGCTGAACTCTCCATTGAATACACTTGGAACAATTCTTTCCAATTGTATATCCGCTGACACCGCTTGTGATGGCGTCTGAACTACTTGAGCTGGCTGCTCATTGCTCAAATTCGGTCGCTCTTGATTCATCTGCTTTGGTTGATTATTTTGCACAACCTTCTCTACACGCTCATGCTCTAATCTTACTCGCGACTGCTCTTCCAAAACAGTCAATCGTGTAGCCATTATTTCTATGGCATCTAAATACGCATGCTCAGCTTCTGCCGCAAGTTGATTATAGTTATAATTCTAGGTTCAAACGCTCCTTCTCATCGTCGAGTAGATTTAAATGCTCTATATTAAATTTTTCAAAATAGCCTTCTAATATTCTCAATCGCTCTCGTAGTTGAATCATACTTATATGATCAAACTCTTCGCTTTTCGCAAATTCCAGCGCTCTAATTATATTCGCTTTTAAAATCGTGCACCGATTAAGCTCCATTTTAGCAAAAAAAAGAAAATAAAAATCCCAGCGATAATTACTCAGAGAGAAAAAAAAAAAAAATAAAAACAGAAATGTTTTCTTATATGTATGTAGTTATAAAAAATTTTATTTATTTTTTAATCAGTTATCAAAGATGAACAAAAACTCAGAAAATAAAATCTTTTATTTTTAACGCTCAGAGGTCTTTTCCGCTCAACAGTTCACATAAAAGTAAGATATTAATTTTAGTTTTAGTTTAGTTTTTATTGAACAAATATATATACAATTTGGCTTATAACTAATATGATTCTATGATAAATTTACATTTGTTGGCACATAAGGGGCCTAACGTTATACAATGTCTTAAGCTTAACAAATTATAGATATATAAATTACATGTCAAACAAAAAATTTAATTTAAAAGTCGGTTGACTTAATCGTCCTCAGGGTGTTCATTCCCGGTTGTCAATGGTGTTTTTGGTGTAGGTTGGGGGAAGTGGCGTTCAGCCGCGGTAGAAGGCTGACCCAATGACAGCGTAGAACGAGACTGCTTCCTCGTTGTCCATGATTATGTTGTCATCAAGAGTTTCCATCACACTGAGGTACCTTGGCTCTGGATGTCGTTGTTCAGTGGTCATCCTTCTCATTAGCTGATTCGGGTGGTCGATGATGTTCCGTACTAGTCTCTTCGCTGAATTGACTAGGTATTTGTCCAGCGGCATTATGTTGGCTTCAGAGTAGGGATGTTCGTTCCTGTAGTGTTTCCGCCGTGCCGGTCGAAGTACAGGCCAGTGCAAATTCTGAGAATCTTCCTTTCGAATACTTGAAGCTCCTTCATGGCTGTCTTCGAGATTGAAAACCAGACTGGGAAGGAGTAGCTGATGACTGGTCGTAAGAGCTGCTTGTAGATCAGTAACTTCGTTGGTTGACTTAGTCCTGTTCTTTTCTTCGTCAATGGGTGTAGGCGGTGGAAGGCCCAGCTGGCTTTTCTGAGTACATTTCTTGAGTGTGGGTTGAACCTTAGCAACTCATTGAAGTGGATTCCCAGGTACTTCACATTCTGTTTGGCAGCTATAGTGGATCCGTCAGGGAGTCTCAAGTAAGATATTAATTCATTTAACATGCTCCTTTTATACTTTTCCAATAATTCATACGCCAGCAGTTACAACAAAAAAGGCATTTTGAAAAATCTATAACTGCCACTCCGAACATCTGCCTCTTCAATTCAACTGTGGACACAGCAGGCTATTGTGGTATTGTCCCACACCACACCGTCTACACACACCAAACCCACACTTATGGTTTCTACCCCTTTTTCGCATTAGGCAGTTGGCACATAACTTCAAATCATTTATGAATCTCCACCTAGACGCCAACGGAAACCGTTTCAATTTTTCGCACTCGTATATCTTGTGTGCACCATCACAAAAGTTGCAAAAGATTCTTGCTGTTCTATCTCCTTTTCTCGAATCGCCCAATCGCTCACGTACACCATATTGTGTCTTTTCCACCACACTTTTTACTCTATTCTCCTTCATCGGTTGTCGCTCTTTCAATTCTTTACTTGCCCTGAATTTATGCCTCGTCTCAGGGGAACTTGATGAATGAGACGACCGAGAAGGGGAAGTTGATTTTGACTTGGTTCTACTCCTCTTACACTTTACCCCGCTCGGTGATTCCGCTCTCTTGCTTGCATATCCCATACAACGTAACACATCTTGGCGCTCTTTTTCTTTTATTTGCACATTATAACGCGCCATTGCACAGTTAAAGATTTCCTCAATTTGACTAAAGAAACTATCTTCAGCCATAAAACGCTCCTTATTCTCATGCTCTGAGACTAACTTTTGATGTTCAATCATAAAACGCTCGTATGAATTTTCTAGGTAACTTTTCCTTTGTGCTAGTTCCTCTATCGTGACGCTCTTGAATTGCTCAGAAAGTGTATACCTTTCTGATCTGTGAATCGCATTCACGTACGTACGACGCACATTTGAACTCACCGCAAAACGCTCCCCGCTCTCCATCATTGCAAAGAAAATGACTCAATTGTTCTCAAATACTACGCACCAATTTTTCACCACTAATAAAGCAATTAATTCCTCTTGTCTTCTTATTATTCTCGAGATGAATAATTTTTGCATTAAAAAAAAAGGTCTAACGCTCATAAAAAAAACTTCACTAATTCACTATTTCATTATATTTTTTATCTATCCGACTCGATAGGACCAAATTATGTTACACAGTATAAAAAAAAGGCGACTTGATACCATGACTGTCACTATGCAAGTGAAGAAATAAGTTTTATTTTGAAATATATTGTGGATACATTTAAGAAGTTTTTGAAAGCCTTGTGGATATTGTGGATCTAGTGGATTGAGTGGACTGTATACAATTAAAGCTCTTCAGCTTTGTCCTGTGTTTACACAAGTGGTCGATCTGTTTATTATTTTTGTATTTATCAATTTCTAACAAGTGCGAACACTCAAAAATGATTTTGAAAATAAATTCTAAAGCAAATTTCCATTCTTTTCAAAAGAAGAACTGAAGGAACAGTAAATAAATTACGTCTTTTAAAAGAGCCTTTAGAAATTGTATAAGTTGTGTTATTTGGGTATGTTTAGTACTCTTAAGCTTATATAATACAAAAATGTAATTGAATTAGGGTTTATGTTTTCAAACCATATTTATTTCATTACTTAAGATCCTGTGTGAATTTGATTTTTTTTTAATTTGGCGTTTACACATACATATTCACCTCATTTGAGCCTATTCGGCAAACTATCTTTTAGTATATTATTCTGTTTTGAATTTCCATATAAAAATTTGTGTTATCAAAAAATCTTTTATGAATTATAATTTTGATATTTGGCATGACAAAATCTGTTATGAAATCTATTACCAAACCTCTTTTGATCTGTCAACAGTTCGAAATCTCAAAAAAGTCTTTTATGAATCGCATTTTTGGTACTCAGCCAGCCATAAAAGAATAAAAGACAAATTTTTGTTACTTTTATCTAAAAGATATTAATAATAATATAAAGTAGTAAATATTTACGGTAGAACCGCACTCGGCGGAACCGCACTTCAGGGAGACTGCGCGAGAAAAATTCTCGTCTCGGAATATTTTTTAAAAAATAAAACAAAGATTATTTTTCTCTATTATATCCCTTTTTTTTATTGATAAGAATTTTTTATTTACGAAGGTACGGCCGCTGTCTCAATGCGGGGTTGCACCGTATTGCTTCTTTGAGTTTAACTTAAGAAATAAATTACAACTTGTTGCCGGAGGAGGCGAAAACTATCAGAAGAATATCTATATCGAATATACATATGAATCGATATTCTTTTGCTTACTTTTTCTTATTTTTTTACCGAGCCAATGCATTTACTTCCTAGTGGGAACATATAGCATACCCAAGCAATAATGATTGTGAGAAACTCTGACCCACAATTAATATTGTTTGTGTTTACTTTTTCAAGTGGTTTGCCTTAAGTTTCTCAACAGGTCAACGGAATGCATTGGTTTGATTTTAGTTTGCCGCAATCGTAATATTTTTAGGTCATTTATTGTGAAGCAATAAAATGCATATTTTACGATGGCAGCAATTTGGGAATAAGTATGGTTTAGGACCTATACTTTAACTTGCGCGATTTGAATAAAAGAAAAATGTTGTACTAAATAATAGTTCTTTTTATTTAGGAGTTTTACTTAAGACTCAACTATACTTCGCAAAAATATCACGAAGTTACAAAAATGTACCCACGCTATGGTATATACATATGCATGAGTATCGTTCGAGATAAAAATAAATGCACCTGAAATGAAATGAAAAACAAATCATACACAACACTTGAAGAGTATTGAATTGCGATAAACAAATTCCCAGTGTGGGAAAAAGAATTTATAATATGAAATGGACACACAAGAAGTGCTGACCGTGGTTATACATAACAATTAGCAGACGGACGAACGATTACAAATCAAACTGATTTTATTCTATTGATGTTTCCAAATAATTTGTCGATTTAAAAGGTTCCGCACCTTTTCCCGGCAACAGTCTCCGAGGCCAGTTTAGTCGCCGAATACATTCGTTATTTAATGTATTTGAAAAACCATTTTTTTTTTAAAGAATGAAGACGTGACTGGGCTCTCCTACAGCGTCGTCAAACAGGTGGTCATTCAAAGTTGGGAAAAAGCAGCATGGTGGTTGAAGTAAACCACCCATAACTTTGGAGAAGAGAACCGCTGTAAATTTTTTTTCATTGGGCAGTAAACGGTGAATTTTGTTCAAACTATGTTTTGATTACAAATTTTGATTACAAATTTTAACCACAGGCTCACTTGGAAAAATCAATCCATCACGAGTCTTGGCTTCAATCAGCCCATTGTCTTCGAACTCTGCATATTTTTGTGACCTTTGGAAAAGAGCTTCCTTGCACATTTCACAATAACCTTTTTTGGGTCCACTAATTCTTTTTACGACCCATCCACTTACAAAGGCAACACAAGGCTTTGCAAAACTTGAAAGAGTTTCTGGAAGTCCGAGAAAGTCTTCACTATCGTCCAATAATGGCTGATCGTCGTCTAACCCGTACTTCTTTGAAACTCTTTCGTTTCGCATTCTATCATAGATGGCTTGGTCGTAAAGGTCCAACCTTAACTGTGCGAGTTGATGGAATGGGGAGAATGGTGGTTGAGTCCATTGTAGAGTCGTTCCCGTTTGCAGCCCTGACTTCGTGGTGGATCAACAATCTTTTGTATCCAGATATGAACTACGAAGCTGTTGGATTTGGGAACCAACCTCCACGACTTCTCACCGCACAAGTGGTCTTGGCTAAATTTGTAAGTTAAAATATATTTAATTTGTGAGCCATAGAGCTTGAAGCGGAGATTAGGCCAACGAAAGAGACGTACTTTCTCGTTTTCGTCATAGAAACGCCATTAGCTTTGGTATTTTTTTTAATTAGTCAAGCTCGTCCAGGATTTCAGGGCGCCAGTATAGCTCGTTTCGTAAGCTCAAAGGTGCCTTGTCGCCTTTTCCTAAAGTATTGCGGGAATTTAAGAAATCGAATATGTGATCAACATACCTTATGAAACGAACTGTTGGGCCGCTGTTTTTGAATTTCTACAATTTCAAAACCCTGTCTCCAAAATCCGCAACGCTACTACTTAGGGTTTGAACTGCTAAGTAAACTTTCGTTTTAAGCTTGTGGTACATTAAATGCGCCAACTTAAGTTTATTACCCGCTCTCAACACTTCGTTTTGCTGCAGTTTTATCAGCTCTTCTATAAATTCCCACTTTATATAATTACCGTCCCCATCTTTTAAAATTTTATATTCGCCCATAAAATTGCGCTTAATTTTGATCATATGACATGGGTCGAAAATAACAAATATACTTGCTTGGGTGGAAGGGTGGGGAAATTATGGACGGCAGTCGTCTATTGCCAAGTTGGCTCCTAGCAATCATAGTTGCGAAATGTAGGGTCACGGACACAACCTCAACCCCAACTTCGTGGAGTTTGCGCAAGCTGGTATTAACAAGCTCTGCGTTGGTTGTTGAGTCTATGCCGCTGACCTAAAAGTAGGCTATGGATAGCTTCCATGACCCATTCAACGATACAACCATGATTACCAAAGCGTCTTTAGCTAAGGGCATTTCATCCGAAAATTCTGCTTCCGTCCCAAAGTCGATTTTTTGAAGCCCTCATTTGATAACTACTTCATCCAGCATTAAGGTGAAAATAACTTTTTTTTGTGCCTCATTAATTTCGGAAATTTTCAACTTCAGAGCTTCAAAACTCTCAGCCGAAAAACCAGGTTCACCGTCTATGGATGAGTACCACTGTTGTGCTATTTTTTTTTGTTCAATGAGAAGCACGATTCTCAGTTGGGTTCTTACCTTTTATATGTGTTTTATGTATTCACCAAGAGTTTAAGAGTTTAAGGCACTGAGTTTTCTTTATTTGTTTTATTTGTAATTAACTTAGTACTAATTTATATAGTTACTTTACAAGAGTTTAAGGTTTTTTCAAGAGTTTAAGACACTGAGTTTTCTTTATTTGTTTTATTTATAATTAACTTAATAGTATAGATTGTTAAAAAGATATGGTAAAGATATACGACGGAAAAGAAATAAGATATCCGACCGCAATGTCCGAACACAAGATACAGAGTGACCTATCGATTCCTCGTCACCCGACACGACGACAACTACGGAAAAATGCAACCATGCACAAGTGTGCCTGTTTGTAGTTGCCATATGGTGTTCGTTTAATAGGTTGGAAAAGTTGGATATGTATAAATGAAAATGATGATCTGGGAATTATGGGTTTTGTTTCAATGGGGCCGGCAATGAAATTGGAGAAGTTTAGCGGATTGTAAAAGTGAAAGCGATCGTTGACTGCGTGGTTGACGACTTTGAGTGGGATGGAATTTGTAAGTAATTAAAAGGAAATGATGATATGGGTGGGTCGGATATTGGTCAATCGAAAGAAATGATGACCATGAAATGACCGTTGGAGGTTGTGAAGTGCTTACTTTACAACAGTGCGTTCGTTGTTATCTCTTACTGTTTTATTACAGGTTGTATTCAGATGTTGCTTGTCTTTTTGATTATTTATCTACCTAACCTATATAAGGTATAAGGGTGACTGGCTTCGTTAACTCGCACGCAAAAATAATAATCACAAATGCTTTCTATTTCTATTTGCTTTAATTGATTTTCATGAATGGCAGATGGTAGACAAGGTGAACAGTAGTTGTTTACAATGAAAAAACTGAAATGTATCATATTGTATCTTTAGTGAATAAAGAAACGCAACAGCGGTGTTCCAGATTTTCCGAATATTTCGGAATGAATAAAGAAAAACACCCATTGTATTATGTACCTATGTAAATCAATGTGTTTTTTTTTAACTTATAAAAAGTTTCATCCTATTAAATTTCGTTTGCAAACTTACCTCTAAGAAAATTGAAATCTATTCTAGGTTTTGCAACATAATTTTGCTCGAAATATCTTTTTGAAATGCTTTATTATGATGTGGTATGAAACGCAACTCTCTTTTCATTTCATTTTAATAAGTAAAACAAAGATATTTTAAATTTAATTGATTAAATAAACACTTTCTTGCACAATATATTTTACATTTCTTCAACACACTAAAAGTAAGACGTCAAATTCGTTTAGTTTAAAGTTTGCATTTCGCAATGGTTTCGCAAACAAAACTACTCTAAATAAAAAATAACTTTCTGAAAAATTTTAAGTTTTTAAGAAATATCATCCTGATATAGATGGTTTGTTTCTTCACGACACCTTCGTGTTCTCCAAAGCTCCTGCGTGCTTATCGAGAAATTTTAGCATTTCCCCGCCCTTTGGTGACTCGCTTGCCCTCTGCAATTCCCATTCCCATCCCATCCCTTTGAGGAGTAATCCGTCATATTATCTACAAGTGTTCTTCATGTCGTGCTGCTGTGAAGGGAGCGTCAGGCTGACATTAATTTGCTGCGGGTCCTCCTCGCCTGCTGACGATGCTACTTGATTCCTTTTTGCAAGCACTACCAATTGCTTTTTTAGTAACTCCGCGGACTTTTAATATTCGCTCTCCATTTTCTCCATCTGCTCCTCCAGAACGGACAGAGCATCTTCCTCGACGATCTCCACCAGCTGAAGGAATAGTTCGTTACTTTTTTCCCACAGCTGGAGAAGACGATCCGCCCGGACCAACAATCCTTCCTGAGATGTCTCAAACTCCTTTGACTCCACAAATTTCAGCGTCCTGCCGATTTGTCGTTGAAGCGATCTGAACTGCCTGTCTCCTGACGCGGTAGTTGCATCCTCTGGCGTTGGGGCTTCCTGCTGCCTCTTTTTGCCTTTGTTAGACATTGTTTTAGTTTGTATATATTTTTAAAATAATTTGATTTCCCTTTGTTTACAATTTTTTTTTTTTAATTATTCGCGACGCAACCTTTCACTCAAAAATAAACTTTGTAATGAACTAGACATTGAGCAACAGAAAAAATAAACAAAAACAAATGCAGATGCATGTCGCGACCTGCGAGCATATTCCTTCCCAATTTTTTCTCCTCTCTACATATGGAGAGACTGTGCGACTGTGGGCGCATCAAAGTTGTTGATTGCGTTAATTGCGTTGATTGCTTAGTTGGATGGTTTGGTGGTGGTTTTATAAAAAGTGTAGTGACTCTCGTTTATACTTGTGAATTGAATCCTTGAATACATGATCCTGCATGTATTCCCCTCCTTTCTCCCCTGTTGTCGATGATGTGTAAATTAATCCAGCACATTCCCTCTCCACCTTTGCTCTTACATATCTTGCTGTGTGAACAAATTCAGCACAATTTAATTCCGTTGCACACTTCCATGTTTATATTTATCCATCTGAAAAAGGTTGTAAAACCAAGAAATAAATATTGGCAAACCCTGCCTATCTGGAACTTAGAGAAGTGTAAAAAAGATCTAGAACATTTTACCACCTAAACCTCAACATATGAAAGAACAAAGGCATACAAAAAAGCTGAAAAAGTGGCAATGGCACCACAAAAAACACAATTAGGCTGAAAAAGGTGATTTCTCACGAGAAACGAAATGAAATTATGTAAATTTAATAAAAATTATTTAAACTTTTGTGGATGGGCTGTACATATCCCTATTTGCAGTCCATCTCCACATCCAAACCTTTTCCACTCCTCTGGCACCTCCTGTTCTGATCTTCTTCCACACAATTTCACATATTACACTTCGAAATTTTTTTCACTAATCCGCGCTCGAAGGACCATAATGTTTGGATCCATTTATAAAATAAAACACGGTGCATAGTTAACACAGTTCTAATTAATAAACTGCGTTTGGAATGCTTTTTTTTGCAAAATAAAAATCAAGTTTTTCTTTAAGATCGTGAAATAACGTTCGTTGTTGATCTTTGATTGATATACAACACGAAATGTACATATCGGCCCTAGGAGATTTGTTGTCAAATACTTAAAAACCAAAACTTTGGATTCGCTTGCTCAAGAGACATAAAATATTAAATTCTAAAGAGGGAATTTTTCAGTAGGTAATATACCTTCATCTTCATCCAAACTGCTCAGATAAATACACTCCATCCTTCGCATGCGTTTGATGTTTTTTATTTTATGTGACAAACTTTCAATTCTTTGCTCGAAACTGTCCAAAAATTCATTAACTTTATTTTTAAGTTCAGAACTGTTCATATTTTAAAGACTTTAAATTATACCATACAGAAATTTTATGTGCAGAAACGATGCACGAATTTTCATTATATTCTTCTTAACTTTATTATTTTTAATTTGATTTTCTCTTTTCATACCCTGATGATAATTTAGAGTCAAAAGTTTTTGTTATTTATTTTGAAAAAAAATCATTTTTTATTTTATCTAAACGAATGGGCATAGATGTTGCCTCTTTTGACTAAAAATTTCATATTATTCTGTCTCATATTCTAATTAAATGTATTGTCAGCTAAATGGATCGGCATTTTCCGATTCTTGATTCAGCTTTCTATAATGCAATGGGAAGTATTGATGTCATCATCCATGGTGGTCGTCCGTGGTGTTTATTAAATTCAATCGATGGCCAGGATGTTGGATGTGGATATTTACGTCTTGTGTGGGTGATGCTGATAAACAATGATCCTGTCTTTAATTCTGCCCCCCTTAAATTAAGACGTCCTCGTTGAACATTAAAAAAATGGAATTTGGTTAATACTTTAAATTTCTGCAGATTCGGGAATTTCTTTTGTACTTAATATGTTTTGTAAATCTGTTGACGTAGAAGTTATTTCTGTAGGTGGTAGGTGTATTGAAACTGGGATTGACTTTGTAGAATATTTTATTTTTACAACAATTATAATGATTTTGATAATTGTTATACTAGTTTTCTTTATTTAGTAATTTTATTTCATGTGTATTATTGATATGCAACTCCTTTAAAGTTTCTAAAGTAAGTATTTCTTCATAAATATTATGAATTGAGTTCGGTTGTAAGATTGCTGGAAAGGTTTCATTCCAGAAACTTCTTTTGTGAAGTAGGTTTTATTTTCGACGTCAACAGAGGTGTTAGAAAAATGTGTGACATTGAGTTGATATATAACTTCAGTTATGTACATTATCTTCGCTCGTTTCTTGAGTTGTTTAAATAAGGGTGGTAAAGTGTTCAGATGATAATTTTTTTGGGTGATTAGGTTGCTGTGTAAAGATATTGGGTCTCTTTGACGCAGGTGGCCAATTTGTTTGTTACTGTTGTGGTCTATTTACATAATTTACTCTAGCAGTTCCGATAGTTGAAGTTTCCATTTGGTTTGCTCTTGGTTGTGGGCTTGACGGTGGCCTTATATTATTTCCTTGTACTTGAATGTGGGTTTGATATTGATTATTATGATATTGATTACGATTCTGATTGAAAGGTTAATTCATATTCAGCCCTATCGATATATCTGTTCGGAAGAAATTTTACTCCGATCTGTCCGAAATCGGAGAATTTTCTGTCGAGGTATCCGTTCCGATAAGCACTTAGAACAGATCTTCCGACGAAATGCATCGCATTCATCGCACAATTTTTGGCAGATATGAGTTGAATTTCTTCAGAAGGTAAAATCTTCACTCCAGTCGAAGAAACAGTTATTTCAATAATAAACTTCAAAGATACGATGAATGGAATTGGAGCAAGGTCCTTTGGAACGGAAAGTGCAAAAGCTTCGGAAGTCCTCAGAAATGAGGAATTAGGTGACACAATGAAGTGTGATAAAGAAAATGAGTCCCAGACAAAACATCAAGAACCCAACAGTGACCTTGAAAACTGTGGATATGTTTCCGGTGAAAGTGCAGGACGACCAACAAAAAGAAAGCAACTGTCGTCTTCCCAGCTTCTTAACAAACAAGTCAAGTTTTCAGAAAATTATTATAAAGAAATAACGTTGACTTCAACGAACGACACATTTCAAGATGTTGCCAAGCATTTGAAAAGAGTGAGCAGATCCCTACAGGATTTGTGTAAGATGGAAAAAACATAAATTTAAAGAAATGCAAGAGCACAACGCCGCCCCGCAATGCATCATCTTATGAATAGAAAAATGGAACTGAAACTGCAGATTCTTGCAAACGAATTGGCAAAAACAAACCACTCTCTTGATGAATAATGTGATATACAAAAATTACTTAACTTGTGTTCCTAAGCCAAGGAGGCTAGTTTTTTTTAATAACTTTTTGTACCTGCCAAGAAGGCATGCTTTTTATTTATACTTTGTTCTTTAAGTCTTTAATAAAAAAAAAAAACTTGGATTAAAAATGTATAAGTAAATCATTTCTAATTGAAACTGCGTTACTATGATGTGAGGACCAAGGAGTTTCATTGGCCTCATCTGAAATGCTATCGGAGTCTTCAAAATGGTTTGTGGTCATATTCGCTTCTTCTTCTGTTGTTTTGAAATGCAAACAGATGTTGTGCAAAGCACAACATGCATATGTGGAAAGCACAACATACGCTGACATTCTGTGCGTATTTTATGGGATTGTAATGAAGTTGTCGAGCCCCTAATATGCAACGAAACGATTCTTAAACTATGTTGCGGGCCCTCACAATGTGCCTTATTGTAGTTGCTTTCGGCACTGTTTGCCACAGGCATTCTGCACGGTGTCATAAGCCATTGTTCTAATGCGTATCCCGTGTCAAGAGCAAAAGAGAAGGAATAAAAAAACTAACACATATGTAATGTCTTGTGTAGCCAACTATTTCTTCCTCCGTTCTGATAGGCATCTTCAAAGTAGTGACGATATGAACTTATATTCCATATATGTGAATCATGATAAGCTCTTGATAATTTGCATTTACACCTCTTATCCTCATTTTGTAGTCACAAATCTATGAAACGCAAAAATAATGTATTATGTTTTTGTATTTTACTTGTGCTTTTACTCACAGTCATTACGTTGAGACTGAAGAACCCTTTTCGATTAAAAAACAGTTATTTGTTTTCTTGAGGTGCGATAATCCTTATATAGGTTCCATCGACACATCCAATTACTACGGGAATGCCTGTTCTTTTGAAGAATTTAAGTTTGGATAATTGAATGTATTCATCCGTCATGCGAATATTAATACGTTTTGGGCACAAGACTTCCTCTGAAATTGTCAATACTTCTTTAAGAATATCTGAAAACGTTGACTGCCCAATAGCAATGTGAACATTTTTTCCAACACCATGCTGATAATTTCCTTCAGCTAGGAACCTCAATCATATCGCAAGCTTTTGCTCTGTCCGAACGGCTGGTGTTTGAAAAGTTATGTTTTATTTTTTTTAAGTCTATATTAAAAACGTAAGTTTGAGTTTATTTGTACTTCATTTCTCATATTTTTTTGTATACACATCTGAAAGTATATTCATATTTGAACCTTTAACAGGTTCCTAAAGTCGAATGATTCGGTCTACGCTCCTCTTCCAAGAGCTAAAACTCTTAGACATCTCACTAGGTCTGGGACTTTATCAAGGTCTGCGAGATTACCTCTGTGCTGTGGATCAATTATTTCATCAGTTCCGCGAAATCGGTCGGAGTTCGGGTTAATAATATTTTGAATTATTTCTCTTCCTTCTGTATTTAATACATGGTTTACATAAGAAAATATCATACTTTGTAATGCAGGACGAGGGTTGGATTTTTTAATATATTAGAATGATTTTATATCTTATTTAAATAAAACACGAGAGCACTTTTATATTTCAACCAGTTCACATTTATTGTAAGAAAAAGAAGAATAGTGTTCAGAAAATAAACTTGAAGGGTTCAGAACATAAAATAAATTGAGTGTGTCCAAGAGGGAGATGAATGAGTTCAAAGTACTATAGACAGTACATTAGTATTTACTTGATACTTTAACAGGATTGTCATTATTTTGTGGATTTTGAGGAGGGTTAATTGGGTGTCCTTGATTATTTAGGTTAGCCATGATTGTATAATGAGATAAGCTTATAAATCTTAGATTAGAAGTTCTATATAGTGCTTACAATTTATTGAATCTTAATTAAATAAATTTTATTTTGTATTCTTAATTTTTAATTAAATATAATCTTTTTTTATTGAAATTCTTATTAAATAAATTTTATTTTGTATTCTTAATTTTTGATTAAATATAAATATAAATATAATAAATCTTACAAGATGATGATCAGCATGTCAGCGGATTTCAGTTCGGCTGTGTCCTTTCTGCAAGTTAGAGCTATAGAGGCCCTTTTATTTTTCTCCAACAGGTTAATGTTTTCTGCTTCCTTAATTTAAATAGTTCTTTCGATTGTACCACTTGGGGACGTTTTGCTTTTTTTGTTGTACTACTTAGGGATCTTTTGCACTTTTTGTTGTACCACTTGGGGACTTTTTGAACTTTGGTACTTTTGTACCTCTTGGGGACTTTCGCTCCTATAGATTTTTTGTTACTTATTTTGCTTTTTTTTTTTATCCAAACGAATGGAGTTTAAAGACTTCGAGTTTATTTCGACCGTTGTCTGTCGGAATCAGCTTAAGACTAACTCAAAAGTATTATAACAATGATCAAGTGCCTGTTCGTATATTGGAATTAGATCATAGAAATTATCCCATCATGTATGTTTATGCCAACGGACTTATTGATGAATTCTTTTAGATAATAAGAAATATGCGACTTAGTATCGTTTTTGGTTTTATGATTAGTTTGAGAAAAAGTAATTGATATCCCTGACTCAAAGTCATTCAAAGATAAATACACAGTATTAGAAATATGATATGTTCTTAACTACATATATGTATTTACATAAATTCTAACGATTCATTATAAAAAGTAAAATGGCGACGAATTAAAAACTGTTGAAATTCCACTTTTTTATTCGTCGTCTCAATTACTTTTCTTTGTTTAATATAATAAAAACTGTAAAACCTGTTAAACCAAAAGTGATTACTGTGAGCGAGTACTGGTTACTGGCTGGTAACTTTTGATTAGGGTCCTCTCTCCAAAATATTCTTTGCAAATTATACTGACTCCTGTCAAGCTCTACCTGACTGAACATTTTCTTAATATCCCCATAAATAGCCACTTTATGCTTACGAATACGCATAATAGTTTCATGTAAATCTTTTTGTAATTTTGGATCTAGCATTTAAATGTCATTTAACGACAATCCTTTGTCCGTCTTGCAACTTGCATCGAAAACAATGCGATTGTCCTTCGGAATGCAGTGATGAGGTATGTAATATACCATTTCTCCTCCTCTTGGACTACCTGATGCTAGGACAAGATGCCCCATTTGGATTTCATCCCTCATTTTCCCTACATATATCTCCTTCATCTCCTGATTTTTAGCAAAACGTCTCTCGTCGTAATGCCACCTCCCTAGTAGTTCCTAGCTTTTTCATATTCTCCTTCAACGGAATTTTAACTATAAATCTACCTGATTCATTCCGTCTATACGTCTCCATAAAGTGATTTTCAACCATGATCTATTCTTTCGACCATTATGAATTTGAGTTAACTTGGTCTTGCTGCCAAAGTCTATCAAACAATTTATCTAATTGTTCTCCCTCCTTGTATTGTATGCATAAAATCGATTCTCCTGTCGATTCATCCACCTATTTTTTGTGATGTCTGATTGAGGGGAGGAAATGTTATTAACATTTCCTTCTCCCGGCATTTTAATCTTTTTAAATAAATTGTCACCTCCAATAGAGTGACCTTTAGCTGCATTATCCTCTCAGCAGCTGATTTTTGTTTGGAACGTAGTCCACTTGAAGACAGATGCGGATGAGGGTGATCCAGAAGTGGACGCTCTGGACTTGGTTGACAATTGTCCTGCAAAAAAAAAAAAATTTCAAAAATAAAAAAGTCTATGTGGGCAAAAATATTAACAAACCTCTTGTCCGACAATGGCAAGAATTATCTTGTCATTTTCGTCCATAATATCTTCAGAACCAGCCCCACCTACACCCGTCTTCTTTATCCGATCGACCTTCGCCGACAATCATACGTATATTTATGTTATATATGTATTTAAGAAAATTTGTTAAAAAAAATTTACCATTGAGTTGCGCCGCCAATTCTGCCATGTCGTCTTTCGGAACTTCTCCCCATCATCATCGGCTATGAGGCCATAGTTTGCGGCAAGCCGTGCAATAGTATTCCATTTGCACTGGATATCTGTTTTAGTCAATGTACTCGAAAATGTTCCAAAGAGCACCGGCTTCGCCTCCAATATCTCCTTCAATATAAGGAGTTGAAGGTCCTTCGTTGTCTAAAAAATGAAAACCAAATTATTGAAATTATTCATTTATAATAACAAATATAAATAAATGCAAAAACTTACAGTTGAACTATATAAGTATTTATAGCTAACGGAAATATGGATGATGATAAAATGTAATGCGATGGGAACTCTAGTATTAAATATCGAAGCAGGTTGAATGTTCTATTAATTTGTTTTGTGGCAATTAATTAAGTGATCGTTGGTGCGATCCCTTCACAGAGCGGCTGTGTCAAATGCGTACTTTTGGGTGGAAGGCAAATTAAGTGCACTCGGTTGTCTCGACACATCTGAAGAGCATCTACTGTTATGTGAGATGACAGGTTATGACAAACTAGCACAATTGTTCCTTCAAGTTTCTTGAGTCATCTGAGTATCATCTGGAACTGTAGCCATTCGGTAAAAATATGTGCATCGAACCATCCAGATGTACTAACATTATAACGGAAGCCTATGGGGCCATTTTCAGTCCATGTTGTCCAGATTTTACTAGACCTATAAACTACGTATGGTGGCAGTAATTCTCCAGCGGCGTTTCCGCAAAACATGACAGACACGGACGTTTTTGAAGCGTTTCTTATTATCTCTGGATATTTGCATCCTTTTTTTTAACAGGGTCCTCCGTAAGATTGATTTCATCGAAATTCCAGATATTTGTTGGAGGAACGTCGTTTATTTCATTTTCCAAGTTCGCAAAGAATTTTCGTAGCATAAGTTCATCCTCCGCCGCGCCGCTCGAGTACGATTTATGTTTTCTGCAAAGCGTTCGGAAATATCAGAGTGTCTAGATATAAAACATTTTACCCAGTCCAAGCCAGGAAAATTATTAGGAAATATTTTAACTGTCCTCCCACAACGGTTGAGATAATTTCTTTTGAATGCTTATCAACAAGTTCTGTGAACAGGTCATAATACTGCTTCCATTTTGCATATTTCCCATCAAACTTTGGCCACGTTATCTTAGGTAACTTGAGAGTTTGCTTATTTGTATTAACGATAGGAAGGTTGTAGCTTGAGGTAGTGTGGAAGATTGTCCAAGTCTGGTCGTTAAACATATCAGGAAATGTTGAACTTCATCTTCGAACTTAAATTTAAAAATAAAAATATAAATTCTTTCAAGTTATATCCTACATTGGTCGCATTATCCACAAGCTCATGGATCAAGCACTGGGTTGATTCAAGCTCACTCCAGTACTTTTTTAGCATGCTTAATTTGACGCTACAAAATGTTGAGCTCCAATCCTCCCGTGGAGTTTGAAGAGAGGCGATCAACCACTGTAAAGCCTGTGCAGTTGTGCTATGTCTCCTCATAACTCTGAAGAATTCTTCATGCTTCTCATCAGGTGGATTCTGGTAACTAATAGTTGCACTTGCTCCACTTGTAGCAGCTCGGGCTGATTTCTTAGGTCACCCTCGGAATCTGTAGAAACAATTCATTCTAGTGTTTGCTTTAGTTCCAGCTATGCTTTGCTGACTTTCTCGTATGTATTGGCTAGAACTTACGGAGTATCCGCCTTTAAGTATGTTTTTATTTTTTCATGATTATTAGAGAATTCTACCCAAAATATTTCAAGCATACATATTCTTTTGACCTTATATTTGAACGAAACTGAAACGCTCCGTAACTGGAAAAATACGATACTGGAACGATATGAAACTGGAACGATACGAAACTGCAACGATATGAAACTGGAACGATGCGAAACTGGAACGATACTAATACATAAATGGAAAATGTTAGTGTTTTTTGTTGAAACATTAAAAACAAAAAGAGGGATTTCCCTTACATGAATCGCAGTCAGTTTAGAGCTTTTTTCATAGCCGGGTTTCTTCATTCGCGTTTTGAGATTTCATTGAAGCAATTGATACACCGTTTCCGTGCTCTTCGGATAGTGGTATCTCTGGTTACAAACTCCTTCAGTTCATTCTTGTTAGAGGTTGATGGTGTATCAATCGATAGCCCTCAAAGACTCGTAAATGGATTGCCTTAATCGAACTATTTGCATATTCTTGTGTATTCTTTTTTAAATAGCTAACGCATTTCCTACAGATGTTGAAAGAACATATTCGAATGCTAGTGGATCGTTTTACGTAGTGGTGTAAAGTCACATGCCATTTGGTCAGAAATATCAATTCCTTGTTTGGCATGGTTATATTCTATTATCACTTGAAGCTTTTTCATTTCTTTACCATTTTGACTGCTTTTTCCTGTTGACACTTCCTTTAGTCTGTGTTTTGTACTAAACAACAATACTTCTCGCTTGTCTTTCCATTTTGAGATAACAATACCAGAAGACTCGCGTCCAATAATTTCATTTCTCCTGAAATTGGCTAGAGTGACCTTTTTTGGTTTCCCAGTTCTGTTTTTTCGAAGCGTTCCGACAAGATGCATTTGATGATTGATTATAAATTTTGCAAATGAAGTTAAAAAATTGTCCGTATCAATTATTCTACCTTTATCCAAATATTTGCCTGCCAAATTTATTATTTTTTGGGTGCTGTGAGGAGTTGATGGGGATGGTTTTCCTCTTTGGTTGTGGGAGTATTTTTTCCCTGCGTATATGGAGCTTGTATATGTGTAACGACTAGGGTCACAAAGCACATTAATTAACATCACTTTAAAGACAGTAATAAAAAAAATTATTTCTTACAATTAATTAAATATTTATTTCTATATATTTGTTTTCGAAGCTTGCTCTCTGGATCGATAATCTTGATTGTTACACTCTTTCCGACCGGAACCGAATCAACAATTAAACAATTTAATATAAACAATTAACGGCATCAACGATTATACGACGACTTTTGGTTAAACGAATGTCAACCAAAAGGAAAATGGAGACGTATGCAAGTTCTAATTCGAATAAAGTGCAACAGGTAGCACTTCAAATGCTACTACCACGGCCAGCTGAAAATAAGGGTGGGTTTCTCGAATTGATTTTATTTATACGATTATTTAACTTTTTTATCGATTAATTAAAGTTGATACTTTGTATTGATTGCCACAAGGGCTTCGTCTCTGAAAAAGAAGAAATGGGCGCCAGAAATTTATTTTGTGAGAAAGCGGGAACCAAGTGTAACCCGCGCTTCTTTTGAATTGGTTTTCGGTACTTCCACAGACCAACTATCACCCGTTCTTCTTAAGAGTTGAGCAGATAATTGTTGTAATGTGTTTTGCTGGCGTAATAAAAGACAGACTTATAGTTGATATATACTGACTTAAGGACTGTTCATATGAGAGCGACCGACGAATAAAAGAACAAAAAGGATTTAAAATATTTAAAAAGCCTAAATTCTTCACAAAAACTAGACAAAATGGTAGAAAACTTATTTAAATTAATGTTAAGATAATAAAATTTGCGTGTAAATTACTAAAATAAGAGAAATTTGAGGAAATAAGTTGGTCGTCGCGAACAGATTACAATTCGTGACGACCAATTTATTTTCTCAAATTTCTCTTATTTTAGTAATTAAGACGCTTATTTTAGTATCTTAACATTAATTTAAATAAGTTTTCTACCATTTTGTCTAGTTTTTGTGAAGAATTGAGACTTATAGCCTTTTCACACCAAACCCAAAACCCGGTTTTCAGCAAAAAGTTTCCAAAAACTCGAAAATCTTTCACACCGAACATTTACGCGTTTTAGTTTGACATTTCATTTTTTTTAACACCAACTGTCAAATTTTGTATGAACACAATATTTTTGTGCAAAAAGTTTTAGTTTTTATCATATTATTTGTAAAAATAAAATGAATTCTAACCAATTGAAATTGATTTTAATAAACGAAAAGAAACACAGTATGCATCATTGTGAAGACATTTTGTCGGGAAGTTTGGCGTGTTTTACAAAAAAAATACTTGTGTGCATATCCACTTACTGAACAAATTATTAAGGATAATGTAAAAAAAAGTAATTCTAATATATGTACCTATATAGTTATAGATTTCTTTATATCAACGTTGGAAGTCCAGGCCGTTGCAATGATTCGCAGATATACGAAGATTCGTATGTTAGACAACAGCATCGGCAACAAATTTTGAAAGAAATGTCGAAAAAAATATGCGGTATGGATGTTCCTGTAGTTTTAATTGGGGATTCTGCTTTTAGGTTTTCTGAATCTTTAATGAAACCATTTCCTTTTAGTATCACAGCACAGAAAAAAACTTAAACTACGCTCTTTCGAAATGCCGAAGAGTTGTTGAAAACTGTTTCGGACATCTTAAAGCAAGATTTAGGAGAATTGGAAAGGGTCTTGATAACCTTATTGATAATAGTATCTTGATTATTAAAGCATGCTGTGTTTTACATAATTTTCTGAATGTCAATAACGATGAAATCAACATTCAATGGGTGGAAAATTCAAACATTAATCCGCATAGACAGCAACCAATCAACCCAGATTATTTTTAATTCTTGCCTGGCACAATTCCACCACGGCACAGCTGTTTAATTAACGAAAACAAAAATCAAAAAAATGGAAATCGACAACAAAGAATATCAATTTTTTGTCTTTACAAAAAATATTTTCTTTTATTATATTCCCACATAGACATAAAATGGATGATCAATATTTTAATTTTTAACATTCTTCATTTAATCGATTATTCGTAATGAAACGAATGTAATCTTTACCAAAAGAACCAAATGCATTTTTGCAATTAGCATGTATTTGACACGAGCTATGTTCGATCTCCACTGAAAACTAAAAGCCAACAACAAAACACTTGAAAAATGATCAGACCGTGGGTATTTCAAAGTTTAAAATCCGCACTTGGAATTATCAAACGTTTTTCAAGTAATATCTCAGAACAAAAGGTTGAATTTTTAACAATTCAGTTGCAAAACGGTGCTATATTTTGTTCATATTTATGTACTCACATAATACCCACCTTAAACTAGACTATGTCAGGTGGTATAAAATATAGGGCTCAACAGCTAATTTATTTCTTTTAACAGATGAAAAGTTTTTAAAATATTATATTTAAGACTTCAAAACCACAGTGATATCGTAAATAAAACCAAGTTTGGGTGACCCAGTCGTACATTTTATTTCCCTAAACCAATCACCACTACTCTCTTCCAAAAAAAAAAAACACTAAACAAACATTTTATTTACACAACACTTTTTTTATATTTATTGAGTATTATTGAACATTTTAAAAAAGTTCTCATTAAAACTTTTTGTCTCTTGGACAAATTCTTTCAAAATTAACACCTTTTCTTGTTCCAATTCCAGGAATTTGTCATCCTTTTCCTTGCAATCTTTAATAAAATCTTCAATTTGTTGATCAGTTTTATTAAAGTTGTCATCACACCTTTTTCTTTTTATGCAGCCCGGGGGAGCCTCGAAGTAGTTCGTGAAGAACAAGACGGAGTATCTACTTCTACATCTTCGTATTTGGATGAAGAGTACCTGGAGCTGGAGTCGTTGTTTTAAATCCCATTTGTTCTTCTTGTCGTTGGTCGCTCTCATGTGGCCAGTCCTTTATTTATCAACGATTTCACCTTATTTATATAGCTTGAACCAATTCAGTTGGCCAACGGTCGGTTGCGCAGAGAGAGGATTTAAGAGAACAAAAATGGCACGCAAGATATTTAATGAGTCCAGATTTTTCCTTGAATTCTACAGTGCCTAACTCAACTTTGTTTTTTTTTTATCTTAAATGAGATTGAATGTATGAGTTTAATTTTTTTTATTTGCATAATTTCAGCGCACTTATAAAAAAGAAATATTTTGCAAAACGCAATTGGGTTAAACATAAAAAACTACCTGTGACATAGGATTAATTGATAAATAGTTAAGGGATTATTGTTTGTTTCTATGTTTTATGGTTTTATGATTTGTGGCTTAGGAACAGAGGATCCGTGGGCGATGTGTTTATATTTGTTTTATGGCGTTATGACCTGTGGGGTTTTGGGGAATCATTAATAGATCAGCGTTTACGAGTTTGAATAATTTTTACCTACGAGTTTTTAAGAATGAAATTTCCTTAGGTTTTAATAACTTTTACCCGCAAGTAAGGAATAATTAACATTTATTTATTTTAATTTAAAATAATTATTATACATTTGTATTTCAGAAATAAATATAAAACAAAATAATAAAATAACATAAATAACATAAATAACAATAATATAAATTAAATAATAATTATTCATTTAAATATACCAAATTTTTAAGAACTAATATCGCTATCATAGTCGGTTGAAGAGTCGTCACCTGGATTAATTATAATTGAATCCGAAATTGTGTCCCACATCAGGTCGTGAGAAAAGTATTCTTCCTCAGTTCTTATGGCTTTTTCACACACTTTTCGCCAATCCTCAGCCGTTATTTTAGAAAATTCTTCTTCTGCTAACTTTTGAACATCTAATATTTTGAATGTTGTGTTTCGTGAGCCTACTCTTGCCTTGACAGTTGCCCAAATATTTTCAATGGGATTGAGATCAGGATGATAGGGTGGTAAACGTAGAACCTCATGTCCCATATCGTGAATAATATCGTCAATCTTATGCTTTGGATTGTGTATAACTCGGTGTCGTTTTATTACCTCATACAGTTCAAGTTTCAACATCTGTATAGTATGCGGAATATTGTTTTCGGTTAGCCATTGTATCATCTCGGATTTCTTGCTAGCAGAAGTAATTTGTTTTTCTTCTAATTTATTGTGATACGAGGCGTTGTCCATTACAATAACTGAAGGTTCCTCCAAGTTATTCAAAACCTGTTCTTGCATCCACTTGCAGAAATTTTCGAAGTTCATGTCGTCGTGATAGTCTCCCGTTTTCGTTCCAGATTTGAATAAAAGTAAGGCGTTTTTCACAAAACCTTTTTCACCACCAGCGTGCGCCATTATCAACCTCTGTCCCTTTGAAATTGGCGTCTTCAACCCACTGCTACTGTCATCAGTCCAAGCCCTTGGCCTTGTATGTGAGCTGTGAATATAGCTTTCGTCCAAATAAATGATGTCATATCCTTTTGATCTGTATTCCCGGATTTTTCTCAGATACTTCACTCGCATGAGTTTAATATCATTTCTTTCACAAAGAAGTTTCCGGTTGTTTTGCGTTTTCTTGTAGCTAAACCCGTTGCTTCTTAAAATCCTGTTGAGAGACGTAATACTTAAGTTAAGCTCCAAGTCTTCCTGGACTCGTTCTCTTAACATTTTCAAAGATATCATCATCTTTTCCTCCTGGTGGAAGTTATGCATTATACGCCGAATAGTTGTGATGTCAAATTCGTCTAGTCCAGTTTTCCACTTCGCATGTGGTACTTTTTTATTTGGTGATTTCGCAACTCCTGTCTCTTCGTATTCCTTAATAATCCTTCTGATTGATCGTTCAGAAATTCCAGAAATTTCGGCAGTATGTGTGGTTGCGTAACTCACAGAATTTTCCAAAAACAAATTCTTGGCTTCTTCCATTTTCTCATTATATACTGTAACAACTATAATACGTGCCTGGCTTCCAATAGGTTTTCCTTTTCTAAATGGATCCATGAAAATTTCTTTTAAATGAATTTAGTTGTTTAACTCGTTGTTGTTTTTTAAAAACTGATTTCCAAACCAAAGCAAATATCTTTTAAATACGTAAATTCCCTCTGATGAAAAATTTCATTCTTAAAAACTAGTAGGTAAAAATTATTCAAACTCATAAACGCTGATCTATTAATGATTCCCCAAAACCCCACAGGTCAAAAAATATATCAAATAAACACTAACGCCATAAAACAAATATAAACACATCGCCCACGGATCCTCTGTTCCTAAGCCACAAATCATAAAACCATAAAACATAGAAACAAACAATAATCCCTTAACTATTTATCAATTAATCCTATGTCACAGGTAGTTTTTTATGTGTAAGCAATAGATTTATTTTTTATTATAGGTGCACTTAAATTTGTCCCAATAATAAAATCAAAAATTCTTAATCTTAACTTTTCGAAGTAAAGTTTACACCTAAAAAATCTCTTTCTTTTATCCCACCAGAGATGAAATACTTTTTTAGACATCAAGCTATGAAAAAAAATTACTCCATGATCATCTCTCAATGAAGGAAAGTCCATCGCTGGAAATCCATTTCTAATTTACTCTGAGCGAAGCTATAAACAAAACTCACCCTCCTTAGTGCTTCAGTATGATCGCAGCAGCGGTTATGACAACAACGTTGGAATGTACATCTTTTTTTTCTTTTTTTCAGTGATTTGTGTGTATCTTTTAAAATTAAAGAGATGAGCAAAGAAATTTAAAGAGATCTGCGCAGTAGAATGGCCAACTGATTTGGTTCAAGCTATACTTTATGTTTCCTAAGCTTATTTAATTTCTCTTCACTATTAGCCGTTATTTGAATCGAATGGATAATATTATAGTCGTTAAGACTTTCTGTTTTCACCTCAATATTCTGTATTGTTATATTTTCATTCGAAGTGTTGGCAATTTTTACAAATGGTTGATTTCTTGAAGTAGTTTTGTTAGCTATATACACACCGGTCTTATGATGAGGAATAAAAATTGAAATTAATTTCATTTGTATTATTAAAGGAGATAAATATTAAAGATTAATTTAAAAAAAAACTATAATAACAATTACAAAAAGTGGACAACCTTGAACTAACCTATTTAAAAAAAAAAGACAAAAAGGAATGATTTGTTTTGAGCGAGAGTTACCAAAAAAAAATATATATACCGTTAATGTATCCTCTCCGTTATTAAAGATTAAGTCTATTTATGATATATGGTGTTCATACAAAATATATAATATGTATATAGTTTTAGGAATTTTCGAAATGAAATGAATAAAACTCTACTAGGCGCGATTCCCACCTCTATCAAGTATGCGAACTATAAGGTTTAATAAAGAATACCTATATTGAGCTCAAAAAAAAGGAACAAACCATAAAAAAAAATCGATGAAAAATAGAAACCCTATACCACGAAGGTTCAGCGAAAAATCTCTTTAAACTTCAAGATAAACAAAATTTGTGTATACTACAGTACGTATATTAACGAAAATTTTAAAGGAATAATAATAACAATCAAACCAAATAGAGAATTTTACAAAATAAGTAAAACATGTAATTTAGTATTACGCCAAATCAAAATAATTCTTTCACTTTTACTAATTCTGGAAGAGTTCTTTAAAATTTTGGGTTTTATTTTTGAAAATCCGCAAATCACCTTCCAACTAGAGCTGCTTAACTTGATTGATGATTTCTTGAAAGCTGATTGCTGAATTGCGATTTCTTTAGGAAACTATAATTTTCTATGAAGTCTTGAAAACACATATATCTCACTTGGAATCTTGAAGCTTGTGCTACGACTATGCAGTGTAGGTATGTATAATCTTCCCAGATCTTAATATTAATAAGGGGGGGGCGATCACGACTTTACGTTTTTGCTATGTCAATAATCGCCAGTTTCTATAAATCTAAGTGGCTAAAAAAAAGAAATATATAGATATATTACATTATATATTTAAAACCAAATGATTTCATGCATATATATAATTATGGTCTGCGGTTCACTTGACTTTAAAAAAACACTTTGCCCACTACAGGGCATTAAAACGCACTGGGGTTATTTTTTAAATAATTATTCTTTATTTGAATTTATTCGGGAATGGAAGACTATTCCGTTCTGAGTCTGATCTTAAACTAAACTTACAAAAATTGGTTTAATCTAATTATCTTAACTTATCCCAACTGTTGTACCAAGAAAGTGGGTGTATAGTGATCAAGGTGAAACATGATCCCTATGACTTGGATGCATTTTGCATTCGTTAGTTTTACATTTGGTTGGGTGGCTGCCGAGTAGGCAATTTGGGAATCTTATGTAACATAATCCTTTTGACTGGGTTATCATGTGTGGCTGCCGAGTAGACAATTTGGGAATTTAATGTAACATAATCCTTTTGATTGGATTATCATGTGTGGCTGCTGAGTAGCCAATTTGGGAATTTAATGTATAGCCCGATTCTGGCAAACCTCACTGATGCCTCACAAGTCACAAGACCCTCACAAGGTGAGGTGAACTCGATTTTGTGAGGTTTTGGTATTCTGGTATACCCTCACAACTTGTGAGGCCTCACAAAAATTATCGAAATTGTGATCTGCTATTGAGCAGGTCACAACTCGTATATGACGTATAGATATTAATGAAAAAAAAAACTATTCCCTTAAGTCAAGCAACAATATCTAGGAATGTTTCATATATTTGCAAACTTATAGTTCAAGTTAAAGGAGAATTGGTTGATTGACAAATGAGGAATGTACAAGCAAAAAAATTGGGTAATTTAAAAACTGACATGTTTGCGAAGAAAATATTCAGAAGTCACATTCCCCAGATTCTTTAATAAGTTCAACATAAAAGGATCGATTGCAGCAATTGATTGCAGCCATATTTCGTTTGTGACTCCAAGCACAGCTGATGAAAGAACCCCTGCACAGCTTCATATGAACCGCAAAGGATATTACAGCGTTAACGTTGAAGCTGTAAGTAAAATTGCCAATACTGTATTTTTTAATATGTTTTTCCATCTTAGATTTGTGACCACGAACTACGGTTTATGCATTTGAACGCAAAGTTCCCTGGATCATGCCATGATTCTGGTATATGGACAACATCAGATATACGAATGCATCTAATGCAAAACTACAGCTCGTCAAATTCTAAATGGCTGTTGGGTGATTCTGGCTACCCTTTAGAACCATGGCTCTTAACTCCCGTAAGCGAACCAACAAGGAAAAAAAATATAATGAGCTACATATCAAGGCTCGAAATGTGATCGAACGAGCCTTCGGAGTCCTGAAATCTCGGTTCCGATGTTTATTAGTTGATAGAAAGCTTCATTATTCACATGAAAAAGTAGCCTTTATTACTTATACATGTGCTATTTTCTACAATATTTTACAAGAAAATAGAATATTTTTTGATGAAAGTAATATGGTTCTAAATGATATGGACACGGACATTCCTGGACATGTAGATACAACTGAATTCTTAAGGGAAGGTAGAAGAGTTCGACAAGCATACTTAAACTCGTTGCTGGTCTGAGATTAGTGTACCTATCGGAAAAGTTTCCTTCAAAACATAAACTTTGATATTTTTTAAAACACAATTTTTTACAGGAAAACAAAATATTTTGTCAGCAAGAAAACATTTCTTATGCTTTTATAAAGAATCATTAATTCGTTAATAGTTAATACGTAATTTAACAATAAAACAAAAAAATCAAAACAAAGTAAATTTTACTATCCATTTTTATACCCAAGTGAAATAAAATATATCATACCAATTTTTATAAAAAAAAAACAATTCATTTATTTGCAAAATTAAACTAAAAAGTTAAAATCAATGTTTCAGAATAAAATATTTGTGCACCTATATAATCACATAAAAAGTACCAAATGATGAAGTATTACTCATTTTAAATTGTTTGCTAAAAGCGCGATTGAATCTGATAGGCTTTTTAAGACATCAGCCATAGACCTTTGAACCTTTAAATTTCCTTCCTGTATTTTTGATTCTCTTACTTCTCTTTCCTTCATCATTTGGAAAATTTGGCTCAGTAGTATTTGTAGAACCATTATTTTTGCCACTCCTCTTTGAATTCGATGCTCCTATAAAAGACCTTGGAAGTGTGCCAGGTCTAGGTGGCTCAAATTCTTCTGTCAAATCGATTGGCTGTGAAGTTATGTCTGGTGGTGATTGTTCTGCAAATAAAACAGTGTCCGTTTCTTTTACGGCAGGAAAAGGCAACTGGCTTGGCTGGTGCGCACTTAATGAGAGGAATGAAGAGTCTAAATATTCCTCGTTATCTTCTTTCGTATCCTGAAATATGTACATATATTAAATTATTTATTGTGTTTGTTTACTTCCCAAAACTACGAATTTTAACACAACTTTAGTTCATTTCAGTGCAATTACCATAAAGTCGGGCGGAAATTCATAGTTTTGGGAAGTAAACGAACTAAGCTATTAATTTAAAAGTTGAGTGCAACAAATTACGAAAACTTACCTGTCTTGGCAATGCTGAAACATTGTTCAGACCCAATGTGGGTACACTTATATGTCCGTCAACAGCAATAGTCCCAAATGTTTCAAGGGCTCTTTCTTCAAATTCTTTTAATTTAATTTTCGAAGGAGGACCACCACCGGTCTGTGCATTATGCACTTTGATTTTACGTGCTCTGGATATTAATTGATGCTTCCAATGTAATAATGTCTGAAAAAAATTTCAATATTTATATGCGTATGTAGTCTTGAATGCATACTTCTTTCCATTTTGTAGCGCTTCTCGTTGGGCCATTTATAGAATTCAAAGCCTCAGCCAATTGTGACCACAAGCTTTTCATTCTTTGCGGATTGGTCGGGTCATTTTTGTTCACCATAAGCTATGGATGAATGCCCATGTATTGGACAAAATATTCCAGCTGCTCCTTCGTTGTTCTTTTGCCACCATTAATGGCACCCGCTGCTGAAACAAAAGTATATTTTGTTTTGTTTTTAATAGATACTTTTTCGTGGGTAAAATCTATTGCTTACCTTCCATTTCCATTGGGTTCCCAGAGACTGGAGACAAGTTGTGCTTTAAATTTTTCCAACATTTATTAATTTTACTTAATTTGTTCACAGGCACCTTGGATATTTTTGGTAAGTTTAAACCAGCTGTAAAAAAATTCACCATGCTGTGGTGATTTTTTTGTGAGGTTTCTTGTGAGGTTTGCGCCAGAATACAGAAAATGTTATCGAATCACAAGAAACCTCACAAAAAATCAACCTCACAAGAGTTGTGACTTGTGAGCCCTCACAACGGCAGAATCGGGCTAGTAATCTGTTTAAATGACTCTGGGTGGTCATTTTGAAGTGATCTCGTTTTTGAACGATGAAGTTGCTATCGCCAGCTCCGATGAGCTCTGAGAAATTGTCTTTAAAAAAAAAGAAACCATTTATTATTATTTTATCATTTTTTTGCATATTTCTTATACAACAAACGTATAACACGTTTGTTGTGGACTTTAATTATCCTCATTAAAAAAAAATCCATATTTTTGTTTAGAAACATTTATACTCACCGTAATTTTGTACAGAATTGGCTTGCGACAATAGTTTCGCTATGTAGGGATGAATTTTTTTGTTGGTCACACACTTTATTTAATTCAGTTCTCAATAACTTCCAATTATCTGTTAAAAATAAGGTATCACGTATTTCTTTTTATCTCCTTTTAAGTTTTATTGCACCATACTTCGGTATAACTTTTATGAGAAGTAATTGATGAGTTTTAATATTTTGTGGCTGTGAACCAATCCCTACGGTCATTCGCGAAACTATGATGAAAATGATTTCTTCATTGACAGCTAACTAACAGACGAAAATTCCGTCGAACGATACCGTTTTATTTGGATAAACGGAACATAAGTCATCCTATTCTATTTTGTAGCCAATCAAAGACTTTCCCATCATGTCGAATGAGAAAATTAGGTTTTTATTGAACACGACCATAAATCCAATTCTCTTTATGGTCAACCGCGAAATCTGGATTTGCGTAAGAGATACATAATTTGGGATACGTTCAAATATTTCATAAGTCAGGACCCAATTCACACGATGAGGTTAAAAAAAAACAACAATTCATGAATTTATTTTTCTTCAGGGATTTTGTGCTTAATATGTACAAAGTGCAGTATTCAAACATACCGACCAAAAACTTCCTAAATCTGTGTTTGGAGCGATTTTATTAGTTATTTGTTGGATGCATGGGAATTCGATAAAACACAGGTGAACTATTACGCTGTGTATGCGTGTGTAATAAACCTCGATTCTACGTTGCGTAATTTCTTATTCACAAAATCTGCTTCATCGCTTTGCTTAAGTACGTCTTCTATTATTGTTAAGTTAGTTATATGGAATATATTATTTGTTCCTTCAGTTATTATTGTATCTCCATCTTCTATAAGGATTTATTCTTCTCTGCTATAATCTACTATACTTCTACTTCTGCTTTACTTAGTGTTGCAGTGATAATCATTATTATTATGATTGTATTCATTTTGAATTCCTGTAATAAGGAGATTGATTAGTTTTACGTTTAGGTTTTATTTTTAAATTATCTTTATGAACAATTTTATCTGTGTGAGTTTTAACTGCATGACCTAAGTCTTCTTTTATAATAACCTTTTGAAATTTAAGTTCCATTTTATTTCTTTTATCTACCTTTTTATAACCTATTTGGTTTTCTTCAACTTGAATTTCTCTCCTTCCTTTATTATGAAATTCTAACATTTTTTCTTGTTTATTTTTTAGTTCTTTACTAATTACTTCCTTCCCTATGTTATCGAAGTAAAATTCTGTTGGTTTTTTATTAGTAGTACTGTGTATAGAGTTATTATATTCTTTAATTGCTCTAAAAATTATTTCTGTGAAGTTTAATAATTTATATTCGTCTTTAATGCATTTTATTATTTCCTGTAAAGTGGAATGGAATCTTTCTATCTGTCCGTTTGTCTTACTGTGACAAGGGTCTGTATAAAATCTTTCTATATTATTTCTTTTCATTAAAGACTGAAATACTGGTGATTTAAAACTTGTTTCATTATCCATAACTATTTTCTTACACTTTGGATATATCTGTAGTATCTCTAATACTTTTTCTTTCAAATTAGTTTTGTCTTTCAATTCCAGGATGCTATTGCTTACTAAATTTATCGATGCACTTTAAATATAAGTTTTTATTTGTGTAGAAGATGTCTATGTGTAGCATTTCCGCTTACTCTTTTGGAATTGGTGCCTCACCAATCTTTTCCTTATGTGGTTTGCGAAATCTTCGAAATCCTGCCTAATTGTTGGCCAATGGTAATTCTTCTCTATTTGTTTAAAATTTTCTTTTTTTTTTCTTTTTTCTATGTGCTCTTAGTGTGTTTGTTCTACGATTTCTACTTGATCTTTTTTATTTATTATATCTTGTGCTAAAAATTCGCATTCTATGAATTTATTATTAAATTTCTTCAATTTATCTCTTACTTGATAAATTTCTTCTGTCTTTCCATAAATTCCTATGGTTCCTGGGGTTATATATTTTTTTTTTTAAATATTAACTATATTCTCATTATTCCTAAAGTAAATCATTATTCTTTTGTTTTTAAAAACATTTATTATTTCATCAGATTCTGTTTCTGATTGTTCAAATATTATTTGCTGTTTGAATTTATTCACACATTTACTTAGTTTTTCCGAATATTCTTCGCTACTTTCTGCACTATGTTGTGTATTGTTATCTTCTAACATATTTAAATTCTGTCTTCTCAATGCATCTGCTACTACATTGGTTACTCCTGGTTTGTAAATTATTTTAGGGCCATATTCTTCTATTATTGAATACCATCTCTTCATTGTGGTATTCGGATTTTTCTTTGAGCATGAAAACGTTAATGGTTGGTGATCTGTATGTAGGTCTTTTACACCATATAAATAATTTCTCAAATTTTTTAAAGCATATACTATTGCATATACATAGTTCTTTTTCGTTTGCCGCATAACTGCGTTCTGATTTTTGCAATGTTTTGCTAATAAATGTTATTGGTTTTCCGTTCTGTGAAAGAACTGCTCCTGCAGCGTCATATGAGGCGTCTGTGGTTAAAATGAATTTCTTATTGAAATCTGGTTGGTTCAATTCAACTTCTTTTATTAGATTATTTTTTAATATTTCAAAAGCTTCAATTGCTTCTTTATATAAATTTATTTTAGTTTTCTTTGCTAAGTATGTCGATTCTTAAACATTTTCATTATGTAAATGCTTTGTTAATGGTTTTGCTATTTGTGCATAATTCTTTATAAATTTGCGATAATATCCTATCATACCTAGGAATGATCTAAGTTGTCTAAGAGTTTCTGGTAAAGGGTAATGTTTAATTGTTTTTACCTTTTCATCATCTGTTTTTATTATGTTTTGTGCAACTACATATCCTAAAAACCTAATTGAATCTCTAAAAAATTCTGATTTTTCTAAACTGATTTTCAAATTTTCTTCTTTTAAAACTTTTATAATTGTCGCTAAATGTTCTTTATGACTTCCTACTGATTCTAAGTAGATTATGATGTCATCAATGTAAATGTGGCAAAAATTTCCTACAAATGGACGTAATATGTTGTACATTGCTCTCTGAAATATACTTGGAGGATTACATAGCCCGAATGGCATTCGCAAATATTCATATTTGCCATTATTGACACTAAAACTTGTTTTTTCTATGTCTGAATCTTTCATTTTTATCTGGTGGAAACTACTTTCTAAATCTATACTAGAAAATATTTTTGCTTTCCCTAGATTGCTTAATATGACATTTGTATCTGGTATTGGATATTTATCCACAACTGTATTTTCGTTAAGTTTTTTGAAATCGATCACCATTCTCATTTTTGGTGTATTTTCTTCGTTAAATCCTTTTTTGGGCACTACCCATACTGGACTATTATAAGCACTTTTGCTTTCTCTAATTATTCCTGATTCTAGTAAGTTTTTTACTTCTTTATTTATGAATTCATTGGCACTTTGAGGATATGGATATTGTTTTGTCCATTTTCCTTGTCTTCTACTGTATTTATTTAAGCAACTATATCTGTTCTGAATGGCAGATTTATATTTTTATGTTCCACTTTAATCTGTTCACTGACACATTTTCTCAAATCTTCTAAATTCTCACTTTTGTTCATAATTATATTATTTATAACTTCTTCGTCAAAATAAATTCTTTCTTCTTCATTATTTACCTTTATATTATTATTTTGGAGATCAATAACTGCTTTGTTATCCCTTAAGAATTTGTTACCGATTAATATATCGTAACCGAAATTATTTAACTCATATACTGTCACTGTTTTATTAATTAATATTTCAACTTCGTAATAATATTCAATTATTACTGCTCCGTTCACTGTCGTTGCCTGTTTCTTTGCGACTAATTCTTTTCTTTCACTGAGTAGACCTGGTCGACAATAATTGCTTGTTGCGCCTGTGTCTAATAAAATTCTTATATTTTTGTTGCCTATCTTCCTGTATAAGTATGGTAAACCGGTCTGACTACTTATCTCATTCTTCTCATTCAAATTACTGATTCTTTCAACTTTATTGGGTGTGGCTTGCCCTGATACTTGAACACGTTCCCTCTCTCTTTTAAAAACTGGTCTGTTTTGTTTGAATGGGTAACTGTACTTGTTTTGGTTATTATAGGGTGGTAATTCCTATTATTAGCATTTTGATATGTATTTCTTTGTTCGTTTGTGTTTGGGATCTGCTGATTGATCGTACTAGATTGCATTCGTTCAAACTGGTTTGGGTTTTGTTTGTATTGAGGAGATAAATTATCTCTCCTGAAGACATTATTATCTTTATGAATAGATTTATCCTTTGGTGAAAACCTAAATGTTTCACTTTTATTCCCAGTAGTTGGACATTCATATCTATAAGCAAATAAAGCTCTATTATTATTGCTTTCTAATTCCTGTGCTTTTGCTAGTGTACTTGGAAGATTATCTGGACAAATACTAAAGAGTATGTTTGAGAGCTGACCGTTCAGTCCCGAAATAAAAACTTTAAGTCCATCTCTTCTATATTTTTCACATAGTTCATTTGTGATTGCCTTACCGTCACCGTGCCTCATAATAGTTTTGAAAATTAACGCTGTGCGTTTTTGATTTATTATATTAAATTAAATTCTTACTCACATCGAGTAGGTTTTAAAAAAGTTTATTCAATTTACCGTTAAAGCAACTGATCGCTTTCGATGCCAAATCTAACATAACATGATCTTACTTATTGGGGTGCTATTTATACTTAACAAGAACAAAGGGCTCTTTGCAATTAGTCATTTATTCATGTTTAACATTATATTACTTCTTCATAAATGAAATTTGAGAACATTGTTCATTTTCATTATTTCCAGATTTTTACGAGCAACTGTTCTTACTCACAATCACGTAATCCTTAACTCCCCCCTTCGTTTAAAGAAGAACGTCCCGCTTCTTCTGTGAGTTGTGTCATTCTATTTATAAGATTACTAAAACGGATTTCTTGTTGTTGTTGTAAACGGATTGATCTTGCTTTAATTAAATACATGATACATATTGTAGCACTTATTATTGCAATTATTAATATGAATGATGTAAAAATTGGGCTATTCATTGCCTCTTCTTGTATTAACTCTATTGTTGTGCTATTTTTTTGTTCACTGAGAAGCACGATTCTCAGTTGGGTTCCTACCTTTTATTTGTGTTATTATTCACCAAGAGTTTAAGAGTTTAAGACACTGAGTTTTCTTTATTTGTTTTATTTATAATTAACTTAGTACTAATTATATATAGTTACTTTACAAGAGTTTAAGGTTTTTTTAAGAGTTTAAGACCCTGAGTTTTCTTTATTTGTTTTATTTATAATTAACTTAGTACTAATTATATATAGTTACTTTACAAAAGTTTAAGTTTTTTTAAGAGTTTAAGACACTGAGTTTTCTTTATTAGTTTTATTTATAATTAACTTAATAGTATAGATTGTTAAAAAGATATGGTAAAGATATACGACGGAAATGAAATAAGATATCCGACCGCAATGTCCGAACACAAGATACAGAGTGACCTATCGATTCCTCGTCACCCGACACGACGACAACTACGGAAAAATGCAACCATGCACAAGTGTGCCTGTTTGTAGTTGCCATGTGGTGTTCGTTTAATAGGTTGGAAAAGTTGGATATGTATAAATGAAAATGATGATCTGGGAATTATGGGTTTTGTTTCAATGGGGCAGGCAATGAAATTGGAGAAGTTTAGCGGATTGTAAAATTGAATGGGTTTAAGTGGAGCGATCGTTGACTGCGTGGTTGACGACTTGGAGTGGGATGGAATTTGTAAGTAATTAAAAGGAAATGATGATATGGGAATTTTAAGTGGGTCGGATAGTGGTCAATCAAAAGAAATGATGACCATGGGAATTTGAAGTGGGATTGATATTGGTCAATCAAAGGAAATGATGACCATGGAAATTTGAAGTGGAGTTGAATGGATGGATGGGGTCATGAAAGGGCATGAGAAATGACCGTTGGAGGTTGTGAAGTGCGTACTTTACAACACTATTAAGTTAATATTCTCAAATTTCAATTCTTTATTATATGATTCAAAATAATTCTTAATTTCTAATTTATCAATTGTATAACTTCTAAGATAATTTTGGATCATGGCTGTAGGATTTTCATATAATTTTCCATCTATTTTTGTTTTATTTCTAAAATTAATTAGATATGTCCCATTTATGGTTACGTCATCTAGATTATGTATTCCGGAAAATAAAATTGATACATCTTCTATAATTTCTAAATTTTGGTTTTTCTCTTTTATTTTATTACAATTGGCTTTTTTATTATTTAGCAGGTTTGACAAACATGTGGTTTCATTACTTAATTTACAAAAGTTATATCTTAATTCTTATTTACATTTCTTTATGTTTACAAAGTCATTCTCGCATTTTGCGATTTCTTTTTATATTAGCAATTTACCATCTTGTTGGCTTATGGCCCTGGTTTCAAATAACTTACAATTTTTGTATTATTATGGGGTATTTTATTAGAGCTACTATTACCTCATTGTTTTGCAAAATTTTGAATTCGGAAACATCCATTAAATCTGTTATCGTCATACTTACGTGTCTTTTGTTAATCAGATTTTAACTTTGATACAATCGTATTTCTTCTCGTGTTATGAATTTATTTTGAGACATTATTTTTTATAAAATATTCAGATCATTGTTGGCGATAACACTTGCCAATTAAACACTTTCACCTTACTTTTTCGTCTTTTCTCCCTTATAAAGGATACTTTTTTTTATTTCCCCTTTCCTTTAAGTGTACTTATTGGTTAATTTTTTGTGAAGAACTTCACATATGAGACAACAAGCGTTTAATCCTTACTTGATTTTTTTAGGATATCACAAAACACTGTTGTCCTGTCACGGTCGCCAATTAAATTCTTACTCACATCGAGTAGGTTTACTCACATCGAGTAAGTTTATTCAATTTACCGTTAAAGCAACTGATCGCTTTTGATGCCAAATCTAACATAACATGATCTTACTTATTGGGGTGCTATTTATACTTAACAAGAACAAAGGGCTCTTTGCAATTAGTCATTTATTCATGTTCAGCATTTTATTACTTCATAATTGAAATTTGAGAACATTGTTCATTTTCATTATTTCCAAATTTTTACGAGCAACTGTTCTTACTCACAATCACGTAATCCTTAACTTATTATAATATTCCATTAAGGAATTTCTACCTTGTCTTAAAATACTCATTTCCTGTTCTAAAATATGTATTGGACGTTGGTCCGAATATGCAAAGTCTAACCTTGCTAAAATTGCTTCGTAATTTAATACCGTACCGTGATTAGTTAAAATGTCATTTGCTTGTTCTACACACTTATTTCGAAGTATTACTAGTGCTGAAAAGTACTGTACACTACCTTTTGTATATATTTTCATAGCATGACCAATAGCTTGTCTCCGATAAACGTATTTTTGGGCGTCGCCCATAAAAGTCGGTACTGATTTTATTACATCTAAATTCATAGTATCTTTAATTTCTGGTTTAATTTGTTCTGTTTCGAATTCTTTGATTACAGGTTTTCCAGTCATGAGGATGTCTAATTTTGCTGTTAAATCTGCTATTTGTGATTGTAAAACGTCCATGGTTACTAATTCACTTATTTCCGATTTCTCAAAATTTAATTTAATTTTACTTAACTCTTGCAATTCAAATTTATCTTGATCTTCTTTAACGATTTGTAATTTAACTTTACTTTTAAATGATTCTTTATATTTGGTTAATCTATTCAGAACACATTTTTTATATAATCTATCATACTTAATATATAAATAATTCTTACTTAAACTGCAATACCGCTCTGGGATTCTTTGTCTGCAATTCCGCACTGTACCTCTCTGGGTTTTTTTTTTGGCCTTGAATTATCTCCCTCTATCTTCTTTTGGTGTTGGTTGAAATGAAATATTTTCGTGATGACTCACTATTTCGTTCCTTCAATTTTTCTCGATACAATGTTCGATACTTTACTGTCTGTGATATATTGTTAACACTATCTTACTTTTATTTTCAGATTTCTTGATGTTCACTGATCACTAAATATGTCTTCATACAATTGTTCATTTGAATTTTTTGAAAAACATATTTCTGGCACTTGATAGCACTCACTGATTTTACGTTAAATTTACTTTATTATTTTTCAATTTATATTTACGTTAAATCACTTCGAAGGCTATCCCGGTTGAGCCCCCAATTAATATATATAACACATAGTTTTGATAACAGAAAACTTTATTTAATTTATTCAAAACTTATTCTAGTTACATAAATGGTTACAATGTCTTAAGGTTCTAAATTGACTTAATTAAAAGTACATGTTGTGAACCTATTCACTGATTTAACTGAAGTGCCTTTGCATACGATATTCCTATTTATACTGTTTGACAAATAAAAACATCTGTTATCCAAGGATGTGTTCTTACTAATTGATATTTAATCGTTTGGCTTGTCTGGACTCTGGTATTTTTCCATTGGTGTACGTTACTTTGTGCGTGAATACTTTATTGTCCTTGTATATTGTATTGTACTAATTGATATTTAATTGTCTAGATGTTGTGTTGTGGAGTATGAGTCATCTTTTAGGGCGTTGGTTTAGTTTGATGATCTTAGCGATTCTGGATTATACGTTGAACGTAATGTGGTATTAACTCGCGTTAATGTTTTCGAACACTACGATAATAATTCAATTCAAGCGAATTATATTTGAGTACCGGGAAGTTAAAAATGTTATTGAGGTGAGCAATTGCAATGAAATTCGGTTTATCGAAATCAAATCTCACACCACGGAAAAGTTTTCGTCACTTGGCGTTAAATGTCTAATTATACACAGCGCATCTCCCTTCAATCGAGTGTGAAGATGTTTGAATTTTTCGATTACGCTTAACGACTCTTAAGACGCGACAATTGCTGTGAATAATTCCCGAAATCGCCCCCAATCACGGAATTTTTTCCGAAAATTCCGGAAGTTTTCTGTCCGGCAGACGGGTATGAGAGTCTTCCCGCGAATTAATAAATGTACAACGCAAGTGTTTTAAAACAAATATCTTTATTTAAATTTAAAAACTTACGATAAATATGTTACATTTGAAATTCTGCTTATAAAATTATACCTTTTAAATTTCCAATTATTAATACAAAGCAAGACGTTTCTTTTGGACCTTGTTGCCTGTGATATCAACGGATATTCACTCAAAGCGATACATTGCCGAATTAACGAATTCTGATGTAGACGACCGCGACGTGACGGTAGCGATATTGATCTTTCAACTAATCTCCCTTGATGAGTTTGCATTCAGTATTTATGTGATCTGGCTTCATGTATTTAACTACTTTTTTTTATTATCATTGCTTGCAAGATAAACTTCTTTGTTCTTACTATCTGTATATAATTACCTTTCCTGGAATATCTAGGAGTTACTTTCTTATATACCTGCTTATTATATTATGTTTAATGTTTGAATGGGACTACGTGACCTTTCTCATGTAGATGATTGTCTATTGTTTGCTGCTTGATGATGATGTCTATATTTATATATGACTTCCTGGAATGAATGACTTTATTTCTTTTAGTTTAGTTTATGGGTCTTTTTACTGATTCCCCAACACAATTCGCTATCTCAGTAAGAGCGTTTTACTGATCATAAGCATTTTCATAGTTTATTTAAGTCACCGGTAGTGGTTATGCTACTTCGCGCGATAGAAACGTCAGTTTTCCCAGATATTGTTGCACACGCATTGATTCGATTTCGGCCCGATATTGTATTTCAGCGTTCACCAAAATATAATGTTGTTACTTCAAAACACGACTTCTTTGTTTAGAGGTTTAGAATAGAGTGACTTCAATTCTATTCTTCATTTCCTACGTTACCTATGCTATTGCCTAGATCGTCACCACTTTCAGGTCAACCACGCGAGAAAAATTCCCGAATCGCGGAATATTTTTTTTAAAATAAAACAAGAGATATTTTTCTATTGTATATTCCGTGTTTATTATTCTGAATTTTTGTTATCTTGGAAGATACGGCCGCTGTCTCAATGCGGGGCTGCACCGTATTGCTTCTTTGAGTTCTTCTTAAAAACTAAACTACAAAATAGCTGTCGGAGGAGGCGAAAACTATATCAGAAGAATATCGATATCGAATATACATATGAATCGATATTCTTTTGTTTACTTTATTCTTTTTTTTTTATTCTTAACCGAACCAATGCATTCACTTCCTAGTGGGAACATATAGCATACCCAAGCAATAATGATTGTGAGAAATTATGACCCACAATTAATATTGCTTAATTTTTCAAGTGTGCCTTCAATTTCTCAACAGGTTAACCGAATGCATCGGTTTGATTTTAGTTTGCCGCAATCGTAAATTCTTCACTAGGTCATTTATTGTGAAACAATAAAATGGATAATTAACGATGTCATTTATTGTGAAGCAATTTACGATGGCAGCAATTTGATAATAATAATAAGTATGGTTTAGGACCAATACTTAACTCGCGTTCATTCGCTGTCCAATAATGCAACATATGTCGCACTTGACATAGTTGCACTACGATGGGTATGTAATCGGCATTCTTTTGTTTTGCAATATGATCCTGTATCGTATTACTGTATTGGATTGTTTTGGTTGACATTCGATTGCCGTTCCTTTTGTACCATTGTATAATAATGCATGACACATGGGGAACACTTAGTCGTAATCGAACTATGTCAAAGCGATTCATGGGAATTGGGTGAGTTCTGTGTGCTCTCTAAGTTTTAGGGCAAAAAACTTAGAATGTTGTTTAGTTGTTTGCTGCAGTTGACATAGGGTGCTAACTTAAATGTTTTCAACTTACAAGAACAACAAGAACTTGCAAGAAGTCACCACCAAAATCCATCGACAATTGGATGCCAACCAAAATGCGCACACTGCAAATGCTAGCAATAGCAAATAAAAACGAAATCTATGCAAAACGGGCCTTTTTTTATTAATTTTTGCACTGGAATCAATGACCGAGAGAGATAATCCAAATATAAAGTCACTTTGCCACGCTTCTGCCACGAATAAGCCGTAAAGGGCTTCATATGCATAATTTCTTTTTTTTAATCGCAATTTATTGCAATAATTATTCCTTGCATTAAATAATTCACACACGGCAATGGTGACGATGAACTATTATATCTTTCCGCGCAGAATAAGATGACGACTGGGACAGACTAGTGACTTTATATGACGAAGACGAATGATGAGAATGACGAAAAAAAGGAAGAACAGAATGACTTTAAGAAGTAACCGTTCTTATTTGCTTTACATAAACTTGAAGCGACTCTTCACGCACTCTTCTTATTTTTTTTCGAAATTACCATTTGCAATCACAATCACATTAACTGATTTATAAAATGGTAGGCACTTTTGAATTTCACTAGTACATAATATATCCGTACTCGATTAGGACCATGTTTTTCGCGTTTTCTGAAAGTTTTTAATTTTTAATAAAAGATTAAGTTTATGAATATAGGAACTAATTGCTGACCTCTCCAGTTGAGTTTATGTATTAATAACAAAATCCAATTTACTGTGGCTACTTTATGCCTGAGCTTACAAAAAGAATGCTTTGCGAGTTGATCATTGACTGAAGTTATATTTTTAAGAAAAGAGAAAAATTAAGAATAATATATATAAAATGTAACTGCTTAGATTTTATGTGTTGGTGCAAATATGCTTTTATATGCATTGGGTAGACGCAAAAACAGGCATCTGTGTGGATCTCCGTTCTTATAACTTTTTATTATTCAGAAAAAAAAAATAAAAAAAATACCAATATTGTTGTCCTAGTAGTTGTCCTATCGGAGGATTTTTTTGTTTGGGCATAAAATGTTTTTTCTATAAAAAGTTTCTTTGAAGTAACCCGTTGCTGTGGAGAAAGAATGTCCAATAAACCTTCAGCAACCTCCTCTCTAATTTTTCGAATTTGTATTACACTTTTTATGGCTTTTTGGTGAACTAAATAGGCATTTACAACTGCCATTCCCAGCAAAAAATCAATGGCAACTTTCCTGTACCACTTCAGACCTCTTCTCAGTGTCGTGGCATATGAAGGCATTTGATCCGATAGATCAATGCCCGACTTGCTTTTGTTATAATATTCAATAATAACAAGAGGCTTCAGTAGGTATGGGGACGCTACAGTCTGGGAATTTTTTGTGAAATGTGGATCGCGTGCCAAAGACGTCGGCAGCTGGCTGGTTGGGGAGAGCGTCGTTGTATGTCTTATCAGTGTTTTATGTTAATGGGTGTTAGAGTGCTTGAATAGAAATGTGTCATGATTGTGTGGTAAATATGTTTTTTTAATCTTCCCAGCTTATTTGAATTTCAAATAGGAAAATATGTAAATATGTAAAAAGAATATTGAGCTCTATTTATTTTTTTTTTATTTGAATTATTGCAGTTTGAAATGCTTAAAAATAATGTTTAGCTAATTGGAATTTCAACATTAGACGTACAACATTTTAGATAATCTTAAACCCAAAAAAAAAATATATAATGAAAAAGAATGTTGGGGTCTATTTATTTTTATCAGAATTATTGCGGTTTGAAATACTTAGAAAATAATTTTCTATGTTACAATCTCATATCCGTTTGAAAAAAATTCTCCCCTTGTAAAGCTAATTGGAATTTAATCATTAAACCTAAACTCATACCCGTTAATCAAAAAAAAAAAAAAAAGCTTCTTAAAACCGAACAAATATAGTGAAAAGAATCGCGGCTCTATTTTATTATTATTGCGGTTTGAAATACTTAAAAAATAATGTCGTATGTTACATTCTCATATACGTTTTAAAAAAAAAAATCTTCCCGCCGAATAGCTAATTGGAATTTCATCATTTCCGTTTGAACAAAAAAAATCTTCCCGTTGTTTAGCTAATTAGAATTTCAACATTTAACGTACAACATTTAAGATAATGTTAAAACCAAGAAAAAATATAGTGAAAAGAATATTGTGGCTCTATTTTATTATTATTACGGCTTGAATTACTTAAAAAATAATGCCCCATGTTACATTCCCACATCCGATTGAAAAAGAAAATCTTCCCATCGTATAGCTAATTGGAAATTTAACATTAAACCTAATCTCATTTCCATTTGAACAAAAAAAACTTTCCGTTGTATTGCTAATTAGAATTTCTGTATTTAACGTACAACATTTTAGATAATCTTAAAACCGAAAAAATATAGTGAAAAGAATATCTTGGCTCTATTTTATAATTATTACGGTTTGAATAACTTAAAAAAATAACGTCGTATGTTACAATCTCACATCCGTTTGAAAAAGAAAATCTTCCCATTGTATAGAAAATTGAAATTGAAAAATATTAGAAAGAATATTAGGCTCTATTAATTTTTATTGGAATTATTGCGGTTTATAATACAAAAAAAAAAAGAAAAAAATATTGGCTAGAGTAACATCCGTTCTAAATACCATATTTAGAGATTAAGTCAAACGACAATATTTTTTCGTAAGTATAAAACCAGAGTATTTTTAACTTTCGAATTCAGTAACTCTTGAAACATCTCAACCTAAAATCGTTAATTAAAAACTTTAAAAAAAAAAATATCGCTTCAATTTTGAACAAGATTAAATCGAATGCGAATTTAATTAAGCCTAATAAGAAGCTATCGAGTATTAAAAATCTCAAGTTAAAAGAGAAATATAGTATTCTCCGTGCAAAAAGGTGCACTACCAGATACGGTGAGCAGATTTTGGTGGAGTTAACCGACTGTTTGGTATTTTTACCAAAGAGGTGTGTCGACTCCTTCGATGACGAGACAATATCGGAACTATCTAATCTTTGTCTGGAAGTGGTGGCCCCACATGAACAGACGTTCATACTGGACTTTCACGCCAAACAACCGCTGCAACAAAAACAACAACAACTACAACAACAACCAAACAATCGACGACAAAAGCAATATCATCAACATCGGCAACATCAGCAACGACAGTAACAATAGCAACGGTAGCAACAGAATTCTGAAGAAAATAATAGCGGTGAATCAGATGAGGTAATGACTACATCACCATTTCCAAACGCACAAAAACATCTCAGTGGGTTGCCAAATTAATAGGGACACTGAAATTTTTTTTTCAATTTTTATAGTTCAGTGTTCTTTTCAGCTTTTGTTTTGATTCTAAGTGTAGGTGGTGATTTTTGTTTCACAGCCTTCGTGTGTAATGGTTATTTCCAACTGTCGGCTGATATTCAAAATGCATATCAGATTTGCTCAGTCTTAGAAGTCGTATGCATTCCATTACTTTAGACCACTGACGTCACAGGTCGAGATGTGTATCGTTTGTTTATCAAATGAATTTGGAGCATCAGCTAAAGTAGATATATATAATTAATTAAAACGAATTATAAATTTCAAAGTTATATCTGGACTGGATACATTTTTGTTAGTTCTTTTAAATTTTGACATCCGTAGTCGATATCTTCATGGTTGATGACTTCTACGTTTTCGTTATTGAGTAACCAGTTTAACCATTGTTTCTTTTCGGTACCTTTGACGTAAACAACGGCATTTTGAATTTTTTCTCGAAGATATGCCTTAACTTTGGAAAAATCTATGTCTCCTCCATCCCAGGTAAAACCATGATTGTTTTGATGTAACCAGTGAGCTTGTCTCTTGAGTGATAATGGAAGTTGGTTAGAGTTAAATGGTGGTGTAAGAATGAAATGCTGGTGATATCCATCGAAAAGTACAGCAATTTCCTTTAAAATGTTATTTATTCCTCTAAAACCTTGAAAGTCTGCAATAAAGGTATTCATGTTTATGTTTGTTCT
Source organism: Epistrophe grossulariae (assembly GCA_929447395.1). Taxonomy (NCBI): domain Eukaryota; kingdom Metazoa; phylum Arthropoda; class Insecta; order Diptera; family Syrphidae; genus Epistrophe; species Epistrophe grossulariae. Next base: position 142,178,566 of record OV839567.1, on the reverse strand, counting down.
CGATAAGTTCACTTTTTCTACTGGTCAATTAATATCAGAACGCTCGATTTAAGTAAGTTTGTTTACTTCTCCAGTTAATGGATTATACTCAATTATACGATCATGAAGAATTAGGCAATACATAGTTGTTGAAGCAGGAATTGGAGTTATGTTTTAAGTTCAATTTTTACATCCACTGGGCCTGTTTTAATTGTTTCATTTTGTTGAGAGCAATCAACAACCATAATTGGAGCGATATCCTTAAATTCTTGTCGCGATAAAATAGGGGCTGATTGTATCTGATAGTATGAATTCTGAAATTTACTGTACATTTCATAGAGAACGGCATATCGATCCACTTTATATTTAAGATTTAAATCTTCGCGAGGATATGATTCAGAATTAAAATGAACTTTTACATTGCTTACATCGCAGTGATTTGCTAGCATCTTTATTTCGTTGATTTTTTCTATCTGTTTGTAAAGCAATAATAATATATCTTGGCTTCTCAAGTTGGTTTGAAGTTTTTACTGTCCATACATGATCCGTGTTGGTTGGTAGTGTTGGGTATTCGTACATTTCCCAATTTCGAAAATGAATCTGATTTAATTGTATTTGTTTCAATAATGTAAGTTTATTTGAATCGAATAAGGTAATTTGTGGAACTCTCCATTGCAATTTAAAGATTGAGAGTTTTAATTCTTCATTGTCTTTAGTAAAATAAGTATTCTCATTTGTTCGAGTACGAATTAAAATCAGTTCATGTCTTGCATTTGGTATGATCTTTTGATAGTCTTCAGCGAATCCTAATAAATTTTTAAATGGTACGCAAAAATTAAAAAAACCCATTGCAAGAGAAATACTATTGTTTCCAGTCCATGATCCATTTTCTAAGTTTTTACTTTCATTCTCTTTTAAAGATATATAATTTTTTATATTTTTTATATTTTTCCACCCCGTTTAATTCATAATGTATTTCTTCATTGCATTATTAGTTATTTTTCCTGTTGAAAGACTTCCATCTGCCCTCTATATAAATGTAACTTTCACAGAGTAGTATACATAAATCCTGTTGTTGTATGGGAACTCGTATTTCATCACTTGGATTGAAAGACTGAAGAAATGGTGAGTAACTATGGTATTCAAACTATATGCCATTATCATAGCTGGGTCCATGAGTAATATCCAATATATCATTCATATTTTTTTTTTAGTTTGAATCCCAGTGTAAGAAGATAAGCTTTATTTTCAGGTGTTAACTTAGGTGTTGACAGTTTTGGTGTTCGAGAAGAACTAATTGAATGGTTAATTTTACCATCTGTTAAATAATTATTATATATTAAGGGTATTCACGCAATGATGTAAAACACCGGATAAGTTTACCATTTGGTTAAGTTTATCATTTGGTCAATGAACTGTCAAATTTTGTATGAGAAATGATTTACAAAATTTGGTTAAAATTATCCAAGGATTTTGCTGGATAAAATTAACCAAATTTTTTTGGTAAACTTAACCAAACGTCATTGTGACTTTTAGAATAAGGCGTGTTCAGAAATATGATAATTAGGTATCTCAGAGAACTAAAAAAAACTCTGCCCGTGTTCTGTAACTATCGCATTGAGATTAGTTGGCGATGAAAGTTGTGAATAAAAACGTTGTTTATGCAAAAAAAAAAAAAAAATTAGGACATCCACATTTTCTGACTATTGATCAGCATTGTTTATTTACACAAATCCCTATAATGGGCCATATGGATATTGAAAAGTAAATGCTTTTACTCGTATTTTTTATGGTTTCCGAATTGCGATCGGAGTGAAAGGAACCATTTATTCTTTTTATTCTTCTTTCATCAAATTTCAATTGAGTTGAGCTCGGGACAACTTTTACTGCCGAAAACGAAAGTGAACTAAACTGAAGGAAAAGTAGATATCCTGCACCATTATGGGCGTGCCATATGATTTTTCTTGTATTCGCTCATTTTCGTTCGATCAGTGCCATGAGTTTGGGACTATTACAGTTCTACATTTAACCCCGAAATCGTTTTCTCATATAATCCCCGTCAAGCTTAAAAAAAAACTTTACATTTTTTTCCGTTCCGAAACATTCTGCTCCGATTTCAAGTTAGGCAGTTTGGGGAGGTTCTATATTTAAAAATAATTTCGAAATCTGAACACGTTTATTTGTATAATTATTTTAGAGTTTCATATTTGACGTTTAACGAACAGCTGATTCTATTACACGGCATTTAACCAAATGAATTAAAAGGGCGTTCACGCAAACTTTTGTGTAAACTTATCATTTTACACAATTGGTAAACTTACGACGTTGCGTGAATACCCTTATTAACATTATTTCGATTTTGTGGTTATGTTGTGCTATTTTTTTGTTCACTGAGAAGCACGATTCTCAGTTGGGTTCTTACCTTTTATTTGTGTTATTATTCACCAAGAGTTTAAGAGTTTAAGACACTGAGTTTTCTTTATTTGTTTTATTTATAATTAACTTAGTACTAATTATATATAGTTACTTTACAAGAGTTTAAGGTTTTTTTAAGAGTTTAAGACACTGAGTTTTCTTTATTTGTTTTATTTATAATTAACTTAGTACTAATTATATATAGTTACTTTACAAGAGTTTAAGTTTTTTTAAGAGTTTAAGACACTGAGTTTTCTTTATTTGTTTTATTTATAATTAACTTAATAATATAGATTTAAAAAGATATGGTAAAGATATACGACGGAAAAGAAATAAGATATCCGACCGCAATGTCCGAACACAAGATACAGAGTGACCCATCGATTGCTCGACACCCGACACGACGACAACTACGGAAAAATGCAACCATGCACAAGTGTGCCTGTTTGTAGTTGCCATCTGGTGTTCGTTTAATAGGTTGGAAAAGTTGGATATGTATGAATGAAAATGATGATCTGGGAATTATGGGTTTTGTTTCAATGGAGCAGGCAATTAAATTGGAGAAGTTTAGCGGATTGGAAAAGTGAATGGGTTTAAGTGGAGCGATCGTTGACTGCGTGGTTGACGACTTGGAGTGGGATGGAATTTGTAACTAATTAAAAGGAAATGATGATATGGGAATTTTAAGTGGGTCGGATATTGGTCAATCAAAAGAAATGATGACCATGGGAATTTGAAGTGGGTTTGATATTGGTCAATCAAAGGAAATGATGACCATGGGAATTTGAAGTGGAGTTAAATGGATGGATGGGGTCATGAAAGGGCATGAGAAATGACCGTTGGAGCTTGTGAAGTGCGTACTTTACAACAGTTAAATGCAGGCGTACAGTTATTTTTTCTCCTCTAAAATTTATTAAGTCCCCGTCCTGATCAACAAGTTTTAATGTTATAGTACTTATTCGATTGACATTCACCGGTAAATAGATGACATTTTTTGGAACTTCTATGATTTTATACCCTGCACCTGCTTCTGGTGAAAATTCATGTATTGCATGCATAGGAGTATTATTAAAATAAGAGCCAGTAATGATATTACACTCGACTCGTATTATATTTATATCAACAGGTAAATCAGATGTATGAGCATTATTCTTATAATTTTCCAATAGTTCTGTCCTTATTGTAATATATTTTCTCACTGCTTTGGATTTGGCATTCCAAAGTGTTATTATTTGCTTCTATTGCAATATCTATTGTAGAATTTCGCAATAATATTTCATCTGTTATATAAATTAAAGATTTTTTGATTTATTTTCTAAAAAAAAATCTTTATTTTACTTTTTCCTAGGCAAGTTGCCTCTTCTGATGTTGCAATCTTACTACTCATAATCTTAAAATATTCTATCTTATATTCTACTTAAAAATAATGTCAGCTAAAATTGATCTGCATATTGATTCGTTGAATCAGCTTTCGATAATGCATTGGGAAGTGGAGTGTTGATTTCATCATCCATGGTGGTCGAGCGTGGTGTTTATAAAGTTCGATTGATGACCAGGATGTTGGATGTGGATATTAATGTCTTGTGTGGGTGATGTTGACAAACAATGATGCTGTCGTTAACTTATATGCTGCAATAGCGTCAATTTCATATTCACCAACATGGAACAAATTGTTACGTTCATCAACATTCGGTATAGAATTGTACGTCTGAAAATCAATCAATCCACAAACATAGTCTTGATCTAAGTTCAGAGGTGCAAAATATTCGGCTGATAGAAGGGAAATTCTCCCACTTAGTGTAAGTGTCATCGCCATGGTGATAAAAAACACAATGAAATAAAATGTATATAAATCTCTTTATTTATTTAAAATTACCATCATATAAAAATCTTAAAAATAAATGACCAAAATTAATAGAGTTATAATCTTGATATTTTATATAATTATAATTAATTTTTTCACCCAAATAATTAATGATTTCAATAGGAGGCTGAAGATTTCCAAAGCTATCAAAATGTTCAATTTGATTGCCTTTTTTATTATACGCTACCCAGTGTGTACCGTGACCAATTGAAGAATCGAGATTTACAATTCCACACTCGTTTTTCAAAGGTTTAGTTTTCGGTAAATTATCTCGCATGAAAACTCCTCGAAAATTCGGAATAAATTTGTTTGCAGAATTTTTCAAATCTATTTCATTTAATGCACGATTGGGTAGCTAGTAGCTAGTTTTTTGTCTGTGGATTCAAATAAAGTCCAAACCCTTTTCTATAAGGTTTAAGGTGTAAGCCACCTCCGACTGCAAGAGATTCCATTTTTTCATTATGACGCTTTTTCTCTTCTAGATCTTTTTTAGCAATGCTTATATCATTGACAGCTTTGGCTACCCCTGCAGCCCCTCCCGTCAAAGCTCCGAGAGCTGAAAGTCCAGCAAACAGTGGAACAAGGAATGGAATTGCTACACCAATTTTCGGTACAGAAATAACTCTGGGCGTCTTAATGTTATTAGTGTTTTTTCCAACTGTTTTCTTAGCAGATGATATTGCTATTTTGATTGCCTTTTCCAGACTTAAATGTTTTTTTCGTTTCAGATTATTTCCAATAACTTTCATTACTTTTCTAAAGGAGGGTTGTTTAGCCTTATTTTCTGATTTAGACTTTTTATTTTTCACATTGTTCTTAGACGTGTTATCATTATTTTTAGAGCAACCCATACCCAATTTTGTTTTTGTCTTCATAACATTGGTAACCAGTAGTACGTTTGGTCGTTCAGCTATACTAGCGTCTTTGGATTTAACTCGTTGCCAAGCTTTTTCAGTTAAAATCCTATCGGCAATATGTCGATCAGATGTGTTTTTAAATTTTTAATAAGATCGTGTTGTTTGCACGCTTGATCAAGTAAATTAATTCCTGGATCACCTCGAGCTAGGCGATTTTGAAGTTTTGTTCCTGGTCCAGAGTACTGATAGCCAGGTAAATGAAATTCAATGGGGAGTTTGTTTATTAGAGAATTTAATAAACCTTTTCCTTTGGCAATATTTGTTTGACTGATAGAATTTTTCGAATAATCAATCATTTTATATGATATTCTATACGCTAGAATGAAATGATAATTTTTGAATATAAACTTTACGTTTAAAGGAAAATATTTAGTTTTTATCATCATGCGATTCGTTAAACAACAATACTAGTTACCGGTAAAAAATATGGAACTGACTGACAAGATTGAATGAAAAAAGCATGGTAAACTATTCCCCCATAGTATAAGGGGGTTAATTACTGGTCCCTCAAATTGTAGAAAAACAAATGGTTTTTCCAATTTTACTAATAACAGCGATGTTATTCCCCCCGATGAGGTTAAACCAAATATATTATATTTATTTATTTTTGATGACATTGCCTGTGAAAAACAAGACACGGTTCGAGTATACTTTAGTATCGGACGACATCATCACATTGATAGTTTTTACTTGTGTCAAACTTATACAAGAATACCCAAACACTTAATACGTGACAACGCGAATTTTCTCATCGTCTTCAAACAGGACGATATGAATTTACAATACATATGTAATGATCATGTCAATTCGGATATGACATGTAATACATTTCAAAGGGTAACATACCCTTGTTGGAATACAAATTACGGTTTTATGGTAATTGATAAGGATAGTCCTTTGAATGTAGGCCGTTATAGAAAAGGCTTTGACTGCTTTCTTAAGTTATAAAACATCTAACAATTTTAATTTAATATAATCTGTATAGTAATGTTCCATGAGAACAGTACAGAGCAGTACAGTGAGCAGATATTAGCAGTAAAAACGGTTCCACTCAGTTTGAGACCCAGTATTCTTCAGTTAAGACCAGTAAAATGAATGTCAAATTCAGTTTAAGACCTATTGAAAGGTTCTTCCATCAACTTCAAAACTTATTAACCACTTGCCTCTGTAAGAAAAAATAAGCCTTTCATTATGATGAATATAGATGTAAAATTAACAAAGGAACTTATTAAAACCACTGATGCCTTACGAAAGAAATATAAACTCAAATTGAAGAAACGCTTAAACCCCTTACGAAACCGCTAAACGAATTTGTAAAAAAATCAAACAACAAACAAGATCAAAATAACCTTATCTATGTCCCTTTAAAGAAAATAAAACTCGATTTTGAACAACATCAACCACAAGAAAACGATTTTGACAAGAAGAAACATTATCATGATGAATTCATGACGCCAAAGACTTCTATTGACGATTCACCCATTTTGTCTGTTTATAGTAATACTCCAAAAAGAACAAAAATCAGCTCAAGCCGTCGTAGCTTTGCTAAACGATTGTCACAAGAACAATTTCATGACACACCTAAAACATATATAGATTTATTCCAACACTCTTGATAAAACGTAAAAGATAAAAAGCGGTACATTGGTAATGGTGAGTTAAAAATTCACGGAAAAAATATAGAAATTAAAAATAAAACCTTCGAAGGAACAAATGGGTTATATGAGCTTATATTTAAGAAAAAACCTGATAAACAAGTTTACACAAATGAAGATTTAAAAAAAATTACAAGACTATATTATATGACACCAATGCACATAGAATTGATCACGATTCACAGAGGCAAATACACGGCAATCGAGGATATAAGTATAAACAAGTTATAAGTAAATTATTCGAATTACCAACAACTACTTCTAATACTTCATTATCATCCCCATCACAATTGCCTTCCTCTGGAAGTGGATTAATGCAATTATCAAAATTGAAAAAAGACTATATATTTTGAACTCGTAGATCGATTGAGACTTCTTATTGCTTCACATCAATCTGGACATAACAACCACTCTAACGAAATAGTTTCAATTGTTGAAGAACTTAAAGAAGCTAATATTATTGAATAAAAATACAAAAAAAAAAGAAGAAAGATGAGTGTTGATAAATTTGGTCGCTTTTCAAATAGAACCCCACCCACAGGTCCAACGGGAAAACAAGGAGAGCGAGGGGCACCCGGTGTACAGGGAAAGCGAGGTTTGCCTGGACTAACTGGAGGGGGATTCTTCAAAACAGATGGCGAAGATTACAACATAATCTTTAAACGGTTAAAAAATGTTCAAGAACCACAAGAACAGGAAGACGCTGCTACCAAAAAATATGTTGATAAAACATACGAGCAACTTAGGGAATACATTCAATATGGAGTATTTGAAAAATTTGAGAAACTACTGTTTGACACAATTAATAATAATAAAAAAAAGAAAAATCTGATATATTAACTTAAGGAAAACCTACAATTTAAATTAACTTCAGTCTTTGACTTAACACCTAAGTGTGATGTCTCAACAAAAAAATATGTCTGGCATAGATACTTTTTTAATTCTTGATGAAATTTTGCAATTTTTGAAAACAAATTATCAAAATATACTGGATGTACATCACGAGGAACTTTTGGATAGTGTAATCCAAAATCATCGATATCTTCTCACAGTTATTGATACATTTTCTAAATTTGCTTGGACGGCTCCTATTAAAAATAAAACAGGAACGAGTGTTACTCAGGCTACGGAATATATATTTAATAAAGGTCGTCACCCTAAAAATTTACAAACAGATGATGGGAAAGAATTTTTCAATGCATCTTTTCAAAAACTGATGAAAAAATTTCAAATTTTAGTGTTCTAAAAGCATCGATTGTTGAACGATTTAATCGTACCTTGAAAACCTGGATGTGGAAAGAATTCAGTTTAAATGGTTCATATCATTGGATTGATATTATAGAACAACTGACAAAAACGTACAATAATTCCAAACATCGTACGATAAAAATGAAACTATCTGAAGTTAATGTTTCAAATGAAAAAATATTACTCCAAGATTTATAATCGTATCAAAATACATACTACTCCGAAGCTTAAAACTGGGGATTTTGTCAGAATTAGTAAATACAAACATGTTTCAACAACGGGTACAGACCGAATTGGACCACAGAAATCTTTAAAATATCCAAAGTACAACGCTCAAATCCAATAACATATCTATTGAAAGATCACCAAGGGCATCCCATTAAAGGCGGATTTTATGAGCTTGAACTACAGAAAACCAAGTTTCCCGATACATATCTAATCGAAGAAGTGCTTCAAAGGAAAAAAGGTCGATTATTTGGAAAATGGCTCGGTTTTTCATCCGATCACAACTCTTGGATACCTACCCCTAAAAATAAATAAATAACACATCTTCTGTATTTTTTTTTTAAAAAAAAGCTTTATTGACATACATGTACATTTTTAAATACAAAAATTTTTTTTCTTAAGAGATATTCATATGGTATGCTTGTTTCAATGATTTGAAATTCAATAAGTCGACATCAGATTTATATTCGAGATCCTCCTTCATAAAGACTTCAACTTCTCCATTCCTTAAAACTCTCTCAGTTTCATATTCATGATACTAGTAACATTGAATGCTGAGTGTGCGCAAATTATAATTGCTATCATGCGAACATCGAATAGTTAATGTCTTATCTTCATCAAACTCAAGCTTGAAATGTCTATAAAAAACTTCTTTACTAATTCCTGATATTTCAGTTTTTTTTAAATTAAGTCTTGCCTAAAACTCTCGATTGCTTCATCTACGGTTACTTTTTTATCATCCAAAATTGTATTGCTGTTGTTGACGTCACTGTTGCATCATCTGTTGCATCATTTTGAAATGATTTTGTACCCGTTTGTGTGGTATTAGGTAAATTTTTACCATTTGTAAAGGTTAACAAACGAAACGATAATCCTATCTGCACAGTATCGTTATTAGGTAGACTCAATGAAAAAGAAAGATTGTCAGTTATGTTTGCTTGTTGTAAATTTATATCCACCGGTATGGGTAAAGCAATAGATAGTGAAGGTAAAATTGAAAACAGGCATAAAACGGCCGGGAAAAACAACATTTTTTAAAAAGATGCTTACTATCCAAGGGTTTATCATAAACTAATAGAAAACACACTCAAATTGTAAATTTTTTTTAATATTCTCTCATTTGTATATATATATATATATATTCACATATTAAGATATATGTGATTGAAATGTGTCATGAACACGTTCAACTGCCTGTATATCTCTGCCATTGTCTTTAACATGTTCAATTGACTGTATATCTCTGCGATTGTCTTTAACACGATCAATTGTCTGTATATCTCTGCGATTGTCATGAACACGTTCAATTCCCTTTATATCTCTGCGATTGTCTTTAACACGATGAATTGTTTGTATATCTCTGCGATTGTCTTTAACACGATCAACTGCCTGTGTATCTCTATGATTTTCTTTTTTCTGTATAATTTTTTGAGGTTCAAAAACTAATTCTGTCTCACCAAACGGACATAGGGCTGAGTATTCACTTTCTTTTCTCTTTACAGCATTCGAATGAGGTGTAATGAATCCGCTTAGTGTTAACTCTCCTCCTATTTAACAATAATTTAATTTTATGTTTTATTCATAGTAGGTATTTTATTTTTTTTTTTGCAAAAGTAATATATTCTCACCCAAAAGTCGAAATCGTACATGCTGCATAGATTGAAACTGTAACCTAAAATAGAGAATAGGAGATATCGTCTATCCATTTCTAATATGAAACAATACGCATTCTCTTCCATATTCTGGTTGTACGAGTAATATTAAAGTTTCATTATAACATATTACATCTGTAAATTTGATCTCCAACCATCCAGATTCACAGATACAGAATGTTTCTCCTTCACGTAATCTCTCACACCAAAACATTTTTTTTTTCTAATTCACAATGAATCTCCCCTATCAGAGGTCTTCTAAAAATAAACACTTTAATACAAATGATCAACTTTGTATTCATTTCTCACAATTAACTATGAATCATAAGCCAAATACTCAAACACCCATAAACATAAAACACTGATAAGACATACAACGACGGTCTCCCCAACCAGCCGGCTGCCGACGTCTTTGGCACGCGATCCTATCCACATACAACGGCGGCCTCTTTCATCCAACCTTCACAAAGCCTGCCGACGTCTTTGGCACGCGAACCACTTTTCACAAAAAATTCCCAGACTGTAGCGTCCCCATACCTACTGGCTTCTCACGATTTCCCTGGCGTGCGTCGGTTTGTTCTCCTGCATCTACTGGTGGATGGAATATTTGGGTCAGGAATCGATTGATCAGATACGGCAGCCATAATAGTAGCATGTTTTGTCGATAGAATCCTGACATCTCGGGTATCCTTCCACTTTAGAACAACAATGCCGTTTTCTTCCTCAAGTGCTACCATTTTTCTCTCTTTAGCTGTGCATTCATAATCTCTTTTAGGCAGAATTGTTTGTTCGCTCGGAGTGTCGAAGCATGGAGCGTGAAATAATTTATTCAAAGAAAAAAATAATTTTTTAAAAAACAAAACTTTATTTAAAATGTAAAATTGATATAGAAAACAAAAGAACAACTGAACTGTTTTATAACTGGATCGAGAGTGCCCTCCTTGGTTGACGATGTTGACTCTCTTTTTGTGGTTGGTGATGATTGTTTTTTATGTTTCCAGAGCAGCGTCAACGTGGCGTGGAATTGTTTACATCATTTGGTTATCGCTAAGACGATGCTAACCCTCTCAAGTGCTTAGTGATAATTATTGTTTATATTTCCAGAGCAGCGTGAGGTGGGATTGTTTACATCTTCTCGTTTATATTTTCGTTATCGCTAAGAGGAATGCGATAACTCAGAACTCTAACTGCATAGACTCTAATGCAATCTCTTTATCGACTACGGCATCTTTATCATGGCTGTGGGATTTTGTATATGTAACTCGTGCCAGTTTATAGCTCGTATGCAAATTGTGAACAAATAGAGTGCGACCTTTTCCTTTCAGTAAAGAACTTCTTCACAAACATTTTTGCTAGCCCAACTTCTCGAACACCTGTTGAGCTTTTGCCGGAGTAAATTTTGGTAGACCAAGTGAAACCTCTGTCGAGCAAAATTTGAATAACTACACCATAAGGATGAGCTTTGTTTGGTATATATTGTACGGAAAACTAACTGCCTCCAAGGAATTACCGTTTCATCTATGACCATATTTTCTCCGGGTATAAGCACCCTCTGAAACTTCGTCTGCAGCATGTCTACAAGAGGTTTTAGTTTTCCAATTTTATATCCTGCCGCTATGGAGGTTTTGTCAGCAAAATGAATTAAGTTCAGAAGAAGTTGGAAACGATTTCTTGACATAGTTTTAGCAGGAATGCCAAAATTGTAAATATCATTCTTCGACCAATATTCTTCCAACAATCCCTTTACAAGGCCGATCCATAGTAAAAGCCCGAGAAATTTTCTTATCTCTGTGGCGTTTGTGGGAACCCATTTCTCTTTTCTTGCTGCACGAGTTATTGGAAAGCAATGTATTTCCTGCTCTGCATACCTATTTGTCAGCTTATAGCTGAAGGCACGTCTATTAGGAAACCGGACTTTCCAGTGAAAGGAAAAATTTTTTGCGGGAAGAACACTCCACACAGCGTACGTTGTCACTTGTATCACAACACGAGGAAACTACTGTCGTACGTTTTTGTGCTACGTGGCTCAAACGAGTACTTTTTATTTTATGGCGCCACGTGGTACGAAAACGTGTGACACACAATTACCGTATCAAAGATGAAAAAAAAAGTAGGAATTAGTTGGAAACTTCTTTTTAGGCACTAAGATAAGAAAAAGAAAAAAAAATGCTTTCGCCTGGCGTAAACCATAGTGTTAATATGGCTTGTCAAAGTTTAAAAAGGTCCGACAATGGTTTTGCTACCATAGCAAATCCTTCGAAGTGAACCTGAGATATGTAGTGAAACCATATAGTGAAAGACGGCCATATAGTATTATTCTCCACATCGTGCCTCAGAAAATCTTGCAATGCCAAACCTCGCTGCTACACTTCCCGCCAACCGGCTTCCTTAATCAGCATCCAGAATTGGCTTTAATTTGTTGCTTTTTAATTTCTTCACCACACACTTACTGGTGAAAATTGCGGTTTCCACTATGATATCCAATTCACCTCTTTCAGAATCTCTCACGAATGGCTACCGAATACAAGATATCTCCTTCTGTAACAACATGGAAAGTTAAACTAGCTCCAAATTGTCAACCATAATTTTTGCATCGAAGCAACCCAGTCTTATTCAGTGTGAAAACTGGATTCTTTCATGTTACCCTTCTGCGCCTCTGATCTATGTTCTGGCTGTCCGCAGCTATAACACCTCACATCCCACTTTATGGACATTCTCTAGCAGAATGTGTCGTTTGACTACACTTGAAACACTTTCTGTCTCCCTTTTCGTGCTTGACTACTGTAGCACTAGTTGACGCTACTGGTTTATGTTTCTTCGCAATTAAAGGCTGCTGGTTCGGTCCACGCACCTTCTCATAAATATTAATTTGCGTCTTCAACTCGTTCATATATATCCTGGTAGAGAACGGATATAATTTGCCTGCTGTCGGGAATACCCTTAATTAAGTATTCGACGAGACTCCTCTCGTCCAAATTGATTTCTTCCCTATCTCCATTAAGCAATAAAGATACTCCGAAACGACAGATGCAAATTTGACGCTTCAGTTTGTTTATCTACTTCAAATGTGTCTACATATTTGTTTACAAAAATGTTTATTTCATTAAATGTATTTGTCAATTCGGTAAATGTGTCTTCGCTATTATGTGGTATTTTGGTTTTATTAAGGCATTAATACAGATTTAGAAATCTATCTTTAATTTTTTCTAATTTTTCCATATGAATCAAATAGAAATTCTATTCAAATGGAATTTTGTTTAATCGTATTATTTCTATAAATCTGAAATAATTTAAATTTTTCTATTAAGAAACCGAATTAATATTAAAATGTTGGTTTCAACCAAATAGAATTTTGTTCAGTGTACCTCAATTTTAAATATGTAGGTATTTTTTTTAATTAATTAAATTAAGTTTATTATTTACTATTGTCTATTATTTATTCAATATTTTATTCTGGTAATTTATTTTATAGAAAAAAGAACTAAAACTAAGAAAAGAAAGACAAAATAAATTACATTGCATTTTGATGCTACTGTAATTGATGATGTTGGCATGTTGAACAACAAAATAATGAAATAATGTTTTTGAAAATTGTCATCATTGCCGAGCAATAGGTAGGTCATCAACACACTCGCACTTCGATCTCTCTTTTCCTCTGCATCGTCTTTTGTTCGATGACCGAACACTTTTATCAGTGTGTAAGCCTGTTCTTGCTAATCTTTTGAGTAAAATTCAGTTCAAAGACAAACAATGTGGTTTAGACTACAAAAAGTTTATTTCCTTTTATATATTGTAAGAAACTTTTATTCTGTCCGACTCATTCGGGTGTTGAATTACGACTGCTGAACTCGCTGCATTCAGCGATGAGCAGCGTCAACACATATACATTTGCATTTCTTAATTTTACATATACCCTCCCACCGGCAGCTCTTAACATTGGGTTTTACAACTTCGTCTTTTTTTTTAATATATTTTAATTCTCGTTTCATTACATGGCTACAAGTGAGTAGTAATGCAAAATATAACCGTTCAATGGGTTTTTGTTAGCTTTTTGTTAAGTTTTTTGGTGCAGGTATAGCTTTTTGATAATTTTCATTTTGATTTTTCATATAATTTCGTTTTAATTTTGAAATAAACTGATTAAAAGTCAACAGGTGGACTGCTTGGTACAATGCTGCTACAAATTTGACGTCATTTCGCGTAAAATTACGCAAGGCCGCGGATTTCATGGACAGATTAGGAATGAATATTCCAAGATATTCTAGCAAAAATTTGAAGAAACCCAACAATCACTTAACATCATGCTTGTTTTCGGGTTTTTTAATTCCCAATTTTGCTTTTCGGTATTTATCATTCGGTTTCAATTCGCCCTCAGACAATACATGTCCCATAAACCTTATCCCAGGTTTTCTAAATTGGATTTTTTCACGATTGAACTTAAATCCATTCGTACGTGCCCTTTCTATATCACTCCAGGAATGTCCCCAAATATTTTAATCAATTTTTTAATAACAATTGATTTTGATTAATTAAAATTAAACAGAGAAGCTGTTGTTGATAAAAAAATGTTCACTAAAAAACTATAAAATGTTGGTATCTGGTATTCTGATACATCCAGTTTGAATTGTCCATTTTTTTTTTTTGATTTTGTTAATTTATGCCAACGCATCTCACTTGTGTTTTTGACATTTGAATTTATTCTAAAATTATTTTCTGTTTTATAATTTGCATCTCCATCAATAATAAAAAAAAACCCTTACCTGAGTTACCCCAATTCAAAAAATGTTGTCGTTGTTTCCCCATGTCGCTAAATTAATATTTAAACTCTGTATTTGAATTTTTTTTTAAATAATACTTTATTTTTCCTACAGATTCAATTTATTGAGTTCGGTACGTTTAATCTTAAAGCTGGATTAAGAATGCAAGAATGAATAACCGATCGGATGGATACAGTTATTATGTTCATAAAGATGATGTGATCGATAGCCAATCTCATCCTATGTTATTATTTAAATTACGGGATATTGTCTAGTCGACAGATCCCATGAAAGTATCAAATGTTTGTTATTTTATTAACATCCGATACCATACATGTTTTTGACTTGTGGGATTGATATGATTCGTCAAATGAGGGTTTTAACTCGCTATCCGGTGTGCGATTTCCATTGTTGTACGAGTTGTTGTATTTGTTGTCCGATTGTTGATTGCCCTTAGTCTTGCAAAACCTGGAGAAGTCGCCTTTCCGTCCCCACAACCGACAGAAAACATCATAGGCCTTGCACGACCTCAGGTGAGATGGTGAAAATTCACCTCCACAATTATAGCATATCGGCGCGGCATCGCATTGGCTGCCTCCTCCGACGTGTTGTTTTGGATGCTGCTGACAGTCGATTGAATGTTTTGGTTTAATAAAACTTTGTTTGCGCTAGCAGCTTCATAGGACTTACATTGCTCTGTTACTTTTGCTGATGAGTAATTTTTTCACCGAGTAACTTCAGCTGTAATTTTTTATATTGAATTCCAATTATAATCCTGTCCTGCAGCATGAGTTCCTCGTATAGCAATACTCTACCACATTCACATCGACAATTAAAACCACACGCGAATTAATAATCTCGTGTTTATTAGTAAATTAAAAAATTAAAAAAATATTTTTTTGTTGGATTTATGATCCCGTTTATTATTTTATTTTATTAATTTATTAGCTTAATCTATGCTTTATAACTTAACTATACTTAGTATTTAGTTATAAATTTGAGATCAGAGCTGTGGTCTAGGTAGATGTGGTTTTAAAACTGCCCGACTACATGCTCCTTTCTCATATTTATATCTGTTGTATAATCCACGGACCACAACAGACTGACCGTGGAAAAACAAATAACCGTCACTAATATATCCAACGCCCCTTCCCAATCACCACCTGAATGGAAATATAGAAAACTCCGCCAGTCAAAGAAATCGGGACTAAGCGCAAAAATAAATACAGCAAAATATACCAACTGCAAAGTATACCTACCTGAGACCCTGTTGTGCTATATTTTTAGTTCGCTGAGAAGCACGATTCTAAGTTGGGTTCTTACCTATGTTTTCGTGTTATGTTTTTTTGTCCAATGTAATTAAAAGAATAATTTTAATTTAATTTCTTTGTTTACTTATTCTATTACACTATTACACTTATTTTAGTTCAAATTATTAAGAGTTAATATTCAAGATTTTTTAAGTTAATGAAAAAGATTACTTGGGAATTTTAAGTGGTTTGGAGTTGGACAATTAAAGGAAATGATGACTGTGGGAATTTGGAGTGGCAAGTGGCAAGGAATGATAAAGGGAAATGATAAGGGAAGGTTGTAAAGTACGTACTTTACAACAGTGAAAAAACCACGTTTAGTAGGTGGCTTATCAGGAAACAGAGCGGACTTTCGCTTGAGGGATGGAGTGGACTTGCTTTGAAAGTAAGTGTTATTATTCTTAAATGTAGTGAGATTTCTGTTCCATTTGAACAGCGTCATGTTGTCGAGTTGAAATGATCCCGAAGATTGGTGAAATATCCAGTCGTACCTTGAAGGAAACTGGATTTTGAATCATCTAGATGAAATCCGACGAAAATAGGACTTTACCCAGGATTAATTTGCAAAGTAGGGAGTGTTCTTCAGGCAAAAGTATTCCAATCGAACAGGCTCCATAGGTGACCGAGTTTAAGAATTGTTTGTGAAGAGGCACTAATAGGAGGTTCCTGACTAAGTTTGGGGGGTGAAGAAGGCACAGTGACTGTTGGTTGGACATGCAGTACCACACGATTAGAGGGAGAAGATCTTCCAACAGCATTTTGGATGAGTCTAGGAGGCACGGTATTCGTTTCAGTGTTAAGGATTTCTTCCAAAACAGACAAGTTATTAAACACCGTTACGGGTTCAGGTGTGGGGTGTCTAGGTTCATCCAAGATGTCATTAATTTGCAGCCGTAATTCCCGCGAAATTTTATTCACGTGGCTCATGTCCCGCTGAATTTCCATGGTCCGTTGCCCATTACTGCTAACGTCATACCCGATGGATATTCCGTTTCCGTAACATCTGGGGCAGCTGCAACCATGTGGTTGAATCGTTGCTGTTTTCTTGGATAGTTTTCGGAATCAGATTCCCTTTTGAAAGGGTTATTGGGTCGATTCATGTAATTGACATTTTTTGTCTGCACAGACCCCAGTTCCATTTTTACAGGAGGTTTTGGGCCTGTTGGATATTGGTATCGTTTCGAATTGTAACTAGGACCCCATGTGTTCGAAAATTGTTTTGATTGAGTGGGAAATTTGTTCGGGTATCTGTTCGCGTTCCTACTTGGCAAGGGAGGTTTCCTGTCCGTCCCAAAATCATATGGCACGGGCGCGGAAACCACATTTGGTGCCCGTACATGTACCGAATTATTCCGCAGATTCACATTCTGCATGTCGAGGCATATAGTATATGCCTCAGGGAGGGATTTTGGTTTTTGTATCATTAAAAGCCGTGAAAATTCTCCGCTTAGACCCCGGATGAAAACGTCCAAGGCCCTGTCGCGATATATTCCTACAAGAGCGTCAGCTGTCTCGGACGAGTACGACTCAGTGCGGATTTTATTTATTATTAGTGAGAATTGATGATTCACATTTGCGTAAAAGTCATCGATTCTAGAGCTACCCTGTCTCAACTGATTGAGTTGATGCTCCAGGGTTCGAATATCTCTTTTGTCGGCATAGTGAAGCGACAATATCTTTTTCATCTCCGTCCAGTCGTTATCAAATATATTATACGATACTAGGGCGGAGTCGGCCTTGCCGCGAATTTTTTGTCTTATATGTTGGAGGATTGCCCTGTACAAGGGCTTGGTGCGGACTATCTCATAGTCTTTTAGCACCGTCTCCACACAATGTACCCATGAGACGTATTGGACGGGGTTCCCGTCGAATACCTGAATCTCTTTGACAGGGTCCGGGAGCTTAGAAATTTCTCTAAGCTCTAATTCTGTATTCGGCCCTCGAAGGGGTCGAACAGCTATTGAGGGTTCTGTAGTAATTCTTTCGGCTGAGTTTCTTGCCTCGATTTGTTTGATTTTGTTCTCAATAGAACCCAACTGCCCAATAACGGTTTCTATTGTCTGCCTACCCCCGGATTGTTCTAGTAAGACAATCCGTGTCTCGAACCCCCTCAACTGATCCAGGACAGAGTTAACTGCCCCGGTCAGTTGTGTTACAGAGACTTGGAGTTCCTCCATTTCTTTTATTCTAAGAGTGGTACCAGGAATTAGTGTTATAAATTATTTCGTAAACCTGATTTTTTATAGTTCTTCTTCAAATTATTATTTTTTTCCTTTTTATGAAGATTTGCACAATTCGAATTAGAATTATTAATGTTTTATTTTAGGTTATTATTAATAAGTTATTAATATACTGGTAATATCTTTTTACTTTCTTTTTTGAAAATTGAAAAATTTTAATTAAAGTTGTTAAGGTATGTGTGAGATATAATTAATATACTACATAGTAATATCTTTTTACCCTTTTTTTTTGAAAATTGAAAAATTTTAATTAAAGTTGTTAAGGTGTGTGTGAAATATAATTAATATACTAGTAATGTCTTTTTACTTTCTTTTGAAAATTGAAAAAATTTTCCTTAAAGTTGTTAAGGTATGTATGAAATATAATTTTCCTTCTTTTAATAATTAGATATTTTCTTTTCAGTAATACATATATGTAGTTTATCTTACATTAAAATAAGCAGCATCATCAGGAAATTCTCTTTTAAAGTTGATCAGGAAATTCTCTCTTAGAGTTGATAGGCACTGCACTCGGTTAGATTCATAGATGAATATCAGTGTCGCCACAATAGTATCACTTCCTATCACCAATATAGCAGTTTTTTTTGTGTGTTGATTAAAATTTTATAAATAATTGGTCAGGAGCACTTGTTTCACCACGACAGTAATTTATCACTTTTTTATCACAGTAATTTATCACTTTTTCTTTTTTGGGGAAGGCTTAAATTAAATTCCGTGTTTTTTGTATGTTAATTAAATTTTTTTTTTTCAAATAATCGATCAGGAGCATTTGTTACACCACGATAGTAAGTTATCACTTTTTCTTTTTGGGGAAGGCTTAGATTAAATTTCGTGACTTGTCTCTCGGTTTTTTTTATTATTGCAAAACACTCCACTACGTTACAAGGACAGTGGGTCCCTGCTCGGGCGCCAGTAAAGGATTTGTTATCCTAATTATATAAACAAATATGAAAGAGACCTCGGCACTGGTCTCGAAATAAAACAAATAGTTTAGTTGACAATGACTTTATTCGTTTAGATACAAAATTGAAGTGGCTTTAATATATTCTGCTTATATTAATGAAGCCTAACATTATGTGCACCAATATGCTGCGTCAGTTATATGAGGTTCCCATGCATTAAACGCATCAAATTTCCCGGTGGGAACGATAGCCGACGATTGCGGCTCGTGTGCAACGTATGCACTTTTTATATGTGGGTCAATGTCTGACCGTGATAACTTGCACCATTACTTGTTCTTACGGCTCCTATGTAGCAGGTTGTTGATGTAACGCAGTTCCTCTCGAAGTCTCAGTTCATCTGCAACTTGTTGTCCTTCTTTAAGTATAGAGATGATGATTGTTCATCGTCTTTGGTAGCGGGCTCTTACGCCGCCGCGCCTTTTTGGAGGTCGAGCTGACTCTGGAATTTTTGTCCATTTGTCCTCCTTGGCTCGGTGTTGGCGGGCATGGTATGTCTCTATTGTAATTGGTTTCGGCCCGGCCGTCGGTTTTCGAATTTCAATTTTATTGATGTATTTGTATTAGAATTGTTTAGAAATTTTAAATCAAAATAAAAATAAAATAAAAATAATCCTCCTGGCAAGATCGGCTATGCCGCTTACTTAAACTTACTCACACTCATAGAGCGTGGTTTCCAATGACGAGCAAATAAGTTGCTCGTGGACTGACTCAGCAACTTAATTGCCTGTGGGATTGGAATGTGTATTAAATTCAATGTAAGCAATTTGCACTACACCTTCTACTGCTAAACTATGTAGACTTACTTCAGGTTTCTTATGTATGTGATACTGGATTAGTTTTTGTTTCCGGAGACTCGATAAATACTTCAAGCTTTACCAAGCTTTGGTTACCGTGGTTAAGTCCAAGAAAAAAGACAGTATAAATTTCTCCTGACAAGATCGCCAATTAATAAACTTGCGAATTAATAAGTGTACGACGCAAGTATTAAAAAAGTTATCTCTATTTAAATTCAAAAACTTACGATAAACTTAATTTTACGATTTACACTTATACTTCTGCTTATAATATTATACTTTTTACTTTTCTAATTATAAAGACAAAGCAGGACGTTTCCTTCGGACCTTGTTGCCTGTGATATCAACAGATATTCACTAAGTGCGATGCAATTGCCGAATTGACGAATTCTGATGTCGACGACTATACTGCTATAGCTATACTGATCCTTGAATGATTTCCTATGTTGCGTTTGCATTCAGTATTTATATGATCTGGGGGGTCATTCCGTATTGCGATTATCGCCAGACGATATCGTTTAGACGATAGTCTTGCTTCACGTAACATTGAAAATGATTATCGTCTGGACGATCTCGTTTTAACGATTAAATATTTGCTTTACGTAAGCCAATAATCTTCAAAACACTATCGTCAAAACGACAGAATTTGGACGATAGCTAAATAGCTATCGTTTTACAATGATTTGAGTGTTTTTAAGAGCGAAAAATGCTTTATCGTTGATTTATAAGCATTGTTTTATAATAATTAGAAAATAAAATAAACAACATTTGAATAATTGAGGCATTCATATAAGTTCATAGTTTGAAATATCAGAAAAAAACTCACCTACAAATCGTACCTACCCATGAACCTAGTTCTAGTTCTAGCTTTAACCACCCAACAATGAAAGCAATCCAACTTTGTAAGCGACTGTAAATTGAATAAATCAATTATGCCACTGTGAATTAATCATATGTCTTGCCGCTTTTAAAAACTAAAAGTCAAAAAAATGTTTCGGCGATATAATTTATTGGTTTTGCAAAATGAAAATGAAAATATAAAAAAACTGGAATCTATTAGAAATCGAAGGAAACTTCGCGACAAATCGGATCCTTTTACTCTTCCAACTCATATGTAAGTACAATGATAAAACGAAAAATATTTACATCGGTACCTATAAACAAATTCTTTATTCTTATGATTCAAACAATTGCAGTTTTATTCAGCGCTTTCGGCTTTCAAAAGAAGCCTTCAAATTGGTGTTGGACACAGCAAATTTGGCAGGTGGTTGCCGGTCAACATATATACCACCAATTTTAAGACTCGCTGCCACTCTCGAAGTTTTGGGTGGAGGAGGTTACCAGTGGTTGACTGGGAACGACTTTGGAGTTGCAGTGGCGCAGAGCACTTTATCCAAAATTGTCACATTGTCAAATTGCTTTAATTGATTCGTTACCTTCATTTCCAAAATCGAGGTCGATTTCTTGGTCCTCTTTAGCAATGCCTTGAAGTAGTCGGGGATGATTCGCGCACCACTTCCTTAGTTTGAATCCTGCTTCTTTTAATATTTTTGTAACTTGGTCTTGTATTTCTAGGGTTGTCACCAAGCTGTTATCGCCAGTCAAGCAGTCATCGACATAGAAATCATTTTGAAGGGCCTTGAATCCCAATGGAAATCTTTCGCAGTTGTTTTTTGCGATTTGTTGCAGACACTTGGTGGCCAAATATGGAGCTGCTCTTGTTCCATAAGTCACTGTGTTCAGTTGATAGTAATTAAGAGGTGCTGTTTCGTTAGTTCTCCATACAATTGTTTGGTATCTTCTGTCATCTGGATGTATGGTTATTTGACGATACATTTTTTGATTGTCAGTGCAAAAAACATATCTTGGCAATCGAAAACGAAGTAATAATGAAAATAGTTCACCTTGCACTGTCGGCCCTGTGTACATGATATCGTTTAATGATAAACCTGATGTTTTTGATGATGCATCAAAAACGACTCGAAGCTTGGTATTGCTACTGTCTTCTTTAAAAACACAATGATGGGGTATGAAGTAATTAGGTGTTAGTATATTATTGAAGTCAATTTTGGTCATGTGGCCTAGATCTTCGTATTCTTCCATAAATTGAATGTATTTATCTTTCACTTCTTTGTTCTTGGCTAATCTTCGTTCAAGTGCTAGGAATCTGTTGACTGCTCTGTCCTTGGATTTTCCTAGAGCGGATGTGTTTTCATGAAATGGAAGCTTGACAATGAATCGTCCTTCACTGCCTATTTGTGTATTTTGTGCAAAATGGGCTTCACACATCTCTTCGTCTCTTGATAAGTTGCTACCTTGTGTTTCTACTTCTTCGAGGCTCCACAAACGTTCAATCATTTGATGAAGGTTGTTGTCATCATAAGTAGAGATGCCACATGTTGCTATATTTGACCTTGCTTCAGTTAACTTTCCTGTAATCACCCATCCAAGAACTGTGTTTTGCAGTGTAGGTAGATCATCTGATAAACGTATCTGCCCAATGGAAAGTAATTGATGATAGAACTCTGCACCAAGAAGGATATCAATTTTGTCTGGTCGATTGAAAAATGGATCCGCCAATGGCACATTCTTTGGAATTGCCCATGACGAAATGTTGAAGTGTTGAGATGGTTGTCATCAACATGCGGCAACCCTTTGATCTTCTGATCACCTTGTTGAAATTTCTTCCATCGCTCGTGAGGCCGTAGAGCCCTTTCTTCAAAGTAAGCCCTTGTAGTCTTTCGGTCGGATGAATCTTTTTTAAAGTTGGAGATGATGCGCTGGATTTCTTTACCACTTGCTACCTGAATTACCACGCACTCTTCGAATGATGTCATCGTTTTAGATCAAAATGTATGTTCAGTCAAAGATGAATATGTTGATGAAGATTAATCGATAAGTTTAGATATGTATATCTACTGTTGATGAAGATTAATCGATAGGTTTAGATATGTATATCTACTGTTGATGAAGAGTAAGATAGGCTGCACTTTAGATATGTATATCTTGGTTGATAAAATTGAATAAGTCAATAAGTGGTTCGTATGTTCAGTTGGATCACGTCGGGGTCACCAAAATGTATAGACTCGTTTGTCTAATGTAGTGATTATCAAGCACTTAAACTTGATAATCTGTTTTTATTTGAAACAAGCACTTGAACTTGTTCAAAAATGTTATAATGTAAATCCAATCTGAAATGTAAATGTAAATAAAGTAAATTCAATCTGAACACCAAACAACGAAAGACTGTAGTTGATATGCTGATACTGATGATTTAATGATTTCTTTATAAGTCTTTTATACTTAATTTACCATTCTATTATTTTGCTTATGTTACACAAAAAATAAATTATTACTACATTAAAATACATTTGGAACAGTTATTGCAATAAAGTGTAAACAAAATATCTGGAGCACTTAATGTTCATAAATGAAGCACCGTCAGCAATATGATAAGTGACCTTATTATAGTCGGCGCTTATAAGTTGTTGGCTTGAATATTGTTGAATGTTGTAACTGCGATTGACCTTAACAGTACCACCAGAATTTTGGAAGAAAGATTATGTCCTTCGTGGATAACATGGAATGTTTCGGATGACGAGGAAAATGCAAAAATAAAGCAATATTTTTATCGAAAGTTTTCTATGCCAGGAGGTAAATCTATCTATCATAAATACATACGTTTTTATATTCAATATTTACTTATAAATACCTAAAAATATACATATGTGTACCTAGTTGTTGGCTGTATAGATGGCACTCACATTTTCCTTCAAAGGCCCCGAGAAAATGAGCAATTATTTTTTAACCGCAAGGGTAAACACAGTCTTAATGTTATGGTTGTGAGTAGATTTTAAAAAGATACCTAATACTTGTGGAAAAAAATGTACATATTTTCTTTCTTTCTGAAGATATGTGACCATAAAATGAGAATTATGGCAATTAATCCTAGACAAGCTGGATCTGCTCACGATGCCCTAGTATGGAAACATTCAATGAAAGGTTATATTTTACAAATACATTCAATGAACGGCACCATAATTGTTGGCTTTTGGGTAAATATAATAATTCCAAAGTGAAATCCAAAAAGCAGCAACTAATTGTGTTTTTATACAATTCGAAATATAACTTAAGGCGATAGTGGGTACCCTTTAGAACCGTGGTTGCTTAGACCATATATGAGTTCAAATGACCGAATGAAAACAAGATTCAATGAAGTTCACGCAAAAGCCAGAAACATAGTGGAAAGGTGCATCGGTGTGTACAAAGGTAAATATATATCTCAACAACAGCTTGGAATGCAACTTATACATATATATTTATATAAACCTAGGTCGATGGCGAATTCTTATTGAAGAAAGAAAGAGCAGCTACGACCCATGTAAAATTGCAACTTTTGCAAATGTTTGCGCTGCTTTGCATAATATATGCATTCATTTTAATGTTCCTAACGATTTGCCGCCATTAGAAAACGAAGATTTGCCAATCAGCATATTTAGCGAAGCACAATCATCAAGTGGCAACAACCGGATGAAAGAAATTGCGGAGAAAATAAGAGACGATATTAAAAATTCCCTTTTTTCAATTTAATAAAAAACTAAAAATTGCATTAAAAAATAATTTTTTTAATTCACATACTAAAAAAAGAAACAAAACATAAAAACTAATTCACGAACTTAAATTAAAAACTGTTAAAAACAAAAAAATATCACATTCGGATAAAATAGCATGATTTAAAATCATTTTCGGAGCGCTTGTTCGGCAATTTCGTTCCTTCTCTTGAGACAACCAACAACGTTGGAATGGAAGATTGCTTCCTGTTCATTGCGTTCTCTTAAAATTAATCGGACGTCATTTTGAAAATGGGAATCATTTTTTATTTGTGTATTTATCAGCTCCTGAATGGTGGGGTCATTTACCTTGGTGCGTTTCGGAGTTATAGCCATAGGAGTTAGATTTCTGTTTTCAAAATTAAAATCATAAAAATAATTAATACAATTCTGCAATACTTTAAGACAACATTTTAACTAACCTTTTGCAAGATGGTTCACTTTTAAATTCTGGAGAATTTTTTGGGCTTCCAACAATTCCCCTCAAAATGTTCTCCAAATCATCCTCCACATTGTTGTCCTTAGCTGAAGTTGGACCTGGAGCACCAAAGACTTTCGAGGAGCTGCCTGATACTGCAGTACGAATTGAAGTCAATTCGATGACTTTTTCCTCATTCTCAGTAATAGGCACTTCTTCATGGGGTCCACCACCCGTTTTCTGGAGGGATAGTAAATTATCGCTGCATTTTTTTTTTTGCACGATATTTAAAGTCTGTACATACCTATATAAAACATAAAGGTTGGTCATTTTGACGAAGAAAATGAACAAAGATTGATTACCTTTCTCCAAGTAGCAACATTTTTTATTGGGGGGCCTTGGGCATTCAAAAGAATGGCCAAATCAGACCACATTTCATTTATATGATGTTTTCCTTGGATATTATTCGGCTTATACCCCTTCGCTAATTCAGGATTTTCTTCCATAAAAGTTATTAAACTTTTTATTTGCTTTGGCGTAACTGACCTATAAATGTATTTTTGTATTAATAAAAGATATTTTTGAGAACAATTAAACAATAAAAACTTACATTTTGCAATTTTCACTTATCCACCAGGCATTTCCAAAGATTAACACAAAACACCGCAAGAGACCACACCAAAACCACAGATAATAAAAATAAGGCCAAAACCTCACCTGTCATTCCGGTTTACATATACGAATGTAAAACACGAACACATATACACTTTATCTAAGCGCTGGATAAAATATCGTGCGCTCAGAGATTTTTTTTGGATTCATGGACGTGAAATGGAACGCACACATCCATTAAAAGAAACTACACGTAAATCAATGTAATCAAATGGGTCCCTAAGGAGGTTTGGCATCGTCGTAGTTGAGTATCTTTGAACAAAAATGAAAACAAAATGCCATTTCACCGATGACATTTCAACCATGGTTTGAGAATCTATGAGAGATACCAAGCGCTCTCAAATTTCGTTTTCAAAAAAACGATTGACGAGACGATAGTGACTGAGTTTCGTGAAGCAAATTATTGACGATATCGTTAAAGATAATCGTTTTGACGATTATCGTTTCAAAAGTTACGGAATGACCCCCCTGGCTTCATGTATTTAATTACTTTTTTTATTATGATTATGTTTGCCAGATGAACTTCTTTGCTCTCACTATCTGTAACTTTTCTTGGAATATCTAAGAGTTACTATGTTATATACCTGTTTATTATATTATGTTCAATGTTTAAACGGGACTACGCGACCTTTCTCATGTAGATGATTGTCTATTGTTTGCTGCTTGATGATAATGTCTATATTTGTATATGACTTCCTGGAATGACTGACTGTAATTTGTTCGACTGTTGTGAATGCATTGTCTCGTCTTTGTTTATAATAAGACCCAATTTGCTGGTTCTAACCACAATTCGATCCAATATGGCTTTATTGTCTACGATTTGACTGATGTTATCATCTAACTCTTGGTAATTTCTGTAATTTTGAAGCATGTATTGGGTGCATATGACTTGGTTGTCCCCCTGTGCCAAAAGGCGGATCCTTGTGTTGTTGATTCGTCTTTCTCTCCTAATGATGAGCAGATTGAGAATGCTCCATCCTTTTTGCCTGAGACCTTCCAGTCCTCCTAGTTGACCATTCCAGCAAACACGTTTACCAGTTGAATTTTGGATAGTTCCATCAGATTGTACCATCATCAAATCTGGTCGATCATTGTAATAAGTAATGCTTTTTTCAAAAAATTCTTGGTTCCAAGAAATTCAGTTTGGGAAGCCCAAAAATTTACCATAACTGCGAATACCGGTTTCTTGGATACATATCGTTGATTATTATTCTATTTTTGGTAATCGAGGTGATTGGCAATGGTGATGTAATCATATGACTTGGATCCTTGTCCGCTCGTGTTCTCCAGCATTTTCTTGATAACCGTCGTCATGTCATGTCATTGTCAAACCTCGAAATAATGGATCCTGATCAAAAATTAGGTTATTAAAAAATAGTCCCTTAAGTCCCAGGAGATTAAGGAGAATAATCTTTCGTTGATTTTTATTTCTCTTTCTTTGGCTTTAAGACCTATGATGAGCATCTCCAATGAGAGTCCCTCTCTATTGATTTGGTCTAAAAATTCCGGCAAATTACGAGATGGTTCCTCAAGTAGTTTTGCGTGAGGGGATTGATTTACACCCTTTTCGGATTTCTGATGCTAACTCAGATCTAGTCATAGAATGACTCTTGTCAGAGTAAATAAGAGTGGGATCAATCACATTTGGTATGTCAAAGAATTTTTCAATTGGGAGTCTGTGCCAGTTGTCTCCAAAATCATCGATCACTTTAGCTGTTGGGCAGGTACCATCGATTATACACTTGTGAAGACTGTTAGTTGATTCGAGTTTATTTTTGTTTACGAACCATCTTTTCTTATCCCAGAATTGTTGTTTGAGCACTAAAAATGTTAAATCACTTTCCAGTACTTCAAAATTCTCTTCTTCAATCTCTGTAACCATATTCACTTGGTTATGTAGTTGTTCAAGTTCTTCAAAGTAATCTATAAAAGGGTGGCCCCAATGGCGGAATGACCCAATGACTGATAAGACAGGCTCGAGCTCTGTCAATATCAAGATAGCGTCACAGAGTACCCTTGTATGATTATGGATCAGGGATAATTCATCCACTTGAGGGAAAACATGTTCCGCAAATGTTGTGAACTCTGGTATTCTTTCTCGGTTCTTCCTTACCATCTTTACATTTTAAGGTTACAAAGGGGCTCTATTAATTTAATGCAAGAATACCCTCGGACTCTATGATAGTGTCTCCAATTTCGTAGATTCTATCATGACGTCTCCAATCATCCAGTGAGAATTTGTTGTTATATCGATTTATCATAGATGTCAATGTTTGGAATCTGGCCACATACATATCCTTTAACATTAATACACAATTCCGATCCAGTATAATTTGAAATTTTGTGAATAAAACTAATCCATTGGAAATTATGACTTCTCTTAAGTTCTGTGAGCAGAATTTAGACGTTTTACAGTGAGTTGATTCATAAGGCAGTTTTGCTCATCTACGGTTGATGCATTTAACATAATTGTAATCCAATAGAAATATAGAAAGAATGCATCCCATTTTTTGATTTCAGGAGGCAAAACTGTCTTGTCTATGTAAGGCTTTTGTTGTTTGATTCAGATTTTTGAGAATGCATCAACTACATATATGGTTGATTTTGCATCTTCACTTCTGTCATTAAGATATTAATCTCGTTTAAGGGTAGGTCTAGTTCAGAAGCAAACTCAGAACTCATGTAAATGCATTTGAATGTATTAGTTAAAGAATATGCGATTCTCTTCTTAGCAAATTATTTTAACTTTATCTCTTATGCTATTCTTTTCTCAGCACATGCTATGCAATTCACAGCAGACAGAGTTGCACAAGCGCAGACAAGGATTATATTTATGTGCAGAAAAAAACTACTGTGACTGACCGACGACGAAGGCGGCGCGGCGGCGGCCGGCGGTAGCGGCGACGGCATTTTGCCCATGAAATTTTGTGTATAGTTTTTTTTTTACTATCGTTGTTTTGTCTTTTGGGTATATGAGAAATGAGAATATGTATTAGGTATATGAACGAGCGAATTAGGTGGCAATATATTGCTATTGGTTGCGGTTTGGTGGCGGTGGATTTTTTTATTTTTTGCATGAACATTATTATGTTCATTCAGTCGCTCCACTTAAACAGAAGTAATTTTCTAATTTTCTTCATCTACTTATTATTATGTAGGTATAGGCTGCAGAGTATATATCGAGATGTTAGTATAAATGCAGAAAGGTATATTATTTGTTCGTCATGATCTAATTGAAAAAGGAAAAAAATGTTCTTTATTAGTTATTACGTAAAATGTAAGTTTTGTTTTGAAATTTTTTCAAAGAACCGGTCACTGGGCGACTCATTCATACGGTTGTAATGTAGGTTGGGCTATAATTATGAAAAATGTACATGACATTTTCGAAGTTTTTTCATTTATTTTTCAAGAAAATTATTATTTCTATTACAAGCCTAATTTTTTTTTCATCTCCTTTTCAAAATAGTGAGTCTAATAAAAATCATTGAACCCCGATTTTTGACATTTTGCGTTTTAAACGTTAGTAAGTGTTAAAATATTTTTTTGTAATTTTTGTAACTCCAATGACACACCTTATAATTAAAAAATCTATGAATTGCATAAAAAATTATAATTTTATCTCAACCCATTTAGAATATAGAAATCCGACTTTACCCTATTTAAACCTAAGTTTACCCTATTAAATTTAATAATAATGTACCACCGCGATAGACTTATATACATTATACATACCTACTTGAAATTAAACCAAACACAACTTCTCCAACGACACATTCACATCATGTCTATCCAGCGGAAAAAAAATTATATGTTCCACGCTTTTTATATTTCTCCCTGAGATCGCAAAAAGAATGAAAAATGAAAACATGCACCTGACATAAGTCAACAAAAAAAACAAAGAACAAAGAAATGTGACAGCGCATGTGCTATACACTTGACCATGATGAATGACCTCCCACCCTCGCTTTAAAATTTTTCTGAGCAACCCTGACACACGAACCTACAAAAAAATATTCATCCAAATCACAACTGCGAGATGAGAAAACAAAGGAGAAAATAAACTATATCAGCAAACACGCAAACAGAACAGAAAAAAATATATGCGAGCGCATGTGCCATATACTTTTTTCCACTTGGACTACCCTCCACCTCCCATCATCTATCTAAAAATATATCTATCCAAACACCGAACTGTCAACTGAAAAAAAGAAACTGAAAAAAGAATTATTTCTATCGGTTGATTTCGTTCTTTGATTTTGGTACAGTTTGCTTTGTATTTATTTAAAAAGTTTGTTATACAACTAGTTTCTTTATCGATTTTACAATAGTGGTGGTTGAGTTCCTTTTTGCATTCTGATTTATACAATTTTTCTTATATTTAAGTATTTCGCTTAAAATTATAATTTTTCCACCAATTACATTGTTACTTCTGGTTAGATAGCGGTTTCCTTACCCTTTAACTTTTGGGTATTTGGTAATTCTTCTAAAAGTTTGTCTTTAATTTTGAAGAACATCTCCTCAGTACTATAAATTCCTACTGTTAAGCCTGTTTTTATTATTGTTTTAATTTTACTTTCGATGTCTAAATCTTTAAAAAGCACTGTATGTCTCCAGTACCCTGTGTGTATTTCTTTTGAAATTATATTATTGTTAAGTGATTCATTTAAAATTAATTGCACTTTAAAATTATTAATTCTTTGGTTTACTCTTCTTATATCTGTAATGGGACTACTCTCTGCACTGTGAACAGTTCCTACTTCTAATTCGTCTTCGTTCATATAATTGGTTTATTATTTTGGCTAAGCACTGCACCTATGGCTGAGTTGCTAGCGTCTGTAGTTAGCTCAAATCTCTGGGTAAAATCAGGTTGGTTGAGCGTAACTTGTTCGCAGAGTTTGTCTTTCAATATCTTGAATGCGTTAATGGCTTCCTTATCGAATTCTATTGTTATCTTTTTGCTATTACTTTGGCCAGTTCTACTATTCTCTCCTCTGAGATACTTGGTCATGGGTTTGGCAATCATCGCGTAATTTCTTATGAATTTACGGTAATAACCAGCTAACCCCAAGAAAGATCTTAGTTGACGTAAAGTCTGCGGTTGTGGGAATTCCTCTATGCATCGAGTTGTTACTGGGTCCATTTTGATACAATTAATTGATACGATGTACCCAAGAAATTCTACTTCTTTCATGAAGTATTTTGATTTTTCGCTCGATATTCTCATGTTTGCTGTGCTTAATGCTTTAGTTATTGTCTCGATATGTTCGAGGTGTTCTTCTTCCGTTTCTGAGTATATAATGACGTCATCGATATAGACGTGGCAAAATTTGCCTATATACTCGCGTAGAATATCATCCATAGTTCTCTGGAAAATTGACGGTGTCCAAATGGCGTCCGAAGGAATTCGTATTTACCATTGTTAACGTTAAAAGCTGTTTTCTCCCTATCGCTTTCCTTTAGTTTAATCTGATGGAAACCGCTCTATAAATCGAGAGTCGTGAAATAACTAGCTTTGCCCAAATTAGCTAGGATAACGGGTGTTTCCGCCATTGGGTACTTTTCGGTTTTGGTAAATGAATTAAGCTTTTTATAGTCAATGACTAGTCTATGCTTCTTCTTACCGTCTTCGTCTAAACCTTTTTTATCTACAACCCATACAGGAGAGTTATATGCGCTTCTGCTAGGTTGTATTATATTATTTTCGAGTAAGTTCTCGATTCCTTTATTCACGAAGTTCGCCACTGATTGTGTGTATGGATAACCCTTGGTCCAAACAGCTGTGTCGATAGTAGTATCTATGCTACATTGCACACGGGTGTTATATGGAAGGTAATTTGGGTTCTCGGTGAAGACGCCTTGATATTTTTTTAAGATAAGAGTTAATTTTTCTTTTGTGGAAATTTCATTATTTATATTGAGAGTATTTATCAAAGTCTCGTTGAATATTAAGGGTTTCATGCCCTGATCATATTCCAACGTTGAATCCCTGATATTTATATTACTTTTTACTTTCCTTAATAATTTTATACCTATAATTGCGTCAAAATCTTATTTGTTAAAATTTATCTGTTACTCCCAAGATATTTATGTCTTGATAAGTACGGATGATGGTGGTTCCGTGGACGCTATTAACTCGCGATGGAGTTTCAAGCTCCATACTTGGGAACAGCCCTGGTTTTATATAATTATGCGTTGCTCCTGTGTCTATTAAAATATGAAATACTCGCCCCGACCTACCATCCGTTCTTTTTATATACGGTAAGTCGTGCCTTCTCTAAAAAATTACCGCTCTCGTTTAAATTATTGAGGCGTGGAAATTTATTTGTAGCTATCTGATCGCTACTTGTTCGGTCTCTTTTAAACGGGCTGTTACTAAATGTGTTATTAGACCATTGTGGTCTATTATTATTAAAGTTATGAGGCGTGGCTTGTCTCTATTGTTACCACTAAATTCCCACTCGATGTGTCCATCCTCTCAGGTCGATTATGACCGTCTCCAAAATTGTTGGAATGGCGGTTTTGTTGCGATAGTCTATTCCGTTGTTGAAAGGAATCCATAAACTGCCTGTTTTGGTGGGGCAAGTTATCCTGATTTGTTCCTCTATTTTGACGGAATGGCCTGGTCATTGACTGGTCAAACAACTGATTCGGTCCAGGTTGTCTAGACTGATGTTGACCCAAGTTTCTCATACTTGTTTGGTTGGACTCTATTTCCTGTACTCTCGCCAGAGCATTAGGTAGATCGCCTGGGTTGAGAGAAAATACAATATTACTTGTGGGTTGATTAAGCCCCGTAACAAACACCCGAAGAGCGTTTTGCCTTGCCATCCCGGGTAGACATGCTGTTTCGGCAGTTCTAGGGCCATAACTCATAATCGTCTTGTTAATAATAAGCGTCAGTACTTTCGTTACGTCATCGTAAAATTCTTGAATAGTTTTCCTATCTTGTCTCATATTGCCTAGTTTCTCACTATGTTCACTACGGAAAAATATCTTGACCCGCCCTTACACGATTCGTATACCTTCATGGCATTTTTTAGTGCTGTGCGCCAGGAAAGGTAATTTTCTCCACTGAATGTGGTAAACATTTGGCTACTTCTAGGCCCTCTCCACCTTCTATTGTTGGGTCAATTGTTATGTCTTTGTATGGCTCAATGTCGTCTCTTGTCGTTAAAGCACTTAATTGACTACTAAGCCTGCCTACTTCGTCAACTAATTGTCGATTGGCATCAGCCACCGACCTACTGACTATTGTCGACAGTTCTTCTGGGGTCATTGTTCTATTTAGTTTTAGTAGTTTTTTTTTCAAGATTATTTAAAAAGATTCCTTTTAGAGGATATTTTCAACTTTAATACGTTTGTACTTTACACAAATATTTCAAGATTCCTTAAAGAGGTTATATTTAACTTTTCCACTTTTCCTCAACCACCTTTATTTTTTGTTTTCTAAATAACGTTTCTTAATATAATAATAATTAAGTAATATAAATTTGCATTAACGATTACAATAATTCTTGCGACTTTTTAAATTTAGTTATAATGGATATAATTTATATAAATGGCTTTAATTTCCTTACTCTCCGTCGTCGGATTGGATTTTCAGCGTCAGAGCTTACTTTTCCTGATCTGTGAGAATCGATGTCCCGGGTTTGCTTCGGGTGCTTTACGTCTAAAGTCTTTGAGTCGTTCCCCCGTTGTTCAGATTTTAAGTCTGATTGGCTTGGTCCCCGTGGTTGAAGGGTACTTGTTGATTTTTTCTCCTTCTTGGATGCCTTTGTTAAATGTTTTTTATTCGAATGGTTTTTCACCCACTGATTTTAATTATGTATTAATATCACTTTATATTTTTAACGAACAATTGATTTAACTAAACGGGTCCCTGCTCGGGCGCCAATTAATTGTTTTAAAAAAATAACTTTATTCAAAACTACTATTTCTACGATTCAATACAATATAATTTTAATAAGTGTTGTATGCACTGAGGGTTGGAATCGAACTGTCTGTCGTTGATGATCTCGTTCTCCTCGAAGGTTCGGATAACGGTTGCTATCAGCGGCGTCGGTCATAAATTATTTCTTTATCTATTTTCTATTCCTGTTTGTTTTATCTGTTTCTGTTGGCTTCGGTCATAAATTATCAATTTTACGATGATCCCGATCTTATTTCGGGGTGGTATAGTGTGTCATCGAACACTTGTTGAACCATGTGGTCACCATGTATTAGCTTACTATAGTGTTAAATTGTATAACCTATATAGTATGAAGAAAATTTCGTTTTTCGCAGCAAAAAACAATTCTCGATCATTTTTCATAAAAACGTTAACCACTCTTGCCACCACCATCAAGGCAACCCCTGCCATATACATTGCTTTGGTTTAATTTAGTTTGTTTTTACGCTTTTATGTGTTGTAATTATTTGTTAATTACATAATTGGTGAACGCCAGTTAATAAAAAATAGTTCAAAATTTAATGTAGAAACTAAAATATTTCAAAAGGGAACGAATTAAAAAACTAGGTTTTATGACAAAATTTTAATATACGCCGCGCCGTCTTGTTGAAACCACATGTCATTGGTGTCCAAACATCCAACTCAGGCCAAATGAAGTTACTAATTAAAAGATTTAATTGTTAGGAACAAAAAAATCATATTTCTGAACCAATTTTTTTTTTGATTATTCATATTTTTATAAATGAAGTAGATACTGGGTTAAGAAAAACAACCTTTGCTTGAAGTAGGTTGGAAAAATATAATTAGATCCATATAAGCTATTGTTTAATTTAAAAACAAAATAAAACTAGTATAAATATTAAGTAAAAAACAAACCAATAAAATGCATTATTCATGTTTCTTTCTTGTTTATTCCTATGTAACTACATATTTATGGAATAAACTTATATTTAAATTATAATTGTAATTAATTGCAAATTGAAAATTCTAAATAAAATTAATTCAAAAATGTGATGATTTTTACCTTAAGCAATTATCTAACTATATAAAACAAAATTTAATTAAGTGTTATTTAGTACTAAGTTTGTATTGTTATTAGATTTTAAGTAGTAGCTTAATAGTTTTAATAAAAGAAAACATTTTTTATA
Organism: Epistrophe grossulariae; assembly: GCA_929447395.1. Classification (NCBI taxonomy): domain Eukaryota; kingdom Metazoa; phylum Arthropoda; class Insecta; order Diptera; family Syrphidae; genus Epistrophe; species Epistrophe grossulariae. The sequence goes on along the minus strand of OV839567.1, from coordinate 142,143,752 downwards.
TTACGAATGCGAATTTTCAGTTTTTTTTTTCTTTGGATTGGTTACTGGGTAAAAGAACCTTTTTTATTGGTGAGTATATTATGTAAGTTTTGAAATATATAAAGTTTCTTTAGGGCTTTCCTCGAAACATTTTCTTTTATAAAAGTTTTCTTTATGAATATTTGAAAATAAGAAATATCAACTGAATTAATCCGATAAACTTCAATAAATTAAATTGGAGAAAGTAATTGAAATATTACAATTGTATATGATGATTGAATTTGCCGGTATTCAATATTTAATGGGTTCCATTTGTTATACTTCTTTGAAAATTAATTATGTTGTTACGAAAATATTTACTGAAACAAAAACTATACTTTAACTGGGTTTTTCAGACCTTGGTACCTATCTGTTTCCGTGTTCTTCGTGAATCTCGATTATAGGAAGAGCCATTTTCCAGATATGGAGACGAACATGTTCATCTTAATAAATATACTCTTTCACACATTCGTATTTTTAACATGAATCTGTCCCGCTCTATTTTTGTTGGTATTTGTAAATTAAGTTACTTATACATAGTTGCCACCCGACTGGAAAGTAAGGGGAAATCAGGGAAAGTCAGGGAACGCGAATTTGGTCAGGGAAAGTCAGGGATAGTCAGGGAATTTCGAATGTGGTGAGGGAAAATTTTTTGAGCACTGAATTTTTTTGTACTCTGTATTTCCTTACGAAAAAACTTTTTCGTCCCGTTTTTGATTTAAAACTTTTTCGAAGGGCAAAAAATAGTATTAATACTTTATTCATTGCTAAATTTTTGATTAATTGTTTGAGAATTGAATTTAAGTTATAGTACGAGAGCTAGCAACGTCGACAAAAAAGGATTTCAACAGTCAATAATACATTAGCACTTGATAAGCGCATAATGATGACTGCTAACTGCTAACTTTTGAGACATGATTGTTGACGTCACATATATTATGTGGGTATGTATTTATCGTTCAAAAATAAAGAGTTAAGCCTCAACTACATAAGCCAAAAAAGTGAAAAAGTGCAAAAGTGAAAATTTTTAAATTGATTTTGTGATAGTTTTTCTGACTAGAAAACTTATAAAAATGATGCAGAAAGCTTAAATTTTGGTTTAAAAACAAATTTGTGTATTCTTTTTCACAAAACAACGGCGCTAGCGGTAAAAAAAATATTTTTACTTTTGTACTTCAGTACTTTTTGGCTTATGTAGTTAAGCCTTTACTATTTTCATTCTATTTTATTTGGTCAGGGAAAACTTTAAAATTGTCCAGGAAGAGTCAGGGAAATTTATTTTGAAAAATATACCTATTATAAATCCATCAAAAACTTTGACAAAAAAAAATGTAACCTCAATGTAGATTTAATTGTTTGTTTGTTGCATTTGTATGTTACTTTAGATTAGAGAAAACAATAATTTACTATGTACATATTATGTAATTTCTTTTTGCTGATAGTGTCTCTTCTTTGCGTGGATAGTTACCCTTCATAGTTATACAAGGCTTGGGTCAAGTAAAGAACCAAAAAGAGGAAATCTATTACGTTTTACTCCAAAAACTGTCAAATCAATCTCAGCCAAACAATTCTGCTGCGCCGCCGATTGGACTCTTTTCAATTTCTTTTATTATGATTCTGATTATTGTTTTTTGTGTGTAATTTGGAAATAAAGTAAAATATTTTGGAACAAAAAATTCATGTTTACTGATTAATTAAAAGAATTATGAATTTCATTCACTCATAGTGTGTTTTTATTGAAAAGATATATTATGCATCTATTAAGGTGGCTCTTATTTTCGCAATGTCTGAAACAGGGTTGCAAAAGCTTAAATCACTTCTTAGCTTAAGCTTGGCTTTAATTAACAAGCTAATGAATGACTTATGAATTAAAAAAATATTAATTCAACCCTGGTCTGAAATTATTCTACGTTCTCCCTTAAAGTGATCCAAAATCTCCTACGCCATGATGATGGTTTTGTGAATGAAATCGGTGAAGCGAACAGAGATCCTCACCGCTCTCACCCACAAACTCATCGTCATGGTGAAGTAAAAAGTCACAATCTAAACAGGGTTATGCGTTTGATTTCTCGTTTTTGTCCCCTTTTCCACAATGGAACTTTTTACATGAAACTTTGATGATTTCTCTTAAAATTCCTTCGACCTTTTCCACCTTTTCCTTTGGAACATTTGTTTCTCGTTCAATATTATTTAAGGTTTCATGAAAGGAAACTTCAAAAAAGTTTCTTCAAATCGTATCCCGGCGGGTTTGGCTATCCCCTTCTTGTTCACAAGCGAAAAAAATCGTGTAGGGGACTTTACTTACATAATCCACCTGTTTCAATGGATGAGTCTTTCAGTTAAACGACTGTAAAAAGGCATTAACATCATGTAGAAATTCACTTATAATTGTTGCGCATGCAGAACTTGTGTTATGTTCTGTTTATTCAGCACATGTTGCTGACAACCTTTGCATCACGTTACGTCTTGACGTTTAGTTTTGTATGTTTGTTTGAATTCGAGTTTCGTTGGTGCATCTGATTTCCACTACATAATCCAAATTTTGTATTGAATGTTTATTTATTTTCTGTTGATAATTTCGAATTGTTGCGAGAAATTCAAATTAAATAAAACCGAGAAATAATAATTCTCTTTTATTCAAGTTCAAAAAATGTGTGTTAAAAAAAAACTGGAATTAAAATTCATCAGTACCTAATGAACCTAAACGATAATCAGCTAATTACTATGCATAACAGAGCTGAATTGAAAATTTTAAAATTTAATTTCAAAGTCAATTGAACATTATAAATCGGAATTTTCATAAAATCCTTTGTATAATCCGAAACTAAATTTACCTACCAACAAAAAAAGCCGACTTGGCCATAACTTTTCCAAAGAACAACGTAACATGGCGAAAACTTGATATCCGTAAGCTATGTTTTTTGAAATAAAGCAAATAATTGGATTTAATAGTCTGCCGTCATCGAATTTGAGAAAATCCTCTCGACTTAAAAGTGTAACTACATATTCCTACAATTCTTTATGTACAAGGTGTTCAATATTAAACTTGCTCAATATTAAGAACAAATTCGAAATAAAGACTTGGTAAGTTTGCATTCCATGTACAAATTATATATAAATCTCATTGTGACATGACATGGTGTATAGGGTGTGGATATAATATAATTTTCATAATCATACATTGTATGTGATGTATGTTCCGTGAATTAGGCCCCCTGGTCTATTAAAATTGTAAAAAACTACAAAGACCGATTTGCCTGCAAGCTGCCAATTGTTGTTTTCCCATAAGAGAAAGGATGTTTCCTTAGAAGATGAAATAAAATGTTTCAAAAACGAACGCAGACTTAATACAGTTTTTTCCCATTCGACATCTTGTTGTTTTCTGTTTTGCATGACCATTAATAATGAACACAAATGAAATTACAAATACAATATAAATAAATCTATTTTGGAGGTTGTTTCACGAAGCTGTGTAGTATGTATCTTCAATAGGAATAGTGACTTTTACAAAGATTCCCAATCGAAAAACTGCTGACAGTAAGAATCCCATTTGGCGTACGAGTGCAGATTACGCTATTAGTTATATTTTTACTTGCGATATTATAGGGACTACTTTAAGGCAAGTTATGGATTCGTTAACAAAATCGAGCTCGAGATTTTGATCAAACTTGACATTACGATGATAGCCAAGTGGAAAAAAGTGGGTCCCGCAATTCAATATGTCTGCAGATCAATTTTACATAATTTTCCGCCTTGGACATTTTTTTTTCTGCCGCCTCTAAAATATTTTGGCCACCCTTAGAAAAATAGTATGTTGCCAAGTGCCGCAACAAAAAGTTAATGATTACATACCGAAATTTGTGTAGAAAAATAAAAAAATGGAGTAAAAGTAGCTATCAGTTTTTTTATATATAATTTTACGGCATGCCTCGATAGTTTGTGCGATTTCATTTTCAATTAAATAACATCTAAGCTATTGAGCTTCCACTGGTTCAAAAAACTGCGTAAATAATTTTTAATGCGTTTTAAGGCAGACAAACTACTTCTCCTGTTGCATTTGAGAATGTTTGAAAAAGAATATTTTCAAGTTCGCCATCAGTCTGCTTAGCCAAATTGTTACTTTCGACGCACGCTCAGCAGCGAATTTTATCTGTTGCCTAAACAATAGCTTCGTGTTGAGCCTCAGTTCCAAGTTCTTCACCGAGTCCTTGCTTCTTATGGCTTTGGGCCCAATTTGAAAATCAACTTGTGTCGGAATCTTTTTCTTCGTCAGAAGGACTATATCAGTTTTTTCTGTTGCCAAACTTAGACCGTGTTCATCCATCCAGGATTGCACACGTCGCATGACCTGGTTCTACTGCGCAAAGTTATCTTCCGGCATGTCCATGCAAAATATGCCATTATAGTAGACGTTCCACAGATCGGGTCCCAGGATTGATCCTTGTTCTGCTCCGGAGGGGATTTGTTTCCTTCGAGTTCCTTCCGTGCGTCGTCTCATATATCAACTCTCCCTGAGTTAGTCCTTCACAATCCGCAATCATTCATGTGTGCGTGCTGCTAATAATAACGTTTATTTATTAAGTTCAATTTAAAGATTTACCGTCAACCCGGGTGATTGTGGCCTGGTTGGGTTACTTTGGCTTTTGAATGGATACTTTTAAAACAAATTGTTTAAATATGAAGGAATTGTTTAATTTATTTCAAACTTCTTTATAAAATTTGAAAAATATATAATAAAATTTATTTTTCTTAAAAATGTTAAAACAAAAATCACCTGAAAATGTTTGGTTTTAATATGTTGCAGAAATATGAAATGACTTTAACTCCGATATATGTATGTTGTAAAAATAGTTACCCTTGTAGCTATTTAATAAAAAAATAAATTTTATTTTTTTAATAATAAATGCCAAATGTTGGGGTGACTTTGGCATGCATTTTGGGTGACTTTGGCTGGGTGGCAAGAACAAAAAATCATAAGTGTCGAAGAGATGACGGCTTATAATAATAATTTTAACAATATGCCTGTAAGATCTAAGGTCTTTTAATTGCAACCTGAATTGCACGCTCTAGTTAGAAGGAATAGACGGGTAGGAAAGAATTTTTTATTGGCACAGTGGACTCAGAAATTAGCTGGTAATTTATATCATTAAATTCACGGGTGGCGTTCAGTTGAAACTGAGGGAATAAATAAAAGAATGCTGCCAAGAATGGAGCTCGAACCCACACCACTAAGTTAGCAGTCAAGCACTACATCCACTGCGCCATTTCCACCCGGCTTGGTGACTATTTTTTTGTCAGGTTTTCAGTTAAGAGAAATTTACATTTTACTTCGGCTTCATCTTAAATGTAGAGAACGACAAGTTAATAGTCTTATTCTTACGAAGAGATGCTGGATATAGCTTTATATACTCATAAAAAAAGACGTTGCACATGTGAACAAGAGTGATCTGAAGAACAAAATTTACTGTTCCAACAGTTGATCGCCGAGAGAGACTTTTTTCCAAGTATATGATAATTCCAATAAATTTTTCCACTGTATATTAGGCTGTTTTGGTCTTTATGATGGAAATGCGACCAAAACAGCCTAATATACAAAAGTTTTACGAAAAAATTGGTCAAAAATATAAAACAACAATTCCAATAAATATTTACTTGTATTTTTAAAAAAATATCAAAAACAGACCACTCAGAGTAAAAAAAATACCTAATATATAAAAAAAATTCTCTTCTTTCATGTGGGTTGGCTGAGATTGACTTGCTGCTTGTAGTTCATTTAAAAATGAGGAAAACGTCTGTCCGGTCAAATCCTGAACGGAATGCTGCCTTTGGCCACCAATATTTTAGCATGTACATACATACAAAACTGTTCAATAATATTCCAGACTTATTATACCTACCTACTAGATTGAGCGAAGTAGTTAACAAGGTTCAGATCTTCATAAAAAAAAAAAATATTGCAAAAGTTATTCACATTTTAATATGAAAAAGTGACAAAGTCATCCGGGTTGACGGTAACACATTAAAATATATTCGAATATAAAGTGCCAAATTCGAAGCACTTTTTTTATGACAAGAGAGGATTTGTCAATTCCTCGTAGGAGGCAGTAACCCGTGACATAAATTGTCTTTACAGGCTATAATGAATAAAAATGTCCTCACTTTTTGTTTTATTGCATTTAATGTATAAAATTAAGCTGATTTGATATTTTTTTAAATATATACTTATGCATATTTTTTTAATTTCAGATAGAACTTCATTGTTCATCTGCATTTCTCAAAAAAAAAGGAAAAACAACATGAAATTAATAAGATATCCTACTGAAGCGATTAATTAATTCCGGTAGTAAGTACTAGAATTAAGTTATATAACACCAGAGTAAAGATACATTTTGAAAAAAAGACTAGAAAATTAGGAAGTTTAATTAACTAATACAACAAACAGCAGCCTTTAATTTTAAAATATTTTGTAAACAATTTAATTTTATTATTAAAAAAAAATATTATAAAAAAATGATAAATTATAAGGTAGCTCAAAAATAGTTACAAATGCTATGCCTTAAATAATTGAAAACAATTTTAGAATGAAAATATTAGAGAAAAAATCATCCAAAGCTGTGTTAAATGGAATTAACGTATTTGATATTAAACATGATATAACATAAGTAAATAAGATCTATAAAAAATGAAATAATTTAAAACATTGGTTCTAAATTGTGAGGAATTCGACACAATCCATTGAAAAGTTTTGTTTTAAACTAAATTTAATTTATAATTTAGCTGATTTGATAGTAATTTAATATTCAAAGTAAAAATAAAGCTCCTTTGATTGGTGTAAATATATTGATGTGAGTTATACTCAGCAGAGCGCCGGATGTGTTGAATTGAGAATTGAGGTATTACAGAAATTTTTCAAAATAAGTTCTTTTTAGCAACAAATTTTGTTTATTTGTTCGCTTAAATAAAATTTTGTCTCTGCTTATGCTCGGTTGTAGTTCTTTTCAAAAATGGGCATATATTGCGGATTAAATCCTTTGGTGATTTTTTAAATTTTCAATTCAAAGCATTCAGAAGCGAAAATTCTTGATGCTAAAGAAACAACTCAACTAGCTGGCCAAGACGATAACCAAAGGTGACATAACATAGATTGCTTTGAGTTTTTAGTTGATAAGAATAAGCAATCATTTTAAAATTTAACGAAAACAAGGTGGGTATTTATAAAAAATTCAATTCAATTCGGGATTTTCATAAAACGGGAAAAGAATAGCCGCTATTTCTTTTCCAAAATATTTCACATTGTAATTCCGGGGCTATTGATCAAACGCTACATACCCGTGCTTTGTATTAAATTTGCTTTGAAGACTCTCAATTTCGTTTCCGATTTATTATATTAATAAAAAATAAATATATTTCTGTGATCGCAGAAGATCAACAATTAAATAAAACACATTTATGTATTTTTAAACTTAATATTATTTATTAAATCAAAGCTTCAGATCCCTTACCACTGGTGGGGGGAAATCTTAGGCTATACGTAGAATGACAAACTGTGAACTGAACTTCAACTGATCGATGAAACCCTTTTTATACTTATAAAATGTTTACTAAGCAAATCTATCTTCGACTGAAGATCGTTTGCTTTCCTTTGTCTTTTAAAATTGCTGACACAAGAATTCTTTTAGAATTATTTAAGATGCTTTGGGCACACAAGTTACTGAAGGCAAAAAGTGCTGATATGAAGTTTTATATTTATAATATCGGATATCATCATCCGCTATGAGATGAAATTATGAATCAATGTGTGAGCATTACATTTTGTTTATAGAAAGATACTTTGTATCTTTCTTAATTATTATAGGGTGTATAATATTATTACAAAGTTATGTGAGGGTGTTCTGATAATGTAACCCCTCCCCCCTTAAGTTTGATGCTCTCCTGAGTATCTATAATTCTATTTTCAATTTTAATTTTTTGGGTTTCTCGACGTTTAAAATATAATAATAAAATTGCAATTATAATAATTATGATTGTTATACTTGTATATGATATAATATGTTTTACATTGTTTTGGTATCTTATTGCTTGCAATTCTTTTAAATTTTCAATTTGATTTATATGTATATCTTCTAATGTAACATTAATTTTTGTAAAGTTTAATGTGTTATATAATGTAATTATAATATTTTGTTTAAAAGTTTCTTTTCGATTTATATATAAAGTTGAATTTATTTTAATGTTACAATCTTTAAAATGTATAAGGTTATTTTTAACAATTTTATATTCAATATTGTTACAATATTCATTTAAACTTGTTTCTAATAAGTTTTTTGTTAAAATAAGTCCATCTTCTAATTCTATTAATTCTTGATCTTTATTTGATCTTATCTTACAATTTTCATATTTTGTTTTATATAGGTTTTGGATACATATTGGACTTTTCTTTAAATGTTTAACATATTTAATTTCATTGTTTTCATATAATATTTTGTTACAAATTATATAGTTGTATTTTGATATTTCGACTTCAAGTCCTTGATCATTTGGTATAGGTAGAATCATTATGTTTTCACATTTATGTGTAAATACTGGTATTTTTAAAGCAAAAACTAGTTGGTAATTGGTGTAATTAAAAATTCCATGGTTGATTCTTTTTTATTAAATTCGATTGGTAATGGTAAAATTATTTTTGAATTTATTTGATTTTCATTATATAATGCTTTAATTGTAACTGGTTTGTCTAATTTACTTTCATAATGTCTTGGAAATATATTTTCTTTTAAAATAGATGTAGCTGCTCCTGTGTCTACTAAAAATCTAAGTTTTTTATTAAGAATATGAACATCTATGCAGGGTAATGGTCTGTTGAGGCAGGTGTTTGAAAATTTGCTGTATTTTGAGTAAGGTGATCTACTTCCATTGGTTCTGGATCATTTTTTTTATTTTGTGTAGCAAATGGATTACGATTATTATTAGAATAATTTCCACTTCTATTTGGTTGCCTATAATTTTGTTCATTTTGGTTTCTATAATTTTGATTATTGTTTCTATAAAAGTTTTGACCTTTTTTATTGAAATTCCTATAGTTATTTGAATTTCCTGATTCGTTTTTATAATTTCTATCAAGTCTTTGATTTGTATTGTAATTATTATATTTTTTATAGTTTTTATCGTTAAAATAATTATTGTTATTTCCAGTTCTATAATTTCGAGTATTTCTTTCATTATAATTATTTTCTTCTTTTGTCCAATGACAAGATTCTAATTTATAAAAAGCTTCACTTAAAGTTTTTATTTCATGATTAATAATAATCGAACTAGCATTTGGTGGAATCTTTTCACAAAATTTAGCAAATAATGACGCTTCATTATTGCTACAATTATATTCTATCGGTTTATCTTCCGATAGATAATATTTATTATAGCTGAGTTATATTTTTAGTATAAACTTTATCAGCTAGTTCCTTTAATTTTAAAAAGGACTCTTTTTCACCAAAATTTCTAACTAATAAGTTTTTAATTTCTTGCCAGTTATTTGGGTCACCACCCCGTATTACTACTTCTAATGCACTATCTGTGATTTTGGATTTAATTTCATTTATTATAAATTCCTTTGCTGCTTCATTATATAAATTTACAACACTCATTATGAAATCTACTTTTTTTATAAATATAATAATATTACATGATTTACCATTAAAATTTGGTAAATTCTTTACTAATTTATTTATTTATTGTAGCCATTTTTACCTTATTTTCAATTTTTTCTTCTGGTTGCTCAATTTCTTTTGATTGCTGGATTGCTGCAGGATCTGTTGATTTTGAAGTTTTTTCTTCCTCTTTGTTATATGTTAACGCAGCTGGTTTGCTGTATGGTGTATATTTCTTCATTTATCGAACACGTTGGGGCTTTCGACTTGGATAATTTTGCCACGTATAGTTGTTCTTCCTTCTTTTTATTAATTTACACTTTTTAAAGTAACGTCATATATTTTTTATTTTAAGTAGCACTTTTAACTTTTTATTTGTCGTTAATTTTATTTTTTTGAAGTTGTTTTCTTCTCAACTTTTGTTGAATTGATTTAAAATGTTCCTGGAAATCAGCTGTTGCTTCGTCGTCTATCCAACTTTGTGAGTTTACTTCTCTATGTGGTTCCTTTACTTGCGGAGCCTCTGCTCCTTTTTGAAGATTTATTTTTTCTGGTTGCATTAAGTAGCACTTTTTGTTAATTTTAATTTAACACTGTGAGTTCACTTCTTTTTTATTTTTTGTTAATTTCAGTTTAACATTTTTTTTGTTTTGTTAATTTTAATTTAACACTGTGAGTTAACTTTCTGTATGCTTCCTTTTGAAGATTTCCTTCTGGTTGCATTTAATGTTCTAATTAATTGTTTTATCAATCAAGCATTGTCCTTTCGGATCTTGATTTACGATGCTTTTCACTGAACAAAATATATATTTTTATTTTTCATTGTCCTATAGCACCATTTAGTAATTTCACTTTACCGGTACTAACTATTTTATTTAGTTTTCGGACGATCACGAATTAAACTTTTAATAAAGTAAGATTCAATATATTTTGATCTTTCGAGATCCTACCGACTGCGCCAATTTCGTTTCCGATTTATCATATTAATAAAAAATAAATATATTTCTGTGATCGCAGAAGATCAACAATTAAATAAAACACATTTATGTATTTTTAAACTTAATATTATTTATTAAATCAAAGCTTCAGATCCCTTACGACTGGTGGGGGGAAATCTTAGGCTATACGTAGAATGACAAACTGTGAACTGAACTTCAACTGATCGATGAAACCCTTTTTATACTTATAAAATGTTTACTAAGCAAATCTATCTTCGACTGAAGATCGTTTGCTTTCCTTTGTCTTTTAAAATTGCTGACACAAGAATTCTTTTAGAATTATTTAAGATGCTTTGGGCACACAAGTTACTGAAGGCAAAAAGTGCTGATATGAAGTTTTATATTTATAATATCGGATATCATCATCCGCTATGAGATGAAATTATGAATCAATGTGTGAGCATTACATTTTGTTTATAGAAAGATACTTTGTATCTTTCTTAATTATTATAGGGTGTATAATATTATTACAAAGTTATGTGAGGGTGTTCTGATAATGTAACCTCTCGTCCTCAGGAAAACGATATGGAGTAATAAGCCAGGGTTCGAGAGTATTTTGGGCATCTCCTTAAATAAAATGCAAAGCACTGCTAGTCTATGCTTAAAAATTAAATATATATATTACCTATATTAAATATAAAACATATAAAATCCGCGTGCTTCTTTCGCGTTATCGAAAATTTGTTGAAATTTTGTCTTATAGTGTCCCTATTTTGGTTGTTATAATAGTTATATCTAGCAGAGTTTCTTAGTTTATTAAAAGTTAAAGTTAAATGTACTTTTTTAGATCAAAAGTGTAACAAGAGCATGAGTAATAATGTGTACATTTAAGCATTGCTAAGCCGTCTGCCGAGAATAGACAACTAATTTAAACAAATTTGATTTATAAATCTGACAAAAAGGACTTGTAGCTAGATTACTTTTTAAAAATTTTCATCAAATTTTCTAGTTCTATAACAGCGCAATATGAAACCAGTTTAATCCAATAGTTGCTGCCGTTAAGGATATTTTTTATATATTCGATTAAAAGTATGTCCACTCCAAAGTGATTTCGTCTTATCTTCTTCAAAATAGGACAGGAATCGAGAAAATGAATCACATCTACATATTCCCTTGTGTTGCAAAGGCTTAAACATCCATTTGTTAGGTGTGGTCATTTTTAGAAATATTCCTTCGCTGACTGGAATTACAGCATATTTACATGAATCTTTTGAAGTGGACGTGTGTTGGAGGAGTTCTACAAGACACTCTGTGGATCCTAATGTATGGACTAGCTTCTCGTGACTGCACAATGTAATGCGTTCATCTTCTGAAGATACTGCTGTACATTTAGAGTACTCTGTTTCGCTCATTACGATGAAACGATCATGGTTGTCTGATTCCGCAACGTACTCATACTTGGTATCGAGTATTAGATCCCAGTTGTCGTCTAACGGTGTTGACAAGGGGTACACTGTATGAATCTCGTAGCGTTAATTGTCTGGCAGTGGAATCGTTATTTTAACAAACAGCTTTTCTCCGTTGATAAAAACTGATGTTTTGGCCCCTTGATATATGCCGAGAAAATTTTGGAATGAGAACCTCCGTTTGACGGCGTTATTTTTAAGCGCATCAGTATAATTTCCTACGTCAAGGATGAACTAATGGAGTTTGCTCTGGTAAAGGTCATCTAATATGGAAAGTTCTAAAACTTGTCGATTTTGGATCTTAATTGTTTTCGCTGTGATCACTGATGCCATTGCATTTGCATCGCTCCTCATCTTGAGCAATGAAACTTCCTTGTTTGTGTTTTGACTATGGGTTAGGAAAGTTTCGCTTAGGTTCCTAACTCCCTGGGTTATGCTTTCGATTTCCTCTGTCAGTTGAGCGATCGGTTTGCTTATTTTGTCGAAGTTAGAGCTCATGACAGATAGTTGTCGATGCGCCAGCTGGAACGATTCTTCATCGCGTTTGTGGAGAAATTCCAACCGTTGGTAGACCTGTCTAACGTCTTTGCTGTCCATTGTACCAAAAGTCCATTTTGAAAATCCTCCAACGAATTGTAATTGTCGTTTCGAGCGCGTAAATTGTTTCATGCGGTTGCAGTTTGGCAATGGCGTTGAAGAGTGGCAATGGCGTTGAAAGTCGTCATCCGGAATACTTTTGCACAATATTTCGAGCATTTTGTCGCACTTTTCCACCATCTGAAGTACTAGTCCGTAGTCCATTGGTGTGAACCTTGACAAGATGGTCCAAGTGTCACTGAAGAATGTAGCTGATTCTATCCTTTCAAACAGCACCGGTGATGTTTCTTGCAACGCTTGAACTCTTTCGTAGGGTTTCTCCTTCTGGGTCTGGCCGGGTGTATACTAAAAACTAGTTGTGTAGTAAATGTTAAATTAAATATATTATGATGAACATTTTATTGTTTATTATTTTATATATTGTAAATGTATACATATGTAATAAAGAATGTTTTGTTTTTATATATTTAGTTAACAACTATCTACAATTTATTTTTTTTTCTTTTAATTAAAATTAATGTTTTTTATTTTTAAATTAATTCCCCTGTTTTTGTTTTATTCTGAAAAGAGAAAAAGTATTAATAACGTGAAAAATAATTTATTTGATTTTTGGATATAAAATGAAAAGTCAAATATTTACATTTGTAATCCACTTTTTATTCACTAATAATTCTCTTAAACCTAACTAATCTTAAATTATTTTCATTATTTAACGCGATGAAGTTAATTCTTAAATATCGACTGCCACTCTACTGCTACTTGTTCCGTCTGTCTGATTTATCGATCAAGCTACCCTTTTTCTTTCTCGTTCTGTCTCTGTCATTAGATACGTTTGTTTTATTGTCATTTGTTAGTTCGCCTAGACGTGATCATTTTATTGTGTCTGCTTGTTGCAACCACAGATTGATTAATCCCCTTTTTGAAATTTCCATGGTTATACTGAAAAAAGGAGGATTTAGTTTTATTGGGCAAAATATAGTAGCTATCATTTCATTTTCATTTTGTTACCTCTTCCCTTTTTCCCGTATCCCTTCTGTCCCTGTTGGCAGTAGGGATTAGACTATAGGAAAAAAGGTTTCAGTTGATTATTATATACCCTTTTAATCTTATTACCCATTCTGATCATTGTATTCACATTTTTGCTTGGTGATACGACATCGAATGGACATAACCATATAGGTGAAAATTTGTTTTTCCTTGCTGGGTTCTTTAACAAAACCTTTTGCCCAACACTAAAAGTAATTCCTTTTGCGCTCTTGTGTGCTTCAGTACAACAATTGACGAATTTCGTTACTGCTTCATTCATGTTGTTGAATTGACCAGACTCCATAATAAGTTTAACCTTATCATTGTTGGAGTTCTTGATCATGGCTTTTATGGCAGCCTTGGTGGAGTATTTCTCAGATAATTGAGGCATTAGTCCGTCAGAAATATAAGCGCTTTGTAATTATTTTGTGAGGTCTTCAACCTCTTTTGCATATGTATTCGCCGGTTTGGAGCTTTGGGGGACGTTCATCAACTTTGCAGTTATTACGTCTACCGATTCGCCTTTTACTGTAGTTTTTAGTTTTTGAATTACTTCTGTTACTGTTGTTTCTGAACCGGATATCAGATTTATAGCAGTTCCTTTTAGATTTGTTTTTATTAGATTAATAGCAACGATATCGTTGCCATCGTTTATGCTATTAATCAATTCTAACGCAGCTAAGAAGCTTTGCAGGTCGTCTGCATAACCAAAGAAATCCGGAAGGATTTTCGATGCAATATTTAAAAATTCTACAGATGTTTGTGGCATTTTGTTTGAATTTGAAATATTGGTTTTGTTACTAGTTTTTTCTTGGTTCTTATCATTTACATTTTTAGTTGTGGTGTCTTTATCTATTGATACTTTCTCATGGAGCGAAACAGGTATTTTAATGTTTATTAAATGACGTGATGCTGCTCTAGAGACTTTGTCTCTACAGTCATTAAAAATTTCATTAGCTTTGTCTTTATGTTGATTGGTAAGCCTTGAGTAATTAACGTTTAGTATAACTCTAATGTTTTCTAGGCTGGTTACCAATACATCTATATGTTTGTGTATGCTGTATTGTCATTGTTCATGTCATTAAAGTCATATATATTTTATTTTATTTTTATATATATTTTCTTCAAATTAAATTTGTGCAAGAGACTGTGCTCTTGCCGTGTAAGTTTTTTTTAGAGACTTTTTATGTAGTGTGTACAGTTTTATTGCTAAATGAGCAGCCAACAATATAATAATTATAATTAGGTACATTTCGGTACTCGATTTTTGCTCAATTACTTCTACTTCATTAATTACGTTTGCACTTGGCTTCTCTATTTTTGACTGTTGCTTGCCCATTGTAGATATAAATTAAAACCAGAAGACCCGTGCGAAACTTTCGCACATTCAATAAGGTTTTGCAATTAAATTTTCAAATAGAATGTTTGAACAAAATAAATAAATTCTTTATTGATATGAACAATATTAGTTTTACAAAACTTATTTGTAAACAATATTTGATGTAAATGAAATCAGAAGTGACAAATAAATATGTTTCTCCCCCAATCATTCAAGGTGCAGCGAAAAAAAAGTTTCTCCCCCACTCACTCAATGTGCAAGCGAAAAAAGATGATTTTAAATTAAAGAATTGATAAATATGTATGTTTCTATTCATGCAACCTAGTGATACCTAATAAATGCATTCGACTTAAGATTACAAACAACAGAAGTAACAAATATGTTTCTCCCGCACTCACTGAAGGTGCAGCGAAAAAGAGATAATTTGAAATTACAGAAGTAATACATATTTTTCTCGTTCACTCATTCAATGGGTTAAAAGTGAGGCATTCTTTATGTCAAATTATTCATTTATTGAATGATTTGAAATTGCCGAAATTTATAGAAAATATTAGGGCTTAACATAAAGTTTTTGTGCAATGTCATCGCTATGTGTAATTTCCTATCCAGTGATACCTAATTTAGTAGATTTGACTATTTTAGAAGTGAGAAAAAAGGAGTCTGACAACAGAAATAATATCTATGTGTAATTTCCTATCCAGTGATACCTAATTTAGTAGATTTGACTATTTTAGAAGTGAGAAAAAAGGAGTCTGACAACAGAAATAATATATATGATTGTTGTTCAACACGCAGTGGTTCACATTGGCAATGGCAATTTACATTTTTATACTACTTAGGATACTTTTACACCATTACGTATTGAATAATATATAATACATATTTAAAATTTTTTGTTTCTTTCTATAAATATCTTAGAATCTCTAGCGCACCCAGCGTAAACGCAATTAAAGTGCAAAAAAAAATTATACTGCAAATTAATGCACCATTACTTGTTCTTACGGCTCCTATGTAGCAGGTTATTGATGTAACGCAGTTCCTCTCGTAGTCTCAGTTCATCTGCAACTTGTTGTCCTTCTTTAAGTATAGAGATGATGATTGTTCGTCGTCTTTGGTAGCGGGCTCTTACGCCCCCGCGCCTTTTTGGAGGTCGAGCTGACTCTGGAATTTTTATCAATTGTTCCTCCTTGGCTCGGTGTTGGCGGGCATGGTATGTCTCTATTGTAATTGGTTTCGGTCCGGCCGTCGGTTTTCGAATTACAATTTTATTGATGTCTGTTGATGTCATATCAATATCCAGTACACGCGAGTGTTAAAAGTTTGAATTTGATTTTAAATAGATTTCGCTGAATACGTACATTTGTATAAGAATTGTTTAGAAATTTTAAATCAAAATAAAAAATTTAAATAATCCTCCTGGCAAGATCGCCATGATATGTAATTAAAAAAGCTTGTGTTCTGTTTGACGTCTTTATTTATAATGATTGTTAATTGTTCCTTCATGCGGCTGTGCCGCTTACTTAAACTTACTCACACTCATAGAGCGTGGTTTCCAATGACAAGCAAATAAGTTTCTCGTGGACTGACTCAGTAGTAGTAGATCAACAACTTAGTTGCCCGTGGGATTGGAATGTGTATCTAATTCAATATAAGCAATTTGCACTACAATAGTTATAGATCACTTCCTCATTGCCTCCAATGGTTTCAATTCTCCTGTAAATCTTTTTAGTTTTCTGAATGCTTTTACCACAACACAGTAATGTCAACTTAAATAATGCTTTTAAAATAGTAAAGATTATTTTGAGTAATGCTTTAATTAAAACAATTAAAAAATAACCCATTTTTAGAACTCTATAGATTATTGATATTAGGAAGAAGCCAGTCATCACTACTAACAGCAATAGGATTTTGTCAGAGTTTGTGTAACAGATAGGTTTCAAGATCTTCTCTAGACAAATCATGCAATCAATTATATCACACACATCCTTGAAGGAGCATGAAATATTAAAAGACTTCATTATCTCCTACTCTTTCACAAAGCTTATTTTCAAATTATTTGTTAAGACCAGTAATCCATAAGGAATAGTTGTTACTTACTTAAACTCATCTGTATAGCAGTATGATATAGAGCAAATTTTTAGATTATCAGGCTTCATGTCCAGAGATTTAACTGTCAACTTATTCTTGTCCAATCTATTGTGCAGTCAGAGCAAACTGATTTTTTCTTAATCATATTTACCATCTTGGTTGTTACTTTTATTAAATCAGAAACATAATAGTGTACTGGTATTGTAGAATCCTCAACAATTAAAACTACTTTACCATATCTAGGATTAGCTCTCAGAGAACAGTTACACTTGCTTGGTTCTATCTTGTTGAAGTTTGATTTATAGTAGTTATCACCAAAACAACCGGTGCATGAGGGATAAGTACATCAAACACAATGATAGTTCAAAATATCTTTAAGATCCAAGTCAAAGATGAAGTGGTGACTTAAGGACACTACCAGTTCTTGATCATTTATCCCAACTAGAGAGATAACTTTTGTTGGCACGATTTGGTTACAACAGCGACCAAGTTTACAACTACTCGTTCTCCAAATTAAACATAATTGTCGTATGAAGTATGTAGTTTTAAAACCCTTTAATGGAAAAATTTACAATGTTTTTGTATATAATTCATTGTTTAATTACTTACATTAGTCTCTTTGAATTAACGCTCAAGGGCAAAGGTAAAAAGAAATTATCAGGAAAGGTTAACATGGATGCCATGTGATATTTATAATGGCGGATACTTCCGGCATTTATGTTTATTCGCTAGTCACCTGGGAGGTAAGTACGTTGCCATTAACGTAACAACCCGGTTATACCTGGGCTGCAGCAGGGTTGTTAACAACTTTCAATTCCTCTACAGATTCTGTGCACTCCTGGAAGCATTGTTCTTTTATACAACAGACACTTCTATCCATTAGATCTAGTGCAGATGGATATAAAGGAACTAGATAGTTTGCAAATTTAAAATCTCACCCACATACTGACTTATAATAAGTACCTGATTCTACCTCAACACAAGCCCCAGTGTCCATGAACAACCCTTCAGAACAACCTATATTGTATGTTCATAAGCTTTTATCCTCTAATTTTGACCTGCCCAAGAGTTGCACTTACCAATAGTTATTCTCATTACCTGAACCAATGTGTTAGCATTTAGCAAGCCCTCCATCATTCTTTTCCTCTGGTGTTCTGTATTAAGAACTGACCTCTTAGATCTTCTTTTACCATGATGCCTCCGCTTTCCACTGAGTTTTGAGACCATTGGCTCAAACCAAATTTTGTAAACATTTTCTCCACACTTCATTGTAAAATGGCTAACATTATTCAAGAAGTATGATAACTTCAGTCCATCCAATAAATCCATACACTTTACTTGCCTCTTAGTCCTAATGTGAGGTCTTTTTTGACGAGAGGTCAAATCCTCTGCAATGTCAGGTTAATATGTTAAAGAGGTAGTTTTATTGCTAGTTTCAATCCTAATGCTCATGTCACATTGTTGAGTTGACAATATTGTTTACAATCTCTTTCCTTGTCTGAATGATTTATTAGTCCTTTTACGATGAGTTGGTGTGTTTTGCTACTTCTGGTAGTGTCGTAACTTTTAGACAAATAAAAAAGAGTAAATTTAGAACTCGACAACTTTTATTAAACTTTTTAAAAACAATAAGTTGGCTTAAATTTTGTTTTCTTTTTACTTTATATAAATCAAATTTTTATTCTACCAATCCGTCTCGATGCTTCTTGTTGCGTCGTTGTTAAAATGAAAATCAAATAACCCGTCAGCGAAAAGAATTACCCAAGCCGACGGGACGTTACTGGAAGTTTTTAAATCTTATTGGAAACCGATGGAAGGGTGAGTAAGTAAACAGATGGTAAAACTACCCTAGTCAAATTGGCCGCAGCCAGACAGAAATTCAAGTGGTTAAGTTCAGTGCCCTATAGATTTTGTGACAGGTAGACTGCTCTTGTATGTCTTCATGGTTTTCAAACTTATGGTCAGAGCTACCATCCTTGATTACGATGTTATCTTGTGTGTCAATGTAAGAATCAGGCTTGCTATAATTTGATAAGTAATCAATTGGACTCATTAAGGAAACAGGCATGTGAATTGTATTGTTTGTGACTTGGATATACATGTAATCATGTATGTTGTTTTGGCTCTCTTTCGAGTGTTTTTTTCTTAAATTCTGAACGGCTTTAATATACTCCATCAGAATCGCGTCTGTAGTTTCAATACGTTGAAATTGACCCCACTAAGAGCTTATCTGAGATCAGACCAGACTAAAAACTTCAGGATTTAGGATCTCCTTCAGTTCTGAGAGGAGTACTTCGTTGACTTCTCTTACCTGCCGACTTAGCTCGTTTTTTTCTTTTTTGAGAACCTCTGTCTCCTCTATTAAATCGTTAAGCTGGACCTCGATTGCACTTTTGGCCTTTGGTGTGGAGCCCACACTAACCAAACAAATTAGTGTTAGTCTTAATAAAATCTTCTACTTCAAAATAACATTATTATAAATTAAATTATAGTATTATATAGTTTAAATTATAAGATAGTGTAATTTAGTTTTACATAAACGATCAGTCTTTTTGTAATTGGGTACATAAATTATTTATATGTAGATAAAAACCTTATGTTGGACAAAATCACTTAGAATATTTAAAGGAACTTTTGGCTTTAATTATATCGGTATTGTTTTTAACATAATTGTTAAATTCTGAACAGGTAAAGCCAAAGTTAAAGGTTGTAAGTAATTCGCCTCTAATCAATTCAGGGGAGCATTTATTTCTTACATCCGTCCATTTTAGAACCATTTGCGAAAATACTCTTTCAGCAAAACTATTTGAGCTTGAAATACTAAAGACAAAGGAAATTATTTTGAATATATTTGGAATTTCCTCAATTGAAAAGCTTTTAAATATTTGGCTCCATTTTGATAAGGAGTTGAGGTCTTTATCTTTTAGATCCGAAATTACTTCTAATGACGTTCGAATGATTTGATATTCTTCATAAAGAGAATCCACATCTATTTCATCAATATTGAGCAAGCGCACAGCACTTTCAAAATAGTCGAATTTTAAAGAATCATTTAAATTTAAAAATAAAAGCTTGGACAGAATATTATTATCTGAAAAGTCATATCGTTTTTCTATGTATTCAATGAAATTAACATAAAATCTTATAAAGTCATTTTGCAAATGCTCTTTGACATCCAAACTCGAATCAGATAGAAATTCTCTTACTTAGTCTTTCCTTAAACTTGGTACGAATTTCGTGCATTTTCAAATGCATTTCAACTACAGTGAGAGAATTCGTTTCAATTTTTTTCATTGTTGTTTCGACCGAAAACATCACGTTATGAACAAATGATAAATAGGCAAGCGTTTTTCTTTCTTCGCATTCTGTTTCAATAGCTTTCTCAATAAGACGAGGACATTCGTTTCCAGATTCGTAAAAGTGTGACCTAAGAGCAGGCCATGTTTTCAGTAATCTTTCAACAGCTGGGCCCAATGATACAAATCTGGTAGTAACATGTTTTAATATTTCTTCCCACTCCATTTCATAAGCTTCGAACTGTTGTTGCAAATCAGCCCTTCTTTTAGCCGAACGACTGAAATAACTGTATACTTTCAGTAAAAAACTTTCTACATCGTATTCTAGTTTGTCAGTTGAAAATTTAGCAGCATTGTGTAATATATGAAGTGGACAGCCTGCCTTTATAATTTTTTCATTTTTCGCTTTTAAAATTGTGAATATTGAATGGTTTTTGCCAAAGATCACATTTGCATTGTCAGCAGAAAACGCGGATACTTTGCTTAAGGAAAGACCATTTTTTTCTAGAACATCCTCTAACATTTTTGACACTTGATTTGCAGATTCATCGTTGCTCTCTAAAAAATCCAGGAGACGATTTTCTACGCCCGTTTCACAGAAAAATCGAATGCATATTGGAAACATTTTTCGATTTTTTCTATTACTTGCATCAGTAGCAATCGAGAAATATAATTTTTTGTCTTGAATTTTTTTCAAAATTATTTTAATGGATTCCCTAGCAATGACTTGTTTAACTAAAGCTTCTGCTTTAGTTCTACCACAACTTATTTTTTGGGCTATTTTGGAATCACTTAAAATATATGGCAATAATTTGTGTCCACAATCCATACTGTTGTAACTCAATGAGTGCCTAACAGTGTGAAAGACAGATGACAGCTCAGCAATAATAACCTTTTCTTCAAAATCCACCGTAGATTGTCCCGGAGTCGAAAAATAATTCAATAAATTTGAAGATGCTAGGTTCTGGATGATATGAGTGTGAGACTTTGTTAGCGCATGCGATTTTAAATCATTTTGTCCTCCGTGACTACAAGAATATTCCTTTTTGCATAAACGACAAAAAATTTTGTTAGGATCTTCTTTTACTCCTCTGGACCATGTATATTTGCTTTCCCATTGACTACTATAAGCGGTTAGCCGTTTGTTTTTCTTTTTGGGAACAACACTGCTCGAACCAGGTGCAGAATCCGAAATAGATTCGCTTGATGATGAATCAATCATATTCACAATTTTATCACATTAAAATCTAAAAGGTAAAATGCTGGTAGGTGAATATAAACATAAATAATACTAATGTACGACTTACCTCCTTCGGAATCCAAACACAATTGCAAATATTGGTCTTCAAATAATATTTTGTCAATTTAAATGACAGCTGTCAGGTTGCAAAATACATTATTCGTTAAGTTAGGTTTGTTTGATCACAATGTAGCGATTAATCTGTATTAATGAAAGACATTTACATTGGGCATTATTTTTTGTGATTTTCAGTAAAAACCCGGGAAAAAAGCTGTCCCGGCGGGACACTTAAATTTATGCCTTAAAACCGGGACGTCCCGGGCAAACCGGGACGTCTGGCAACGCTACTCAGAACCCTCAATAAAGTTTTTCCTGTAGCCGTTTTTATCAAAGTAGTTGGTGGCCCGACAATATAATTGCCAAAAGTTATAGGAAAAGGACCCAACTGTTTTTCATTTACTTAAAAAGATAATACACTCGGGTTTCACTAGATTCTATTTAGTTTTTGGCAAAACAAAAAAACTTAATTTTTTTTTAAAGACCTATGTCTACTGTAACATATAACTCGATACCAGCTCCAGATCGCGCTATATAAAAACTTTGTTGGTATTTATAACCTTCGATTTTTGCTTAAGAGAAAAATTCTATATGTGTATTATCAACTCCTAGCATTTCAGATACTAAATTTCTAAAATCACTATCGATTTTATGTTTCTCATATATTTCAAAGTTACAAGGGTAATTTCTATTAATATTAGTTAACAACTTGAATGCAGTTTTTAGTTGGTATTTTTTCGCTTACGTCAAACAAATATTCTTACGAGATGTAATAGCATGGGAATATAGCTTAAATTCTTTGTGCAATAAATCAATTATTTCAATTAAATTAAGAATGAATTTCCAAACTTCATCATCATGTGGCACTAAATCTTCAATCATTAAATGAAAAAAAAAAGAAATGAATTTCATCATTTCTCGTGCCGTCAATTTTGGAACCCCCTAGCTCAGCGATGGGTGTGGTTCTTGGACCTGTATAGTCGAAACAAAAAAAAATATATTGCCAGACTTTATGCACCATGGTGTTACGGCGCGCGAGCAAATTTTACAACTCCCTCCCTACCTGGTTGCCTTCCTCGCTAAATCAACCCCTTAACTAGGCTTCCCCTCACCTCACCCCTTCATCCATCTCTTCTTCCTCCTCTCATCCCTTTTCAACTGATAATTTATTCACTCATTTTTTTTTATATTGTGTTCTTCAAAAATCATTGTTATCTTTATTTAGATTCATTTTTTTTTTTTTTTAATATAGATTCATTATTTTTAAACACGTTGCAATTTTTAAATAGAAAATAGAATGTATTTTATTTCGATAAAAACAAAATTTATTACTTAAAATTTACAATTATTTTTGCTCCAAAAAAAACTAGCTCGACGGCAACGCGAAGCCAAAATCCAAAATTTTATTCAAACTACACCCACGTCTTCGATTTTATTTACAATTTTGGGCAGTTCAATTCCTCTTTTCTTTTATTGTATCTTTACTTTCTTATTAACGCTTATGACGGAAGTATTTTCCGTTGGTATGGTATCCGGTCAATATTATAAAACATGCAAAATTTAACATACTGACATAACTATCTTCACTTCCGCGAATTAAAATCCTTTTTTTTTTTTTTTACGGTTCGCGTAGCGGTAATTTTCGATTGAAATTCCGACCTTTACCACGGTTGCTTACGAGGCGAAAAGAACAAAAATTTTATATTTAATTTTACTTTAAAATTACTTAAAACTGATAAATACTAAAAAAAAAAAAATTTAATTTTGGCCGGGTGAGATTCGAACCGGGTAACCTTCAATCTCTTTTTCAATCTGGCTGGCGGTTTTTTTTTTTTTTTTTTTTTTTAATTCATTTTTATTTAATTCAAACTTATAACTATCTTAGAGCTAGACAAAAATTCATAAAACTAGCCTACTTATCAATAACTTACAACTAACTTACTGGCCCTAAACGGGCGCTCTAAGTTAAACTATATCATGACTTAATACTAATGCCTTTCGGCCTAAAAACTAATTAATCCTAAAATTCCTTGTCGGTTTTACTTTTTACCAAGAAAGAATTTGACAAAAACTTGGTTTCTTTATCATTTTTATTTTTATTTAAAACTTACAAACTACCTAAGACTATAATAAAACTAATTAAAACTACTTATATTACTAGTTTTTAAAACTATGTATTTAAAATTACTTAACTACTTAAAACTACTTAAAGCTACTTGAAACTACTTAAAAACTAGAACAGCCACAGCAGCGTTTTCGGTTTTATATTATTTTTGTTGTTGATTTTTGTTGGTTTTATAATTTTTGTTTATTTTTTTTGGTTTTGTAATTTTTTTTTTTTGATTTTTGTTGGTTTTGTAATTTTTTTTTTTTTTTTTTTTTTTTGGTGCCACCCCAACTGTTCCTACTTAAAACTAATACCTACACCTATATGTAAGTCGGCCAAGACACTTCAAAAAAAGAAGACAAGTCGACTTTAACTATCAAGTTCAGGATTGAGCCACCAAAACTGGTTCTCCTGCTTCTTCCTATCTTTTCGGTCCCGATCGGACACAGTCCTACTGAACCGAATTCGTGCAGCGCCGCCTTGTGCGAGCACGTCTCGCTCATATCGAAGCCGCCTATCCACAGTTCTACGGCCGACGTGGTAGATTAGCGGAACCGCCTCTCTATCCTGGATCAGCCCTCGACTGTCTAGATAGAGGAATGCGTTAGGTGGAACATAGCCACTTAAAAGCACACTCTCGAAGTATTCAGTGTTGGGGTAGTAAGCCCCGAAAATTAAGCTATTGGCCGAGGACATCGCTCTTGCAATGTGACTCCGAATCAGCTTAACTAGCTTAAATAAGAAATTATCTATTCTGTTTATGTTGGCTCTGTTGTATAGAACCCTGTTGGAATAATAGTGTGTGTACTCGGACTCTGGTGTTCTGTGCAATCCAAGGCAGCGCCGTAAGCACAGCCTCTCAAACACCCGAATCTTTTCCATTTGAGATGGGGCAACGTTGAACCACACCGGGCATCCATAGGCAATCATCGGCCTGATGAGGGCCATGTAGCAAATCACCTTTACCCTGGTGTCAAGCCGGCAGCTATAAAATAACGGCTTCGCCAGGGCAAAAGCTCCCCTAGCCCTGGTCAGAGCAGCATTTATATGTCTGTCGAAATACAAATACTGATCCAACCAGATGCCAAGGTACTTTACTACACTTCTACTTGCCAGTGGATGTCCATGTGGTCCCACGATCACCAGCTTGCGCCAGTTCTTTCTCGTATCCCTTGGGGCTCCAGCCAACGGAGTCCTAAACAGAATAGTTTCTGATTTCTGAAAGTTGATTTTCAACTTCCAGTCATCACAATATCGCTGAATCTTGTCGAAGTCACGCTGCAGAAGAATTCTGATGACCTCAACTGTTGTAGCCGTTCTGTACGCAATTAGGTCATCGGCGTATGCAATTGTCTGAGTTAGACTACCTATCAGATCGCTGGTGTAAATGCTGAATAGAATCGGCGAGTTAACCGCTCCCTGCTGAAGACCATTTTTAATGCCGAATACTGCGGTAGAAGTTACATTGCCACTTTTTACAACAAACTTTCTACCATTGAGCATGTCATAAAGCATATACAAAAGTGGTTTACTTATGCCAAGCCTGGTCAGCTTTAGATAAAGACCTTCTTACCACACGGTGTCGAAAGCCTTCTCCAAGTCAACCAGACAGGCACCCGTACACTGTCTTTTAGATTTGTTCTATTGGATATCAGAAACGAGTTTAGACGCGGCATGAATGGTGTCATGTCCCGCCCGAAAACCGAACTGATTATCCGGTATGATATTATTGTCCTCCGCCCACTTGGACAGAGTTCTATTTACAACTTTCTCGAATACCTTGCTGATACTCGGTAGAAGACTTATCGACCGGAGATTCGCCGGATTGGAGTTGTTCTTTCCCTTTTTCGGGAGAGGATGAACCACAGCTGTCTTCCACCGCCTTGGATAATATGCATTATTCAGTGCGTTGTTAAACAGTGTGGCATATATGTCAACTGCATCCTGAGGAAGATGTCGTAGTACAATGTTGGATATACCATCGACTCCTGCTGACTTCTTTTTCTTTAATGAATCGAAGATGAGCTGGAGCTCCACCTTCGTAACTAACAGGGAATTGTCCCCATTTCGCTCGGCGATAATGGCATTCGCCGAGTGTTCTTCATTGAACCCGGTGAAACCGAGGTTCTCCGATCGCCATTGCGTTATGTCGTTACGAAGGTAGAAATGGTGGAGTAAGGCTCTGTTCTCCAGGTCGTGGTTCGGGCGAGTGCAAGCATTCACCTTATACACTTACTGGAAAGCAGCTTTTTTTTACGTTTTTAATTGACGACTTCAGTGTCCTAATCTCCAGATCGCGTGAGTAAGTAAACCGTTGGTACAAGAGTTTAAGTCTTGTCAGTAGTCCACTTTTTTGTCTGTGTAGTGCGTCACTAGTCGCGTTACGGTACATGTCTGTTGCGTTACGTTCTTTGTATTTTGGTATTGTTCTGTTCATAGTTCGTAGGATAGTTTCGTCCATTTGTTCTAAGTACTGGTCAATTTCGTTATTTGTCAAATTCCTGTCATTTGGTGGGGATATATTATTTGCACGAATTTCGCTCGATAAGGCGTTGGTGAAGCGTGGCCAGCGCATCTTACTGTAATTGTAAGAGTGCGCCGGTACATACTCCTCCAACTCCGCAAGCTCGTTCGGCAGCTGTATTACTGCGGTGAGTCCGCAGTGGTCACTGTCGTATTTAATTGTTTGTAGGCAGTTCCTAGTCCGTTGACCCACAGTGTCAGTAATTGTCAGTCTTGAGTCTTTTAGCAATAGATCCAGATAGGCACCGCTTCTTGGAAACGATGGTCTATCCGTAGCCAGCAGGTCGAGCATATACTCAATATTGTATTGACCCATCCAATTGAACAGATGGTTACCTCTCGGATTGTGTACTTGATTTCCCCAATCTATATGTTTGGCATTGAAATCACCGGCCATGAGATAGTAATTCTCTACCGAGTTCAGTTGTAAGGATTGAAAAAGTTTTTCGAGCTCTGTCAAAAAGTCAGCTGGCTGAGGTGATTCCGGTGCATAAGCCGCGATCACATACATCCGCTTCCCATGTTGGAGAGGAATGCACACGATGCACGCCTCAAGCAGCCGAAATCTGCGTACTTCACTATTGTATATAACTTTATAACTAATCCCTTTTCGCACAAAGATTGCGACGCCTCCTCCTAGCGTGGAGTTCGTACGATATTGTAATTATTGTGTGTCAATTTATGTTTCTGACTTAGCTTAGTTTCGCTGGCCATAAACACATCTGGACTTTGGTCTTTCAACAATTGGAAAAGATTTGCTCTACGTTCGGTCCTAATCAGTGAATTTACATTCACAGCAAGGATCCTAAAGAGCCTCTCCGGCAGCGCGCCCTTAACCTATAAATTGCGTAAAGCTCGGCAAAACAGAGTAGATATGGTCCACCCTCTTCGCCTGCTCACTTATCTGTTTTTGAAGACCTGCTAACTGGCCAGTTATGGCCAGCAACATGCTTCTTATTTCGGCCTGCGTATCCGGAGCCTTAGGCACGAGGGCCTGTGGGGCTGCCTTTGGCGCAGGCTGTACCATACTTTCCCTTCCTGCCGCCATTTGGGCGTAGGAAACTTGGGGATTTACGGGCGTTGTTGTAGGAGCACGTGACGTTGGTGGGCGTTTTTCTACCTCTATTTGCTTTGCCTTTTTTTGTTTCAGATCCTGAAAGAAGGGACATCCCCGATAGTTAGCGGGGTGCCCGTCTTTTCGGCAGAGTGCACATTTAAGGAGGGTCTTGACTTCGACCCGTTCCTGTCCTAACTTACATTCACCTCTTATGTGGTTCTCTCCACACTTGACACAGCGAGACTGCATCTTGTAGACATTGATGGGTGGCACCTTTTCTTTTTTGGTTTTCTGTGGCGGCTGTGGCTGCTGCTGTTGCTTCTGTTGTTGCTGGTTCTGCTGCTGTTGTCTCTGCTGCTGTTGATGCTGCTGCTGTTGGTTCTGCTGCTGTTGCTGTTGTTGTTGTTTTGCCTGCTGCTTGGGCGGCTGTTGTTGTTGTTGTTCTTTTGCCTGCTGCTTGGGCGGCTGTTTTTGTTGTAGCTGTGGTTGATGGGGCTGCTTTGTTGACGGTTGCAGCTCCGCATCAACACTTTTTAGCTGGGCCCCCTTTGGCGGGGCCTGAAGACGGTTTTTATTCTCGCGTTCCTGTCTTTTTTTTTCCCTCCCCGCTTGTTGCTTTTCCTTCAAAGCCATGACCATGGTAGCAAGATCGCTTTGAAGGCTAACGATCTGGCCCTGGATTGCACCAATTTGAGCTTGGATGCTCCTTTCTTCGCATGGGTCTTCCTCTGCGGACGCCTCTGATGTAGTCAAGTCTACATATTTTGGACTATCACCCGTTGTGTAGAGCCCCTCTCCACCCTCGGACATATATGCGATTTCCTCGTCATCATCGGATGGCGAGGAGGCCAATTGTTTTTGTATTTGGGTTGCTGCTGTTGTTTTGGCATTGCGCGCCGTCTTCTTCCCTACAGCTTGCAGCTCAACTGTGGTGATAGAGCGACGCTTTACCAAGTTGGGGACACTCCGTATCCTCCTCCTCCTCTTCTTTGGCGCATCAGCTGGTGCCGTTTCCATATTGGAAGATGCTGCCGTTGCCGCATCGGAAACTGTTGCCAGGGCACCTTTCGATGTCCCCGGTTTAGCTGCCGTTGCCGGCTTCATTGTTGTTGTTGTTGTTTTCGCTGGAACACCTTTCGATGCTCTCGCTTTGTTGTTGATTTGTTTTTGTTGTTTTTCTTCCAACTCGATGAAGTTTTCTACCTCTCGGTTGTGAAAAAAAGCTTCGATTATTTTGATGCCCGACCGGGATTCGAACTGGCGACCCTTCGCACCGCGTTCCGCCACCTCTACCACTGTGCTTTTGCACTATTAAAAAATAGCTTGGCTAAACTTCTACTTTCGCACTCCGATACTAATTAAAAACACTGGGAAAGTCGCTTAACGTCCACTCACTTCCACAGTTCAAGATCGACTGCTGGCTGGCGGTTTTTCCACCTAGGCTATCTCCTGTCTTGAAATTCCAGTAACCAAATTGGTATCGGTGCTGCTTGCGTTGCCACTGATAATTGTAGTCGGTACACTAGATAGGTACACTAAATAGGTACACTCAATTAACTGCCTATGGATTTTGATGGGCACCTGGTGCTTTATGGAATTTTTGTTCAATTTAGCTCGTTAGGATTTCTTTTGTTTATCCCGGAAAAACTTATGGAAGTCCGGGCACTTTTTTTCTTTTTTTCTTGGGCAGTCGTAACTTTTACGCCAAATTTTCCTATATATAAAAAAAACTATTTAAGAAAACTGACTTACAAAGCAATACGTTACTGCTTATCTTACCGATAATTTTTTTTCTTTTATTTGATTTTTCTTCTTTTCCACACTGATTTTATAATTTCCTTTTCTTTTTTTTTGTACTCTTAACTTATAAAAGTTAATAAAATTTTTGTATAACGCGAAAAAGGACGGTGCCTTCGCGTATTAATATGTATATAAAAAAAAATTGAAAATATACTATTTTAGAACTTGAAATGTAGGTACATATGTATATAACAATAAAATCACTTTTGTGGTGGACTAGGCTATTTGATGGCGGTATAGCAATTAATTACTTTGTTCAAATACCATTGTCTGTCTACCTATCCGCAGCTAAATCACAAAGGAAACGTCTGCAAATACCCCTCCTTCCAGGATCATTGAACTCTTCGAGTTAAAAATACCCAATTTCAGAGCTTAAACTCCTCAACTTTCTACGTACTCAAATCCTGACCGAAACCTGCATGTCGGAAACCCCGCGAAAGCTCCCTTTCCGAGTTACAATTCAGAACGCATTCCAAAGCTCAAGATAGGGATTCTACTACAATTTAAGGATTTTTGTCTTTCAATTTCTCAACCGTTTGGTTTTTCCTACGTTTACTTTTCTTGTTTTTAAATCCCTTAAGCTCACTCGTCAACCTCAGAGCAACGAGGGTCGTCTACCGCGTCGTTTCTGTTTGTTTTTGGTTAATTTTTTGTAAATAAAACAAAATAAAAAAAATTCAAATGCGTGACTATGCGAAATCGGTTACATTTACATTTTGGCCAATTTTATTTCAACTGAAATATTGTCAATCTCAATTCCACCATGAAAGGTTTGTTTGTAAATTGAGGGTTTCCAGGTTAAAATATTTAGCTGTGTTAATGAAATATTCAATTCTATGGCAAATGCCGTAATGACAAACTCCTTAAAAAATATCGTGGATAAGATCCAAGCAGTAATTTTCTACAATATGAAACGATGCAATTTCATTAAGTTGAGAATAGTTTTGTATGCCCATTTCAGAAGGGTTGTTAAGAAGAATATCTTTTTCGTAGTTTTCACGGTTTCTTAAGCAATCATCTCGTTCAATTGTTAATCTATCACTATTCTCCACTCTTTATTAACAGCATGGTCTTCGTTTTTGGGTACGACCCAGATTTGGGCGTTATAAAGCGAGGTAGAATGCTAATTTATTTTAGATTCGAGCATCTCTTTTATCTGCCTATCCACTTCTTTTTTGTGGATCTCCGGATATCTGTATATCCTGGTGTATATGACGGAAGTCCGTTGGTATGGTATCCGGTCAATATTATAAAAAATGCAAAATTTAACATTCGGGGATTCAGGAATTTTTAACATTTTCACAGATTCACAGATTTGGTGACCGTCTACAGAACAAAGCAAAAGAGAGTCCGACTCCCGGCTTGTAATGAATTTCTACATTTTATAAAACACAAACCTTATAATTATAAAATAAAGCCAAAACGCCACCGTCATTCTGCACAGCCACTTCAGGAGGAGTTGCCTGATACAGCTCTACTGCAGGAGCAACTAGACTTATTGTCGTTGTAGATTCAGCTCCTGCACTGGGAACTGATGTTCCTCCACTTTTAACAAATTCTTCAAACAATAAAGAGTTGGTTTCTCCAGGTTTCCTCATGGCTATCATTGCAATTTTGATGTCTTTCATCAAACCAGAGTAAAAAGTAAAAAGTTGATTAAATTGGCACAAGCCGTTTTTATCTGAACGGCAGACGGAGCTTCCATTTGCTCTTTGATCATATGTTTGTCCAAAAAATACTTTTCATTCCACTGATTAAGTTCAGCTCCTTCAGCACTTGTTGAAGGACATTCATCCATTAATTTTAAAAATTCTTGAGTGGATAATGGTCTTGAAGGTAAAATTCCTGGTGGGTCCATTGTGACGGTTGGGTTATTTCTTTGATTAGAAGAATCGAATCAGTTAAGTACAAATTAAGTACAGTAAAAAGTTTTTTAAAGGGGATTAATTAATGGAATTTAATCAATCAGAAGACACTTAAATATTAGTTAGTTGGGATTGTAAGATTGGAAGTATTTTGATTAGGATTGTCAACTAAAATTTAATTGTTGAAATATGTATCCAATTTATACTTTAAGTAAATTAAGTAAATAGTCTCACTCTGATGGAACACTAGAAGAAGCACCGTGGATAATCACATAAAACTAGAAAATCGTCTTTAATGTTAATTTTCAAAATTTGATATAAAATCAAAATTGCCTTTAGTATAAGAGAACAAAATTCTAAACCAGGGCCGAGAGTAAAAATAATAAATTGTGTAGATGTTAATTTTCTTTGAAGTTGGATGGGTGATAAGGTGAATGGAAAAAATAAGGTTTTATGAAATGTTTGATTTTTCTTTGAGGGCATTTAATGGCCACATGCTTGCCATCAATGGCTCCGCACCAATTTGGCAAGTTCCACTGAACATTGAAATCATACATACTACAATACTAACAAACTTTAGAGCATCTAGTTTTGGTATATAACCGGCTAAGACCTCGCAAAGAACGATGCAAACGTCATCTAAAATTTTTCCAAAATGCTGTTTACAAATTCTATACACTGATGAAACATGTCTTTGAATGCTACCACTAGCTAGATGTCTAGGTACAGGAAATCATATTAAATGCAATAGTTTTCAACAAAAGCAAAATAACTACTCAATAACAATTGGTAATTTCTCTAAAGGAGTGATTTCATCACTCGGTCTTGTGTTTCGCACTGCAAAAAGTTTTGGTTCTACCTATGCGAAAAGTTCCCGAAAAACATTTGGAGGCATATGGAAATTTTTCTTGAACATTTTTTAATTGGAGGCCATGTCATTGAACTATACATAATATCAGCGGCGACGCGTGCCTAAAAAATGTAGTCGTTCAGTTTCAAAATTCTTATTTGCGATGCCAAGAAGTCAAACAAGTCTTTTTTTATATAAAGGTACATTATAATGTTTTTATTTTTATGTTAATAATAAATAGGTATGTGTTGATTAAATACATTTGAAAGTTTAGTTTTTTTTAAGGTTAATAACAATAGACATTTTACGTTAGTACTTTTAGTTGTTTATTTACATTGTTACTTAAACTCTAAAACAATTCGCCTCGATTTTTGCAAAAATAATTTTATAATAGTGTCATAAAATGATTCTTCAGATTGTTTTTCTTTCAAAAGTTTTTTTTTCAATTGTAAGCATTGAAAAATTTGATAACCTATTTTGGCCCATAGTTGTTCTAGAATAGGTTTTTATTCTTTTAAGGGTTGAAAACGACCTTTCAACAGATGAGGTTGTTAAAGGGAATGTAAGTACAAGTTCACATAATTTGTATATCTCAGGGAAAACTGAAACCAGATCATCGTTACGAAGTTTTTCAAAATATTGTTTTAAATTTACATTACAAAAGTCTTTTTGTTTGTACATTACAATAACTTCATTTTTGAGAGACAAAGTATCAAAGAAGTGTCCATATGCTACATTTAAATCAGTTATGAGAGGAGTGGGAAACTTTTTAGAATATTCTTCAAACTTTTTTGTATCAAGCAAACCAACAAATTTAAGATCTTTTAGATCTGAAAACCTTGTAATTATTTGCGTAGTTACTGTGTCAATTATTTCAAAAAACATTCTTCTACATTCTGTTTTTTCATCAATTTCATAACGAATTCGGTATGATGATTGAATATTGTCAAGTTCTTTGGTTTCACATAAATATTGGTCAAATTGTTCTCTTAATGAACTTATGTTTTCATTAGTTTGATTTATAAAATCTTAACAATAAATTATATCTAGGGATTTTGTTTCTAAGACATTATATAAAATATCAGTAAAACTGAACATTGAATTAAATACTTTTAAAAAAAATTGCGATTCAAAGTCAAAAAAAAATTGTAAATAACCTTGCGCCAAATTGACGGTGTTGCAGTCCCAAGACATATCATCGCCGTCTGCATCATCATTGTCCAAAATTGTTTGAAAATATTCGATAAAACTTTCTCTGCACTCCTTAGCCACAGACACAAGCTTTGAATTATATCTCCACCTTGTTGGTGCAGCTTTTGGAAACCTTTTTTTAACAATTGTATCCAGTAATGCACACCTTTTTGTCGATTGTGAAAAAAAAATTCGACAAACTTGTAAGTCTTTCGAAAAACCGTCTGCATTTCGAATTTTGTTTTAGAACATCCTGAAGGCATAAGGTCAGCCTGTGTGCCGCACAATGAATAAATCTGGCATTCGGAAAAATATTCTTTACCCGGGATTGGGTACCTGATAAATGCCCCGCC
Source organism: Epistrophe grossulariae (assembly GCA_929447395.1). Classification (NCBI taxonomy): domain Eukaryota; kingdom Metazoa; phylum Arthropoda; class Insecta; order Diptera; family Syrphidae; genus Epistrophe; species Epistrophe grossulariae. Next base: position 142,110,297 of record OV839567.1, on the reverse strand, counting down.
ATGACTGCTGCTCCATCATAAGTTTGACAAATTAACTTTTGGCCGCAATTCAAATAATTTATTTGACTTATGATATGTTCAGAGAGACTTTCCGCAGACTTGTTAGCGCTTACATCTGAAAAGCCCAAGAATCGTTCTTCAATAATTCCATTTTTCGAAACAAATCGCACCATTGTAGACAGTTGTGACTTCTTACTGTTATCAGTTGTTTCATCCATTAAAACAGAAATAAAACTGCATTCCTTTATTTCTTTTTCAATTTCATTTGAAAGAAAAGTGCTTACTGCATTAATAACATCATTCTGTATATCGCTTGGCGTTCCACGAAAAACAGTCGCCTCTTGTAAATGGTTATCTAGAATGGGGTCATACCTAGCAAGATAATTTAAACATTCCTTAAAATTTCCTTGATTAAGCGACTCTTCTGTCTCATCGTGTCCTCGAAATGGTAGCTCTAACTGTACCAGTAAACACGTTGTATCAATCAGACGCTTCATTATCTCACGATTTTTTTTGATTTTTTCATTGTGTTTACTAACACTTATTTGCTTGGATTTGTCTAAAAGCAAATCTACCCTTACTTTTCCAAACGTCTTGAATGCATACAGAGAATCAATGTGAGAACACGATTTTAAATGCTTACCATAGCTATCGCTTAAATGATTTAAATCCGAAAACCCAAAAAAATTCCAATGGTTTTTGTCCTTTTCGCTTCTAAAAAGTAAACATGGCCAACAGAACAGCTTGTTTATTTTCTTGCAACAGGTAATGTATATATATATTTTATAAGTTTCTACGTGAAAACTTCGAACAGTTTCCTTTGGTCCGGTTTTTTTTTTATTACACATTTTTGTTGTTAGTTCTGGAAGCAAGGGAGTTGGTCTTTCTGATAGTACAATTTCTTTTTTTTCAGTTAAATTTAACTTACATAATGGCTTGTTTATTAGTTTTTCTATAACACAATCACACGCGGAACCACTTTCACTATGAGATGCCATTTTCTATCAAATATAATGCCGCACAACTTATACTGAACAAAATTTTCATTGACCTAATCTTAGATACGCATGAAAACAAAACTCTGCACAATGCACCTACACATCTTTCATAATCGAAAAACTATGCCCCAGCTAGCCGTTTTCCTCATTTCCTTCATTCCACAGTAAAAAAAGCTTTCCTCGTTCAAAACTGATTTGAACGAAATCGTCCCTATGAACGACGCGCGTCTCATTTCTCATATTCGAAAAAATAAAATGTTGGAATATGTACCTAAATAAATAAATAAACTACTTACCTACGCCCTAGCTATCCGTTTTCCTCATTTCCATCATTCTATATATTAAAAAAAAGCTCTACTCGTTCAAAACAGATTTGCACGAAATGCTCCCTACAACGAGCGAATTGTTTTTTTTTTTCTTGTATGCTTTCTATGGGCTCATTTCGTTGCCAAATCGTATGAACGACTTGGGTAGATACACTATACAGATCGGTTGAGTAAAACAAAACAGTAGCAGGTAGCTAGTTCGTTTTGTTTTATTTGGGTAGTTCACAGAAGGAATGCGCGAGTTGTAAAATGGAAAATATGTACGTACACATTAGATATAACTATAAGGAATGAACGAACAGTATGAGTATGAGGTGTGGGTTAATTAGATAGAAATTAAAATAATGTCGCCTGTAAGCTAGTCGTTCATGCACGACTTGAACAATATGACGCCTCGCCACTGCATAATATAATTTGTTTGAATAATTTTATGCAAAACATAGAAAATCACATAGGTACATACATCAGTTGCAAAACGTCCTTTTACCCGCCTCTCCTGCAGATATGGATTCACACGAACAGAAGAAAGTTTTTTCTTACTTCTCATTTGCATTGTTAAGTATAATGATGTAGAAGATATTATTGTTAATAACATCTCCCCATCTTCATTATTTTGTAAATTCAATTTTATTATTTCTTTAATATTTTAAACAAATTGGCGCAAAATTTTAAACATTTTAACGCGGCTCTAAATCTACTTTAAAATGGGAGTCGGCTCTTAATAATAACTTTAGAATGAGAGTCGGCTCTTGGTTAATTTTAAACGACATAAAGTATACTTTAGCGTTAAAGAGGTCTTCCAACTTTAAAACCAGCAAAACGCTTCTCTATCTTTTTAAAGTATGCTTTATCTGTGGGAAATTATCACTTTGAGTGTGAGTTACACAAACACAAATGCATCCACACAGGGAAGGCGTGCAGTTAGACAGCTAAATGCACCCAAAGGCATTTTGATCTGTTTTGTTTTAGGATTGTTTTGAAATTTTAAATCGTTAAAATAGTAAAAAAGCTTAGTAAATTAAAGAAACAAGTAATATAAAAGTAATTAAAGTGATTACATGCAATACAAAAATTTACAAAAATAGAAAACTACACGCGATGCTGCGTTAAATACTGCACCTATATTTTAAAACACCTATAACAAGCAGTGTAATTTTTGTTCATTTCACAGGTAAGCTGTATCTCATATTCCACACAAAGTAAATAAAATTACTCTGCACTACGGGCGCTCAATGGATTTGAGCGCCTCGCCATCACCAACCCTGGACGAGAATTTCAATTTTCACAGATGGGGTTCAGCTAATTCCCGTGATTGAAGTGTATTTTTATTTTCAAATAATTTGCTTTTTTAAAGCAAAATGCTACGAAATATCAATAAGTATTCTCAGATAATGTATTAGCCTAAAAAACATCACTTCACATTACTTTATGTGGAATATGAGACACAATCAGCCCGTGAGAAGAAAAATTTGAAAACTCCATATTATAGGTGTTTTTACACGATTTAACGCAGCACCTCATGTTGTTTTGTTTTTTTTTTATAAATTATTGCAATTATTCACTATGTTAACTTTTATTTCACTTTTTTATTTAGTATTTTCACTATTTTAACTCGAAATTTAAATCTCGAAACACTTTTCTATAGCTCGGCAAAATTACAGATTGGGTTCTTTTTTTTTTTTTTTTTTAATTTTTCGTTCTGTTTGATTTATTCAGCTGTCAAAATTAGGCGTGTTTCACAAAAGTTTGCTGACGTTTTGTTAAACACGTTCTTTAGTTAGAAGAGTTGTTTAAAGTGTTCAGAATTAAGAAAAATTTAAACGAGAATTTTTAAATAAAGGACTATTTTAACTAGAGTCGGGTTTATTGCTTAAACGAGAACTGTTTAAAATTTTGCGCCATTATCTTTTTTACATAATTCATAAACAGACATTTTTTTCTTCTGCTTTTATATGATCTACTCTTATATTATTTTTTATTCGTTCCCATCTCTATTTTCCTCGCCTATTTGATTTACTAAGAATTTAATTTGAGGCATAGGTTTTAATTCTTGAGGACCTAATTTCATGCGTACAAACTCCTCAGTTGTATTAATTATTGTTACATACTACAATATTTTTAGCTATACAATCACTTAGATAACAACCTGGCACTAATTCATTTTTTTCGATATAACCTTCCTCTAAATCACTTATAATTGGAATTTTACTATTGACTCACTTCTTCCTGGTAAATATGCTCTGTATTGTGTATTAAAATACAAACAACTTTTAATTTCAGTATTATACATTTTTTCATTCATATAATCGATCAAAAAATTATTTTCTTTGAGAAAATCATTTCCTAAAATACCATCAAACTGAATGTTGATATTCGGTGGAAGTTGTGACTAAATTCATAATTTGATCCAACTGAAGGATAAAACACAAAATTAAGTGCCACTTTTCCTTGACTCTCAATATTGCTTTCTTTAATGCCATTAATCTTTATTTTATTAGTTTCGTCAATGCAGTTGTCTAAATTATTTTTCAGAATAGAAATTTCCGAACCAGTATCAAGTAAGAGACAAAGTATTTTATTTTGATTGTCTTTTATTTTAATGTACGGCCTTAAATTGGATATGATTGTGTTTGATTGTCCATTAGTTAACACGACGGGGTTTGTTCGAAAAGGATTTTCCGGTTTCGGGTTCCGATCCTCGTTTTTTGAAACATTTGAGTTTTTTGGAAACTGCGAATTATTATTTCCTTAAAAAACATCTTTCAATAGTATGTCCATTCTTTTTACAATAACTACAAAAATTAAAATTTAGTTTGTTGCCTTTATGGGAACATTTTTCACTTGAATGCCCCTGTTCTTTGCAATAATTGCAAAAAGATTGTGTTTTATGTGTCGTGGGTTGGACATTATAATTATTGGATTTAAAATTATTGGATTTATAATTATGAGAATATTTGGGCAAAAGATTTCCTTTCACCGAATGTTTCAATTAGTTTTTTTCTTTAAACTATCCCAATTGGAATAATTGACCTTTAAGGTTACATTTTTGGCGGGACCTTTTAACCCGGCGTTAATGAATGGTATGAGGATAGCTTTTTGTTCAGGTGTAGCTAATCTAATAGCTTCATTGACCCCATCAATAAATCCGTTCAACTTAATGATGTTACCCAAAACTGCCAAAAGTTTGAAGAGAAGAAAAGAATACCAGGTATTCTGGGTGCCATAGACTGCACCCATATATCAATAGCAGCCCCAAATACTAACAAAGAGTGCTACTACAGCCGCAATCATAATTTTACAATTATATTGCAAGCTGTAGTCGATGTGGATAAAAAATTTATTGATATCAGCTGTGGTGAGCCAGGCTCTTTACATGACAGTAGAGTTCTTAAGCGCTCTGAGTTGTTTAAAAAAGCTTTTAGCAACTACAACCAACTCTTTCCGGCCAACACTTACATTTTGGGTGATTCAGCCTATGCAGCTTCCAACTGGTTAGTTCCACCATTCAAAGATAATGGGAGACTAAGTGACCAACAAAGATCTTTCAATTTTATCCATTCTGCAACAAGAATTGTTGTAGAACATGCCTTTGGATTGTTGAAAGGAAGGTTTAGGAGGCTCCTAAAATTCACTGAACAACGAGATATTCGTTCGGTAACGAACCTTGTTGTTAATGCATGTATTCTCTTAATGGAAGACACATATGACGGCGACAGAATTCCTCAAGAAGCAGACACGGAAACGAGAGATGTAACTGAACCCACCCGACCCCAACAGCAAATCGACGTTAAATATTGTTTGAACACTTACGTGAACAAAACATAATATGAAATAAAAAATCAAAATAAAAAACAAACTTCTCATTATATTTATTGTTTATTCATATAATTTTTAATAATTCCAATTTCTGTTTTCGTGTTTTTTCTTTTTCTATTATAACATGTTCTGCCCACCTTTTGTTTTTTCTTCTCTTTCCTTTTTTTTTTCAATTTTCAACTCGAAATATGAAGATCGTGACATTTTTCTTTTTTTAGTAGCGGCAGTGGCAGTGGAAGTTGATGGCATTGAGCCTTCGACATCGGATAGTTCTTGAGAAGATGTAGAAGGCAAGTCAGGAGAATTTTCCGCTGGTGAAAAAAGTTGACCGTCGGTGCTAGGGATCTCAACATTTATCTCTGACTCGCATTCGGTATCCTGGGCACTTTCAGCTGAATTCTAAAAAAGAAATATACATACATATCCAATGGTAAAAGTAAACAAAAACAAAATGATTACTTACTGCAATCGCGGATGTGCCAAACGTGAGTGTGTGGACATTTTTCACTATGGGCTTGCTCCCAAAAAGCTTATTCATTTTGTCTATGAATGGAGCAACACTTGGCGCTGCCCTAGTTTTGTTGTTGTTATCAACGGCACTCTTATAGGCCCGTAACAACGTTTGGATTTTTATTTCCAAATGTGTGCTGGTCGTGTTTGAATCCTAAAACAAAAAAGTAATTTTATGTACTATGTAGGAAGATGTAGGTACTTAGTTTTCTGAAAAAGAGTGAAAATACTTACGGCGGACAGCATATCTTCCAATAAATGTTGGTAGCCGAATTTTTTTTCCGGCTATGCTGGAACTCCTCTGCTCTTGCCGCATACAAATCCAGCAAGGCTTCTGTGGATTCCTTTGTCCAATTCTTTTTAACAATCCTATTGATATTTAATTGTTTTATATGTATTTTATAATTTATATTTAATTTTTGTTTACCTTTTTCCTTTTTTGTTTTCCATTTTGTCAATTTTTAATGTTGTGACACCAAAACAAAAACAAACTATAAATGAAATGACACATAAAATGAAAACTGAAGGAAAGGGGTTTGTTCATAGATTATGGTTAGTAAAGTAAAGTGGCGCATAGATTTCGACATGTAGTAGATGACGTCATCGGTGATAAATTTTGGAGGACTAATAATAGAAATTGAAAACATGGTCTTATTTAAAAAAGATAGAACAATACGTCGATCCGTACATATTGGAAAAACACACAAGTAATTAAATTAGCAAAAATAAGTTGAAATAAATGGAAAAGAAATTCTGTCGAAATATCAGTTTTCATCATGAATTTTTCAATGTACTGTTTTACATGGTGAACACTACTCTACGATCACAGCCATCGAGACTCAAAAAAGTATCAGACGTACCAACATCTATGAATGAAAACCCCAAAATTGTTTTCGATACTCGAATAAACGTCAAATCTCTATCCGCAGCAGGATTTCACTTCTCTTTTTATCGGCAGTGATCCTACTGCGGATGTTGTATTTGTTTTTCATATAAAATCCTACTGTACTACGGATGACTTTTCCAAAAATACACGGCTATTGTTGATATGATGTGTAACTGGTTCATCGTTATCGGCTGTTGCTTTCAGTTGTTGAAAGTTTCAGTTATTGTTAATTTTCCTCTTCTGTTCGAGATGTTAAAGATGTTAATTTTCGAATTTCTTGTAGTTTCACTTTATCAGATTTGAAAGTTATTCTGGCCTTTGCACGCCAGTTATATATTGATGAAAATGGATGCTTTTTATTGATTTTTTTTTTTGCAAGTAACTTGTTTCGGATTCGAATTTATTTTTTTTTTTTTATTGCGAATTGTAAAAAAACAAAAACAATCACTGTGGGTTCGCTGCCGATTTATTAAAAATTTTCTTTTTAATGTTTTCCGGGAAAATGCAATTTATTTTAAACAAATCCCACTTTTGACATCAATTTTTGTTATTTAATATTTTGTTTTTTCCAAAATAAAACTCTGTTTTTCTTTTTAGTTCAAATTTTATTTTTTAAAACTCCAACGAGTGAACGCAACAATTGGAATCGATCTGTAGCAACTGACTTCTCAAATCTAAACCAAACTTAAAGATACCTACATATCTATTTGTAAAAGGGAAAAATGATGAGTCGCGAAATGCGACAAAGGGTATTGTGTGCAATGCACAATATCAATCGTGTGGGAAGGTTTTAAGATGATAATTTAATTTTATGATGAGTCGCTAAATGCGGCGAAGAGTTTGATATCAATAGGGTGATATCGATATTTAGTGGAGGATGTTTTAAAATAAACACAGAGTTGCTTTATAAACAAAAAGCGGATGCTGGGCATCGTTATGTGTGGTCGTTGGGAATAAGTATAGGAATGTATAGGATAGGTATATGCAAATATATGACAATAACAAAGATAAGCAATTGAGTGACAATTGCTATCATCTAACATATAGTCCAGTCAATGAAGCCAAAAAAACAGCAAAATTCGGAAATAATCGTCGGGAAGCTGGATTTTGGTATATAGCTTCCTAATGGTGTTCTTAAGAAACTGTCAAAAGTCCCCATCGATACGAGCGCCGCTAACAATTTTACGGGGGGTTGTAGGCCCCCAAAATTATTTTTCAGGAATAACTCCCAAATGGTAAGTAGTACAAAAAAGTGTCAAAGACTAATTTGTAGCTTGAAATTTTTCCTACAAAAAAGATTAACATAATTTTGTTCATACAAATAACGGTTTTTGAAATAAACCAATCAAGAGTTAAGGGTTTTACTTTTCTATGTAGTTGAGCGACTTAATTCCAAAATTGTGCATTTTGTGATAAAAGTTTCAATTTTGTTTGTATTTTTGGTACATTATATAGACATGATTTTAGGATATCGGTCCACTTTATTTGTCCACCCCTTTATGTGGGAGGGGCCAATAAAAAAAAAATTCTAAAATATAAAATGAATATAAGAACACAACGGCAACACTTACAATATTATGTTGTAGCTTATCTTAAAGCTAGCAACTCATTCTTTATGTATGTTTTTGATTGAAGTTATTTTAGTCCTTAGTTTTTGAATAAATGATTTTTAAACTCAAAATTTTAAAAATATAATTTAAAAAAAAATGATTTTTTTTCAAAATTTTTCGTGATTAAATACTAATTTGGGTTATAATTTTCTATACTATTATTATTTTCTGTCGAACGCTAAAAACCAGATGGCTGTAAGTCTTTTAGTTTTTGAGAAAATTGAAAATTACCAAAATTATTATTATTAAAAAAAATTGAAGCTTTTATCACAAAATGCACAATTTTGGAATTAAGTCGCCCAAAAACCGTTATTTGTATGAACAAAAGTATGTTAGTCTTTATTGTAGGAAATATTTCAAGCTACAAATTAGTCTCTGACACTTTTTTTGTACAACTTACCATTTGGGAGTTATTCCTGAAAAATAATTTTGGGGGGCCTACAACCACCCGTAAAATTGTTAGCGGCGCTCATATCGATGGGGACTTTTGACAGTTTCTTAAGAACACCTCGAGGAAGATATATACCAAAATCCAGCTATCCGGCGATTTTTTCCGAGTCAAATGCTTTATTGGCTGGACTACATAAGATTAATCTAAGGTATATTACCATTTTGATGGCAAGTTTTAACAATTGTAATTTTGAATAGTTAATTTTTAGAAAATATTAAATTGAATCAAAGCGAATAAGAGTGTGTATTAAATGTGTATGAATGATTTTTGTTGCTGAATATTTGATTGCAAATGATTATTGATTGATTATTTAAGCTTAGATATATATTTTCTCCGTTACCAAAAATATTGCGTCCATCAATTTTTGCCGTATGGCCTCCATAAGATGGGCTACAGCCTGTAGGCCCCTTCAATTAGTTTTCTGTATTCCTCCTCCTCCTAGGGCAATCGTCTCACTTCAACGAGATCTTGAAGTTCCTGAAACTCCCAGCAATTTTTACTAAATTCTTTCAACCATTGTTGTCGTAATAAAATCTACTGATAATGAAAACGATAAATGCTCATAATCTTTTTCAAAAAAAAAGATTCAATCATGTTTTCTGGTTAAGTGTCTTTTTCCTATCGGAATAAATAAATTCATTCACAAAATACAATTCCTAGAAGAAAGTACACAATAAAATTATTAAGTCGCAGTTGCATTTTTTATATACAATTCAGTGCAAATTTCAATATCGAAAGTTCTTATCACTTTGAAATCAGACGGGTTCTGACTGAAATTGTTCTCACTGTTGCTCCAATGACCGCTGCTCTTGATTGACCGCACTATGTCCCAGTCTGTTACATGCTTCCTCCACATGCTCCGGAGGCACGAACGCCATTGCTGGAATATTATTTCTCCGTTCTTCAATCTGAAGAAGTCTTTTATCGTGTTCGTTAATATTCTTGAAATTCTCTATAATAATGTCATCAGTTCTTTTTGATTGTTCTTTATACTTCGTATTTCTTTTCCTTTTCTTTGCAGCGGTAGAATTTGATGAAGTACCTGATGCTGTATTGGACAACACGGTTTCGGTGGCATCGATGGAATTTGTTTCCGTCTCCAAAAATTTATCCGAATCTGGTGAATTGGGAGACTGTACAGAAGAAACTGAATCTGGAATTATAACAAATTAAAAGTTAATTAATTTAACTTCTTTTTTGTTAATAAATTATAATTAAATTTGTTGTTACCTATCAAACTATCCTCTTGTACTTCCTTCAAATTATATATTTGGAGATCTCCAAGAATAGAATTTATTCGGAGATAAAGCCCCCAATCCGAAGGAGAACCTCCTGAAGGGCCCACTTTTTTCTTTTCACGCCTGTTATAGAAAAGATTTTTTGATCAAGTATTTTAATTAAAAAAACAAAGGACTTACTTATAGTAATTCGTCAAGTTATGTATTTTTACTTTGATCTCGTCGGGAATATACCCTCCCATAATTTCCGCTATATCCTTGTAAACATGTGAATTTTTTCTTGGGCCGTGCAAGTCTGCCAGCTTGTCGGCCCATAACTCCACCAACAGTGCCTCATCCTCCTCCGCCCAGGTTTTTCGGTGTTTTTTTGGTTTCATTGGTTCCATCTTCTGCAAATAGTTAATATAGAAATTTATATAGGTACAAAGTTTTATATACAGGGTGTCCCGTAACTCAAAGTCAAGCGGGTAACGGGTGATAGGGTAGGTTGTACCTGTTCTGGAAAAAATAAGAAAAAAAATCTATCTCGCTTGGTTAAGTAATAATTTTTAGGTACTGTGGTCACAAATTTCCGAATTTTGACGTGTTTATTTTTTATCCTAAATAACCACGCTATTGATTACAATCACAAATTTAAAAATAAATATTGTAAGTTTCGTAAGAAAAATAAAGTTTGACTGAGTCATGTTTCAACAAAAAATTTTAAGTGAACTTTGACACTTCATATTTAAAAAAAAATGTACTACACTACCTTGGCAAGTTTTTTAAAAAATTGGCGCGTATCATCAAGATTTCAAAATGGAACAACACTTGCTACTTATTCATTCGTAAAAAATATTTTTTATTTGCAAAAAACACCTCAGTTCACTTCAATCACTTTTACCAGAATAATGCTTTTTTGTACTCAAAAATCCATTTTACGAAGGTGTACGTAACATTAACAGAGGCACTATAATCAGACACTGTTTGCCGTAAATAAGAGTGAGACAGATCTACATTACATAATATGGTACGCTACGATCTTCGTTTGGTACTCTTCGTTCCTTGTTTCTGTGGAACGGGAAAATTTTGTATTGCCTCGATCCCGTAATCATAAAGCCTAAATAACTTAGTTTTGTTTGTAAAAACATACACTTCTTAATTCCAATCTGTTTTCTGTCATTCTTCTAAAAACCTCCCCAAGTATTGTAAAATGTTTTTCATACGTATATTTGTTGCTATCATTATGTCATCTAAGTAAACTATAACCTTATCATTTCTAATTCTGTCTGAAAAAATCTTATTAATGTGTATTTGGAAAGTTGAGGGGACATTTTTTAAACCAAAAGGCTTTCTCAAAAATTCGTATTGACCCAGTGGTTTATAAAAGATTTATACTTTACTGAGTCTTCCTGCATATAAACATGAAAAAAAAACATTTTTTAAATCTAGTTTTAAAAAATCGTTTTATTCGTTCGCCCTTTTCATACGATAATCTACATAATCTACGTGGACGACTGTTTTTGCCCAATGTTGGGCAAATCTACGATACCTCCGTAGATTATATTATCAACTTGTGCAAATTCATAAATTAAATAAGAAGACGGAACAAGTGATATTTTGATTAAAAACTTTGTCTTTATTGTCCGTATTCGAAAGTTCTAACAATTTATTAATAAGTTAAAACTACTTAAGTATAGTTAAGTGTCTTATTTCAAGCGATAGTTGCTTGGCGTATATAGTCACCTAACAATTTCCACTTGAATTGTAAGAATAAATTTGTTAGTTTTAACAACAATTTTTTAGTTTAGTTTCAAGGAAAAAAGGTTTTCAAACTATGTTCGAATGGCGTATAGATCCGTCAAACGATTTCAATTTGAATTTCTCCTTTTCTTAACTATTTATTACAATAAGTTAAAATTACTTTAAATTATCAAATTATATTTGTTTAACGTCGAATTCGTTAATCAATTTCAATTTGATTTACCTTACTATATTTACTGATCGCTGGTGTTGGCTTGTTAAATTCTGGATTCCGAAGAGGAATTATTGCTTGATCAGCTCGCCTTTTATACTCGATTTCACGCATTCACGCAGTTCAGTGGTGCCATTTGATCTTTTTTGGTTGATGGGTTTTATTCACCACATGAAATGAAGGTTAAATTTTTGTTAATATTATATATAAATGACTTGAACTGTTGTTTATGTTGTAGAAATTATAAATTAGCTATATTCTTCAACCCTTTCTTGTTCTTGGTTATGTTTTTATTTTATAAATGAAGCTTAAAGCAAATTTGTGGTGAGTATAAATTATGATGTTTACCCAAAGAACTGAATTTTGGTAGCACTGACTATATGTTGTTGATGGTTTTTCGGCATATTTCGTGCAAATGTAAAAATTTGTTTGTTTAATTTTTTGTCTCTTTCCCATTTTGTTGTTGCTCCATTGGACATATTGTGTTTTTTTTTTTATTTATTTGTTTACCTTTGCCTTTGGAATTTATAGGGTAAGTTGCGTGTGTTTAAACACATATTATAATTATACCTTTTTTTTTCTTTCATTTTCTGGGAGTGATTTCAATTTATAACACCGAATGTTATTGGATTTTATAAATTTAGATAGTTTAATTTTAATTCATTTTATTAAATTCAATTTATTACATGATTTGTATTTGTTTTATTTTTGTTTGTTTGTGGAGTTAATGCGGTGATTCAACAACGACAATGAAAAGGTTTGACGTCATTTAATACTAAATTCATTTTTGTCTTGACCAAGGATTCCGTCGGGCGATCGGCATGAAGATAATTCTTTTCAATCATTTTTCTTTTTATTACATAACTAACTTTTCCATCAATTTCTAAATTTAATTCTTCATTATTTTCTTTTTCAAAATTTATTAACATTAGCTGTTTTTCAAAATCTAATTCACTATCAGTTGGTACAGTATTTTTTATTTTATACTTATGATTTTCAAATTCTGAGAACAATTTAAATTTTTCTTCTTTAAGAAAATCTCTCCCCAAGATTGCCTCATATCCGGTCGTACTATCATCTATTACCATCATTTTAACATTAATTCCAATGTCCTTATAAATAACAACACAAGACAACATTCCATAAATTTTAAGTCTACTTCTATTTATTCCATAGTAATTTTTTTTTATTACATGTACTGGCGATTTTTTATCATACTGATGGGACTTCCCGAGTCTATGAGGCAATCTAAAGAATTTTTTTCGTTATTACAATAATTAAGAGAATAAAAAACTTCTTACATAGTCACTCGACTCGTCTTCTTCGTTTAACTGGGGCCGACTTCCGTTGGGGACAAGCAGCTACAATATGTCGCTTTTCCCCGCAAGCATAACACGCACCATAATCTCTTTTGGGTTTTCTGCAGACGTTCGCCATGTGTCCTACGGAGTTGGAATTAAAACACCGAACAGTAATACGTGGAACAAATTTGTTCACTCCCGTTGCCAACTCTGTTGTTTTTGCCGCTCCTGTTGTCGATCCTGTTGTTGTCTTTAATTCTACCTCCTTCACTCTCTGTTGTATTTTGTGGAACGATTTGTACAGCCCAGCTTTGGTAGTGAAGTTATTGACGTGAGCATAAATCCGCAAGTTGTCATCTGAGAAGCCTTCAATCCCGATGCCATCCGTACTTTTTCAGCAAAATATTCTGCAAAGGTTTCCGAAACTTTCCATTTCCTGTTTTCAAACCGTATTCTTATTGCCATCCGATTTTCTTTTATTTCAAAATTTTCTTTTAACCCTACACAAAGAGACTCAACATTAGCACGTAGAAAATTTGGTTGTCCATACAGCCACTCTTCAGCCTTCCTCTTCAGTTTCGAAACGAAACGAACAATGTAAGTAGCAGCGATACCGCGAAGAAAAATAAATTGAGGGGCTTTCCAAAAAGTGCGTGCAAAAAATAATATAAAAAGTTTTATATCTAAACTAATTTAAGCATCACATTTGTGTGAGTCTTTTAACATTTTTAATTATATAAATATTTATTATGATGACAAATAAATTATTTCTTGTAAGGTTAAGTATATAAGTTAATCAGACACCAATTCTTTATTTTAAAAAAATATTTTTTCTTCAGAGCAGGTTGCTCAGACCTTTATTGATTGGAATAAAATTATGAACTGACTTAAAGATAAATTTACATTAATTTGTTTCTTACTTACAACATGAATAAATGCAACCTTGCATTATTTCTTAATGCTTGCATTCCCACAGTATTTGTTACCTAGTTGTTTTTCTATGAAATTTTATTCCAGCGAGCCAGACGCATTGTCAGCATTCGTATTCGTGTTAACTCTTCCCCTCTTAGAAACGATCGTCATCGGTCGTCAGAAGTATGGCAGGTTATAAAACTTAGGGTTGCTTAGGTTTTGGATAGAGTTCATCTCAAGCATAGAAAATTTGTCCACAATTGCTACTGGTCCATTGGCTTCTGGTGTTGGCTGTTTTATTACGATTTTCGTGTTTTGACGTTTTGGCAAGATCTTCCATAAGAACAATATTATGAAAAGGAATCCAAGGACGGAGATGAAGGAATATGTGGTTATTTGATTATGATTATTCTCTTCTTGCAGGAGATGAATTTTTTTAGTGTTGTTCATCATTTCTAGCGAGAGTAATTCACGGTATTCTTTTTCCTTAGGATTTGATTGGAATATTGCTGGAAGGGGTTTTATTATAGAACTTTCTTTGAAGATATGTGGGATTCCATTCAGGTTGATGGTCATGTTCCGGAATTTGACTAAAAATGTTCCGTTTAAATTGTGAGTCGTATTGTCGAATTCAAGAGTTCCCATAAACTGATTTAGCAATATTACATCTGGTGTTATTTCGTCTACGGTTGGAATGTGGTGATTATTAACTGCATTGCAGGTAGCTGGTAGACTTTTTAACAAGTTGGGAATGCAAGAGTTAGGGTTGCTTAAACATCGATAGTTGGCTGTTTCGATAGTATCGATAGTTTCCAAAAAAACTATCGATAGTATCGATACTATCGATAGTTTTTTCAATAAAAACCTGACTTTATCAAAACCACAAAAATCATATTTAAACTTCAATTACGTTGACGAAAATTATCCTGATTATTAGAATGTTCCCAGATGTATTTAATCACAGTCTCAGTAGCATAATTATAAAATTGTGGAATAATAAAAACAATTTTAATTTTTCGTAAAAGAAATTTGTAAATTAAAAAATATTTCAAATTATTATTTTTATATTTTTTATAAGTATTTTTATTCGTTTAATTCATATTTTATATAAAAATAACAAAAAAAAACCTCGTTTCAAAATAGCGCAAAAATTGTCTTGTATTTAAAAAAAAAAACATTAACAAAAACTTAGTTCTAAATAAAAAGAACAAAACTGAATCTTTAATTCAAAAAACTCCAACTACACAAACTAATCCTAGAATAAATATATTTGTACATATTTTTAAGGCGATAAATATGAATTTTTCGTAAAAGAATTTTTTTGTTTCAACACATTTCAAAATATTATTATATTTTTTGTAAGTATTTTTATTCGTTTAATTCGAATTTTATATAAAAAATAAAAATTATAAAAAACAACAGAAAAAAACTCGTATCAAAATAACGCAAAATAAGTCTTGTATTTAAAAAACAAAAACATTAACAAAACTAAGTTCTAAATAAAAGGAACAAAACTTAATCTTTAATTCAAAAAAACTCAAACTACACAAACTAATAATAGAATAAATATATTTGTACATATTTTTTAGGCGATAAATATTAATTGGTGTCGAACATATCACAGTTCTGTTTGATAAAAAGAGTGTGGTGAAGATGTTTTACCTTCAATTTATTACGTAAGTCCGTCATAACTTGTCCAGCTTTTGAGAAAATTCTTTCGCATGGTACCGAGCTTGCAGGAATGCAGAAATATTTTTGACACAATTCTTTTAGCATGTTGCTCGAGTTTTCCCAATAAGCCAATGTATTTTCGTTTCTCTGTATTGTAGGTTTTTCCAAATATTGCCGTATATCTATAATCGAGTCGCTGACGGGTGTCGATATTCTTTGTTGTGACCGTCTATCTCTATCGGACATAAAAAGCAGTTCATCAATTTTGGCTTGAGCTGACCGCGACGTAGATGCGAGAGGTTCAGTAGTAGGAGCATCGTTTTCACTGGCGGAGGGTATATGAATTTGGCTTGTACTTTGTTTGTTTGCTATGTGTGCAGCGTACTCATTTTGCAAGGTTTGGACAGCGCAGTCCGCTTCATGAGATGTCCGAAATCCATTTTTTTTAAATTTTGGGTCCAATAATGTGGACAGTATGAGAGGCGTCCTTAAAAAGAACGGTTTTAACCTTGCATTTATACTATCCGTCAGTGAACGATGGACTTCTTGACCTTCAAAGGTTCTTAAACTTGGCTGTAAGGCAATAAGCTTAGCTGATATACCTCTTACTAATGGTATAATCAGAGAGCTTGTCACATAGTTTTCGCCAGAAATAGTATTGGTAGCAATTTCGAAAGGCTCCAGAAGGAGTATAATCTCTTCGACTACCTGTAATTCTTCAGCTGTCAAAGATGGTGGGGCCCTTACACATTCGGTAATTGCTATTGCCAACTCGGACCGGATCTCTAAAAGCCGTTTTAGCATTACATAAGTGCTATTCCACCTTGTACTGACTTCTTGCATCAATTTAAGTTGATTTTTGCCGTTTTGCTTTTGTATACTTCTTAAAGTGTCACTGGCTAAAGTACTCATTTTGAAAAAAGTAACTATTCCTTTGACTTTTGTCAGAATTGAATTGAATGAATCAATTTTAAAGGAGTCTTGGACAGTTAGATTTAGAGTATGGGCAAAACAAGGCAAATGTCTAACTTTTAACATTTCTGCGGCTTTTTTCATGTTCTGCGCATTGTCCGTTGTTATTGCTACTATTTTTTGTCGAATACCAAATTCTACTAGAATTTCATTGATTGCCTATAAAAATGAAGTATACTTTATTTACAGACATCGTTATTTATATATTATAATAATCATAGACATTATAGCCAACTTTAATTATAAACGACACGAGCACAATTGGTCTAAAAGTGGAAAATATGGTGTAACTTTTGACACTTTGGTTTGTTTTTATAATAAATAATAACAGATGTCAGTAGTTTATATGGCAAAAAACCCGTTCCATACAAAGTGGCAACAGATAACATTGAAAATAATTACTTCTGTTTGCCGCTTTTACACCAAAAGCGCTATGTCGCTATTTAAATAAGTAACTGCTTCCATTGAAACTTTTGTATGGATATTAGAATCGACGAGCAGTCCATATCTAGTATGTCTATGATAATAGTAATATAAGTATAAATATAAAGAAGTAAAGAACTAAACTTCAACTTGTATGAATTTCTTTCTTTTTTTTCAAAAACAAATGTAATGGCTCAAATATAACTTTTTTGTGAAAAAAATCAGGTAAAAAATGTAGTGAACATATTAAAATCCCCAATTGTTTGTTTAATAATTTGATAAAAATCAAAAATTATTGTTTAGGTACCTTAATTATAAAACATATTTTAAGTTGCCCACGCAAAAAATTCGAGTATAGGTATGGCTTACAAAACTAGCAGTTATTATTATTTAACTTTAATACTCTTTTCAAACAAAAAAGGTACAAAAATCTATTAATAAAATAAATATATAATTTACTTTAGTTTAAATAGTTTTAGCTTATGTTTTAATTGAAATTAATTTTAGTTTATCTAAAAAGGTTATTTTATTATATTATGCTTTTTACCTCTACAATTGCTTCTGCGGTATGACGACCTTCGATTTGAAATACTTTAAGCAACGGCGATTTGAGTTGACTTCCCTGAACAAAGTGACATGTCACAGCCAATACTCCTTCATTTGCCACACTTGACCACATATCTGTTGTTATTGAGCAGTAGTTTATTTTATCTAAAGATTTTTTGAGCTTCTCCTCTAATTCCTTGCAATACGAAGGGATAAGAGTAGATTTTAAGTACTCCCTATCTGGAATTTCGTATTTGCTATTAAGGCCGTGGACAAAACTCCGGAATCCTTCCCGATTGCAAGTTCGAAAAGGCATATAATCTTTTGCAATCATTTTAACGTAAAGGCCATTTAAGTATTTTGCTTCTTTTGAGTTCTTTTGGTACATTTTGTCCCGCCCAAAATAACTCTTGATAGTTTTTCTTTGTTTTGGAGACGGTGGATTGCTTAAGCCTTCGCTTTCCACAACATCTACCTGTCCATCACTGTCTTCCTCTGCCGTTGTTGTTGTTGCTGTTGATCGAAGTTTTTCTGGATGTTTTCGTTTTAAGTGATCATTTAAATTTGTTGTGTTGCCCGAATGCCTATATTCCTGTTTGCACACTGTACATTTCACAAAATCTTTTGACGCACCTTCTCCACCGATCTTCTCGAAAAAATTCCACACGTAAGATTTCTTTTTCAAAGACATTTCACTCACTGAAATTCGAAAAAATTTTAGCAACAAAACACTATATTTAGTTCATTTTATAATAATAACCACAAAGTATTTCAAAAAACCCAAAAACAAACTAAATAGCAACAATAACTATCAAATCAATAAAAACAAACCATCTACACAACAGAATTGGCATTTGAATTCACATCAGAGAATAAGAGATTAAGATGTATGACAACGAGATCAACCACTTACCACAAAGAATAAGAACCTATGGGGGTCACAACAACGAGAATACACGCATACTAGTCCATTTTGATGAACATCAACAAAAACGAACCATAGACACAACACAATTTGATTTTAAATCAGAGACACAGAGAAATGAGATTTACGAAGACAAGACAATCCACAAAGAATCTATGACCCTGTTTAGATTTTGACTGCTCACAACAGCGAGAATACACGCACACTGATGCATTTTGATGAATTTCTGGTAGTGATTTTCCATACGCCATTTGCACTTTTTCGAGAAAAACGCATTTAAAGGTTCGCGTGCTTAGTACTCCGAAACTGTGCGATAGGATTTTTTTTTTTATTTTTTTAAATTGAAGTTAGTCTTATTAAGACTTCACCTACCAATTTTCAAAGTGTTTTGTCTTACCGTTAACAAGATACCTTAATCAGCACAAAAGTCTACTTTTTTGGCTTGTGTCCCACCTCATACATTTTGAAAATGATTTTTTTTTTCCATACACGTGGAACACACAAAAATGGATATCGCACAAACCAATTCTCATCAATATATAATGTGAAAGGCAAGAAAGCATGTAGTTGGATGCTAAAATTTTAAAAGAAAATCGATTATATCTTTGTTTTCAATAAAGTCTTTATTAAAAAAATAAAATAAAAAGTAAACATTTTTCTTTAAAAATAAACAAAAAAAAAAAAATTAAAGCAGTTCTACTGCGCTATCACAAAGTTTTCATTTACAGTACAATATTCTTATTAATTCATTACTTAAAAAGATAGTACATTGTAAATACATAATAATTTGGTAAAAACAAAATAAAAAAGCAGTTCTACTGCTATCACTTTTTTAGTTTCTAAATATTAAGCAATGTTTTAAGATATTGCTTATCAATTTCAGGTAAAAACGGTAGCAAGTCTTTAAGGTCTTTTTTCTTTTATTTTGAGATCGGTGTTTTAAAGGTTTGTGTTAATTTTGCACAAAGCAAATTTTTCGAAGTTGGTAGTGCACCCTTGGTGGCTGTCTTAAATAAACTTACAGTTTTGTACTCTTTTTCTTTCTCCGAGTTTTTAAATTTTATTTCAAAATCGAAATTTTTTTCATAAAGTAATATTTTTACTTTGGAAAAAGGTACTTTGCTGAAGTCCATTTTGTTAGCCAAAATGAAATACGCCTTAAAATCTTCAGGAAGCATTTGAATAATTTTAAGTTCAACTTTGTCTGTGTTCATGCTTGTTAAAAGCTTGACTAGGTGAAGTGGACTATGAATCTCAAAGTTTTTCAAATACTTATCGATTGCCGAATGAATACAATCCACCTCCTGAATTAAGGAATGTCCCGGCTCGGAACATCTCTGGACAATCATCTCTACATCACTTCGGTTCAGGAACATTTGAATTGCGGTGGAATTGATTTTGTTCCTATTCTGCGGAACACATGAATCACTCCATAGTATAATGGATTTTAAGGTGGGGTATACTTCGATAAGCCTGTCCAAAATTTTTATTAATGCACTTGCAATGTCATTTCCCGAGCGACCACTATGAGCTTCTGTCCAAACTACGCAATAAGTAAATCTTTTTATGCCAGGGATAGCAAATGTTGCAGTTAGATTGAACATATTAAGCTTCCTCTTATAGTAAAATGCGAATGCATTTCCCCTTGGCAAGCTGAATACACTTTGTAAGTCATAGCTTATTACACATTTTGTTGCATCCAAATTGCTTCTATCTAAATCTCGGTCGGCTTTCAAAAGCTTTTTCTCTTTTATGTGTTCTTCAAATTTAGCTTTTTCGTCCGGTGTCAGATTGTTTTCATTATTTTTAAAAAAAACGCATTTGTTGCATTGGTCTTTCTTAGGTTTATGAAATGAAAGATTGAATTCGCTATTGAAAATTGATCGGTAAACATTCTCTTTTACTGGATTTTGATAATCTTCAATATAAAGTCTGTACATTCGAGCTAAGCTGAGATTGCTCTCCAGATATTTCTTATCTGAAGTTGCGCGACAATAATGGGAATCAATCGTGGGGAAACAGTTAATATGATTTCGAACATCTATCAGTTTTTCAGGGGGAGTGACACGTTTGATATTTTTGCCTTTGGTTCTTGGCAACGGTGCACCAGTTTTTGGACTTGGTAAATTGGCAAAACAGTAATATATTCTTGTTTTACTCACGCACAACGTATTCATAAAAAATGTTCTACAGACGCGTTGCATACATTTAATAGAATTCTCGAAATAATAAAGGAACGAATGATTCTTTGCGTCCTTTTCATTTTCTGTTTGCTTGACTCTTCGACGTTTTACTTTTTTTCGGGTTATGAATTTGAAATAAAAATTATTCTTTTCTTCGTCTGACAGCCTCCGAAACGAATTAAAAATATCTAATCTTTCCGATTCAGTAAAGAATTTTGTGCACATGTAGAAACACGAACTCTTGCATGCAGCCTTCGGACCTTTGCCAGGAATTACCTTGTTGTCGATGGTTGTATACGACCTACCCGATTCCCTGAGCTTTTTTCGGACCTGGGATTTCCACAACTCTGGATGACGCTGTCTTTTACGTGATGGCTTTGGAGATGTGTTTTCACTTTCTGAAAAATATAGTAAAATAAAGGTCCCCTTATGGTTTTTAACTTTTAAGGATAAAATATATACCTGAAGAATCATTAAAATCGGATGGCAAGCTTCGTTCATTTTAGTCAACTACAACTACTTCTGTTTCAGGGAGGGTTTTTGACGTTGTTGGAATTATTTGGCAGTTACTATCAGCTGAATAATTTGGATCAGCTCCTGAATCATCACCTTTCGGAAAAATAGCAGTTATTAGTTAAATCAAAAAATGTACGAATACTCGTGTTGTCAGTTAGAGTGATGCACCCTAATGACGAGAGATAATTCTGGTGCATGTACCAGAATATCTCTAAGTATTGTTCTTTTTTATTTTTGACCTTGTATTGATGTATGAGTTTCTTTACTTTGTGTTTGAATTCGACCCATTACCACTGGTGGGGGAAGTCGTAATAAAATAAACACAAGTGTCTTTGACGTTGAGATTTCAAGTGTTTTTTTATTTTGAATTTAACTTTCTTATATATTAACAATTTTATCAACAAAAAAAAATGTGTAAACAATAAATCATAAAAGTAAATTCAGCAGTACAACAAAAAATGAAGTATAAAAATTAATAACTGTGTCATTTAACCCAGCGCAATATGATTGTGTAATAAAGTGCAAAATGTGCATAATATGCAATTAATTGTAAAAGGTGAATGAAATGCATAATATGCAATTGATTGTAAAAGGTGAATGAAATTAAAGTGCAGTGTCAGTTAGATGAGCTTAGTGTGCTACTTATCGCTAAAGGTGTTTTGTGTTCTGGTTGCGCTAGGTCAGTTAGGTGTTTTTTTGTGTAAATGTAAACAATAGTATTGAAATAAATGAGTAAGTTTTAATTACTTGAAAAATCTCCCGATAATGAAGAGGTAGAACTATCCTTGGGCAAGAACTGGTCATCAAACATACTTTATTTAAAAAAAAAAAAACAAAAAAAATATATTATGAAAAAATATAATGTATTATAAATAAATTGTAAGAATAATTATAGCAGATACTTACTTTAGGATGCCGCTGGCCACAGAATCAGGTTCGGATGACATAGCGTTTATTGCAAAAAAAAAAAAAAATAAACTTCACCGACCGCGCGAGAAAAATTCCCGAATCGCGGAATATTTTTTTAAAATAAAACAAGAGATATTTTTCTATTGTATATTCCGTGTTTATTATTCTGAATTTTTGTTATCTTGGAAGATACGGCCGCTGTCTCAATGCGGGGCTGCACCGTATTGCTTCTTTGAGTTCTTCTTAAAAACTAAACTACAAAATAGCTGTCGGAGGAGGCGAAAACTATATCAGAAGAATATACAAAAATTAAGCAATATACATATGAATCGATATTCTTTTGTTTACTTTATTCTTTTTTTTTATTCTTAACCGAACCAATGCATTCACCTCCTAGTGGGAACATATAGCATACCCAAGCAATAATGATTGTGAGAAATTATGACCCATAATTAATATTGCTTAATTTTTCAAGTGTGCCTTCAATTTCTCAACAGGTTAACCGAATGCATCGGTTTGATTTTAGTTTGCCGCAATCGTAAATTCTTCACTAGGTCATTTATTGTGAAACAATAAAATGCATAATTAACGATGTCATTTATTGTGAAGCAATTTACGATGGCAGCAATTTGATAATAATAATAAGTATGGTTTAGGACCAATACTTAACTCGCGCGACTTTGACCGGAACTTCCGATTTTTTAATTGTCATGGCAAAAGCATTACAATCTGTTACGATTTTCACCTTAATACCTAGTAAATAGACTCGCCACTTCTTTAAGGCCTCGATTATCGCCAACACTTCAAGTTCGTATGAGTGGAATTTTTCCTCTTGCTGAGTCGTCTTCCTACTCATATACTGGATCGGGTGAAATTGTTGATCCTCGGCATTCTTCTGTAGTAGCACGGCTCCATATCCATACATACAAGCATCTGTGTGAACCTCAGTTATCGCCCTTGGGTTGAACAGCTGCAACACCGGTGCACTACTCAATGCCTCTTTGAGTTGCTCAAACGCAACCAACTGTTCGACATTCATCACGAACTCGACGTTTTTCTTCAGCAGATCAGACAATGGTTTGGCTACCACGGCGAATCCCTCGACGAATCTTCTAAAATACGAAGTTAATCCGAGAAATCGTTGAAGCGTTTTCTGATCAACTGGCACTGGAAATCTTCGAATCGCTTTTGTCTTTTCCAACGACGGCCTTTGCAGCGCTGTCACAACCATTTCGACCCTGTACCCTTTCCGACCCTTGGCACGTTACACCCTTTGTCAAGTATTCCCGGTCCTCGTTGTCTCTAACGCTTCGGGCCCTAGTTCTGCTCCCTGCTCTGCCAACTCTCACACCGCTTGTTGTCGCCACCGACTTGGTTTCAGACCTGACGTCACCAACTGGCCCCACAATCTCATTGCCCTTCGTGTTTTTTACCTCTTTCCTAGTAAAAACAGCACCATCATCTGTTATGTTTACATCTACCTCTTTCAGCACCTCGTTGCCAATCACTGCTGAATATGGGATGTCGCCCTCTCCAAGCACATGGAATGTTAATGACAATTCCAATCCATCCACTCCTACTTTCGTCTCAAAACATCCTTTGGTTAATACCTTTTTCTGTCCTATCCCCGATAGACTTCTTCTTATGGAATTCAGCTCGACGTTCTTTAGCAAGAGCAAGATGTCATACCTCAACAGATTGAGGTCACTGCCAGTATCTAACAGCGCTGATATCTTTTGTTGGTCGATGTCAAAATCCTTGAAAACTCGATTATAATTAATTGCCAATGATATCTGGCTTTCAGGAAGTTCGTCCTCTGTTGACGCAGTATAAACGTTAGCTTTATTTTTTCCACCCCTCTGCCCCTCGCGACTTCTCTGCCTACAGTCTTTGACATATGGCCTTGCTGCCCACAACTGTAGCACCTTATCTCGCTTTTCTTCTCGCAATCTCTCGCCATATGAGACGTTTCCCCACATTTGAAACATCTCCTCACACTTTCCTGCTTGATGGCACTACTCGTGGACGCTGTTGTATTTCTAGACCTTGACGACTGCTGATATGAACCTCTAACTTTTTCATAAATTCCCATTTGAACTTTAAGTTGGGACAATGTTGATGCTTGATAAAGTACAACTTTATTCTGTCGGCTGTCCGGAATGCCCTCTATGAAGTATTCTATAATACTTCCCTCATCGAGGTTGATTCCTTGAGCAATTTCCATCAGGCTGTACAAATATTCTCTAAGCGACTCCGTACTCTTCTTCTTCCTGTTCTGTAGCATCCGGTGTGTTTCTGCTGCGGAGACAGCCTCCCCAAATTCGTCGATCAACGCTTTTCGTAAGGACGACCAATTTTTGATGGCATTGTTGCTGCGAACAAAGAGCTTAGCGGCACCTTTGAGCAACTGCTTCCCATATATAAATTTTTCTATTTCGTCCCACCCAGCCGTCATCGCATTTTCCTCGAAGTTCAATGTCCATTGCAATATCTTTGGATGACCTACACCATCGAATGTCATAAGGGAGTCTTCGATATCGCGAAATGTAAATACTCCTCCCCTATTACACCGATTTTCAGGAGCCAGAACTGTCTCATAACTATCGTCCCCGTCTTCATGGCCGTCTGAAACCAGACGAAAATGCAGAAGCAACCTATCCTGTAGAACACTTTTTAAACCCGACGTATCTAGTCCTAGTTCAGTGAGTTTTGTCTTTAGTCCGTCCACCGTCAATTTCAAAATAGCTTTCCTATCCATCTTCTCCGACCCGCCAAAGCAAATTGTTAATTAACTAAATTAAATCTTTAAAAAAAAATCTCTCCTCTCCAAACAATAATATTTTACCCGACAGGCTATTTTTTCTTGAATTCGTGATTTTATATATGAGAGGGAGAACAACAAAAAAAAACTACAAAAAACTGTGGTTTAGCCAAAAATTACTCACCCCTCTACTAATATAAAATAGTTTCTTGTTTTCTCCTTTGTCTCGTTCCTCGGCCTACAGCTGCAGATGACAATTTAACTCTTCCAGGTTCATGTACATAAAATATTTTCGTGTATGCACACCGTTGGAGCAAACGACAAACGAACAAGTCAGTGCAAGTCGTCTTAGTGCCGATGCCCTTTTGCATGTGTTTGTGTATCTGTGTTGGGATTGACTTCCCCTGTCCAAATCACAATTTAACACTGCGTTGTTAGTTTTTTTTTTTTTTTAGCTGCGGTTAGTGGCTCGTGTGTACCAACGAGTTCGTTATAGTTATATGTCTTTTCTCTTGTTTGTATTATTATGTATTTTTTTTTTCTCTCACTTGCTTGCTTGCTACGGCTCGATAATGCGACAGCACGATAGCAGAACAAATCACACTCGCACACAAGTATATAGAAATAAGTGGTTATTGTTTCTTTTATTTTTTTTTATTTTAGTTTAGCAAATTCAAATTTTTACTGTTACGGCAGCCGTTGACTCGGCGTGTGTAAAAAAAACTCTAGTTTTAGCAATTTTCACCATTAACACTCGGGTTTTCGCTATGAACCACTTAATACAATTGTTTTTTTTCCGACCTTTTATAGGCAACACAAATGCCCTTCACTCCGACCGCTCGGCACAACTCCGGACACAATTCCGGTTGAGTCCCCAATTTGTGGTAATTCGGACCTGCACCTGAAAGATTAAAAGAAACACGTCTATTAAGAGGTCTAGAAGAGGTTTGGGGAGGTTGGAAGGATTGAATTGATATGGCATTGTTGAAAGGTGAATTAAGAGAGGGCTGCGAAAAATTAGGGAAAATACCTATTTTACTGGACCAATTGGGATCGGAGCGGAGGACATTCTTATATTTAGGTTTAGATTTAGCCTTATCATTCCAGTTTGTTAAAACCATGTTTCCTAAACGAATAGTGTCCGGGTGAGAAAAAAACCATCCGTATTTAGATGGGATGAGGACTTTGAAGTTACTGATGGAGGTTCGCTTACATTCCACATCTGCAATCGAGTAATTACTTTTGAAGAAATTTTTGACCCAGCGGACGTCGGCACTACGAGGAGCATGTTTGAGGAAGAAAGGTCGCTTAATGTTAGGTGAGGCTGAGGTTGACGCTTGTGAGAGAGAAGTAGTATTAATGGTGGTCGATGATGAAGATGTCCTTGGTGATGAGTTTGATGATGTTAAAGAAGAGGATGAGTGTGAGGCTGTTGTTGTGATTGCGGTCGAGAGAGTAGGAGAGGTAGAAAATGAAGATGTTCGTGGAGGTGAAGTGGAAGATGATGTGTCTATAATGGTGGATGGCAAATCGGTGCTAGGTTTTTGAGCATTTAGAGGTGGTTCGGCGTTTTGTTCCAAGATAGATGCATTAGTTGTTACAGCTTGAGGAATATCAGCAAGAGCAGCATTTGAAGAAGTTCCAGAATTGGGAGCGATAAAATCTTGCGAGCGGATAGACTCCATGTTGATGGCCAAGATTTCATCTAGGATTGATTTATTATTAGGCGTTGCAGTGTTACTGTCTAGTTTAGAATAGAGGTAACGTATTTCATCTGCAATAATATTTATCGAATCCTTAAACCCTTCCGATTGGATTTTGATGGTTTTTATTGCACTCAAAATTTCAACCGATCGGAGGTCGAAACTTACAATGTCTTTAGAGATGGTGTTAAGTGCCTTGGAACCGTGGGCAAGAAGAGTCTTAACGTTTTCTAAGTCATCTATGATTTGTTTGCTTGGTAAGGGTGATGACTTCGAATTAATGAGTAGGAGAGCGTTTGAAATTTTGTTAAGCTCATTTTCTAAGTGAACGGTCGGGGCTTCGGGGCGTTTCATGGCATTGTTCATTGTGCTATCAATCCTATCGAGAGATGCGTTAATGATGTCCATGTTTTCGGTAATTGTTGAGATGCACCTTACATGGTTATGCCGGATTTCGGACTTCAATTCAGTGATTAAGTCATGGATAGACATTATTTCATCACTATTGCACTTAATAGCCCGCAAGATATGAGCAGGCGATAAAAATTTGCAATCTTCACAAAAAAAACTGAATTTCTTAGTAAATTCATGAATGTCTGGCTTGGAATTTCGACTCAATCCAATGCAGTGAGGGTGAAAACCAAGGTTGCATATTCCTTTACACGAAATGAGGTCCGCTGACACGCAAGAAATATTGCAGTTAGAATTTCCGCATTTACCTGCCATGATTGTGAAAAAAGATTGGCTGGGTCAATAAATTACACAATTGTAATGTTATTGGGACAGGTACTGTTTATTATTTTTTTATAATTTTTGGTCAAAGCAAAAACACTTCAATGTGGGCCAACGAGAAACACTTTTCATTTTTTTATTGATTTAAAAGGTAAGGTAAAGAGTTGATATTAAAGTTAATACAATAACTGCGAACGTATGTAATTTTGGTCAAAGCAAAAACACTTCAATGTGGGCCAACGAGAAACACTTTTTATTTTATTTTTTTTTATTGATTTAAAAGGTAAGGTTGAGAGTTGATATTAAATGTAATACAATAACTGCGAACGTAGGTAATTTTTGGTCAAAGCAATGTGGGCCAACGAGAAACACTTTTTTTATTGAATTGAAAGGTAAGGTTAAAAGTTGATATTAAAGATCAATACAATAAGTGGGTCACGGAATTAAGGCAAAAAAGAAAACAAATTGTGATGGGAGCGAAAATTACAATACGACTTATTGGTCGGGCGGATAACTTCGAACTGTATTTAATTATAGTTAACAATATTATTCGCAAAATAATTCTATTGGATGTAACCTTTGGCTAAACGTGACCGCACAGTTCATTCAATCTTCAATCTTTTAATGAAGACTGACTCAAATTTCAACATGTAAAAGTAAATAGAAAAATGGTGGGGTGATAAAGACGCACATTTCGTTTTGTTTGTTCGTTCGTCATGTCAATGTATTGGTCTCACCGGGTGTTTCTTACAAGATAGGCTAATTCTACATGTATGTCATTGAAATGAGATATAACTACAGTTACATTATCTTCGCTTGTCTCTTGAGTTAGAGGTTCTATGTAATTATTGAAACTCTGTTCGTATTCCTCATTGTTCAAATAAGGGGCATCGTAATATTGTTGAAGTTCTATTTCTTGGGCTAGAGGATTTACTTGGGATGGAGGGTTAACTTGTGGTAAAGTGTTCAGATGATAATTTCTTTGTAATTTATTTGGGTGATTAGGCTGCTGTGGAAAGATATTGGTTCTCTTTGGCGCAGGTGGCCAATTTCTTTGTTGCTGTTGTGGTCTATTCACATAGTTCACTTTAGCAGTCCCGATGGTTGAAGTTTCCATCGGGTTTGTTCTTGGCTGTGGCCTTGGCGGTGGCCTTATATTATTTCCTTGATTGGTTTGGTATTGCTTATTATGATATTGATTCTGATTGAAAGGTTGCTGTCTAGGGACATTCATATTATTATTATTAAACGGGAATGATCTTTGGTTGTAATTTGTAGATTGCTGAGGAAAATATGTAAGTTGAGGATAAAATGGAATTTGATTATTTGGAAAGGAGTTTTGAAATGGTCTTCGCGGAGGAAGTGCTGGGGGAATGGAATTATGGAATTTCTTAGCTGTTCCTTGATGGTTTATTGCGTAATTTGATCGAAAATTTTGATTTTCTAGTTTTAGGCACAGATAGAGGGCCTGTGGGAGGTCTAGGGGTTCGCGAATTCCGAGGAGTCTTGGTAAGTCTCCTTTTAGTCCTCTTACAAAGGTGTCGAGAGTTTTATCTCTGTACGTTTTTGTTAGTAGGTTTAATGCTTCCGGACCAACGTCCACGCAAGCAATCTTGTTATGGATGAGAGATAAGTGGGAATACACGGCTTGATAAAAACCTTGTACAGTATCATTTCCTTGAACGAGGGAAACCATCTGGTATTCCAGAGTTCCTAAGTCACGTTTGTCCGCGTAATGAAGGGTTAGACAGCGTGAAATACAATCCCAATCGAGGGGTGTATTGTAAGATTCTAACGCAATATCTGCGTTTCCTACGATTTTATTTCGGATAACATTTAGTACACCGAAATATTTTGGTGAACCTTTAACAGGTTCGTAGAGTCGAATAATTCGATCTACGCTCTTCTTCCAAGAGCTGAATTCTCCAGGTTGACCTGAAAAATCTCTTAAGCATCTAACAACGTCCGGAACGTTGGATCGATTGCCTGATCGATTCCTCGAAATCGATCGGAATTAGGATTTATGATACTTTGAATGATATCCCTACCTTCTGTGTTAAGTACATGGTTTACGATGGATAGTACCATGCTTTGTAATTCGGGGCGAGTGATGTTAGCATTATTTTGGTTAGTTGGAGCATTTTGAAGAGGATTGATTGGGTGTCCTGGATTATTATTTAAGTTAGCCATGATTTCTTTTTTTTATAATTTATTGAATCTTTATTTTTAATTAAAATATAATTATTTTAATTTTTTACTAAAATAAAAAATGTTATGTTTTTAATTTCTATTCTTAATTTTTAATTAAATATAAAAATAATGATTTTATAATTTATTGAATCCTCACTTTTAATTAAATGTAATTATTTTGAATTTAATTTTTTATTAAATAAAAAATTATGTTTTTTTAATTTTTATTCTTAATTTTTAATTAAATATAAAAATAATGATAAATCTTACAACATAAAAATCAGCATGTCAGAGCGGCTTCCAGTTCTACTGGTCCTTTTTGCTAGGCTACTAAGGGGCCGTTTTATTTGTTTCTCCAACAGTTTACTGTCTTAATTTAAATAGTTTCTTTCACTTTTTGTTCCACTTGGGGAGTTTTATTTCACTTTTTGTTTTACTACTTGGGGATTTTTGTTCACCCTCTTGTACGACTTGGGTACTTTTTTTTTAACTCTTTTTATCACTTGGGAACTTTTTTTAAACTTTTTGATTTTCCACTTGGGGAACTTGAGGATTTTTGTTCACCCTTTTTCTACCACTTGGGGAAAAAAAATTTTTTTCACTTTTTTGTATCACTTGGGGAACTTGGGAATTGTGTTCACTTTTTTTGTACCACTTTGGGACTGTCTATTTTTTTGTACCACTTGGGGACTGTGTATTTTTTTTGTACCACTACTGGGACTTTTGTACGTTTTTGTACCACTTGGGGACTTTACGAACTTTGGGACTTATTGTACCACTTTGGGACTATCCCGTCCCTGTTTGGGCGCCAATTAAAGATTTCCTGGTTTATTTTTCAAAAAAAAATCTTTATTTTACTTTTTTTGGGCAAGTTGCCTCTTCTGATGTTACAATATTACTGAGAAATAATCTTAAAATATTCTATCTTATATTCTACTTAAAAATAATGTCAGCTAAAATTTATCTGCATGTTGATTCGTTGAATCAGCTTCCGATAACCCATTGGGAAGTGGAGTGTTGATTTCATCATCCATGGTGGTCGACCGTGGTGTTTACAAAGTTCGATTGATGATAAGGATGTTGGATGTGGATATAATGTCTTGTGGGTGATGTTTACAAACAATGATGCTGTCGTTAACTTGCATAAATTGTCATATTTTGTCATAAACATTTTTAAAGCGACAATGAGATTCGGAAGAGATTCTGCAATTCAATGATGAATTTCATAAAGTCTAAAGAAAACTAATTAGATGTTCTCATTTTAGACGTTTTCAAATGACTTCTCGATCTTGGTATCTCTGAGAGAAGTTCTGACTGGCACCTCATCATACACACTAGCAAACTTTGAAACAGCTCTCATCATTGTTTGCTAAAAGCTAAGTATTCGCCTGTACAAACTTCAAACAATGAAGCCACCTCCTTATAGACTCCGCTCATGTTTGGAGTTCAGTGATGAATCGATCAAGGCACTCGAACATGTCTTTCCTTAGTTCAGAGTTCATTGAAAATCCTGCATCGGTTGCAAACTCACCAGCCATTTTGGACGCCCGCCGTGATTCTAGTTATTTTCCTATGTTGTTAAGCGTCGTCTTCTTGGTGTTTTTCCGTTGTGTTCTGTTTATTTTTAGAAGTTGAGCGTCGCCTCTTGTTTGGGCTCAAGTAGTTCTTCGAATATACCAACACTTGGGTCTTCGTTAGGGTTCGATGTTACTCTAGCCGATAATATTTTTTTATTGCAAATGGAAACTGGTAGGTAGGTAGATAAGGTACAATGTCGCAATTTTTTTTTAATACTCTGCGAGATCTGTAAGGCCCATAGTATATATACTCCTTGGTAGCTTTCGGTTGTCACCCCCAAATGGGTGACACCCGGGTCGGTCCGCCCCCCATCCCTCCCTTGCTACGCCACTGTCGACTGTATTTTCACGGTAAGTAAAACTCGCCATCTGTTTGCTAGTATTCCGAAAGCATTTTCCACCGTTCTACGAGTTCGACTCAGTCTATAATTGAAAATTCTCTTTTCATGTGTTAGGGCTCTGTTTGGAAAGGGTTTCATCAAACTTTTATGTAGAGCAAATGCGTCATTCCCAATAATTACATAAGGCAATTTATAGTTGTATTCTGGAAGTTCACTTGGATAAGGTAAATTTAGAGTTTCAGCATATATTCTAGTGCCCAAGGGACTTTTACGAAAAACAGCTGAATAGTTCATACGAACATTTGTTCCAATATCCCCGAATAAAAACTGATATTCAGCATCGACCAAAGCTAATAATACGATGCTGTCAGTCCCTATGTAGTTGCGATATTTAGATCCCTCTTTCCAAGGAGGGCGAAAATTTATGTGTTTTCCATCCTAGGAACCAACACAGTAAGGGTAGTTCCAAATTGTTTGAAATTTATCGGCAACACAAATCCATTCCTCTTGCGTTGTAGTTAAACACATTACTTTATCCTCCAGGACTTTAATTAAAGATTCCAAAGTCTCATGAACAATTTTAGAAATCGTATTAGCAGCAATACGTGTGCAGTAACTCAAATCTTGGAATGTATTACCTGTCGCCAAATATCGCATGGTCACAAAAAGTCTTCCTTTGCTGATATGGCTTGTCGCATAACAGTGTTTTGCTTTTGAATATGCGGCGTCACAAGTATTAAAAGTTCATTCCAAACGTCTTATTGTATTCTGGTAAAGCTTGCTGGATCTTCAGGTCTGAAAAAAGTAAAAACATAATAAATCATTTTGTTTATTGGGTATATAGGTTAATATTTATTTCAAATCTATGATATTGAACTCGAATTTAAGTGTTCTTCACAGTGGTGTAATAATATGTTAAATCAGAAAATAGTTTAAAAAATCTATGCACAAATGTATTCACAATTTGTTGACTATAAAAAAACATTCCTTGTATATGTGGTCAAAATAATGCACTACTTTTATCTATATATTTTTTAAAATATTTCTTCGACTTAAAATGTAATTATACCACTGTGACAACAACTAATATTTGGGTAAAAGAGTGTAGATATAAATAATACATTTAAAATAAGTGATTTGCAAACAAATTGTTAAGGTTCAGAGGTTTATACATTTTTGTATGTCCCAATGTATGAATCATAGGTAACGCAAGCATTTATTTTGTGGACATCAGACAAACAATCATTCATCATTTTAATATTCTTTAACAAAAATAAATATTCTAATAAATAAAAATCACTGTTTTCAATTAAAACTATGTTCTTACCAAAGTTCTTTAAAAAGCATATTAAGAACACTGCGTTCTTCCTCACGCCGAAGTAGCCAGTGTCGGTTCGACAAACGAATTTTCCTTTATTTATTCTCTTTTAATCTTCTTTTAAGAAGTATTGTTAATATATAAACTTTAATAGCAATATTCGTTCAACCACTTTCTGTTTCGCGTCCACTTTAATGTTTATAATTCACTAGATGATAGCAACAGAAACAGACACACACCAATCTTGGAACTTAGAGAGACTGTTTTTGTTGCTTTAGTTGCTTCAGGGCCTCTATTGTCAGAAAATGAGGTTGTCGTTTCATTTCTGTCGGTAAAATGCTCGGCTCACAACAAACGATCTCATTTAAATGGAGTAAATAGTTTTCTTGCTCTAGGTTCATGATTTTGGAAGTCTGAGCAACGTTTTTTTTTCTCGAGCGAAATTATTCGTTTTTGAAGTTCTGAAATGGATAGCACTCAGCAGACATCTGCATCTGTTTTTTAAAACGCCATTCGTTCTTTCTATTATATTTCGGCATCTTGAATGCACATCATTAAATTTTGCTTCAACCGATACTATTTGAGGTGTTTTGTATAAGGCGTAAGTAGCCAAGGCTGTAAGGGGTATCCGGCATCTCCTGAAAAAAAATAAAAATAAATAAAATTTAAAGTTGATAAGGATAGTTTTTTTTTCATACCAACTTTACGATTTTTTTAAATGTTACCTACGTACCTAACAACCAACCATTGCGCAAATAATTTTCCTTCAATTTGGATTTGATCACACTCATGTTCCAAACAAAGGAATTTTGATATGCCCCAGCATGTGTTGCATCAATGTAGCGTATTCGCAACTCGTTATCACAAATCTATAAAAATGAAAATTTATTTTTCAACGTTTTTAAACGTACTTATACTTAC
This sequence comes from Epistrophe grossulariae, assembly GCA_929447395.1. Taxonomy (NCBI): domain Eukaryota; kingdom Metazoa; phylum Arthropoda; class Insecta; order Diptera; family Syrphidae; genus Epistrophe; species Epistrophe grossulariae. Next base: position 142,076,607 of record OV839567.1, on the reverse strand, counting down.
GAGTAAAACATTTAAACTGAATTTCCCTTTCCTATTTTAGAAAAGGTGTTTGTTGTGTGATGGCGATATAATATTGAAGTGTGTTCCATTATTACACTACTTATGGTTAAAACACCTATCAGAAAACCATTCCCACCAGAATGTCGACTAGCTATTTTCCTTTTGTAACAACACAAGCAATAAATTTCTTTATCTGCCTCTCTATCTTAGGTGCCTCTCTTCAGTCTCGGTCTGGTCTTTCAAGTTGGGAAAGGAAACTATTCGTCAATTAGTTTTAGAGACATCAGACATATTGTGGAAAACTCTGTACCCTACCCAAATCCGAAGATTTAAAAAATTAGTTTACATACTGCCGAATGTCCTATGCTGTCTTCGCAACTGTATGACGCGTGTCATCATTTCATTTCTAAATATGTCCTTGGCCTTCGGTGGCAACGTTTTCATTTGTGAGAAAATAGAGGACGAAAATTCCCCATCCCCATCCCCATCGTCTCCACTTCCACCGCTGCGTGTGACAAACTGGTCCTCTAACTTCTCAAGAAGAGTACCAAATTTGTCACACAGGCCATCAAATGCGGATTTTCTTCTTTTTGTTGATGACGAGCTTTCATGATCTGGGGCAACATCATCGTAGTCGATGAACCTAGCTTCTTCTACCAATACCGTAGCAGTCTCGTTGGTGAGTGTTCTTTAACAAAATAATGAAACATTAAAAGGGAAAATTCGCTACCGCTACCTGATGGAAAATTTTCATTCTTTATTTCCCTTGAATATCTTTCACGGAGGGACTTCCATTTCATTTAGCAAAGAAAATATTGTTTGGTATATTGCTTTCTTTAGCAATTTAGTTCCATACCTTTTCTTTTTTAAACTTGATGAAATAAAATGCGTCCCTCTTATCGTACAGACATTTGTTTTTTTGGACATGTTGTATCAAATAAATTCCATGTCACCTTTGTTTAAGTTTTCCATTTTTCTTTTATAAGTAGTATTCTTATTTTTATTTCATAAATTTTTACACTCCTTTTGAAAAACAACCGGTCAGCACTCAGCACGAATAGATTTGAAGCAGAGATTATGAATTATAAAGATCTTTCGTGTTTTGTGTATGCGCTGGGATCGCTGCGCTGGTGTGAAATCAGGAGATTTTCCATTGTTTATATTAAAATTTGAGAGTCGTCATTTGATATGTTTTCATACAATTTTGGATTCTCTATATATAAGGATTGTTCTTCTATTTCGTTGAAATTTTCAAAAGTTCTATTATTTATGATAAACTTAAATTTTTCAAACTGAATTAACACATTATTTTAATTTTTTTCTTTTCATTAAAATTGGTACTTATTGGCCAAACCACAACCACGCTTCGGGCGCTCGGGCTTTTGACAGGCTTTTCACCGACTTTACGATATTTTACGATATCATGTGTCATAAAGCGCGACCTTAGGAATTTGCAAAACGTAATGTAGCTTCAAACCTCGGGCGTTGAGATATGAGAGAATAAAAGTTCTGTTTCCTTAAAATAACACTGCGCAAATTCTTCACAGATAATAGGGAACCAAAAATGTCCCTGTTTTTATATGTTTCAATTAGGTACTAACAACAATTGAAATAAATTGCTTTTCCAATGAAAGTATTTACTAATGTCGATGTTTTCTTTTTGATTTCAATGAAATATAAAACAACCGTCTTACCAAAAAAAAAAAAAATACAAGCATATTGAACTTTGACAAGTAATTCGAAGAATGACTTTATATTTGCAATCGGGATGTGAAAAACATTTAATTATTATTTCTATTATTATTATTACTAGTTGTATTTTATTTTCCCAGATCAAATCCAGTGCCTATACAATTTGTAACTCTTGCATCGATTAAATTGGTCAAGAAACGTTGAAAAATGGAACAAAACTCATACGAGATGTTTCAATTTTCGAAGATGAACATGTTGGTCCTTTCTCTCTATTCAACAAATGTAAATTTTAATTTTACATCCTTTTTTTGCAGTAGTCGCATGAAGATGAATGTAAATTCACCATTATATGGTTTTCACAAAATCTCGGATTTCGGCAACAAGATCATGAAATCCGTTCACACAACACATAAACTAGATTTTGTTTGACATTTCAAACAAGTTTCATTATTAAAGAAAACTATCGAAAAATGTATGTATTGTAGTTAGGTAAAAGTCCCAGAACAATTACCTACACACATTTAATTTTTTTTTCTTTCTTTTCCTATTGAAAAATTCACAAAACGGAATAAAATGCCTCTGCCTGTGAACAATTCACTCAAAACTGTAATACGAAGAGATAAAACAACGATCCCAGTGACAACGTTGTTATATACCTCTCTTTTTTCCATTTGTTTGTTTTATTTGTATCTACTCGTATCTGTTTCTTTACAATACTGGCGCCATTTTGCAAATTAAAACAGTCATCTACCTGTAAAAGTCGGATCTTGTGTTGTTTTTCCTAACACACAAAATCAGACAAGTGAGAAGTCGGCATTACAGGTACAAAAACCAGAGAAAATTCACTCTCCGGAACCAGACAAAAATTGCCTAAATCAAACAAGTCCAACCAAACAAGGGTACTTCCAAAACAGCTGTTGAGCAGCATAACATTTTTTTTTTTAAATTTTAGAGTGAAATGAATAAAACACAAACAGATTTCACTTTAAATATGATTTATTTGTTATGTTTTTATTCTATACAATTAATTAAACCTTATCTACATGGATGTGTGTATCTTTTAGAATAATAAAATCATTCAAATTTGTTTCCAAGAATCCATAACATTCAATTGAATCTGGATCTTGAACCACAATTTAATAAACCACACGTACATAGGAATAATTTAATTTTTAATACAGCAATTGTTGCATTTAACACTTATTTTAGTCACTCACACACAAATATTTCAATGGTTTTACTGAAATAACATATTTTTGTATTTTTATTTTAATAAAAACTTTCACATCCGAAAGAAATGGAATAGCAAATAAAAAAAATTGATTGTTGTTTGTTGAGCTGTCAAAGCGCGACCAGAATAGAAAATAGATCTATTCGGGCGTCGCGCTCCGGCTTACGATATTTACGATCTAAAGCGAACGCGAAGCGTGAGGTAACATTTCAGATTGCTTCATAAGAGCCCATTGTTTCTATTCAATATGTCAAAGTCAGAGCGACCTGACGCGTGGTTGTGGTTTGGCTATATTTCTAAATTGCTGTTTTTTATTAACAGTTTTCCTCTTGTTATTTCTAATACAATATTTTCTTTTTCATTGATTAATTTAGTACAATTTCTTGTTGTTATACAGTTTATGTATGGTTGAGTTTATCTTATCCAATACCCATCAACGGTCAACCTCGAATACACAGTACACACACATCGAGTAGAGCACATTCGAGCATATCGATCGTGGACACTTTGTTCTCAAGCGCTTGACTCAATTTTATTCGAACCAAATTAACTCGGTCGCAAGGTATACTCGTTCGTATTCGTTTGATTTGTGTGATGAATCACGAGTCATCATACTCGTGGATAGAAAAACTCGTAAACATCTTCCTTGCGTTGACTCTGTTTTTTTCTTGAACTTCTAAAGTTATTATTCTTTGAGTTATTGAGGAACTTCCTAGTTTAAGGTTGAGAAAATCTTTCCTTTTGTACGTATTATTAAATTCGGATTGTAATGTCAATTTGCTTCTTTATTTTATTATTAATATCAATTTATTTGTTTACAGTAATAATGAGTTCATGTTTATTGTATTTATTTATATTTAATTGTTCTTCGATACTTTCTCTGTCGTTTTCATCTAATGTGCCAACCAAAAACTTAAGCATGTTACCTCTATGTATGTGATAAGAAGCTACTAATTTCGGATTTAATAACGCAAATTTCTCGATACAGATCTTCTGATAATTTAATATTCTTTAATTTGTAAATGTCGCTGTCAATATTATTCAAGACAGTGTCGTGGGCCCCCTAATATAAATTTTACTTCTTCTTCTTCTAACTTCCATTGCTTGCTCACGATCATTATTTAATCTCCTGATTTGATTTGAACTGTGTTGGTTATGATAATTTTGCCTCTGATCATTATAATAAACCAAACCTATGATTATAAACCAAACCTATGATTAGGATTTACATTTCCAAATAATCTAAAATTATTATTATTGTTGTAAGTTCTAGAATTATATTAAGGAATTTTGATGTCCTTGATTTTGTCTAGGAGCATTTGAATTGTTCTGAAGTTTATTCATGCTAAAGTTTCTGTTTGGTTCACTATGATTTTTAACGCGAATCATATCATTTGCTTCTAAAATTTCATAGGCATCAACCTTATTTTTGCAATTAGAGGCGGTTATTATTGCCTTTTGTGACGGGTTTAAATTATGCTTAAATGCTTCAAAAACTAGAACCTCATTATTAGCCTGAGTATATATAAGATTAGACTCTAATTGTGTTTTAGTTTGTAATTTTTGTAATAAGAAATCTAATTTTTTATACTATATTATATGTGTTGTGTTCAATAATGCAACCAATTTCTTGTGATAATTAATAAGTTTAACAGAAAATAATATTATTAAGTTTACTTTAATATCCTTCCATGCCCTTGCCGCTTCACCTTGTATTTTCGAATGTATGATGAAATTCGTCTTTTTAAGATTTTCCTGTGTCTAGATTCAGGTAAGGAAATATTCTACTGTAGAGATGAACAGCGCCAGATTGTCATCATTTAATGTAGGTGCTGTTTCCGTCATTATTATGTATTTTTTTCGTCTAGTTCACTAATTTCACTTTCACTATCATTTTCTCGATTTTTGTTCAAAATTCTGTTTTGTCTATCCCTGTTCAATTGTTTTTCCTCACTGTTCATTTGATAAGTACTCTCTCTAAGAGATTGCGCAACATGCATTTATATAGAAAATACGAGTTGATGTACTTGTCACAAATAATTTTTTTTTTTTTTCAAATTTCAAATTTATTTTCTTTTGATATCTTAGCGAAATCCTACCGACTGCGCCAAATAACTTTTAAAATAAGAAAAACAGTTTTATAGATATCATTTTCAATATTTTTTTAGTTTTTTCTCGGATTATTCTCTCTTGTCGGCTCTCTTAATCATAAAATATTTAAAGAGTGTCCTTACATTCAGATAATCTACTATCGGGAAGTATATATAGCATAAATGATCTTCTTTAACCTGCTTATAACATAATAATTTAAACCATACAACAACGACATTCGCCTCACCATCAGACATCACAAAGGGTGCCGAATTCTTTGGCACGACTTATATTTACGATTAACCAAACGTTTCTTTTAAAAAGAATTAACAACAACTTACTTCGTTTACTTCTGATGACCAAATGCAATCAGTAATTTTTAACTACTTCATAATCTGGAGAACAATGATATACATATTTGGATAATGTTTTGTAATAGATATGTGACACATTTATTATTAGGTGTGAGAACGGAAATTGTAATAAGTGTGTCAATTATTATAAGGGCCAGTTTCACAGTGAAGTAAGTGTCACTTAAGTGCCGAATATGGAAAACTAATTCCCAATTTCACAGTGTAAACTTATCGGAATAAGTGACACTTAAGTCTCTGATGTTGGCCACTTAAGTTCCACTTACTCAGGTAGTAAAACTACGGCTTAAGTGCCAAAATGGGAAAATTAAGTGCCACTTATTTTGTTAAGTGTGCACTGTGAAACTGGCCCTAAGTAATAAACTGAACAAGTTAATATATTTAAATGTGTTTTATTCAACTAATAACAAGAATCAATATTTATAGTTCAAGCATAGACTATGTGCGTACTACGATAGATCACAATACAATATGGCGAACATAAATACCGGAAGTATATTCAAAGTAGTCAATTGACATGAGTACATTCAGTTATGATATTCATGGGGCTTAACCCTGGGCTGTGTTTTTCTTTTTGTTTGTTTTGAACATAGAAAATTTCCATTTTAGTTTATAAATTATTTTCTAATTTTTTAATATTATTGTGAGATCGAAAAGCACCAATTTTAATGATAGAATACGCCTGTTAAAATGAAAAAAAGCACGAATATTTTTCAAATATTCTCCTAACTGCAAAAAATTTCCAGGCTACGGTATCCCCGTTCCTGCTAACAACATTTGGTCGGTGTTCTCAGCTGAGTTTCTACGTCATAAATTAGCTAAGTTTTTTAATGTCAATTAAAAAAAAAAAAACATCCGTGCAGGTACCTACTTATATATCTTTTTAAATAAAAATATATTATTATATAGTTTACAAACAAAGTTTTTAAAAGAGCAATTAAAAAACACTTAGCTTTGGAATATGTTCGTGCATGTTAAATTTTAATATAAGAATTTTGTTACTCACAATTCTGAACCTTTTTTACTACGTAAATTAACGTTCTGCGGTTTCGACAATACTGAAAACCTATTTATTAGATTAAGTTAATTCAATACACACTATTTAAAATTCACAAAAACTGTATGAAAAATAAATCTTTCAAAAGGGCTAGATAAAATTATTAGCGTAGAATTTTTTAACATGAACTATTTTTGACATAATATACAAATAAATGAAAATTTCTTGTAGTAAAACCTTAAACTTAAAATTAAATTTATTTCAATTGGGCTGTTATACCTAATGATAGTAATATTGTTTTTTTTAAATTGCAATAATATTAAGGATATTCATACTGAGATCTATAGATTAAGATCAATATTTCATAATTAAATTGTGTAAATAATTATCTCCTAAGCAAAAATTTAATAAAATAAAAATACTTTTTTATATGCATATATGTAATATGTACGTATTTTATTTCTTTTGGTTCATCGGATTAAAAAGGCTTTTTCTTTTGGTAAGTTAGTTTATCTTTCGAATTATTAAAAAAATAGAATGAATCTCAAACGCAAAATTAAAGTTTAGTTAAGTTCGAAAAATTAAAAAAAAAAAATTGCGAGCACCGGGACTCGCCGCGGTGAAGATGTATTTGCACATAAAGTAGTGTCTCAGAAAATGGGTAGATCGCAATGGCAAAAATTAGAAATACCCGTCGCATAATAATCCCTATATTACCATAAACTCGCAATATAATAAAATCAAAAATGCTCAAATTAAAAAGTATCGATGACTCAAAGCTCGAATTTGCTGCAAATGAAAATGAAATGAAAATGATTTTGTTTTCACCTTCAAGCGAAATGTTAATTTCGTTTTGTATACCCTAGATACTGGGAAAACTGCAGAGGAACAAAAGATATGCATAGGAATTGCGTTTTAATTCGAAAATGATTCTTTGATTTCGTTTCTTTATATACGAGGCCGCAGCCGTTGCTGTTAGATTTTCTTTTCCCTACACCCGCCGGGAGCTAAACTCTTTACATATCAAAAACGCATCAACAAAATTAAATTCAATAAATTCAAAATTGTAAATATTTATTTATTTATCTACAAGCAATATTACAGCTAACAGATATCAGCACTCCAAGAGCAAAATTAAAAAGTAAATAAATACAATATCGTGGTTTTAAATTTATTACGATTAAGATGAAATAAATCAATATTTGAGGATACTTCATTAAAATAAACAATAGATCTTGATAGTTTCATTATTACCATAATTTGTCATATGCGTTCTAGCTCTCATATAGCACTAGCAGGAGCATGAATTGGTATTAAAACAAGAAGTGATGGACATTTAATATAGTAGCACAGTAGTCTCTAATAAGCACTACACTGTGAATTTTTCTTCTTGATTGTGATGACTTAATTCCAAGTAATTGGAATCTAGCCTCATAACTAGGGCTAAAATCCCAGTCCATTTTTTTAAATATAAATTTCGTAAATCATCTTTGTATTCTTTCAATATGATCAGAGTGAAGTTTATGAACGGGACTCCAAATAACATCTGCATATTTCAAAAGTGATCTGACCAGGACCCATGTTCTGTAACTCGGCGATAACTTTTCGTGGCGAGAAACGGCGAAAAATGGAACAAAACTCATAGGAATCGCCGAGTTACAGAACATGGGTCCAGAGATGTAAACAAAGATAGTAGCACGAAAGGATCTCTCTCTCAATTCCTTACCATTTCGTTTTATGAAACCTACCAGTGAGTTGGCCTTAGGAACCAAATAGGTAATCGAAATGGCTTTTAAAAGAAAGTAGGGAATCAAGAATGATTCCTTGGTCTTTAATACTGGAAACCCTATCTAAAGTCACAGACTCTATTACATAGTTGAATAACAATTTTTGTGATTTTCTGGAAAAAGAAATCGCGTTACACTTTTTGTTAAGCCCATTTATCTGACACCAGTTAGATAGGGAATCAATGTCAAGTTGAATATGTATCTATTATTATTATTATAATACAAAAATATTTTTAAATATTTCTCTCGTGCATTCGATAAGCCAGTACTTTTAAGTGACAACAACCCTTTGCGTAAGATTCTTATCCATATTTATGACCACTTCCACTTAAATTACCTATACTTTCATTCTCCTTATACCGAGAGATAAGACGAAAACGAAATTAAACAAAATTTGACTTTCCTCATTTTGACATGAATCTCGGTTCATTCACGTATGAAAGTAGGTATATATATTTTTATTTTCAACCAATTTTTCAAAATATTAATTTAAAAGTATTCTATGATAATGTACTAACCTAAAAAACATCAGTTCATATTACTTTTCGTGAAATATGAGACACTGTCAGCCTGTGAAATAAATTAAAAAAAAAACTAATTTTAGGTGTTTTTAGATTTTTTAACGCATCGTCGAAAAATATATTGATTTATAATTTTGTTTTAATAAAGTATTGCAAGTATGATGAATTAGATTTCCCACACTTTTTTAGATTTTGCAATATACATAGTAGATTACAGCGCAATCTTTTCAAAATCATCTTGGAACAGTTTAAATGTGGAACAATTCCACAGGGGCCAGTTATAGCTTTCATTGAAACTCATCATTGAAACATAAATCAGTGGAATGGTGGAATTTTTGTTGACAAGTCGGTCATGGCAATCATTGAATCTTGGGTGTCATTGAAAAGATGTATCAGTTAAAAGACACAATAGTGCACACAACGAGTCACAAAAATTAATTTTGAGGTTAGGGTTGATCAATAAATGAAATAATAGGCGTGGTCCTTTGGGCTGCAGCCTCTACTGCCAAGTACTACTGGTTGCTTTTAACTACTTCTACTCTATTATTTAGTAAGTAGTTCAAAGCACTTCAATAATGTAGTAACGAAATGAATCCACGCAAGAAAGCGACACCTTCAGTAGTAGAAATAACATAGTAAATTATTGTTGTTGATGTTTTCTATAATTTAAAATAAAATACAAATACAAACAACAAAGCTTTCGTCTACATTGAGGTTAGATTTTTCTTTTGGCAAAAATTAAAGCGTTCCATTCATTATCTACTGCGAAGTACTAAAAAGTACTTTGCAAGGCCCAAAGGAACACACCTAATGACAGATGAGAACAGAAAGAAAATCGAACACATTTCATTGGAACGATTGTGTTCCATTTTTATGAAACGAAAATCAGCTGTTCATTGAAAACGATTTCGTTCATTGATATAATAAAATTGATTTGATTAGATAATAGTGAAGTAAATGAAATATTTTATCCCGTTATTTCAATATAAGGCGAGAGATAAAAGGAAAAGTGAATACTTTTTTGGGAAATTTTTTTTTACTGAAAATTGTTTGAATTGTCAAACAAAATCTAGTTTATGTCTGGTGTGAACGATTCAACAGGATTTGGTAGTCTTTTTGCCGAAATCAGAGATTTTGGTTCGATGTAAAACCGTATTAATTTGTTTTTTTTTTTAGTCTTGCTGTCTCACTCACATACACATATCTGTTATATATACCCCTCCTGGGAGATGATTCTGATTCTGTAAAAAAAAGTGAATTGAGGAACCTTCCACACTAATTCCGTAATTCCAATTCTCGTTCTGCAAATCAAACGTCAAAAACTAATAAAAGCCCCGCCCCTTCCACAATATCCCACTGAGTATTAACACATGCCAAAAAAGTGGGGAACAAATCATGTATAAAGGTTCCCCCATACCAACGCGAATTTTCGTTGGCGACGACGAAAACAATAATAACAACGTGTTATTTTCATTGACAACCACGTGTTGTTATTGTTGTTTTCGTCGTCGCCGCCGAAAATTCGCGTTGGTGTGGGGGAACCTATATAATATGGAAACAAAATATGACATCCCATTTTACACAGTATGATATTTCAGCTTACACGATTTGACATACATGAAAATTTTTAGAAAAGGTTCTTATTCTATCACACATTTCATCACATTTTTATTGAGGTTAAATTAAACTGTTGTGTGTGTGGTAAGAAAATGAAAAGGCATTTCTCTCCCACAAATTTGGCAACAGCATGGAATTCTTTTTCAATTTTAAATGTATTAATACTCTGTGAGATAATTTGGAAGGGCTGTAAAAGCCCTTCCACACTATCCCACTGAGTATTAATACAAAGTGGAAAAGAATTACATGCTACTGCCAAATTTGTGAGAGAAATTTCTTTTCATTTTTTTACCACACACAACAGTTTAATTTAACCTCAATAAAAATGTGATGAAATGTGTGACAGAATTAGAACCATTTCTAAAAATTCTCATGTATTAACACATGTCAAATCGCGTAGGCTGGGAATATCATATTTTGTTTCCACACTATTATACATGATTTGTTTCACACTTTTTTGACATGTATTAATACTCAGTGGGATAGTGTGGAAGGGCTTTAAATAATTTTCTTTCTTGACATTCCTTCTACCAAGCTACTTTTTAAGGAAACTACAGAAAATGTATACGATTTTAAATCTTCGTGTGAGAGGAAAGAAGAAAACATAAAAAAAACTCCGGGAACTTGTTTCCTCGTCTGAAAAGATACAAATCTCATTTTGGTTTTTGGCCCATCTAGATTCTTTGTAAAGAATTCAGCAATGTGCTGAATTGCAGCTGGCATTTTCTCTTCTCTATTTTGATTTTTTTGGAATTTGAATTTGTTGTTTTTATAAAATGGAATTCATTTTGCTTGAAATCTATCTTGATTCTTGATATTTTCTTGGAAATGTAGTTTCTCACTATTTTGTAGATGGTTTAAAGTTTTGAAAAAAAATATGCAAAATAAATAGATTTTACATTGTACCTCAAGTGAATAAGAATTTATAAGTATTTCGTGCAACAACCCATACAAAAATAAATTAAAAAATTGTAGCCGGCACCAAAAACTAAATTGGCCTTTTTTCGTCTTTCGAAACAAGATATAATTATTTTTCATGTTCAGAATGAATTATTCGTGGATTCTAGAAGACAATCCAAAATCAGTTCTTCATGCGACTCTAGTTGCAAACTTAAATCGCCCAAAGTAAGTTTCTCTTTTTTACCTATTTACTACACTAAATCCAATCAATAGGGATTTAGTAATTTTTTTTCTCGGAATAAACAAAAACTTATGATAACGACATACGTCATATTAAAGTAATCTTTCTAGGATCGCCTGTTGGTCATAGATTAAAGAGGAACATGTTGATGTGCAAGATCGAAGATACTGAATTCTTATTCAGTATATATTATATTCAATATCCTTGTGCAAAATTATCAAAATAGTTTCCAATTTTCTCAATTTAAATCCATTTTGTGAATTGTGATGCAATCTTTTTTAGCATTTTTTTTATGAATCTGTCTAAAATGATTTGGCGTACGCGAAACTATAGGATCTGGGTTAGGTGCGAGGTTGGCTATAAATCCCCTGATTCTTTAAATGCAAAAGAAACTGCATACATCCAACCTCGCTTCTACCCCAAATAATATAGTGTGCCCAAGCAGGGGGTATGTATGGGGGGCATGCTGTCCCTGCTTGAGCACTATATAGGAGTTTCTTTTGCATTTAAAGAATCTGGATTTAAAGCCAACCTCGCACCTACCCCAAATCCCATAGTTTTGGCGTACGCGCTGTCGGGTTTTTAGACAGATTCTTTAATTTACTTCGCAAAAACGCACGCAAACAGAAAATGTTTGCTGTTTATGTAGCTTTCACAGAAATTAGAATTTGTTATAATTGAAGGACGATTATTCATATACCTACATTATACATGTAAATTATATCTAAGTATGTATTTGCATTCTACTAGTTAAATACAATGAAGGCGCCGCGCCGCATTGTCCAAATTTGTTCCAGGCTTATTTTGGAACATTAGAAATTTTCTCAGTAATTAAGTAGTATATAAACTGCCCTTGAAATCTGTAACGGTTTGAAAGCAAACATTTCTTCCTCATTTAAAAAAAAAGTTTTGCTAAGCAAAAGAAATATAAATGTTATAAGAATGATTTTATTTATTAATTGATTTACAAATTTAAACAAAAAATACCCTACAAAAAATAAAATAAAAATAACACTTGGTAACCCTTATGCCGTTTTGAATTGGTCGTCCTGGAACATTCTGAAACTTTCAAAATGACAGGCTTTTCTACATTAAAGAAGAGAAAATGCTTCTGGATTTTAATTTAGAATTAAACGAGAAGCACTAACACGCTTACATATATATTTGATTTGTTTGAGTTTTTTTTGATATTATATTCATTGGATAAAAACCACTTTTATAATAAAAATAAAATAAAAAAAGACAAATTAGTGGTAATTGATACAAACGAATATGTATATCGCTATCTGAGTGTAAAAATTCACTGAACACATTATTACAGTCAATCTAAATAAAAAAATAGGATACCTACATTACCAAGATCTACATAATAGGTGAAGATTATTTTAAAAAAGCAAAATGTCGAATAGCAAAATACAATTTTTGTAAACCATTTCATATTATGTATATACGATCTTTTTCCTTTACAGCATATCAGTTGACGAACAAACTATAAAATCAAAGCGAAGGTTCATAACATAGCAATGCTTCTGGTTCAGCAAACATTATTCATCCAGATGAAAAAACATTTCACATTACACAAAATGTAAAAGTCTTTTTCTAACATCGCTGGAGGAAGAATAAAAAGTGATAAGTTTATGCGGATTAAAATGCGTCACCGTTTTGTCGAAAACCTGGAGCACGATTACAAACACCGAACAGATCGGTGTTAAATCAGTTGAGATCTATAAAAAACAATGTATGAAATATACTGGAATTCGTGTATGAACCGTCTAGTAGACTCCAAATTGAAGCAATCGATGTATTCACAATTGAACTCAAAACTGGGTTCAAAATATAATTTTTTTTTGGATAGGCGCATCATGTCCAACATTCTTCTTAAACAAGAACATATAGTAATGTGCCCCAAGGTAATACTCTATTTTATTTATTACAGGATAATTATTATAATAACAAAATAGTTTAATATAAAAATTGTGATTCATTTAGAGGTACTTCTTAAAAATAATAATTTTTAATATCATAAAAGAGAAAAAAGAACTATTCTTTATTTTATTTATTTTGTTTTTTCGCGGGTATTGTTGGCGTTCAATTTCTCAAATTTTTGTAGTCAGCTAATCCATGGACTTTGAAAAGGAAAAAGTCTAGAGGTTTGATATTACATAATCTAGACGGCCGATTGATTGTTGAATTAATTGTTTTAGATCTAAAGAAAACTGTTTTTACTTTTTTAGTATCTGCCCAATATTTTCACCACAACGTCTTGCATAAAAAATGTATTTGTAAATAAATTGCGGGAAAACCGCTATCCACACAGAAAAGAGTTGTATTGTAGATACAAATTTCTAACTTTTCTTTTTCAAATAAAAAAAAATTCAAAAATCGGTTGTAGTTTGGCGAAGAAGAGCCACTCAAAGGAAAAAGCATACAAATCATAAAAACTGTTATAAGTCGAAAACGAAGCGAAAACGAGAAAATTACCTCTTACGTTTTTCGACTTGAAATGACCTAAGGAACTCATGGTTTTCTTCTGAGGCGGTGATTTCGGGACACCCTGTATATTATTTCTATAGTCTAGACTCATTTTTCGGCCTTATACTACACCGATTTGTTCAAAAACTGCATTGGTTTTTTTTTTCGTGCGTCTTTTATTTTCATGTAATTGCGAGAATTCTCGCACGGTTAGGCTAGTTTGTATTTAATAAAATTAGCTAACCGAGCTGACGGCAAAGCCATAGCCTTAAAATTCATATTTTTGTTAAACAATGAATTAAAAATAAATGGATTACTTGATTGTTTATCAAATAGTTCTTGCAATAAAGCTATGGTTTCTTGGACTTTGAGGAACCAAATTCGTCGATCTCCAAATTCAGGCAGCAAATACCTAGACCGTTATCATAGCGCTACGGGAGCTATTTATAGTTACGTTGTCATCATTTTTTAAGAAATATAGGTCGATGATTCCAACAGCCCAAAAACTACATCTATCCGTTGTCTTGCCCAAATGTAATGGCAACTCTTGAACCTATTCGAGTTGCTCTTCACCACAAATAGTTACGGCAATCTTCCTCATTGCCTTATCCATTATCCACTAAGAGAGAAATGACCCTTATCGCTGAACAAAAGTTTAGTCGAAAACTGATGAACTTCTTCGTAATATAGCTACAAATATATAGACGCCGCGCTGTAGCAAGCTATGTAAGTCTAATTAAAAATACCTATGTAGATTGATACGACTCATGCGTCATTAATCTGTCATTAATCCTTACTTAAAAAAAGTACTTCTAAATGGATCCGCTCTTATAAAATTAAATACATATTATTTTAATATATTAAAATATTAATTACTTTATAATTATAATCCAATTTGTTTCTGACTTCCAGGCTTCATAATTCAGAATCTCGCACGAATATTATGTCCAAATACATTGTGTCTTATGAGAAATAAGAAAGACAAATACTACACCTTTCATCAGGAACCAATCATACACATTTTCATCGTTCGTGAGTAATAGTAATAGACTAAGTTATCAAAGTAAAACTTAAATAAAATAATTAATATAATCTTAGGTTATGTAAACTTTAGAAATACTCTTAGTTTTAAGTTTTTATTTTATTTAGTTTTTTTTTTTTTTGTGTAATATATATCTATTACGTAAGTTATTAACTAATGTATGAGAAAGACTGAGGTCAAATATTTTTCAAAACTTAACGAAAGTACCCTCATGAAATATTTTTAAGTGTGTGATTTCAAAATGGTCTAATTTAATTGTTAACAAATATTATCAAAGTGATAGGCATGATTCCATGAGAATAATACAAATCAGAGTAAAATCTTTTTGAGAAAACAATGCAAAACCAATTGGTTTGTAAAGCTATTTTTGTATGTGAATTCCATTTTTTCCCAACTGTTACAAACTATTCATCGCAACTCAAATTTGGCTAAAGAAATGCCAGCAATTCAATGCAATCAATTCTAGCTTCTAGTGAAAGTTCATCAGAACCATCTTTTATTTATTTTTTTCTTTCATCAAATGCAGCCAAATAGCCAATTCTTATGGACAACTTAAAATATATTGATCATTTTGTTTCTTTGTGACTCATATTTTTTAAAGTGCATCCGCACTTTTTGGTGAGATTTAGTACGAAGCTGCTTATGATAACTGGCGTATAATAATTTCACCTGTGCCATTCTTTTTACTGTATTAACTAACAATGGTTCGAATAGATCTACATACTCTGTAGACTTATAAAACATTCTTAATTCTTCAGATTCGTTTTTTTAAATAATATAATTTTTTATCTCTTTCACCGATTTTACCATAAGATTATAAATTCATTGAAGAATTTCTTCTTATTAATTATATCTGGACTGGACCGTTGTCTTAAAGATGATTTTATAAACTCCCAGTTCTCTATTTCTTCTATATTTACTACGGCGCGCGTCCTTGACTTTACCATGAGTCTTCTCTAAATGGTTTGCTTCTACCTCAAACTTTTTTAAAGTGTCACCATTGATTCGTTTTAAATATTAGTCTTGACTGTATGAATGTGAATATCCATTTAAGGGGGATAAATGTTTTTATTGCACATGGATTTCCGAATATATTTGCCTGAACTCGAACTAGAGTATTTAAAAAAAAAAATATAAAAAAGATACAATTATTATCGTTTAAGTTGCGTTAAAAATTTTCGTTTTAATTTAGTTGATTTCGTTTCGTTTAATTGTATTTTAACACGCGTCCGACTTCACCTGTTGTTCCTTGTCCACTGACTCTTATCATTTATCCTTCTTTCTCGTTACATTCCACCCCCCGTGGATCCGCTAGGATTCACTACTTATCTTTAAAACGGCTAGTTTATTAGCAGAACGTCTGAGAAGGGAATTTGTGGTTTTTACTTCGGCGATTCTAATGTGACCATCTTTAGCTACCTCAACTACAAAGCTATGTGGGATAAAAACTTCCCCAAGCCGAATGCAGATAATAGCTAAAGAGCCGATCTGTTCTGAGCAAAATTAAAGAAGACTAGGAAGCCAATGACCATTTTGACTCGAATTGAAAGTGCCTTTATTAAATAAAACTTAGGCTATTCATACAAAATAATTTCCTTACACACTAAGAACTTAAGGCTTTATCATTTAAACATACATATAATATTTTGTGTTCTAATTTGGTGGGAAACATATAGACGAACAACGGAATCGGGCAGCAATCTTGCTATGTCATCAAATTAATAAACAATATGTTTGCCCCTTTTACAATGCACTAGTTATCAAAATACGTTCACGCATGGGGACTTCACAGCATGCAGTACATTGAACCTTAGCAAATAGGTAGATACACTTGACCAAAGTAAAAGTAATCTGAAGCGTGATATTCGTAGTGTAATGTAGTGTATGCGCACTACATGGAAATTCCTTGGTGATTCGTCCTTTTTGCAATTGGCTACGAGCATAGATAATAAACTATAAAAAAATTTCCATGAAAACGAAATTCGTCCAAATAAAAGTGTTCTTAAAAGTTCAACTTCTTTGAGAAGGGACAAAAGGAACCTGAATTAAAACTAAGAGACTTTACATTTTTACATATTGTAATACGAGCTTTTCAGGGGGTGAGGTTAAGTCCAACTTCTTGTCTTTCCAACAGATGGAAAAATAAAATGCAGTTTTAAAATTTCAATTCAAATGTATCCGTTTTATTGTCCTTGTAAGTATAGTGTATTATATATAGTATATTTATAGTTAGCTTCAAGCCAAGCAAGACAATATTTTGTTATATCCTCCACCGCAGAAAATGCGAAAAGACGCAGTTCCCCGCTGAATGGGCGATAACACAAAATCTTTAAAAAGAATGAAAGAGAATAAATTTCAAACCAAAGAGGCGCAATAACTCCGTCAATGGGAACAGTATATATACAAAAATAATCTCGGTCTTCTCTTTGTAAAGGCTACGATTAACAGAAGGCAGTAGTGTACCACCGAAATGTCTAGTTAGCGATCACAATCAGAAGTGAAATCCATCGATCTAGCGCGGCCTTTTATACTTGCTCTGCTTGAGCTTTTTAAAAAAAAATAAAAGCTTTACATGGTTTAGAATTATTACATGAGTATCGTTTGTTTAGAATCGGAAGCTTCAATTGAGTTTATTTTAACATGTGTTTGTATTGTATATTCGTATTGAGTATAATTTAAGATTTACAGTATGTTGTGCAAGTAAGTTTACATGGTGTTTTAAAAAATTTAGTAAAAATAATTAAAAATAAAAGAATATAATTGAAGTAATTATAATAAGCTAAATTAAATTAAAATATTCTTTATTACAAAATAAATGTGGCTTGTTAATTACAATACAATAATAATAACAATGGCTGCTTTCCGCTCTGTTAAGTTGGATGCGGTTTACTTATATTAAATTAAAATGCTACTTACATTAAGTAAGTTTTAAAAAATATTTTATTTAACTTAAGTCTAAAACAAACACAACCGATCACTTTCGGTTCCAAACAAGACATAAACTTATCTCCCTTACTGGAGTACTATTTATACTTAATGAGAACAAAGAGTCCTTTACAATTAGTCATTTACTTATAATTAATATTTTTACGACTTCTCAATAATTGAAATTTGAGAGGATTATTCATTTGCATTGTTCTGATTTTTTACGATCAGCTGTTTCCATTTACAGTTGGGATTACGTGTAATTCCGTTGGGATTACGTGTGGTTATGTTGACCTTAACTCCCCCCTTCGTTTAAAGAAGAACGTCCCGCTTCTTCTGTGAGTTGTGTCATTCTATTTATAAGATGACTAAAGCGAATTTCCTGTTGTTGATGTAAACGGGATTGATCTTACTTTAATTAAATACATGATGCATACCGTTGCACCTATTATTGAAATTATTAATACGAATGATGTAAAAATTGGGCTATTCATTGCCTCTTCTTGTAATGACTCTATTAAATTTATATTCTCAAATTTCAATTCCTTATTATATGATTCAAAGTAATTCTTAATTTCTAGTTTATCTATTGTATAAGTTCTAAGATAATTTTGGATCATGGCTGTAGGATTTTCATACAATTTTCCATCTATTTTTGTTTTGTTTCTAAAATTTATTAGGTATGTTCCATTTATAGTTACATCATCAACATTATGTATTCCAGATAATAAAATTGATCCATCTTTTATGATTTCTAAATTTTGATTTTTTTCTTTTATTTTGTTACAAACAGCTTTCTTATTATTTAATAAATTAGATAAACATGTCGTTTCATTACTTAGTTTACAAAAACTATATCTTAACTCTATTTTACAATTTTTAACATTTAAAAATTCATTTTCACATTTGGCAATTTCTTTTCCAATTTCCAATTTACCATCAGGTTGGCTTATGGCCCTAGTTTCAAATAATTTACAATTTTGAATTATTATGGGGTATTTTATTAGGACTACTATTATTTCGTCGTTTTGTAAAATTTTGAATTCAGAAACATCCATTAAATCTGTCATTGTCATACTTCCGTGCTCGTGTCTAGTGATTTCTTTAATGTCTTGTAAGTTTAAAATAGCAGGATTTAGGGTTCCTGTTTTAGCTAATGCAATTGTTTGCACTATGTTTTGTAATTCAATTACAATTAATTTGTTACGTTCTCTAACTAATCTCAATTGTGCGTCATTCTCTATCTCGTGCAGAGATTCCGATAATTTTTGAATTGCACTAAAAATCTCAGAGTTTGTTACAAATTGTTTATTATTATTCGTAATTAGTTCAGATATTTTATTGTCTATGAGGACTAAATCGTCATGGTCAGGAGATCCTGATATCCATTTCCAAATTGTACCTATTTCGTTAATCCCTCGTTTGTATCTATTCGTCGTACGTAATTGTGCTAGTAATGTTTTTATAATTAAAACGTCAGTATCCTTTGTAATGTCAAGGTTGCTATCATCATGTTCCTTAGGTGCTGAATTAAAATAAAGGTTTCTTTCGATTTCAGCAGTAGCTTCTGCTATTACTTTCTCAAAATATGAGAGATGGGTTACATGATAAATATTTCCAAAATCTGTGTAGAGAGCAGTATTGCCGTTTTCTAATAATAAATAATTTTCTCTTGTGTAATCCACTATGTCGGTTTTTGTTTGTATTAATGTAAAATGTGTTATCAAGGCCAATATCGCATAAAATCTGGATGGTGACATGTTGAATTCTTCTTTTGTAGTTTTCTCTGGTCGTCTCTGATTTTATAGGTTGTTATTCCTGATGTCTTCTTCTGTTCTACGGTATATCTCCTTTATTTTCTCCACTCTATTGATGAATTGTCTATTTTTGTCTTTAGTCTCTTTAGGATTGTCACTTGAACTTTTATTTTCCATGAACTTCACTTTTACACTTGTTTTAATTTGATAATTCAAATTTTTGTTGATTGGGGTTTTTTTACCTTGTTCTTTCACACTATCGATTTTTTATATAAATTTTTATTAGTTTTTGTTTCTATTATCACTTGGTGCCTCTCTCTGTATCCTCTCATTAATCATGTTTTTTAGATCTTTCGTGTAGGTTTGATTTTGGTCTTGTAGCAGATATAATCTTATTTCTGCTCGGGTCACGGGGAATTATTTGGCATTTTTTTACTATTTTCCTTTTTTATTATTTGTTTCCTTTTTTTATTTCACTTAGGGATGTTTTTTTGGAATACTTATACAACAACAAAATTTTCTCCTTTCTTTGGATACTTTTTTTACTATTTTCTCCTTTCTTTGAAGGATACTTATATATTTTTTAAGTTTTGGGGGTTTTTTTTCACTCACGCACTTAAACACGTTTCGGCAGATATTCAACCTTACTTTGTATTTTTAGGTTTTCAGAATACCTGTCCTGTCACGGTCGCCAATTAAAATGCTACTTACATTAAGTAAGTTTTAAAAAAGATTTTATTTAACTTAAGTCTAAAACAAACACAACCGATCACTTTCGGTTCCAAACAAGACATAAACTTATCTCCCTTACTGGAGTACTATTTATACTTAATGAGAACAAAGAGTCCTTTACAATTAGTCATTTACTTATAATTAATATTTTTACGACTTCTCAATAATTGAAATTTGAGAGGATTATTCATTTGCATTGTTCTGATTTTTTACGATCAGCTGTTTCCATTTACAGTTGGGATTACGTGTAATTCCGTTGGGATTACGTGTGGTTATGTTGACCTTAACTTATTATATTGGTTTACACTCCAATTATCCAAGGTGGAAACGCACATACTTAAGGTCAAAACAAATTTATTTTACTTCTTACAACTCGGCCTTCCTGACTATTCGATCGACCCGATCGAAACATCAGATTAGACTTCAGTGTCGCTTCATTGGTTCGTGGGGTCCGGGTCTATCATTGGAGCCAGCCACCTACGTAGACGGCTCGACTCAACCACTCCATCATATGGTATTTGACTTACTTGACTACTTTCAATGTCTCTAAGCACATATCGGTCATTAGGTAATCTTTTCTTAATAACATAGGGGCCCTTGTACTTGGGGATACATTTTTTATTTGACCCAACTGTAGTATCTACATTTTTCATTACTACATAATCCCCCTCTTCAAAAGTCTTTGCTGGTACACTGTGTTTTAAAAAATAGTTTAAATTATATTCCTGCGATTTCTCTATAAATTCTAAAGCCTGCAATCGGTCTTTCTCCAGGTCGCGATCATGTGTCTCTATCTTTTTTTCGAGATACTCGGTTAATTCATCTATAATCCTACCTCTTTGTTCTACACCAAATAATAGTTTACACGGTGATGTTCTTGTGGACGAATGAACGGTATTATTGATAGCGAATTCTACATTAACTAATTTAGTCACCCAATCTGAGTGGTCAATAGGTTCAGTAAGCTTAGCCAACATTGACTTCAAAACTCGATTCACCCTTTCAATTTGGCCGTTTGCTTGAGGGGAAGCTACAGCAACCTTCACATGTTGTATATTATTTTTTGTAGTGAATTCTATGAATTCATTAGATGTGAAACATGTTCCTCTGTCACTAACTATTCGCCGCGGTCGACTGAAGTTGTCGAAATATTTCTGCAAGGAAGCACAAACTTCTTTAGTACTGGTCGTCTTTACTGCATATAGTTTTACATGCTTCGTAAATCCATCTACCACTACTAACACATGCTTTCGCACTGACCGAACAGAAGGTAATGGGTCGAAGTGGTCGATATGAATCGTGTCAAAAGGAATCGGTGACTTTGGAATATTATAAAGATTGTGCTCATTGCATCTTGATGCTGGTGAATAAATTATGCACTTAACACAGTTCTTAATGTACTCATTAACCTTCTTTCTTAATTTCGGGAACCAATAGTTTTTCTTAATTTGGTTAGTTGTTTTATCTACACCTAAGTGACCTATTTTCTCGTGAATGGATCTTATTATATTATTTTCCATCTCGCAAGGTACATAAAGCTGAAAATTTTCGGAATGCTTCCCCGTCTTAAAAACTAATCCATCTTTTAGTTCGAAATGCTGAACAAACTCACCTTCAAGTCTTTCCCTTATGGCCCTAATCTTGATATCACGACTGTGTGATTTGGATATTTAAGTCCAATTCGTGAATATCATCACTAGTAACTTGGTGACACCTACTAAGTGCATCTACGTGTCCCATCGAAACTCCACTTCGGTGCTTCATCTTATAATTGTAGTTCTCAAAACTAAAAACCCACCTTGCAATCCGCTGATTCACTTGCTTCTTTTTTATAGCTTGCGCTAATGCATTGCAATCCGTTATTATAGTAAATAAAATTCCCTTCAATTGCGTCCTAAATCTTTCTAATGCGTAAACAATCGCCAAAGTTTCTAATTCAAAACTATGTAAACCAGATTCACCCTCAGAAGCAGTTTTTGAAAAATATGCGATTGGATGGAATTTCCCATCGTCTTGTTTTTGCATCAGGACAGCACCAAAACCTAACTTTCTTGCATCAGTATGTAACTCCGTTTCCCTTTGGGGGCTATAAATAGCTAAAATAGGGGCAGAAGTTAACTTGTTCTTAAGTTTACGGAAGGCATCAAAACATTCATCATTGAAATCATAAGTTACTCCCTTTTTCAACATTCGGGTCAGCGGTTTAGCAATTGTGGAAAATGAGGGTACAAATCTTCGAAAGTAAGAAAATAGTCCTAAACACTGTTGTAATTGTTTATAATCTTGAGGTGGCGGAAAATTTCTTATTGCTTCAATATGGCATTCTCTTGGACGTAATCCCTTCGAATTAACAATATATCCTAGGAAATTTATTTCTGCATATCCAAACTTGCACTTACTCATTTTTAATTCCAACCCTCTTCTATACAATCTACTTAAAACTTCAGTTAGGATTAATATGTGGTCATTAAAATCTGCAGTGGCAATCACTATGTCATCCATAAAAATTACTATTTTTCCTAATCTTACTAGATCCCTTAATATCGAGTCACTATGCATTTCTACTTGGTGAAAACCATTCTTCAGGTCTAAGGCAGAAAAATATTTATTTCCCTCCAAATATTCTATGCACTCCTCAATTAGAGGCATAGGAAAGTTATCTCGGACAGTTTTTTGGTTAAGGAATCTATAATCTATACAAAGTCTACCTTCCCCGGTTTTCTTCCTAACCAAAACTATAGCTGAAGCATAAGGGGAATTACTATGCCTAATTATCCCTTTCTGTAACAATTCATCAACTATTGACTGTACTTAAGCCTTTTCGGAATATGAGAGTCTGCGGGGTGCACTATAAAATGGTGTATCATCCGTTACATTTATTTTCGTCTTACTGTCATAAGGTTCTATTTTAACATCGGGACCTGGACGGCAATAATTATTAACAACAGTAGACCGCAAAACCTCCTTTTGCTCATCATTTAACCGAACATCAATATCTATAAATAATTCTGCATCAGATTCTGTTGTAAGAGAAATCTGAATCAGCTGTTCATAAGAATTTTCATAGACTGTTCTATTGGGATCTACCAACTCAACCGCATAAATGTGTAACCTATATTTCTTTTCAGCAGGCAACATTAAACATTTAAGAGCAGGAATACCACAAACCATTCTTTTCTTTTCTGAAATCAAAATACCAAGTGGCTGAACCGGCCCGCCACCGTCAGATGAAGACAACCCATCCGGACACCCAACATGCAACTTATCAATTCTCTTTAAATTAAATCGATCAAACACACCATGATTCAAAAGTTCAGAGTTGAAATTTTTATTAGTATCTTTCAACGACAAAAGTTTTTCTCTAGAATATCTTTTATTTTTAAATTTGCATAAGAAAATAAAAAATTTCTTTAAAAGATCCCGACCTATGAGCATATGTACAGCCAAATCGGAATCCGGTAAAACAAAAAATAAATGTGATTCGGTTTGGTTTTCAATCGTGACTTTGCAAATGATTTCATCAAAAAAGTTCAATCTTACATTGCCAATACCGCGATACTTCGTTGGCTTCAAAGTTGTATTAATTTTAAACGGGACAGCAGATGCCTTAAGGAAGCTCTTTGGGCTACCGGAATCAAAGAGAGCCAAGACATTTTTACAATTAGTGCATTTGTTCGATTTATCCAAGAAAGCGACACTTACCATCTGTAAAGCGCTTACGGCTTTTACCAAATTCGCTTCCTCCCTGGATAAATGAGCTTCAGCTTCTGTTGCATCCTTCGACGAATCTTCAATGGCAGCAATCATACTTTTCTTTCGAGGGCATACTTGGTGAAAATGGCCTATTTCACCACACTTAAAACAGGAACCTGGTGCACGTTTCGGCTTCACACATTGCGACTGGTAATGCCCATACTGAGAGCAATTATAGCAGCGTGGACTATCAGTGACAGCTAAAATCTTGGCTGCATCAGCGTTGTTCACGGAAGTTGCACTTTGTTTCTGAGTCACAGCAAAAACCTTCGGTTGTGGTGTAATTCCAGTTCTTATTTGCACCTTCGAACGTAATTTCTCATATCGTACTTACTGCATCCGAAGTTGACTAAGGGTTGTGGCTTGATACAGCATTGTTGTCAGAGGTGATTTATCGTTCAAGCCACCGATGATAATATCGACCAAATCGCTCTCTGGTATATCTGCTTTCTCTGCGATGTTCCTCATTTCGATAACGTATCTTTGAATTGTTTCATTGGGCTTCAATTTTCGATCTCTCAGTTCTTCATAGACCTCGATTAAGGAGTGTATCCTTCCAAATTCTTCAAGTAAGATGCGTTTCAATTCACAGTATTCATACGCGCCCACAGTTCGAACGAATAACCTCGCAGTGCCATCTAATAAGCGACGCGCACATACAAACTTGGTGCGCTCACTACACTTCATCATTCCGAAGGCATCCTCCAAGTCACAGAACCACTTATTCACTTCATAAGAGTCATCTCCAGAGAAACGATTTACCATCGAGTCGATGACAGAAGGGTCGATAGGTACGTTCTGTTGTATCTGTCCCTGAAGAAGGTCCACCTCACGCCGCAGTAGCAACAGTTCCTTTTGCTTTTTTAACAAATTGATTTCCTTTTCAATGTTGGCGTCGGCAGAAGTAATAACAGCAGGCACCGGCATGCATCGGCGATACATAAGTTGTTCGTGTGGCATAAGGGTTGTCAGTTGGAATGGCCTCGGAGTCATAAGTAGCATAAGTTTTATAAGCATCAGGTGCAACAACAGCAGGCACAGACATGTTTACCGCAGGAGTTGAGATTTTGGCCGCAGGAACTTCAGTGAGCACTGATATGGCTGAGGTGACAGAAGTGACGGAAGTGACAGAAGAATCGACAAAACTTACATTGGAAGTGACGGCAGGAAATAAGATTTTGGCCGTAGGAGCTTCAGTGACCCCTGGTATGACAGAGGAGTCAACAGAGTTTACTTCTACATTGGAAGCAACAGCTGCGTCCGTCTTATCATGTTCTTCAGTTGTGCTTACCTCAATGTCTGCCGCCGAACATGCTCCCAATTCATCATAAAGTGGACGAAGTTGTGCAATGCTCGCTGTTTCTGGGAAACTTATCCCGGCATCCATGAGAGCACGTGCCATCTCGCTTCGAGTTAATGATCGAGTCATTATTTCTCAATATAATATACGTTTATTAACGAAATTTGTTGTTATTTTTAGTAATCCCACTTCTGAGATATAATAAGCTAAATTAAATTAAAATATTCTTTATTACAAAATAAATGTGGCTTTTAATTACACGAATACAATAATAATAACAATGGCTGCTTTCCGCTCTGTTAAGTTGGATGCGGTTTACTTATATTATATTGGTTTACACTCCAATTATCCAAGGTGGAAACGTACTTAAGGTCAAAACAAATTTATTTTACTTCTTACACATTCTTTTTCCATTCAGTACGGTTATGAAGTAAACATTTTGAAGAAGTTAAAATTTTTGTAGAAGGTGAAAATTTTTGAAAAAAATTAAATTTTTTCAAAATAAGTTAAATTTTTTAAAAAAATTTTTATTTTTGAATTTTTTTTTTCAAAATTTTTAACTTTTTTGAAAATTTTGTTCTTTGGCTAAAATTTTTTGTGTCTCTTTTGAAATTTTGTAAATTTGTTTCTTATTTGAACGGTTTATGAAAGTATCTTTAATAAGGATCCTTCATGATAAATTCGGGAAAAAAACATATTTTAGATTTGATTCGATAGTGAAATCGAATTTTAATTTAAGGTTCGCCCACACCAAAGCGAGTCTGTCGTGGCGACGACGAAAACAATAATAACGTGTTGTTATTGTTCTTTTCGTCCTCGCCACGAAAGATGTGCGTTGATGTGAGGAATCCCTTAAAGAAATCAAAAATCAGATTCACGATCGAATCAAATTCAAATTCCCAAATCATATTTCATCGCTCTTCAAATCTTGGTACATAGCTCCCCGCGAATCTCATTGACAAAAACATTGTCATGGCGTAAGACTCGATGTAGATACTGACTTTTCAATACACTCTGTTTCCTTCGCCGATATAATCCACAAAACCATCGTCATGACGTAGTGAAAAGTCACAATCTAAACAGGGTCTAACGAAGTCAGTTAAACGGGGTCTTATAAAAACGCTTGTATGCGCACCTTAAGTGTATGCCAATTATAAACACTGGCGCTGTTATAGGTAAGAAGACAAAATAAGAAGAATTTAGAGAAACGTCAAATTTCTCAAAAGGAAAATTTGCAAAATCGTCTTCATACGATTTTTTTTAAGGTAAGTTTTTAATTTTAAGAGTATTGTTTATTTACCAAATATTTTACTTTCAGATGGGGCCTCCCAACTTACAATTTAGCTTGTTGTAGGTTCAATGCAAGCTATGTTCTGGCTTGTATAGTAATAGAAGAAGGCTCTATGCAAACCATTTTGGCGCACATTATAGAAGTTCCTTAAGACACTTCATCACAAGTGCTATGCAAGTATATAGTCTCCAACGAACAGTGTAATAAGGTCTTATAAAGATAAACTTAAGAAAGTCATTGCCCTGCTATGAAAGCAATAGCTCACATTAAATTTTCCATTAAGGCCTTATGCCAAGCAATGAAGTTGTATAATTGAAAAAAAAATGCGTCCTTTCAAATTTTTATTATTATTTATTTATCTGAATTTGTTTCTTCATATTAGGGTTTGAAATACATAGCTTTTTTCTTTATCTGAAATGTATAGAATTTAAATTAATTTTAAAAAAAACTTCACTTTTACTTACATGGTTTCTCCGAGATTTGAACTCGCGTCCTTCCAATCAAAGACCCAGCACGCTACCCACCAGGCTAATTTGCAATATAGGAGATGGATGTTAAAATGTTTATTAGTTGATACTTCACGTATCTGCTACAGCGACATATTTTGTAATGGTTGACGCTGTTGTAATGGTTGTAGAAGTTGCTATTAACATTTTATAAAAATTATATATCTCATCTTACAGAAGCCAATAGCAAAACAAAATGGACGCTTGTTGTAATGGTTGTAGAATTTGCTATTAACATTTTATAAAAGCTTTATATCTTATCTTACAGAAGCCAATAGCAAACCAAAATGGACGCTTTTTAATCCAAATAAATTCCCTCTATTAATAGTTGCTATACAAAGGTAAAATAGTTCACTAAAGAAGGCAATCATTTCCATAAGTTTGCTGTTAACATTTTATTCCAAGTCAGTACACTTATTTGTACCAGAAAATATTCCTATGAACCAAATAGGCGATCCTGATCTTTTAAACTTTTTCCACGAATTAACTATTGTCTGTAAAGGCTTAGATAATTTACCCTATTGGTATTTAGTTTTTCTTATAATGTGAGAAAAAAAACTTCCCTTTTTGGACTACATATTTCTAATCTAAATGAAAAGCGGTGAATTTGTCAAATTTGATATAATTATTTTATTAGTAAGCCCTATACAAAATGTACTTACACTTTCTGTTGACATCTGTATAATTATGAGCAGTATTAAGATTAAATATTTGTAATGTTTTTTAAAGCAAGCCATACAGAAAATGTTGTTAATTTCTTTCAGTTGAAAGCTCTATAGAAGCTTCACTTTCATTGAAACAATTTGGGAGGCCTTGTACAGGCTTTAGTATACAAGCCTTTTATAGAACCTGTGTACCAACTTTTAAAAGGCATTAAAGAAGTTACTAGTAAAAACATAATTTATAAAATGGTTGACTTTCATAATAAAGCCTTATAAAATGTATATGCTAGCTATAGCTTATCGAATTCAAAAAAATGGACCTTACACAAGTTAAATTGTTAGTTGGGCTATAACATAACAGGTAAGTACAATTTTTAGTTTATATATTATTTTAAGTGTTTTTTTGGTTTGTTTATTAGTTTTGCTGAAATATACAGCCAAACTGACAAACAAACCAAAGAACACTTTTATATAATAGTATAGATAGGTTTCATAAATGTAAGTACGTTTTATGATTTTTTTAATTTATATAAATAACTTTGACAAAGGTAAGTATGTTTCATAACTTTTATGAATATATAGGTTTCATAAATGTAAGTACGTTTTATGATTTTTTTAATTTATATATATAACTTTGACAAAGGTAAGTATGTTTCATAACTTTTATGAATATATAGGTTTCATAAATGTAAGTACGTTTTATGATTTTTTTTTAATTTATATAAATAACTTTGACAAAGGTAAGTATTTTTTTTTTATTAACAAGAATAAACAAGTGAAAGCATTCTTTTCTTTTTTTTTTGAAAAATTTTCTCAAAATCTAATTATTTGTATAACAAAAATTAACAAGGGATATGTATGTATTTTTTTTTAAATTTAACAAGATAAGTATTATCGTTTATATAATGGATTCAACCAAAAGGTAATTTTCTTATAAAGTTTGATATCTATCTTATTTTATAATCTTTAATTAATAATCTACAAGTAAGAATATTTTTATTGAAGCGGAATCATCAGGTAAAATTTTTTTATAAAGGAATCATCGGGTAAGTATTTCTTTGCTTATCAAGGACGTCACCAGGTAACAAGTAGAAGTATTTTAGTTTTGTATATATGTATTCAGTAAATCACCAGGTAAGTATATTTTAATTTATATGAAATCACCAGGTAAGTATATATATTTTCTTTTTATATAAGGGAAATCACCAGGTAAAAGTATTTTTGTTTAAAAGGAATCACCAGGTAAGTATGCATATGTAATTTTTATCTTAAAACTTTAAACAAAATAAACGAAAATTAAAATGAGGTAAAAAAAAAATGTATTTTATTAACCGTGGACTGTACAAAAAACTTTAATTTGAGTCGAGAGGAACTGACTTGCCTCTGTGAATCCTACTGAACGACTGACTACTCACTTTTCAAAATTCTTTAACTGTGCACATATTGCATCATCTTTTTAGGATTAACCGAAATTTCGCACTAACACTTACATGCAATACAGTTGGTTATTCATACGAGAACCAGTCAAAATTCGATATTGCGCGTCGGCAACAAATTCCAACAGCAAAAAAAATCACATTTGCAAATAAGAAAAGGGGAGAATGAAAGATAACCAAAAATGGTATGATTTAAACCCCTTATTTCTTTTTATTACAAACGAAATGCTTTGGTGAACGATGACGAGGAGAAAGTAGCGGTGAGGTAAGCAACAGCAATCACAATACTCAAAAGAATTTTTCGACTTTGGTTTTTAAAAGTTAATAGGGTGATATTTTCGTTGTTTGGCAAAACAAAATTTTATTTAAATTATTTTTTTGCTGTTTTACTGATAATACATATTTTTTTTTTTTTTCTTGGTTTTACATTACAAATAATATATACATACATACAGATGCATAGTTACATACAAATTTAAAATCGAGTTCAATTATAGCTGACTAATGAAGGAAAATAAAATTAAACATCAGACAAGCATCACATCAGTGAAAGCATCAATGGAACTTCAAAAAAGAATATGAAGTCATGTTGATTCCTGCAAATAAAAATAGTGACAAAAATGTCCACGTTTGATAGGAATACCCACTATATAGAAACTTACTTGATAGGGGAGTAGGAGTTACTTCATATTCAGTCTTGTGTATTTGGTTTAGTTTATTTAAAAAAAATATAGGTATAGCTACATTTATGCTCCAATGGTACCTCAAATGTGACTTGTGTGTCAATTTCTGCCAAATAAAAAAGAAAATTGTGTAAAAATTTTATTGAACATTTAATTGATGAACAGGAATTGCATAAATTATAATTATGACATCGTCCCAAAGAATCATTAATAAACAATTTACCTGACTAAAAAGTAATAGGAACTTCAGCATCCTCACCATACGTTTATTTATATTTGTTCTTGAAAAATATAATACGCAATCATTTGAAAATGTGTGTTGTGATTTCTGTTAAAATAAAGTACGATATATTATTAGTATAAGTGATCACTTCATTGTATAGAAATTTGGTAAAGTTTTGGTATTTAGATGTATATATCATTTTTATTTTACCTTCAATTTATTCATCTTTAAAGAGTCCAGAGTTTTGCGTCGCAACTAACTCTTCAATAAGGTATTCACATTGACAAGATGCACAAACAGTTTGTGACTCTAAACTTTTCCGTTGTATGGACCTTTTAATGTGCATTGTAATATTTTGTTGAAAATCTGCCATGGCTTCAGTAGCTTCAAGTGGCGAAAGTTGTTTTAGTTGACTGGTTATGCTCCTCCCAAAGTTTAAATATTGACATTGTTCTTCAGTATTTGTTGCATTAGTTTGTTGTTGGGTCAGATTCAACAAGGCGCTGATGGCATCATCATATTTCGATGTTGACGGCTTGAACTTACTTGACCCGGCTTTATGTTGACTTGACTTCGGTTGAGTGTTGCATTGATGTGGCGAATTATTATTTTCAATAAGGTTGCCAGTGCCAAAAAGTTGGGTATCATTTATTTCATTCCACAATTCACTATTTTGTTCTGATTCCTCTACAGCTTCCACAGCCCTCTCTAAGGTGTCATCCTGTGAAAAGCAAAACAAAACAACATGATCAAGATAAACTAATTTTTTTCAAACATACCAATTTAATGTTGGTGGTGCTTTTCCGGAGAACAATAACTCTGTCTAAAAATGAGAACTCTTCATAATAATAAAGACTAGGTGCATATAGTGACTCCGCTGAAGCACCCGATTTCTTAGACCCGTCAACTTTTTTTTTTTTCGAGAACATAAGCCGAGCGAAAGCATTTTATTTTTTTTTTTTAAGTGTGCACACTTTTTCCAAATTGAATGGAGAGATCCTCCCAGCACTTTCTTTTTAAATCGTTCCTCTTGTAAAATTGGCTGGAGTAGTCCCAGAGGCATTCAAAATCCCTGAATGCCCATATTAGTTTCAGAGCTTCGTCCCTCGAAATCCCCCACTCGCTCATTTGTTTCTATATTTTTTCTATTGTTCAAGGAATATAATTAACAAGACAAAATTATTCAATTGATAGTTAATAGTAAAAACAAACAAAAGATAATAATCAAAAAATAACAAAATAACTTACCTGCACTACGAAATTTGTTGTGTTTACACAGATTTATCAAACTTTTATTGTAGAAAATGGCTGTCAATAACGAAACGTCAAAATTTATATCCACTTTTATTTCTTCTGAAAAGACAAGACATAAATAAAGAAATTTATGTCTGAAAATAAAAATATTTCAGACTTAAGGGGTCTCCAAAAGAAAATTTGACTACATGACACATATCTTGTAGTGATTTATTTCTAGTGGAGACCCAGGGTGAATTAAAAGAATTAAAAGAATTAAATTACAATTCAATATTATAAGAGTTTATTTAAAAAAAAGAACAATTATTTTTGTTAGACTTGTCCAGCTCAGCAACCAAACCGCCCCTATCACTCCTCCGACCAGCAACAGTATCTTGGCATTTTGGATATTAGTTACTCTTTGTAATGACGCTATTTAAACGAATTTAAATAGGTCATGTTTCTTCTTCCCATTGCATCGCCCTTTGCTTGACTCATGGTTGATTTTCAGCTTGAACTTTGCTTATATCTTCCTTTGCCGTCTTTCTCATTTCGTTTTGATTCACTTCAAAGTCATCTAAGATTACATCTTCCAACAACTTCCTTATCTCAAGATCTTCCGCTTGACGCATGGTTGCCCCGAACATGAGTTGGAGTGAACTCCTCTTTGCTTCGTGACACAGTTGAATTGATAGCTCGCTGGACTGCCCTACGTGCTGGATATGTAGCGTGTGTAACGGTACGTCACTCTTCTCAATTGGGTGTAGGAACCCTTGGGCCTTTCCACTTTTCTTTGCCGCCAGTATACAGGCCACTCAATTTGCTGACACATTTCCCATGAGCTTCGGTATATGATAGTCTTTTTATATAATTTTTCTTAACGGACTTACCGCGTTTAATTAATTAATTCAAAATACTTGAATTTTCTTTACTCCCGACGTTTCGGCAAAATTGCATTTGCCGTGGTCACGGGTCAACTGATGGCTTGTGGGTGGTTGTTGGTTGTTGGTTGTTGGTTTTTGTTTTTATTCTTTCTTTCTCTTCCTAAAATTGTACCGGTGTATTGGCTGTGTGGTAATTGTTGTTGTTGTTGTGAATGCATTATTTCTTGTTGCGGAGATTGTTGTTGTTGTGAAATAATATAAGCTTGTGAACATGCAAAGCTTACTGTATCAGCTGGAGCATTGATTTGATTTTTGTTTTTGTTTTGTTTTATTTTGTGTATCAACGGATCCCATGCACCAGATAAGTTGAAGCTTTGGTCTCGATTAAAATTTGTATGCACTTTTATTTCAATAGCTTCTCGTACTAATCTTGGTATATAAAATCTCTCTGTTGCAATAGACTTCGCTTTGTCAAATCTTATGAAGTGATCATCGTTGTACGCTAAATGTTCACAGATGGCGGAATTTGTTACTTGGTTCTTTTGTATGGCTTTGATATGTTCATTCAATCGAGTTTTGATTCCTCGTTTTGTTTCTCCAATATACGAAGAACCACAACTGCACGGGACAGAATAAACTCCTGGATTCTGTAGGGGTATTTTATTTTTGGCGACCGCAAAATTTGACGAATTTTTGCTGGTGGCTTAAAAATGCATTTTATGTCATGTTTAGATAAAATACGCCCTATCCCTTCAGAAACTCCTTTTCTGTAAGGTAGGAAAGCTCTTTTTTCGTTTCTTTCGACTACATTCTGTGTTTCTTTAGGCTTTGGTTTCCAAGAACGTTGTTTGGAACTATAACCATTATTTAAAAGAACTGTATCAACATGGTTTAGTTCTTCATTTAGGTGATCACTATCACAAATTGTATTAGCTCTATTGATTAGAGATGATACGACGGAGGTGAAGTGTGAAGGGTGATGATGGGAAGTGGCATGTAAGTATCTATCTGTATGTGTACTTTTTCTGTAGACTGTGTGTCCTATCGTACCGTCTTGTTTTTTGATGAGTTTTACATCCAAAAATGGTAAAGTGTTCTCTTTTTCGATTTCCATTGTAAACTGGATTTTTGTGTGTTTTGAGTTTAAATGGTGTAAAAACGTCATTAGTAAATAATGATGTAACATCGAAGCTTACCATCACCTCATCAACATTTAAAGATATATCTTTGACCAACGATATGAAATGTTGAGAATTTTTAACGGCAGGAGCACAGTCATCTACTAGAGGCTTAAGTCGAGTGGCTAACTCTTTGGCTAAAAGATATGTGGGTGAGTCGATTTGACTAACAATTGGTCTCAATGGAATGTTTTCTTTATGAACCTTTGGAAGGCCATATAATTTTGGTGGTTGTGGACATGATGGTATGATATTCACTTTATGGATTGTCGATTTGTATTCTGTTGTTTTTTGCCTAACTTTTCTTAAAATTCTTGAAGATGGGTCATAATTAACTTCTTGATATGTTGAACTATCACTGAGTAGGCTTAGCATTTTAGAATTGTAATCTTCAACATCGAGAATAACCGTAAAATTACCTTTATCTGCCGGTAGAACAATTAATTCTTTATCCACACTCAACTTCCTCAAAGAATTTCTTTCTTTAAACGTAATGTTTTGTTTTATTTGTCTTTCTAATAAGAACTGAATGATAGTCTTGCTTTATTATGGCCTCCACTTTTCTTGCACTTATGTGCCCCTGTACATACACGTTACGAATGATTCCCTTCTGTAGCGACTTGGACACAACTAATAAGTGACAACCTCCTTCGAACTTGTACAGTAATCCGCATCTTAATTCGTAATCCATTCCTTATATGCACACGCAGCTGTAATTATATCAAGGATTAATTGGCAAAACTCGTCTTTACCTAGTCCGGATTTTATCCGGTGTTTGAGACCATCTTCTATTCTCATTGTAACAGGATATCTGCTTAACGCGTCAACGTGTCTCATTGACTTGCCCGCTCGGTGTATAACCTTCATGGAGTACTCTTGTAGCATGATCGCCCATCTGTAGCCTCGAATGCTTTGCAGTCCGTAATTATCATGAACTCCATTCCTAGTAATGTAATGAAAACACGTCTGTTCGGTTTGAGCTCAGGTTTATTACTACACTTTAAAGCTGTTGACTATAGTTAATAATATATTGTATCTTACACATATTGTATATGTATTGCAAACATAATTTTATGTTACTCTGCAAAGATTTTGTAAAAAAATTTAGCCTGATATTCAACCTGAATTTTAAGACCTCAACCTAACCGATCCGACTATTAGAATTTTCCTAATCTACCAGCGCCTCGGCCGCGACCTCTTTGGGAACTATAATTACTCGTATTCTGATGGTAATACCACAAATAATTATATACAGATGTCTCACCTCCATACAAAATTATGTGTTCAAAAATTTTTTCGGCCGACAAAGAGCTTTTAAAAGTAGATTTCATAAGAAGAATAGATTTTTTTCAGCCGTCCGAATGCTTTTTAAGGTGTTCGATAATATTTACAGAGAAACGGCTCTCTTTCTCATCAAAATTGTCGCTAACAAAAAAAAAAAAACACTTCACACACCCTTATTTTGTTATTTTTATTTTTTGCGTTTCGTGGCCTTCGTTTATTCATGTTGTTGTTGTATTATTCTGTACGCTGACGTTTGGTCTGGCTTCTTTGTGCGGTTGGTTTTTTTATGTTGTTTTTTTTATTATTGTGGGTAGGTACAGGTAGTAGTTCGCGGATTTGGAAAGATCTTTTTGTTTTGAAGTTAAATTTTCTTAAATTCCGCTCGGTAGAGTAAATTGAACTCAAATTAATTTTCATGTAAGCATTGCTTATAATTTGGATAATTGAATGGATCCTTTATGTTGAGTATAATTTATTATTATTATTATTATTATTATTATTTATTATTATTTATTAATTATTATTATTATAGAGCATAGCTGCGGAGACTATTGGCTCTTATTTAATAAAGTATTTGTATAGATAAATTCATAATTTCGATAAATTTAGTTATATTATCTATGTTTTTGAAATTAGGATTTTTTAAAACATCATAAATAGGTATATTTTGAAAAATAGAATTCATAATAGGTATTGAAACTTGGCAATTTTCTAAAAGATGTATTTAAAGTTGTATTACAGGAGGTGCATAACGGCGGGTTGTTTTTTGTGAGCAGGTGTTGGTGAGTTATTGCGGTGTGTCCGAGTCTCAGGCGAACAAAGTTTGAAATTTTGTGTTTGGATTGGTTTGTAGGATATCTTGGTTGGATTTTATTTTCGTTTACTTTTTTGTAATGATGATGGTAAAGGCTCCATTCATTTTCTTGTTTGATTTTTAGGTTTTTATAAATACATGTTTGAAGATCTTGTTTGGAAAATGCATTGAATTTGTGAAGTGGTGCGTCCTTTGCAGAATTTGCGGCTTTATCAGCATACTCATTACCACGAATATTAACGTGTCCAGGAGTCCTCATTAACTTGATATTGTTTGGGATCATAATAATCTTGTTTCTTAATGCAGAAACTAGTTCAGTGTTATTGTTAGGGTTGTTTATTGCATTTAAAACCGATATGCTATCGGAGCATATAACATATTTACCATTGCGGTTTGTAGATTCCTTTGTTGCTTGAAGGATTGCAAATGCTTCTGCCGAGAAAACTGATGTGAATTCCTCTCGTACTTCGTCTTCAACGAAGAGACGCATAAGCGCATCGTTCGTAGTGACCGGTTCAACTTGAATCTGTTGCGCTAGGAAGATTTTATACTGCGCTAACCATAGATGAACTCGATATACTTGATGAATTGTCGCAATTTCAGCAATAGCTGAAAGGGTCCAAGTGGATGCTGCTGTCATAAAATATGGCAGTTGCAAAACCTACAGCACGAGTTGTTACCGATAGTGGTACAGCACGCTTTTGAACAGTAAGCTGAACTGAATTAGCTATTGTTTCAAGCTGTTTAGTATCATCGGTCTCGAATAGCTTATACTTAGTAGCGATGTCAGAAAGGCGCTTCTCTTCGTCTTGAGCGTTTGTTCGTTGTCTAAATTTCTCTTGGTTACGTTGTTTAGAATTCTTACCCTGGCCGGGCTTCTTTCCGAATGGCCTGGCGGCCGAAGTTGCAGGGGCAACTGATAATACTTCATCCCTTTCAAAATTCTGTTGAGGGCTCATCTTGAAAATAGTGGGGTTTTCGTTTAATCAGAAACGAAATTGAGTGAGTATTTAAAAACGAAGAAAATAACTGGCAACATTTTAGAGGATTTTTAAGGTATTTTTAACAATATGAAGTAGTATAGGGATTTTTTGACATTCTAAATTTAAAAAAAAGATTAAAAACTTCAGAAATTTGAATAGCAACTAAAAAGTTTTTATCACAATCCCCTTGTAAAAAAATATCAGTAGAAAATATCGACAAATGGAATAGTTCAGGTGCTAAAGCCGCTTTTACTATACAGGGTGATTTGCATAAGGTGTGGAAAAAAGATAGGGCGTGTAGGTTGAACTTAGGCAGGAAAAAAATCGTATAGGCGGAAGGGGCAATTTTCCAAAAAATTGACTTAAAAGGGAAAAAAAAATATTAAAAAACGAAGGTTAAACTTACAATGCCATGCTATACCTTTGGACTGCCAGAAATCTCTTCTTTAATCTTTATTTTAAATTAAGTTGTGTTAGTGAATAGTTTTTGAAAAGATAATTTTAAAACTCGAAATTTAAAAAAAAAAAAAATTGTTTTTAAATTTCAAACAATTTTTTTCAAAATTGTTTTTGTTTTAAAAATTCAATGTTCTTATTAATTTTCAATAAAAAACAGAAAACCGAATAAATAATTTACAAGTGACGCCACAGATAGTGAGCCCAGAAAAATAAATTGCATAATAAACTGAATATATCTAAGTACCTACTACCTACCTAAAATGAGTTTTATTTGAGCTTAACTCCTTAAGTATTATTAAGTAAATCTCGAATTACATTTTTTTTTTATTTTTTTCATTTACCTTACCTACCTAGTCTTTCGAGATTTCTTCATTCTGGATTTTCGAGATTACGTCATGAACCCTATGTAGGTATAGGTACGTAGGTATTAAAACACTTTTAATCCCAGCACGGAAA
Source organism: Epistrophe grossulariae (assembly GCA_929447395.1). Taxonomy (NCBI): domain Eukaryota; kingdom Metazoa; phylum Arthropoda; class Insecta; order Diptera; family Syrphidae; genus Epistrophe; species Epistrophe grossulariae. The sequence continues at coordinate 142,039,086 of OV839567.1, read as the reverse complement.
TTTGTTTATATTATCCAAGAATTGCAGTAAAAGTATCAATAAACCTTTACTTGTGTACACACCAGGCACCTACGACATACCTAATCAAAGAGAATAAAATTGTAAAAGGTTTACATTTATTTGACCACTTTATTTTAAATAAATCATCTACGGAATTTAATAAGTTTCCTCATATCCTATAAGAGGCATTTAATAAATACAAATTTCAAGCGCACTTATGAAAAACAAAAGAAGACACCTATAACAGTCACAAAAATCTTAAAATTAAAAACTCATCATAATCACTGATTTCTTTATTCCTTGACTTCGTCTTCATGCAATGCGACGCGACGTCAAAAAAATCTTCATGGGACACAATTGCAAAAATATTCTTTCATGGATACACAAAAAAAAAATGCCAATCCATACAATCAGAATACACAGCACACATGACTTTTTTTCTTGCCCATTATAAAAAATCTATCTCCATTCTCCTTTTTTTGGTTGAGTTGAGAGAACACAAATTTTGAAGAGAAAAAGCACTGCATACAGTCTTAAAATAATTCCTTGAAAAGAGCTTTGTTAAAAGTTTCTTGAAATGTGGATTTTTAGTTTCATATGACATTTTTTTCTATTAGCGTGAGACATTGTGGTAATACCTTATTTCGGTTTGTTTTTTAAACACGTCATTATACGTTTCAGTGAACTTTGCCACCGCCTCAGTAGGATCAGTGAATACGCTTGACCTCATTGTTGTTCTAACCTCGAGATTGTTGGTATTATCTACCAAATTTTTAACTATAGTTTTGGTCGTTAACTTATTTGCGACACTTACTGGATATCCTTCAGAAATGTATGCTGATCTCAAACGTTTTGATAAATCTTCAATTTCTTTGGCATAATCGTTCGCAGTTTTGAACTGTGTGCCTGATATTTTAGCTAATATTGTGTCTGAAGAATCAGTTTTTCTTCCCTTTTCCAAAGTATTTGATATCTCATCAAGTGCCGCTTCAGTTGTTAAGTCTCTAGCCGATCCTTTTAATTTTGATTTTACAATTTTTTCATGGATTTCTTTAAAAGATTGTAGTAATCCTAAAGCAACTAAAAAACTTTTTAAATTTCCCGGTTTTCCGTCGAATTCCGGTAAAATTTTTGTTTCCAATGAAATCTACTGCAGTTAAAGCCATTGTTTTTTTGTATAACTAATTTTGTATTGGACTTGACGCTATTTCTTTTTCACATTCTTCTGTAGGTATAGGAGTATCTATTTCTACCTTTAATAGGGTTTCTAAATTTTCTTTGATATCATGTGTGATATCGTATCTATTCAATATATTTATAAGTTTTTCTTTACAGTCTTGGAATATGTTATTTGCAAATTCCTTCTGTTCTTCTTTAAGAACTTCTTCGTTATTCTTATTAATTGTGCGAATCTGATTTTAATAAAATTTCAACGTGTTTTTTTAGTGCGTCATTTTTAACAGTTGGTGTTTTGTTAACACATTTGTAAGATCTTAAAAAATCTTTTCCGTATTCAAAAATTTGTAAAATCTGATTCCACTCATCCATAAAAATACAATGTAGGTACACAAAAAAAACTGAAAGTTTTAAAAAAAAAAAAATATGTACATATATTCATACATTTATAAAACATATATATACATATACATATGTATATGGTGCTACTTCCAAAAATATTTGTACAGAAAATATTTGAAATATATTATATATTTCTTTTTTTTTAGTTTTAATATCTACAGTAAACTATCATTCCAGCCAATACATATATTCTTTTTATATATATTGTAAGGTTATTTCTTAATTAAAAAATATAACTCGTTTGTACTTTCGTTTGGTAAAAAATAATACACGTCCGTCTTGCTTACTGGTTCACAATCGAATGTTTATTTCACATATATCAATATCCCTACCTAACCGGCAGTCTCTTTCTATATATAGTTTTTCTCTTTACATTTCTTTCTTTCAATTCGGCTGAAGAATCTAAAACACCCATTTACAAGAGCCGAAAGAAGGCAAAAAAACACATCCTCTTCCTTAAGAGACTAAAATTGAACTGTTTTATTTTCCTTAAACTATTTCTATATTATAATTTCTATACCTAGTTACAAATACAAACATATACAAATACATACATATACATTTGCTAAACCTATCTTATCTTTAGTTTCCTAAATTCTAAACTAACAATAAGGGTTGTAAAATGGACAACGACGATGCAGTGCGACGCATCCCTTGTTCATAACATAATGCTAACAGATGGAAGTCATAAAACCCAATCTGCGATATCATATACTGTTATATGACAAGGTTCAATCGCGACACCGCGTCGCCATCCACTTTGATCTTAAACTATATATACAAAACAATATTCCTACTGTCATAAAAGTACAGCTATTCTAAATATATAAATATCTAGCTATAGATAATTAAACATCGGCCTTCCTGACAATTAATCGTCCCGATTAAACCAGCTCCTAAGTCTAACCAAGGCTTGATATTCGCCACTTCCCATATTCCCTCATAAGGAATCTGACTGAGCTGAAAACCTTCAACATCCTTCAATAAATACCTATCATTTTCTAACACTTAAGCTATTCTATACGGTCCTTTGAATTTAGGAGCTATCTTTTTGCATGCTCCTGGCGTACTTATGTACCATCACATAATCTCCTTCCTTATACTTTCTTTCTACTCTCATTCTATCTTTCATTTTCTTATTATATTCTTGACTCTTAACTATCTTTTGCTCTGCTTCCTCTCTTTTGTGTTTCAAATCTCGATTACTTATCATTTACTAGGGGTAGTACCTATACTTCTATGAACTGTATTGTTCATTGTGAATTCTATTTTCGGCAAAACCCCATCTAACGTGAACACAGTACCTGCACTTGTCATTTTGGCTATCATTGGTGCTAAACTCCTATTAACTCGCTCTACCTGACCATTAGCTTTAGGGGATCCAGTGGCTTAATATGTTCACATTATTTTCGACAAGAAAGTCCGAAAAACTCTTCGAAGTGAAAGCACTACCTCTGTCGGATACTATCACTCCTGGTCTACTATATGAATTAAAATAATTTCGTAAACAACCAACCAATTCAGTAGTTCCCGTCGAACGTACTGCATACAGTCTAACATGTTTAGTGAACGCATCTATAACTAGAAAGACATACTTTTTCTTTCCCTTTTTTAACGCTATGTGTCCAAAATGGTCGATATGATGCATTGTCTCAAATGGTAAATTTCCCTTTGGGATATTATGAAGAAGTCCTTCATGTTTCCCATGCTTTGAAGAAAAGACAATACATTTCAGACAATTTGCGATATATTCTTTAACTATCTCTCTCATTTTTGGAAACCAGTATGTCCTTCGTATTGCATCGACTACTTTGTCACAACCCATGTGACCCATGTCGTCATGATACAGTCGCAAAATATTCACTTCCATTTTTTTCCTCATTCCTCATTTCATACAGACTACTTTCCTCATTTTCTAATTTATTTCTTAGTTTACTAATCTCTTTATCTTTATGCTGACTTATTGATAGATTTTGTTCGAAAGTATTCTCTTTGAGAATAAGAATACTTGACATTCGACTAAGGGCATCCACATGCATCATCTTAGTTCCACTACGATGTTCCAAAACATAATCATAATTTTGCAATTGTAACGCCCACCTAGCTATCCTTGGATTTATCTCTCGTTTGTTTAAAGTCAACGTCAATGAATTGCAATCCGTAACAATTTTGAATTTAAACCCATGCAGATAAATTCTAAATCTTTGCAACGCATATATAATTGCCAATGTTTCCAATTCGAAACTATGATATCTCGATTCATAGTCAGTTGTTCGCTTTGAGAAATAAAAAACAGGGTGGAATTTACCATCCTTTTTCTTTTGAAATAATATGGCTCCAAATCCAAGTGAACTTGCATCACAATGAAGCTCGATCTCATCCCTGGGATCATAAATCGCCAATATGGGAGCCTCAACCAATTTGTTTTTTAATATTTCAAAACATTCTAACTCTTTTTCACCGAATTGAAAATCTACCTCTTTTTTTATTAAATTATATAGTGGTTGCGCTATGAGTGAGAAGTTTTCAATAAACCTCCTGAAGTATGAGCACAAACCCAAGAAACTATGCACTGATTTTGAATCCTTGGACTACCGATTCAATATTCTTAGGATCTGGTTTAATATCTTCATTCGTGACCGTATACCCTAAATATCGTATTTCAGATTCCAAAAACCGACACTTGTCTAATCTCAATTCCAATTTGTTCTTCACTAACCTATCAAAGACCTCTCTCATTATCTCCATATGTTCTTCCACCGTCTCAGTCGCTATCATTATGTCATCAATGTAAATATTTATCTTACCCGTTCTCAATAAATCGTCAAACACCGCATTAACAAATCGTTGGAACTCTGAGGGTGCATTTCTTAACCCGAAAGGCATTTTCATGTATTCGTATGGGCCCATGGGAGTAACGAAAGAAGTATATTTGATTGAATTGTCACTCATTCGTATGTGATGAAAAGCGCTTTTCAAGTCAAGCAACGAAAATATTTTTTTACTTGCTAACCTATCCAACAAGTCATCAATCAGTGGCAGAGGATAGTTATCTTTTAATGTTACTTTATTTAAAACGCGATAATCTACACAAAGCCTGATATCACCTGTCTTTTTCTTAACCAAAACTATAGGAGAAGCGTATTCTGATTTACTGGGTCTTTTCACCCCCTTCTCCAACATTTCGTCTAAGATAAGTTGAACCTGATTTTTCTCATAGTATGATAATCGTCGTGGAGAACAATGGAAAGGCTTATCATCGCTCAAGGTCAGTCTCATTTGACACTCAATTTCTGGTTTATCTGGACGTTTACAATTTAAATAATTTGTATGAAACAATTCACTAAATTTTTTTTTATCTTCAAAATTAATAAAAGCATTATTTATATAATCTTTATCTCTCATTTGTAAACAATCATTTTCTATATCTATATTCATCAAGTTAAAACATTCTTTTGTAAATTCATTTTCAAAGTTAATTTTTTTAAATTTAATATTAATGTTTGCTTTCTTCAGAAAGTCTCGGCCTAAAATTATGTGGTCTGATACCACAACTACATCAATTTGTATTTCTTTGTCTTCAAAAACAATAACACATTTAATATTTCCTTTTACGGATAATAGGCTTTTATTTGTCCCTACAAAGTTTACATTTGTTTTACTTAAATCTAATTTGTTTTTCAAAACTGGTGGTAAGTACATTTCTCTTATTAGGGTGATCGGACTGCCGGTATCAATTAAACATCCTAAATAAATAATGTATAAATAACTGTCATTCTTAAATATAATTTTAAAATTTCTAACATAGTCGTCGTCTTCCTCGTCAAATTGGATTTGGTTAACGCCTTTCACCTGCAACGCCTTCCTATCTGGACAAGTAGCTGCCAAGTGGCCCTGTTTGCCACAAACATGGCACGCACCTGGTTCTCTCTTTGGCTTCCGACAAATGTTAGCCATGTGCCCCATTGAATTGCAGTTGTAGCATCTAATCTTCTTGTCCGGTGTGCTCTCGGTTGACCGCTTTTGTCCAGATGTGCTTGGTACTGGAACATTCTTTTTTTGTTGGATTTTTTCGAATGCACGTAACAACTGAGTGCGAGTGGTGTAGCAATTGATGAGCGCTTGTAATCTAAGGTTTGGGTCTGAGAAACCTTCGATAATGTACTCCACCAACTCCTCTTCGTCAAAATCCAAACCATGGGTGAGAATTATCTTGTCGTTATAGTAGTCGATAAAATTCTCGTCCAGCTTCCACTTTCGTGCTTCGAATCGCCTTCGAAGTGTCATCTTGTCCTCTCGTCTGCCGAACAACTCCATCATTTGTCGCTTCAATTCATCTTCATTCTCGTTCTCGTTCATGAAGTTGGGTTTCGTGTATAACCATTTTTGCACTTTTCCTTTTATTTTGGACAGCATTAAAGTACGAAGTGCATTTTCGTCCAAATTATACACTAGGCCCAAATTTGTTACTTGACTGAACCAGATATCCAGCATCGGACCACCGTCGTATTCTGGGAGTACAGTGGACGTCCAGTATAACGAATGATATAATGTTCGAGGTCATTCTCTATATCGAGAGCGTTCGTTATATCGATCGACTTTTCCATTCAAAAAAATTTAAGTAAGTGGTTGATTTATTAATTTATTTATTAATATGTTTTTATTGATAAAGATAAATTGAATGGTCCTGCCATTATAGTATACAAATTTTGAAAATTAGTTTGAAGAAAAGAAATCACTTATTAGACTTTGTCTTACTTCAAGTTGAGATTTCAATTGTAAAGCTTTTTCTTGAAGCCGCCTCAAAGTGAACATATCAGCCATATCAATATTAACTTGTTGTCCCCATTGTAACACATTCGACAAAGAACTGGCAGCGTCAACGTGTTTTATTGGATCTCCAACATTATTGCTGCCATCACCTTGCTCATCTTCACTTTCAGAACTGACTTCAACGGTGTTGCAGTAAGCTTGTTCTTCTAAATTAGTTTCAATGTTGTTCCAAGTTTCTATATCTGCGATGGTAGTACGACGCTGAAGAGAAAGAAAAATGCATTTCCGAAACAGATGCGTTTTAACGAAGTGACTTACCTCTGGGAAAACGCAGTTCACCATCCTTAAAGTATTTTGCAATGTCAACACTTCTTCATCTTGCACCAAAAAAGAGAGTGGAACTTCATCCTCCTCATCGAAATCTTCTGGATCATTAATTAAAATGTTTCTCCAACATTTATGAAGCATTTCACTTGAAAGTTTGTTCCATGCTCGTTCCAGAAGCACAATGGCATCAAAGAGTTTGAATTCCTTTAGAGCAGTGGTGATGTCTGGGCCCCTAGAGTTCGAACGCATTATGTCACTCAGTAAGCTATTGCGGTAATGGAGCTTTGTTAACCGGATGGCGTTCTGGTCCATCGGTTGTATCAACGGCGTAACATTGGGTGGCATAAACATTACCCAAATTCGACCATCTTCCGTTTCTTGAATAAGTTCTTCTGCCGGTGGATGACTTGGAGCGTTATCCAGAAGCAAAAGAGCCTTTTTTGGTAAGTTATTAGCAGAGAGATACCGTTCCACCTACAATATTTTTTTTTAAATTTTTTTAATTTTAGCAAAAAAATTATTCATACCTGTGGTACAAAGTTGTTCACAAACCAGTTTTTAAAAATGCTTGCAGTCATCCAAGCTGACTTAGAAAAGTCATAGTCAACGGGCAATCTTTTGTTGAGGAAGGATCGTGGTTTTTTTGCCTTACCAACAACCAAAGGCTTTACCTTCAACAATCCTGATGCGTTTGCACAAGCTAAAAACGTAAAACGCTCTTTTGATGTTTTTTGACCTGGTGCTGAAGTTTCACCAGCGTGAACATAAGTAGAATCTGGCAACAACTTCCAAAAGAGCCCAGACTCATCAGCATTAAAAATCATATCCATCGAGAGTCCATTGTGTTTGATGACATCGAGTAGATCTTTTTTGAAAGGCTCAACGAGATCAACGCGTGATGAAAGTTTTTCTCCGCATTCTTTGAGAATCCGGACACCGAAACGTTTCTTAAACTTTGTGAGCCATCCATCACTAGCACAGAATCCACCACTCTCTTCACCATATAGATTTTGATGAATAACACTAGCCTTAGCCTTTAGTATAGCACCACTTATGGGAATGTGTTTCTCTCTTTGTCTAAGAAACCATTTGTACAGCCGATTTTCCATATTAGAAAACTCTCCCTTTCGCATAGATTTACGTTGTAGAGAGCCATTGTGTGTCAAGTTCAGGTTCTTCAAGATTTTTGTGCGACTTTTCTTAATCCCACATATTGTTGATTTTGGCACACGGAATTTTATTGAAATTTCCTTAAGTGAAACGCCTTTGTTGCACTCATCAATAATTTTGACTTTGTCCTTTAATGAAAGCCGAGTACGTTGAGATTTTGTATTCATTTTAATATTTTGTACACAAAACTAAATCTACAAAATTATTACGGAGCGTTTCAACCAGACGAGACTTTAAACAACAAAAACACTATTTAACTGCTAACATTATCTTGCCGTCGTGTCATTGAATATGTGTGTGTAAGACCGTACATAAAATTCAAAACTGCATAGCGATAGACAAACCAAAAAATAAGAATTCTAACAAAAATGTTTTAGTAGGCGATGCGAAGACTAAACGAAAAACAGAAAGCTTGTTACAGTTTTGAACCTTTGGCGCACACACATACATATGTACGAGAATAAACTTATGTGTTGACATAAAAATATATGCACAGATCACAATGGCAAGAAAAAAAATCATTTTAAGGCAATATATATACGCGTTCGTTATATCGGATAGCAAATTTTTATCATCGTTCGTTATTTAGAGATGTTAATGTAAATTTCAAAAGCGTTCGTTATATCGCAAATTCGCTATATCGGGCATTCGTTATATTGGACGTCCACTGTAATTCTTTTATAGTACTAAAAGGTATTTTAGTATCATCAACTCCGGACCGTCATTTGCCTTTCTGTCATTTGTCTTCCTGTCATTTGTCTTGCACTCATTTGGTTTTCACTCGTCGGTCTGTCATCAGGTTCAATATTTATTTCACTCATTTGTCTTAGTATTTTATTCTCTCGTTCTATGAGTTCTTTTTCTTTCTTTAGTATTTCCATCTCTCGTTTTAATAATTCCAGCTCTCGTCTGTTCGTTGCACTGGCCTCGCCGTCGTCATCACTCATATTTGTTTCGTCTACCTCTGCTTGTATGGGCATGTTGTTTTTTTCGATGCCGTCATCATTGCCAATGTTGTCTTGGTCTTCCTCTTCGTTGTTTTCCATTGAGGGGAAACTGCCTCGTTCAACTTCTGGAACCGCCAACAACCGCAACAGCAATTCTCTTTTGCTGCCGTTCGATTTTTTTTCCAGTTTTTGCAGCCAAGCCTTCAGTTGTGTGGCTGATAAGTTTTCATATTCCATGGTGGTGGTTTTCACAAGAATTTATATAGAGGGGAAAGATACACAAAACGTACAATACGATGGAATGTTTATGTGTATATATTGTTATATACTGTTTCGTTGGAAAGGACGCTCGTTGGAATGTATATAGGTATTTATATATTTTTCGTTGGAGGGACGCTCGTTTGAATTTTGTTTTAACGGAAAAATATATTTTTCGCGAGGGACGCTCTCTAGTTGATGATTGTGTATAAGTATTTTATATACTTTTTATTAGAAAGACGCTCGTTCGTTTGAATTTAATTTCAATGGCAAAATATTTTTTTTTTCGCGAGGGTATATATAGTCTTCTAGAAGGGACGCTCGTTTGGAAATGTTTTAAGGCTAAAAGTAAGTATATATTTTTTTTCACACGTTTCACTCTTTTTTTTTTGTATGGATGGTTGCGTGTATAATATTGTAATGTTTTTACGCGAGGGGAGGTTTACTTATCGCACTTCTGAGATTGTAATTTCTTAATTGAAAAATATAACTCGTTTGTACTTTCGTTTGGTAAAAAATAATACACGTCCGTATTGCTTACTGGTTCACAATCGAATGTTTATTTCACATATATCAATATCCCTACCTAACCGGCAGTCTCTTTCTATATATAGTTTTTCTCTTTACATTTCTCTCTTTCAATATATTTTTTTTTGTCTCAATAGTAGAGTAGAGTTTAAAATAAAATACTGGGAATTGAAATCTATTAAAAGTTAAAATTTTAACTTACGGGCATTAAATAATGAAAATATGGGATACTTAAAAAAAAATACTTTTAATATACACATGTATGCTATTGAATATTTGTATTCATTTATTTCAATCTTAATGCCTAGTTAACCTTCAAATAATAAATTTTAATTAATTTAGGAATATTTTATTTATTTTTTTTTATTAATGTTAATAAAATAATAGTTTTACTTATTTTAGCTTACGAATATCGTATGTCCTTTCCTAATGCAATTCGGGCATATCATTCTCTGGTTTACAAAATCCTTTCGTGCTAATAAACTTAAATTCCAAAACTCCGGACAGTGATAAATCGCATGGGAATCCTTCCCACATGCTTCACATGGACCTCGGATGTAGACAGCTGTATCCTTTTCCTTGTTTGTACGGGTTGCCACTACTTCGTTCCTACGAGTGTCCTCCTGGACCGGCCTAGCTGCCCCTGATGTACTGGGAAGGTTCCTCCATCCACTTCTACTATCCTCTAAGGCTCCTGCCTGTTTGTCGAGGAATGCCAGTATTGCTCCAACCTTAGGTGACTTGCAACTCCAATTGCTTTTTGGTCTCCTGATGCAGAAGGTCATGTAGCCCTATGACGAAGACCATATCCTAATAATCTACAGGAACTTCCAGTGCCTTAAGTTGACGGATGGTTTCATACGTCACGTTGGACATTCTTTGTCGTTCATTGGCCGTTGGCTTCTCCTTCAACACTGGTAGCCTATAGAATTGGTTAAGGTACTCTTTGCTAATTTGATATGACTATTCATATAGCTGGTTAAGCCTATCCCAAGCCTCCCTATAACTATCTGGGTGTAAGTGGCTCTCTCCTGAGCCTTTTACCGCACTTCCAGTCAAGGTCTTCTTTAAATATGCATATTTGTAAGCGGTGGATATCTCTTCGTTATCATGGACAGCTGCTCGGATGCATTTTAGAAGGGAGCCGTCGAACCCCCCCAAGTATTTTTGATATCATGGTGCTTGGTTGGCATTGTCAAGCTGACGTTTAAACACCTGGGTTGAAGCTCCTCTTCATTTATAGAACGTACCTCGTTCCTCGCTTGCTCCTGCTCTGCTGGTTTGAGCAGACTCCTCATTATCTCGGCCGCCTCGATGTATTCCACCTCCATGGCTTCCATCTCTGTCTCCAGGCATGTTAAAGCTCGTTGACTTCTTCCAATAATTCGAGGTATCGCGCATCTGCTTTTTCCCACATCTGAAGGATGCGATCTGCTTTCAAAAGCAAACCATCGCGGGATAAATCTTTCACTTCCTGTGATCTGGCAAAAACAGCGCTTCTAGTTATGGCTCTCCTGAATGACATAAAAATTGTATCCTCTAATTCGCACTCCTGTGCCGGCTCCTGCACGATCTCCTGACTTTGCTTTTTCTTTGTTTTGTTTGCTTTATTAGGCATTTTAGGTTGTTTTTTTTTTATTAATACTCCTTCCGATTTAAAGTTTTTTTTTTTTTCGATTTTTATTTAACTTCTTTATTGAACCGTTGGGTTGGAGAGTTGATTTCAATTTTGAATTTGATCGTTTAGTGTATAGAGAAAAGAGAAGGAGACTTCTCATTGTCTCTGATTCCGTTGCACATGATTTATATGCTTGATATTCAGCACAATTTTTTTTTAATGTAGATGTAATTATATACATGTTCCTACATGTATATTTTGATTTACTTGTGTGAATTGTCATTCAGCGGTATATAACCATCTGTTTCCAAAGAGGTTCCTACATGTATATTTTTTTTTACATCCGATACCATGCGACATGACATTTGATATTGAATGGATAATACTTAAAACTATAAGGAATAACTGGCCCTAAATATCCTGCAAAAAGTGATTGTAAGTCACTCAAAAATTATTTTATTTCCTGTAAATATTAAATATTTGAAATGAAAAATAAAAACAATACTTATTATTTCTCTGTGTGTGAGACTTGTACACACATCCCTGTGCTGCAAATTCGCACACATGCAAACCCTACTGGTTCCGTTTATTTTTGTGCTTCACAGCAATCGTCGAGAGACGATCAAGAACTTCTCTTACATGTCAAAAAATACAAAACAATTTATATACATATATGTGATATAGTTTTAGGCAGAGATGTGACCCGGAATGGTATTAAATATTTAATACCGGGTCGACCCGAAATTAAATTATTCATATGAATTTAGTTTCGGGTCGACCCGAAATTAAATTAATTATATGAATTTAGTTTCGGGTCGACCCGAAATTAAATTATTTATGATAATTTAGTTTCGGGTCGACCCGAAATTATTTATTAGAATTTAGTTTTGGGTCGACCCGAAATTATATTACTTATTAGAATTTAGTTTCGGGTCGACCCGAAATTAAATTATTTAATTGAATTTAGTTTCGGGTCGACCCGAAATTAAATTAAATATGAATTTAATTTCGGGTCGACCCGAAATTAAATCAACCATATGAATTTAGTTTCGGATCGGACTGAAATTACATTATGACAATAGGGTGTCGATAAAAAATCTTATGTTCCACATTTTTAAGCAGAATTAGATAAGATTCAGTTTGGTCAATATTTAAACAAAGTTATTGTAGAATAAAATTTATGACAACAAAAATGCGGTTAAAAAAAAATAAAATAAAATGTGCAAAACCCTAAATTTTAAATATTTAATAATTTAAATAAACATTTTTTTGAACCACCCCAATATCAAACTTTTTTTTCAACATTTTTGCTTAAATGCTTACTTACCACAATAAATTGTATTCCATTCTGCCCAAAAACATAGAAGATAGCTTTTTTAAGGAACACCCTACTGTAAAAATAATGAGTTTTTAATTTTTTTTTTCAAAATACATGTTTAAAATTTTGTTTGCATTATTAAAATCTATTTTGTCCATAAACTGCAAAAATAATTTTTTTGGACCCCACAAATATTTTTTTCTCGAAAAACTTAGTTAAAATATTGACCAAACTGAATCTTACCTAATTCTGTTTATAAAGGTGGCGCATAACATTTTTTATCTACACCCTACTGTGTAGAATTGCATCATCATAAATTAAGGCATGTGACCCTGTATTATATTATTTGGTACAATATTAATAATTTCGGGTCGACCCGAAATAGGTGCGAAATCGGTGCGAAACTATTTCCGTCACTAAACTCGGTCCGAAATTAAACTCTAATTTCGGATCGACCCGAAACTAAATTAATAAGAATTTAATTTCGGGTCGACCCGAAACTAAATTCATATAGTTATTTAATTTCGGGTCGACCCGAAACTAAATTCAAATAAATAATTTAATTTCGGGTCGACCCGAAACTAAATTCAAATAAATAATTTAATTTCGGGTCGACCCGAAACTAAATTCTAATAAATAATTTAATTTCGGGTCGACCCGAAACTAAATTCGTATTAATTTAGTTTCGGGTCGACCCGAAATTAGAATTTAATTTCGGACCGAGTTTAGTGACGGAAATAGTTTCGCACCAATTTCGCACCAATTTCGGGTCGACCCGAAATTATTAATATAGTACCAAATAATATAATATAATATCGGGTCACATCCCTGGTTTTAGGCGCAGTTATGGTAGAAACGGTACAGACATAAATGGCGATATTGCCATTCCTAACAGTTATCTTAAATTGATGTGATAATGAAAAGACTTTCAAACGATCTCGTTGAAGTTAGGATGGTGACTGTTTCTCCTGCTAGATCGTTTGTTCCTTCTTGTGGGATAATAGTTATATAATTTGTATTTTATAAGTTTATATAAGAAGAGTGTGTATCTTGGACTCACCCCCTAGTACTGTATGTTTGCTATGAAACCATTGTTTAATCTCAGCTTTTTGATTTTGGTTATCGATATCCCATTTAATCCATAACGGACATATTTATGCTTCCAGCTTCCTAGTGGTCGCGTGGAGGATTGTTGAGAGTGTGCTTTGAGCAACAGCAACCCCAAAATCGTTCCCAGAAAGCCACTGGTGTCCACCTCCTCTTAGGATCTCTAGTGTAGCAGCAAGTCTCAATATTGGGGGGATTTAGGTGGATCGACAACCATCTGCCAAATTAATGGTTTCCAAAAGTACTAAAAAAGTTTCCTTCGAAAGACGAAAGCGTTGAATAAAGCTGTTATACATTAAAATCTCTCAACAATTAAAAAAAAATAACTCGTAGATGCTTACATCTTTGCTGGAAGGGATCGGGGATTCGGGTTATCTCTTAGTTCCCTTCTTCATCTTATTGAGCAATGTTTTTCCATTTCGTTAGAGTTCTGTACCATTAAAATATTGCGACGAAACATTTTTGTTCAGATTTTATTTTTGTGGACACTAAAAACCAACTAAACACAACAACGTCGATAGCTAAATGGGTATCGTGCAGTGGCTATCGACGAAACGATAGTAAATGATAGCTTTATTGCTTACGTGAAGTAAAAACCAAATCGTCAATTCGATATCGTTTGGACGATAGAGGTTTTTTATGCTAACGTAGAGGTTAGCTATCGATGTCGATATCGAAAACGATATCGCTAACCTTACGTGCCCCCTGATTTATTTTACGATATTTGTTTAAAAAACTTAAAATCTAATAAAAACTTACCACTTCAATTTTTGTTTATCAATATTTTCTCAACAAAATCTGTTGTGCACCTGCCTGGCGACTGAAAATCCCGTAAGTGGGGCGACAGAGTGACGTTAGCAAGTATAGAGGATCCAGGACGGAAGTTACAAATCCTTGGCACCCATGCAAACCGAGGAAATTACTTTGTAATTAACCTTGAGAAAAAAAAACATCTAATTTAAAAAAATGCAACAAAAAAGTATACACATTTTTTTTTATTTAATAATTTTTCCCCAATGTAAAATTTTATAGCTATTCTATTCTTTACTATAGATACCCTTAGCTACATGTAGAAAAAAAAATATAAATTTTAGGTGTTCTACCTTAGAAAGTGACCACTTTAAAATTTTTTTAAGCCAAAAGTTTATCGAAGTAAAATGAGACAATCCAATACCAGATTTATTTTACGATATTTATTTAAAAAAAACCAAATCAAATTCGAAGTTACCACTTCAATTTTGTTTTTTAATACTTTTGTGTAGATAGTTCCTCCAAATTGTATACCTGATTAATTTACGTTATTTGTTAAAAAAAACTTAAAACAAAATGCAAACTTGCAACTTCAAGCCTGCCTTGACAACAAATAAAAAAAAATCAAACGTTAAAATTATGAACTTTCCACTTTTGTTCGGTAGATTTATCGTTCAATGTATTATATATCATAATTTTAATTTGAGGAAACTTTTACTACAGTACATTTCATACAAAATGCATATTTTTCCAAGAAAACTGTCGACATAGGCGTCTGTCTGGGGACTAACCATACCGTAAGCTAAACAACGCAGTCTCATTTTATTGAGAGTTTTGCTGAAATATATGACCAATATCACCTCACCAGCAACGTTCACAACCTATCCCACATAGTGAAAGATGTTGAGCGTTTTGGCACGTTGGATTCTTTTAGCGCTTACCCTTTCGAAAATACACTCGGTAAAATCAAGCGCCATCTTCGATCTGGTAACCTGCCACTGTCACAGGTAGCAAAACGTATTGTTGAAGATTTTAATTGATTTTACTTGCGCATCTTCCTACGGGCAATCAATCGAAAAGCCAGTTAGCCAAAGAAATGATTGGAAGAATGTGCCAAATTCTTTCAATTTATAAGAAAATACCTTTATATTAGAAAATATAAAAAACTTAGAGATGTAGTTCCTCTTCTTCTTCGGAACTGCTGTCACTTGAAGTTTTGTCAATACAGTTTGCATTTGGTTACATCATCATAATTATCATCTTCGATAATTTGTTTGGAAGTACCTGGGTACCTTAAATCATCCAACATTTTGACCTGTTTAACACTGCCGTAATGTTTCACTCCGGACATTCTTTTGGGCTTATCCGTTTTTAACGAATCCAGCCGCGCGCCGGCCGCCACTTCGAGATGTTAATAATTTTTTGGAAAAAATTTTTTAAACATGTTTCGGAGTAATCTAGGTCAACCCTCTTTACATGGCTATGAACAAATTTGAAAACGTTTATAAATCTACTAAAATTTTCGTTTTTTTTCATTCTTGACACTCCTGACCAAGAAACTAGTACGAATAACTTCCTCGAAATCACTGAGCCCACAATTCGATAACCTTATCCCCCGATTGTCCGCTCTTTGGGCCACATATGGAAGACAACCTTCCGTGCTGCAAATCAACAGAAGAAAAACAAATGCAGTAAAAAAAATGATTTCACAAAACAACATGTAAAACTAATGAAGTTTGTGGACACACAAAATTGGCATTTCAAAACTTATAAACTGATTTCAATGATATAAACAGTTTTTGATTGCAAATAGAATTTTCTATGCAGAAAAAAATTGGTTTGCAGTTTTGAATATAATTTCAAATTTTCTGCATATAAAAGAAATTCCACCCGTTCAAAATTCTCAAATATTTGTTTATTCTTAAATATTTTATTTTATTCAGGCAAATGACTCGATTTGCAATCAATTGAACGTTGTTTCAAAAATTTGGTCATGGATTTCAAAAAAAATATTGTTTTGGAAAATGTAAACAAAACATCAATATCAAAAAGTCATATCATTGTTTAGTGGGTCTTCTGTGGAAATATATTAGGATTCCGTAGTTTTCCCAAAATCCTTTTGTCGGGTAATTATACTTCCGATCGTTGATAATGTAAAGGTTCAGAAAGAGAGGGCACTATGCCGAACACAAATGATTTAGCTTAATGATTTATTCAATGACGGTCTGTCTCTAAGAAGGTTGTTTGGGACGAAGCTGGCTAGCATTACGAAGTTGTTATTTATGCTCTCATTCGAAGCTTCTGGGGCGTTATTGTTTAAAATGCCTTCTGCATGAGCAGTTCGCTTTTTTTTATAGGCGAAGTAATTTGCTTTATTTGACGAAGAAGCACCAAAAGCATATGGTGAATAGGTAGGGGCTTGATAGTCAGAGATCCTACTAGTCGGAGGTACTTCTTCCGTTGTGCACTTTATTAGTAGAAAGGATGGGTTATCCTTTGGCACAAATTCAGCAAGAACAGTATCTACTGTCTTGATGTTCTGGAGAACAGAAGATGTTCGCTCCAGGACGTACGGGCAATGTACATTGTACAAGCAGACCGGATATTGTATTGTTGTCCGCAAAGTCACATAAAGTGAGTTTATTTAGTCCATCAGTATGGAGACGTTCCGGTTTATGACTGACCAAGCAGCCAAGAACTTCCATGAAGTCTTCCAGGTCCCAAGTACAGCGTCACCATAACGCCCACAAGTTGAAGGAGTCCAATATCTGGTACCAGGCCCATGCTTTGGATCATTCAACTAATTACGGTATCAATGAACCAGTAACTCGAGCTTGTACATTTTTTAATAAATATGCCGATGTAATCGATATTGAATGCTCTAAAGATGTTTTTAAAAATAAAATAATGAATGTACTTTTTATTAAGTAATAATAATTATCTTACTATAATAATAATTTATTGATTTTGATTTTTTTGCCGTTGTCTTATATTAATCAATATCAATATTGTGGTGCACTATAAATGAATCGCGTTTTGATGACACATAGACAATGTGATTGCCCTATATGCTGAGTTAACTGGTGGTGGGTTGCGGGGGTACCAATTGTACTTTGTAAGCTCGATTGGTATGAATTTCCTAAGGTCATCGGTTGAGTCATAAGTTATAAGAGTGAGCTCTTCGCAAATTTTTTTAATTCATTTTTTCACCAATCTACTTACTTTGTTGAAATTACATCTTTCATCACCTTGTAGACGGAATATATTTCTCGGCATCAATATCCGTTGTGTCGGACGCGTCGGACATCTTTCCTATCTGGGACAAAGCCTGGCTATAGATAGGAATAAATGTCCTTTTAAGCACACAGTTGTTTTGCGTTCAACACTCATTTGTGGAACCAGCTGAATTCCAGGACTTACGAAGCGCTTTCTGTTTTTTTCCGGAGGCGGCCACATCAAAATGTGCAGATCTTGTGTAAGATGCAACCGGTGAAATGCTGATAGATCTAAAATGGCTTGGTTCAGTTGCTCTGGTCTTTTTCGGTACGAAGATCGTTCTGCTCATCATCAGATCTGCTGGGAATCCTCCATTGGCCAGCATAATATTGAAGAAGAGAGCACGCACTTTTACACTTGTAATGTCTTCTGCTTCTATTTGGAGCTGTTCTGGTGTGAGAACGAATGGGATAATTTGTCGAGGTTTCCTCCAATATATAAAAAGTTTAATAACAGTATATGTATATGGTTATTTAAAGATCAATATAATAATGATTGAAGTGAATGGGTTACTTGAGGCTTCAATCTGTAAATAGCTTAAGAGATTGATATTTTCGATTTTCAAATCATTATTTAAAGATTCTATATAATTTTCAATAATAATGTTATTTGAAATATATCCTTTTAAGTATTCTTTTATTTCTTCTTCTGGATTTGTATACAGTTGTCCATCTATGACTATTGGTTCATTCATGTGTTCCAGTAAGTAATATGGAAACCTTCAGTTATGATTTCAATTGGTTGATTTCTTTCTTTGACCTTGGAGCAGTTTGTTGGTTTTATATTTAATATATTAAATTAACAATTTTGCTTAGTGTCTGTTTTACAATAATTATGATTCAGTTCTGTTTTGCAAAATTTTACATTTATAAAATTTGTATTACATTTTAAAATTCCTTTTGGTATGATTTCATTTAAACGTTTAAAAATAGGTCTTGATGGGTTGTTGAATGTATTTTAGTTTGGTTTAAAAATGGTTTTCTATGATACATTTTTCCATTTATAGGTTGTTGGTTAGGGTATTGTTGTTGTGTCGTTTGTTGTTGATTGTATTGAGGAGTTTGGGCATTTGTTCTTTGGAAATATCTATTTACACTACATACTAACAGTGCCCGATTCGGTCCAAACAATTGACCATCAACTTTCAACCTTACCAACATTGTTGGAATTAAAGCTAAATCACCTGTAGAGGAAGAATGTGAATTGAAAACGTGTAAATATGTTTCAAGAAGATTTTTATTATTCTTTGTTCACTTTTTGTCGTTTGGCTGGGATGATTAATTGTCAATCCCCTTTACGTTTAATCTCCGCCATTGCCACGGTAGCTGGCAGAGGCTTTTTGTGGTTTGGGCACTATAAGCTGTTGTGCATCAATTTAAAAGGAAATTTTGGGCATGGAGTCTGGAAACAAGAGTCCATATTATGCCCCTGCTTGAAGCAGTTTTCACACAATGTGTGCATGCGCACGAAACGAAGTCTAGCTGGCTGGTCGAGTGCCCTGAACTGCTTGCAATGGTATAGCTGATGTTCCTCGCCGCATAGCTCGCATCTATTCTGATTATTTGCCGAATTGGAGTCTGTGCCCTTGCTTGCTGTTGTTGCCTTGTCGTGTTCCCTTGCTGTGCTACTCGCTCGCTGCTGAATTTGCCAAAGCGTATCCTCGACTCCGTCCCTGCCGCTGCGCCGTTCATAATTATTGCCGCCCTTGCTTGATGACTGCTTGCCGGTTGTGGGCATGCCGCAGCTTGCCGATATAAAAATGCCAACATCTCGTTTGCCGTAGGAGTTTCAGATTGGCGTTGCCACTCCATCATATCCCAGTATTCGACCGGAATCCCTTGCTCTTTAAGCTGTCGAAGAGTCTCATGCGTCACATTCGATAGCCAAAACTGGCAGATTTATAAATTGCCTTAGTAATTGGCGACAGGTTTGGTACTTTCTGTCATATAGCTCATTGAGCCTTGCCCAGGCCTCCAAATAGTTACTTTCGGTCAACTGCCATTCCCCCATAGTGTGAGCTGCCTTATCGGTGAGAGACTTGCTCAGATGTTGGAACTTAAAAGCCGGAGCCACTTGATCATTTTTATGAACCGCTGCTACGAATCGGTCCCTGCCACTTCGTGAGGGAACCATCAAATTCTCCCCACGTATTTTTTACCTCACGCTGAGATGGCATTTGTATTCATACCTCGATAGGCTGGCCGCTTGTCCCTTGCTCCCTATCTGTAGCTTGCCGTAATGTCTTGCCGTTTTATTTTTGCCAAAGACTTGCGGAGATTTCCCTTTAAGCCGAGGTAAAGCTCCTCAGCTGCCGCTTGTTGCTCCTCTACGCTGTCCAAATCGTTTGCCTTGCCGGATACCCATTTTAAAGGGATAGCGTTTAACTAAACCCATATCTCCTCTAGCCGTTCCAGTCGTATCTGGAGGTCCTCGCCATCTTCTAGCTGGTCAGTGGCTTGTTCGAGGTAACCAGCCATTATTTGCATCGCCTTGAGGCATGTCGCATGAATCTTATTGTTTGCCATTTCTCTGTCATAAATCAATAGAATAAAGGGGAATATAAGGTAAAAGCCAATAAACCTAACGTGAGTATGTGCAAGATTGATACTGTGAGTTTTCCGTGAATAGCTTGCCGATCATCTAACGCATATGTATTATAAATATGTATCTATCCGCACAGACAAAATCGTTGTGATTATTTATTTTCAAATAAAAGTATGCTTGCCACATAAAATAAGCTAACTAATCACTAGAGTTGTTTTTTTTTGTAAAATTTTAAATACGCATTGATCTCGCCGAATATTAAAATTGACCTTGCTGAATGTTGGAAATAACCTTGCCGAATATAAATGTATTGCCGAATTTTCGTCTACGGTCGCTGGTCTTCATCAAAAGATTTTTAAGAAATCTTAGCTCGCCATTCCTTGCCATCACAATCTAAACAATGATTGCTCCCTGCCGATGGGTATGTATAAATTGCCATAATATATACTTCCTTGCTTGTCATGACAGCTGGCTACCTTTGTTTAGCTTTCGTAAATTTCATCGAATCTCATGAAAATTCGGAATAAATATTAAATAATTTTAAATTATTTATTTTTGCTTGCCAAAGAAGCCACTATTCTTGCCATCTTTGCCTTGCCATTAGGTCATTAAATTTGATTCATGAACTTGCCAAAAAAATTTAATTGAATTTTCGTTAACTTGCCGGTGGCTACGCTTTATGTTCCCTAACCATGCGCATTATTACTCCCTAGTCTACCTCACGCCTCGTCTGTACCGTGTAAACGCAAATAAAACACACCTTTAATCGAAACGCAATTCCCTACGGTGACACCCGTGACACACTGCAATTTATTTGTGTATAATAAAATCAGCGACTCATTGTACTTTTTCCCCAACTGACACACATACCTTCTCCTAAATATTATACCAAACGATATATGCGCCACCACTATGTCACAAGTATCACAGTCACAGCACAGACTGAAGCAACGCAAAATAAAAGACACAAAAAACCAAAAAAATTATAAAGACCGCGCCGTCACTGTTGTCCGCATAAATAAAAAGAAAACAAACAACTTAAGCTAAATATTTATTTTATTACTTGCCGGCCGTTATCACTTGCACAAATCTCACATATATAATAAATTAAAAGGAATAATTTACTAACAAATTTTTAATTTTATCTCGCAAAGACGGTTGCACACCAAAAAAAATGATCTGCTCCATCCACTAGTTTTCTTATAACTAAACGAAAAAGAAAAAGCTTACAACTGCAGCTTGCCATTTCATCCCTCATTTATTTTGTATTTTTCTTTCGACTAGCCGACTTGTGTGTGGATATATAAGTATCTATCTGTCGCTTGTTGTACTACTCACACTGGCTGTGGAGTGTTAGTTTATTTTATTTTTCGGTGTTCGCCGTATATATTTATTTTCATACACAAAATACCTGCCGTGGGGAATTTTTGTTCAGAGTTCACTTTGAGTCTGCAATTTTTCAACTGCCATGAGGCAAACGCGGATTGAGGATGGCAGTCGGTTAAGCCAAAGTTTCATGACTAAAGGCGGATTGACTAAGTTGTTCCCATCCCACTTGCAAGACTCTCCATGCTTCGATACAGCTCGGAAGGTTTCAAATCTCCAAACTCGTTTTTATTCAAAAGAGCGTCTAATCGTCGTTCTTCGCTTTCTATGTTTCGTTCCAGCAAAACTTTTTTAAATTATTGTACTTATCTTGCGCGGGAGGGGAAACTAATTCCATCGTCTGATCGTAATCGTATTTCGTATTTGACGCGGTGATATTTTTCAATCGGAATTGCGTTTCGATTTGAAGGAACCATAAATCTGGGCGATTGTTCCAAAAAGGTGGAATTTTTATAGAAATCAAAGAAGTTTGCTGAAGGAGAATGTTAGGAGCTTCCGTACCGTTTGTTTGGTTATCATCCCTAGGGAGATTTTTTCCGAACTAGCATCGTCACCGTTGGCTTTGTTATCGTTTGGCATGACGATAGCAACTGAACGAGAGGAGATGAACCAAAGATCTCAATAACCGTAACTGACCGCAAATAATCGTAATTGGCAGTAATTAACCGTATTAAATTTAATACACCGCCATAAATCGTATGTAACCAACAACGTGGTAATTTATAACAGTTCTATTGTAAATGAGATACAACGGGATATTAAATCAACCGTAGGCAACAACGCGATAAATTTTAACCGTAATTTTAAGCACACAGTAGAATTACCGTATAAACGAACAACCTTTAATACTAAACACGTATCAAAAAAAAAAAATAATTTATATCTAGTATTCTTTCAAATAATATATAAAATTTTATTGTTCAGTGAAAAAATGTATTTAAATAATATTCATTTCAAATTTTAAATTACAGTATTTTGTTAATTTATGTAAAAGAAATTTAACAAGTAAAATAAATTTTGAAATAAATTTTGAAATTTTACTAAATAAGGTACTCACTGTACTAAAATAATACTTTTTTCTTTTTATGTTGAATTTAAAGTTGTAGGAAGGCGGCAGCTCTGGTTTTTAATTGATGGTGAAGGTGTTCTGGATGCGGTTGTTGTTGCTGAAAATGGTGATGATGGTGGTTGTTGCTGATGATAGTGATGATGGTGGTTGTTGCTGATGGTGGTATTGCGGATGTGGTGGTTGTCTTCGGTAATGTGGTAGTTTCTGTGGTTTCTCAAAGATAGCGTGGCTCCCGTGTGTACCATTATGCGTGGTGTGGTATAAAAAACAATCCGTTCTTTTTCGAGTCTGCAATCCAACTGAACTTTATTTCATCTTTAAAATTCTATCTTACTATTAATGATACAATAAAGTGGTGTTGATGAATCAGCATCGACAGATACTTAATATCTAAATTATGGACAGAGAGATGCTGCACACACAGCATATTCGCTGTAATATAAACAAAAGATAAGGGCACCCTAAGAAAAGTATCTCATGGTGGGTGGCATTTGATATTCGATTTCTCAAATATAAACAAATGGATATTCAGATGAAATATCCGCAATAACAAATAAAATATTATGCATGTTTAGCACAATAAATATAAACGGGCACAACAGTACTGTATTCTAAATTGGTACGTACGTAATGTTGGATGTCAATGCAGACGTATGCACATATATTTAGTGGGTACTGCACGTGAATTTTTCGGATAAGTACATGTACAGCACATAGATATAATTATCCTCGTAATTTGATGTGGTTGATGATGACGTGGAGAATGTGGTGCTTCAATTGTACTGGCGCGAAGTTGATAAGGCGCACGTGCACAAAAATGAAACTCTGCTGGTGGAGTGATGGAGCTTTCTAATCTAAATGAATACTCCACTTGTGGCGTAGCAGCGGCAAGCAAGATGGCAAACTATGATGGGAACTTCTTTTGGTACAGTTCAAAGTGAAGCTTTGATTTTTGTACAGTTCAAAGTGAAGCTTTGATTTTCATATAGTTTAAAGTGAAATTGTTATAAGAATTGTGGGTAAGGATGTATCGCGTTTACACGTTGGTTTTGACTTACGTGTAGACACGCTACAACCGTATTGAATGGAATGGACCTAGATATATGGATTGGAAGTAGATGTAAACTGAGTATAGAGAACTACTGCTCGTTGGCTATTGTAATTGATAAAAATAGAATGTGCTATATAGTTTGGTAAGTAGTGCTTATGCACTACACCGTGACGCTGATAGTGTAGGAGGAACGGGTCGACCGAAGGAACAAGGTCACTTGCTCCTGTACTGGAGCATGTTTTAAGGCACCAATGCCTTGCATGGAAATCTCCACCGGGGACCTAGGAAGCTGAAGTCTATCGATCAAAGATGTTTTAATAAAACTCACCTGCGATCCCGGATCGCAATGGGCACGCACTAGGTGCCGCTTCGAGGATCGACTATACGTGTAGGCCAATTCCGTAGCGAGAAGTACAGTCGAATGTGGGCCAAGGAGTCAATTTTCACCATCCTCGGATACATCAGGAGGTCCATGCTTGCGGTCCTGATATGCTACCCAATCGGATGGTTCTGGAAGGCGTGGTTTGGTTTCTGGAGCTTGTTTCCGATGGGACCGTCTAAACCGTCTAGACTGTCCTTTTGGCATCTTGCCTGCATCCCTGCATAGTATTGAATGATGTCGCTGGTTGCAATGGCGACAGTTCGTCGAAGATGGACACTGATCTGCCCGGTGTCCATTGTGCAGGCAGTTGAAGAAGAGATCCTCTGCCCGGATAAAACGACGCCGGGTGTCGATCTCCCAGCTGATGAATTCGTCGCACCGGGTGAGGCGGTCAGTGCCGCTGCAACATGCGCATTTTTCAGATTGTTGAGCCGTCGCCGCCACTGCATGCGTTCGGGCCGTGGGCCAATTAATCTTTTCTTGATTATTTAATTATAAAAAAATATTTTTTAATTATTTTTATTATATTTTTTTTTTTTGTATTACTTTATTAAAACGAGCAGCGATAACGTAAAATTACAATGTGTATTTTGTATCGTTGTAAATTTCAAGTATTCTTTGCACACTCTTTTTCCATGACCCAAATTCATTTGGATCTTCTGAAAATGTTCTCAGACATTTAACCATATCGGGAATTCTGTCTGTGTCTAATAAGTCTTGCCTAATCCCTAAACCATTCGATTGAACTGTATCGCTATTATTACTGCTACCACTGATATTTCTAGGGCTATTAACATTTCCTAATAAAGCTGCTCCCTGTGTTTCTAGGACTCTACTAACTATGGACGTGATAAGGGATTCTAATTCGGGAGTGGTTTCTACTGTCGTAACCCGATTAGTGTCTCTCGTAGTTGTTCCACTTGCGTTATCGCCATCTTCAGCCTCAAGTGCAGCGTTTCTTCTTGGAGGCATTTTTGCTCAGTTATATAGAGCTATCAGAATAGAAAAGGAATTAGTTAGCGAATGACTTGTTTAAATTTAATGTTTTTTTTTTTTATAAATTTTCAGTAGTTGTTATTTGCTTAGTAATTATACACATTTTCTTTGGGAACAAAAATAATAACTGTTACTTTGAATGACTTCTAATTTTTCGTTTAATTTTCTAAATACAAAGTTTGCTTTAATTTAAATGTTTGGTTTTTATCACTAAATAAAATAAATAATTAATGTTTTCTTTCACTATTGCTAAAAGCATGTTCAACGCTGGCGAGAGGGTAGTCTTTTTCGATGTCTACTGGGGTACCCTTTCCTCGCACTCCCTCGTTGTCTGCTGTGTCTTCTTGGGTAGTTTAGCTATGACGATGTGGATCGTCAGAGTATCCCAGCTTTCGACAGATTGGCCCATAACCCGCAGAGCACGTAAAGATTCGCCGACTGCGTCTCCTATGCGCATCAGCTCTCGGGAAGACTCGTCAGTTGCTGGTGGAATACCAAGGAACAATGACACGTGGGCTTCGGCAAGGAGTCTCGGGTTGTCGAAGCGCTCCTTTAGAGCTGAAGAAGCCAAAGTTTTTTTAAAAGCGAGGGATTTACGATATCATTGCCATTGGCCAAACTTTCCATTGACCTATACAGTTCAGATGGAGTTTGATCCCCGAGTTCCACTTTGTTAAGAAGTGCGTCCAATTTCCTCTCCTCACTGTCTCTATTTCGTTCTAATAAGGTCTTTTTTAACGATTCATATTTTTCCTGATTAGGTGGATTGAGCAAGACATCTGCAACGGATTCCATCGCCTGGATTCCGAGGGAAGCTACTAAATATGTAGTTATACTTGGTAACTGAAGATGTGATTCCTTTGAGTTGGAATTGCGTTTCTATTTGTAGGTCTGGTCTACTGGACCAAAAAGGAGGAATTTTCATAGAAATCAAAGCTGTGACAGCATTTTCGCTTGCCCGGGCACTGTCACCGGAAGGAGTATCGCCATCACTCATTTTTCCAATTTTCATAATAAGAAATTCTTTTTATATAATATTCATAATTGTTATAATTTTTTTTTATACTAAGTGGCTTTATTTTTGTCGCACTCACTGTTCTTTGTTTTATTATTTGTAGATTCTTCTTCGCCTGATTGATGACTTAGCCTCGTAGGTGATGGATGTAGAGTTGTTATGTTCGTCCACCTTGGTTCCCGAAAGTTACAGTTAGTAAACAGACAGGTCCGGCGAGTAGCCAGGTAAACCTTTACCCAAAAGCAAGTAGCTCTGTAGGATGTCTGTTATACTAAAATGCCTATTGAACCTCCAGCGAATGGCTTGATAAAGGAAAAACAGTATTTAGTGTTCGGTCGACTCCAGAATTAGAAGTGTCTCAATATTATTTTATTTGCTTCTTCTATACAAAAATTGTATATGCCTTCATCGATATTCAACCATACTTCGATAGTCTATAGAATTTCCCATTAAATGCAGCATCAGCATAATAGCCATGCACTTCAAGTGTTTTGGACTAGATTGCTTATGATGCATATTTTACTGTCATAAAGTCAGCGAACCCTTAATTATATTTACTTTTCTTCATGCACTGAAAGTGTTATTGTGTATATGATCACTTCATTTCTTTATCAATACACGCGTTCGATTTTTTTGGTTGTAGGTACACTTAGATATATGGGTACGACAGCACTTAATTTTTTTTATTAAATTCAAGAATTCCGTATGTTCTTTGTCGGGGTCACTATTTTATAATCCCATTTAGGGATTGAAATAAAACAAAACACGTGTTTTATAATTTTAATGTATTTATTTAATTTAAGTTTTTAATTAATTTAAGTTTTTAATTAATTAATTAATTAATTTAAGTTTAGTTTTTAGAATTTCTCTGTGTGTGAGTGCCACGTCTAATGTCTTGCCACGTGCGTCACAAAATCAATTCTTTTTCTTACGCTCTACTTTTTTGTCTTTCTTTCGTTTTTACATTTTTGTTTCGTTCAGTTAATTGGAGTTTTAGATGTGACGTTTTATTGAACGTTTTACAGTGTTAAGAACGAAACTTGTACCTTAAAGTGGTGCGAGTTTCGGCTTTGCTGTGATAGTAGATGGAATTGGAAGTGAACGAGATAGATTTGATGGAGCTAGACGAGGTTTTGTTATTGGTTCGGTTTCTATTGATGTTACTTTTTTATTATTTACAGAGTTCTTTCTGATATAGCAATATGTAAATTAATTTATCGTGATAACGTTTTAAATAAAAAAAACTTTATTTAAAAAACAAAAACTTAAAAATAGTACAATTAGAATAATAGAGTTGATGGCGGTGACGCTGGACGACGACGACTGCCCGCTTGAGCTGCTGACCGGAGTATTTAAGAGTGTTGTGTTGTATGCTATTTCGGGGTGGTTCCTTGTATATATTATGAGGTCGATGCACATGTTGCATTCCGATGTTCAAGTGCTGGCTTGCATGATAAATAATCTTCTTTATCACTTCCAGATGGTGTGGCTTCGTTGGCATGGGTAATAAATAATCCACTACTAATCTTTGTCTTCGAATGGAGTGCAGGTTCAGAGTGTTAACTTGTATATTATTATAATTATGGGTACGGCGGAAAGAATTAAAAGGAGGAACACGACTGTAGTATTTTTATTTTCACTATAGGCATTCGAATATACAAACTGGGATTTTTGTAGGTTGTCTATATTCTTACTGATAGAATTAAAGTCAACAATCTGGTTATGTATATTAAAAGACTTTGTTACGTCACTGAGAATTTTCTCAAATTGTGGTGGTGTTATATTAAACGAAAGACTAGGACTTACTGAAATAAAGTTAAGATTGGTTTTTGTTTCGAAATTTGTTTTGGAGTTTAAGGATTGATATATTGTATTTGCTATACAATTTGGTTGGATTTTAGGAATACCAGTTGCATTTATGTTTATATAAGAGTTAAGATTTTGGCATTTAATCAAGGTTTTCTGGATTTGGGGAAACGAAAATCCAAGAATTGGAGTCTGCTAGCTGAAGAAAAATTGGGTGATATATTTGCATTAATTGAATATTGCAATTACAAATTCAGTTAGCATGCACTGCTTAAAGATGTGAAAAGGATTGGTGCGTTTCTTTCGCAAAGATAATTATTTTTTGCAGTTATTTGACATTTGTCTAAGTCGTGTTTATCGTAGAGAAAATACAATTGTAATAGGAGATTTTTTTAAATACTTTTCAGGTGGTGAGGTTACGTCCAACTTCTTGACTTTCCAACAGATGGAAAATAAAACGCCGTGTTTAAAATTTCAATTCAAAGGTATAACTGTTTTATTGTCTTCGTAAGTATAGTGTGTTGTATGTACCTTATATAATTATTGATAAGACTGTTAGCTTCAAGCCAAGCAAGGCAATATTTTGTTGTATCCTCCACCGCAGAAATTGCGAAAAAAAAATTTTAAAAAATGAATACAAGAGCGAAAGAGAATAAATTTCAAACCAAAGAGGCGTAATAACTCCGCCAATGGGAACAAAGAATATAAAAAATAATCTCGGTGTTCTTATTGTAAAGGCTAGGAGGGACAGAAGGCAGTAGTGTACCACCGAAATGTCTTGTTAGCGATCACAACCAGAAGTGAATTCCATTGATTCGGCGCGGCCTTTTATACTTGCTGTGCTTGAGCTTTTTTTAAATAAAAGCTTTACATTGTTTAGAATGAATACATGAGTATTTGCTTAGAATTGAAAGCTTCATTTGAGTTTGATTTTCCATGTATTTGTATATTAATATTGAGTATAATTTAAAAAGATAGATTTACAGTATATTGTGCAAGTAAAAATAACATTGTGTGTTAACTTGGTTAAAAAAATTTTTTTTTTAAATAAAAGAATATAATTCAATTAATGTAGAAATGTAAAATGAGAAGTATAGTATGTTGTGCAATTTTAGTTGATTATTTTAATATTATATATATTATAAATTTAATTATTAAGATAATGAATAAGAATATAATATGTTGATTGTTGTGAATAATGTTGATTGTTGTTACATTTTCCTCCTATGTCGCTGAAGTCGTCTCGACTATGCGACAGGAGTGGTTGGATTTTTAGGTCTACCTCGTCTTCGTAGGGCTCGAATTGGTTTTATTTCATTGTCTTCGGTCTTTTGATATTTGGAGACGAAACATGATATTTACCCAGTGGCACGGAAAGGCCATCGTTTGAGGCAACTTGGAAGGTAGCTGCTCCAAGCTGTTTAATAATTGTGTAGGGTCCATCTTTCTTCGGGACGAATTTTGAAGTTATGTTTTTGCTTGTATTGCTGAGAATATGGGAAGTTATTAGTACTTGTTCTCCTACTTGAAAAGTAGGTGTCGGTCGTCGTTTTTTGTCAGTGTATATTTTGTTATGGTCTTGTGTTTTTTCAACATTTTCTCTAGCATTCTGAAGAGTGGTTGCTAGTTGATGAAGTTTTGGTGTGACTTGAGGGATGAAGTTTTCTGATGCTAATATGTTCCTCAGATCATGGTTGACATCATCTATTGTTCTAAGTTCACGACCGAATGTGAGATAAGCTGCTGTATAACCGGTGCTTTGGCATTTTGCAGTATTCATGGCAAATCTTATGGATGATAGATGATCGGACCATGTAGCATGATTGTTGCCTACCAAAATAGCAAGTTGTGTTTTTATATCCCGATTTTTGCGTTCGACCGGATTTGACTGAGGTACCATAACGTAGGAAAATTTCGTTTAATAACGTTAACGCGCAATTTTCTGCCGTTGCTTCTTTCAGAGGAAATACCTCACCCCATCTGCTGTCAAGATCTTCAGCAATAAGGAAACATTGAAACCCGTCATTTGTTTTAGGAATTACGATCGCGACCTGCGGTTTCGTAATAAAAAAAAACATTTACCGTTTTTCTTTTTCTTTTTGTTTTTTTTTTTATTATTATATTTTTTTTTTTTATTATTTATTTATTTATTGCTTAATTTTATTTACAATAATAATATTTGATTTTATTATAAAAGATTCCAAAAGAAGGCCGCTGTCTTCAGCTAGGCTGCACCTCACGGTTGGATAATTAGAAACGAACTAACTTAATAATATATTTTTATGAACTCTCTAACTGGTAGTGCGAAGTGCTTCCCGTGTGAAAGGAATGCACTTGTTTTGGAGATATTCATATTTCATTGGAATAGAATGAAATATAAGTATTTAATTTTCCGTTTGTTGGCGGCAGGGGAAAAGGGGTGTATCCGTTTAGGATTGGTTTTGCCAGCTAAGCAATATGGCGTGGGAATCCGTTATTGCAAAATAAATGTGCCGTTAGGCAAAAGGGGAATGTGGGCGGTATTCGGGGTAACGGTTTGGATGATCTCCATTGTTATAGGAATAATGTGCCGTTAGGCAAGGGGAGTGTGGGAGGTGCTCGGGGTAATGGTTTGGGTGACGTCTCAGACGTAACTCCCTCAAGTTGTTGTCGTCTAGCTTGTACATCATCTGAACATTTTTCAATTGACGTTCAAAATGTTCAAACAAATCCCCCTACTCCGCCAAAATATCCAACTAGCTCTTTAATTTGATTTATATTTTCGCCTCTGTCCTCATTCATTTGTCGCTCATTCTTTTGCTTCTCACCATGGTTTCTCTTCTTCAGCAACTCATTTTCTCTCTTCAATAAATTCTTCTCTCGTTCGTTTATTTTTATTTCTTTCTTCAATAATTCGATTTCCCTCTTTATTTGTTCCATTTTATATTCTTTCTCTTCAGTCTTTTGTGCTTGTCTTTCTGTCGTTTTTTCTGCATCCTGGTACTCGTCTTCATCGTTGTCGTCAGCTTCGTTTTCTCTATTATTCACATCATTGCTCTCGTCAACCTCAATTTCAATTTCTTCTTCGTCTATCTCTTCGTCATCGTTGGTGTGTGAGAGCGCTTCCTTTCGTGTTTGCTCCGATACTTCCATCATTCTCAGCACTAGCTCCGCCCTATTTCCACTGGTTTTCTTCCCCAACTTCCTCAGCGACGCTTTTAGCTGCGCAACAGCATAATTTTTTAGGTTTTCCGCATCTCCATCGTGCTTTGGTTTTGTTTCGTTTTGTTTTTTCTCGTTACAGATAACGAATACAAACAGGTATAGCTATGAATATAGGAACCGTGTACACAGAACACACAAGCGCCGATGACTAAAACCACGCACACGTAGCACACACTGATGTTGGTTGAGTTTCTTTATTAGCAACGGGGGGTTGTTTTTTTTTTTTTTTTACTCTAGGTTTTCGTTTCTTTATTAGCAAACGGGGGTTGTTTTTTTTTTTTTTTTTTTACTCTAGGTTTTCGTTTCTTTTTTTCTTTTCCGTTAGATTTATATTGAATATTTTTCGTTTGATTTGATTTTATAAACTCAATTTATTTATTTTTCAATTTCTTTTTTTTTCGATTATCAAACGAATATTTTTCCGCGATGGGCTAATGTAAGCGTACTTATATATTTACGTCTACCTCTTTCAGCACCTCGTTGCCAATTACTGCTGAATATGGGATGTCGCCCTCTCCAACCACATGGAATTTTAACGAAAATTCCAATCCATCCACTCCTACTTTTATCTCAAAACATCCTTTAGTTATTACCTTCTTCTATCATATCACCGATAGATTTCTTCTTATAGGATTCAACTCGACGTTCTTAAGCAAAAGCAAGATGCCATACCTAAACATATTGAGGTCACTGCCGGTATCGAACAGCACTGATATCTTCTGTTAGTCGATATCGACATCCTTAAAACTCGATTATAATAATGAATTCCCAATGATATTTGGCTTTCCAGTAGTTCGTCCTCTGTTGTCGCAGTATGGACGTTAGCTTGCTTCTTTCCACCCCTCTGCCCCTCGCGACTTCTCTGCCTACAGTCCCTTGATATATTTCTTTGTGGTGTAGTCTCCATGTTGTGTGTATGAATGTATATATGTAAATGTAAAATAAAAATGAAAATATATTAAAAAATTTTTAATATTTGTATATTTTTTAATTTTATTTTAATTCAAAAATTTTTAATTATTCACAACATTATAAAATATATTGTAATGCGACGCGTTTCGGTTTTTAAAAAACCATCATCGGGCTCAATTTGGTGACTTTGGTTGTTCATTCTTGGCAACCCAACAACCAAAGTCACCAAATTGAGCCCGATGATGGTTTTTTAAAAACCGAAACGCGTCGCATTACAATATATTTTATAATGTTGTGAATAATTAAAAATTTTTTAATTAAAATAAAATTAAAAAATATACAAATATTAAAATTTTTTTAATATATTTTCATTTTTATTTTACATTTACATATATACCTTGATATATGGTCTTGCTGCCCACAACTGTAGCACCTTATATCGCTTTTCTTCAGGCAGTCTCTCGCCATATGGGATGTTTCCCCACATTTGAAACATCCCACGCCTCCTCCAGCCTTTTCAAGCGGACCTTAAGCTCCTCGACGTCAGCATGTTAAAATCCACTTTGGCCGCTATTCTGGTCGTCAACATATATGCATACTTGACATACTCATAATTATCTAAAATTAATTTAAAATACAATGGTGCACGGCTGCTACAAAGCGATTTTAATAAGGAAAACATCGAACTTGCACCACTTGTTCTTAAGCTTCTGTTGTTGCGCTGGCTTATTCTGTACTTGCACTTCAATTTGCTGGCTCGGTGCTGTTATGCTGTTGGTTTGGTCACTTGATTCTTGCTGGCGTATACTCCCTAGACGAGCGATGTCTGAATCAACTTTTGCCTGTACAATAAAGCAGAATGATAACACCAAACAACGTCATATTGGTTACTTGGTAGGTCTATTTAGCTTATGGATCTCCCTAGAATCATTCAGATCCGGTTTCCATCCACGATGACTCTTTCTTAATTTTATGTTGATTGGAAAATATGTTTCCTTCGGCTGTTTTGGTCAAATTGGTCAATAAATCTACATCTTTCTTAATTTTAAATTGGTTTTATGCGAACAAAGCTTTTAGAAAAAAAAAGCTGAAGAAAACAGTTCTCTTTCTTCTTCCGATTTCATTAAAATCTGATGTAAGTGATGAGTATATTTTGCGTTTTATTATCTTTTAAAGTGAATGTGTTTTGGCTGAAAAGTCTCAAACTAATTTTCTGGTTAAAATCAAACCGGTTTATTGAGCCCAAGGCTAAAAGATCCCTTGTTTAAAAAGGAAAAAAAAGGTTTGGGTAGGGATTTCCACAGTCGTATAGTAAGGCTAAAGAAAGAATTTCTGTACTTTACTGTAAGTCCGAAGTTAGGCTCAAAGGAATACTGATGGGATACAGCAAAATTGATTGTTTGTATTTTAACGTGTTTATTTTAATTTTATTTTTGAATTTTTTTTGCATAATGAGCAGATATATATGTAAAAATATATATATATATTATAATATATATAAATTACATATTTTAGCGAGAGTTTTTAAAAAAGATGTGCAACGTGTTTGGTGTTTGGCTTATGACTGCCGGCTTTTTATTTATTAATAACTATGGAAAATACATTATGTTATTGAAGCTACTTTCTCAGCAGAATTGTTTCTTATATTCTAAAGCTTGGCAGCCTAACTGCAAGTGTGTTATCACACAAAACCCCTTATAAAGTATATTTTGTTTCATTTTAATAATCTGATACACAAATTGCATTTAAAGTGAATAAATACGAACATTAAAAATGCGCGTGCATTAGGGAAATAATAAAGGTGTGAATGAACTTGATTTTTGTGGGTAATCAGGTTGAGAAATAATAGAATTAAATAGAATAACAGAATTAGTGGATAGCAAATATAGATATCGGGAATGGAATATGTAACCTAGATGTGTACGGTAGCTTTTTGTTGATATTTTATGTTGATTAATTATATTAAATTAATTATTTTCACTTTTGATAGTGTGTAGTGTGGTTTGTACTCCTTTACTTCATCCTTTTTTTCACTATTTTGCTATATAGGCATATAAATCTATTGATAACTTTTAATTAAATCATTCAACGATCTGCTCGAATTTTATATTTGATCCTCCGGGATCTGTTTTAAAAAATTTAAATAATAAGACACATTTAGTTATTTATTCATAACTAAATTTTAAATTTACGTCTACCTCTTTCAGCACCTCGTTGCCAATTACTGCTGAATATGGGATGTCGCCCTCTCCAACCACATGGAATTTTAACGAAAATTCCAATCCATCCACTCCTACTTTTATCTCAAAACATCCTTTAGTTATTACCTTCTTCTATCATATCCCCGATAGATTTCTTCTTATAGGATTCAACTCGACGTTCTTAAGCAAAAGCAAGATGCCATACCTAAACATATTGAGGTCACTGCCGGTATCGAACAGCACTGATATCTTCTGTTAGTCGATATCGACATCCTTAAAACTCGATTATAATAATGAATTCCCAATGATATTTGGCTTTCCAGTAGTTCGTCCTCTGTTGTCGCAGTATGGACGTTAGCTTCCTTCTTTCCACCCCTCTGCCCCTCGCGACTTCTCTGCCTACAGTCCCTTGATATATTTCTTTGTGGTGTAGTCTCCATGTTGTGTGTATGAATGTATATATGTAAATGTAAAATAAAAATGAAAATATATTAAAAAATTTTTAATATTTGTATATTTTTTAATTTTATTTTAATTCAAAAATTTTTAATTATTCACAACATTATAAAATATATTGTAATGCGACGCGTTTCGGTTTTTAAAAAACCATCATCGGGCTCAATTTGGTGACTTTGGTTGTTCATTCTTGGCAACCCAACAACCAAAGTCACCAAATTGAGCCCGATGATGGTTTTTTAAAAACCGAAACGCGTCGCATTACAATATATTTTATAATGTTGTGAATAATTAAAAATTTTTTAATTAAAATAAAATTAAAAAATATACAAATATTAAAATTTTTTTAATATATTTTCATTTTTATTTTACATTTACATATATACCTTGATATATGGTCTTGCTGCCCACAACTGTAGCACCTTATATCGCTTTTCTTCAGGCAGTCTCTCGCCATATGGGATGTTTCCCCACATTTGAAACATCCCACGCCTCCTCCAGCCTTTTCAAGCGGACCTTAAGCTCCTCGACGTCAGCATGTTAAAATCCACTTTGGCCGCTATTCTGGTCGTCAACATATATGCATACTTGACATA
This sequence comes from Epistrophe grossulariae, assembly GCA_929447395.1. Classification (NCBI taxonomy): domain Eukaryota; kingdom Metazoa; phylum Arthropoda; class Insecta; order Diptera; family Syrphidae; genus Epistrophe; species Epistrophe grossulariae. Next base: position 142,003,818 of record OV839567.1, on the reverse strand, counting down.
CTCATAATTATCTAAAATTAATTTAAAATACAATGGTGCACGGCTGCTACAAAGCGATTTTAATAAGGAAAACATCGAACTTGCACCACTTGTTCTTAAGCTTCTGTTGTTGCGCTGGCTTATTCTGTACTTGCACTTCAATTTGCTGGCTCGGTGCTGTTATGCTGTTGGTTTGGTCACTTGATTCTTGCTGGCGTATACTCCCTAGACGAGCGATGTCTGAATCAACTTTTGCCTGTACAATAAAGCAGAATGATAACACCAAACAACGTCATATTGGTTACTTGGTAGGTCTATTTAGCTTATGGATCTCCCTAGAATCATTCAGATCCGGTTTCCATCCACGATGACTCTTTCTTAATTTTATGTTGATTGGAAAATATGTTTCCTTCGGCTGTTTTGGTCAAATTGGTCAATAAATCTACATCTTTCTTAATTTTAAATTGGTTTTATGCGAACAAAGCTTTTAGAAAAAAAAAGCTGAAGAAAACAGTTCTCTTTCTTCTTCCGATTTCATTAAAATCTGATGTAAGTGATGAGTATATTTTGCGTTTTATTATCTTTTAAAGTGAATGTGTTTTGGCTGAAAAGTCTCAAACTAATTTTCTGGTTAAAATCAAACCGGTTTATTGAGCCCAAGGCTAAAAGATCCCTTGTTTAAAAAGGAAAAAAAAGGTTTGGGTAGGGATTTCCACAGTCGTATAGTAAGGCTAAAGAAAGAATTTCTGTACTTTACTGTAAGTCCGAAGTTAGGCTCAAAGGAATACTGATGGGATACAGCAAAATTGATTGTTTGTATTTTAACGTGTTTATTTTAATTTTATTTTTGAATTTTTTTTGCATAATGAGCAGATATATATGTAAAAATATATATATATATTATAATATATATAAATTACATATTTTAGCGAGAGTTTTTAAAAAAGATGTGCAACGTGTTTGGTGTTTGGCTTATGACTGCCGGCTTTTTATTTATTAATAACTATGGAAAATACATTATGTTATTGAAGCTACTTTCTCAGCAGAATTGTTTCTTATATTCTAAAGCTTGGCAGCCTAACTGCAAGTGTGTTATCACACAAAACCCCTTATAAAGTATATTTTGTTTCATTTTAATAATCTGATACACAAATTGCATTTAAAGTGAATAAATACGAACATTAAAAATGCGCGTGCATTAGGGAAATAATAAAGGTGTGAATGAACTTGATTTTTGTGGGTAATCAGGTTGAGAAATAATAGAATTAAATAGAATAACAGAATTAGTGGATAGCAAATATAGATATCGGGAATGGAATATGTAACCTAGATGTGTACGGTAGCTTTTTGTTGATATTTTATGTTGATTAATTATATTAAATTAATTATTTTCACTTTTGATAGTGTGTAGTGTGGTTTGTACTCCTTTACTTCATCCTTTTTTTCACTATTTTGCTATATAGGCATATAAATCTATTGATAACTTTTAATTAAATCATTCAACGATCTGCTCGAATTTTATATTTGATCCTCCGGGATCTGTTTTAAAAAATTTAAATAATAAGACACATTTAGTTATTTATTCATAACTTTATACTTTATTGATTAAAGCATCAGATCCCTTACCACTGGTGGGGGGAAATCTTCAGCTATACGTAGAAGTGTTGTTGTTCGACTAACTTGCCAACAAAACCCTTTTTATATGCAGCAATTTTATATTAGTATTTCTAATTCTTCTTACTGAGTATATATTAATGTGAATACATGTATATCATCATTTTTGATGATGATTCTATTTTATCAGGATAAGAAGTTCGATTGTTGATCGTCAACTTTGTTTATATTAATTTTATATTTATGTGTTTATGATAAAAGAAGTTCGATCGTTGTTCGTCAACTTTGTTTATATTAATTTTATATTTATGTGTCTGGATGTTGATACTTGAACGATCTTTGTTTATATTACTTTTTATGACATCCTCTTGGTGTCGGTTTATATGAATTGTATTTTTAAGCGATATGGAATACGCTTGGTATATTTTTATTGTTACTGGGAAGCAATTCTATAACTCGCGCACTGAAATTGAACTGCTTTGTGCTTGTTCTTGTTGATTTTGGAACAAGAAATGGAGATGGCGAAACAAAAAAATGTTGTGAGTGTGCATAGTAGCGAGTTTTTCTTTTTTTTTATCTTTTTGTTAACGTTTTTCTTCAAAATCGATCCAGCACACATTGAAGGAACAAAGAATTACGGTACAGTAATGTATATAAAGCTTTAACCTCTGCATGCTGTATATTTTCCAACGCCAAAATATGGCATATATCGAACGAACAAAGAAGTACTGTTCTTTAATGTATAAGTAATGAATTTCGTTAGGGATTGAGTATTTATTCTTTATTGTATTATTTATTGCGGCTCGTAATAAAAAACTAAAATTGCTTATAACTTCCTTAACAAAGTTAATCCTTTTTTCGGCATTACTTCAAAGTAAAATTAACAACTTAAAAATATACATAAAATTTAACATATGTGTATATTAAACATTTAACCTTATATATAATAATATATTGTAATATTTTCTCATGTTCAATAAATAAAACTTAATTACTTTGTTATTTATTTCGTAAATAAAAACACTACTTTCTTACTACCAAACAATTTATTATTCAACACTCAAATATACCGAAACTATTTTCCGAAAACAATTTACTTATCTTTTTTTACAACCAACTTTATTCTTTCACCATTAAAAACGAACTGTGTCCTCTGTCGGCCAAACAGGCGCTTTTATACTTATTATACAGGTTTCCGATATTGCTTGAAGGTTCTGGTTTCTGCTTCTCGAACATTCCATAGAAGGAGCTTCTCGATGATTGAATTTCCTAATACAATAATGAAAGGCTGAACATTGAACATGCTCATAAACTGGAATCTTATTGGTCCTCGATTTCTTGCATTGTTGCATCGACGGAAACGAGAAATTGTTTAAAACTTTTCTTGCGTTCCTCTACATTTTGTATGGATTTCTAAAATGGGACGGAATATTCATGTTAGTAAAATCATTAGTTAGATATTTGTACAGGTTCTTTTAAAAGGGGATATAGCACATTTAAACACCTCTTTTAAATAAATAAATAGTTAGTAAAAACGTTTTTTTTTTCTTGTATTTTTCTCTTAAGAATGAGATACCGTTGATATATCTAATTAGATTAATTACGCGTTGGGTTTGCTGCTTTCTAAAAGTTAATCCTTTTTCGGCATTACTTCAAAGTATAATGACCAACTAAAAAATGTACATAAAAATTTAAATATGTGTATATAAAACATTTAACCTTATATATAATAATATATTGTAATATTTTCTCATGTTCAATAAATAAGACTTAATTACTTTGTTATTTATTTCGTAAATAAAAACACTACTTTCTTACTACCAAACAATTTATTATTCAACACTCAAATATACCGAAACTATTTTCCGAAAACAATTTACTTATCTTTTTTTACAACCAACTTTATTCTTTCACCATTAAAAACGAACTGTGTCCTCTGTCGGCCAAACAGGCGCTTTTATAACTTATATATAATAATATATTGTAATATTTTCTCATGTTCAATAAATAAAACTTAATTACTTTGTTATTTATTTCGTAAATAAAAACACTACTTTCTTACTACCAAACAATTTATTATTCGACACTCAAATATACCGAAACTATTTTCCGAAAACAATTTACTTATCTTTTTTTACAACCAACTTTATTCTTTCACCAACCATTGTGTGTCCAACCATTTCTTGTAATTATGGGCAGTTTCAGACTTAACATTTGGGATGTTGAGAAATGCTTGAAGGTGAGATGCTAGTAATGTCCTTTTGTTGTTGTATCTTTCAAACAACATTTTCCATGCATTCTGGTAGTTACTTCCAGTCACCCCCAGATTCTCGATTAGGCAACGAGCTTCACCCTTTGTAGAAGTCACCAGGTACTGCATTTTTTGAATATCATGCAGTTGCTTATTTTCATGCACTAATGTTTTGAACATTTCATAGAAATTCACCCATTTCAGATAATCACCTTCAAAGGTTGGAATTTTAACCCTTTCCAGACGAAAGACATCCTCATTATCAGGTGTTTTCAATACTTGTGGCTCTTTTGTATCAGACGGTTGCTGAACTCTATACTGATCAATTGCGTGTTGAAAGGTGGTGGTTAAATATATTGCCACCTCTTCTATTTTATTATACTCTGATACATAGTCTTTGACCAAAGGCTCGCTATGCATATTCAAGTTGTACACCTTCGCATGAAGTTCTTCGCAATTTTTCCATGCTGTTGCCAGCTTCTCCGCACGAACTTCAAAGTATTGTAGAGAATGCCTTTCCTTTGAGTCCCTTTTAAAATTGCTCTTCAGGCGCTCGATGCGTTCAAAGTTTAATTTTTGGATGGTTTCCAATGATGGATCAGTCATGTTGCTTATATGTTGCTAGAATCCGGCTCGAAGGACCAATGTTTTAACCCCGATAAAAATCCTTAAGATATTTATCGTATTTATCGTTGGTTAGTTTGCAGAAAAATCCGTGGGATAATTCTGAGCTGAAAAATGAAATAATAATAAGTTAAGACCTCCCTTTGTAATATTAGACTGACACTTTATTGGTAATTTCTTACTCTATTTATACTTTACATTTAATTTCTTAACCTACTTATTAGTACTTATTATTACTTACATACATTTAATTTCTTAACCTACATTTAATTTCTTATTATAAGTTATTTATTATTGCTTAATTACGTTACATTTTATTCTTCAAATTTCTTAACCTACTTAATTAAATTATTATTATATGCTGACTACTCATAGTTCGAGTCAACCCAATAATGCATGTCAGCTTGAATACGCTGCATTGGGTTCATTGCACAGTATATCGTGAATACACTGCATTGGTCAGCACAGTATATCTTGAATATACCGCATTCTGTTTACATCGTTTGTTTACGTTATTTTTTCTTTGTTTTTTATTATTATTTGTTTACATTCCAAACACAAATTCTTGAGAAATAATATGTCGTGAGAACGATTGCAAGAAATAATTTCTTCGAATATCGTATTGCACAACTATTGCAGTGCAACGACATTCAAGATATGTTTCTTGGAATCGCGTGACCTCGTTTACTTTACAATATTATATTATATTGTTTTTTATATTGGCTCGTGTAACACTTAAACCCAACTCAAACTTATTACTATACAGCTAGGACCGCACTCGGCGGAACTGCTTTTCAGCGGAACTGAACTTCACGACTTATTTGTAGGAAATTGTATGAGCTATATCGCACTAAGCGACAACTGAACTTCACGGCGCGACACTATGCGACAAAGTTGGTAATCTGACCAACTGTCTCGCGACGTGAAGTTTCGTTCAGTTTCAGCACTTCACGGTGTCGCTGAAGTGCAGTTTCGCCTAGTGCGGTTCTATCTTAATTGTCTTTATCTATTCCAACTGTTGTACCAAGACAATACTTGTTCGTTTATAATTTCTTCCATTTTCCATTGTTTTCATCTTTTTGGTTGCTGATTGCAGGGATCGTGTTCTGTTTGCCTTTGGTGGCAAATCTCTTCTTTACTGAATCAAATGTCTCTCTTCCACATCCTTCTGATAACTTGGAAAACACTAGGGTGGAGCGAATTTTTTTTTTCCTGTGTTATAAATTGTATACATTTTAGACCAATGTATATATTCCAAATTTCAGTCTTCTACGTCAACATCTTCAGGTGGCGCACTAGACTAGAACTTTGAAGTATAAGCGAAAAAAAGGTACCTAAAAAATAACTTGATTTTTTTTTACGCATTTCTATTACTAAGGGCCAATCTCTTCGATTCATTTAACAAATTAAGTTGGACTCTAACTTTTGAAATCACACACGCTCACATAAAAAGTGTAGTGGGTATTTATAACAAAATATTTGTTAAGTACTTACGTTTTATATTTTGAAGAAAATTTATAAAATGTACACATTATGAAAAATTATTATTTATATAAATTTATGTTTAAGAAAATTAAATGAAAACTGTAACTTAAATTTAAACAACGTTAGTGAAGAATATATTTTTTGCAAATATTTTCAAGAAGAATAACCATTGAGTATCTACTTATAATAAATTTCATAAAACAAAACAAGTCGTATCTATTTATCAAATTAAAGAAATGTATAATCAATAATTTTTGAAATTTGAATTTAATTTTACATAGCCTTCAAAAGTATAATACAGAACTCGAATTCATGAGAACATTTTATAACTATATCAATTTATTTAAAAATTATAAGCTTCTTACATAATAGATTAGTTCATTTAAGAAATATTTTTGTACATTGAATATTATTTTGAAGTTAAATGAAAAATTTAGATTCTTGCGAAGTTCTTTATATAAATTTAAAAGTTGGACTGTAATTTTTAAAAACCAGGACTATTATAAGACTAACATTTTTTACTAAAAGATATTTAAACTTTATTTGAAATTTATAACTTGTTTTTTTTTAACAAAGATACTTTAATTTCGTCAGTAACCGTTGGCTTCTCAAATTTGAATGCCTTCGTCTCCGTTCTTTTTTTTTAAGTTGGCTGCAGTTGTTTTTTTTCATATTTGCACTGAAAATGACAGCGATTCTATTAATAAGTTGTAGCTTCCATCGTTGAAGTGCAAACAAGGCATAATAGTCCTCTTTCACTTCGCCTCATCAATTTATTATACTATACTACACTATACTACAATTTTTATGAAAATACAAATATATTGTTATACTTTACATAGATATACATATATTTTAAGTTTAAAGAAAATATTTGATTACTATAGTTCATATAAAACTGCTGGTTAATAAATATCGAAAGAGAATTTAAACAAAAATTAAATAAAATAGTTTGTTTTCCTTACCACATAAAGACATACATAAATAACAAGTAAGTAGCATTTGCCGTTTGTTTATTATCACACCCAACTAACAAACTCTCCAGAGCTAAGCTCTTGAAATGTCAAAAAACCTTCAATAAGACTCTTTTATATGATATATCCCATTGCTATACTTAAATAACGGGTGATTTTTTAGCTGGTTTGGTTTTGGCAACACTGGTTTTGACAGCTGACGTGTGTTTAGTACCTTGTGTCACTGTCAAACAGCTTCAGTTTGGTTTGCAATTTAACCATGGATCGTCTTACAAATGAACAACGCTTGCAAATTATTTTTTTTAAGCTGGCCGAGGATCCGCTTTTTTATCGAAAAATTGTGTTCAGCGATGAGGCTCATTTTTGGTTGAATGGGTACGTAAATAAGCACAATTGCCGCATTTGGAGTGAAGATCAGCCAGAAGCATTGCAACAGCTACCAATGCATCCCGAAAAAGCCACTGTTTGGTGCGGTTTATGGGCCGGCGGCATTATTGGGCCATATTTCTTCAAAGATGATGCGAATCGCAGCGTTACTGTCAATGGTGAACGCTACCGAGCGATGATAACAAAATTTTTTTTGCCCGAAATGGAAGTTCTTGACTTGCATGATATGTGGTTTCAACAAGACGGTGCCACATGCCACACAGCACGCGAAACAATGGCGCAATTGCGAGGCGAGTTTGGTGAACAGTTAATTTCACGTTTCGGGCCGGTCAGTTGGCCGCCTAGATCGTGCGATTTGACACCATTAGACTATTTTTTGTGGGGGTATGTCAAGGCTAATGTCTATAGGGACAAGCCCGCTTCGATTGACGCACTGGAAGCCAACATCCATGCATTCATTCGTGAGATACCGGCCGATATGTGTGAAAGAGTATGCCAAAATTGGACTCAGCGGATGGGCTACCTGAGACGCAGCCGCGGTCAACATTTGCATGAAATTATCTTTAAACATTAAATTGCAAGGTTCAAACTATCGATTCAAATAAATATTTCATTCATTTTTTCGAATTTTTTGTGTTTTTTTTTTTTTTAAAGTTCTAAATCACCCGTTATTACTGTCTTGTTATGAAACTTAAAAAGGTCTCATAGCATTATTATTTTAAGAGCTGAACACTTCTCTCTTCAAAATACTTAAATCTTATAGCTAAATCAATTTTAGTATTGATTAGTTTTAGTTTGGCAAAGTTGGAGACAGTAAAAAAAAAAAAAATACAAATCATAAAAACCGTTAAGTCGAAAACGAAGCAAAAAACGAGAAAATTACCTCTTAAGTTTTTCGACTTGAAATGACCTCAGGAACTAATGGTTTTTTGGAAAATGAACGCTTTCCTTTTTTGTTTAATTTCAATTCTTTTATTTTATCAACTAATTATAAAATAATAGTTATTAATTCTTAAAACTAATACAATTTCAATTTTAGAGTAGTAAGTTAAAGGTTAAACTACCGAGCCACAAACCACGAACCACGTTGCGTCAAGCGCAAAAAAAGAAAAAGAATGAGTAAAGGAAAGATGACAAAAGGAAGTAATATCTTTCGTTGTGCAAGATTATCGGTTCGTTATTATTGGTGGCGCGTATTTATCGGCGCGTAATTGTCATCGCGTAATTATCAGCGCGATTCATGAGGGTGCGTTCTGCCACAGTTTTCTTCTGAGGCGGTGATTTCGGGACAATTTGTATAAGTACCTATATGCTTTCAACACGAGATCCTGCTCTCTATCGGGATAACGTTTCATGATCATAGTTATACTAAATCAAATAGTGAATGTCAAACAGTTGATTTCGTTTCGAAAACGAAATTCATTTAATACTACATTTTCATTGGGGAAAATGAGGTAATTTCGTTGAAAATTTACAAATTAGATTCCAAATTATATCTTTATGAACACAATGGGCCTTACCAATAATCAAATTTAGCGAAGACTTAAATATTTCAGTAAAATTAACCTTATTTCTGGTGATCCCAAATAATGTACAATTTATGGAATGTTTAATTTTTTGAAGTCCATTCCATTTATTATTCATTATTAAGAGTCCACTTGAATATTAAGGTCATACTATATATGGTTTATTAGCTAGAGCCCATTCTAATATGGTCCATTTTACTGAAATATTTAAGTTGTCACTAAATTTGATTATTGGTAGGGCCCAATCAAGTGGAATGCATCCACAGTGGAAACCCATTGGAAATCATTGAAAATGTCAAAATTTTATGTATAGCAAACAGAAAGAGAACACAACAAAAAAGAAGCTATTAACTGCCAAATCGAATTCAAAATGAAATAAGCTGTCGAAACGAAATTAGTTACACGATAATTCTTTGCGCCTGATTCTTTTTTCGGATTTCTCTTTGAAAATCATCCTGTGAGTCGCACGCTATTACACGATGATTCTTTGCGTCTGACTCTTTTTTCGAATTCCTCTTTGAAAATCATCAAAATAAAGTTATATAAAAAGAAACGTAAAAAATAGTCTCGGAAAACTTGCCCCATATCCTCAATGAAAAGAGGACATTCGAAAAATTTTTTTCTTCCAAGAACTATTGAACCATTTCAGCTTTGATTGTAAAAGGTGTCCCAAAATTCACGCCAGGTGTTTCCAATAAAAAAAGGACAGCAGAGGTTTTTTAAAAAATGGAGCGCTACACGAAAGAACAGCGTGCTATTATAAGCAGCAGTTTGAAAAAATAATTAAGGTTCGTCGGTGATTTTTCGAACAAAATCATTTTCGTGAATTTTTGGGACACCTTTTATTGGATCTTATTTTCATTAAAATGTCGGTACTCTTTAAAATGTAGTTGTAAAAATCAATACAAGACATATTTTCTTTTGATTTAGAAATCAGTGAATTTAATGTTAAATTTTTTGTTTTGAAAATAATTTTAATACCATGTCCACATGAAAATAAATTTTTTGTTGTTATTTTGTTTCACAAAGCGGACAAATTACTTAATTTTTTCAAAAAGATACAGGACAAAAGTTTATTAGGTCTAAAAGAGGACGTGTGGACCCACGACTGACGGGGCAACTGGTCTTCCGTCTCATCTTTTTTCTCTTTCGCACTCATTATGTTCGAAAAGAGTCAGGCGCAAAGAATCATCGTGTAATAGGGGACTTAGCAAATTTGCAATGAAAACACCTTTTCTGTAATTTACAAAATTACCTCATTTCGACTCCAATGAAAACGTAGTATAAGTTTATTTTGTCCAATCATTTGAAAATTAATATTTTTTGTTCAAAATTTCAAAATGCACAAAGTTTATTGGAATGAATAGTTTTTACTCTGGTGGTTCTTTTGTTTAGTAGTAAGTAAAAATACTTATGTTCCCGCTAGCGCAGTTGTGTTGTGAAAAAGAGTGTACAAATTGTTTATTAAACAAAGATTTAAGCATTCTGCATCACTTTTGTTTCCAGTCGGAAAAAGTATCACAAAATAAGTTTGAAAATTTTCACTTTGTTGGCCATTGTAGAATTTGTCGTGGCGTCGACGAAAACAATAATAACAACACGTAGTTGTCAATGAAAACAACACGTTGTTATTATTAGCTGTGTTTTATTTTCCCCGAGATCCGAACCAGATTGGATTTGCTTACGAAAATACATGTATTACAAAAACAACACAAGATCCAACTTTGTTTTGGATTTGGATTTCCAAATCCGTTTTGAACACACACCCTTAATTTGTAAATGTCGTCAGTAGTGTAAAGAAAAAAGACAACGGGTATATACAAATAAAAATAACAAAAGGAAAAAAGAGTTGGGTATATAACAAGTTGTCACTGAGATCCTGGGTTGTTTTATTTTCATGATCTGATCTGGATTGGATCTGGGGGAAAATAAAACGCAGCTATTGTTTTCGTCGCCGCTGCCATAGATTCGCGTTGATGTGGGGGTCCTAGGTATATTCAAAATAAAATCCATCTAGAATTGGGCTTTTCCACCAGCCGTCAGTTTAAAATAAGCAAAAAAAAAAATAGGAAACAGCTGGTCTGAACTTGGAGAAAGGTAAACAAACGACAAATATTTTTATAATATAGTGCTTGTTTGTTTTCCAATAAAAACTTATAAAACGATGGTTATAACGCCAATTTAACAAAAAATCAACTTCAATAACTTATCAAGCTTATTTATATAAACAAAAATCACAGAAAATATTAAAAATCCACATTGCACTGAAAAAGCATTTGTTTACATTTCTCCAAGTTCGATATCACATGTTTTGTTTTTGCTGTTTTGAACTGTCAAAATTAGAAAGAGAAAAGACAAAGATAGTTTTTGGAAAAGCCCAATTATTATTATTGTAATTGCTTTGAAGCCCATGTAGAACTTTAGTCATGACGTAAATTTAATTAACAGCTGGCACCACATTACGTTACGCAACCTTTACGTATTCTGTCAAATCGAACTGTGGTGTTGCCTTTGGTGTTGTTTCTTCTTCTGTTGTTGTTTGGTATTACAAATTTTATTCAAATTTTGACTTTCGGTGTAGCCACAAGTGCTTCGGAGAAATTAAATAATTAATCAACAAATAATTAACTTTTATATCAATAAAAGATTTCTAAACAAATCTTCAAGTTTAACTAAATGTATTTGTGTAAAAAAACTCCAAGTGAAAACAAAATTATCAAACAATAATTGAACTTCAATCAACTGAAATGTTAATAACATTTCAGAATAATGTCAAAATTAAATTTATAAAATCAAACTTGAAAGTTAATTAAATGAGAAATATTATTGCCGTCTTTATACAAGGAAACAATTAGATTTTTTTTCTTTCATACATTTTTAATGTATTTTCTAATTGGAAACATCTTCCATTGACCTTTGAATACACAAAAAAATGATGTATTAATTCTCGGAGCAGGTACTATCATTAAACTTCTTTGAATAATACTAACGGGCACTAACTTGCTAAAATATTTTATAATAGCGTTTTTATTTTTAGACAAATGTGTATATATTGGTCTTATGATGATTTCAAATAAAGAAAGTTAACAATTCAACTTCCTTTACCTGTGAATTGATTTAATCAAAACAGAAACTAACATTTTCGAGTTTAACAGGAATCAGATGTGGTAAGTAATTATTTTTCGTAACAAAGGTTTTATTTAAAAAAAAAAAAGATTTCCTTAGTTCGTTTCTGTATGTAAAGGCATTTTTATGATAATTTTGTTTGCCTACCTAGTTAAGGAGTAGTTTTTGTTTAAATTTTTTTTCGAAATTCTGTAGATATCAACCTTAAATAATAATATCAACAAAAAATAAATGTAAAAAATACTAAACTTTGGCGTGGACAAGTTCACTTTCGTTCGCCAGCTTATCAATTTGAACAACAAATTTCAAATTTATTTTAATTTAATTTTAAAAAATAATGGAAACCAGATTATAAATGTACCTATGATCATGATTCATGAATTATTTTTTTTCCAGATTTTTGCAAGAGGTTTTTTTAACCGAGCATATTCATTTATTAGTAGTACCTAGGTAGTCGGTTTAAGTATTTAGAAATATAGCTAGGTATTTATATTCTTTTTCTACGAAACAGAAGTCATAAGACAAAGCCACCCGTGCTGCGCATTGTCCTTTGTTTTATACTTATTCATTCACATTCTTAAACTAAAAAGTTTGCCATTATAAAGAAGGTACCTAAACACTTGATAAGAAAATTTTACAGAGAATGTTTAAAATATTTTAATAGGTATTATATTATGTATGTAGATGTTATCTATTTTCAAAAAATATTTTTTGGATTTTTCAATCAGCGCCTCTCATAGTACCTACAATTTTTTTTATGATTTTGGACTCTTATCTGCCAAGTTGAAGTAAATTAATTTTTTTTAACGAAGCTTCGAATAAATTTAAATAAAATGCACGACTAACTGACTGAACTTGCTCTGGTTTTATAGTCTGAATAGTTTAGATCTTATTTTAAAAGAAATAAATTAGTTATGGGAGCCTATATTTTATTCCACCTGCTAGAAACGTAAACAAAAATTTACGAGATCAGTCGAACCGTTTTCGAGTATCGAAAATCAAAAAAATGGTAAAAAAAAGTTGTAAGCAAGTTTTTGAGAAAAATAAGATTTTCATTATTTGATAAAAATTTTTTTTCGGCAGATACCTACCGGTATTTTTGGTAGTAAAGAAAAAACATGTTGAGGGTAATGCCCAAAAAAACGCTAGGTACCTACAAAGTTTAAAGAAATTCGACCCACCCACTTAGGCTACAGCCTTAAATCTTACTGAGCCTTAAATACAAAATTTGTTAGTATTAAATTTAGTAAGTTTCTAAGAAGGAAATGCGTATATCTGTAAAATCAGATAAGACATGATCCCAATTGTTGTAAAGAGCATATTATACGGCTTTCTGGGAGAAATATCTAAAATATGTTACTCCACAGTATTTTATAATTATCGTACTTTTAAAAATTTCAATAAAAGCAAATAAATATAATATGATTTTGAATATTATTACCTAAAAGAAATTCTCTTAAAAAATGTGCTCATTGAGTTCGAAATTTAGTGGCTATATGATTCTTGATTATTTTTCTATTGTCCACACCAATATAACGGACCTGATTTGTTTTTTTGAATTGTTTATGTATGCGTATTAATGTTTGTATATATGGTTTTTTCTGTTATATAAAACATACAACAATCATCATAGATAACCCCGGTTTTGATATTGAAAACGAATTGAATTCATAAACTAAAATCATCTTAAAAATAATTTCAAGAATATTTTCAATTTAAATTCGTTTTGTAGAAAAATGTTGTTTCTACTTCTATTCTATCATTTGATCTCTGCCCAGATGAAACTGTGACCATGTTGGTTAATCTAAATATGTATAGGAATGATTTATATTTCAAGAACGGGTTACGTTGTGATTAATTTGGATGTCTTCTCTTATCTCCGTCGTTTACGTATACAAATACAACAGGCAATCATAGCGCCGAATTAGAAAATGTTTTTTAAACTACATAAACCAGGAAACGAAGTCACAAAAATATTTTTAATGTAGTTGGCTTATTGATAAGAAACATGAATTTCTACTCTTTAATGTGATAAGCGGAAGGAGGAAAATCGGTGTGAACAGATTAATATGTTTGCTCCGTCAGTACCTACCCATGTTAAAAAATAGCTTCAAGGTAAATGTTAGCGATCATTTACATAATAGATGAAAATAGTTTAAAATAATTCGGTTTCTTCATAAAGTTCATCTTTCTCTTCTAAATGTGGATCAAGGGATGAAGATTTATTTTGACATTGACACAGAAACGAAATTACAAGAATACAATAGCTTTATTCATTGAACTTTCCCCTTGAGTGACCCAGGTTTTCTTGGCAACCCCAAGAATTGCCATAACAACCTAGGTTTAAGGGGTTTGCAAAAAACACCCGAAAGAAGTAAATTGTGTTGTTAACAAAAAGATCTGTATTCAATAATTAAGTCTTAAATTTTAAAATTTAAATTTTTTTAGAATTAAATAAAAACAACGTTTTCATTGCCTATTTCTATTTATTATGTTTCAATTTAATTTACATATTCTTCTAATTTCTATTTCAAAAATAAAAATTATATGTCGCAAGCGAATAAATAATATATATATACAATACAAAATAAATAATTGCTTCACAAGTCATGTCACTTTGAAAGTTTGTTTGTTTTGAAAACAAAATATACAAAATTCGATTGTCAGTATGAAACAAACGTAATTTCAAAACGCTACTGCCGCAAAAGTCGATAAAATTGTTTTTTTTTCTATTTTATTTGGACTTGTTGAATTATTGATTCAAAATATCTTTTAACGGCCTTTAGTCCTAAAAAAAATGGCGTTTCGTTCCGGGCGGCGATCTCACTTGGACTCATCAGTTGACTAGGAGGCCCTTGTCAATACGCAATTTTTTGTTAAGTTCAGTTTATCATACATAGATATCTAGTGTGAACTATATTCAATAAGACTCAAAATTTTTCTATTTACTCAATTTCGACCTGTAAACAGTTAAATTTTGAAAATTTATTTTTCCCAAAACCATCCTCTATATTATTCTTCCAAACACAAATAAAACGGTTAAAATGAGGTTTATGAGATAATTTCAGACATACAATCAAACAAACAAAGCTATTTTTCTAAATTATTACTATACCTATAGATGTACACAGTGATAACAAGTTATAAGGCCAAGCTCCGTCCGGTAAAAATAGATCAAATCGTTGTATAGAACAGCATATTTCAACATTTTGAAAACAGTCCATACATACTATTTTTTTAAATTAAAATCCTCTTGAACGTAAAACCAACGACGTACGACCCACATTTACATTTTATATAAAAAAATTTAATTATTTAAAAAAAATTAAAGCAACAAAAAAAGTTGTTTGAACTTTTAGTTCTTAGTGTAATTAGGGTAATAAGGGTAACTTATTCGCCTGAGATAACGGACTATTTGTAAAAAAAAATTAAACTGATTTGCACTTTCTTTTTGAAAACTTATTTGTTTCTTTTTTTCAATTTCAGATTGTGATTGATCTTCCACTCAATGTTCATTTCATTTTCGACAAGGAAAAAGAAAACTAAAAAATGAAAAACTCAACCATTTTTGTACTGTCAGTAAGTACTAGAAGTAAGTCATATAATACAACATACTTCAGCAATTATGTTAAAAGAAAAACGTTAAGAAAAGGAAATACAGACAAAAATGGTTGTTTAAAAGAAACAAATTCAAAATTGTTAAAAAAGAATTGTATTTAACATTTTAATAATTGAAAACCTTTGAGTTATTTTTTTTCAACTTAAAATTAGTCAACATATTATGAAAAAGTTTCATAACTTATGTAACTTGATAAGTATAGGTGTCATGATAAGCTTAAGATTATATAATTATATTTAAGTAATACAGCTAAAAATATTGTTGTACCTATTGAAATTAGTTAGTTAGGACTACTACATAGCTCCCCACTACATATACTTTGTAAATGTTTAATAATCAATTTAATTATCTTGTAAGCTTGAACGATCCGAAAATTGAATTAGAATATCATTTGGAGTGATTTAAAAATAAATTAAAAAAAAAAAACAGTACCAACAGATTGTGGTTTTGCAGTAAGAGCATTTTATTCACACAAATTCGCTTAGCTATTTCGTCAGTTGTGAGTTGAATGAAATACAGGTGAAATTATTAATTTTAGTCTATGTTTTTCAATTATACTGATAAGTTATTTTTATCATTGCTCATAGTGGTCTTAAAATGTTTGATTATTTTAATCAGGGCACAATTAACATCCGCTCCTGTATCATTTGCGAACTTTACTACTTTAGTTCCATCTTAGTATGACTTAGTTAAATGTTCATTATATAGATCTACAGGATTTATTTCTTTTGTCTTTTAGTTAAGTTCCTGATATATCACCTCAATTAATTTTGTCAACCTTTTGTTGTATTTTTTGTTTGCGTTAGCCTTCAGTTATTCATGTCTTCTCTTTAAGCCTGCTGTTTTTGAAATGTATTTTTCACTGAAATACAACAGTTTGGGAAACATGGAAGTTTGGTTATTTTTATTATTATGACTACACTTTCTTGCAGAGACTTCTTTTTAGACTTCTCCACATTGTTCGTCGACACTAAATATTTTATCAATTTTTATTTGTTTTCTAAATATAGCGAAGCAAATCAATTTGTATGATGTTGGACAACCGCTCGATTAAAATTGACGTAAAATGATATTGCTCTGTATCGTTGACATACTGTTTCGGCCAGAGTTCTTTTGACTGTTTAAGCTACTGCATAAGTTTTTTGTTGATTCATATGCAAATCGATGTATTTCTATTGCACTTTTCTCTTAATTGAATATCCATTTTTGGGATTTTAAGGGCCAGTTTCAATTAACAAAATAAGTGGCACTTAATTTTCCCATTTTGGCACTTTAGGCGCAATTTTTACTATCTGAGTAAAAGGGACGTAAGTGGCCGATATGGGAGACTTAAGTGCCACTCATTCCGATAAGTTTACATTGGAATTGTTCATTGGTTTTTCATATTTGGCTCTTAGGTGACACTTCGACTATGAAACTGGGACGAACATTTCATATTTCCTGTAGATTTTGTTGAAATGTCATCCATTATATCTTTATCATTCTAGTCATAGTTTGTTTGTCAAAGCCTTTGTATGAATATTTTCGGCTCTACTGGAGCAAGTGAATCGAATAATATTCGAGAAAAAACTTCACAATTTTGCAATACTTAATGACTCATCAATTTATATTCTCTTAAATTGACCCTTGGATGCTCTTTTAAAAATATTAAGGGATACTGCTGGTCTTATTCAAATACATATATTGATCTTCATACACATTTTTTCTATGACTGCTGTCAGCACATATTTCCAGAGCTTCAATTTTATGATATTGAAAATATTGTTTTGCAGTTGTGGTCCAATCTGCTGTTGCTAATTTTACCATTGGGCTATTATTATCCTTTAACATCAGGGAAGTTATGGAAATCTTTTTTATTGTTTTCTGAGGCATTCCATCATCTTTGTTGATTTTCTTCGACCTTTATCTTTGTTTTATAGTTGTATTAGCATCTGGTGTGATTTATTAAACCTCCTACATTTTGTAATTTCGTTGTTGTTTCAAAATAGTTTTCTGTTGTACTCATCCACTCCTGATTAAAATAGGGACAATTTTCAGTTGCCAACCAATTTTTTTAAATAAATAATTAAATAAATAAAATATTCAGGCAAACTGCAACGTTCCGAGCCACTCTTCATCTGTAGCAAAACCAATGCTACTATAAAGTATTGCACCACTATTTCTTTCACAAATTTGTCCACAGAGCCACAATTTGATGGGCAATTTGTAATTAGCTTGAGCAGAAGAGCAACACTGCAAGTTGAGTCAGTGTCTTTATATGCATCTTCTAGGACTTGCCGCAACTGTTTCGCAGTCTCTGCCCTCTGAATGTGAACACTGTATCGATGACAGACATAATTTTGCGTCCAGCCTAATGATCCTTGTTCACATGGGTGGCTACTTTGGGCTCAACGTTTTCTTTCTGTTCAAACACGATTACAGTGGTGCATAGATCATCCAAGTCGAGAAATGCTTGAGCAGCAATTTTGTATTTTCAATAAATAAAGAGTTTTATATTCAAATGATTTCATTGTGTTTACTGTTTACCATGTCAATGACACTAACATTGAGCGGGAGAACTTCCCTTTTATCAGCTGAATATTTTCCACCTCTGAACTTAGACAAAGATTATGTTTGTGAATTGATTGATTCAATCATTCAACTAGTTCTACCTTTTATACAATATTAGAAATATTAACATTGCTCTACAAACTGATAGAAAAAATCAACGAAATAAAGATACTAGCATCTTCGATCACTGTGATGTGAGCAATAGGTCATTTAAATTCCGAATCTTACCCTCGCGAAGATTTAAATCTTAAATATAAACTAGATTGATGTGCTATTCTCTATGAAATGTATAGTAAATTTTAGCAACATACTATCATCAACAATCAAATCCGCTTTTATCGCGACAAGACTTTAAATATATCGCTCCAATTATGGAATTTGCTAAGAATAGATCTAAGCATGAATAACTGTTTTGTAGACTTCCAAGGTTTTAGAGGAATAAACAATGAGTTTATCTTAAAGGATTTCCTGTTCTTTTTATTGGTTATCACAAACACATGCTAAATATTTTGAGTTCTTTTTTTTTTATTTCAATTGTAACTTTTCATTATTTTGATGGTGATGATGAGTTGGTTTTTCTTTTGTATCCATACGGGAGGGAACTGTGATCTTCGAAAAACTGCCGTTTTTCAGCTCTTGGTTTATAAGTTTTGACTTCTTTTACTGTAACTACTTGATGTTCTCTTGTTCGTCGAATATTACTAGACTTTATAAATATACTTTCACCATATTCTTCTACAGAAGAATTTAAAACCGCTTCTTTAATTGAATCAAAATTAATTTTATGAGATGCTTTATAATTGAGGGAGATGTCCTTAACTTTGCACACAATGTGTTCTTTACTGTCGTTTGTACCGAATACTTTTTAGGCACGCCACTTACGAATTCGGTTATGTAACTTCCTCGGCCATAGCTGTCCAATTCGTTAGTCATATCTCCGATAAAGTCTCCAGTAGGTGGTTGAAATTCTCCTTTATCGTAGTAAAGAAGTCTTTCCTCTAATCCCTCCAGATAACTGTACAGTTTAAGACGGGCTAAAGTAGTTGTAACATTTAACATTTACCGTCGATAGAGACTCGACTGCTTTTTCCTTCATTTCGAAGTTAACGACAAGGTTTTCTTCATTTATTGGAAGAATATGTAAAACTTCTATAGACGGATGTGTAAGCATATGATACAAAACTGAAGGGTTGTTTAGAACAAAAGTTTGGAGTTGATTTTCGCGTTATCCAAATTTTCCCCAAAACGAATTTAATATCAGCTTGGCTAGTGATTTCTTTCCCGGATTTTTACAAATTTCCGAAAATTCCAATTGAATATTTCTTTTTTCAAGAAAGTCAGTGATATATTTCATTTTTTCTTCGTGAGACGAACGCTTCTTGCTTTATTTTGAGAAATTTGTTCATCATATCGGTAAAAAGACCTTCAGAGTTTGTTACTGGATTGTATTGTGCTACATCGTATTTCCATATTTCAAAAATGTGTAGTATTTTGTAGCCTTTTTCAACCGCTTTCAAAATTTCATCAATTACCCAGGTACCAATCAATGCTCTTTGCTCATCAGAATGAGTACCCATCTGTTCCTGGTTTTTTTCACCACTACAGCTTCTGCACAAAAAAAATTATAAGTTTTTTATTTTATTTCAGTGGCAATACTGGATTAAGCAGGTGTTCTGGGGGTAGAATTTTACATTTCACAAGTCCATTAATCTCTGTTAGTTTTTTTGTTGAAATAGTTGATTCACCATCTACAAAAACTTTCGAATGACCAATGGGGAATTTTCCATTTTTACATACCCAGGGATATAGAGAACATATATCTATATAACGAATTTTTTCTCCTTCTTTGCATTTGTAAAAATTAAATGAATTCCCGGTATGTCCACTATAAAAAGCATCACGGGGGTTCAACGGGGAGTTTTGTATTAATTCGTGTGTATTTATGAAATTCAAATCTTCTTTGCTTAACAACTTAAGGTGTTGTTGAAATTCACAAGACCACATTTCAATGACCTCGTATTTGAACTCAATCGATCAGTTAAAGCTTGTGTTCTCTCATACCTCTGATTTAACGAATCGTTTTTCGTGTAGAGGATCATCACGTTTATATTTTAAACATTGAGGGTGAGCGTGGTAGTAGCACCCAAACTCGAAAATTTGTTTGGTTTCTTCACAAAAACCATCAACCCTTACTCCATTGACAATTACTTCTCTTCCCTTATAAGCATGATTTATATTAATGTTCCTTTTTTGTTCTTCCCATATCATCCACTTAATTGCTTGTGTAGACTGGTTATCTACGCATCTGTACCCTTTTTTAGGTATTAATCCGATAGTATTCGACTTGAGAAAGTTACGCCGGAAAAGTAAATTACATGCCGACGCAATGGTTACAGCTTCTATAAATGGTTCCAAATTACTTTGGTTTAGAAATAATTTTCTAAATTCCAAGCAAGCTCCGGACAAAATTTTAACATCACTCTTACAGTATTCTATAAGTTCGTGTTGCATATCAAAATTATCATTTTAATGTTCTGAATACCATTTTAAGAATATGTCGCGATCTTCTGCTCTGATTGTATTTGGATTGTAATATTCTATTGCCGGTAATTTTCCAACGTACTTTTCGTTTTCTCTAGTATTAAACAGATACAGAAAGTAACTTTTTTTTAAAACAGGTGGTAAATCGAATGCTTTAGGAAGTTTTGAGAAGGCCATTGGGAAGTAGTTTATTGAGTCAATAAATTTAACATTCCCAATTCGCATTAGTATAATTTTCTTCCCTCTCATTTCTAAGACGTAGTCCAAAATGAATTGATGATCATATGCCTGACCGTTATGAGCAATCACAATAACTTTTTTTAATTTTTTCCGAATTTCAAGTGTATGTTGATCGAATTGGTTTACAACATCTTCTTTTAGAACGTTCAGTGACAACTTAAAATTTTGGCAAAAGTATAAATTGGGATTATCCAAGCAGTGATCACATTTGTGTTGAAACACGCACAAATAAGGCTCATGTTTTTTTTATTAATGCGATTGTTCTTTCATATCCCTCATTAAATATTTTTTGTCCTATTACTTTTTCTTGTCGACTCTCAAGATCAGAAAATATCTACAAGACATTTTTCAGGTTAGGTGTTCTCGTATCTGGAAGAATGTAACACATATGGTCTTAATTACATGTTTCTTACAGTGTTTACAAAAGAATTCATCACAATTAAGATCCCGACCTCCTCCGTAGGATTTTAAGCAAAAAAGGCATCTTTTAATTTGATCACAAATAGATTGTTTTCCCGTAGAACCGCTCATTTTATGGTGATCAAAACATTTTCAAAATTTGAAATTTCTATTACAGTCTTCACATAAAATTTGTGATGAAGAGTGTTGGCATTGGGTACAGACGGTGAGATATCCTTGATGGTAATTTTTCGTATTATAAGGTAAATGGCAATTTCCACAGTAGTAAGAACAAGCAAATGCAGCGGTTAGAGATGTTATAACATTATAATGTTTCTTGAAAAACAATAAATATATTTTCTAGATGTTATAACATTATAATGTTTCTTGAAAAACAATAAATGTATTTTCTAGATGTTATAACATTATAATGTTTCTTGAAAAACAATAAATGTATTTTCTTTTCTTCACTAGCATTTACATCAGAACTCAGAAGTTCCTTCAAAGATTCATACTCGTAAACTATAATCTTGTAGCCCTTCAGGTAATTTTGAAATAATCTCAACTCTACGATTGCACAACCTTCTGGCGGTATATTGATTTGAGTATCATTCAATAGTTTCATTGTTCTCAGAGTTTGTGTTTTACCAATGTCTCTTCTTACTTTATGAAAATCGGGTTCCTTGTCTGCATGGGCCTTCGCCACAACCAAAGCACGAGGTAGGCATAAATTATCCTTGTTTTTTGTATTACTATTATTCCTCTCCGCTTAAGACATTCTTCCTCGAATGTATTAAACATGGCAGAAGATTTTCGCGGGTTGGCTCCTCCAATTGGCACCTTTATGGATGTGACGGAAAAAGAGAAATTATCTGTACTTAACCCTTCAGAGTTACTCTTGAAAATTTTCCGTATCATCTTCCAGACATCGTGAAAGGTTAATTCCTAGCAATTTTTAAAACTGAGCCATCCGCTACCTCTCTCATGCGTTTATCAGTTGGATTAAGATCCTTTAGAGCGAATCTCAGCATGTCCTCAATGGCTCCTTTTATCCATGGCGTTGGTTCTTCTTCCAACGGAACAGGATTGATTTGGAATTCAATCTTACGGCCTTTTAAGTTGAACCTTTTTATTTTCGTTACAACATTGCTTAAAATTTTGATTCGCTGAAATCAATGCATTATAATATTTCTTGAAAGCAATAAATATATTTTCTTTTCTTCACTAGCATTTACATCAGAATTCAGAAGATCCTTCAAACATAATATTTTGGCCTTTAGATTCATATACTCGTTAACTATAATCTTGTAGCCCTTCAGGTAATTTTGAAATGATCTCAACTCTACGATTTCACAACCTTCTGGCGGTATATTGATTTGAGTATCATTCAATAGTTTCATTGTTCTCAGAGTTTGTGTTTTACCAATGTCTCTTCTTACTTTATGAAAATCAGGTTCTTTGTCTGCATGCGCCTTCGCCACAACCAAAGCACGAGGTAGGCATAAATTATCCTTGTTTTGTATTACTATTATTCCTCTCCGCTTAAGACATTCTTCCTCGAATGTATTAAACATGGCAGAAGATTTTGACGGGTTGGCTCCTCCAATTGGCATCTTTATGGATGTGACGGATAAAGAGAAATTATCTGTACTTAACCCTTCAGAGTTACTCTGGAAAATTTTCCGTATCATCTCCCAGACATCGTGAAAGGTTAATTTCGAGCAATTTTTAAAACTAAGCCATCCGCTACCTCTCTCATGCGTAAAATTCTTCCCGCTAAAGGTTATCCCAACTTTATTAGTTGGATTAAGATCCTTTAGAGCGAACCTCAGCATGTCCTCAATGGCTCCTTTTATCCATGACGTTGGTTCTTCTTCCAACGGATCAGGATTGATTTGGAATTCAATCTTACGCCCTTTTAAGTTGAACCTTTTGATTTTAGTTACAAAATTGCTTAAAATTTTGATTCGCTAAAATCAATGCAGAAAAGAAAAACCATCAATTTTTGAGAATAAAGAAAAAACAAATTTAGTTTATTATTGAATATTTGTTTTATTTTTTTTTATTATTATTTATTTAAACACATTTTTTTGAGTGTTTAACAAATTCCCAAATTCATCAAAAAATAATTTGGGGAGATCATTTACCTCTTCAGATAAATGTTGCCCTTTACTGGCATCTTGCTGTTGTTCTTGCTGTTCTTGTGGGTGTTTTTCCTGCTGATGTTCCTACTGTTTCTCTTGATGTTGTTCTTGTTCTTCTCTTGCTGTTGTTTTTGTTCACCGTCTTTCAGATGAAAGTCCACGTGGAAGGACAACTCTCCATAAGGTTCCACGATCTCTTAGCAGCACTTTTTCAATTCTATTATGTCCTCATCATCGAGTTGGTTGTTACATCTTGAAGGTAAAATTACAACACAATTCTTCAACTCCACCAAAATCTGATCACCATACTTAGTGGAGCATTTCTTCGCACTTGAAATCTCGTACTTTTTGTTTAGTACGAGCTTAGCCATTTGTGATGAAGTCTCGGTACATGTTGGAGAGTGTTGGCATTGGGTACAGACGGTGAGATATCCTCGATGGTAATTTTTCGTATTATAAGGTAAATGGAAATTTCCACAGTAGTAAGAACAAGCAAATGCAGCGGTTAGAGATGTTATAACATTATAATGTTTCTTGAAAAACAATAAATATATTTTCTAGATGTTATAACATTATAATGTTTCTTGAAAAACAATAAATGTATTTTCTAGATGTTATAACATTATAATGTTTCTTGAAAAACAATAAATGTATTTTCTTTTCTTCACTAGCATTTACATCAGAATTCAGAAGTTCCTTCAAAGATTCATACTCGTAAACTATAATCTTGTAGCCCTTCAGGTAATTTTGAAATAATCTCAACTCTACGATTGCACACCCTCTGGCGGTATATTGATTTGAGTATCATTCAATAGTTTCATAGTTCTCAGAGTTTGTGTTTTACCAATGTCTCTTCTTACTTTATGAAAATCAGGTTCCTTGTCTGCATGCGCCTTCGCCACAACCAAAGCAATAGGTAGGCATAAATTATCCTTGTTTTTTTTATTACTATTATTCCTCTCCGCTTAAGACATTCTTCCTCGAATGTATTAAACATGGCAGAAGATTTTCGCGGATTGGCTCCTCCAATTGGCATCTTTATGGATGTGACGGATAAAGAGAAATTATCTGTACTTAACCCTTCAGAGTTACTCTGGAAAATTTTCCGTATCATCTCCTAGACATCGTGAAAGGTTAATTCCTAGCAATTTTTAAAACTGAGCCATCCGCTACCTCTCTCATGGCTTTATCAGTTGGATTAAGATCCTTTAGAGCGAATCTCAGCATGTCCTCAATGGCTTAGTTACAACATTGCTTAAAATTTTGATTCGCTGAAATCAATGCATTATAATATTTCTTGAAAACAATAAATATATTTTCTTTTCTTCACTAGCATTTACATCAGAATTCAGAAGTTCCTTCAAACATAATATTTTGGCCTTTGGATTCATATACCTACTCGTAAACTATAATCTTGTAGCCCTTCAGGTAATTTTGAAATAATCTCAACTCTACGATTTCACAACCTTCTGGCGGTATATTGATTTGAGTATCATTCAATAGTTTCATTGTTCTCAGAGTTTGTGTTTTACCAATGTCTCTTCTTACTTTATGAAAATCAGGTTCCCTGTCTGCATGCGCCTTCGCCACAACCAAAGCACGAGGTAGGCATAAATTATCCTTGTTTTTTATTACTATTATTCCTCTCCGCTTAAGACATTCTTCCTCGAATGTATTAAACATGGCAGAATATTTTCGCGGGTTGGCTCCTCCAATTGGCATCTTTATGGATGTGACGGATAAAGAGAAATTATCTGTACTTAACCCTTCAGAGTTACTCTGGAAAATTTTCCGTATCATCTCCCAGACATCGTGAAAGGTTAATTTCGAGCAATTTTTAAAACTAAGCCATCCGCTACCTCTCTCATGAGTAAAATTCTTCCCGCTAAAGGTTATCCCAACTTTATTAGTTGGATTAAGATCCTTTAGAGCGAACCTCAGCATGTCCTCAATGGCTCCTTTTATCCATGACGTTGGTTCTTCTTCCAACGGATCAGGATTGATTTGGAATTCAATCTTACGCCCTTTTAAGTTGAACTTTTTGATTTTAGTTACAAAATTGCTTAAAATTTTGATTCGCTGAAATCAATGCAGAAAAGAAAAACCATCAATTTTTGAGAATAAAGAAAAAACAAATTTAGTTTATTATTGAATATTTGTTTTATTTTTTTTATTATTATTTATTTAAACACATTTTTTTGAGTGTTTAACAAATTCCCAAATTCATCAAAAAATAATTTGGGGAGATCATTTACCTCTTCAGATAAATGTTGCCCTTTAATGGCATCTTGCTGTTGTTCTTGCTGTTCTTGTGGCTGTTTTTCCTGCTGATGTTCCTACTGTTTCTCTTGATGTTGTTCTTGTTCTTCTCTTGCTGTTGTTTTTGTTCACCGTCTTTCAGATGAAAGTCCACGTGGAAGGACAACTCTCCATAAGGTTCCACGATCTCTTAGCAGCACTTTTTCAATTCTATTATGTCCTCATCATCGAGTTGGTTGTTACATCTTGAAGGTAAAAATACAACACAATCCTTCAACTCCACCAAAATCTGATCACCATACTTAGTGGAGCATTTCTTCGCACTTGAAATCTCGTACTTTTTGTTTAGTACGAGCTTAGCCATTTGTGATGAAGTCTCGGTACATGTTGGAGAGTGTTGGCATTGGGTACAGACGGTGAGATATCCTCGATGGTAATTTTTCGTATTATAAGGTAAATGGAAATTTCCACAGTAGTAAGAACAAGCAAATGCAGCGGTTAGAGATGTTATAACATTATAATGTTTCTTGAAAAACAATAAATATATTTTCTAGATGTTATAACATTATAATGTTTCTTGAAAAACAATAAATGTATTTTCTAGATGTTATAACATTATAATGTTTCTTGAAAAACAATAAATGTATTTTCTTTTCTTCACTAGCATTTACATCAGAACTCAGAAGTTCCTTCAAAGATTCATACTCGTAAACTATAATCTTGTAGCCCTTCAGGTAATTTTGAAATAATCTCAACTCTACGATTGCACAACCTTCTGGCGGTATATTGATTTGAGTATCATTCAATAGTTTCATTGTTCTCAGAGTTTGTGTTTTACCAATGTCTCTTCTTACTTTATGAAAATCAGGTTCCTTGTCTGCATGCGCCTTCGCCACAACCAAAGCACGAGGTAGGCATAAATTATCCTTGTTTTTTTTATTACTATTATTCCTCTCCGCTTAAGACATTCTTCCTCGAATGTATTAAACATGGCAGAAGATTTTCGCGGATTGGCTCCTCCAATTGGCATCTTTATGGATGTGACGGATAAAGAGAAATTATCTGTACTTAACCCTTCAGAGTTACTCTGGAAAATTTTCCGTATCATCTCCCAGACATCGTGAAAGGTTAATTCCGAGCAATTTTTAAAACTGAGCCATCCGCTACCTCTTTCATGCGTAAAATTCTTCCCGCTAAAGGTTATCCCAACTTTATCAGTTGGATTAAGATCCCTTAAAGCGAATCTCAGCATGTCCTCGATGGCTCCTTTTATCCATGACGTTGGTTATTTTTCCAACGGATCAGGATTGATTTGGAATTCAATCTTACCCCCTTTTAAGTTGAACCTTTTGATTTTAGTTACAAAATTGCTTAAAATTTTGATTCGCTGAAATCAATGCAGAAAAGAAAAACCATACATTTTTGAGAATAAAAAAAAAACAAATTTAATTTATTATTGAATATTTGTTTTATTTTTTTTATTATTATTTATTTAAACACATTTTTTTGAGTGTTTAACAAATTCCCAAATTCATCAAAAAATAATTTGGGGAGATCATTTACCTCTTCAGATAAATGTTGCCCTTTACTGGCATCTTGCTGTTGTTCTTGTGGCTGTTTTTCCTGCTGTTCTTCCTACTGTTTCTCTTGATGTTGTTCTTGTTCTTCTCTTGCTGTTGTTCTTGTTCACCGTCTTCCAGATGAAAGTCCACGTGGAAGGACATCTTTCCATAAGGTTCCACGATCTCTTAGCAGCACTTTTTCAATTCTATTATGTCCTCATCATCGAGTTGGTTGTTACATCTTGAAGGTAAAAATACAACACAATCCTTCAACTCCACCAAAATCTGATCACCATACTTAGTGGAGCATTTCTTCGCACTTGAAATCTCGTACTTTTTGTTTAGTACGAGCTTAGCCATTTGTGATGAAGTCTCGGTACATGTTGGAGAGTGTTGGCATTGGGTACAGACGGTGAGATATCCTCGATGGTAATTTTTCGTATTATAAGGTAAATGGAAATTTCCACAGTAGTAAGAACAAGCAAATGCAGCGGTTAGAGATGTTATAACATTATAATGTTTCTTGAAAAACAATAAATATATTTTCTAGATGTTATAACATTATAATGTTTCTTGAAAAACAATAAATGTATTTTCTAGATGTTATAACATTATAATGTTTCTTGAAAAACAATAAATGTATTTTCTTTTCTTCACTAGCATTTACATCAGAACTCAGAAGTTCCTTCAAAGATTCATACTCGTAAACTATAATCTTGTAGCCCTTCAGGTAATTTTGAAATAATCTCAACTCTACGATTGCACAACCTTCTGGCGGTATATTGATTTGAGTATCATTCAATAGTTTCATTGTTCTCAGAGTTTGTGTTTTACCAATGTCTCTTCTTTCTTTATGAAAATCAGGTTCCTTGTCTGCATGCGCCTTCGCCACAACCAAAGCACGAGGTAGGCATAAATTATCCTTGTTTTTTTTATTACTATTATTCCTCTCCGCTTAAGACATTCTTCCTCGAATGTATTAAACATGGCAGAAGATTTTCGCGGATTGGCTCCTCCAATTGGCATCTTTATGGATGTGACGGATAAAGAGAAATTATCTGTACTTAACCCTTCAGAGTTACTCTGGAAAATTTTCCGTATCATCTCCCAGACATCGTGAAAGGTTAATTCCGAGCAATTTTTAAAACTGAGCCATCCGCTACCTCTTTCATGCGTAAAATTCTTCCCGCTAAAGGTTATCCCAACTTTATCAGTTGGATTAAGATCCCTTAAGGCGAACCTCAGCATGTCCTCGATGGCTCCTTTTATCCATGACGTTGGTTATTTTTCCAACGGATCAGGATTGATTTGGAATTCAATCTTACCCCCTTTTAAGTTGAACCTTTTGATTTTAGTTACAAAATTGCTTAAAATTTTGATTCGCTGAAATCAATGCAGAAAAGAAAAACCATACATTTTTGAGAATAAAGAAAGAACAAATTTAGTTTATTATTGAATATTTGTTTTATTTTTTTTATTATTATTTATTTAAACACATTTTTTTGAGTGTTTAACAAATTCCCAAATTCATCAAAAAATAATTTGGGGAGATCATTTACTTCTTCAGATAAATGTTGCCCTTTACTGGCATCTTGCTGTTGTTCTTGCTGTTCTTGTGGCTGTTTTTCCTGCTGTTGTTCCTACTGTTTCTCTTGATGTTGTTCTTGTTCTTCTCTTGCTGTTGTTCTTGTTCAACGTCTTTCAGATGAAAGTCCACGTGGAAGGACATCTCTTAATAAGGTTCCACGATCTCTAAGCAGCACCTTTTCAATTCTATTATGTCCTCATCATCAAGTTGGTTGTTACATCTTGAAGGTAAAAATAGCACACAATCCTTCAACTCCACCAAAATCTGATCACCATACTTAGTGAAGCATCTCTTCGCACTTGAAATCTCGTACTTTTTGTTTAGTACGAGCTTAGCCAGGCTCGAAACGGGTTTTCTGGGCTTGCGAATATTTACCGCATTCTTATTTTTTGAAATGAAAGACATTTTTCAATGTTTGCTTTTTTTTTTGCATATAATAACAAACTGAATTAAAAACACAGATAGAAACCTGCTTTTATACTCTGAATTATCAGGGAATAATTAAGGCGGTTGTTATGTAATAGTATGATAAGCCACATTTATTTATTTTTATTTAGTATTTTATTAAAATCAATTAGTTTTAAGGCACTCTGTGTTTGAATTTTCCCAATGTCTCTTCTGACTATTTTTTTTTTTCAAATCACTTTCCTTATTAGCATATGATTTATCAACAACGATTGCTCGAAGCAAACACAAATTCTCCGTATTTACGATGGTTATAATCCCCTTACGTTTATTACATTCCGCTTCAAATGTATTAAACGTTATCGAACTTCTTTTACCTAACCCTGAAGGGAGTTTGACTGATGTAATACTCAACGTAAAATCATCTGTGCTCAGACCACATGAATAACTTTGGAAAATTCTAGTGATCATGTTCCATACATCGCTGAATTTTATCTTAGAACATTCTTGAAAATTAACCCACCCGTTGCCTGGTTCGGCTGAAAAACTTCCCACTAAAAGTAATTCCTACTTTATCTAAGGGGTCAAGACTTTTCAAGGCAAGAAGTGGGTTCCTGATCTTCTGGTATGTTCTTCAATTTAAATTGTATTTTTCGACCCTTAAGATCGAATCTTTTGACTTTCGTTTCCATATCGCTCAAAATTTCTAATCTCTAAATTTTCCGAATGAAAAAAGTGAAAAGTGAAAAAAGTGAAAAACATTATTTCTAAAACAGAAAAGAACAACACAGTTCTCTATAAACCTTCGAAATATTATTATTATTCGTCAGCGATGATTTCTCATGAAAATCTATGATGAATGTCTGTTCGTAGGGTTTCACTACTTCCAGACACAACTGTGGGAGTTCCGCCACAGCTTCATCATCAAACGATGACGCACACCTTTTCGGAAAGAAAACTGTGCAATCCTCCAACTCAACAAGAATTTGGTTGCCAAACCTTGTTGTGCAGTGTGCACCTCTTGGCACCTAATATTTTGTATTTTTGTTTTAGTTTTAAATTCTTCAAACTAAGAAGAGACTTTTTCTTATTGCCTTCCGAAAAGACATTTGCGTTGGACTTAATTTTGTATAAGGTTATTTCTGTTTATGTTAAATTTAACTAAATTAATTGTAAATTGAATTTTATATTAGAACACTGGCCGTTTTGTGAATTAAACTAGTTTAGCAACATCATTCCTTATGTTATGTGCATCGAACCGTTATATGGAAAATATGGTTATATGTTTTTGTTATGTTTTTTTTTATTAATAAATTTAAGCAAGTTAATAACGAAGGTGAAGAAAATTAGAAAACTAATTGAATTTTAACCAAGTTATTTAATCAATTTTCTGATGAATTTAGATGCGAGATAAACAAATCAAAATTTGTACATATACTTTGTCTGTTTTCATTATATCATTCTCCAATAGATGTTATTCTGAATTCAATATTCAAATTTTTTGGTAAAGATATTTTACATTTCATTGTTTTTAAGTTTTGTATTTATTATTGCAATTAATTTTTTTATATTTTAAGGTTCATTGGGAACCTATCTTTTGAATAACATTTCAATACAAATCTTTCTTAAATCAAATAAATATAATTATGTATATATTATAAAAATATACATACATACTTAATTTATATAAAGCCATACACATTATTACAAATCTTTTCTTTTGTCATAGTGATAAAATATATTATTGTAGTTTAAGGTATTTTTCAAATGAAATAAATGTAAATTGACAAAAAAAAGAATATTTTGTTGCGTTTGTATAAGAAAACCCAAAACTTTTGGCAGATTAAACCGAAAAATTCCGCAGCGTATACAAAACTTGGGAGCACAACTGGCTAATGCATAGATTGAATGCAATGAGTAGACCGACACGACTTCCCAGAAAGTGCAGAGGTAAGATTTTGTTGAGGTTGGGTTTGATTCTCGACTAGTAAGACAAAATGCTTTATTTTAAAATTTGATCTGGGCCCTATTTCTCAGATCATACACATCAAACATTGTATGATATTGACAGTTCCCACTGCTGTATGATATCTGTTTCTCAATGTATGATCCACTGTTATTAGTCATACAGCAATGTATAACCGGAAATTACATTGTAAATATTAGAATGTTGTATGATTCTGTTCCTCAGACATTTATCATTCACATCATACAGCTAATTAACCTACAAATCTTCATGCATTTAATACAATACAAAATATTTGTTGTAAGTTGCTGCTGCAAATGCAAATCGGAAAGGAAATACACAAAAGTAAGTATTTTTCTGAATTTATAAAATTTAAAATAATGATCTAAAGAGTAGAAAATTCTTATTCTCCAGTCAATGCAGGGGAAACAATGGAGTAACCAGCGCGGCGCCTGGACAGAGGTGGTTTCTTTGGTGTTGTCCCATGGTCTCGTCGCTGATCCAGATATTGAGCGTCTTAGGTTTTTTTTTTTACTTTTTTATTTCCTAAAATTTAAGCTTATTTTCTAAAAATTAACTTCTTTAGTCTTAACTACATTGGGCAAAGTGCAAAAGTAGAAAAATTAAAATTTTCAAACTTATTTTTTGATAATTTTTCCGACTGGAAAACTTACAAAAATGATGCAGTAAGCTTAAATTTTGGTTTGAAAAACAATTTGTATAGGTACTCTTTTTCACAAAGCAACTGCGCTCAACGCTAGCGTGAACAAATATATTGTTACTTTTGTAATTTTGCAAAAATGGGCCAATGTAGTTGTGGCTTTTATTTAACAAAAAAAATTAAATTTAGATTTATATTAGCCTTGTTTTTTTTGCAAGCCCGGGGGGAATTGGATGAAAAAAACGACGTCGGTGCTAAACAATTAACATGTTAAATGCAACAACAATTAATCCCGGAGAATTCTCGGGGCTTAACTTAAGCGCACCGAAAAACTGTGTTACCGGCATGAATTGCATACATGTTATCGATAGTTTGTCTGCAAACGTCAAATTATCCGAGTCATCGAATGAAATAAGAGAGTGAAGTGAATTAGGGAAGCCTATCCCGTTAAAACGCCAATCTGGCGTGTTAGGTATAACACTACCCGCTAGCAACTGTATCATGTGACCGTGACTGACATGTCGCCCACATGAAATTCTAGCATGGAACTTCTCTGGGGGAAGGATTCCATGTAGATTAAAACCGGAAATGACCATACACTCCAGCAACTGCTAATATAGTCCCCAGGTAACCAGCACCCCATAACCGCCGGTTATACAGTTTTTATCGGGACTTAAGTTAAGACACAATCAGATGTAAAAACATCCAGTTGCTTCTATTTCTATCTTATTTGCTAATGAACTCGTTTTTTGTTTTGATTTTTTTTTTTTAATTAATAAAAAACAGCCTAACAGCCCTATTCTGGCAAACCTCACTGACAACTCACAAGTCACAACATAACCTCACCTCAATTTTGTGAGTTTTTCGTATTCTTGCAGCACCCTCACAACTGTGAGTTATAAAAAAATTATCGACATTGTGATCTTCAGGCAGGTCACAACTCAAAAAAAACACAAAATTTGACATTTGCAATACAATTTTAAGACATTTGTTTTTTCTTGTCTGAAAAAAAAATTTTATAACCAAATCAACATGTTAACTGGTGAAAAAAATGTATCCTCTTTCGTAATTGAAAGAAAAATTTCTCCATAAAGCCTAGTCTACAGTTCCTCCTCGAAAAAAATGTACTTCTTATGGGAGTGATTTTATGGCAAAAAAAAATGTTTGACGTTTAAAATTTTACTATCGAACTGTGAACAAAACCTGTTAAAAAAAATTTATATTCACCACGGAAACTTATTCGCGCAAAACAATGTTGGTGACATTGTTTTGTGGAAAAAAAGAGGACAACGAATACAAATTTTTTATTTCAACTCAGTTTTTTTTTATTCTTACCACTTCGTTATTATCACACACTTGAACAGTAAACCACTGTTGAAACTCAATTATGGCCAGTTGTATAATAGTGGTTCAGCCTCGGTTCAAGATTTTAACTCACCGATTTCAGCGGATTAACTAACGTTCAACGCTGGTTCAAGCATGTAAGTAGTTATTATCACACACTTGAACAGTAAACCACTGTTGAAACTCAATTAATCCGCCGAAATCGGTGGATAAAAATTGCTGAATCACGGTTTAAATATTTGTACAACTGTCCCTAATCCGCCGAAATCAGTGGATACAAATTGCTGAACCACGGTTTAAATACTTGTACAACTGGCCCTCAGTAAAACTAATATGTAAACAGACACATCCAATTCACATTTGCCAAAATTTTATTTTGTTTACCCCTTAATTGGCTCATGTAGATGCTATGCTATTTATGTTATGTGACGTAACGTTTACGTCTTAAGACGGTGTTCACATTGGACTAAAAAAGTGGATTTTTTTGACATTTCAATGAAGGAGTGGGAGAGAGATGTGAATACTGAAACGTAAAAGAAAATCCAGTTTTTCAGTCCAATGTGAACACCGTCAGTAAGTATTTGGTGTTTTTCTTTTTTACCTCAGAGCAGATAACTGAGCTGTCAAAAATAAATTCTATGTTTCTTTTTTACCTCAGACATATCAAAGCACATAAGTCGTGTTTCTTTTTTCCATCGGAGCTAGCTCGGAGCATGCTCTGTATGCTCAGAATAAAATGACCGAGCAAATGGAGCAAAACGCTGAGCGAAGCCAACTTCATACAATTTTTATGTAATTGCTAAGCATATGACAGTTCAGTGCTCAAGTGTGTTTCATAATTAAAACTGAGGGCTCTGATCATAATTGGTGTTTTTTTTTTACCACAGAGCAGATCACTGAGCTGTCCAAAATAAATTCTATGTTTCTTTTTTACCTCAGACAAATCGGAGCACATAAGTCGTGTTTCTTTTTTCCATCTGAGCTACCTCGGAGCATGATCTGTATGCTCAGAATAAAATGACCGAGCAAATCGAGCAAAACGCTGAGCGAAGCCAACTTCATACAATTTTTATGTAATTTGACAGATTACTATGCATATGACATGTTCAGTGCTCAAGTGTGTTTCATAATTAAATCAGAGGGATCTGATCATAATCTCCTCAGAGCTTTGCTCTGATCGCTCAACCTCTGCTCAGAGCTTTGCTCAAAGCCAAAAAAGAAAAACGCCAAATATAATGCTTGTTTGCTTTCCAATAAAAACCTGTTAAACGATGGTTATAACACGAATTTAACAAAAAATCAATTTCAATAACTTATCAAGCTTATTTATATAAAAAATCACAGAAAATACTAAAAATCCACATTGCACTGAAAAGAGCATTTGTTTACATTTCTCCAAGTTTGATATCACATGTTTTGTTTTTGTTGTTTTGAACTGTCAAAATTAGAAAGAGATAAGACAAAGATAGTTTTTGGAAAAGCCCAATTCTGAAGTTCTCCCATACGTCAATGTGACACAAGCAACAAAAAAAACCTTATTGGCGGGAAAACAAACGCTTTTTTAAAGGGTCGACTATGGTGTGAACCAATTGGGCTTTTCCAAAAACTGTCTTTGTCTTTTCTCTTTCTAATTTTGACAGTTCAAAACAACAAAAACAAAACATGTGATATCAAACTTGGAGATATGTAAACAAATGCTTTTTCAGTGCAATGTGGATTTTTAATATTTTCTGTGATTTTTGTTTATATAAATAAGCTTGATAAGTTATTGAAGTTGTTTTTTTTGTTAAATTGGCGTTATAACCATCGTTTTATACGTTTTTATTGGAAAACAAACAAGCACTATATCATAAAAATATGTCGTTTTCTCCAAGTTCAGACCAGCTGTTTCCTATTTTTTTTGCTTATTTAAAACTGACGGCTGGTGGAAAAGCCAATAGGAATCTTTCGTAGGTTCCACTTCCATCCCCCAAAACCCGTCTATGAACAGATGTGAGTTGCAACAACTATTTATGCGGTGGTGAATTCATATTTTTGCACTAGTGTGTGTTAACTAGATCCTAGTGCAAAAATATGAATTCACCATTATCCGCCATTTTTGTTTAACTTGTAGGCAATCTTTATAATTTATAACCTCTGATCAAAATATGGTCAACTTGCATATGCATTGCTATGCTTGGAATTTGGATGCTATTTGCTAGGTAGAGTAAATTAAAAAACTGAAAGCGGAAAGCCATACATAATTTTGTAAAATTAAATTGAAAAGAATTGTATTCATCATTCGATATTGTCAAACGAAAAACTAAAATAAATCGAGTCGGAATGTATCATATATTTTACTAAAGTTAGAAAATTAATCCATGCAAGTGATCTGGCATGAAAACAGAACAGAAGTTCATCTGTAAGTACGAAACGATTAGAATTGGTAAGGAATTATCAATTTGGAATTTGGTTTGGATGTATGTAGAAAGATTCAATCAGATCATTTATTTGGTCAGTTTATATTTCTCCGAGATTTCAGAAATAAAAACTGGCCAAATATGTATATTATTTGGACGCTTTATCATACAGGGTCTTTCATTCTTCCTATCTTTAAATTTAAACAAAACAAAGAGTGTGTGAGATATCATCGAAATTTTTTATTCTTCTGAAAGGCCTATCGATGCCAATATGTATAGAATATAACATCGTTCAAATGTCAACCGCTGCTTCTCTGGGCGACTTGAATCCTAAATGTCCAATTTTCTATGACAGTGCCGCATAAATCAGGCTGAATTTGACCGATGGATTTTTAGCTGATTCCTGCGACTGCAAAAAACCTCAAAAGAAATAGTCTAGCTGGATCAAATCGCACGATCTCGGTGGCCAGTTCACATTAGGGGTATTCCCGATCCGATGCAAACTGGTCTTGCATCATTGCAAAAGTGCAAATTTTTTTTTTTACAACCCATTAATCCAGAAATGGGTCTCATCGCTGAAAGTGATTTTTCGATGAAAAGTACTGTCAGTTTTCAACTGCTCCAGAGCCCATTCAGCGAACACACGTCGTTGTTTATGGTCGTTTATGATAGATAGATAGATAGATAATACAATATTATTTTACAAAATCAATTTTTGCATGCTATTTGCCGTCTGCCTGATTGACTAAAAAATTTTACATTAATTGTTAAATTAAAACAAGTAAACTACATTAAATTTTTCTTTTCCTTTTTAATTATAAAAATTTCAGTAATATATACATACCATTAATACAATATGAGTTTTAAAATAGCTAATAGCTAATATATACATACCATTAATACAATATGAGTTTTAAAATAGCTAATAGTACTAAGTCTTCTACTTGGCTGATGTATTTCAGTAGTATAGTATATAGAATTTGTATTATTAAAAAAAACCTTCTAATATGAGTTTTAATTTGAAAAGTTTAAAAATTTCCATTTATAATATTTTGTCTATAACGAAATGCTATTTCCGAGTACTTGAACAATTTGCTTACAATGGCTTCATTGAGGAGTGAAATCATTTGATTATCCGTAAGGGCATCGCATCCAAAGACATCTCTCCTTGTTTCTCGATATATTGCACACTTTCCCAAAAAATTAAATATATCCTCCCTTTCATCCAGATTACACAAGCTGCAAATAATGGGCAAGTTGTTCTGATGGGGTATATAATTCAACTTGAGTAGTTCTCGCAGTCGAAATTTCCTCGCATTTGTTTTGATCATTGAAGTAGTTATTTAGACATAGGTTATGATCCAGTTGTGATCGTTTATGTTCAGCTCTTGGGTACGGGTACGGGTGTTGGTTGATCGAATTTATTCACCACACTACGAATAGTTCTCTCGGTAGGACGATTATGGTGACCGTAAATGCGCGAAGTGCGCGGAACCGATTTTATCATTTCAGATTTGTAGCTTCAACAATATGATCGCTATCAACTGTTAAAGTTCGGAAGTCCCTATTGGAAGATTATTTTCTTCTCTAAATTACAAGCATTTTTGAATTAAATTGTTTATGTCGTCGAAATTAATGCTAGAAATCCTTTTAGGCATTTGGTGTATGGAAAGCAAACAAATTCGCTAGGGTGATGGCACTAGTAGCCGGCCCTTTAGTTTTTTTTTATGTTCAACTAATCCTTAAAAATCCAATATTCGACTGCGGGATAGAGTATTCTGATTATATGACTAATTAGAATATGTCGATTATAAATTTTAAGGCGTTTTAAGTAAATAGTCTACCCAAAACTAATTATATATTTACATTTTTTTTTAGATCAAAGTGTGATTTTTGAGTAGTCAGCCCCTTAAGATCCAGTAGTTGGCCACTTGAAATATCCAGTAGTCAGCCCCAATAAGTAAAAATAATATTGGTGGCAGCACTTAACTTCAATATTTTTGTAATTAAAGTTCTTTTTCCAAAACACTTCTACTATACATATTTTAAATTAACAAAAAATCCCAAAACCGACACTAAGAACAACTTGAAGCAAATTTGCATTTTTAACAAGAAAACAAGCAGCTGTATTGGCACAGAACTTTGCATCCAAGCTGAAGATAAGTTAGGCTTTTAGAAAAAAATTTCATGGTGCCTTTACTATTATTCTGTATTTTATAACGATGTGGCTGACTACTGGCGGGGGCTGACCTTACATGCCATCACTCTACTATGTTTATTCTTCAAAAAATATTTCTTTTCGCTTATTAAAATACATACCTAGTAATTTTTTTGGTTGAGGTTAGAAAGGTTACAAATTTCTAAGCGGAATATTCGTCACAATTCTTCACTGCGTACAAATGTAGCTTTGAAAAGAAAAAAGTGGAGTTGTTTTTTTGTATGCCCTTGGTTGACAATATACAATGTACATTTATGTTCAGATCAAATTTCAAGAAATGGTCTTACTTTCGATAAAACGATTATTTTTATTTTTGCCTCTAGAACTCAACATATTGCTAATAAAGCTAGAACAATTTTTTTTAAAACGGAAACGCAACAACTGGCAGTCGAGATAAAATAAGTAAGTGATCTTATATGTCACTAACACAAATAGACAAAATATTTCGTCGAGATCGTTGAATGAAAACTATTTTATAACTAAAATGGACGACGAAACAAAAGAGGTAAGCACAACAAAAAAATATTTGCAATGTTCATATAACAATGAAGGTTTTAATTACAGGTGTTATTACAGCTTCTAGACTCAAGTGATGAGGATGATTTAATTTTTGAAGAATTCTTTACATGCGCTATAAGTTCCGATGATTCTGCAGAAGAGGAAGAAGACGAACCCGACGTTACCACTACATTTTACATGGATTTTATTGAGGAATTAAGTGAGGACGATTTCAATGACAATTTAAAATTGAAACGCTCAACTGTAGATCTATTAATTAGTAAGTAATTATGTCGTTGCACTACTGCAAGAAATTCCACAATTTTTTTTTTGTCATTCTATTATATCAGGAAATTACTCTCAATCTGATATCTATAAAACCTGGAAACAAAGAGGGAAACCAAAGATTGGAGCAAAAACAGAAATTACATCATATATGTGGTATATAACCAACACAATATCATTTAGGCATTTGGGACATCTATTTGGAATTTCAACGTCTGCAGCTCGGACTGTAGTTGATCGTGTGAGCAGTTGGTTAATTTCGCAAGCTAATGTATACCTCAAGTGGCCCCAAGGTGATGTTGTTTCAGAAAACTGTCGAAAATTCGAATCCAAAAATAATCTACCGGGTATAATTGGTGCCATAGATGCCACACATATTACTATAGCACGTCCCAAACAAAACAACGCATATTATTTAAACCACAAACAAAACTTCTCAATCGTGTTGCAAGCTGTAGTTGATGCTGATCAAAAATTCATCGACATATGTTGCGGTGAGCCAGGATCCTTGGACGATAGTAGTGTACTAATAAGATCTGCCTTGTACAAAAGAGCGCAAACTAATTACAACCGGCTATTTCCGGAAAATACATTTCTTTTAAGTGATTCGGCGTATGCTGCGACCAATTGGATAGTGCCACCTTTTACAACAGACTATGACCAACTTACAGATCAGCAAAAGTCATTTAATTACTTACACTCAGCTACAAGAATGGTAGTTGAAAATACTTTAGGGCTACTTAAA
Source organism: Epistrophe grossulariae (assembly GCA_929447395.1). Taxonomy (NCBI): domain Eukaryota; kingdom Metazoa; phylum Arthropoda; class Insecta; order Diptera; family Syrphidae; genus Epistrophe; species Epistrophe grossulariae. Next base: position 141,964,429 of record OV839567.1, on the reverse strand, counting down.
GAGAGATTCAAGAGGCTAAATAAATTTACAGAACAACAAAACCTAAGCTCAGTGAGGAAAATTATTGCTGGTGCATGTGTATTACACAATTTATGTATTATCCATGATGATCAATATACCGTTATGAATGAAGAAGGACACCCCGATCTTCCCTGGGCCCATAACAAAAATACTGTAACACCTGTAAATCGCCGCCAAATTTTGTTTGACTATCTGTGTCAACAAAATATAATTTAGGTAATTATTGTTGAGGATATAAAATGCTTGAAAAAATAATTAATTTAATTGCAATATATAACTGCATATCGTCGATGAAACCTGAAAAGAATGTAACTCAACTTGTAGATATGCGCCTAAACTAACAGATTGCATTAAAATCTCATTTTCATAAAATTTGGAGTTACACACTTTTCAGGTTTCACCGACGATATGTAGCACAACCTATTCTACGAAAAAATCAATTTCTAACTCAAAATTCATAAGAATCGGTCAAACCGTTCTAGTGTGATTGACATTAAAAAAGTACGGTGCGGTTTTTTTGAAAATTCTACTACTAATGTACTATATATAAAATCCCAAAAAAACAATTACAATTACAACTACAATATAAGTCAGGAATTTTTTAAAAAATTGATTGGTATTAAGGACATATGTAGACTTAAATCCTTTGTATTTTTACTTATTTTATAAGTTAAAATACATCAAGTTGCTCCAAAGTACTTAAGTCAATAACATTTGTCGGTTCGGTAGCATTCTGAAAAAGACAGTTGTGGAATTTCAACTTCAATGTTCATGGCAATGCTAGCGAAGAATCGATGAATTACATTTTAGTCCCAGGATATACTCACATGAAGAGTGGCATAGATTATTATTATTATGCCCCGCCCCCTTCCCTTCCCAACCGGCTCGCGTGGAGGGCCTTTCAATTTATTTATTTTTAAGATGTGAAGGCCGATTTTATTCACTAACAGTTGAACTCAACTTGATGGTTTTTATTTTCAAGTTGTGAATTTCTTTTTATTCGCTCAAAGAGATAAGGGCGTCATCAAATTTTATATAAACTAAAAAGATTTTAATTTGACTTTGTATAAAAATTTCTAAGTGGGATGCAATACTTTCTGTTGTATCAATTTTTTTACTTACCAAATTACCAAACAAGACTTCATAAAAAGTGAACTTCTTACTCATATTTTATTTTTATTGCAGTGCTTCAGTTGATGTTAAATAAAAATAAACCAACCAAAACGAACACCTCAACACATTTATGTATCAGCTGCAACATTTAATACTTAATACGAAAACAAAAACAAATTCTTTTGCTTCATCAAGATGATAAGTTGATCAGGATCGATTCCTGTATCACTATATAAAATACAAACATAAAACAATCAAGTAATATTTTATAATTAATATTTAACACGACTTTCTTTAAAAATATTTGTTTCCGTTTTTCAGATTTCAAAATTAAAAAAAAAACTTGCAAAGGAAAAGAAACTTGTAATGGAAAGCCCACATGCTTCAATATGTCAAAGACATAAAAAGTACCTACTCATCGCTTAAAATCAACCACCACGGACCAATATTCATGTCATCATCGTTCGTGAGTAGTAGATCTAAGTTATCAATAATATAAGTCGTGATACAGTCAATAGAATATTCTCATAAAAGGATGAAGATACATAATTCAGTTTAAGCTTAGTTTGAACGTTGGAGATATTTATAGGTTTTATATTTTAGATTTAGTATTTTTTTATAATAATAAGCAATTAGTGTATAAGATACACAAAGGTCAAATATTTTTCAAAAATTGATTTCAAATTGGTTATTTAAATGACTAAAAAAAATTTTTCACTTTAATTTCAGCATCCTGAATTTATAGTTGTTCTTTTTTTTTAATGTGTATAACTCAACTATTTTTTCGGTTTGGACTATATATATTTCTGTAGGTATTTTTAACGAAAAAATTTAATTTAATTTCATGATTTAAAATTGAAGTTATTACCTTTCTGATCCTGTTAGTTATCAACCCACAATAACGAAGTGAAGTAAAGTAACATGATAAGAAAAAGTATTTATTTAATTAAATAACAATTAAAATAAATTCAATGAGGTAGGTTAGTGGCTGAGAAAAGTAGAAAGATAATTTATACAATATGTAATGACGTCTGACAGGTTTGCTAGCTGATAATTATTCATGTTCGCCGAAACTTCCCGTTAGCACTTCTCAGTTTGTCGTTCCCATAGTGCCAACAGAAGGAGAAGCATATTATGTTTTTGATTTTTGTTTTTACTATTGGGGTTTCTGAGGTGAAATTCTCTAAATTTGGGCAATTTAACCTATTATACAATTTTCGTCAATTAGTATTTGATGACGAATCTCCCCAAATCGTGTTTTATGCGTTTTAATCATCTCCTAAAAGTTAAACTTCTTCCAGTGCTTTCCATTTATCCATTTTTTTTCGATAGGTGTGCTGTAATTGGAATGGAAATAAAGAGATTGTTTCGATCCCTTATAAATAAAAACGCTTTCGATTTTTACTGTGGGAAAAATTATATAAAAAAAAACCCACATTTTTTTTGTGTGGTTTTAAAGGTTTCAAAACATAACTCGCCGGTCTGAAGGACCGAATTGTTCTTATATCTAAATTTTATATGTATATCAAATTTTAAGTACATAAGCTATATATATTTACCCTTAATCTGTAAGGCGTTGAACGCCAAAAAAAAAATGTCAGTGTGAACTTTGTATTACATAAAGCGTTCAACGCCAAATAAACGTCAATTTGTCGATTCTCTCTTGTTGAAGCGTTCACTATATTTTTTTTGTATTCCGTAAGTCGTTTCCATACAAAACGTTAAAATGTGTCGTCGAGAAATTTGTTGACGACTGGAGTAAAAATGTAAGATTTTTTAGTTATATTTTATTTATCTAGGGTAAAAATAACAACCCAAATTCAAATGCGACGACTGATCGAGCTTATGGAGGAAAATGAGCACCTCGCCAAAAACTTTAAAAGAGGTTTTGATACAAATTTTGGGTGGATGTTGCTAAGTGCTTAAACAGTCTTGGACCACCAATGAGAAATGCCAAAGAATGGCAGAAAGTGAGTGAAATTCAAATTTTAAAAGGTGAAATTAAGTTTTTTCTTTAGGTCTGGGTTGACGCCAAGTTTAAAGTCAAACAAAAACTATTGTTCAACAAAAAGAAGATGAATCTACAGGAGGAGGACCTTTCAAGAAAAATTTTTTAAATAACTTGGTTGTAGCCATAGTAAGGCTTCTGTCGTTGAACCAGGTGGTCAATCCAACAGAATATGCCGTAGGCGGCTAATTCCATTTTGCGTCTCGGAAACCTACAGCCAACGCTTCATCTATCCCGCTTAAGTCTGGAGATTTGCCATCACGTATAACAACACCAACCACAAATGCATCTTGTGCCCATTGTGCATTGTGCTGAAATAATTAATAATGAAATTGGAAGGGTGGATTATAGTCTGACACAGACTTCAAGTGAGGCCCAAAATAAAAAAAAGCAAAAGGAAAATGTTTTCCAAAAAATGCTACAAAAGCAGACTGACGTGCAAGAAAAATTATTTAGTAACATAGATGAATCGTTGAAGGAAATAAAAACAAATTTACAATAAAAAGTCACTTCAACCACTGCCATCGAAAGGCATCTGAGTGAATGTGCAAGGTATTAAAAAAAAGAATTTTTATATTCAAGAAGAGCAGCTTAAGATGCTTAAGCTGAAAATGGAGCGTGAAGACCAGCAAAATTTTAAATCTAATGAAATAAGATTGTCAGACTTGGAAATAAGAAAAAGGCAACTTGACATCGAGGAGCGTAAGTTAGAACTTCTTGACACACACAACATATAATTTTAGTTGTATGTTTATACCTGAATGCAATATCGTTTGATTTTTTTTTTATAGTTTTATAATATCGTTGCCAATACAATACAAAAGACTGAATTAAATAAACTTTAAGTTACCTTTTATTTAAATAATATTTTGTAAATAAAATGCAATTGAAACAAAAAAATCTTAAGTGGCCTTTGTGCATATAATAAAAATATATGTGTTTCATTACATGTTGTTTAAAATTTCATTTCGTATTTGTACGGCTGCTTGATCATCGTTGGTATTTGACCGGTCTTCGAATTTTGTGTGCTTTCATTCGCAAGTTGAACTATATTTTCAGGTGGGTCCAAGATGTAATGTACACAAATATTGTGCAAAGCTGCGCATACATTTACAATTTGCGTAGCTTTTTCCGGAGTATAGTGCCATTGCCTTGCACCAAGGAGAAATCGGAACCTATTCTCTAATAATCCTATTGTTCTTTCGATGATGTTTCGTGTTCTGGAGTGTTTGCTGTTAAAAATGCTTTCCCTTCTTCTGAGGCTCTATAGGGAGTTATAAGAAAAGGCTCGAGTGGGTAAACAGCATCTCCTGCAAAAATGTATTTTTATTTTAAATGTGTTACCAATCAGGATAACATACCCCAAAAGCCAAGTATATCTTTCCCCTCCGTCATAGTTCCTTTTCAAAAATCCTCGAAACTCGCTAGTATTCCAAACAAGTGAATCATGGCTAGCTCCAGCGTGTCTGGCATCCACGTGTCTTATACGCTTTCTATATATATATATTATTATATAAATATATGTAATACATATAATACATATAATATATATAATACAATCTATCTAGTAAATAGTTCTGGTATTTGCCAATTTGGCAAAAATATATATATATATACATTTATTTTTTGCTTACCAGCATATCGTTAATACTAAAAAATTCTTTCCTATTGTAATATCTATGTTGATCTGTTTTATTAGGGGCGAAAATTTTAACATGGGTTCCATCGACGCACCCAATAACACCGGGAATTTCAGCTCGTTGAAAAAAATGCATTTTAGCTTCACTTTTTTCTTGTTCGGAGAGATCCATCCTGATCCATACCGGGCAAAGTTTTTCCTCATCAATGTTAAGCATTTCCTTAAGAATTTTGCTTAGAGTAGGCTGGGCTAGTCCCAAATTGAAGTCGTTCTCAACCCCTTTTTGATAGCTCCCTCCAGCAAAAAATTCAAGGGTAGCAGCTAGTTTCAAAACCATTGGAATTGCCGCAGAACGTTGCTGAGTAAAATTGTTTTCTAACAAAGTTAAAACATACTTGAAGCTTCTTTGACCAGACGAAAGAACATTTTGAATCTGTTATACATTGCGAAAAAATAAATAGTCAGAACCATTGTCTCTACATACTTTGTGTCAGGCAGATCAAAAGGATTTCCTTTAGATCGAATGCACCTCTTCTGCAGTATCAAATCTTTCTTTCTTCCTCTTCGTCGTCACTGCTGCTGCAAGAAAAATAACTTGCTACACTAAACATTTTTCTGTTTTTTTTTTGTTCTTATGTTTTAGAAAAACACCTATCGGAATAAGGGTGATTAACTCTCCAATCATAAATGGCCATATTGCCATTCGTAACAGTCCCGGCTAAAAACATTGTTTTTATACTCCTGAATAGTTTGTCTCCCGACTGGTTGTATCTTTACTAACCTTTTCCTTTCTCCGTTTTTTGCGCTCCGGACAAAACATGCTGTTGTGTGCTGGGTCCCCTTGGCATTTGGGGTCCCTCCATTTGATTTTAGGACAGGTTTCCTTCCTGTGGCCTTTTCTAAGGCGTACGAACTGAGTGTACAGAACTCCGGGTAGTGGAACAGTGCATGAGAATCCTTTCCAAAAGCTTGTCACGGTCCCCAGGATACTGAGGCGCCTCTCTTATCCATGCGTGCCGCCGATTCGCTCCTGCGAAACCTCTCCTCCGATTGCTTACTCCCTCCTGATGTGGATGGTTTATTCCTCAAGTCACCTTAGTGTTTTCCAAAGCTGCTGCTTGCTTGTCGAGAAATTCCAAAATTTCTCCGACCTTCGGTGACTCGTTTGTCCTCTGCAATTCTCATTGTCTTCTAGTTTCCGGATCCAGACGATCGTTAAGTCCGATCAGGAACACCAGATCCCAACTCTCCACTGGAACTCCGAGAGCCTTCAGTTGATGGATGGTCTCGTGGGTGACGTTGGACATCCGCTGGAGCTTGGCAATTTGTAAAACTGTTTGAGATACTCCTTACTTATTTGGTACGGCTTTTCGTACAGCTGCACGAGGCCTTCGCTGCCTTTATTACGAGTATTTATACGCCGTTGAAATGTCCTCATTCTCGTGGATAGCAGCTCGGAATCCTATCCACTTGAGGAGCGATCCATCATATTCTCCCCAAGTGTTCTTGGTATCATGCTGCTGCGGGGGGATGATCTTTTGCGGGTCCTCCTCGCTTGCTGACGGTGGTGCTTGATCCCTTTTTGCCAGCGATGCCAATTGCTTCTTTAATAACATCGCTGACTTGTATTATTCGCCCTCCATCTTCTCCATCTGGTCCTCCAGAACGCGCGTCTTCCTCGTGGATCTCCACCAGCTAAAAAATAGCTCGTTGGTTTTTTCCCACAGCTGGAGAAGACGATCCGCCTGGAACAACAATCCTTCCTGTGATGTCGTCTCCAATTCCTCCGATTCCCCGAATTTCTGCGTACTGCTGATTGCTCGTTGAAGCGAGCTGAACTACCTGTCTCCTGACACGTCAGTTGCTTCCTTCAGGGTTGGGTCTTCCTACTCCTTCTTTTTGCCCTTGTCGAAAGAGAAGAGGTAAGAATTTAAATTTTTAACCACTTTTCTTTCCGAACAAGAATGCTCTTTTCTTCTTATATCTAAATTTTTTTTGCATATAAAATTTTAAGTACATAAGTTTTATCTATATATTAATTCTCCAAACATGAATGGCCATGAATGGTGTTGCCATTTGTAACAGAGATACTGTTTAACTCGTTTTCCCAAGTTGTTGATTGTCAAGCCCTTAAACTTGATACTCAGTTCGATTTTAAGCAATCACTTAAACTTGTTCAAAATGTAAATATGATATATCCAAGCTGAACAACAGAAACAAAACACCAAGGACTTTATTTGTATAATTTTAATTTATTAATTGATTCATAAGTCTTTTATACTTTGACTTTCTATTACTATTATGCTACGAAATTAATTACAAAATAAATTATTACTACATCAAAAAAAAATTACATATATAGTATCTGGAACTTTCATAACTTAGGTATACATACTACTTACATACTACGGGTAACATAAGAAAAAATCTTATATAACTAACGTAAAAAAAAAAACAATTTACAAAACAAAAATTCACAAAAAAAAATGCATCCGTTGCACAGTTTGGAACCTGGGGCGATAAGAAGACACTATTTAGTATTTACTATTACAATATATTTGAAATGTGTGAAAGTAAACAATTAGTAAAAAAATTTTATTTGTTTTTTCTTTTGTTTTTTAAAATAAATAATTTTTAAACTATGCACTTAACACATAGGACATAACATACCTTACAAGCCATGGTTTCTGTGCTTGCGCAGCTCTGCGATGGCCTGTTGCTGGAAACTAAGCCCCAGGTCCTCTACTGCTTCAGTCGGTAGTTCTTTCAGAACACGATCAAAATTAGCCAAGAGGCTATAATTGACGAGAGGCTGCTGTACTTGTCCTTGCGGAACTTTGGTTTTCCTAAAATTTATCAGCTGCGTGACCGTCTGCGTCAACGTCACAACATTCTCCAGCATCGAGTCTTTGTTCGCTGGTTTTGGACTCTGGAATAAAAACAAACATATAAATAAGTATGTCCTTTATCATATTTTCTATTATATACTTACAAAGTTGTAGCTTGAAGAGGGCGTCTCCTGCTGTGTGCAGTTTGGAGGTTCTTCCAACTCGATGCTCGAAAATGTTCTGTAAAATATCAAAAGATATAAATGCATTTTACAAAATTTTCTAAGTACTTACATGCTCTTCTCGGAATTGGGTTTCAGGAAAACCAGGCATTCCGAAAACTCCAATTCAATAGTGTCATCATCTGAGAGATGTTCCCCAGTGTCACCATTGACTGAAAAGGTTGCAGCACTGCCTGAAACTTCCACTTTCCGGATTTTTTATAGCAGACTGCCACGGAGCGATTTCCATGTTGCACTCATCCACTGCCATAAAAAAAAACAATAATAACTGAAGTAGGTTTATCTTAAATACAGTACAGCCTCGCTAGTCCGGACACATAAAGTTTCTACTGTGTCCGGAATAGCGAAATGCCCGGACTATAGAGAAAAAATTAAATACAATGGACAACCGAAAACTTTTCAAAACCTTTTTATTACAAATAGAAGTACATATACACATAATTTAAATACATATATACATGTACGTATGTAAGAAATATGAACGCATTTTAATTTATTTTAAAGAGTAGGAAAGCACGTGTTAATTTTTGGTTGGAACGCTTTATCTAAAAACATCTTTTCAGCTTTTTCGCGTAACCTCTTTAGGAGAAGGATATCCATTTGAGATGCATTATTTTGTTCGGCCCACTGAATGCCCTTGGCAAATATCTTCCTTGCTTCATTGTTTGAAATTTTCGAAACTTCTTTGTTTACATTTTCATCTTCACTGTCTTCTTCTTCAGCTTCAGTAACATTTTGTTGGATTTGTAAAGCGGACTGAATAATGTCATTATCAGAAAAGTCGTAGGAGACTACATTTTGACCAGTTGCCCATTTATTGATTTCATATGTGGATGTGTCACCATTCGGATCAATTATTCTTATCATGGCATGAATTCTATTTAAATCAGCAAGCGAAGAATCCGAGTCAATTTGTTGGCGTAACTGTGAAAGTGGTATAAGGTCTTCATTATTCCATTGGGATGCCAGTTCTGGCCATAATATTGACCAACTCTTTTTAATATTTTTCTCTCCGATACCTTTCCAAGCTGAATCTAAAAAATAAACAGCATCTCGCAAATTGAATTTTTTTAAGACTGCTGCAATGTTTTTATCATCTTCCAGTAGAATGTGGGTCAATAGCTGCTTTCTATATGCTACCTTTATATTCTGAATTAAATTTTGATCCATCGGCTGCAATACTGCTGTACAATTAGGCGGTAAGAATAAGACTCTGAAGTTCGGATCAAAGTTTATTTCGTCTTCTTTAGGATGAGATGGGGCATTATCCAAAAACAAAAGTGCTTTCAACGGCATGTTAATCTCTGTCAAAAACTTTTTCACACTTGGAATAAAATTATTCTTGAACCAATCAAAAAAAATCGTTGTAGACATCCAGCCTTTTTTGGTAGCTTTATATGCTACTGGAAGATTAACGTTTTTAAAAGCCCTCGGATTAACTGATTTTCCGATAACTAAGAGGGGTAACTTATGAGTTCCTGCAGCGTTAGAACATGGCATAAATGTAACGCGATCTTTCGATATTTTTCTGCCAGGAGCAGATTTTTCATTCGCATGAACCCATGTCGTCCCCGGAAGAACCCTCCAAAAGGCAGCTGACTCATCAGCATTATATACCTGTTCTTCACTTATGTTCATTTCTTGAATCAGTTTTAAAAATTTTTCTTGAAAAGGCTTAACAGCAGCAAAGTCGCTGGATACTTTTTCGCCACAAATCTTAAGGCATCGAATTCCATGTCGCAATTTAAATTTTTCCAACCAACCAGAATTTGCTGCAAAATCTTCCTTACCTGTCATCTCTTTGTAAAAGAATTTGGCTTTGGTTTGAATCATATCTGTTGAAATTGGCACATGATGATTTCTTTGTTGGATGAACCATGTCATCAATGCTTCTTCTACCGCTGGGTGTTCACCTTGTCTGATAATTTTTCTCTGTCCTTAAAGCAATTGTTAAATGATCTTAGACCTTAAATTTAAGACCTTTTGTAAGCTTACCTGATCCTTGGAATGTGTTAGATACAAATTTCCGAATTTTCATCTTATTCATTTTTATATCAAAAACAGTTGACTTTGAGACTTTGAAAATTTCTGCTACTTGCCTGACTGATTTGCCAGTTTCAATATCATCCAATATTTTACATTTCTCAGAAAGTGTAAGTAGAAAGTAACATGCTTCCTTTTCTTTGTAGAAGCCATAATAAGTAATAACTTATCTTTTAAAAATTTTCAATGAGAAATTCAAATTACACCAAAAAATATGCCTTATCCTTAAAGAAAGCTCACGATGAAATGTAACAGAGCATGAAAAATCAACGACCACAAATATAAACTTCCAATGAGTAAATTTGCAACGATTAAAATGTCTAGATTCCAGAGCCAACTACAAGCGACAAAACTAGAAGGGGATTCCCCGTAATCGTATGAACAAACGTTTTTTCCAAGAAACAGAGACAAATAATATATGTATGTGTATTGTACATAAGCATTTTAATACGCTGTCCGGACTGTAGAGGTAAACTTTTGAAAGTGTCCGAAACATAGAGGTGTCCGGACTACTGAAGTGTCCGGGCTAGCGAGTGTCCGGACTAGCGAGGCTGTACTGTACTCATACAAACCTGTTCTGTTCATATCGTGCGTCGGCGATATATCGCCAAGCAGAATGCACTGCCTCACCGTTGCTATGGGACTTATTTCCGAGGTCCCAAATAAATGGCCGTTCCTCAACTAACCTGCACAATTTTTTTTTCATCTGCTGAGAACTGCACTTTTTTTTCTGTTTTTTTTTTTCGGCATTTTAATTCAATTTTTTCAATTTTATTTTCCAATTTTTTTAAATTTTGTGATGCCGCTGTCCAGCAAAATAATGATTGGAAAAAATTGTATTGGAGACAAAAAATTTACCGGTCTGCGTACTAGGCTCATTGGAAAAAAAGGTCGACTTTTAAAAATACTGGAACTGCAAAAGAAAAGAAAAGCTATAATTGATTCAATTGAGAATTGTAGACAACAAAGAAGCATGTGGACAAAAGTTAGATTCTAATAATTTAATTACATATTTATACAAAGGAACTATGTAAATAATTTTCACAGATACGTACAAGAACTTTTTGGGAAAGGGAAATGTTGGAAATCAATGACGAGTATTTTAAACAACATTTCAGAATGCCTCGCGATACATTTAATATACTCTGCAACGACCTGAGCAATCTACAAATGCAAGATACTAATTTTCGAAAAAGCATGCATAAAAAAAGAATTGCCATAGCCATATATACGCTGGGATCATCTGCGAAATATAGGACTGTGTCAGTTGTATTCAGCGTAGGCATATCCACAATATTTTTTTAAGAGTTTTAACTATTGTTCATTTTGGTTCAATATTCTCCAATAGTTCCTTGTCTCTTCTTCAAAACTTTCCCTACCCGATGAGAAAAGAAAAGAGCAAGCTTTCTAGGAAATTTACTCCCTGTCAAACTGTAATAACTGAGCCAGTCAATTGGATCCCGATGTGGAGGCTCCTCATCAAGATCTTCCTCATCAAAGGATTCTTCAGATTCGGTTTGTCTACTAGAATTGCCTTGTCCTTGAGATTTCCCCATTGTTTTGGGTTTCTTAGCTTTGTCATGTTGGATTTGTCTTATGTTTTCTCGAGATCTTCTTGATTCTTGCCTTTAGACGATATAAACTTGACTCCCCCAAGTCACCAGTTAAAGTGGGAGCATATGATATTATTTGAGCATTTGTGAGAACAATTGTAACATCTGCTTCAAGGATGAATCTAGCTCGAAGACCTCTTTGGCTATGAGAAAATGCCAAGACTACTGAACATAGGAAGTATATGGAAGGGCATGCGGTTCCAGAATTAGGACTCCTCTTTATCATATTCTTCATTATTAAAAAACATCTGGTCTGCTTCTTTCGCTAGATTCTCAGTCATGAACCATTTAATGATGCCCCTGGGGCCATCCATACCCAGTAGCCGGTAAGATGCAAGAATAGAAGTATATGCCGCAGAGTCTTTAAATCTAGAACCGATAGTTCCAAGCCTGCATGGTGAAAATTCGTGTGCTGGGAATTTTGAGAAAAACATGTCGTAAGCTCCAACTAATTAACGGTACTTGCCGTTGTTCAACCAAGTGGTTGATCGATCATTGAATTGCTGCTTACTAGACTTGATAATAAAGTCTGTGGTATCCGATCTGTGGTCAGAATTTGTCTAATTGCATTCGACAGTACCGCCTTGTACTCAGGAGTGCTGGCTCTACTAAACCGATATGTAGTCAGTATGTAAGTCACCATCCAGATATAACAGAGATACTGTTTTACTCGTGTGCCTAAGTTTATGATTATCAAGCACCTACAGCCCTATTCTGGCAAAACTCACAGATACATCACAAGTCACAACAACCTCACAAGGAGAGGTGAACTCGATTTTGTGAGGTTTTCGTATTCTGGCAGCAACTGTCAGCCTCACAAAAACTTTCGAAATTGTAATCTTCTTCAGAGCAGGTCACAACTCACAAATTTGGCATTTGAAATACAATCTTAAACCACTTGTTTTTTCTTGTATGAAAAAACATTTAATAACCAAATCAACATGTTAACTGGTGAAAAAAATGTATCCTCTGTCGTAAATCGAAAAAAATTAGTTCTCCATAAAAGAAAATTCTTTGACGTTAGGGAAAAAGGTCTTAAGTCAGAAACTGCAGTTTTTCATAAAACCAAATTGAAAATAGTTTAATTATTTGCAAATCGGGTTTAAATTAAAAAAAAAAAAAATGGTGGTAAATGAGCTCTGAAATGAAGACCTATATAATATGTTAGTACATTTTTCCAAATTCATTAGTATTTACCGTTTTTTTGATGACCTAAGTCCTTAGGATCCACTCATTTTGTATTATTTGTAAAAGTTTTGTTTCTTTGTAAGACTTAAGTCAGAAAATAAAACATTGTTATTAAATTATAAAATAAGAAATTTTTTAGTTAATCAAAAGCTTAAAAATATGAAATTAATAACAATAAAAAAATAAATGTTTGTTGTTTCTGCTTCTTCTTCATCTACCAAATCTGGATCATCATTTATTGCGGTGTTAGAAGTTGGTAATTTTTTATAAAAGTCGTGAAACACGGGTGTCACTAAGCTTAAAAGAGAGCTCCTCCTCTCTCTCCTCAGATATCGGGACTAAAGTTTTGTACTTAGCTTGGAGTGGATAATTTTTGAGGTATTTATTTTTTCCTCTTCTAAGAAAGCTTAAAGTTTTGAACTCTTCGGAATGGTTTAAATTGTTTTTATACCTCACTAAGCCATTCTGCTGATATTGGAGCCATTGCACACTATGCCAAGAAAACTGTTCATTAATAGTAATTTTTTTTCTGCACACAAAAACTGTCTTCAACAAAGCCGCAAAATCAAAGAATTCTTCTTGCTGCATTTCGTGTACCTGGAACTTCTTTTTCTTTGTATCGTCTGTCGTAAATCGAAAAAAATTTATCTCTCCATAAAAGAAAATTATTGTTCATAAAACAATTCTCGTCGAGTACGATCGACATACAACAGCAAGTGGTGTACATATGTATGTGGCATCACAATCATCTTCGTTGTGGATGAGTTCAGACCTTAGCAATCAATAAAAAATTCACCTTGCGGTGGTAAGTTTTTTTTGTGAGGTTTCTTGTGAGGGTTATCGCAGAATACGGAAAATGTTATCGAATCACAGCATCCTCACAAGAAATCAACCTCACAAGGGCTTGTGACTTGTGAGCCCTCACAACGCCAGAATAGCCCTGTTAAACTTGATACTCAGTTCGATTTAAAGGAGGCCCCTTCTTCCGAGCACTTCGGATGAGCGATATATATGATATAGCATAAAATTTAAACGTTCACTTCGTACGATTCTGGCGTTGTTCTCACAGCGGCTGTCTAGAAGTTCCTGCTTCTTTCAGCACTCAGCACTTTTCTGTAAATAACTTGGAAGTTGAAGTCCTGTAGGTATATCCACCACCTAGCAACTCGAGGTAATAAGTCCTTTTTGTCCTTCGTGGCTTTCAAAGCATTGCAGTCAGTGACGAGTGTAAACGTTATACCCTATAAATATGTGCAAAACTGTTTTATAGCGTTGACCACAGCAAGTTCATAGCTGTGGTACTTAGACTCGTAAGGCTTGGTGGCTTGGCTAAAATAGGCGACTACGTGAAGAGTACCATCTATTCGCTGAAACAGGATAGCACCATTTCAAGCTGGCATCTGTATGCAGTTCAGTAGGCAGATTCGCGACAGTGGCAAACGAGAAAATGTTTGTTAATAGGCAAACAAAACACACACAGACAAGTGAAAGGTGGCAAACGCTAAAAAAAACACAACAGCAAAGCGTAGCAAAACAACTGAGACGACAAGCGGTATTCTTTTTTTTATCTTTGTTCAGTTAACAGTTAAAGGGCTTAGCAACAACAATGAATCGAAGCAATTTAAATGTAAGATCGTTTTTTAGGGAATTTAATTAGTTTATTATCCTCGTTCACTGCACTCGATTCAGGAGAGGCACACAATGAATTTAGGTACAACAAAAAAACGGCACTGCGGGAGCGCTACGCTCTAGCGGAACCGGCAAATAGCAGTGCTACACAAAACAAGGAAACGATACAACACAAATGTAAGATCGTATTTAAGGAATTTAATTAATTTATACTCGTCCGCTGCCCTCAATGCAAGGCACGAGATAAAATTATGTACTGCAACAGCGCGACACACCTCTGATGATATAGCATAAAAGTTAAACGTTCACTTCGTACGATTCTGTGGCTTTCTAGAAGTTTCTGCTTCTTTCAGCACTCAGATTCGCTTATTATCAATTTGCCCAAAACGGTAACATCTACGAAAATATAAGAGGAGAGCATAATGCATTCTCCTTTGTATTTAGTTAATACACTCCATATGCTAAGCACATACTACAGTGAGGTACAATATTTTTGGTACACTCTAACATATATGTGTCTGGGACGTACATTTATGGCACCAGATTTTTTGGGTCTTTTCCATGGCGGAATGGACCATGTGTGGACACATCAAATAAATACATCGGAAGAACAGATCTGAAAACATACATGTGAAAAAATGTTATTTTAATGATGAATTTTTAATATGACTAATGAAAATAAATAATCAATAAATGATCTGCATCACCAGCATGTTCTTGTGCTTATACAACCTACTCTTTCATACCTGTTTTTTTGCTGGACACAGCAATTGTCTGAATAGAACACGTATTCTTAGTTTGGGTGCGTTTTACAATCTTCCTCAAGAAACTTGAGAACGCATGTTCCAATATCGAATGCACCTCTGCGTCCCAATCCTTCATGCCAAAAAAAAACACGAATGGAGTTGAGAACTTTTGGGCTGTAATTTGACGTGATCAGTATGCTTTCCTCTTTTATCTGCAGGAACTAACCCAGAACCTATGTATGACCGTACGCTCTTTTATACCAAAAGTATTCAAGAGAAAAGGTTTGCATACATTGATATTTATTCCGTCATTCAGCAATGAAAATGAGCAGTTTTGTTTCCTTTCCTCTTTTGGTAAAAGATCTCGTTGAATTCGACGAATAATGACTTTTAGAAGAGCACTTGAAACATTGGCATTTCAATTTGACAGCTGCCATTTTATACTTAATCAAATTTGCATTTTCATACAATTAATAAGAAGCAAAGTAATTAGTTAAGCTGCGAAAAATAATTGCTAATTATGACTTACTTTTTGATTTTATAATATCACTGTCATAAGCCTATGGTAGTCCTTGGGCCTGGTCACCAAGAATTTCCAAAATTATATTGTCCAACGGATCTGTTTTTATTTCATGAGGACCACCACCAGTTTCATAAAGCTTTCGCTTTTCAGAAGCATAATTTTGTTTGGCTCTTTTTTTCAAATTTTCATATTTAGTCTTCAACACATCCGATGATCGGTAATGGGAACCACTCTTGGAATTGAAATCTTTTGCAATGGACTCCCATGCCGTGTTTTTTTCTTTCCATTGCACTATATCAGCCTTTTTGTTTTCGATTATGTAGTTATTTTTCATAACAAATTCCATGAGCTAATGAAGGTCTGTTTTTGAAAAGTTATTACTTCTTTTTTTTTTAAAGAGAAGAGAAGGAAATATTTTGGAAAAGCTGTAAAAAAAAACTACGTACTGTTTACATTACGTCACATGACTGAAGAACGACGTTGCCAACTACTTTTCATACAATTTATTTAAACTACATTTTATTGAGCTTAAGTTCAGATTACACTGTGAAACCGGATGAGTTGAACTTTAAATTTTAACTCAAGGGGGTTACAGTAACAAACTGGACCCATGACTCGCTCTCCCACCGTCTTGCCAGATACGGATATGTGTTTTTGTCCAGTATTTTTTTTAATTTTTCTTTGGTTTTTTTTTTTTAAAGTTGGGACTTTCGGATTCTTTATTTTCCCTTTTTTGGTTTTTAATTAAAACGGCCCAGCATAATCTACTCCTGTAGCTGAAAATGGTTTCCCAACCTGTATTCTTTCTTATGCTAATTCCGCCTGTTTTCAAGGCTTCCCTAAGCCTAAGCTCTATCAAATGGCCAACTGCCGATCTGAGCTTAAACAAGAAAAGTAAGCGAAGGCAGATGCCAAGTATGCTCATTCAATTCGTGTTCAGAAGTGATTTTATTTTCCAAAAACTTTCCAAAAAATATCTTACACACTAAGAACTTAAATATACACATATTATATTCAATATGATAATACTCTTAATATTAATATACAATATACCAAATACGCAAATGAAAAAATCTGATTTAGCTGAGTAAGTAATTAAATGTACAATGCCTAAGTCCCATGCCCCTTTGAAGACACACGAATACACTCGATCATATTTCGAGCATAAGCAATGCACATTGCGGAGGACAGTGAACCTAGACGAATGCACTTGACTACACCCAAAGAAAAACCTTGGTAGAATCAAATACGATTCTTGTTTGTTTTTGCGTCAGCCACGTTCATTGTTATTTTCAGCAATGCGGCGTGATCAATTTTTTATAAATTTTTTTGTAAAAACTGTACAATGGTCATTGTCAATTTCATATTTGAACTATCACCAATCATACTTGGATGAGTATGTTCATGTTCGTGCGAGGCTCGATAATTGAACGCAGTCATTGTATGGCAACAACGTTCATGATGTTTTGGAATATGAAAAACGTTCTATAGTAACAAAGAACGTGTTCCGTTTTGAATCGTGGTGCTTGCATTAATATGAGAGGGTCATTGATTGATCACAATAATTGTTTGGCAACAACGTTCATGATGTTTGAAATATGAAAAACCTGTTACATTAGCAATGAACGTGTTTCCTTTTGAATCCTGGTGCTTACATGAGCATGAGGGGATCATTGAATGATCACGCTCGTTGTTTGCCAACAACGTTCATGATGTTTGAAATATGAAAAACGTGTTACATTAGCAATGAACGTGTTTCCTTTTGAATCCTGGTGCTTACATGATCGTTGTTTTGCAACAACGTTCTCATTGAATCGTGGTGCTTGTATGAAGAAGAAAGGCTCATTGGTTGAGCACGATTATTGTTTGGCAAAAACGTTCATAATGTATGAAACCTGTTGCTTTAATCATGAATGTGTTTCTGTTGAAATCCTGGTGCTTGCTTGGATATTGACTCTAATTAATTGACTGTCATTATTAACAATCAATACTTGTTACTAATTTAAAATTGTTTAAAACTAAGAATATTTAAGTAAAGTACTATTAAGTTAGAAAATTTTAAAGTACATAGTATAATTCTAATACCTTAACATGAGGCTATTAAAAATTTTGCGCCAGTAAGTGTGAGTAATATATTAAATAGTTTTTTTTTAATGATATATACTTACGTTCAATATGAATTTATTAAAGCGAGCAGCAACTTAAAACCAATCCGAAGAGGTGAGCGATAGTAATAAGTATGTGTTTAAATTCAAAACGACACCTTTCAATGTTTAATTAAGACTCGCTGTCTTGGTATCAAACAACCGATCGAGAACCCAAGCACAGCCATCGGAAATCGACACGCGTTGACCATTCAGCACAACTCAATTGCTGATGATATTGCACTTTGATTGACCCAAATCAATATCCGAAAGGTGATACCTTACGGATACAATATAATGCAATAAAAGTGCAACCCGAACAATTGAAAGTGCATTAAGTTCAACGCACTACGACTTCCTGAGATAGGAGTACAACATCCCTCCCTACCCGGGAGAACTCGTGAACGATCAGCTGGGTGACACTCGACAAGATCGAACAATATTTTATTACTATAATTTTGTCTTAAAATATTTAACAATTTAAATATACATAACTAAATGTTTTTTTTTTTTTTTCATATATATAATTATTGACTAAATAAAGGTTTTTTTGTAATTTGATATACTAAACTCGGGCAAACGTTACTCCTCTTGTGGATTTCCTCGTTGAAGCTTCTCGTACCGGAAAGTCGTCCATCTCGACGGCATCGGTTTTGTGTGGGACTACGTTTGTTATAGTGATTTGATTTGGGTTGGTGGTGGCGCTTGTAATCAAATCTCTGGAACAGTACCATTTTAATAACACAACTGCTATTACAAGCGTGATGACTGATACGAATGAGTACCGATGGATATCAACTTCCAATTGCTGACTGATCAAATTTTTTCTGTTAAGAACCTGGTTCGCTTCTAATTTTAGATCTTCCAACGACTTCTTCCCCTCTGCCAGACTAGCGATCATATCGCTGTGACTGCCTAATGATAATATTGGTCGCTTTGAAAATGTCCTCATTGTGAGATTTCCATATTTTCTTCGTAGCACTTCAACTAAATCAGAATGGTTTGCTCTCGGTTGATGGATCTTAAAGTTGGAACTCCAAACCTGCTCGTACGGTATTTTCATTTCTTTCGTACTTATTTCGCAAGGCTTTAAAATGTGGAGAATCCCAAATCCGTTAAGTTCCGGAGCATATAATTCTCCATCACAATTGAAGTTAATGGCAAGTGGTTTTTTCATATTGAAAAGCCACTGATTTTTAGTTGACATCTTCGTGATTACCCCTTTTGTAGATGGTGAGGCGACGTAGTTACAGTTCACCTGTGACGTAGCAGAGTGTTGTAAAAGCTCTACTAGGCACTCGGAGCTTCCACTGGTATGTATGGGCTTTTGGTGTCTACATACCTTTATCGTAATTGAAGAGTTGAACATGACATCGGAACATTGCATCAATTCTGTATGGGACATGCTCACGAATAGAGCATGATTGTCTGCTTCTGCGATAAATTCATTCTTTATGTCTAAAACCAGGTCCCAATGCTGATCGAGTTTCGTACGTACTGGGTATATTTTATAAATAGAGAACATTGTTGCTTCTGGTAGTGGCACAGTGATTTTTAAAATTAATGACTCTCCTTGGGCAAAAGACAACACTTTGACTGCTTGGTACAATGCTGCTGAACTTAGGTTAACTCCTTTGTATTTAGAACTCTTCAGCACTGATGTTATATTTTCTGCGTCCAATATGAAGGGATGAAGCTTATTTTGGTACAAATCATTGAAAATAAATAGCTCAGTTGTTTGACGGTTTTGAACTTCAAGTAGTTTCGATGTTACTAATGAGATAAGTTCGTTTATCTCCCCTTTCAGCTTCATTGCAGCAATTTCTTTGATGGTTGCAGATGCAAAATTTTTGGAAATCCGTGGTGATGTTGTCGAGGCTACTCCCAATTTTTTCCACCTCGGCTGTTATGACCTTAACTGGTTTACTGAGCCTATCAAAGTTGGAGCTTGCCACAGTTATCTGTTTTTTGATAAGATTGAATGCTTCACTCTCATTGCTATCCAAAGTGTTAATTTGTCATCATATCCTCGTATGGTATGAGAGAAGTATGAAAAAAGAGAAATACCTCCAAAATCAGATGGATGATATAAATATGCCATTCTTTCAAATTTATTAGTCCAACGACTCAGTATATTTTTACGAATTAAATAATTTAATATCATAAATTGGTTAATTAGAAAAGATGTGTCGGGAATATAATCACATTTAGCAGTTGCTTCTGTTATAGTATTAATAGTTGACAGTGAAGACATTATTGAACATACTCCATCATTGATATCAGGAATACATCTATTTATCTTTTTATCTCCATTAGATATAGCTTCACCATCAAAGTATCTTACTTTTCCAAATTCACAAAGCCTAACTGAAAACCATGTTTCTTCCCTCTTTAAGATCAAGTTAACGGATTTAAAATTCTGTTCTAATGTTTCCAATAACTTCATTCTCTTAATGTTTCTTTCTGCTTTATCTTCCATAGGATAGTTTACCATGATAACTTGGTTGTCTCCTTGACACATAATATTAATAGGAAGGTTTTCCAATTCAGCAGAGTATTTTATTATACAAATGGTTATTATAGTCCACAGTTTTTGTCTCATTCCTTCCATACCTCCTAATTGATTGTCATAGAAAAATTCACCCGGTATCGGTTGATAATTTTCATCAAAATCTGGTGGTGCTAGTCTAGAATTGCAAAAAACTTTTGACATAATAAACCATAAGTGATTATTTTTATACAAGTCTCCACTATCAAATAATTCATCCAAGCAATATACTAATGCATGTCCAAATCTCATATTCCATTTACTAAGATCAAGGTTGAAAATTTCTAGGGTTGTTTTCTTCTGTCCCTTCGCTGTTTCGGCTAGTCGTCTCATCAACTTTATCTCACCATCTGTCATTGTTTGTTCGGGTACATATTTCATATATTGTTTGGAAATATTAGACTCCATTGATGTTTGTCCTAGTCTTTGAATAAATGGTTGTTTTACAAACAATCTTCCATCCGGTTTTAATTCTTGTTCCTTCCTACATAGACTGCTGTTGCATCATTTGGATCAAATTCAGTTTCAGTTCGAATATCTTTTTCTCTAAGTCATATTCATTGCCCTGGAGAAATCTTTGAATAACCCTAGTTGGTTTTATATATGGATTAACAGGAGGTTTTCTTTTTTTGTATAGATTTTTAAAGGCACAGCTGTCATATTCAGCATACCAATCTTTAAATTCATCAGCAGCTGCTGAATCTTTAATTAATTCGGTAGTGTCTGGGCTTAGATCATAATCAAAAACCTTTTTAAATTTTACTTCATTCCACAGATCATATCTTTTCTCATATAGGTTAGGATAAAGACCCATCTTATAACTCTTAGTAAGTAGCTCTGGAACATTCTCGCATGGTGGCCATCTTTTCTTTTTAAGTAAGTAATTTTTGATAAAATCTGTTCTCATAATACTTGAACCAATTCTTGCAACATTCATATCAATATTAACTTTTTCTGTTCCATATTTTCTTACATTTTCGAATCCACTCCTTATTTCTAAACAAGGATGACCAAAATGTTTTGTATTTCCCAACATCTCTATAAACATCTTTATATTATCTGTTTCTCGATCTTCTGGAAGTAATTTAGTAATGTCATAGTTAAAGTTATAGTTCTGAAGTATCTCTTGCATACTTAAAAAACTAGTTAAGTAAAGTTCTTCGAATCCTAAGTCTTTTTCTGAATCATTTATTACATAACCAAGAACTAGAGATTCCCAAGTAGCTATGAACTTAAAAAAATCATTTTTAAGAATTGTTCTTAATTTCTCAAATTCAGTTATTAAATGGCAACCCAAATTCAACATCTTTTTAGGCTATTTTTCTGAAATATCGGACAAAATCCAATACAATTTCTTGGGGAACCTTGATTGATATATATCGAGAACACATAAAAGCAAATAAGTTGGACCAATAGTCCATTGATCTTGTTCATATTGTAATAAAAACACATCTCTTTCAATCAAAAGATTGTCTGAGAAGATAACAAAATGTCCAAATGGAAGTCGTTTTGCACAAATTTTATCTTTAATGTTCTCAACTTTTTTCATCATTATAAAGTCTGTTGTTAAAACAGCAGAATACTGTTCTAACTTAAAGAAATTTGTTTTTAAATTAGAAAATAATTGATTTTGTATAACATTGTTTGTACTCTTCCCCAGGAAATCTATCTTATGAACACCCACAGAATAAGAAGAGATTTCAAGGTGCATCATTAACTCCTTTTTGAGAGATTGTATATCGAGATCTATACTATTATTTATAACATCTTTTAACAACAAATATGGATCTATATTCCGAAGATTGTAGATGTCGCTTTTTATATTTAAATCTAATATCTTTTGTTTAATGATTTTATGTCGAGGACAATAAAAATTGTCATATTTTAATAAAAAGTTAGTATCATCATTAGTTATAGGCATTGCCAGATGAGATGGGATGAATGATCCTCTCTCTATTTTGTTACTTGATTTGGGAAGTTCAAATTCTTGGTCATAGTTTTCTTCAGAATATTCAAATTGGTCGTCATGATATTCTAACTCAGAAGCAGCCTGATTAAGTTCATAATCATATTCTTATATGTAATAAGTGCTTATAAAGGTCGAAGAACTCCCGCCAGTTGAGATAACTTCCATCGAATTTTGGAATCTTAATTTTCGGCAGTTTGATCGCTGTTACTTTGACTTCATTTGGTTGACTTTTTGACGGATTTTGCACTACATCGAACGGGAAATAACTGCTCCTTGAATCCAATTAATCTTCGAGACTGAAATATGTCTCTATATCGCATGCAGCTGCATCTTCCCCTTTAATAATGTTAACTCTGCGGGGAACTTTTCCGACGGCCCTGCTAGGGGCTTGGGATGGAGTTTGCTCTGGTAGAGGTCATCTAGTATGGAATGTTTCAAAACTTGTCGATTTTGGATCTCCATTGTTTTGGCTGTGATCACTGATGACATTGCATTTGCATCGCTCCTCATCTTGAGCAACGAAATTTCCTTGTTTGTGTTTTGACTATAGACTAGGAAAGTTTCAGTTAGGTTCCTTACTCCCTGGGTTATGCTTTCGATTTCCTCTGTCAGTTGAGCGATCGGTTTGCTTAATTTGTCGAAGTTCGAGCTCATGACAGATAGTTGTCGATGCGCCAGCTGGAACGAATCTTCCTCGCGTTTGTGGAGGTATTCCAACCGTTGGTAGACCTGTCTAGCATCTTAGCTGTCCATTGTGCCAAAAGCCCATTTTGAAAATCCTCCTTCTAACGCCGTTTTTGTCGTTTTGAGTGCGTAAATTGTTTCATGCGGTCTGCAGTTTGACGCAGGTTGGCAATATTTATCTCCGTCTCCTTAACTATTAAGTGGCAATGGCGTTGAAAGTCGTCATCCGGAATGCTTTTGCACAGTGTATCGAGCATTTTGTCGCACTTTTCCACCATCTGAAGTACTAGTCCGTAGTCCATTGGTGTGAACCCTGACAAGATTGTCCAAGTGTCGCTGTAGAATATGGCTGATTCTATTCTTTTAAACAGCACTGGTGATGTTTCCTGCAACGCTTGTACTTCGTAGGGTTTCTCCTTTTGAATCTGGCCGGGGTGTATACTAAAGACTAGTTGTGTAAGAAATGTTAAATATATTTTTGTGAACATTTTGTTGTTTATTATTTTATAAATTGTTATTTTATAAATTGTTTTTATATATGAGTTAACAACGTTCTACAATTTTTTTTCTTTTAATGAATTATAACTGACTGATACTTAATAAGTGTTTATGTAATTTTAAGTTTATGTAATTTTAATACAAAAAATATAGTTTAAAGAAGGAATTTAGTTTGACCCCCCTTTGTATTCCCTTGTTTAAACTGAAAAGAGAAGAAAAATTAGTGAGGTGAACTTATAGAAATGTTCCATTTGATCCTGTACCTTTGGAAATGGGTAGAGTTTAAATTATATAATTATTTTATATTGGTTTTCTGTGTCCTTGTTGGCAAGGTGTGTAAATATTAGTTGTAAAAAACTTCAAGTTGATTGTTATGAACTCGTTTGGCTTTGTTGCCCATCTGAATTCTCGTATTCGATCCATTCCCTGATGACATAACTTCAAATGGCCCTAACCAGAAAGCAGAAAATTTATTTTTTCTTACTGGGTTTTTTAACAGAACCTTTTGTCCCACCTTGAACGAAACGACTTTGGACCCTTTGTCGTAAAATTGCTTCGATTTCACCTTGGCCTTCTTAAGATTCTCGTTGGCTAGCTGGTGCGCCACTCCGAGTTGATACTTAAGCTGTAAAGAGTAGTCGTCTGCATTGTAGAGGGGCATTGGTTTTCTGCTCAAATTAGTCGGCATTTCGAATTTAAAACAGTAAAGGGCATTTAGAGGAGTCAGCCGTGTAGCAGTATGTGCGGAATTTTTATTGACATGCATGGCTTGTCTTAACCATTGATCCCAATTCCTTTCGTCTTTTACTACAAAAGACCTCAAATAATCGGCCAAAGGCCGATGAGCTCGCTCTAATGAGCCGTCGGCTTGCGGATGGTATGCTGTTGTGTGAATTTTCTTAACACCGAGTAATTTGCATGTTTGAGAGAAAACATTTGACGTGAAATTCGCACCATTATCAGTAACTAGAATTTTCGGGATTCTGTACCTTGTGACAATCTGTTCATAAAACACTCTTGCTATTGTCGAAGCTTCCATATCTGGAAGGGGTGCACAATCCATGAACTTAGTGAGATCGTCTTAAAAGGTAAGAATATATCTATTCCCTGAGTGTGAAATAGGGAGTCCACATACGATATCCATGTAGACCTTATCAAAAGGGAGATTTGGAGTATCGGTTATTACCATGGGCATTTTATTGGTAGGAGAACACTTATTCTTTTGACACTTGGGACATTTTCGGACAAATTTTTTAACGTCCTTGGACATTTGTTTAAGACCCGGTTTAAATAAAGCAACGAATTTTTAATGTGCGAAAAATTATACAAAAAACTCACTTTTATTAATTCGTCTGCGGATCTTAAAACATTTCCTGAGACTGAGCAATATATAGTATATACTATATACATCTCATTTTAAAATGTATTTTTATATTTCATAGGTTGGCATGAATAACCAGTGTTACCATTCGTAATACAAAAGAGTATTCAATTACGATAAAAAAAGTCCCAGTGTGGGAAAAAGAATTTATAGGCACATTAATCATTTCAAAAACTTCCTCGTTTAATAATAATTTTATAATTTACAGTATTATTTATTTCGTTATAAAAATGCGTTTAATTATCAAATTAGAAAGACTTAAAATTACACAAAGCGTTTACTTTCGATTTTACACAAGAATAAATCGACTAAACTCGTCGTTAATTGAAATTTGACACTTAGTTCTGTTTGTTCGCTTAAGTCGACATCTGATTGTCTTTTCACATAATTAAAAGTTAAAGCAGTAGTGCCACGTTTCTAAAGGAGACGCAACACTTTACTATATGATTTACAATTTTACTACAAATTATAATTTTATTGTTAGTATTGTTATAAAAAGACTTTTTCTCACTATCATTTTCCTGTCGGTCTTCGGGGAGCTCTACAATTTTTAGTTATATGTCTAATTAAAACATTTAATCATTTAATTTTTATTATATTTTTTGACGTATAATCTTTGTTATTAAAGGTCTGGGAAGCTCTTTTCCCTGACAACCTTGTCTCTTCCTAAATAGCAAAGGAGGATGCTTCGGCTAAGGTTGACGGGCTTTGGATATTTACGAAAGTGCCAATTTCCTCTTTCTCGATCATAAATCGTTGTCCTTCGAACAACCTATCGCTTTAAATTAGGTATATATCCTGAATTCTGCGTCTTTACAAAGTTTCGACCTTTTGAATATATTGCAGTCTCTTCTGCCTTGCTGCAGACGCAACATTTCCATATGCAATTGCATAAGGGAATACGTTTCCTTTAACATCCTATTCAATTATTCTATTTTTAATTCCACCCAGATATCTAGTCTCTTATTTATAAGAAGGGTTTCTGCATTCCCTGTTATGAAAAAAAAATAACGCTGCTGTTCTGCAATAGCCAGCGCCATCGCACTATCAACGTTGTTAAGAAAATGATGGATCTTTTTAGGATCGCTATCAATCGGTGTAATTAGCTTACTAAATCTAAGTTCATTTGAACAGTTAATGGGTTAATACAGTTTGAAGTGAAATTATTATTTATACTTTGATTTGCGAGTGTATTGCTTTTAAAATTATTTTCTTGGAAAGGGCTTTGGAAACATTTCTTCTGGTTTATGTATATTTCGTAAAGTTACTGCCCCTTAATTTTCCCTCTTCTTCTATTATTTTTAAATATAAATTTCTACTAAATGTTTTATTTTCGTAAAATATCAGATACTCTTCTTCAATGTCTTTTTGACTATTACTATTTTAATTTTGTTTATATTTATAGTTTTATAGTTTTTAAAAATTTATATACAAGCAGTTGCTTAATATATAGAAATTTTGATTGCGAAAATGAAAAAAAAAATTTATTTTTAAAATTATTTTCAGAGCACAATGCTCGCTTTATTGGTTATTTAATGATAAATTTAAAACATTGTTAGTTAGTTCTTACTAACAATGTTTTAAATTTCGGTTAGTTCTTACTAACAATGTTTTAAATTTCCTTATTTATAGTGATATTAATGTACGCAGTTTGTTTGTTATAAGTTTATTTAGTTTTATTTACTTTGGGTTAATTATGTTATCTTCTCGATTTTTATTAACTTTGTTTAAAACTTTGTCTTTCTTGTTTTCAATACGTTCAAAAATTATTTTGTTGTCTAGCTTATTCAAATGAATATCACAAGGTTTTTCTTTTGTTGTTAAGTGTATAGTTTGATTATATACTTCAACCGCTCGCAATACTTTGTCGACTAAATTCTGATTCGACTGCTCAAGAATCCTTATACTTTCGTTTAATGTGCTATGTACGCGTTCTACATGGGAATTTCCCTTGTGTCTGTATGGTGTGGTTCTATCTCATGCTCTCTAAAGTATTCTTTTATTGAATATGTTTGGAAAGTGGGATCGTTATCTAACGTCTTTGTTATTGCGTTCTTGGTTCTTTGTTTTAAGCTTCTACTCATAAAAATTCACTGAACTTATCTATACATATCAAGTACTTGTATTGGTTGGGTAATATCCATACGTCCATTTGATAATGTTCGTGTAGTTGTGGTGGTGTCTTTATTTTTTCATGGGATAACTTGATTGGATTGCGTTCTATTTTAAGATTGCATATATCACAATCATTTATAACTTTGGTTTTTACATCTTTAAAATTTGGGGTATAATATTTTCTAAAAAGTTCTAAATAATATGTCTTTTCTATTCCGACATGGTTGTATTTTTAATGTATTCCGTTTATTACTTCCTCTATTTGAATTTCCTTTACTGTGGTGGGGATAGGAAATTTTTTGATTGTTTCTATTTTTTCAGGGTTAGGTTTGATGCCTTCAGGTGTGATTACGTGTCCTAAAAACTCGCTTTCTTTTTAAAAAAAATCAAATTTATTTAAAGATACCTTCAAATTTACGCTTTGGAGTCTTTTCAATATTTTTTCTAAACAAATTATATGTTCTTCTAATGAAGTGCTGAATATGATTATATCATTGTTTGAAGCAAATTCATAAGCAAAGCCGCGAGCCATACCATACGTGAATCCGTATTGTAAATTAGAACTCTCTTGAAAGTAAATGGCAAGTTGTTTTTCTTCAAAAAGATTACAAAAGATATTTGTAATGAAAAGATATTGAATAAGATAAAAAAAAGGAAATTAACGAAGATTGGTAACCTTGTTATTTATATTCTGGCACTCACAAAAACAAAACTCACGTCCAGCTCGATTGGTGTCAATCAGAGAACTGCCAAAACTTTGTTTACATTTTGTTCGTTCGACTTAAAAGTTCGATTGGCAAAGGTCCCCCTATGGCAACTGGTCCCCCTTCTACGCTACTGATATCTTCCTCTTTGATTCGTTCTAAATGTTATTCTGTCTAGAAGTAGCTTCTACTTCAGATGCTATTTTTACGGAAAGTTGTTACTCTTGATGCCTGTACTACTTGTTTATTAGCGTCAATTAATCCGTTTTTAAATGTGTTAAGTCCAAGCAATAGGTGTACGGCGAGCATCATCGTTCTGTCCGAAAAGTATATGCCATATCGATGTTGGTGACGACACTATGTCCGGGGAAAACTGCGTATGAATTTTAGCAATAGATTTTTCCAAATCATTTAACCGGTACAACACATTCTGCGACCCGTTAATGCTACTAAATTTATCGTCACTCACGCAGCGCTCCAATCGTTCTATAAGCACCGATTTTGCACCAATTTTATATTTGATCCTCCGGGATCACTTTTTAAAAAAAGATTTAAAATAAAACACACGTTTAAAACTTAAACAATTACTTTATTTATTAAACTGAGCATCGGATTCCTTACCAATGGTGGGGGGAAATCTTCAGCTATAAGAATGAGTGTCGAGATGGAACTGAACTTCGGCTGCTAGGAAAACCCTTATTATATGCGCTATGCAGTACATTGGTATTCCTAATTCTTCTTATGGACTAAGTATGTATATTGGTACATGCCTTATCATCATTTTTGATGATGATTCAATTTTATTGTTTTTGATCGTTGACGATCTTTGTTTACATTTTTAGTTTTATATTTATGTTTGAATGTTCTGTAGGAGATACTTTATCGTTCTTTGTTTACATTACTTTTATATTTATGTCTAGATATTATGTTACTTCATTGAACAATCTTTGTTTACATTAGTTTAATATATTGATTCACATAAATTATGTTCAACGAAATATGATTGGTATGGATTTATTGTCTTGATTGGGAAGCAATTCTATAACTCCTCCCCCCTTTGATTTTTGTTTCTCCTGGAACAGTATTTTGTATAAAATTATAAGTATTATACAAATTATAACAATTATAACAATTACAAATATATTTATACCAAAATGAATCAATGATTGGTTTGAAACTTTTTCTACTATTTTTTTTAATATTTTCAATTCTTGTCAAATTATAATCTTCAATTTTTAAAACAAATTCAGTCAAATTAAACGTATCTTCCATATAAATATTTATTGGTTGCTTAACAATTGGATTTTTGTTTACATGTTCTGTGTCGCCCAATTTAATATTACAGTTTTCGAAATTAATTAACACATTTCTTTTTATTTAAATTATTTTTCTCTCATCACAATAATTTTTTACTTTAAAATCGCTATTTTTAGCAATTAATGTACCTTTTTTAAGTTCTTTTATAATATTTATTTTTTCATTTTTTCTTTTCAAACAATTGTTTTTATTGTATACAATTAACATAGGGTCTTAAATGTTTTAATTCTTTATTTTGACAATATTTATAAAACGTTTCATTTATTTTAACAATGATTTCATCTTCTATATCCAATTCCATTTTTTCCTCATTGGGTATGGAAGTTATAAAATATTTATCAAAATTATGAATCTTATCAGGTATTTGAATTATGAATATTAAAAGATCGTTATCGTATTCGCTTACTGATAATTTAATATTTTTAAGCTTGAATAAATCAATATCGTAATATTCTATTTCTTCTGTCTTTAGTAAGCTTTCCGTCATTATTTGCAATCTACTTGCCACTATAATATTTTGTATTTTCTCTATAATTGCTTTTAATTTATCGATTGTTCTAATATGTTCTAGAATTATAATTCTTTTTTCTAATAGTTTAAATTCTTTTATTAAACCAGATTTATGTTTTGTTTTTGTATCAATCATTTTTTTAACAATTTCTATTTCTTGTTGGAGTTGGTTATTAATATCTACCTATCTATTTGTGTTCATTATTAATTCATGATTTTTTAAAATTAATGTTTTTAATCTGTTTTCTATTTCTATTTTATCCTCGTCATCCATAGTTCCGAATAAAAAGTTTAAGATTCTTCCGCCTATGTTAATAAGACTTCTTGATGTTCGTATATGGGGTTTATGACCTTTAATACTTTTTAGTTCTTCTTGAATTAAATTTAATTCATTGTCTACATATATTTTTTTAACAAAGTCTGCCGGTGACTTCACAATAGAATTCTTCTGTTCTAACCATTGTTTAGTTGTTTTAATCAATAACACATTTATTTCCGTTAAATTTATTATATGTAAATCTGAATTATATTTGTTAACGATATTCACTTCATCATATTTAATAACCGCGTAACCGTTAGTATTTAATATTTCTTCTAAAATGAATTTACTGCTTACTAAGCAAATAATAGTTAATAATACAACGAGACTTTTC
Organism: Epistrophe grossulariae; assembly: GCA_929447395.1. Classification (NCBI taxonomy): domain Eukaryota; kingdom Metazoa; phylum Arthropoda; class Insecta; order Diptera; family Syrphidae; genus Epistrophe; species Epistrophe grossulariae. The sequence continues at coordinate 141,934,313 of OV839567.1, read as the reverse complement.
ATTTTCTAGACTTCTTCGATCTGTGCCTGAATTTAAACTAAAACTCTTCTCTGAGTTTTCCTATTGATTTGGCTTGCTTTAATAAGATTGTCTTGGTTTATATGCTTACTCTTTCTTTCTTTCTGAATATTCTTAGTATGCTGATTTTCAAGTTTATCATGCTTATATCTTGGTGCTGTCTTATGACGGTCCGTTCTGGAATTTTTAACAAATCCTTCCGTTCTCTTTTCATTACATTCCTCTCTATTCGTATTTAATTTACTGATTATTTTTTCTTTTGTTTTTGATCATGAAGTTTATTTTTATCTATGCTGCCTTTCTTTATATCATATGGTTTTTTTTTTGTAGTGGAATGTATCGAAGTATCGAAGTAGTATAGAGTGAGCTTTCGTTTTATTCAGACTTGTGCTGCGCTGGCTATGCACCAATTTATAAAACACACCTATTATTTGTTGCTTAAATATGTTCACTGCACTATCTTTAATTGGAAAATGATCATTCATCTCTTCATGCTGCGAATGTATTGTAGGTCTTACTGAATCTTGTTCTAACATGTTTATTTCTTGTATATCTTTAATTTCTCTACTCAAAAAATCTGCTACAGTATTGCATGTACCTTTTAAATATTCGATTTGTTTTTAGATCAAATCGTCTACCATATAAATACGGTCGTAAATATTTAACTGACCAAACTATAGCTAGTAACTCTTTTTCTGTTGTACTGTAGTTCTTTTCATGTTCGTTGAGAGTTCTACTTATAAACGTAATTGGATGCTCCTTTTGCATTAGCACGTAATTGGATGCATCTGTCGTTAGGACAAATTATTCATTAAAATCAAGATATGCAAGTACTGGTTCTGTTTGAAGTGCATTCTTTAGTTCTTGATGCGCTTTAATGTAATTTATATCGTTTTTATCAATTTTCTTATCTTTTTTTAAATACTTGGCTATGGGTTGTGCAATTGTTTCATAATTTTTAATAAATTTCCTGTAATACCCTATTATTCCTAGGAATGATTTAATTTCTTTAGCAGTAGTAGGAAATTGTATTTTTTTCTATAGGTTCTATTTTGTCTACATTAGGTTTTACACCTTTGTCTGTTATTGTATGCCCTAAAAATTTGGTTTCTCTCTTAAGAAAATTGCATTTGTCTACCTGGACTTTAAGGTTATATTTTTTTAAGCGTTGGAACACTAATCGAAGATTAATCATGTGCTCTGCCAATGAAGTATATCATCAAGATATACAACACATATTTTATTAATTAATCCTTCTAAAACCTCATTCATCATTCTTTGGAATGTGGCTGGTGCATTTTTTAAACCAAATGGCATTCGTAACCATTCGTAGTGACCATATGGAGTTGAAAAAGCTGTTTTTTCAGAATCAGCGGGATTCATTTTAATTTGGTGAAAACCTTTTGCAAGGTCAAGAGTTGAAAAATATTTAGCTCTTCCTAATTTATCTAATATCTCGTCGATATTAGGTATAGGATGCTGGAATTCAATTGTTTTTTCATTTAATTTTCTATAATCAACCACCATTCGCCATTTTTGCTCACCAGAATTGTCTATTTTCTTTGGCACTACCCAAATAGGTGCATTGTAAGGGGAAACACTTTTTCTTATTATGCCCTGTTGCAATAGATCTTTAACTTGGCGTTCAATTTTCTTTTCGTGGATTTTAGGGTATCTATATATTTTACTAAATATGGGACTATCATGCTCAGTCCTAATACTATGAATAGTTTGTGTTGTTGAAGTAAGTTTGTCACCTTCATTATAAAAACATATATTTATTTTCTTCAATAAATTTTCTTAATTCTTTTTTTTCTTCTGAATTTAAATTCTCATCTATTAATTGCCTCATATGCGTTGAGTTGCAATGTTCTAGATTGTGAATTTTTTCGTATTCGTATAAACAAACTGTTTCTGTGCTTTCTTTATAATAATTTTCAAAAAATGTTTTTCTTCCATTTATTTCCATAAATCCTTCTTCTAAATTTAATTTTGCTCCTATAGGTTTTAATAAGTTTTGACCTATGATTCCTACAAATTTATTATTTCTTATCTTCATTAACTTCCATGCCATAGTAGATTCATCTTCATTGAATTCTACCGGTACCTTAGTTATGATCTCCAATTTTATTATGTTTTCATGATTTAATGATTTAACTTTTATTGGAAATTTCAATAAAGTTCTCGGAATTTCTAATAGTTGTAACTCATCAAGTATACTTGTTGTTGAGCCAGTATCTATTAAAATATTAAATTTTTTGTTATGTAGAGTAATTTTTATTATGGGAAGTGATTCTTCTTCCCGGCCATGATAAAATTATTATTGTAATTATTTCTATACTGTCCTGAATTGTTTGGTCTTTGATTATTATTAAAATTTCTAAACTGTCCCTGATTATTATTATTATTATTATTATTATTATTATTATTATTATTATTATTAAAGTTATTATAACTTCTAAACTGTCCAGAATTGTGTCTTTGATGATTAAAATTATTCCCAAAGTTATGTTGAGGTGGAGGTCTTACATAAAAGTTATTATTTGGTCTCTGGTTGAGATGTATACCTATTCCCTTGTTATTATTATTTTGATGTACCTGATTTACCTTAGCGTTATTAAAATTTCCCTGTCTATAATCTTTATTTAAATTCCTATGGCGTATGAGCAAAGTATACGCTTCTCTTATATTTTGAATATTTTGCGCAATAATGACAGATGCTTGATTGGCATTTAAATTATTTAAAAACTTATTCATAACAATACTTTCGTTGTTAACTGGGTTATAAATAACATTAGGTTCTAACTTACTCTTTTTATTTAATTTCAAAAGGATTCCTTCGGTCTGGTCAAAAAGTTGTTGAAGATCGCTGGTGTTGATCATGTGGAGATCTTGAAGAATTTGTTCGTATGTTTCACGAACTCCAAAGTCCTGGATTAATGCTTCTTTTATAGTTGGCCAAGTTGGCATTAAAATTCTGCGTAATGTGTTGATCGCTGCTCCTTGTATTTTATTTCTAATTATTAGAGTTGCAATCGGTTGATTGTCCACATTCACATAGGCATACACATAGACTATGTATTCAATAAATGAAATGACGTCTTCATATGGACGACCCGAGAATGTTGGAAGTTTTTCCAATCGTAACAGCGGTACATTCTGGTCTGGTGCTGCCATTTTTGTTTTTGTATTTAAGTATCTTTATATCTTTTAACTGCCCACTTTATTTATGTCAAATTCACTGCTATTATTTTGCTCGGCACTATATGTATATATATATATATATATCACTTTGATTTAATTAACTTTTTTTTCTTGATCTTTGTCTTTTACATAGACACTTTGTCTTTTTCGTAGACACTATGTTTTTCGTTGACACTTTATTATTGCTTTTTACTTATCTCTTTACGAGAATGCGTGTATTAAAAAATTTTATGAACACTAAAGTATAGAAACATTTCATACCCGAAAAACCACTTCAGTGTTTTTACGATACAAAATTTTATATTAAATTTTTCTTCTTCTACTTCAGCAAAAGAACGAAATTGTTTTGTCCACTAAAACACTTCAGTGCTATTAATTTTCACAAAACACAATTTAATTTCGATTGTTGAATAATATTTTAGATAATGTACGTTGTACTTTAATCCGCACCAAAATTCTACCGGTAAAAAAATGTATTTTATTTTTTTCGGTCCGATCACTGAATCTCATCTATTCATTAATTTTCGTTTAATTTCTTAGTGAGATCCTACCGAATGGGCCAATTTTATATTTGATCCTCCGGGATCACTTTTTAAAAAAAGATATAAAATAAAACACACGTTTAAAACTTAAACAATTACTTTATTTATTAAACTGAGCATCGGATTCCTTACCAATGGTGGGGGGAAATCTTCAGCTATAAGTATTAGTGTCGAGATGGAACTGAACTTCGGCTGCCAGGAAAACCCTTCTTATATGCGCTATGCAGTACATTGGTATTCCTAATTCTTCTTATGGACTAAGTATGTATATTGGTACATGCCTTATCATTTTTGATGGTGATTCAATTTTATTGTTTTTGATCGTTCACGATCTTTGTTTACATTTTTAGTTTTATATAATATTACTTTTATATTTATGTCTAGATATTATGTTACTTCATTGAACAATCTTTGTTTACATTAGTTAAATATATTGATTCACATAGATTATGTTCAACGAAATATGCTTGGTATGGTTTTATTATCTTGATTGGGAAGCAATTCTATAACTCACCCGTGGTTGGACATTTATTTTCACACTGCGTAAATTATTCATTTATATTTCTTTTGTTTCACTGTTGTTTGTCAGGATCTGTTCCGATCGGAATAAAAACACGTTCCTTAGGTTTTAAAGAATAAAACAAAAGGACAACTTTTTCGTCCGACGACTGAATGAACTCTAACTCTGACGGCTGGGCAAGGGCGCATATCGGTACTTAACTTCATAGTGGATCCTCGATATGTGGTTGTGGTGGTGTATGTACTGTTGGATATAGCTCAAGACCTACAGTTGGTATGGACTTGTGTCTGGAGTTACTAAATTGGATTTCCAATCAAATCGCTTAATATTCACTGAATGCACCAGCTCAGACCACTGGCAATCTCACTCGAGGTTTCGATCTAGAACCAAACAAAGTATGGTTCCTTTTGAACTAGGGATGTTCATAGAAAAAATACATCGATGTTTTTCTCGATGTATTACATCGTATCGTTACATCGATGTTTAACGATGCATCGGTTAAAAACATCGATGTTTCCGATGCATCGAATAAAAAGGCTACAAAAACAACGTAAATCAGCTAGTAAATGAAAGGAAATAAGAAAAATGATAATATTCAAGTTTTTTTTTTTTTTTTGCTGAAATAGAGTTTTATTAAAATTGATTGAAATTACAAATTCCAGTACTTGTTCTCTAAACTCTGCATAAATAGTATTTTGTTGACACGCTTAGCCTGAATTCTGTTTCGCTGCTGGTTCAGCACTTGAGACGCTTTGGAAAATAGTCGCTCCGATGGAACCGAAGTGGCTACCATTGTTAAATATTTAAAAGCAACTTTGTAGAGCTTTGGAAACTGCACTTTGTAGTCGCACCACACTTCCAATGGATTTTCTTTAAGTCGGCCAACAGGTGTCCTCAAATAGACCGAAAGCTCGTCACTAACACTTTCTTCATTTTTGTTGGACTTCCAATTGCGATGAACTAACTTGTGATGGTCACTCCAAAGGCTGAAATCTTCTGCTACTGATGTTCTTTCCACCGAACTATCTGAGTCTGTTTCGACATTTTCATTTGAGAGGTCTCTTGTCATCATCTCTTTAATTTTTTGTATTGCATTAGCACATGCTATTGGATCTTCAAAATGCAGTTTCTTGAATCGTGGATCCAATAATGTAGCTATAGCTAACGGAGTTACAAGTTCAATAGAACCCATCCTTTTCTTGATTTCGGTTAGTATGAGTTTGTGCACTTGCAACACTAACGGATCATCAATCACAAGCGCTCTAAGTTTGGAGAGCATACAATGAACTAACGGTATTACTTTACTGCTGGTACAATAATTATCGCCAGATATTTCTTTCGTCGCGGCTTCAAGTGGACGTAAGATATTAATGAGCGATGCCGATATGTTTAGTTCCAGGCCAGTTAGCATTGGAGGTGCACTTTTGTGGCAAATCAAAATGTCACTCACAGCACTTTTAAGCTCTAAAAATCTTTGGATCATATAGTACGTGCTATTCCAACGTGTTGGCACATCTTGGATTAACTTTGTTTCAGCGCTAACCGACTTTCGCAGTTCATCGCTTGCTACACAACTTTGTTTAAAAAAAGTAACAATGGTCTTCATTTTTGAGAGTATTTGTTGCAATTCAGGAATTTGCAAAATGTTTTGAGCAACCAAATTAAGTGTATGAGCGAAACAGGGGATGTGCTTCTTTTTCCCAAATGCAATTTCAACTGCTTTCACCATATTTGCGGCATTATCGGTAACAACAGCTGAGACTTTGTTTGAACCGAATCCCCAATCGTTGCAGGTTTTATTCAACATTTGCGCTATATATTCGGAAGTGTGCCGTTCATCAAGTTGATATACCCCTAGTGTTACCGATTGAAACTCCGTGTCAATACCAAAATGTGCTGTGACACCCAGAAAGCTGCGCATCTGCATATCGGACCAAATATCGCTTGTCAAAGTGAGGTGTTCAATATTAATAAGTTTTGATTTTAATAAAGTTGACAAAACATCATATTTGTCATCAAGCCATCGCGTCACTGTGAATCTACTCGGTATTTTATAGTGAGGAGAAGTAATTTTTAAAAGATGTTTGAATCCTTCATTCTCTACCACCGAAAAAGGCTGGTTGTCCTTACATATCATGTATAAAATTGCACTGTTTAATTTTCTTGCTTTGTCACCAGAAGAAGAAGCATAAGAATTAATTTCTTCAAATGTTGTCTTTATTGACCTCTGCATCTTAGGACGTTTTGATGGTAAGTCTGCTTCACATTCTTTTTCAACATATAAATCTGCTGGAGGCTCTTGGGTGGCATTAGATGTCGATGGTTCTGGATCTGGATTCAAGGTACTGGTGCTGACACATTCAATTACGTCTTCTGTTCTATTTGTCGAGGTACTTGGGGATGACAATGACAAACTTGAATCTAATTTTTGTTGCACATTTTTATTTTTAATAAGTTCCAAATTAAGAGATTTGTGGATGTTTCTAATGTGACCCATTAAATTGGTTGTATTTCCAGCCGTTCTTAAAATTTTTTGGCATATTTTACATTTAGCTGATTTTTCATCGATCTTGTCAAAATAATTCCAAACATCGCTTTTTTTCTTAGGTGCCATAACGGAAGAACTCTGAAACAAAATAAGAAATATGTTTGTCCTACTTTACACCGGTATATAACACAAAAAACATATTGCTTTACATCATCATCGTCACTTTAAACTAGGTTATGCAATCAAAAAAATAAACACAAACTATATTTACAGGAAGAAGCATAATTTCAACCAACCTTCATTTCACGTTCGTTTAAAATCTCTGCTCTTTATTATTTTTATTCCTAAAATCAAAAAAAAGTAGGAGCCGGTAAAAAACAAACCGTAACAAACTGCAACGGCAACCAAAATGAGAATGAGAATCAAAAATGTATGATAATGACCAGAAAAAATGAGTATGCGAATTTCTTCTTGACTTTGACTAACCAATACCAAAACACGCTTCTTCAAAGGGTAATTTTTTTTTCTTGGTGCCACATAATCCCAACTACAAAGACTAATAGACATAAAAGTAACTGCATTGTAGACTCTTTTAGTCTAGTCTGACCTGTGTCTTTTGTGCCTGCCTCGCACACATGTGAGGTACGTCAGATGTGCGAATCCAACGTCGCTCGTCTTGTCGTGCTCATGTTATAATTTTTGTTTTGTAACCTACATATGTGGTTGTGCTCAATTCAAAGAGTCAAAAGAGCCAAAGAGTGAATGCAAATGATCAGGTACTTTCATTCGATACATCGGAACGAAATACATCGATGTATCGTTAAACATCGAAAGCATTCGATACATCGGATTTATTCGATGCATCGAATGATAAACATCGATGTTTTCGATGTATCGATGTAAAATGAACATCCCTATTTTGAACTAGTAGTGAAAAGATATTTTGTCACTCTGACGTAGAAGGCAAGACAATGCATACGATGGGACTTAGTGTCAAGTATCGAAGCAGGTTAGATATCGTTTTGTCAATTAATTAAGTGGTGGCTAGTGTGATCCATTCACACCACCCTTCTTGGGGAAAAAGTAAACATGAATAAAATTTTCAGACAGTCGATAATATCAAGTTGACAATAATGCAAATAACTATATAACACGCCTTTAGTTGTTAAAACAATCACTTTTTAATCAAAGAAAAGATTTTATTTTGTTCTAAAACTATTTAATTACTTTAATTTTATTTTATAAGTCATTTATTTAGGTTGTTGAGCTATTTTAAGCTCCAGCACAATGAAATATAAAAAGATGAATTGTTCGCGGCCACAGTCAGGAAAAAAATGAATATGGACAGTTCAAAGTAGAATGAAAGAACACAAATGTCAAATAAAATTGTGTAGGGTGCGTTCGGAAACGAATCCTTCGTAAGTACGGTTTCCGAATGTATGCTTTTTATTTGTTGTCAATTAAATGTAGTATCCACTACAACGCCCATGTGAGGAACTTTGGCCAGTGAAACCATTGGATTTTTTTAAGATAAGCTGATGTAACTTTTGAGTATTTCTTAGATATATTGTCTTAGAAAGAATTCTTGATCGGATAAGTAACTAAACCCTGAAGATTTCTTTTGTTTCAAGCTGAGTGATGGGGTTCTTTGATAATAATCGACGGTATCTGTGTTGTGATAAGACACAAAATTTTTGTGTAAAATCAGTGCATTTGATCCATCAATAACATGATGAATATCATCTACCATCCAATAATTATACTTTGTGATTTTGTTTTTACCATCTATGACCAGAAAAGGAATGTTAACAATAGTTAACATTAGACTTATCCCAGTCTCGATAATGCCATTTATCAAACGGTAGACCCTATGTCGTCCAGAAGTACTAGGGTCTAATGACTAGTTGTACACGAGATATCGGATTACCTAGAATCAAGGACTCGCGTGTATTCGAACTTTGTTTTTATGTTCTGGAAAAACAAAAGCAGCTACAAACAAAGACAATCTATTATGTGGTAGCATTATATTTTGGAAACAAAAAATATAAAAACAATATTTTTCTTTTTTCTAATTTTATTTTTTTTATTAAAAAAACCAAACCAGGAAGAATTGTACTTTTTCATAAGTTTTTATGGAAAATGTTGCCTCAATTTTTGTTCCCTCAATTTCTGTCGTCTGAGTCTTTGTTGTAGTGCTCTTATTTTTTTCTTGAAATTCAGCTGTAGTCTCGTCTTATATCCAAATTTGTGAGTTCTCCTCTATTGTAGGTATGTGTGGTTTGTTTTCTCTGGTAGCATATAACAAAATTATTCGTAAATATTTATCTTAACAGTTAAACATTCTCTCTATGAGTTTTTGTGAAATTGTCCTTTAAGGATCTTGATTCACTATGATATAAAAAAATTTTAATAGTTGATTTTAAAATAAGTCTTTTTTAAAAAGAAACTTTGTGAATTTCTAAGAGCAAGGCTCATTCTTTATTCAAATATTAACAAGAGTTCTTATACTACTTGTAGCGAGTTCTACGTCAATCTAAGATCTGCCTTATGTTTTCTACTTGGGCTTATTTATAACAATTCGTATATCGTAGTGTGGTTGTGCGTACGTGACTTTCTTCATGGAAGTCCGTTTATACTTGATAAGAATAATTTTGAGCATATCGTTGTTGCATGTTCTGGATTATTGTTTATTTTGTTACTTTGTTTATTTAAAATTTACATGACTTTCTTCATGGAAGTCCGTTTATACTTGATAAGAATAATCTTGAGCATGTCGTTGTTGCATGTTCACGATTATTGTTTATTTTTGTTTCTTTGTTTATTTGATAATTGTTTCTTATCTTTAACAATAATTCTATTTCTGTTTTCATAGGTTTTGTTCGTGATATTTCAGTGTTCAGAACACATTTTTGTAATTTTAATTTACCGGCAAACTATTTTATTTAGTTAAAGGCCGATTTTTTTTTATCCCGAATTGAACTTTTTAAAAAGTATGACACATATGTGAAGGTTCCTGTTATTGTTTTAACTTTTCCCTAATATACTTAAGCGTATCACGCTGTAAGATTGCTTTATTAAACGCAGCTCGCTATTAACTGGTGGCAACAGCGCCGCTGTTTATAAGTCAAAACAATTAAAACAATCATTAAATTATATTGCTTTTATTTTTCTGCTATCAATGAAGTGCATGTGGCCTCCTACTCCTCCTCTTTCTTCCGGAAGTGGTATATTTTGCTCACAGCATATGTTGTGTAGAGCGGCACAAATATTTATTATTTGGGCCGACCTTTCTGGAGAGTACCTCAACTTCCGTTCTTCTAAAACACTTCTCCATCGAGCTGGTATAATCAATTAATAAATTATTCTTTTACTTATGGTGTAAATAAAGAACAGACAAAAAATTACTTTTTAAGTAGCAATGCCCCTAGCCTTTGAGTGTACCTTATTAAAATGCGCTTCTAGGGAATTTTCAGCTGTGTTCCTGAATGGAGTGATTAGACGCGGTTCTTATGGATATCCACTATCGCCTTGGAAAAAAGAAGAAAGTTAAGTTTATATACCTAAACATATAACGTGTAATTTGTTTCTTACCGAGAAGCCATGAAGACGCTCTGCCTGCACAGAAGTCTTAATTCAGTTTATTTCTCTCGGCATTCTGACTCCAAACGAAACTAACATGAGCATTTCCTCCATACTTGGAATTAATTGAAAGAATTTTCATTTTCTCGTTACAAATCTTGAATACAAATAAAATTTAGACTTCACATCAATGAATATATAATTGTACAATTTGTCCAATAAAACACACGTTTATTGTTTTATAGAATAAATATCTTATCTTACCCCGCGAACACGACCGATCTCTCGACTATCTACCACCACAAATGCCGCACAATCGAAACTAACAAACCCCTTGATATGATCAAGGATTGCAGAGCTTCTCCTTGGATGTCAATTTTTTGTTCGAGTCTGCATTGTTTCTGTAGTCAATTACTTAAAAACTTGTACATCTACTCCCATTGAGTCTGGAGCAAAAACAGATTCTTGCTGGTCATTTGATTCTATTATTTGCCCAGTTTCGTCCACATAAATAATATTTTTTTTGATTTTCATTTTCCGAACAATTTTTTTCCAGCTCATATGTTTGATTGAAAGACACAGATGGTGGTTCATCAACGGATGGGGAAATCATTAATTGGGCCCGTTATAAATAAAATATATGTGTATGATTTTTACTTGGTTGCTACCGGCACCTTCCTTTCCAGGAGCTATTTCCAGCTCCGCACAACAAACCGACTTTTTAGTTCAATTTCTTTTATTATAATATTAACTTAAAGTTATGTACACACACAATTCGAATGGAGAAAATAATAATTCCTCTTGGCCGACTTTAACACAAACTAAACGACTTTCCGCCTCGATCATTTGATACTGAATGATTGAATGTTTAAGAAGCTTGAAAGATATGGAAAAGGGACGCACATTCTCGTCATTGTTCGTTGTCTTTTGTATGTCTTGGTCTGTTTCGTTCTTTGTATGTTTTAGTTTGTCCGCACTTAAGTTATAGAGTAGTTAACAGTAAGTTTGTCCACTCCCACATATGATATTTATATAATTGTGGTTATGAAAAACTAACTGGAGGATTTTTGCTACAGCTTCTGAGACAGCAAATGTGGATGATTTGAATTTCGGTAGGGAAAGGTGGCCTAAAATTGCCATTTGCTTGGAAAAGATGGTGCAAAGCAAAGAACATGAATATAATGAAAAGAAGTTTAAAGGTAGAGCATATGGGTTCTTCTTCAACAGGAATTGTCTATCTTCAAAGGAGTAAATGGAATTGGAATTTACAATTTCATCTATGATTAATGTTTCATTATGTTTATTCATTAAAATATTTTTTATTTCGTTATTTATGTTTTCATATATTTGTCCATCAATATTTGTGGAATCCTCAAATGTAATCAGGTTTTTCCCTGTAATAACTGTTTTATTTAAAATACATATGTTCGTTATTTAACAATATAATGTTTGGTTCTATTCTTATGTGTTGCGGATCCTGGCGATGCCAAAAGCAGGAACCTAAAAAAGTAAACATGTATATTTGCTTACAATTTCATAATCCAAAATACTTACTCACCCTTCTGACCGTATCTTCCCCTCACTAGATCCATCTGCCATCTGAAAGAAAAATGACTGAAACCTGATATAAAAAAGAAAAACAATATGATAAACAAATGGAAATATTTAAAGAACCTATTAAACAAAAGAAAACAATCAAAGATACATTAATTAATAAAACAAAAAAAGGAAAGAAACTAAAAATACTGAACCAGAATATCATTTTCACCGAACGCTATGATTGTTTTCGTTGTTTCTTTTTTATTGCAAATGAAATGAACGTTGAGGTTTCTATTTTAAAGTAGAAGATTCACAACAAGAAGGGAATATGAAAGGAACATTTTAGAACAGTGCAGGGGAGGACTAAGAGGCAGTGGAACCCGTGGCGAACAAAAATTTTATTTAAAGGTGCTTTCGAGCTTTTATTGTACTGAATGTTTCGATTAAATCATTAAAATCTATATTTTTTGTGTGCTCCTTTTCGATTGAAAGTATAGCCAAATTAGTTTTTGTATTTTGGCTCATTGTTGATCTTAGATAAGTCTTTATTAATTTTAATTTTGAAAAGCTTCGTTCCCACGATGCCACTGAGACGCAAATTGTTAAATAAATTCTCATCGCCAATGACAGACTCGGTAAAGAGTCCGAAAAGTCCCACTTAACAATAAAGCTTAAAAATTCGAAGGCTGTCCAAATTTCTGCATCTTTTAAATTTATGTGACGCCAAATTCGCCCGATTTCCAATATGATACTGTTGTCGTTAGTTCTGTTAATGCCGAGGTATGCATTGGAACCACAGAACGCAGTTCTTCTTCCGTTCAATACAGCAATATTTTTGGTTGACTTGCAATTTACTTGCAAAAGAAAAGGTATTTTGGCGATTATAATAATTTCACTAGTCTTGCTATAAATATGTATAAAACTGTATTGTTGGCTTACTTGAGCCGAAGTAGGTTGTGTCGAGTACAGCGGCACAACCTTGCAATTTCAGTTTTATTTTAATAAAATAGCAAAGTAAAGTGCGGAGAGGGCATTCCACCTGGATGGTAACAGGAGTTGTACACACACTCCAGCAAATGAAAAGCTAGTTTCCAAGCTATGTCGCTTGAATTTGATTTGAAACCTATCCCTTTAAAACGAGACTCTGGCGTGGTATCACATTGCCCGCTAGCAACTGTATCATGTGACCGTGACTGACGTGTTGCCCACATGAAATCCTAGCATGGAACTTCTCTGGGGGAAGGATTCCAACTGGATCAAAATCGGAGATGATTATATATTCCAGCAACTGCTAATCTAGTCCCCAGGCTACCACCACCCCGTAACCTTGTGCTTAAAACAGATGACAAACCTTCATCACAACAATGGACAAAGGATGACCGCCCTGCATCATACCAAATCAATGAGGTGACCATCATATGATAAGAAAATTTATTAAAGTTAATTATCTCTTTATAACTGCTCATAATGTGTTGAAAGTTAAAGTGAATTATCTTTTATATTCAATCATTATTGTTTTTTAGTGTTTCTACTAAGTTATATCCTTTTACATATTCTATATTCATTTCCTATTGCCGCCATCATGTGCTTTAACCCTTAACTACAGTGGTGAAATTAAGTGACGTATCTATAGTGGTGGGTCCAGTGGACCCAGGTGTTTTGAAATGATAAAATAAAATACTAAATTTAATTTTTTTATACATTTTTATTAAACATTAAAAAATAACAATTTCAGAGGTTGTTAACAAAAACAAAAAAATAGGAACATTAGTATTCAAAATAAAATTTGCACTTTAAAATTCAGTCTTAAAAATCTAAATTTAAAAATATGTCATTTTTAAAATGAGAATATTAAAAATAAAAAACAAACACAAAAACCTAAACAAAACATTATTCTTTAACATAAAATAATACTCTTAAGTATTAAAAAAAACTTAAAAAACATTAACACACAACATTTTGACAAAGTGACATATGTATATTTTAAATGCAAAATTTGCATATTTGCTTGAAACATTTGAGGCAAATAGGTTGTTTGCACCTTGCACACAAGTGTATCGTCTCTGCTCTTTTATTGGGTGGACACAAAAAGCATCTTTTCTTTTATGTTTTCACCATTACTTGCTTCAGCGTGTTCAATTTTGAGAACTGCTCCAATGCTCGTCTATAATAATACTGGTAGCCTTTAGTTGTAGTATCTCTCCTTCATGTGCGGCTCACACAACATTTGTGCTAGTCCTTTTAAAAAAAACATCCTCGTCATCTTTGGGGCCTTTTCATGACTCTGCTGGATAATGTAAGCATTTAGAGCACTCATGTCTAATAGCCTATACAGAACAGGCATCGGCCAACGGCGTGTTCTGCGACTACTTTAGTAGACTGAGCACATTTGATCCACAGCGTCAACACCACCTTTGGTGTCATTATAATGCATTATAATATCTGGCTTGTTAGTCGACTCATCAATGGTGTTATCATGGTGCATGGATGAAACAGGAATTACAGATTTGTTTTTTTCTTGGAACATAACTCGCAATTGTAGTTTCTTTTGTGAATCCAAAGAGCGATGATCCAACTGGCCTGTCTTTTTGCGGTAAGAACTCTCTTGGAATTTCCTTTTTATTTTTTTTCAAAGTCCCATAGAGAGTTAAACCTTTAGATTTCATGACGTTTATAAGCTTATAAGATGTGTACCAGTTGTCTGTTGTAATGTTTCGATTAGAGTTTAGAATTGGTTGACATAATCGAAGACACGCTTGCGTTGGTATTGGATACCTTCTTTCTTCATCAGTCAAAGTAAAGCCGTCTGTATTTTTAGCACAGTATAGATATGTATTGAGCACATAGTGCGTCTTTGAATCCGCAAGACATTGCATCTTTAATCCATTTGTTGGGCTTACTTGGGATATGCATTTTAAATTTACAACGACCTCGAAAAGCAACCAACATTTCATCAATTGTAGCATTAGCACCAATAGAATAGTTAGCTTGAGAATTCTTATTGAAAATATCAATTAGATCTGTTACAATGCATCCTAGATCAGTTTTTTTCTTTTCACTTCTTTCTTCAGGATTGTCAAAATGAAGACATACTAATACATAAATACACATTCGAAATATATCTCGCCCTGTCCAATCGGTCGCAAAAAGTGATAAAATAGCTTCATAGTTGGACTTGAAAACGGCTGAGTAAAGTAATAAGGCCAAAAAAGCGTCAAGCTCTTGTGGAGTGCATTCGCTTATTTCAGGTCGGTTCCTAGACTCGTATTTTGTTCTAAAATTTGGTGACTTCACATTTGTCCAAGTGAGTACCTGCATTTTTATATCTTCATCAAATATTTTTTGGAATGCTTGTTTTGGATCGAATGGTTCAATAGGTCTTGAGCGCGAAGTCGTGCAAGGTAATCGGATTATGTTGTGGCTCCTAGCACGAGAGTTTCTTGCAGGTGGTGTTTTTGCCCATTTGAATTTATTTTTTCCATAGAAATATCCAGTGCTATTACCTGTCGCTGTCAGATAATTCTGAGTTAGACTCATTGTCACTGTTTATAATGAACAAAAAAACTTACAAAATTCGAAACAGAATCTAAATGTGAAAATTAATTGATTTAATGAGATTTATTCAGATCCACCCATTTCATACCGGAATGTTTTATGTGTCGTTTTGTTGAGTGGTTTGTGAGTACCTACATCAGCTATTTTTTTATTTTTTTGTGTTGTAGTCTCCATGTTGTGTTTGATATGAATATATGAAAAAATAAAATAATCTAAAAAATTTAAAAATCAATTTTTAAAAAACAAATTTAATTTATTTAATTTATATCACAACATAATTTTTTTGGGATTAGAGCAACGCGTTTCGGTTTTCAAAGCACCATCATCGGGCTGAATTTGTGGATGCAAGGTGTTGTTTTGCCAAAATTCATTTTCTTTTTGATTGCAGTGCCTGTTGGTGTTGTTGGTGGTGGGTAGAGGTAAATCTATTTCGTTTGATATGGTTGAATATTTTGGTAATTGATAGTATTATTTAGTGTATTTATTTTAATTATTAATTTGTCATTTAATTAATATTTCGTCATGTTCAGTCTTGTAAGCTTTTTAAATTTCTAACTCCTCTATTTTATTGTTTCATATATTCATCAGCTATTTGTTGATCCGTTGTGACGTAGTGTATCATGATTTAACCTTCACTGAGAGTGTCCTGTATGAAGTGAAGGGGGATGTCTATGTTCTTCGTTTTTAAATGGAAGCCACTGTCGGATGCAATTGAAATATTCAATTCCACCAAAGTGCTTCTTTAAAGTTGCTGATGGAGCAATATTCTCGGCTTCACAGGATGAGAGTGCAACTGTTTGTCTTATTTTGGAATACCTTTAAATGACATCATTGAGCTGTGAAGATATAGCCAGTCGTTGATTTTCTGCCATCGGTACTTACTGCCCTATCTGTGTCATTGAACTCAGTTAATCTGATCTTGTCATTCTTCTTTTAAAATAGTTTTACCTTACAAGTTCTTCTCAGATATAGAAGGAGATGTTTTACAGCTGACCAATGACGTAGTCCTAGATTTGTATTTAAGCAACTAAGATATCGGGCCGGCTGAAATTTGATAAGTATGTACATCAGACATCCTATAGCTTCCTGGTATGAAATATTTTGAATGTCTTCATCTATCTTTGCACATTCTTCTTTGCTTTGATTTACTGTTGAATTCATTGGTATTTTAACTTGTTTGGCATTTGTTGCTTTCTTTGAACCAAAGCCATCAAAATGAAACACAATTATTCCTCTTAGTTCATTAATCGAATAATCGAATGACAAATGTAGATTTTTATCTGTTGCTTGGCATACCAATCTCTTGTAACCACCGTATAATCTGCTGGATTTATTGTTTTATCAATCGAAAATGGACAAAGAGAATTATTTTCTATTTTCTCTCTCGAAATAATGAATATTAAAACATCGTGCATTTAAAATCGAAAGAATGCATGAACTTCACTCCTTTTGCTTAACAAGAATTTGTATAGCAATTAAAATTGTAACCTCTCAAATGGACTTCTTTTTTTATTTTGACTGGTTTATTTTTTTTCTGCTGACGTCTAATAAATATTACGTTTAAAATTTTACTCGAAAGCCCCTAAAATGCACATGATATTGCTTTTACAAAGGAATATACTACTACATGAATTACTTCTACACCTTTCTTGTTTGTACTGCTTTCACATATAAATTGGCTGCTTTAATTCTGGTCACGAACGATTTTTGGATCAGGAATACTGAATTTTCAAACTGTTTTTGTAGTTGGATCCCTGATATTCCCTCTAGGTGGCAGAAGTGCACGCAAAAGTAGTGCAAATTGTATATATTTTTGTAGTTCAGTATACCCCTCCAGTCGCTTTAATTTATTAATGCTTAATTTGTTCTTTATTTTAGTTTTCAACAAGGGAATTACGTTTTCCATGACCTGATGATCCCACTTTTTTAGTAGAATAAGGTCTTTGCCGGGAAAAAGGCAATCGAAATCTAAATCGACCTATGTTAATTAAAATGAAAATCAATAGTTAAATAATTTAATAAAATTTAAGTATTACCAATCGTGGTCCTTCCGAAATCTTAAAAGCTGGCAATTCTTGAATAATTATTGAAACATCATTTGTTTTCAAAGCGATATCCTCTGCACGTTCTTTTTGTGTGCTCTTCCAATTATTTTCAAAGGTGGAAAATGGGGTGGAGTTTGTTTTCAACCACTTTTTATCTTTAATTAGGGAAAGGTCTTACTGTTTTGGCTGTAAAGCCTTTTAATTATTTTAATAAATTTATGTATAAAAAAAATTAAATAAAATGAAATAAATACACAACACAACTTGCTTTTTAAACACACATTTTATTATTTCGGCTGGGTGAATGGAATGACAGAAAAAGAATTGGAAAAGTCATTCTGACGTTCTGGACTCTGGGTGAGATCTGGATATCTTGACGTAGGCTTCACATGGGTCCTTTAAGTTGTTCGTTGCGTGGGGGCGTTCATTATTTTAACGAGTTGGTATATTCAACACTAACATTTAAACAAAAATGAAGAAATTATACAAATAAAGTTAACGCATACTCTATAAACTCTTACAAACCTTCTATTTCTTCAGGAATGTCAGAAAGGTCTAGGCGTTTCATCCTCTTATTGAAGGAAAGTTCATCGTTTCGAAGAAAGTCTAGTGTTGTTTTCCCATACCTACCTGAGGAAATCGTAGTGCGTTGAACTTAATGCACTTTCATTGTTCGGGTTGCACTTATATTGCACATACTGTATCCGTAAGGTATCACCTTACGGATATAGATTTGGGACAATCAAAATGCAATATCAGAGCAATTGAGTTGTGCTGAATGATCAACGCGTGTCGATTTCCGATGGCTGTGCTTGGGTTCTCGATCGGTTGTTTGGTTGTTTGACACCAAGACAGTGAGTCTTACGAAAACATTTAAAGGTGTCGTTTCAATAACATTACATTGACGCAGTCGGTAGGATGTTGCTGCATGGGCACCAGGATAATAGTATGGATTTCCTCTGGCTTGGAGCTGCATAAGTTCCAAACACTGTGCCTTGAGTGCGTTCGAGGGCAGTTCTAGTTTCTCCTCATAACCCTCGATTCTTTCGTACCTACGGGGATTTATTGCAGACTCAAAATTTTTCGCGACATAGTTCTTTAAATGCTTTCTTTTTCCGTACTGATAGACGAATGTGTACAAATTCTGGAGGGATGTAATTGGCACCTCCTGTAACTCGCTAGGCTTGTAATACTTCAAGTAAGGAAAAGCTGAACCGTATTTGTCAATGGCTGTATTATAACAGGTTAAGAAAGAAACAACTTTTCCGACAACAGATAAGGCAGTGAGTAACTTGTGAGTGTATTTATAATCATTGTCATACCTGCACCATACAGGAGTGTCTATGCATATGAGCAGAATGTCCCATAAGTTGTCGTTTTTAATATGCTCAAAAGACCTGGTCGGACGACGTCTGGAATAAAGTTGTTAAATTTTGAAAGTCTTGTTGCAGTAAAACTACCTGGAAAGACATCAGTGAGAACTGCACTATTTACTTGAAGACCACATTGGGAATAGTATACAGTAAACCGAGTTAACATCGAAGTTGAGTTTTCTGTATTCAAGAATTTCTCATTACAGAGAATAACCATCAGAACAAAAAACTCCAACTCCTCTCGTGTGTTAAACAATTTTGTCCCTGTTTCTTTTCGAGCCAACGCCAGACCCGGCTTAACAGAGATCGCTCCCTGATCACTGAGCTCATCCCAGAGGTCGCCAAAACCCGGCAGATAAAACATAGAGGAAAGTATGATGTTATTCCATAAATCGTCTATATTGTATGTGCGTTCGGTGCCTGGTTCTGTCCAATCATTCAATTCTTCTCGGGTCATGGTGGCTAGTATGTCTCCTATCCTTCAAAGAGTCTGAGTCTGTTGAGAATCCAGAGATGATGTTGTGGGATTGTTGTATATTGCAAATATCCCTTCATTGAATTTCCATCCTCCAGTAGGATCAAGAAGCTTATTGAGGGAGTAATTCTTTAAATAGATGCATTGTTCGACGACAGCACAGCAGACTTCAATATTGTGTATCTTATATGTTGAAAATCCTTTAGTCACATTCCTAGAATCAACCAGAGCAGCACTAGTTACTGTAAAACCATTACTTTGCAAAACTTGCTGAAACTCCTCATCGTAGTAAGGCATAGTTAAAGTGTGTAAAATGTTCGGATATATGTTTACGTATTATAAGTTGATAGCATAAAGGGTTATGTAATCAACATAGGGTTAAAATCTGTGATACTTAGGAAACTAGGAACTATCGATTTAACTTGTTATGAACTGTGATAATAGCCTACTAATATGGAAACCAATCTGTAATATTTTTAAAAGGATTAATTCGTGTTAATTTATTATTTGTTTCATTTCTTTATTTATTCACATTTCTTCGTCTACAGTGACTCGTTAAAAATGTTGATAAGTTAATGTAAATAACTTAACCTCACCAAACGATAACGAATGATATCGTTTTAAAATCGCTTAAAATGATGATATGAAGTGTCGGGTGTTTCATTGACCATTAATTAGACGGATGCTCTAATGATTTGCATGAGTGATATGGGACGTTTGGTCCTGCTCCTCTTTCTTTTGCCGACTGCGATCAAATGTATTGACACCGCTTTTTGTTTTGTTATAGAAATTCTTTTTTTTAGTGCCTTTAGGTGAATAGTATAAGAGTAAAGTCAGGAGTCCACTAAAAGCAAACATAACAGGGATTTTTTGTATTGTATTTGCAAGTCGGTCATTTTTGTGGCGATCTTCTCTTGTATTTCTATTGTCAAATCGTAAGAAATTTGTTAGGAACTAAAATCTTGAACCAGACATTGTGGCCCTAAAGTAGCCTACCCCTGTATCTTTGTCAAACAATTCTTTTGTTGTTCCACTATTCATGTTCGCTTGTAAATAAGCGCGAAACAATTTTCTAATTACTACCGATTTTACTACTCAAGGGTGCTACAGCACCCTGCACTAATTATTTATATAACTTACCGGTCCGAAAGCCAATTGACAACTAGCACAAAATGGAGGATACAAACTTAAAAGAGAATAGAAAAAACAACGGACCTGTGCTGCCAATCGTTAAGAAAATATTATCAATCAAATAAAGCACACGTTAATACAGCACAGATGTTTATGTGTGTATATATATATATGCCTGTTGGGAGATGCATGTTGGGGGAGTATAGGGATTTTAAGTCTCGACAAATAGTGATGAGGGTTGTTGTTGTGCAATGTCACGATATTAAACTTTTTAAAAGATTTTATTATTTTACTTGACAAAAAGAATTAGACAACGTTTAAAATTTAAAAAGATTTATTTATGTTTTTGAACCTCTGTGTTTGTTCGAAGTTTGAAATTGAACAAATCTTGGTTTTCGAAATACTCCAACTATTCATCAATGCATTCTATGAAACAAGGGGAAAAAGAAAGGGAATATGGGAATATAGAAATGTGATCAGGCACTTGTGCTCGCTTAGCATTTTGCTTGTGCGCCAGAGGGATGATAAGACGTAACGATTGATTTGGGTCGATCGTTGCGTCGCATCGTGTCGTAAATTATTTCTTTTGTTTATTCAGATGGCATTTTGAAATGCTCTCGTATTCTTTCCGTTGAATCTTGAAAAGACATTTTTTAAGTGCTCTCATATTCATGACAACGGAAAGATAACCAAATCTCAGTATTAATTGTTTCAATATCTTTGGGTATTGAAACTTGATTCTCTGGTTCTGTTCTAAAGAAAAGAATACCGGACACCGCAATAAACTGTAGTAGTTTATTGTCTGACACAAATCGCTATGCAGTAAGGAATCGATAGTGCATAGGGGTCTAGGGCATAACATTCCTCCCCCCTTATAGAAAAAAAAAATTTGGATAGGGTGAAGTTAAAAAATGTTTTTTTTTCATCGACCTAATGCATTAATAAATAAATTGGAGAAAAAAATAAATATGTTTCTATATAATAAATATATATATATTGATAAAAGTTATTTAGTAATATTAATCGTCTTCTGGATTTTTGTTATTATAATTTTTAGTGATTTTGCATTTTATAAATTTCTTATTAATAAAATATGAAAATAATGTACATATCTGTGGCAATAAGACAGAGTAGCTTATGTCGAAAAAAGTGATTTCGAGAAAAATCGATTTTTGTCTAAAATTTATATTAATAATAATTTATAACTTTTTGTTGGGCGAAATTGTAAAACGAGGAGGTTATTTAACATTTTTAACTATTTCATGGAAATATGATAGGGAGAAAGTTAAAAAAAGAAGCATTTTAACACTTAAGATTTTCTGTAAAAATCGAGCTGAAAAAAAATAATGTCTTAAGTAACATAAGTTGTTCTGTCAAACTTATAACATATAAAAAGAGTGCCTTAAGTGAACTTAAGGTTTTATGTCAAATCCCAGATCTTAAAATAAATAGACATAAGGCAAAACTTTGTTTTTTTTTTCAATTTATTTATAATATTTTCATTTATAAAACTTATTTCTAATAATAACAGAAATACATTTAACGCAACAAAAAAGGTACAAAATTCATTAGACTTGCGAAATATAAGAAATAAAGGAACTGAAACCAATATAAAATGTGAGTTTAAAATTATACATTATAAACTTAGATATGAGCTGAGCATTAGGTATCTTCTTCGTCAGCTTCGGTTAAGTCTGGATGAAATTCTCCAATTTTATTGTTGTCATTTAGATTTTTATAAAAAGGATGGTAAATACTGTCAATCAATGGGAGTATATCCAGTAAATCCTGGACCCATGTTCTGTAACTCGGCGATAACTTTTCGAGGCGATAAACGGCGAAAAATGGAACAAAACCCATAGGATTCCTATGAGTTTTGTTCCATTTTTGTTCCATTTTTCGCCGTTTCTCGACGCGAAAAGTTATCGCCGAGTTACAGAACATGGGTCCAGTTCTTTTTTTTCGTTAATCTCGAGAGGATTAAGATAACACTTATAACATTTTCTGTTACGACCCGTAAGTCTTGGTCCTCCGAAATGTCTGGCAGTTTATTTGCATATGGAAAGTTAATTTTATATTAAGGTAATTAATCGTTCCTATTCTTTAGTAAACATTCCAAAACAACATTTAAGAAACTTATATTGTCTTCGAATTGTGTAAATGGTGTGGAATTTCCATCATTTAACTGTTTCTGTTTTTTTAATGCCAAAGATAACATTTTTCTCGCGCGACTTATGTACAACACTTGGGATTTCAAATAAAAAAAACAATCTTTTTAATTTTTTGCAAAATGAATGTTTATTCGTTTGAAGATGAAACTATTCTGAATCTTATTTTTACTAACAGTAATTTTCTTAAGTCTAATTTTTATATTTTCTGCTTGTGCAGCAAACATTTTAGATTCCATCAGAATTGCAATGTCTTGAAATAAAAGTATTACATTTCCAGACATTGCACTTCCTCTGAGAAAAATATTGCAATATGATTTCTTTGGTTTCATTAGAATTGCAATGCCTCGAAATAAAAGTATTATATTTCTGGACATTTCAATTCCTGTGGAAACAAAAACATTGCAATATGATTTCTTTTTAAAAAATATTGCAATATGAATACTTATGTTTTTATTACATTTTCCAATTAATGGGAAATGAGTTTGTCGGAAGCTTCGACATAACCCGCGTTCCATTATATTTTGTTTTTATGAAAAAACTATAAGTATAAACTATACAACACACAATTTTAAAAAGTAATTAATAAATTATACACAAAACTTATTATTTACACATTTTAACACTTATCACTTCAGCACTCTAGAACGCAAAACACAACATGCCCCGCGCTTAAGTCAACGAAACCAACTGAAATGCAGCAAATAAAACTATCTTATGTTGACATAAGCAACAGTTATTTGAAAAGCAAAATACAATAGAAAATCTTATGTCGAGATAAGTGCTTCTGTCAAACTTAATTTTTTTGATTTTTGTTTTCTTAATTTTTCCAGAAAAACTAATGTCGACATAAGTATGAGTAAATTTCAAATAAAATTCTAGCAAAGTATCTTAAGTCAACATAAGTTTTTTCAAAAAACTAAAAGGGAACCGGGAAAAATTAAAATTCACACGAATTAATTCAACATAAGAGTTTTTGTTGAATCATAAAATTTTAATTGGGAGGACATACGAAAATTGAATGACATAAGCTTCTCTGTCGAATGCATGGTATATTAAAACACAAGTGTTTATGAATTATAAAATATTTTTGTAACGGACAAATATTTTTAAATGGAGGTGAGGCAGAATGATGTAGATTTCAAACTGCTTTTGATATCAATTAAAAACAGAGAAATCGCTTATGTCGACATAAGCTACTCTGTCTTATTGCCACAGATATACGAGTTTGAATTAGAATTTGAATCATTTTCAGTTATAGTATTTTCTGTCTTTGTGTCTTTTTATTATTTCACTTATTTTTTCGATTTCATCAAAATGAAAATTTGGCTTAGATTCACAATTAGTAATTGACTTGGGAATTCTAAAATCTGAATTTAACACATTTTTAATGTACCACTATCGACAGAGGCCCCAATCACGAAATGCAAGACTTTCATATTTGCTTATGAAAAGTAAAAAACCTATCTAAATATACCAGTGAATTGTTGCTATCATTCGCACCCAAAATTCGCTGTGGGTTCTCGGTCTATAAGTTAAAGTGGATAATGAAATTCCATTCACTTTTGAAAAGAAGGAGGTTGCCTTCGCTTTGGAAGTGTATGGCTGTAGTGTTGCCGACTTCTTTAATTCGTGTTTTTCCGAAGCAAATGAACTGCTTATACAAAACAGCAAGATTACTGTGTAAAGCATGTTGGAATTTCTATAAATAAACAAATTTTAGTATTAACGTACAAAAAATGATTTAGGAATTAAATGCCTTTATTAAATTTTTGTGGACAGTCTTGTTCCTCCTTTCTACTTTGATTGTAACAGTTTCCGGAGAGTTGAGTGCTATTATCTCATAGGGACCTAAAAATATTGAGGTTAGTTTTTTGTTTATCCGATTTTTACTTTGTAATAAAACTTTATCCCCTATGTTATACTGAATCTGTTCACTGTTTCTATCATAGTAATTCTTTTATTTAATTTTTTCTTTAATAAGATTCTCTTTTGCTACTTGATAACCATTTTGGAGTTTGGATTTTATTTCAAAGACATAATCTTCATAATTATATACAGGATCAATAGAATTCTCTTTACTTTGATACGTCTCCCAAGTTCCAGTATTTCTTGAAGATATCTTCCGTTGACATTTTCCGGACACACTTCTTTGTAAGAAAATTTTTAGTAGTCCAAAGAATAGAATATTATTTAAGCTTTCAAGTACAAAAAAGAGGATCATTTTGTGTTAGCTCAGTTTTGCATTGGAAATTAATAAACAGTTTGACATGTTATGTAATAAAAAATTTGTGTACATAGGAATATCTTTCGTATTTTTTGTTCATTAAAATGACATACCCCTCAAAAGAAAGGTAATTTAAATAGCTAGTTCCTCACCATTAAATCATAAATGTCATTTTTTTGACATTTCGCTCTATTGCACGAGGGTGCGATATGTTCCTATGAGTTGCTACCACTGATCTCTATATACACTGGATAGTGTATTCATACAAAATTTTTGAGGCAAAAATATAGTCGTGGCCGGTACCCTTATATAACAGTATAACAGCGGCGCCAGCGGAATGGACGCTACTGGACCTGCATTTTCTTATATTTTTTTCAATATTTACAGCCGCAATGCTTGTTGACATCAACTGATATCAAATAAATGCTCAATTTCGGCAAATATCTTCAATCTCTTTCTTCGTTTGTATAGAGCGAGATATGAGGTCGTGGCGGGTACCCTTTAAAAAACTTGCTTCACAAAAACTGTTATACACTATAGGCTATTCACTATCCAGTGTATTATAGAGATCAGTGGTTGCTACATGAGAAATTTTATTTTTGAAACACATTAAAACAAACGAACATCAATATAGCTATATAACTATATAACTGTTAATTACGTTTTTATGTATTATTTTTTTAACCAATTTGAAATCAATTTTACCTACAAGTGTAATTTAAAAGTTTTAATTCCGTTAGTTACGTTTTTTTATATATTATTTTTTTTTAACCAATTTGAAATCAATTTTATCTAAAACTGTAATTAAAAAGTTTTAATTGTACCATTTAATTTATGTTTATATTTACAAATTATAAGAGACACATGGCCTAGCTGCGAGATTGATTTTATATTGTCTGGAAATACTTAACTAATAATTGAATTCATGATTAAATCAAATGTTAAAAAAAACTGTATAATTTTATTTCCATCGAACTTAATCTTTTTCAGGAAGTTTTATCAAAGAAAAATTAATATAAATCTTCTAAATTAAAGAAAAGAATTCTTTAAAAGTGTATTATATCAAGCCATGAATAATTATGGTATTTTTGATATTTGAAACCGTATTTTAAATTCTTAAATGTAAAAACAAGATTATACAATGTACATACATACATATATATGAAACATCAAGAAAAAAATTAACTTTTCAATAATCATTAAGCCTAAATTCTTAATAAAATAAGAATGTATATACATGCATATAAAATTAAATTTGTTAACCGAATATTTAAAAATAATTGTATTTCTGTGATAAATATTATATAAATAAATTACAAAATTATAAACTATTTTTTCACTTAATTTGGAAAATAAGTTTTTTGTTGACAGAGGTAAGAATTTTTTACACAAAAGACTATGCAAACATCAAAACGTTTTTTTTTTAAATCTTCAAACCAAACAAAGAACATGAAGATAAAATGTTCAACCCATAGTGCCTGTTTACACAGTGGTTTTACTGAAAGCATCTCTACCCATTAAGAAAAAGCCCTTACAGATCAATTAACGCTACCCTATTTTACGCCGTTAAAATCCATGTATATCTCACTCACACAAAAAAAAAGTCTCATGTTGCAGCCGAGAATATTATTTGAATCTGGCGCATCGGTGAATTTTGAGTGGTCACTCTTCTGGCTTTTACGCACATAAAATCTACCTGTCCCACACAACGAAGAAAAAACTTATTCAGTTTGATCTACCTTTACGTTTACCTATCTCTTAAAATCCATGTATATTAACTCACAAAAAAAAGTTTTTCATGTTGCACCGAGAATATTACTTGAACCTGCGACATCGGTAAATTTTTGGTGGATTCTACCCTTCTCGACTGATGAGTCATAGTATCTACATTTGAAACTCAAAATACATTGAAAAAACAATTTCAACATTCCACACACTGAAGCAACAACAAAGTAGAATCATAAGCCCGGTTTTTATGTTTTTTTCGTGCCTCACGAGAGTCCTCATCCCACACTTCTCTTGTCTACGAACTGTCGTGATACCGGAGTCAATCTTTCCAATCCAAACAGCGTCTTACATCTATTTGGTCTCACATACAATAACCTTGTTCGTTTACTCCCCAAACCTACCCATTTCTACCATTTTTAGCCCGAAATACCGTCAAAGTTCATATAAAAAAAATTAATCTGGTAGAATCTGGCAGCTTCGGGAAAGTACGCGAACAGACCTAATATCTTTGTAATGTCAACTGGGGGAACGCAAGAAATATACGTAAGAAAGCGAAACAACTACAAATCTTTGAAATGTCAGAATTCCATTCACAATTTATAAACAGCAATAAACTGATGTCGAATTCCTTTCAACAAAAGAATCGAATTTTTTTCTAAAAAGAATCGAATTTTTTCTGTCGTTGAAAGGAATACGAAAAGAAGAAAAGAATCGATTTTTTTTTGTGATTGTGTGTGTGGCACTAGACAGCAGCAATTTTGAAGTAAAATTTCCAGAAAATATTCAATTTGGAAATTATTATTATTATTATTTGAAAAACAACGCACAAATATTTACTATAAAATTCACCGAAAATTCGTTGCAACCAAAAACACAATTTGTTTTCATATTGACATTTTAGAAATTTCAAACCATGCAAGAGTGTGTGCAAATCGGTGTAAATCTTTCTTGAATCTTGCAAAATTAGCAAGATCTGTTTTGACAGACAAAATTCGAATTGTTCAGAAAAAAATCGATTCTTTTAGAAAAAAATTCGATTCTTTTGTTGAAAGGAATTCGACATGAGCCACACACCGTTCGACAACACACCACACGAGATAGGTGTGGTTCCGGCTTAAGGTAGAACTATAATAGTCGGAATTCGGAAGATGTCGAACGAAAATTCTCTCAGTTCACTTACGCATGGAGCGGTCGGTGAGCGCTCTTCACTTCCGAAAGCAAAAGTTAACGAAAATTAGTCGAAACGAAGCAAACCTCAACTATAGGCACGTCATATGAATTCTTTGGCATCCGACTATTATAGTTCCACCTAAGCATAGTACGCAGCTGAAGCGAAACGAAAATTTCCATACAAAAATTGAACCAACGAAATCATAAACGAAAATTTTCGTTTTCATTTTTGTTCTGCAGTAAGCTGTTCAACGAGCGAAATTGATAATTATAGCAGCTTATTTGGAGAAGTCTCCACTCTTTTTCGCACTGAATTAATTGCACGAACCATTAATTGTCTGCGGAAAAGTGACAATCCAGTTTTTATTTGTATTTTTTTTTGTTCTTTCTTTGATTACAGCAAAGGCGTGATTTTTTGATGAGTAATCCTCTATACTGGCGGTGGGGTGAAAAAAAAACTTAACGTATCTTGTGATCGTGATTCTGCGATTGTGATTCGGTGATTGTGATTCACGTTACGTTACGTGTGTTTACACATCTTAACCGTGAGTCCCGGCACTCACATTTTTTTTGTTTTTATTTTTTTTACAATTAGTGATTTATTTTTTCCGTAGTCGTTTTGTTTACGTTTTTGTTATCGATTTGGAGACCAGAGAAAATTTTCGTTTCGCTTCAGCTGCGTGCTAAACTCCCATTCACAAGTAAAGTAAGTCCCCTTTCACACGAGGAAACTGAGTTTCCAGCAACTTTCAGTTTATAGGTGAGAAGGGCAAGAATAGAAAGAGAAAGAGATTTGACAGCTGTAATAGTGTTCAGGGATTTTGGGATTTGTCTTTGCGATATTTATTAAAACAAAGAGTCTAGCCATACTTAACACGAATGTACAGCTTTTTTTATGTAAAAAAAAGGGAACAAAGATGGGACTTTTTAAAAAGTTTAAGGGATTTTTTATTTTAAAAGCTCCAAGTATTGCTGTGACATAGGACAGCTGATTTCGAAATTCAGAATTAGTTCTTTTAATGAGGTATTGCTTTTTTCGATTCCATTCGGATTTTATGAAACCTTTTTTTCGGGGTTCGTAGTGGAATAATCCATTCGGAGATTTTCCACGATGGATTCTGTGGTAGGCCTGAATGGCAGGCAAGGTATTTCTGGCCTTTGAAAAGAAAAGAACCAAGTCATTGGATCTGGATGAAGTCCTTCGTATTTTTAATAATATGGCGAATCGAAGAATTGAGTTATTTTAATGAAAGAGCTAGATATTGTTATCTATGTATGTATACTAAATATAATATCTATGTTAGGAGACATAATAAAAACCAATACCTACATATGTATATGAATGTTTTGCACTTATCTATCACCCCCTCCCGACAATGGAGTAGGTACCACTTTTACCAGATCAGATCATATTTCATAAAAAAATTTTACTTCCGCTCTACCTGTTATCACCGATGCCCTACCTTAAATTCAACTCTAGCTACGGCCCTGCACCGCATATTGTTATACATTTTTTTAATAAAGTATTGCGAGTATTCTCACTTTTGTTTAATTTTTTTATTTAGTTTAACCACTATTTTAACGTTCGAAAATCTTGAAAAACTTTCCTTAGAACAGCAAAATGACTCTTCTTATTCTAAGACCGGGGAGATTTAATTTTCCCCTATTCGTGGCCTTCTCAACTAAAAAATGGAAATTGCTGGAAACAGTTTCATCGTGCGAAAGGAGAAAAAACCTTTTTTTAAATTCTATTTCATATTTTACTCATGTAGAGCGCTAGTTATAAAAACCACTTTAGGTCAGACACTGATCATACAAAATTTTTGAGGCAAAAATATAGATGTTGCCAGTACCCTCATATAACAGTATAACAGAGGCGCTAGCGGAATGGACCCTACTGCACCTGCATTTTCTTATATTTTGTTCAATATTTGCATCTTTAATCTCTTTCTTCGTTTGTATAGAGCGAGATTTGAGGTCGTGGCCGGTACCCTTTAAAAAAATTGCCTCACAAAAACTGTTATACACTATAAGCTATTCACTATCCAGTGTATTATAAAGATCAGTGAGGCCAGAGATTGAATTTAAAGATAGGAATATTTCATACGTTCCACTTTCCGTTACCCAAGATAACATAATTGTTTTGTAATTTCATCTCGTGTCGAATAGATATTAATTGCAACAACAATTTATGTGGTGGTGAATTCATTTTGCACTAGTGTTCGTTAAAGCTAAGTATACAGTTCTTCTAAAAAAAAAACCAATGCATTTCTTATGGGAGAGATTTTTCCCGAAAAAAAAAATGATTTCACCACAGCAATCCGAGCTGTAAACCAAAATCGAAAAAGGAAACTCACCACGATTTTTTTTTTCGCGCAAAACAAATGTGTATCCCATTGTATTTGCGGAAAAAACTTACAATTGTCATTTGTGTGTCATTAAGATATCTAATGTCAAATTCCTTTCAACAAAAGAATCGAATTTTTTTCTGAACAATTCGAATTTTTTCTGTCAAAGCAAATCTTGCTAATTTTGCAAGATTCAAAAAAAGATTTTACACCGATTTGCACACACTCTTGGAAGATTTGGAATTTCTAAAATATGTCAAATTTATTTTAAGAAAACAAATTTTTGCTTGTAACGAATTTTCGTTAGTTTTATAATAAATATTTGTGCGTTGTTTTTCAATTAATAATAATAATAATTTCCATATTGAATATTTTCTGGACATTTTACTTCAAAATTGCTTGTGCCACACACACAAACACAAAAAAAAATCGATTCTGTTCGTCTTTTCGTATTCCTTTCAACGAAAGAAAAAATTCGATTCTTTTTAAGCCTAGTACCTATACAGTTCCTCCTCGAAAAAAAAAATACATGTACTTCTTATGGGAGTGATTTTATCGCAAAAAAAAATTTTTTTGATGTTTAAAATTTTATTATCGAACTGTGAACCAAACCTGTTGAAAAAAATTTATATTCACCACGGGAACTTTTTCGCGCAAAATAATGTTGGTGACATTGTTTTGTGGAAAAAAAAGAGGACAACGAATTCAAATTTTTTATTTCCACTCAGATTTTTTTTCTTCCGAAAAAAAATTCTTACCACTTATTTTTTTTTTTTGTTCAAAAGAACTGTATACTCGGCTTTAGAAAAAAAATCCGCCATTTTGTTTAGCTTGTAGGCAAACCGAGGTTTGCAATCTTTATAATTCATTATCTCTGCTTTGGTTTTTGTGCTACCTGTTGCTGTCGCTCAATTCAATGTCATTTTTTTTACAAGAATTGCATTTCTGCAAATCGGTATTATTTTATTTCGATTTCAAAAATCAAAATCATTGGTTGTGATTTTCAGTCATAATGTGCATTTCTGCAAATCGGTATTATTTTATTTCGATTTCAAAAATCAAAATCAGTGGTTGTGATTTTCAGTCATAATGTGCATACAAATAATGTTTTAAGAACCAATATTTTTATATGATTATATTTCCTTGCCAGTTTTTGCATATAAATTGCAATAAAATAAGTTTAACAACAAATACACAGCAACAGAAATTATGGTTTGTAAACAAAAGAGCTGAGAGTGTCCTAACAAATTACTTTAATCCTCTTTCAAAATAAATAAAATCGTCTAGTGTATTTAATAAAAGAGTCTGTCTAAAGACCCGACAACGCGTACGCGAAAATGATTTCGCGTACGCGAAATTGAGTGATTCTCACTTCAATGTTTTATTTGCTTCCTTACAGAAATACAGTGCTAGCACCCATCATTACCTCGCATAAACAGTGAGGTATGTATGGGGGGGCATGCTGCCCCCCTGCAACCCCCCTGCTTGGGCTCACTATAGGATTTGGGGTAGGTGCGCGGTTAGGTGTATGCAGTTTCTTTTGCATTTAAAGAATCAGGGGAGTTAAAGCCAACCTCGCAACTACCCCAAATCCTATAGTTTCACGTACGCGAAACTGATTTCGCGTACGCGATAACATATTCGCGTACGCGCTGTCGGGTCTTTAGACAGATTCTTAATAAAATTTATTTAAAAAGCCTCACGTCTTCAAAAATTTTCGGTACAGTTTTAAATTGCCAAAAAAAAAATACACCTTGCGGCATAAAATGAAGGTAAATGGTGTCCGGTGTCCAGTAGATGGAAAATTTTCGAATTTAAATTGCAACTTATCAAAATCTAGG
This sequence comes from Epistrophe grossulariae, assembly GCA_929447395.1. Taxonomy (NCBI): domain Eukaryota; kingdom Metazoa; phylum Arthropoda; class Insecta; order Diptera; family Syrphidae; genus Epistrophe; species Epistrophe grossulariae. Next base: position 141,902,362 of record OV839567.1, on the reverse strand, counting down.
GAAATTAACTCATCGCCGCAGTTATTGCTAGATATGCATGAATTTGCGGGTTCAACAATCGCGGGCCCGTGGTCATGCATTTATGTTGAAACCACAAATCGATGTTTTTCCTTTTTGCACTACTTCAATATTCGACCATTAAGTGAAGGCTGATTGGCCAAGTATTTAACTTATATGGTTGTGGTTGCAGGTGTGAAAATATTGTGACAAACTTGGACAATAGTGAACAGGGCTTCTTGGGGTAAAACATCAGCAAGGAGACCACAACATGAGGCTAAGGTATTGCGAAAATACTTAAAGAAGATTGCAAAGAACTTAAAAAATCAAAACCATAAAGAGTCAAATAAAGCTCACTGTAAATTGTTTGGTTTTCATTTTGCTGCAATGACTGGAAATCGGAAGAATAGAGGTGAGTTTTTGTTTTAAGAAAAATTACGTATCTACCTGTCACTCGGTTATTTTTTAAATTGTGTTGAAAGAATTTATATTCCTACCTACATTTTGGATGGATAAATCGAAACGGAACAATTTTCAAAAAAAATTAAAACCATACAACTTAGTTCATCAAATGCATGTTTCTTGAGTTTAAACAAATTAAAATGAGCCTATTATTATAATTTACCAGTAGTCCAATTTATAGATTAAAATTTTATTGAAGTTGGTTTTGAACGATTTATAAGATGTACAATGCCGAGTAAAAAAATAGCACTGAAACCCTTAAAAAATTTAATTTTTCATATTTTTAAATGGTGTTACTTTTTCTATTAAATACTATAGTGTGGTAATTAACTTATGCGTTTGTAGTGATAATTTAACGGTTTATTCTTATTGCTTTATTTAAATGTCTCTTTGTATGATGTCTTCAAGCATTTTAGGCGAGCAAAATAATAGCAGGTGAAAAATGATAAGAAACCCCATCCTATTTGAAGAAAAAGGCGAAACATGGCGGCATAAACAAGTTTTAACGTCATCTTACATAAAACGTGTTCAGGTTTTCAAAAATTACATACTATTGCAATAACTACACAAATTGTGTATGAATCAACTTGAATGCTCGCAGGCCACGAAAAGGCCCATTTCTGAAAAAAAAAAAAACAAACAACAAAATGAAAGTTTGCGCGAGGGCATTTGAGGTAGAGCTCCCTATTACACGGATATTTAAAAACACGGATACACGTGTTCTTATAATATCCGGATTTGAATCCGTGTATTTCGTGTATCCGTGCATCCGTGCGTCCGTGTGTCCGTTTATCCGTGTATCCGAAGATCCGTGTACTTTAAATAATCCAATCATCACTGGAGAGGGTCAAATTTATGGGATTTTTTTGATAAAAATACGACAACGACTTGGTAGTCGAATCTGTCAGTGGATTTAAATTTAGATTTTTTTAATTTTTTCTTTAAAAATCGATTTTTTTTGGAAAATTAAAAAAATAGAAATCTGTAATATCCATTAACGCTCAAAAATTTTGAGCTTGTAAGCCCACCCTTTGAAAAGATAAAAATCAAAACCATTCCGTGTATTAAGAATCCGTGTAATAAAGATCCGTGTATGCTTAATATCCGGATACACGGATATTAAGCAAATAAATACACGTGTTTTAAGAGAACGGATTTTTATTTGCGTGTAATAATTACACGGAGTCCGTGTATCCGTGTTTTTAAAATACACGGACTGAATCGTAGGCTCTAATTTGAGGTAGACTCCTGAAAAATGGAGGAATATTCTTTGGACTGACGAGAGTAAAGTTGTACTTAATGGTGGTAATGGATCTCCGCAGTATGTAATACGACCAACATATACCGCATATAATCCTACCTAGATACCTATACAAGAAAAATGATAAATCACGGGGGTTCTAGCATCATATATGTATGTGTGTATGTATGTATATTGTAAATATCATTTAATATATTTTAAATTGCACTGCTATTTCTTTGCTCGCAGCTGTAAGTGGAATGACGACATTGGCGACTGTCTACCCTAAGCTCAGGTAAAATTCTTCTGATCCCGAATCTGAAGTGCGTTTTTTTGTATCGCATCAGGATTTTTCACAATACATACCCACAAATTCACAAAAAAATTGTTCTAAAGAGGTGAAAAAACATATTAACTGTCATATTATGCACTCGGTTAATTCAGTTCAAAACATAAATATGAATGTATTTACATTGAATTTATATTAATGTAAATATCCGTATTAATGTATTAATCGAGTCAATATTATGGGGTAAATGAAAAAAATTAATAAACGAACGATTTTTTAATTGTTATATGACTGCTGCAAAAATTTACATCACTACAAAACTTTATAGAGGCTTGTGAAACCTTTTTTTTTTCTCTCTGAAAAACTTTGGTTGAGCGATTTCCTCTGATTTTAGTTTCGATCATCACGCTTCAACATCCAGCAGAATTCCGTCATCATGCTTGTGTTCCAAGTTGCTTTGGATTATTGGAAGTAACACTACACGTCCTTTATATCCTGATAAAAAATTTCCCCTTGTTCTTCACTCACTCCTAAGTTATTAGGAAAGTAACTTAAATTTAAATGCAGAAAATGAATTTTCAGGCTAATTTTTCATATCCCGTTATCAGCACAAAAATATGAATAAAAAATAATATTTGTGTTTCAAAAAGGTTTTTGGTTTTTTTCGTAGCACAGCTGACATTTAAAAAACTTTATTTTTTTAATATTTTTTGTTTGCATGAGCCTAATGGAAACCTGACCTCTTCCAGTTATTCATTGTCGCCCAAATGTTTACAAATTACTAACATTTCTAAATTCTACGGCCTTCATAATTGAAAAAAAATAAAATCAGCCCAATGAAACAAAAAAAATAATCTCTACCAGCCTGTCTATAAATGTAGCCCACTCTCTTTACCTAAATAACATATGTTGAGAATATGAATTCAATGAATAAAGTACAGGAAAAAATGTTATGAGACCTTAAACACATGTGCATCAAGGATGTATAAATTGTTTTTTTTTTGCTATTGTTCCTCAAATCACTCAAAAAGTATTCGAAAGTAAATGGAGTTGGACAGTCAAGCAAACACTTTTTTTATCCTACTTTTAGAAATTTTCCTTCGTGTTCCTCTTAGAAAACCCAATTAAGTTGACACTGCTACAGATGTGGTCCAAATGTTGTTATAAGAGATTCAGTAGAAGTTTGATTAATTCAGATTTTTTATGGTTTACAGTTAAGGAGTAACTTTTCAAAGAGACATAAACAAAATTGAGAATTTCTATATTAGTCCAGGAAAATTAGACATAAATTTGACCAAAGTTCGGAAAAACTATATACAGGGTTTTTGTTTTTGAATCAGCTCATTTGAAGTGTTCCAAACATTTTGTGAAAGTTCCCCATCGATCCGAGTGTCGCGTCATTGATTTTCAGGGGGTCAAAGGGGGTTTTCGATGACACGGTATTGGTAAAATTCAATACTGAAAATTTAATTTGATGGAATATGGGCATATGACATATGGTTTTAGGGTATTTTTTGATGCTGAACCTAATAAACGACAGATAAAGATGTTGTATCCTCCCTTTAAAATGTTATAGTAATTTTTTAAATAAAGATTCGAGTTTTTTCGGTAATACAAATGTTAACAAAAATTGCATTTAAAGCTTTTGTACATTTTTATTATCATTGGGTTCCCTCTTCAACATCACCTAAGAGTTTGAGTACAAGAAGCGTTTTTTACCATGTGGTATCCCCAGTAGACCTAATCAACAGTTATTGTTGATATTATAAACGACAAATAAAGATGTTATATCCTCCCTTTAAAAGTTATAGTAATTTTTTAAACAAAGATGCAAGTTTTTTCCGTAGTACCAATTTTAACAAAAATTGCATCTAAAGCAGATATCTGCTTCATAGTGTGGTATGGCATCGTGATGAAATATTTTACAATATTTTAAAGTCCCATATAAGTTACGTGCAAAAGCATTTTAGCAACAATTTCATTATTGTATTCGACGGCTATAATGATAACGAGAATAATATTAAAGTTTCGGAGCAACGTTAAGTTGGTACGCTGCAATATCTTTATCAGCTGATATTTCATTTGTTTCATTTATAACAGTGCCAACTAATCAACAATCATTTCTAGCCAACAACAATAACAAAAGCTGTTTTACTGAGATGTTATTGAAAAACTTTGATGTAGATCCATCGTCCTGTCTAGAACAGACGAGAATCTTAGGCCATCATAATAAATAAAAAAATAATAAAAAAAATAAAAAAAAAAAAATAGAGAAAGAAAAAAATACAAAACAAAAAAATTTCAAAATAATATCAGCAGTAACTGTGGATTAGGTCTACTGGGGATACCACATAGTAAAAAACGCTTCTTGCACTCAAACTCTTAGGTGATGTTGAAGAGGGTACCCAATGATAGTAAAAATATACGAAAGCTTTAAATGCAATTTTTGTTAACATTTGTATTACCGAAAAATCTCGAATCTTTATTACTATAACATTTTAAAGGGAGGATATAACATCTTTATCTGTCGTTTATTAGGTTCAGCATCAAAAAATACCCTAAAATCATGTGTCATATGCCCATATTCCATCAAATTAAATTTTCAGAATTTAATACCCCCCCCCCCCCACCTTACCCCTCCTTCATTAATAAACATTTTGTTGAGTTTTTTTGTAATATAAACCCACTTCACATTTCCGCTCCCCAAAAAAAACACCTTTTCCAACAGATATTTTTATGGGATCTTTAATTTCTTCATTTTTATAATAATTGAAACAATTCAACTCAGTTTCAGGACCAGACGAATTTATTTTTGTTTTATTCCATTTTACCAGCACCTACCGTATCAGCGAAAACCCCCTTAGACCCCCTGAAAATCAATGATGCGACACACGGAACGGTGGGGGAAAAAAAATGCTTAGAAGACTTCAAATAAGCTGATTCAAAAAAAAAAAAACCTGTATATAATTTTTCCGAACTTTTTTTGTAATTTTCCTGGAATATATGGTTTCGGCTGAAAATCAAATTCTAGGAATCAATTTGTGGTTTAGTTTCAACTTCAATATACTTAAAACAAAACTGCGAACTTTGTTTGAAATAAGTTGCCAACTGCTTATTCCCCTTTTGACGTATGACTCTCCCATTGATTTTATTTTATAAATAAAATATTTTGTTTGCGATAGTAAATTATTTATCTATGCCCCTGATTAAAATAAACCAATTTTAAAAATGATGAAGTGAATATTATGTTATCTCCCAAAAATTTGCACCACATTTATTACCACTGTATGAGCCGTTATTTTTGAAATTACATATTTTGTTGAAAAACTAAATTACATCATTTATTTACATAATTTTGTGTATTGTAAATATGTATTAATTTTTCTGTATACTCATAAATGTAACATGTTAAATAATTTTCTAAATAATAAAATTGGTGGTTTTGTTTATCTAGATGTAGTAGCTAATAAATAATGGGTCGTATGCTAAAAAAATAAGTTCGATCTCTGAGTCTGAGCTATCGAGCTTGAACTCACATGTGAGATCGATCTAGCAGAGCGGAAATCGGACTAAGTTTCGTTTGCAAAAAAATGTGATCGGTCTCAACAGCTCTGACTCGATGAACTTGAGATAGATCTCAAAGCTCTCCGCTTTAACTTCGTTGTTTATTTGTGATTGAATTATTAATGTACTATGGTAGATGCAGAAAATACGTCCAATTAAAAATATAAGGAATTTAAATACATTATTTTACAATTTCGATTGTCAACATTTCTTGAACATCAACATTTTATTGAATTTTTTTCTAAATACACATGTGTACATATACATATGTTGTATATACAGGGTGTCCCGAAATCAACGCCCCAGAAAAAACCATGAGTTCCTGAGGTAATTTCAAGTCGAAAAACTTAAGAGGTGATTCATAGTTGCCACCCGAGGGAAAGTCAGGGAACGCGAATTTGGTCAGGGAAAAACAGGGATAGTCAGGGAATTCCGAAAGTGGTCAGGGAAAACTTTTTGAGCACTGAATTTTGTTGTACAATGACAAAAATTTTATATTTTCTTGAACTCAGGGACCCTACTCTGTATTTCGTTTCGAAAATCAATTCTATTCGCAAGTGATTTTTCGTCCCGCTTTTGAATTGGAACTTTCGAAGGGCAAAAGATAGTATTAATACTTTATTCACTTACGGATTTACGGATTATTTTTTTTCAGGTTGGGAAATTTTTGATTAATTAAAAGCTCGCCTATTCTTTTTGTAGATCTTGGAAAATGTTTTTGAAAATGCGGTAAATAAATAATCAAAAAGAAAAAAGTTAAATTGTTTGAGAATTGAATTTAAGTTATAGTACGAGAGCTAGCAACGTCGACAAAAAAAGCATTTCAACAGTCATGATTTTTTTAATATCTCACTATCTCGATAGAAATTTTAAAAGTTTGGCTGGTGGATACGTTGGGTGTTTCTAAACGCGTCGCTTTTGAAATGGTGAAAAATTGATTTTTAAAGTCATTTCAACAATCTTGGTTTCTTTTTCACTCCGTTCTATAAACTGTTTGCCATATCAATTAACAGGTCATGTAGGTGTCAGACGTTGCAAAATACGTCTGGCAAGCTATTTTTTAATTTAAAAAAAAAATGGAATATGAAGTTTTAATTCAGAAAAAAATTATTAAAAAATAACGGTTACACTTACAATATTACTATTACTTTTTGAAATCTATTCTTTAATTTCACATCTAAATTACCATATTGAAATGAAAAGTTTTTTAACATTAATTTTCAAACTCGAAACTATTTTTTTTTCTTAAAAATGTATGGTATTAAGTTCCTTTTCATCTTTTAGTATTCAATACTATTATTCATTTTTATTCGATCATTAAAAACTAGATGGTTAAGGGCCAGTTTGTTCACAGCTGATCATCTTTAATCAAGGATTATTGCACTGGTAAATCATCGATTGTGCATGGAAATCAAATTTTTTTTCAAGGAATCCATAATTTAAGTTGTTAATCATGGAAATCGCTTATCAGCCGATTTTGGTTGATTAGCACCATTTAGTTAGAAGGTGTAAAAGTCATTGTTCAAATTTAATCCACTGTGAAGAAACTGGTCCTAAATGGCTTCTATTATTTGAGCAATTTTTTTTTTGAAATTTTTTTGATGACGTCACAAAAAAATGGTTTTGCTGACTTTTTGTCTGCTACCTTGAGAGACTTGTCACATATATTATGTATGCATGTATTTATCGTTAAAAAAGTTGAGTTACTATTTTAAGTTTTTTTTTTTAAATTTGGTCAGGGAAAACTTTAAAATTGGTCAGGGAGAGTCAGGGAAATTTATTTCTCGTTTTCGACTTATAAAGGTGTAAATGGTTTTATTCTTTTTTCATTTGACTGGCTCTAACTTACTAAAACCGATTATTGAATTTTTTTTTATTTAAACAAGAACAGTTAGAAATTTGTATCTACCATACAACTTTTTTCTGTGTGGATAACGGTTTTTCCGAAATTTATTATCAAACACATTTTTTAAGCATTTTTAGGTTTTTTTTTGACTTAGACATGATTTTTTTCACAAAACCACGTTATTAGGTGTATTTTTTTTTATTATGAAAGCCCAATGTGCTTAAAAATACTTAAAAAAATTTTGTTCCTAAAAATGCATTTAAAATTATTAAAAATAAAGGAAAATCAAGAGATAATACAAAATTACATAAAACGAATTCTTTGTTTGCAGTGAGTTTCTAAAAAAAAGTGTTCAAATATCCCACCCTGCTGATCGATACACAACTCTACTCGCCTCAAAATACTTGAGATAGGTAGCCCTTTTTATCATATCAGGTGTCACGGTTACATGTGCCTATTCAATACGGTTGTTTATTTTTTTAATAATTATTTTAAATGTATGTTAAGTATTTTTAAGAACACATGGCTTTCATAATAAAGAAAAATTACATTTAATAACGTGTTTTTGTGAAAAAAAAACCTAAAAAAATGCTTAAAAAATGTGTTTGATAATAAATTGCAAACCAAAACTGTATGGTAGATACAAATTTCTAACTGTTCTTGTTTAAATAAAAATTCAAAAAAATTTCAAAAATCGGTTTTAGTTTGGCAAAGTTAGAGCCAGTCAAAGGAAAAAAGAATAAAAATCATAAAAACCGTTATAAGTCGAAAACGATTATATTACCTGTTAAGTTTTTCGACTAGAAATGACCTCAGGAACTCCTGGTTTTCTTCTGTGGAAGTGATTAGTTTATATAAAATGATACTCCACTGTCCATTCGTTCGGGTTTATAGTGCAAAAAACCTCGGCGTTAGAATTCCGTGAAAACTAGACGGCTCTAGTCTTTTGATAAAAATATTTCCAACCTTTCTAGATGAATGACAATGGATGGTCATTCAAAGTGAAAGCTTTATTTCAATTTATAAATTAAGTATGTAAAAGAATTATCAGATTTACTGTTTTACATAAGTTCGACATAGGATAGAGAACGGGAAAAGCAAAATCTTAAAAAATTAAGAGAATTGTTTTTTTAAATTGGACCTGATTTTATACCCAAGCATTAAATTCTGATTTCGGTGTTCCCCAAGGGTGAATTTTAGGAACATTATTGTTTGTCCTTTACATTAATGACATAAAGAAAGTTTTAAAAAATTGTAAATTAAAGTTGTTTGCGGATGATGGTTTGTTTTATATAGAAGATAATGAATATTCTAACTGTATTAAAAAATTGATGATAGATGTTAGCAATATAATACCCTTTTATAGGGGTACCTATACAGATTTATAATAATCTTCCAAATAGTGCGAAAATGGAAACTAATTTAATGAGATTGAAAAACTCAATTATACATTTTGTAAAAAACAATTATTAATATTTTACATACCGTATAAAATCTTGTAAATAGCAAATTTAAAGCTAAATAAAATTCTAACTAACTAACTAAAAAATAGCGTTTAACTTTACCATAGATATTTTTATTGACCAAATTGAATTATAGTTCAAAAAAGTGGATAAGATATAAAATCTTGTTATCCGTCGGCTTTATGGTCACAATGGTTATGGCAATGAAACAATTAAGTTAACATTAGCTTTTCCCAACGTTTCGGCAGGGGTTGCTGCCTTCTTCAGGGGAACTTTATTCCACATAAAAACAAATAATGAATATAACAACTTTTAAAATTGAATAAACAATTAGTAAACTTACGTTATTTGAAAAAAAAAAATAAAAAGTATAAATTGAATTTACATTTGTAAAAATTATAATAAATTATTTTAAATAAAAATAATGCACTTCAAAATGAAGTTTTGTCTATATACTTTATATAAGAAACAAAACAACAAGAACATGACGTTTAGTCAGAAACTAAGGAGCAGTATACAGCGGATATGTTTTGTGTATCAAGTTTTCGGTTCATATTATTGCTGTTGTTAATGATGTGCAACGTTTCCAATGTGTATCGCTTTGACGAATGTCGTTCAGTCTGAAGAATTTTGACATCTTCGAAGTCTGGAGAATGGCCGCTTTCAATGATGTGACTGGCCAATGCAGTCTTTCCAGGATTATTGGATTTGATATCTGATTTATGGTTAGACTTGCGTTGGCGGAGGAACTGTTTCGTGGTACCAATGTAACATAAATTGCAAGGATCATCCTGCTTGCCTTTGCAGTTGATTTTGTATATCACATCGGTGGCTTTCTCTTTGTCTGGCTTGACTTTAAGTTTTGAAAAAGGATGGCTTAGTGTATTATTGGATTTGTAAGCCAAAAGAACGTTTTCAGATTTCTTGACGGCAATCTTTTTAAAGTTTTCGGTAAGCCCGGGTACATATACAACACTTTTGTAGTAACCAATACGACGATCTCTGTTTGAATTCACTGCAGTATTGTTTTTATGTTTCAGAATAAGACCACGAAAGAAATCTGAAAACGTTCTTTTGGCTTACAAATCCAATAATACACTAAGCCATCTTTTTTCAAAATATAAAGTCAAGCCAGACAAAGAGAAAGCCACCGATGTGATATACAAAATCAACTGCAAAGGCAAGCAGGATGATCCTTGCAATTTATGTTACATTGGTACCACGAAACAGTTCCTCCGCCAACGCAAGTCTAACCATAAATCAGATATCAAATCCAATAATCCTGGAAAGACTGCATTGGCCAGTCACATCATTGAAAGCGGCCATTCTCCAGACATCGAAGATGTCAAAATTCTTCAGACTGAACGACATTCGTCAAAGCGATACACATTGGAAACGTTGCACATCATTAACAACAGCAATAATATGAACCGAAAACTTGATACACAAAACATATCCGCTGTATACTGCTCCTTAGTTTCTGACTAAACGTCATGTTCTTGTTGTTTTGTTTCTTATATAAAGTATATAGACAAAACTTCATTTTGAAGTGCATTATTTTTATTTAAAATAATTTATTATAATTTTTACAAATGTAAATTCAATTTATACTTTTTATTTTTTTTTTTCAAATAACGTAAGTTTACTAATTGTTTATTCAATTTTAAAAGTTGTTATATTCATTATTTGTTTTTATGTGGAATAAAGTTCCCCTGAAGAAGGCAGCAACCCCTGCCGAAACGTTGGGAAAAGCTAATGTTAACTTAATTGTTTCATTGCCATAACCATTGTGACCATAAAGCCGACGGATAACAAGATTTTATATCTTATCCACTTTTTTGAAGTTTTACTTTACCATTATTTTTGTATTATTAAAATAATAACGATATTTTGTACAAGATTAGGTCATTAATTCTAAGAAAATAGATAGAGAAAATAAAAATTTCTGTAGTTTAATTTGTAGGTACATAATGTGGAAAAGCAATTAAGGTAGGTACCCATATACACTGAAAAATATTTAAAGAGATAGTCATAAACTTACGCATATGCATGTATGTGTGTATGTATAATAATTGCATCCCCAGCTCAAATGCTCAAAACTTAAAAAAAAAATTACCAAGAGAGCGAAAAAACAAAAAACTATATATTGTACAAGATAAGGTCAATAATTCTAAGAAAATAGATAGAGAAAATAAAAATTCCTTTAGTTTAATTTGTAGGTACATAATTTGGGAAAGCAATCAATATACCTACCTACATACACTGAAAAATATTTAAAGACAAAGTCATAAACTTACGCATATGCATGTATGTGTGTATGTATAATAATTGCATTGTGTCTATGAACTTAAGAGGTTTAGGTATTTAGCCGACACTTTCATTGACCACTCAAATAGTTTTTTATTTATTTATGTTAGCCCATCTATTAAGATATTTTTTTATTATTATTTAGGTAACCAGATTTTTATCTAAGCGAATATTGATCTTTAAATCATAAAAGGAGGCATACATTTATTTAATGATAAGGTTTTTTTTTTTTTTTTTTTAAATATTTATTACCCTTATACCTATTGGGTTTTTTCTTATTATTTTACTTGTATGTTCTGTTCATTTTTTACACACATAAGAAGGATAAATACATACATATCCTTATACCTGGAACTACAGTTGTAAATTCCCAATAATTTTTAATAGCATTCTTATGCCATATATTTGTTAAAGGAATTGGAGGACAAAAAAAGAAACCTTTTTTTTTCTTTAGAACCGATGTTGAATTGATTTGTAATGGGATCAAGTTTTAGTATGTTCAAACACTTCAAACCTTATAGACTTACATATGTTCAGTTGCTAAATTGTTATTATTGAAAACCCGACTCTACATATACCAAAGGCGTATTAATTTATATTAAAAAAATATTAAACTAAAATAATTTAAAAAAAATGTGAACTGATCTAGTGGTATTTTCTTATATAATTTCTATGTTTTTGAAGATATTAATTTTAAAGTTAAAAAAAAAATTAAATTGAAAGTACAAGTGCAAAATAAAGGATTTTACAAGTCAGTTCCTGGACAATAATGAACCATCAAAAAAAATATTCGATTATAATAATCACGCCGATTATGAAATCCGCAACAATTTACCGGGATTTTTAAAAAAAATTTTAAGGCTCCCGCTTAACAAATGTGAAATATTTTTGAACTACAGAACGCGGATATTAAATTAAAATTAAACAGATTACCTATCTTTAGTCGAATAAAGTGAGTCGTAATTCGCATCACCAAATTTGATAATTGGATTGAAACAAATAGCTATAAATGTTGTTATTAAACAAAATCTTAAAATCAGTGATTTTTTAGTAGCACTTAACACATTAACTTTAAATAATTCAAATGATGGAAGGAATGAATAAGGTGTCAATAATAATGATTTATCTATGAAAACAGCGAAACAACTTTTTCAATAAAAATTAAGTGATTTTGGATTTTAAGATAAAATTGTCTTTAGATTTTAACAAGAAGCATTTTATTCAAAAATTTAAAAGTTTAAGATGACTGGCGAATTTCAAAAAGTAATTTTTTTTATTTTCGAAGAATAAAAAACAATAACAACGAGGCGTAGTTTTTATTACAATGGATAAAGCTAAACAATTAATAATGCTGCTAAAAACAAAAAGAAGTGTTTGATAACGTGCTTTGTGTTTAATAAGACAAATATGTTTTGAACAAATCCAATGATGACAAGGAGGTATGTACTACATATGTATTGATGTAGAAATTATTTTTAAATAAAAATCCAATTTCTCAAAAAAAAAAAATCAAAAATGAGCCGAATTTTAAAAATTAAAACAGACTCTGACACATTCCATCCCATTCCGGGGTTTGATATTATAGTGAAATTGATTTGTTTGGATGGAAAATATGAACGCCATTTTCAACATACAAATTTGGCAGTCGTATGTAATCCCATTCCATTGTTTTTTTTTTGACATATTTTGTTTATACTCTATGAGATAGTGTGGAAGACACTTAAAATAGTCTGACAATATCCTGGACATCAACGTGGCTCAGTACCCAAAGAATTGTTGCATTGTTATTTTTACCCACACTCCCGTCACAGTTTCCAGTCACTTGCTGGATAACTTTTGTCGAATCTCACTTCTTGCATGTTCGGTTGCAAGGTTTTGATGATCTGCAGGTGAATTGGGTTTGTAGTTTCTTTGGAAGTATTTATAACTGGTAAGCACTTAAACTTTTTTCTATGTTGTTGATGTTTTTTCGGGATTGATGGTTTGTTTCCAATGATTCTGTTGATTTCTTTGTAGTCTTCGGGCTTAGTTTGAAGGTGGGAAATGTTATGTCGTCTTTAATGTTTCTATGTAGTTTTCCAGTATCCAGTCTTGTGAAGCTGATCAGCTAAAACATGCCTTTATATTAATGAAATATGTAATATGAACATTTTGAAAAGAATCTTGTAAAAATTTAATTTTGTTTCATTTCAGATAACACCACAACCATCACAAATTCAGCTCAAAAACATAAACGAATATATCTGTGGAGCAGAGCAATACAAAGTAAAACACAATCTCTATGAACTTAAATTTTTGTAAGTTATAATTTTAAGTTAAAACAAAAATTAATAGCTTAAATATTAGTTAACAGTTAAGAATATTTTTACAATCACTTCAAAAAAACTAACGAATGTACATGCATACATAATATGTAAAAAAAAATAAACTATGAGTAGTTTAAGTAAAAAAAAAATCAAACTAAAGAAAACGCTCACTGTCTGCAGATGACATATCTGTTGCAAATAAATTTCGTTATGAAATCAAAAAAAAAAAAAAGCAATTGCGAGATCATGGAAAAATGATCGGATTTGAAAATTAAAAGATGAAAAATCGGGTTTAATAATGATTTAATAGAAATTAAAAGCATACATATGTATTTGTATAGTTTTCATTATTTTGGACTTTTATCACAGTGAGCAAACTGCAACAAAAATAAATACTTTATCAATTGAAAATAATTACGTTAACATATATGTACGATTTCATATTTTAAAACTTAAACAAAAAATTGAGTCACATAATGTAGACTTTGTAATAAAAAAGTAGGTATACCTAATTATAAAGAAGCTTGTGCTAGTTTAAGGCTACACTTTATTGCTTAACTTGAATTTTTTTTTCATGGGAAAAGAAAATAATTTTTAATGTTGCTCTTTATTGCCTAATGCTGTTATGACATTGATTCCTAATTTACATGAAAAACAAAGTCTATCAATTGTTGTGTGCAGTTGGTTTTTTTAATCCCTTGTTTATAATTTCAACGATTTTTAAAAAACGGCCTAGTTCTTTATAATTACCTGAAAATAATGGTATGGCTTTCATAACCATTCCTAGATCAAAGTCTGACACGTTTGGTTGTTCTATTTTTTATCTGTTTAAACTCTAATTTTTGTGCTGGGTTGGCTTTGCTTTCTTCTTGACTGTCTATTAAAATTCCAAATTTGTTTTTTAATTTCTCGATTGTATCTAGTTTCGTTTGTATAGTTTCTGGCTTATATGGTTTTCATGAACAACAAATAAAAAAGGATTTAGAAACAATTGTAACAAAACCTAAAAAAGATTAGGTTTGTTACAATTGTTTCTAAATCCTTTTTTATTTGTTCCATTTAATTACCTAGATTATATGGATTTAATGAGAAAAAGTTTGTTTTAATTTCAAATTTATTTTAATAAAATTTATACATTATTAGTTATTATATTATTTTGTTTATGTTTGTGTACATATTTTTTAAATAGGTAATTATTTTTTATGCTATTTATAAAATGATTCCTATAATAATTGCTGTCACTCAGGAATTGAATTCGGCATGGTTAGTTGTTCCTGGATAATGTTGTTGTTGTTAACTACTGTCGCCGATGGCTTACTCTGGGTTTTTCCCATTCTATGCCCTTTTTAGGTCTTTTATTTTGTTGATAAGGTTCTGTTTGATTTTCTTATCGGTTGTTAATGTGATAATCCGATGAAGGTCAGCAATTTCCCTTCTTGTCCTGACTTGTCTTCCTCCACGTTTCCTATTACGTTTTTTTGTCGGTCCGCAGCCTGTTCTCTTTTCTGTTTTGTTGTTGTTTTTTGCTCCTCTTCTCGTTTTCTATATTCCTCGATTGAGATAGGTTTTGGTCCGGCGCGGCGGTGATTGGAGTCGGGATATATTTTTCTATTGTTTCGTTTGTAATTTTGGGTATATATTCTTCGTACCTCTTTTCCTTCAGGTCTAGTAGGTACTTCTCCCACTTTTCTATAATTTTGTCCATCTTGTTGCTCGACATCGATATATGATGGTAGCCAAATTAGTTTTGTGTTGGTTTTGGTTCCTTATTTGCAGGCATAAAAGTTTCGGAATAGTCCCATATATGAGGTGTGTTATGTATGCTTACAGAAATTCAGCTTCGAAATTGCAGGATCGCCATGTGGTGGTCTAACTGGGGCCCTATTGTTGGTGTATGCGCAGCACGCTACATTGTTAAGACGAGCGATTTGCTCACCGTAAGGTTGAGAGTAAAAGACAAAACAAGCAGTTTAGTATTCTAATGACTCTGTTTTATTTTTCCTAAATCAATTCCTTAAATACTATTTTCTTAACTGTTATACTTATTTTCTATCTTATTCTACACCTAATATTTTACATTCAGAATTATTCTATTTTCTTATTGGCTACAATATCTTACCTTCTTACTATTGAGTGACAATCAATGTAACCGAGTAGAATGATGCTGTTATGCTATGACTAACATACTCGATTGCACTTTACATGTTTTGTCACTCATTTGTTAACTGGGCAGTGGCGGCGCATATGTGAATACACTACAACATAGTTCGATTGCCTTTCTTCCGAAAGTGAAACAATTGGTAATTGCATGACACATGCGGAACATTTTGTCATAATCGAACTATGTCATGTATCTTAGAGGCGATTCATGGGAATCGTTTTTACCCCCCAATTTAACATTTTTGTTGCACATATTGCAAAGATTTCCTGAGCTAGATGCCATCTTTTTCTGTGAATGTTCTCATTACATCTTCTGAAGGATCAAATGAGCATTTAAAAATTCAAAATTTAACTTACAAACGAAAGCGATAACTTAACATTACGAAAAACTTTATTACTTTATTTATCTTGTTTACTTAGGATATTGTTTGATTTGAGTAGTGATGATCATTTCCTTGTGTTTTCCTGAAACAGCTAGGTTTTCGTCTATTATCTCTAGTAAATCCATGGTTATGTTGAAGAATTCGTCCCTGTCGCATTCGGGGTCGTGGTTGCAGTTGTGGTCCATAAAACAACGTTGTAGGCAATCATAGCCTAAATCGCTGTTATGAGACACGCAGAATCACATTTTTATTTTTTTTTACCAGTCTTTTTATAATACGTACTATCACAATTTTTTCTGTAAATTTATTCAAACTATGGATGTTCGGTCTTGCTATCAAAGCTCTAGATTCAAGACGCTTTTTATTGTTTTCCCAAGACATCACAATCTTAACATCATGAAATGGCATGAGAATTGGAAGTGGATGTTGAAAAGTGCGTACTTTAGAAAGCTACATTGTCCATAGTTTTTTAGCAGTGCATTGCTGAAGGGTGTTATAATGAATGACATAATTGAATTTTGGAGTCAAATCTGCAATAAGTTTATTGAACCTGGAATTATTGACCTTTTTGTTTCGTACGCAAAATGACAAATTGTTATGCAAATCATGTACAGAATTAGGATATTGCAAGTTAACCTCGAAAATATATCCTGTTTCGGAGTCATCTGAAATATTCATTAGATCAATATTTTCAAAATCCCTTACCAATTTGATTGCAGAGAATATGGAACAGCCCATACATAGCCCAATCATACGTAGTCGTAGTTTTTCATATATTTATTGTTGGCAACAGTATGTCGATGGGAACATTGAGATATGCCTACTCTTATCCCTTTTTTATATATATATATCAATATCTTGAATAAGATCAAGATTGATTTTAGTTGTTCTTAACATAGCGTCCCAAGATAATCCCGGGGCTGTATAGTAATGACAGGGATCAAGTTTGTAAATATTTTTACAAATACCCCTGAAATTTTAAAAAATATCTGCTTAGATCAGAACATCGGTTTTTAAATATAACTCCATATAGTCTTAAAGGTGTTGACATTTAAAGGTGTTCCACACTTCTTTCGCATGACTATACTCATGTTATGAGCAAGGTTCTCCAGTTAACTTATTATCAAAATTATTTTGAGGAGGAAGATTTTTTTTCTTCTAAACTTTGCCGTGACTTCATAAGGTCATATGGAAATACTCCTTTCCTAGTGAGAAGCTTAAATTCTTTTTCAATTGGAAAGTTGGAACGAATTAGTTTGAAATCGTTAGTCGTTAGATTCTTTGCCAATGAATCCAGACTAGAAGACATGAATCGAAATGAATCTAAAAACCTCAATTCAAACGATTTTTATTTTATTTTTTATCTTTGAAACGGAAACATATTTTTCTTTGTTAAGGGAGATTATTGAAATATTACTCTTAAGTAAACCAAGTTCCTCAATTAATAAATGACAATCACAGCCCTAGAAGCAGTGCAAAAAAATATGAAAGAATTTTGTTTTTTTATAGGCTAAGTTGCATGAGTTATGTGCCGGACCATTATATTTACCAGTGTAATGGCAATGATCAGCAACTCGATCTAACCCTAAGCTTTTATTGCAAATATGGCAAACCCGGCAGCTCTTCTGATAGCTTAAATCTATTTCAGAGAGTTGATTCATAGGTTTGGATTTTAAAGTATATAATTCTAAACAGTCCCTTACTAGAGAATATACAAAATCTTTAATACAATTACTACATTTAGAGGTAAATTTACTTAAAGTACTATTATATGATTTAATATAATACGCGCCAGCACACGGAATATGTTTCTGAATTAAATTATTTGTACCTGAATCAGATTTCGCGACATCTTCTAGTATACATTCGAAGTCTGCATAGATAACGAATGGGACATTCATCTCCCTTTCAGAATGATCAAAGCTTAATGAGGCTTTATCTTCTTTAAGCATCTTAGTCACCATCCTTCGGCATTCACTATTATGAGATGTTAATCTAGCCTCTGATCTTAATCCCAGCAAACACATGTTGCAAAACCAAGCCTTTTCTCTGTAGTTCTTCACTTGGTTGATATTAGTCTGGAAATAAAAAAACAAAAATATTAGTTTAACTTAGAGGAAAGACTTAAATTTATAGGGATAGTTTACCTTGATATATTTTTTATCCATATATGGTTTTGCTTCTCCTCGTTCGTTATATAATATGGTCCTATAACACTCTTCTTTTCCTCATCGAGTCCCAATACGTTTATACTGATGGTTGGATTTAGCCTTTCGAATTGCGAAATTTCCCCTAGTTTAAGTGGGAACAGTAGGCTTTTAAAATCTATCCTTTGACCATTTTTGTATAGAACTCTTGCGCTAATGTCGTTTATTCTATATGTTTCCGGTTTTCTAGGTTGTTCTTACCTTTGCTGAAGAGAGTAGAGATCATTGCCCATTTAAAGTAATATACATCCTCTTTTCGAACATTTATGCATGCTCTTTTTCTTAAAACGAATTCTGGTAATTCTAAGTACCTTGAACCTTTTATAGGTGTGTATTGGTTTATATTGATTTCAATATGCAGTATTCTAAGCAGCAATGCCCAGCCACTATCTTTTTCCTGGAACTCCTGAGTCTAGTGTCTATTTCATCCACCAAATCAGAGTATGCGGGGGAGAGTTCTGAACTTGAGAGCGCTATTTCCATTTTGTGTTGAATGTCGATGGGAACATCTTATCCCCTTTTTATGAAGTTATATATTATATATATCAATATCTTGAATAAGCTCAAGATTGATTTTAGTTGTTCTTAACATAGCGTCCCAAGATAATCCCGGGGCTGTATAGTAATGACAGGGATCAAGTTTGTAAATATTTTTACAAATACCCCTGAAATTTTCAAAAATATCTGCTTAGAGCAGAACATCGGTTTTTAAATATAACTCCATATAGTCTTAAAGGTGTTGACATTTAAAGGTGTTCCACTCTTCTTTCGCTTGAATATACTCATCTTATGAGCAAGGTTAACTTATTATCAAAATTATATTGAGGAGGAAGATTTTTTCTTTTAAACTTTGCCATGACTTTATAAGGTCATATGGAAATACTCCTTTCCTAGTGAGAAGCTTAAATTCTTCTTCAATTGGAAAGTTGGAACGAATTAGTTTGAAATCGTTAGTCGTTAGATTCTTTGCCAATGAATCCAAACTAGAAGACATGAATCGAAATGAATCTAAAAACCTCAATTCAAACGATTTTTATTTTATTTTTTATCTTTGAAACGGAAACATATTTTTCTTTGTTAAGGGGGATTATTGAAATATTACTCTTAAGTAAAGCAAGTTCCTCAATTAATAAATGACAATCATAGCCCTAGAAGCTGTGCAAAAAAATATGAAAGAATTTTGGTTTTTTATAGGCCAAGTTGCATGAGTTATGTGCCGGACCATTATATTTACCAGTGTAATGGCAATGATCAGCAACTCGATCTAACCCTAAGCTTTTATTGCAAATATGGCAAACCCGGCAGCTCTTCTGATAGCTTAAATCTATTTCAGAGAGTTGATTCATAGGTTTGGATTTTAAAGTATATAATTCTAAACAGTCCCTTACTAGAGAATATACAAAATCTTAAATACAATTACTACATTTAGAGGTAAATTTACTTAAAGTACTATTATATGATTTAATATAATACGCGCCAGCACACGGAATATGTTTCTGAATTAAATTATTTGTACCTGAATCAGATTTCGCGACATCTTCTAGTATACATTCGAAGTCTGCATAGATAACGAATGGGACATTCATCTCCCTTTCAGAATGATCAAAGCTTAATGAGGCTTTATCTTCTTTAAGCATCTTAGTCACCATCCTGCGGCATTCACTATTATGAGATGTTAATCTAGCCTCTGATCTAAATCCCAGCAAACACATGTTGCAAAACCAAGTCTTTTCTCTGTAGTTCTTCACTTGGTTGATATTAGTCTGGAAATAAAAAAACAAAAATATTAGTTTAACTTAGAGGAAAGACTTAAATTTATAGGGATAGTTTACCTTGATATATTTTTTATCCATACATAGTGGGACACCTCTTCTTTTTGTAAAAGTATTAAATTTATATGGTTTTGCTTCTCCTCGTTCGTTATATAATATGGTCCTATAACACTCTTCTTTTCCTCATCGAGTCCGAAAACGTTTATACTGATGGTTGGATTTTGCCTTTCGAATTGCGAAATTTCCCCTAGTTTAAGTGGGAACAGTAGGCTTTTAAAATCTATCCTTTGACCATTTTTGTATAGAACTCTTGCGCTAATGTCGTTTATTCTATATGTTTCCGGTTTTCTAGGTTGTTCTTACCTTTGCTGAAGAGAGCAGAGATCATTGCCCATTTAAAGTAATATACATCCTCTTTTCAAACATTTATGCATGCTCTTTTTCTTAAAACGAATTCTGGTAATTCTAAGTACCTTGAACCTTTTATAGGTGTGTATTGGTTTATATTGATTTCAATATGCAGTATTCTAAGCAGCAATGCCCAGCCACTATCTTTTTCCTGGAACTCCTGAGTCTAGTGTCTATTTCATCCACCAAATCAGAGTATGCGGGGGAGAGTTCTGAACTTGAGAGCGCTATTTCCGTTTTTGTGTTGAATGATTTAATTCAGCTGCATTTCGTCTTCGGAATTGAGCTTTATGAATTCACCGAAAAGTTCTAGGTTGAGGACCGAGACTTAACTGAGGAATATTCCTTCTTTAAAAGTGAACGAAGATCTTCCCACTTCTCTACGGTTTTGAATTGGATGAGTTGAAATGCTGGTCCTTCAAGCCTAGTTTTTACTATGCTGAGGAACAGTTTCTGCTCATTGGACTTTACCGATTTGAAGAGTATATCCCCACATGCAAGAAATTTCGCGAGATTGTCCGATTTGTGAAGGATCCCTGATTTACTTCTTGATACAGCGGCATCTGACAATTTATTATAGCGCATTGGTAGGAAAATCTGAAAGAAGAAAAATTGTGTATTTCTGTATTTCTCATAACCGTATAAATATTTTATTACCTGAAATTCATCTAAATCAGCCACAATTCGTTCACCATATTTAGTTGTACAACGTTTCAGTTTTTTAATGGAATACATTTCATTCGATTTAATTTCCACAACCTTACAAGGCTTAAAATTGACACCAGCTTCAACTTTATTATATAATAAATTTGGACACTTTTTTTTGTTTTTAAATTTTTTATTTTTATTGGAAAAAGTAAATGATATTAAATGATATAGAATTTTAACAACCGTTCTGGTTGAGATGTCGAACTTAACAGCCTGCCTCACCCAACTACTCATCAATTATTCGTTTTGAAAAGAAAAAAAAGGGAATGTGGGAATAGGGGATGGGGAATGGTCAAGCAGTTGTGTTTTAATGTGCGAGCTAAGATGCAACGATTGATCTGGGTCGAAAACAACCATGGAATTCGAAAATCTGTTAAGTTTCTTCTTAACTCCATTTATTACAACTTCTCTTCCTTTAGTGGCATGCTTGATATTAATTCTTCGTCTCTTTTGCTCCCAAATCAACCATTTGATTGCAGCTCAATGTACGTTTAAAAAGTTGGAAAAGTGTGTTATGAAAAAAAAGATGAAATCCTATACTTACTTTACAACAATTCCTCGGCGCTAAATACATTCCTGAGCGAATGTATTGTATTTTCCACGTTGGACTTTTCCTGTTCCTGAAGGGAGTCCAACCGACGTTATGGTGAGAGAAAAATCATCGGTGCTCAAATTATCCGAATTGCTCTGAAAGCTTTTTGCAATCATTTCCTATACGTCGCTGAATTTCACTTTTGCGCAATCCTGAAAATTGATCCACCCATTTCCTCGCTCAGCAGCAAAACTCTTCCCGCAAAAAGTAATTCCTACTTTATCTGCAGGGCTTAGACCCATTAGAGCATGTTTAAACATGTCGTTTACTGCTTCCCTGATCCATGACGTTGGTTCTTCTCTCTCTGGAATTGGTCTAATCCTGAATTGGATTTTTCGACCTTTTAAGTCAAACCGCTTTACTCGTGACTCCAAGTCACTTATTATCTGGATTCGCTGGAAAAAGTAATAAGCAGAAAAACGACATAATGGTGTCGTTTAAACAATAAGAAAGTAAATTCATTTCAGTTAAATTTATTATATTAGTTTATTTATTTATTATAACACATTTAAAACATATTCTTTTTTATTTGCTTTTTACCACTTTTTTTGTAGAATTCGTTAGGAAAAGTTACAATCACAAAATAAATAGTGAAAAGCTTTTTAATTTAACATGTGAAAAACAAAGAGAAATGAACGACGATATTCAACAAAAAAAAAACCAAAACAACAAATAAATAATAAAGAATAAGATTCAATTCAAAATTCAAAAATTTTTTATTTAATATAACGAATTTTTCACCCAATCAATAATGAAAAAGGTCGTAAAAAAAGAAAAAAAGAAAACTGAACCCTCTGATCTAAATCTAAGCAAACACATGTTACAAAACCAAGTCTTTTCTCTGTAGTTCTTCACTTGGTTTGATATTACTCTGTATTACTCTATATTACTGATATATTAGTTTAATTTAGAGATAAGGCTTAAATTTATAGGGATAGTTTACCTTGATATATTTTTATCCATACATAGTGGGACACCTCTTCTTTTTGTAGAAGTATTAAATTTATATGATAATAAATATGATTTAAAATCACAAAATAAATATAAACCAGCATGAAAGTGTTCATATATGCGTTTCGCCCCGATGTAATGGTTGGGCTCATCAGAAGATGACCATTATATCTTGTCTTGACGCATATTTTCCCGAATAAATCGAGATTCATCTTCTGATGAGCCCAACCATTACATCGGGGCGAAACGCATATATGAACACTTTTATGCTGGTTTATATTTATTTTGTGATTTTAAATCATATTTATTAAAATAAACGGTGTTCAGGAAAAAACAATTCGACTGTTAACAGTCAAATATTTCTTCTTCAAATTTATATGGTTTTGCTTCTCCTCGATCGTTATATAATATGGTCCTATATAACTCTTCTTTCCCTCATCGAGTCCGAAAACGTTTATACTGATGGTTGGATTTTGCCTTTCGAATTGCGAAATTTCCCCTGGTTTAAGTGGGAACAGTAGGCTTTTAAAATCTATCCTTTGACCATTTTTGTATAGAACTCTTGCGCTAATTTCGTTTATTCTATATGTTTCCGGTTTTCTAGGTTGTTCTTACCTTTGCTGAAGAGAGCAGAGATCATTGCCCATTTAAAGCAATATACATCCTCTTTTCGAACATTTATGCATGCTCTTTTTCTTAAAAGGAATTCTGGTAATTCTAAGTACCTTGAACCTTTTATAGGTGTGTATTGGTTTATATTGATTTCAATATGCAGTATTCTAAGCGGCAATGCCCAGCCTTTCTTTTTCCTGGAACTCCTGAGTCTAGTGTCTATTTCATCCACCAAATCAGAGTATGCGGGGAGAGTTCTGAAATTGAGAGCGCTATTTCCATTTTTGTGTTGAATGTCGATGGGAACATCTTATCCCCTTTTTATGAAGTTATATATTATATATATCAATATCTTGAATAAGCTCAAGCGTCCCAAGATAATCCCGGGGCTGTATAGTAATGACAGGGATCAAGTTTGTAAATATTTTTACAAATACCCCTGAAATTTTCAAAAATATCTGCTTAGAGCAGAACATCCGTTTTTAAATAGAAGAAGCTTAAATTCTTCTTCAATTGGAAAGTTGGAACGAATTAGTTTGAAATCGTTAGTCGTTAGATTCTTTGCCAATGAATCCAGACTAGAAGGCATGAATCGAAATGAATCTAAAAACCTCAATTCAAACGATTTTTTATTTTATTTTTAATCTTTGAAACGGAAACATATTTTTCTTTGTTAAGGGGGATTATTGAAATATTACTCTTAAGTAAAGCAAGTTCCTCAATTAATAAATGACAATCATAGCCCTAGAAGCTGTGCAAAAAAATATGAAAGAATTTTGGTTTTTTATAGGCTAAGTTGCATGAGTTATGTGCCGGACCAATATATTTACCAGTGTAATGGCAATGATCAGCAACTCGATCTAACCCTAAGCTTTTATTGCAAATATGGCAAACCCGGCAGCTCTTCTGATAGCTTAAATCTATTTCAGAGAGTTGATTCATAGGTTTGGATTTTAAAGTATATAATTCTAAACAGTCCCTTACTAGATAATATACAAAATCTTTAATACAATTACTACATTTAGAGGTAAATTTACTTAAAGTACTATTATATGATTTAATATAATACGCGCCAGCACACGGAATATGTTTCTGAATTAAATTATTTGTACCTGAATCAGATTTCGCGACATCTTCTAGTATACATTCGAAGTCTGCATAGATAACGAATGGGACATTCATCTCCCTTTCAGAATGATCAAAGCTTAATGAGGCTTTATCTTCTTTAAGCATCTTAGTCACCATCCTTCGGCATTCACTATTATGAGATGTTAATCTAGCCTCTGATCTTAATCCCAGCAAACACATGTTGCAAAACCAAGCCTTTTCTCTGTAGTTCTTCACTTGGTTGATATTAGTCTGGAAATAAAAAAACAAAAATATTAGTTTAACTTAGAGGAAAGACTTAAATTTATAGGGATAGTTTACCTTGATATATTTTTTATCCATACATAGTGGGACACCTCTTCTTTTTGTAAAATTATTAAATTTATATGGTTTTGCTTCTCCTCGTTCGTTATATAATATGGTCCTATAACACTCTTCTTTTCCTCATCGAGTCCGAATACGTTTATACTGATGGTTGGATTTAGCCTTTCGAATTGCGAAATTTCCCCTAATTTAAGTGGGAACAGTAGGCTTTTAAAATCTATCCTTTGACCATTTTTGTATAGAACTCTTGCGCTAATGGCGTTTATTCTATATGTTTAAAGCAATATACATCCTCTTTTCGAACATTTATGCATGCTCTTTTTCTTAAAACGAATTCTGGTAATTCTAAGTACCTTGAACCTTTTATAGGTGTGTATTGGTTTATGTTTATTTCAACATGCAGTATTCTAAGCAATGCCCAACCACTATCTTTTTTCTGGAACTCCTGAGTCTTAGTGTCTATTTCATCCACCATATCAGAGTATGCGGGGGAGAGTTCTGCACTTGAGAGCACTATTTCCATTTTTGTGTTGAATGATTTAATGCTCAGCTACATTTCGTTTTCGGAATTGAGCTTTATAAATTCACCGAAAAGTTCTAGTTTGAACTTGATGCATTTCAATTTCTTCAAACGTTTTTCCAGCTCCTCCACAATAGCTTCTCCTACCTCACTCAAAATCTTAGAGGGAATTAAATTATCCTCTTTGTTATTTTCATATATAAGCGTCTCAATTCTGCCCTTGATACAGCGCTTCACAACACGAAAGTTGTTGCAGTCCAGCAACCAGTCTTGTAAGCTTGTTTCGACGAACATGCTTGCTCCAGTCACTTTCCACTTCAACCTCACAAATTTCTCACTTTTTCTTATTAACGTTTCTTTTTCGCCTTCAACTTCCATCCCCGAAAAAATTCCCTGGAGGAGTTTCAAATTACCGCTTTCCTTTACATGGTCGTTCTGTTATGTAATAAAATTTGAACTTCTTATTAAAATTAATAACAACCGTTCTGGTTGAAATGTCGAACTGCTTTATTTCTGAAAAGTCTCACAAGTTACATAAAAACATTATAAGAATTTAAAAATATGATAAACTTATTGTTTTGTAATAAAATTTGAACTTCTTATTAAAGTTATTAACAACCGTTCTGGTTGAAATGTCGAACGGCACTCCCTCGTCCAACATGATCCATTTTTTAATAGAAAAAGGGGAATATAGGAATAGGGGATAGGAAATGGTCAAGCACTTGTGTTTTTAATGTGCGAGCTAAGATACAACGATTGATCTGGGTCGATCGTTGTGTCGCGTCGACGTGTCGCCTTCTCTTTGTTTGCTTATTCCATAGAATTCTGAATCGGCATATTTTAAGTGCCTTGTATGTTTATTTTACATTATTTCCATAGAATTCTGGATAGGCATATTTCAAATACCTTCGCCAACAATTATTGTTTCAATATCTCTTTGGATATTGAAACCTAATTCTTTTCGTTTTGACAAACGAAAGAGAATTCTTTTAACGACACAGTATGTTAAAAGAACTTATGCCTTAAGTTCGTTGACGTAGTTAAGGCTGTTGATGTTGTTGATTATGTGTTCTACTTCACTTGCCAGGCAGGCTTCACACCCTATAGCTGTTGGTTACAGCATCACGGACTGTACTGTGGTGGATTCACAAAATATAAAGTTAAGGAATTTCTTCAAGAAAAAATAATAAATCGTGTTGTTTATGTAAAGGGAGCTGAAAAATTGCAGTGGATAATAGAGCTATTAAATGGGAACGCTGACGTTATAAATATCGATGATGGTAATTGCCCCATCTTAAAAGAACTAAAACGTCTCTTTCCAAATGAGAAAAGATGCTTATCGCATAGCAAGTGTTGTGCTCTACAAAACGTGTTCTTACTAAATAAGTTTTTAAGCAATCAATTTTCACAAAAGTTATTAATTTGAAAATTTTCGAAATAAATAAAAAACAAAAGCCAAATATATTTGTAGTGTTTTGTTTTGTTTTATTTATTTATTTTTATTTTATTTTATTTTTTTTTATTTTATTTTTTTTTATTTTATTTTTTTTTTTATTTTATTTTTTTTTTTATTTTATTTTTTTTTTTATTTTATTTTTTTTTATTTTATTTTTTTTTGTTCACTGATTATGAGCGATTTTTTTGAGAGTTAAGAAATTCACTTACAATTTCATATGAATTGGAATTTTTATTTTTTGTAACATATAAGTATAAATTATTGCTGTTTTTATTTAAAAATAATATATCGCAGCTTCATTTAAGTTTTCCACCATATATGATGGCAAGAAAAATTGATTGATTATAAACTCTCAACTAATCTTTCACCACATCTGGTATTTATTTTCTTAATTTTTTCTATTTTATATAATATAAGGTTTTCTTAAATTTCGTGAATGAAGGAGACGAACGTGAAGCATTCTTCTTGTTAAATTTTTTTAGAACTTCATTGACATTTAATTCTTCTAGCTTACGGTTTTTTCGTATATTGATGTTTCTCTTGTTCTTGCTCTTGCTGTTGTTGTAGTTCTTAAGGTTCTTGTTGCAGCTGATGTTTCTGATCCGGATGAGCTAGTTGTTGTTGTTTGGTTTTCTGGTGTTCTTCCTCAAACATCATCTCGTACAACATCTGTTGTTGTTGTTGGGAAGGTGCTGGACCTTGCAGCAGCAGATTTTCAAAATCGTATTATTTTCCATTTTTTTTTTTAATTTTTGGTATTGTCCTTGGTAGTTGTATGTTCGTTGAGAAATGATGTATTTTAGACAAAAATTTTCTTCTTTTATATCATTAATTTTCGAAAACCAATACTAACTCAAAGCTCAATATTTACAAAACATTCATATGTGCCTAAGACTCTGTATTGTTATAAAATTCCAAGCCCACATCTCTTACATCTCCCGCGATTCTATCCACTTCATAACGAGATATTCTATGTAACTTAACTTAAAGTATACCGAAGATTATGCTGTGTCACTAAAATAAACAAAATCTTCTGATTAAAACATTATATCCAAAGATAATAAAACCCATAAATTCCACAAAATATCAAGCCCACATCTCCCGAAATTCTATCCACTTCATAACGACATACTCTATGTAACATAGATATTGAAACTCATAAATATTAAGACATTTGAAATATGCCTATTCAAAATTTAAGGAGGATCAAAAGTGAACAGATAAACCTCATGTGCGAACGTTAGCACAAACGAATACACGACACAACGATCGATCCAAATCAATCATCACTTCTTATCATCAGATTAATTTAAATTTCCCCTTTCACTAACAAAATAAACTGATGATACTATGTCCTCACTTTTTTAGTAAAAAGTTGACGTTGCGATAAGCGTAGGTACCTACTTGATAATTTGTATTCCTCTTAGAGTTACTGAGTGCCTTGTGCCCTGTGCCTTTATGTACTTGGCGGCTCTGCGGCTCAGCGGCTCATTGACTTGGCGGCCCATTGCGTTGGCGGCTCAGCGGCTGAGGTTGAGCAAACATAACCTTAGTTCCCCAAAACGTAACGCAAATAACCTTAAACGCAACGTTATGAACCCAAAACGAGACGTCAAGAACCTAAAACGAAACGTTAAGAACCTCAAAAAGAAACGTTAAGAACCTGATATTGAAGAAAGAAGTCCTTGAGTATAAAAATAAAAAAAAAAATAAATATTTTTAAATTTCGTACAATTTTAATATTCAATTGGTTACATTATTTTTTTTTTTTGATCTTTCAAATTATATTTACAAAGATTCTGCTGGATACTTATGCTTAGCATAGCCTGGCGTATTCAGGCGTTGAATCCCTTGAATTTATTTCAGGGTATCATAATCTGATATTTTTCAGCACATATGAAGGACACAGATGTAGACTATAGTCCTCTTTAGGGATCCCGAAACTTATAGAGTCACCGAATTCCAGACGATGACGGTGCCTATCGATCCTCATGCCGTTGATGAATGTCCCAGTATTATTCCGAAATTTTTTTACATATACCCGATCATCTTTGGGTGGTATGTAAATCACCACATGTCTAGCTGACACCGAATAAATCGAGATATGCATATGATTGCTTGGGATACCACATCCAACTTCCTGCCTACCCTTTTGTAGGGAAAATCTTTTCCTGGATGTGACGTTCACCAGAAACCAAATAGAATCTTGTGAACTCCTTACTATTTCTTTATTCTGAATTCTGCACATTTTTAAAAATGAAAAATTAAAAAAAAATATGACTTTATTTACAAAAAAAATCTTTGGAGCGAATTTCTTCTCCTATGCGTTGCTTTGTACTGTCGCTTTTTTGAATGTGCTGTCTTTTATATGTATCATAAAATAAAATAAATAAATAAAAGACACAGATGTAGACTGTATAGGGATCCCGAAACTTATAGACTATAGGGATCCCGAAACTTATAGACTCATCGAATTCCAGACGATGACGATGCCTATCGATCTTCATGCCGTTGATGAATGTCCCAGTATTATACCGACATTTTTTTTCATGTATATATATGTACATGGTGACTCAGCGGCTCATTGCGTTGGCGGCTCAGCGGCTCAGGTTAAGCATAACCTTAGTACCCCAAAACGTATCGCAAATAACCTTAAACTCCACGGTTTGAACCCAAAACGAGACGTCAAGAACCTAAAATCGTGTTATAGTTTTCCGTCCTTCTTTTAAATAAATAATACAAGAGCACGATTTAGTTAGTGGTTCTTTTAAGACGGGAGTTTTTAGACTGACTGACCCATCCCAGTCGTCGACAAGCTAAGATTCATTGTTATTATCTCAAATCATATCATGAGGGATCATGTCACCGAAGTGTGTGTAGCAAAGTATCTAGCTATAAGTCGCGCCCAAGCGACGAAACACAGAGTAATTAAAAATACTTCAATTGATATCGCGCACAAGCAATTATCGAAAAGAGGCAAATTAATTCCTCGATGAATGAAATTCGATGCTTAATATAAACAATTTGAGTGGAGCACAAGATCATCGTGAGTATCTTGGACAGTGGTCTTTCACATCCAAATGCATACGTCAGCGAAATGTTCGTTTTGAGATTTAAATAATAATTAAAAAAATAATCCCAACTATCGCTTTGAGATACGATAAAAATATTGTATGCTGTTTATATGCCTATATATCTTCTCAAGTGTTTGTTTTAAGATACAAACATTGAAGATAATTATATTTATGCTTAGTCGTATAAAATTTGATACGAATGAAAATAGAGATATGAAATAATTTAGATGAATTCATTAATAATGAATATCAATACATCCAATCATATAGAACCGAAACTAGGATGAAGGGAAGACACGAGTCCAGCATAACAAACGCAACGTTAAGAACCTTAAAACGAAACGTTAACCCGATATTGAAGAAAGAAGTCCTCGAGTATAAAAATAAAAAAAAACATAAATATTTTTAAATTTCGTATAATTTATTTATTCAATTGGTAACATATTATTTTTTTTTTTAATCTTTCAAATTATATTTCCAAACGATTCTGCTGGATACTAATTAAAAAAAAAATGCCGAAGGATTATGACACATGGTGGAGAAAAGATTTCTCAAGGTATAAAAAAAAAAAATAAAAAACGTCGTTCTGAATTGAAGGTTTATTATATCTGCTAGAGAAAAGGATTCCACAAGTAAAAAAAAAAAAACAAAAACATTATTCTGAATTGATGGAATACGACACATGATAGAACCTTCACATTGTTCTGAATTGAAGGTTTATGATATCTGTTAGAGAAAAGGATTTATTATCAATTAAATTCATGTGTATGTATTCTTTTTTTGTTTGGTAGTTACGTTTTAGATCTATATTTTTTTTCAATAATTTATTTATTAAGAGTAATTTACAATTTTTTTTCTTAATACATATTTACAAAACGATTTACATAACAATTCAAAAGCAGTTATAAAGAAAAATAAAATTCTGATCTGGCATATTTATACTATAGTGACCCCAAGCTAGAGTATCAACATTATTACTACAAATTAATCGTTTATCATCTTAAGCAACTTAAACTTAACTTATTTATACTTTCTGTATAAATAGTGTGATGCCTATCGATCTAAAATTTAACATTTTACTATAAAAATTCTGCTTAAGCAGCAAGGAGTCTCTTTAATTTTGTAAAGTAAATTTTTTTCAGCTGATGCTTTTACACCCTTAGCTTTTTTTATCAGATCAGATTTTTCTACATCTATGCTATTCATTTTAGCTCTTAACCCAATAAATTCCTTCATAATCCTACCGTTCTCATCTTTCATAAGTCCTAATTTTTTCTTATTTAGCTGAGCAATACCAAAGGAGTTATTAGGGGGATAGAAGTTTCGAATTTTTCAGAAATTTCACTTTTAATATAGTCATTGAAATCTGTAGTTTGGATTTTATATATAAGAGAGTCAGTGTCCATATAAGCGAGTTGTACATAAGTTATTAGTGAATTTAGGTTTCACATAAGCGTAATGAAAATCATACATTTTGTATTTAGAAATGTCTAAAACACAAAAACCTAGATATACAGGCTTATTGTATACACTATACACTCTTTTTAACTGCACAGCAGCCATGGTCTCACTAAACTCCAATATTCTATGGAAATTAGGTTTGGCAATAAGAGCACGACTCCCAAGGTGTCTTCCACTACGTTCAATGGATATATTTATTATTATTGTTTGCTTTGCAGTGGCGCAAGCTGCACTGCGTCAAACCCCCTCTTATACTCATGGCAAACAAATTATACATGTTAATGTCAGGCATCCAATGAGAAACCCGGCAGTGTGAAGTAATGGCATGGGTCAAGACCGTAATGCTGTTTAGAATCTGCCCTAAATTTTTGAAAAATATCAGCCAGAATTAATACATCTGTAACCAAATAGTGCTCCAGATATTGCCTCAGGCTTTCGCAATTGAAATGGCCCCACACTTTCTTAGCATGCGCATAATCGACTTAACTACAGTATTCCTCAATTAATGAATTTCTGAAAGATTCAATTTGAGGAAGTTCTACTTCATCCAATTTTTCTATACAATCTAGATGATCATAGCAGAAAACCCCCTTGCGAGTCATAAGGTCGATAGACTGCTTCGTTTTTTACATACTCTGTTAATATTTTAAAGTCGTCATTTTCAAGGGTTTTCGCTATTTTATCAATACTAGATGGTAGAAATCTGAATGAGTCTAAGAATCTTAACTCTAAAAACTCTATTTTTCCCTATTTATCAATATTTTTTTTGCGAAATCGACATATATTTCTCTTTATTGAGAGGTATAATATTAATACCTCCACTGATATTGCCCAGCTCTTTGATGAATAAATGAGAATCATAACCGGTACAATTATGAAAAAATACAGCAATAAACTTAGGTACCTTATAACTTAAGCTGTATTTAGAATGCGCTGCTCCTCTAAAGTGTCCGGTCAAATGGTCTTGGTCTCGTACCTTGGCGCTGTCCCATACAGGATACTTGCAGATATGGCATCTGGTTTCTTGTTGGAAACGTCTCTCATCATCAACTGACATCTTTTATCTTTTTACTCAAATACTCTCTGTGGATGTGCTTAACGTCTTCAACTATGTTTGCAATGAAAACTTTTGCACAATCTTCACCTATAAATAAATAATATTTACATAATTATAATAATTATTATCAATTAAATTTTACGTAATATTTGAAATTAATCTCAAAAGATTAACTCACCGGTATATTTGAACAGCTTATTGAATTTATTTCAGGGTATCCTAATCTGATATTTTTCAGCACAGATGAAGGACACAGATGTAGACTATAGTCCTCTATAGGGACCCCGAAACTTATAGAGTCACCGAATTCCAGACGAAGACGGAATACCTATCGATCCTCATGCCGTTGATGAATGTCCCAGTATTATACCGAAATTTGTTTACATATACCCGATCATCCTCGGGAGGTATGTAAATCACCGCATGTCTAGCTGACACCAAGTAAATCGGGATATAAATATGGTTGCTTGGATACCACATCCCACTTCTTGCCTACCCTTTTGTAGGGGAATTCTTATCCTAGATGTGACGTTCACCAGAAACAAATAGAATCTTGTGAACTCCTTACTATTTCTTTATTCTGAATTCCGTACATTTTTAAAAATGAAAAATTAAAAAAAATATGACTTTATTTACAAAAAAAAAATCTTTGGAGCGAATTTCTTCTCCTATGCGTTGCTTTGTACTGTCGCTTTCTTGAATGTGCTCTCTTTTGTATGTATCAGTCCCAGTATTATACCGACATTTTTTTACATATACCCGATCATCCTCGGGTGGTATGTAAATCACCGCATGTCTAGCTGGCACCGAGTAAATCGGCATATGAATATGGTTGCTTGGGATACCACATCCCACTTCTTGCCTACACTTTTGTAGGGGAATTCTTATCCTAGATGTGACGTTCACCAGAAACAAATAGAATCTTGTGAACTCCTTACTATTTCTTTATTCTGAATTCCGTACATTTTTAAAAATGAAAAATTAAAAAAAATATGACTTTATTTACAAAAAAAAAATCTTTGGAGCGAATTTCTTCTCCTATGCGTTGCTTTGTACTGTCGCTTTCTTGAATGTGCTCTCTTTTGTATGTATCATTTTAAGAATATGTTTAGTACCTGCTAGAGGATTCCACAAGTTAAAAAAAAAATGCCGAAGGATTATGACACATGGTGGAGAAAAGATTTCTCAAGGTATAAAAAAAAAAAACAAAAAAAACATGTCGTTCTGAATTGAAGGTTTATTATATCTGCTAGAGAAAAGGATTCCACAAGTAAAAAAAAAAAACAAAAACATTATTCTGAATTGATGGAATACGACACATGATAGAACCTTCACATTGTTCTGAATTGAAGGTTTATGATATCTGTTAGAGAAAAGGATTTATTATCAATTAAATTCATGTGTATGTATTCTTTTTTTGTTTGGTAGTTACGTTTTAGATCTATATTTTTTTTCAATAATTTATTTATTAAGAGTAATTTACAATTTTTTTTCTTAATACATATTTACAAAACGATTTACATAACAATTCAAAAGCAGTTATAAAGAAAAATAAAATTCTGATCTGGCATATTTATACTATAGTGACCCCAAGCTAGAGTATCAACATTATTACTACAAATTAATCGTTTATCATCTTAAGCAACTTAAACTTAACTTATTTATACTTTCTGTATAAATAGTGTGATGCCTATAGATCTAAAATTTAACATTTTACTATAAAAATTCTGCTTAAGCAGCAAGGAGTCTCTTTAATTTTGTAAAGTAAATTTTTTTCAGCTGATGCTTTTACACCCTTAGCTTTTTTTATCAGATCAGATTTTTCTACATCTATGCTATTCATTTTAGCTCTTAACCCAATAAATTCCTTCATAATCCTACCGTTCTCATCTTTCATAAGTCCTAATT
The DNA here is from genome assembly GCA_929447395.1 of Epistrophe grossulariae. Classification (NCBI taxonomy): domain Eukaryota; kingdom Metazoa; phylum Arthropoda; class Insecta; order Diptera; family Syrphidae; genus Epistrophe; species Epistrophe grossulariae. The sequence goes on along the minus strand of OV839567.1, from coordinate 141,868,188 downwards.
TTTTCTTATTTAGCTGAGCAATACCAAAGGAGTTATTAGGGGGATAGAAGTTTCGAATTTTTCAGAAATTTCACTTTTAATATAGTCATTGAAATCTGTAGTTTGGATTTTATATATAAGAGAGTCAGTGTCCATATAAGCGAGATGTACATAAGTTATTAGTGAATTTAGGTTTCACATAAGCGTAATGAAAATCATACATTTTGTATTTAGAAATGTCTAAAACACAAAAACCTAGATATACAGGCTTATTGTATACACTATACACTCTTTTTAACTGCACAGCAGCCATGGTCTCACTAAACTCCAATATTCTATGGAAATTAGGTTTGGCAATAAGAGCACGACTCCCAAGGTGTCTTCCACTACGTTCAATGCATATATTTATTGTAATTGTTTGCTTTGCAGTGGCGCAAGCTGCACTGCGTCAAACCCCCTCTTATACCCATGGCAAACAAATTATACATGTTAATGTCAGGCATCCAATGAGAAACCCGGCAGTGTGAAGTAATGGCATGGGTCAAGACCGTAATGCTGTTTAGAATCTGCCCTAAATTTTTGAAAAATATCAGCCAGAATTAATACATCTGTAACCAAATAGTGCTCCAGATATTGCCTCAGGCTTTCGCAATTGAAATGGCCCCACACTTTCTTAGCATGCGCATAATCGACTAAACTACAGTATTCCTCAATTAATGAATTTCTGAAAGATTCAATTTGAGGAAGTTCTACTTCATCCAATTTTTCTATACAATCTAGATGATCATAGCAGAAAACCCCCTTGCGAGTCATAAGGTCGATAGACTGCTTCGTTTTTTACATACTCTGTTAATATTTTAAAGTCGTCATTTTCAAGGGTTTTCGCTATTTTATCAATACTAGATGGTAGAAATCTGAATGAGTCTAAGAATCTTAACTCTAAAAACTCTATTTTTCCCTATTTATCAATATTTTTTTTGCGAAATCGACATATATTTCTCTTTATTGAGAGGTATAATATTAATACCTCCACTGATATTGCCCAGCTCTTTGATGAATAAATGAGAATCATACCCGGTACAATTATGAAAAAATACAGCAATAAACTTAGGTACCTTATAACTTAAGTTGTATTTAGAATGCGCTGCTCCTCTAAAGTGTCCGGTCAAATGGTCTTGGTCTCGTACCTTGGCGCTGTCCCATACAGGATACTTGCAGATATGGCATCTGGTTTCTTGTTGGAAACGTCTCTCATCACCAACTGACATCTTTTATCTTTTTACTCAAATACTCTCTGTGGATGTGCTTAACGTCTTCAACTATGTTTGCAATGAAAACTTTTGCACAATCTTCACCTATAAATAAATAATATTTACATAATTATAATAATTATTATCAATTAAATTTTACGTAATATTTGAAATTAATCTCAAAATATTATCTCACCGGTATATTTGAACAGCTTATTGAATTTATTTCAGGGTATCCTAATCTGATATTTTTCAGCACATATGAAGGACACAGATGTAGACTATAGTCCTCTATAGGGACCCCGAAACTTATAGAGTCACCGAATTCCAGACGAAGACGGAATACCTATCGATCCTCATGCCGTTGATGAATGTCCCAGTATTATACCGAAATTTGTTTACATATACCCGATCATCCTCGGGAGGTATGTAAATCACCGCATGTCTAGCTGACACCAAGTAAATCGGGATATGAATATGGTTGCTTGGGATACCGCATCCCACTTCCTGCTGTTGCGTGTCTGCCGTGCTTCCTTGTGATAAGGGAACAGCAGATGACGGAGAGTTGAAAATAAAAGATTTTAGGTTTTTTATTTACTTGTTTTTATTTAATATATCTTTTCAGAAAAGGCCCGTTGTCCCTTTTTTTTCGATGAGTTTTGTTTTCAATTTTTTTTCACTTCCCCTTTTTTTTGCATGTGGGTTTTTTTTTCACTATTTTTCACCTTTTCACTAACACACTTTACTTTCCTCTTTTTTTTTTTGTTTAGCAACGCACTTTTTTATTTAAATATATTTTTTTGTATTCTTACTTTTCTGGTGTTTAGCCCCAGAACGCATCAAGAGTCAAATAGCTCTTGTTCTTGGTAGGAGAATTTTTGAGAATCCCACCGCTGCCACCAATGTTGCGTGTCTGCCGTGCTTCCTTGTGCAGATGACGGAGAGTTGAAAATAAAAGATTTTAGGTTTTTTATTTACTTGTTTTTATTTAATATCTTTTCAGAAAAGGCCCGCTGTCTCTATGCTTGGCTGCGACCTTAGCTGTCTAGTATTCTACTGCTGATGCTTTTACACCCTTAGCTTTTTTTTTATCAGATCAGAATCTTCTACATCTATGCTATACATTTTAGCTCTTAACCCAATAAATTCCTTCATAATCCTAGCGTTGTTCTCATCTTTCATAAGTCCTAATTTTTTCTTATTTAGCTGAGCAATACCAAAGGAGTTATTAGGGGGATAGTCACAAGTATCGAATTTTTCAGAAATGTCACTTTTAATGTATTCATTGAAATCTGTAGTTTGGATTTTACATATAAGAGAATCAGTGTCCATATAAGCGAGATGTAAGTTATTAGTGAATTTAGGTTTCATATGTTGTGTTCCACTAGAACACAAGAAAAACAACCTCTTTGATTTACTTTAAAAATGAGAGTGACTTCAATTCTATTCTTCATTTCCTACGCTACCTATGATATTGCCTAGATCGTCACCACTTTCAGGTCAACCACGCATTCTATTTCCATTCGCTGTCCAATAATGCAACATATGTCGCACTTGACATAGTCAGTAATCGGTATTGCTTTTGTTTGCAATATGATCCTGTATCGTAGTATTTCTGTATTGGATTGTTTTGGTTGACATAGTTCGATTGCCGTTCCTATTGTATACCATTGTATATAATGCATGACACATGCGGAACACTTGGTCTTAATCGAACTATGTCAAAGCGATTCATGGGAATTGGGTGAGTTCCGTGTGGCCTCTAAGTTTTAGGGCACAACACATAAGAGTAATGAAAATCATACATTTTGTATTTAGAAATGTCTAAAACACAAAAACCTAGATAGACTGGCTTATTGTATACACTATACACTCTTTTTAACTGCACAGCAGCCATGGTCTCACTAAACTCCAATATTCTATGGAAATTAGGTTTGGCAATAAGAGCACGACTCCCAAGGTGTCTTCCACTACGTTCAATGCATATATTTATTGTAATTGTTTGCTTTGCAGTGGCGCAAGCTGCACTGCGTCAAACCCCCTCTTATACCCATGGCAAACAAATTATACATGTTAATGTCAGGCATCCAATGAGAAACCCGGCAGTGTGAAGTAATGGCATGGGTCAAGACCGTAATGCTGTTTAGAATCTGCCCTAAATTTTTGAAAAATATCAGCCAGAATTAATACATCTGTAACCAAATAGTGCTATAGATATTGCCTCAGGCTTTCGCAATTGAAATGGCCCCACACTTTCTTAGCATGCGCATAATCGACTAAACTACAGTATTCCTCAATTAATGAATTTCTGAAAGATTCAATTTGAGGAAGTTCTACTTCATCCAATTTTTCTATACAATCTAGATGATCATAGCAGAAAACCCCCTTGCGAGTCATAAGGTCGATAGACTGCTTCGTTTTTTACATACTCTGTTAATATTTTAAAGTCGTCATTTTCAAGGGTTTTCGCTATTTTATCAATACTAGATGGTAGAAATCTGAATGAGTCTAAGAATCTTAACTCTAAAAACTCTATTTTTCCCTATTTATCAATATTTTTTTTGCGAAATCGACATATATTTCTCTTTATTGAGAGGTATAATATTAATACCTCCACTGATATTGCCCAGCTCTTTGATGAATAAATGAGAATCATACCCGGTACAATTATGAAAAAATACAGCAATAAACTTAGGTACCTTATAACCTAAGTTGTATTTAGAATGCGCTGCTCCTCTAAAGTGTCCGGTCAAATGGTCTTGGTCTCGTACCTTGGCGCTGTCCCATACAGGATACTTGCAGATATGGCATCTGCTTTCTTGTTGGAAACGTCTCTCATCACCAACTGACATCTTTTATCTTTTTACTCAAATACTCTCTGTGGATGTGCTTAACGTCTTCAACTATGTTTGCAATGAAAACTTTTGCACAATCTTCACCTATAAATAAATAATATTTACATAATTATAATAATTATTATCAATTAAATTTTACGTAATATTTGAAATTAATCTCAAAAGATTATCTCACCGGTATATTTGAACAGCTTATTGAATTTATTTCAGGGTATCCTAATGTGATATTTTTCAGCACATATGAAGGACACAGATGTAGACTATAGTCCTCTATAGGGACCCCGAAACTTATAGAGTCACCGAATTCCAGACGAAGACGGAATACCTATCGATTCTCATGCCGTTGATGAATGTCCCAGTATTATACCGAAATTTGTTTACATATACCCGATCATCCTCGGGAGGTATGTAAATCACCGCATGTCTAGCTGACACCAAGTAAATCGGGATATGAATATGGTTGCTTGGATACCACATCCCACTTCTTGCCTACCCTTTTGTAGGGGAACTCTTATCCTAGATGTGACGTTCACCAGAAACAAATAGAATCTTGTGAACTCCTTACTATTTCTTTATTCTGAATTCGTACATTTTTAAAAATGAAAAATTAAAAAAAATATGACTTTATTTACAAACATCCCACTTCTTGCCTACCCTTTTGTAGGGGAATTCTTATCCTAGATGTGACGTTCACCAGAAACAAATAGAATCTTGTGAACTCCTTACTATTTCTTTATTCTGAATTCCGTACATTTTTAAAAATGAAAAATTTAAAAAAATATGACTTTATTTACAAAAAAAAAAATCTTTGGAGCGAATTTCTTCTCCTATGCGTTGCTTTGTACTGTCGCTTTCTTGAATGTGCTCTCTTTTGTATGTATCAGTCCCAGTATTATACCGACATTTTTTTACATATACCCGATCATCCTCGGGTGGTATGTAAATCACCGCATGTCTAGCTGGCACCGAGTAAATCGGCATATGAATATGGTTGCTTGGGATACCACATCCCACTTCTTGCCTACCCTTTTGTAGGGGAATTCTTATCCTAGATGTGACGTTCACCAGAAACAAATAGAATCTTGTGAACTCCTTACTATTTCTTTATTCTGAATTCCGTACATTTTTAAAAATGAAAAATTAAAAAAAATATGACTTTATTTACAAAAAAAAAATCTTTGGAGCGAATTTCTTCTCCTATGCGTTGCTTTGTACTGTCGCTTTCTTGAATGTGCTCTCTTTTGTATGTATCATTTTAAGAATATGTTTAGTACCTGCTAGAGGATTCCACAAGTTAAAAAAAAAATGCCTAAGGATTATGACACATGGTGGAGAAAAGATTTCTCAAGGTATAAAAAAAAAAAAAAATAAAAAACATGTCGTTCTGAATTGAAGGTTTATTATATCTGCTAGAGAAAAGGATTCCACAAGTAAAAAAAAAAAACAAAAACATTATTCTGAATTGATGGAATACGACACATGATAGAACCTTCACATTGTTCTGAATTGAAGGTTTATGATATCTGTTAGAGAAAAGGATTTATTATCAATTAAATTCATGTGTATGTATTCTTTTTTTGTTTGGTAGTTACGTTTTAGATCTATATTTTTTTTCAATAATTTATTTATTAAGAGTAATTTACAATTTTTTTTCTTAATACATATTTACAAAACGATTTACATAACAATTCAAAAGCAGTTATAAAGAAAAATAAAATTCTGATCTGGCATATTTATACTATAGTGACCCCAAGCTAGAGTATCAACAATATTACTACAAATTAATCGTTTATCATCTTAAGCAACTTAAACTTAACTTATTTATACTTTCTGTATAAATAGTGTGATGCCTATAGATCTAAAATTTAACATTTTACTATAGAAATTCTGCTTAAGCAGCAAGGAGTCTCTTTAATTTTGTAAAGTAAATTTTTTTCAGCTGATGCTTTTACACCCTTAGCTTTTTTTATCAGATCAGATTTTTCTACATCTATGCTATTCATTTTAGCTCTTAACCCAATAAATTCCTTCATAATCCTACCGTTCTCATCTTTCATAAGTCCTATTTTTTTCTTATTTAGCTGAGCAATACCAAAGGAGTTATTAGGGGGATAGAAGTTTCGAATTTTTCAGAAATTTCACTTTTAATATAGTCATTGAAATCTGTAGTTTGGATTTTATATATAAGAGAGTCAGTGTCCATATAAGCGAGATGTACATAAGTTATTAGTGAATTTAGGTTTCACATAAGCGTAATGAAAATCATACATTTTGTATTTAGAAATGTCTAAAACACAAAAACCTAGATATACAGGCTTATTGTATACACTATACACTCTTTTTAACTGCACAGAAGCCATGGTCTCACTAAACTCCAATATTCTATGGAAATTAGGTTTGGCAATAAGAGCACGACTCCCAAGGTGTCTTCCACTACGTTCAATGCATATATTTATTGTAATTGTTTGCTTTGCAGTGGCGCAAGCTGCACTGCGTCAAACCCCCTCTTATACCCATGGCAAACAAATTATACATGTTAATGTCAGGCATCCAATGAGAAACCCGGCAGTGTGAAGTAATGGCATGGGTCAAGACCGTAATGCTGTTTAGAATCTGCCCTAAATTTTTGAAAAATATCAGCCAGAATTAATACATCTGTAACCAAATAGTGCTCCAGATATTGCCTCAGGCTTTCGCAATTGAAATGGCCCCACACTTTCTTAGCATGCGCATAATCGACTAAACTACAGTATTCCTCAATTAATGAATTTCTGAAAGATTCAATTTGAGGAAGTTCTACTTCATCCAATTTTTCTATACAATCTAGATGATCATAGCAGAAAACCCCCTTGCGAGTCATAAGGTCGATAGACTGCTTCGTTTTTTACATACTCTGTTAATATTTTAAAGTCGTCATTTTCAAGGGTTTTCGCTATTTTATCAATACTAGATGGTAGAAATCTGAATGAGTCTAAGAATCTTAACTCTAAAAACTCTATTTTTCCCTATTTATCAATATTTTTTTTGCGAAATCGACATATATTTCTCTTTATTGAGAGGGATAATATTAATACCTCCACTGATATTGCCCAGCTCTTTGATGAATAAATGAGAATCATACCCGGTACAATTATGAAAAAATACAGCAATAAACTTAGGTACCTTATAACTTAAGTTGTATTTAGAATGCGCTGCTCCTCTAAAGTGTCCGGTCAAATGGTCTTGGTCTCGTACCTTGGCGCTGTCCCATACAGGATACTTGCAGATATGGCATCTGGTTTCTTGTTGGAAACGTCTCTCATCACCAACTGACATCTTTTATCTTTTTACTCAAATACTCTCTGTGGATGTGCTTAACGTCTTCAACTATGTTTGCAATGAAAACTTTTGCACAATCTTCACCTATAAATAAATAATATTTACATAATTATAATAATTATTATCAATTAAATTTTACGTAATATTTGAAATTAATCTCAAAATATTATCTCACCGGTATATTTGAACAGCTTATTGAATTTATTTCAGGGTATCCTAATCTGATATTTTTCAGCACATATGAAGGACACAGATGTAGACTATAGTCCTCTATAGGGACCCCGAAACTTATAGAGTCACCGAATTCCAGACGAAGACGGAATACCTATCGATCCTCATGCCGTTGATGAATGTCCCAGTATTATACCGAAATTTGTTTACATATACCCGATCATCCTCGGGAGGTATGTAAATCACCGCATGTCTAGCTGACACCAAGTAAATCGGGATATGAATATGGTTGCTTGGGATACCGCATCCCACTTCCTGCTGTTGCGTGTCTGCCGTGCTTCCTTGTGATAAGGGAACAGCAGATGACGGAGAGTTGAAAATAAAAGATTTTAGGTTTTTTATTTACTTGTTTTTATTTAATATATCTTTTCAGAAAAGGCCCGTTGTCCCTTTTTTTTCGATGAGTTTTGTTTTCAATTTTTTTTCACTTCCCCTTTTTTTTGCATGTGGGTTTTTTTTTCACTATTTTTCACCTTTTCACTAACACACTTTACTTTCCTCTTTTTTTTTTTGTTTAGCAACGCACTTTTTTATTTAAATATATTTTTTTGTATTCTTACTTTTCTGGTGTTTAGCCCCAGAACGCATCAAGAGTCAAATAGCTCTTGTTCTTGGTAGGAGAATTTTTGAGAATCCCACCGCTGCCACCAATGTTGCGTGTCTGCCGTGCTTCCTTGTGCAGATGACGGAGAGTTGAAAATAAAAGATTTTAGGTTTTTTATTTACTTGTTTTTATTTAATATCTTTTCAGAAAAGGCCCGCTGTCTCTATGCTTGGCTGCGACCTTAGCTGTCTAGTATTCTACTGCTGATGCTTTTACACCCTTAGCTTTTTTTTTATCAGATCAGAATCTTCTACATCTATGCTATACATTTTAGCTCTTAACCCAATAAATTCCTTCATAATCCTACCGTTGTTCTCATCTTTCATAAGTCCTAATTTTTTCTTATTTAGCTGAGCAATACCAAAGGAGTTATTAGGGGGATAGTCACAAGTATCGAATTTTTCAGAAATGTCACTTTTAATGTATTCATTGAAATCTGTAGTTTGGATTTTACATATAAGAGAATCAGTGTCCATATAAGCGAGATGTAAGTTATTAGTGAATTTAGGTTTCATATGTTGTGTTCCACTAGAACACAAGAAAAACAACCTCTTTGATTTACTTTAAAAATGAGAGTGACTTCAATTCTATTCTTCATTTCCTACGCTACCTATGATATTGCCTAGATCGTCACCACTTTCAGGTCAACCACGCATTCTATTTCCATTCGCTGTCCAATAATGCAACATATGTCGCACTTGACATAGTCAGTAATCGGTATTGCTTTTGTTTGCAATATGATCCTGTATCGTAGTATTTCTGTATTGGATTGTTTTGGTTGACATAGTTCGATTGCCGTTCCTATTGTATACCATTGTATATAATGCATGACACATGCGGAACACTTGGTCTTAATCGAACTATGTCAAAGCGATTCATGGGAATTGGGTGAGTTCTGTGTGGCCTCTAAGTTTTAGGGCACAACACATAAGAGTAATGAAAATCATACATTTTGTATTTAGAAATGTCTAAAACACAAAAACCTAGATAGACTGGCTTATTGTATACACTATACACTCTTTTTAACTGCACAGCAGCCATGGTCTCACTAAACTGCAATATTCTATGGAAATTAGGTTTGGCAATAAGAGCACGACTCCCAAGGTGTCTTCCACTACGTTCAATGCATATATTTATTGTAATTGTTTGCTTTGCAGTGGCGCAAGCTGCACTGCGTCAAACCCCCTCTTATACCCATGGCAAACAAATTATACATGTTAATGTCAGGCATCCAATGAGAAACCCGGCAGTGTGAAGTAATGGCATGGGTCAAGACCGTAATGCTGTTTAGAATCTGCCCTAAATTTTTGAAAAATATCAGCCAGAATTAATACATCTGTAACCAAATAGTGCTCCAGATATTGCCTCAGGCTTTCGCAATTGAAATGGCCCCACACTTTCTTAGCATGCGCATAATCGACTAAACTACAGTATTCCTCAATTAATGAATTTCTGAAAGATTCAATTTGAGGAAGTTCTACTTCATCCAATTTTTCTATACAATCTAGATGATCATAGCAGAAAACCCCCTTGCGAGTCATAAGGTCGATAGACTGCTTCGTTTTTTACATACTCTGTTAATATTTTAAAGTCGTCATTTTCAAGGGTTTTCGCTATTTTATCAATACTAGATGGTAGAAATCTGAATGAGTCTAAGAATCTTAACTCTAAAAACTCTATTTTTCCCTATTTATCAATATTTTTTTTGCGAAATCGACATATATTTCTCTTTATTGAGAGGTATAATATTAATACCTCCACTGATATTGCCCAGCTCTTTGATGAATAAATGAGAATCATACCCGGTACAATTATGAAAAAATACAGCAATAAACTTAGGTACCTTATAACCTAAGTTGTATTTAGAATGCGCTGCTCCTCTAAAGTGTCCGGTCAAATGGTCTTGGTCTCGTACCTTGGCGCTGTCCCATACAGGATACTTGCAGATATGGCATCTGCTTTCTTGTTGGAAACGTCTCTCATCACCAACTGACATCTTTTATCTTTTTACTCAAATACTCTCTGTGGATGTGCTTAACGTCTTCAACTATGTTTGCAATGAAAACTTTTGCACAATCTTCACCTATAAATAAATAATATTTACATAATTATAATAATTATTATCAATTAAATTTTACGTAATATTTGAAATTAATCTCAAAAGATTATCTCACCGGTATATTTGAACAGCTTATTGAATTTATTTCAGGGTATCCTAATGTGATATTTTTCAGCACATATGAAGGACACAGATGTAGACTATAGTCCTCTATAGGGACCCCGAAACTTATAGAGTCACCGAATTCCAGACGAAGACGGAATACCTATCGATTCTCATGCCGTTGATGAATGTCCCAGTATTATACCGAAATTTGTTTACATATACCCAATCATCCTCGGGAGGTATGTAAATCACCGCATGTCTAGCTGACACCAAGTAAATCGGGATATGAATATGGTTGCTTGGATACCACATCCCACTTCTTGCCTACCCTTTTGTAGGGGAATTCTTATCCTAGATGTGACGTTCACCAGAAACAAATAGAATCTTGTGAACTCCTTACTATTTCTTTATTCTGAATTCGTACATTTTTAAAAATGAAAAATTAAAAAAAATATGACTTTATTTACAAAAAAAAATCTTTGCAGCGAATTTCTTCTCCTATGCGTTGCTTTGTACTGTCGCTTTCTTGAATGTGCTCTCTTTTGTATGTATCAGTCCCAGTATTATACCGACATTTTTTTACATATACCCGATCATCCTCGGGTGGTATGTAAATCACCGCATGTCTAGCTGGCACCGAGTAAATCGGCATATGAATATGGTTGCTTGGGATACCACATCCCACTTCTTGCCTACCCTTTTGTAGGGGAATTCTTATCCTAGATGTGACGTTCACCAGAAACAAATAGAATCTTGTGAACTCCTTACTATTTCTTTATTCTGAATTCCGTACATTTTTAAAAATGAAAAATTAAAAAAAATATGACTTTATTTACAAAAAAAAAAATCTTTGGAGCGAATTTCTTCTCCTATGCGTTGCTTTGTACTGTCGCTTTCTTGAATGTGCTCTCTTTTGTATGTATCAGTCCCAGTATTATACCGACATTTTTTTACATATACCCGATCATCCTCGGGTGGTATGTAAATCACCGCATGTCTAGCTGGCACCGAGTAAATCGGCATATGAATATGGTTGCTTGGGATACCACATCCCACTTCTTGCCTACCCTTTTGTAGGGGAATTCTTATCCTAGATGTGACGTTCACCAGAAACAAATAGAATCTTGTGAACTCCTTACTATTTCTTTATTCTGAATTCCGTACATTTTTAAAAATGAAAAATTAAAAAAAATATGACTTTATTTACAAAAAAAAAATCTTTGGAGCGAATTTCTTCTCCTATGCGTTGCTTTGTACTGTCGCTTTCTTGAATGTGCTCTCTTTTGTATGTATCATTTTAAGAATATGTTTAGTACCTGCTAGAGGATTCCACAAGTTAAAAAAAAAATGCCTAAGGATTATGACACATGGTGGAGAAAAGATTTCTCAAGGTATAAAAAAAAAAAAAAAATAAAAAACATGTCGTTCTGAATTGAAGGTTTATTATATCTGCTAGAGAAAAGGATTCCACAAGTAAAAAAAAAAAAACAAAAACATTATTCTGAATTGATGGAATACGACACATGATAGAACCTTCACATTGTTCTGAATTGAAGGTTTATGATATCTGTTAGAGAAAAGGATTTATTATCAATTAAATTCATGTGTATGTATTCTTTTTTTGTTTGGTAGTTACGTTTTAGATCTATATTTTTTTTCAATAATTTATTTATTAAGAGTAATTTACAATTTTTTTTCTTAATACATATTTACAAAACGATTTACATAACAATTCAAAAGCAGTTATAAAGAAAAATAAAATTCTGATCTGGCATATTTATACTATAGTGACCCCAAGCTAGAGTATCAACAATATTACTACAAATTAATCGTTTATCATCTTAAGCAACTTAAACTTAACTTATTTATACTTTCTGTATAAATAGTGTGATGCCTATAGATCTAAAATTTAACATTTTACTATAGAAATTCTGCTTAAGCAGCAAGGAGTCTCTTTAATTTTGTAAAGTAAATTTTTTTCAGCTGATGCTTTTACACCCTTAGCTTTTTTTATCAGATCAGATTTTTCTACATCTATGCTATTCATTTTAGCTCTTAACCCAATAAATTCCTTCATAATCCTACCGTTCTCATCTTTCATAAGTCCTAATTTTTTCTTATTTAGCTGAGCAATACCAAAGGAGTTATTAGGGGGATAGAAGTTTCGAATTTTTCAGAAATTTCACTTTTAATATAGTCATTGAAATCTGTAGTTTGGATTTTATATATAAGAGAGTCAGTGTCCATATAAGCGAGATGTACATAAGTTATTAGTGAATTTAGGTTTCACATAAGCGTAATGAAAATCATACATTTTGTATTTAGAAATGTCTAAAACACAAAAACCTAGATATACAGGCTTATTGTACACACTATACACTCTTTTTAACTGCACAGCAGCCATGGTCTCACTAAACTCCAATATTCTATGGAAATTAGGTTTGGCAATAAGAGCACGACTCCCAAGGTGTCTTCCACTACGTTCAATGCATATATTTATTGTAATTGTTTGGTTTGCAGTGGCGCAAGCTGCACTGCGTCAAACCCCCTCTTATACCCATGGCAAACAAATTATACATGTTAATGTCAGGCATCCAATGAGAAACCCGGCAGTGTGAAGTAATGGCATGGGTCAAGACCGTAATGCTGTTTAGAATCTGCCCTAAATTTTTGAAAAATATCAGCCAGAATTAATACATCTGTAACCAAATAGTGCTCCAGATATTGCCTCAGGCTTTCGCAATTGAAATGGCCCCACACTTTCTTAGCATGCGCATAATCGACTAAACTACAGTATTCCTCAATTAATGAATTTCTGAAAGATTCAATTTGAGGAAGTTCTACTTCATCCAATTTTTCTATACAATCTAGATGATCATAGCAGAAAACCCCCTTGCGAGTCATAAGGTCGATAGACTGCTTCGTTTTTTACATACTCTGTTAATATTTTAAAGTCGTCATTTTCAAGGGTTTTCGCTATTTTATCAATACTAGATGGTAGAAATCTGAATGAGTCTAAGAATCTTAACTCTAAAAACTCTATTTTTCCCTATTTATCAATATTTTTTTTGCGAAATCGACATATATTTCTCTTTATTGAGAGGTATAATATTAATACCTCCACTGATATTGCCCAGCTCTTTGATGAATAAATGAGAATCATACCCGGTACAATTATGAAAAAATACAGCAATAAACTTAGGTACCTTATAACTTAAGTTGTATTTAGAATGCGCTGCTCCTCTAAAGTGTCCGGTCAAATGGTCTTGGTCTCGTACCTTGGCGCTGTCCCATACAGGATACTTGCAGATATGGCATCTGGTTTCTTGTTGGAAACGTCTCTCATCACCAACTGACATCTTTTATCTTTTTACTCAAATACTCTCTGTGGATGTGCTTAACGTCTTCAACTATGTTTGCAATGAAAACTTTTGCACAATCTTCACCTATAAATAAATAATATTTACATAATTATAATAATTATTATCAATTAAATTTTACGTAATATTTGAAATTAATCTCAAAAGATTATCTCACCGGTATATTTGAACAGCTTATTGAATTTATTTCAGGGTATCCTAATGTGATATTTTTCAGCACATATGAAGGACACAGATGTAGACTATAGTCCTCTATAGGGACCCCGAAACTTATAGAGTCACCGAATTCCAGACGAAGACGGAATACCTATCGATTCTCATGCCGTTGATGAATGTCCCAGTATTATACCGAAATTTGTTTACATATACCCAATCATCCTCGGGAGGTATGTAAATCACCGCATGTCTAGCTGACACCAAGTAAATCGGGATATGAATATGGTTGCTTGGATACCACATCCCACTTCTTGCCTACCCTTTTGTAGGGGAATTCTTATCCTAGATGTGACGTTCACCAGAAACAAATAGAATCTTGTGAACTCCTTACTATTTCTTTATTCTGAATTCGTACATTTTTAAAAATGAAAAATTAGAAAAAATATGACTTTATTTACAAAAAAAAAATCTTTGCAGCGAATTTCTTCTCCTATGCGTTGCTTTGTACTGTCGCTTTCTTGAATGTGCTCTCTTTTGTATGTATCAGTCCCAGTATTATACCGACATTTTTTTACATATACCCGATCATCCTCGGGTGGTATGTAAATCACCGCATGTCTAGCTGGCACCAAGTAAATCGGCATATGAATATGGTTGCTTGGGATACCACATCCCACTTCTTGCCTACCCTTTTGTAGGGGAATTCTTATCCTAGATGTGACGTTCACCAGAAACAAATAGAATCTTGTGAACTCCTTACTATTTCTTTATTCTGAATTCCGTACATTTTTAAAAATGAAAAATTAAAAAAAATATGACTTTATTTACAAAAAAAAAATCTTTGCAGCGAATTTCTTCTCCTATGCGTTGCTTTGTACTGTCGCTTTCTTGAATGTGCTCTCTTTTGTATGTATCATTTTAAGAATATGTTTAGTACCTGCTAGAGGATTCCACAAGTTAAAAAAAAAATGCCGAAGGATTATGACACATGGTGGAGAAAAGATTTCTCAAGGTATAAAAAAAAAAAAAAAAAATAAAAAACATGTCGTTCTGAATTGAAGGTTTATTATATCTGCTAGAGAAAAGGATTCCACAAGTAAAAAAAAAAAACAAAAACATTATTCTGAATTGATGGAATACGACACATGATAGAACCTTCACATTGTTCTGAATTGAAGGTTTATGATATCTGTTAGAGAAAAGGATTTATTATCAATTAAATTCATGTGTATGTATTCTTTTTTTGTTTGGTAGTTACGTTTTAGATCTATATTTTTTTTCAATAATTTATTTATTAAGAGTAATTTACAATTTTTTTTCTTAATACATATTTACAAAACGATTTACATAACAATTCAAAAGCAGTTATAAAGAAAAATAAAATTCTGATCTGGCATATTTATACTATAGTGACCCCAAGCTAGAGTATCAACATTATTACTACAAATTAATCGTTTATCATCTTAAGCAACTTAAACTTAACTTATTTATACATTCTGTATAAATAGTGTGATGCCTATAGATCTAAAATTTAACATTTTACTAAAAAAATTCTGCTTAAGCAGCAAGGAGTCTCTATAATTTTGTAAAGTAAATTTTTTTACAGCTGATGCTTAGCGAGTGTAGTGTATTTTATTGGCAGTGTTGGCCCTTCGGGAATGTATTCTTCGATCTTCTTCTTCTTCAATTCTTCCAGGTATTTTTCCCACTTGTTTACTATAGTGTCTATTTCTAGCTGCGACATTTGATATTTTGCAGGATCGCCATGTGGTGGTATAGGTCCCTAAGTTTTTAAGTACTTTAAGCGTACCACGCTATCAGTAATTTAAGCGTACTACGCTATATATTGGATAGAGCGATTACTCGCCGCCAAATTTAGAAATGATAAACGTTGGTTTCCGTGTTCAAAACACAAGTGTGATTTTTATTGAATCTTAACATTCCTTATATATTAATTTGTCTAGCTGTTATAATACTTTTCTATCTTACTTCTACACATTCAATTTCACATTCAAACGTTATTCTATTTTCCTATTGGCTACAGTATTTAAATAAGGATCTTATTACTATTGAGTGACAATCAATGCAATCGAGTAGAATGCTGATGTTATGCTATGACTAACATACTCGATTTCACTTTACATGTTCTCTTTTGAATAAATGAGAATCATACCCGGAACAATTATTAAAAAATATAAGTTGTATTTAGAATGCGCTGCTCCTCTAAAGTGTCCAGTCAAATGGTCGTGATCTCGTACCTTGGCGCTGTCCCATACAGGATACTTGCAGATATGGCATCTGGTTTCTTGTTGGAAACGTCTCTCATCATCAACTGACATGTTAAGAGGTATCTTTTTACTCAAATACTCTCTGTGGATGTGCTTAACGTCTTCAACTATGTTTGCAATGAAAACTTTTGCACAATCTTCACCTATAAATAAATAATATTTACATAATTATAATAATTATTATCAATTAAATTTTACGTAATATTTGAAATTAATCTCAAAAGATTATCTCACCGGTATATTTGAACAGCTTATTGAATTTATTTCAGGGTATCCTACTGTGATATTTTTCAGCACATATGAAGGACACAGATGTAGACTATAGTCCTCTATAGGGACCCCGAAACTTATAGAGTCACCGAATTCCAGACTATGACGGAGCCTATCGATGTAAAGTAAATTTTTTTTACAGCTGATACTTTTTTCATAAGTCCTAATTTTTTCTTATTTAGCTGAGCAATACCAAAGGAGTTATTAGGGGGATAGTCAGAAGTATCGAATTTTTCAGAAATGTCACTTTTAATATATTCATTGAAATCTGTAGTTTGGATTTTATATATAAGAGATTCAGTGTCCATATAAGCGAGATGTAAGTTATTAGTGAATTTAGGTTTCACATAAGCGTAATGAAAATCATACATTTAGTATTTAGAAATGTCGAAAACACAAAAATCTAGATATACTGGCTTATTGTATACACTATACACTCGTTTTAATTGCACAGCAGCCATGGTCTCACTAAACTCCCATATGCTATGGAAATTAGGTTTGGCAATAAGAGTACGACTCCCAAGGTGTCCTAAAAACTCTATTTTTCCCTATTTATCAATATTTTTTCGAAATCGATATATATTTCTCTTTATTGAGAGGTAAAATATTAATACCCTCACCGATATTGCCCAGCTCTATGATGAATAAATGAGAATAATACCCTGTACAATTATGAAAAAATATAGCAATAAACTTAGGAACCTTATAACTTAAGTCGTTAGAATGCGCTGCTCCTCTAAAGTGTCCGGTCGTGGTCTCGTACCTTGGCGCTGTCCCATACAGGATACTTGCAGATATGGCATCTGGTTTCTTGTTGGAAACGTCTCTCATCATCAACTGACATCTTTTATCTTTTTACTCAAATACTCTCTGTGGATGTGCTTAACGTCTTCAACTATGTTTGCAATAAAAACTTTTGTACAATCTTCACCTATAAATAAATAATATTTACATAATTATAATAATTATTATCAATTAAATTTTACGTAATATTTGAAATTAATCTCAGAAGAATTAACCACCGGTATATTGGAACAGCTTGTTCAATTTATCATCAAATGAACATTTTATAAAATATGATACTGCTATGGGTACATGCTTCTTAATTGCTGTTGTTGTCGATTTTGATGCGTCAGGTTGACAGCTAGCAATATTCATCTGCATACACTCAAATTCCGCATAGATGGCGAACGGCACTTCAAGCGACCTCCATTGATTTTTAAATTAAATTCCAGGATGACTCGTTTGGTAGAGTTGTAACAATTTTGTTACATTCTGCTCCATGTTTTTCAAAGGCATCATCGGTGTTGAATGATTGATTGTAAGCATGGATTACACATTTTCACTGATCGTTTGCCATAATTCATTTGGCTTCCTATCAATTTAGACATATTTTTTATCCAAATGCAATGACTGCAAGCCCCTTCTTGAATTAGTAGCAAATTTATATCCTGCTCTCGGATATTTTTAGCATTGTAGTAAGGATCACAACTACATACTTCGACCCAAGCTCATTTGTTTCAACCTCGAATACATTTATACTTATTGAAGGGTTGAGATCTTCAAAAGCAGAAATGTCTTCAACTTTTAAAGGGAACATTAAATTTGTAAAATCCTGGAGAGTTCCATTTTCTAGGGTAATCACATCATTTTCTACATTCCCTATTTGGTGTTTTTGTGGTTGATGAGCATCTTGATCCATAGAGTGGAGAGCTGATATAACTGCCCATTTGAAGCAGTATATATCGTTGTTCTTTACATTGATACAGGCCTTTTTCAATTCGATACATTTTGGGAGTCTCAAGTAACTTTGTCCTCAAAGGCCTGCACTCATTTACATTCACTTTTATATGACTAATAGCGAATAATATCCACCCAGAATCTCTCGCCTGAAACTCTTCACTTTTGATAGTGATAGTCTGCTCCATGTTTTCCAGATTGCTATCCAATTCATTACTGCCCAGAGCTATTTGCATGGGACACTTAAAGAATTTTAAGCTAACCTCAGAATTTTCTGGGTCGCCGTTAGGTGCTGCCATAAATTCAATGAACTCTGCACATAGCTCAATACTAAATTTGATGCTACCTTTCGTTTCCAAGGAGTTTGTTAGTAAATTGAGTAAATCACATTTACACTTTTCCAAAAAAAAATTGTATGTCGATTAGACCCTCGTCAGTATTTTCATATGAGTAGGTTTCAATTTTACCTTGAAAGCATTGCCTTATTTTTGAAAATCGAGTGTCGAAAATTGAAACTGTACTTTTTCTTCTATGCACATTAGTTCTAATGTGCAGTACTCACATTTTGCAGCTCTCACATCTGTGTTTTTTTGAGGAAGTATGTGGTAGAGTCAAGGAATCATTGGTAGTTTCGGGTCGTGTTCTTTTAATACTACCAGGCTGTTCACTCATAGTATTTGAAGAGATGTGATTATATGATCCTTACGGAAGTGCTTCAGCATTGATTCCTTCCGGGTGTATACCTTATCACATTGAGGACATCTAATTGTATCTCCATGGACAGCTTTCACATGTCTCTTTAGTGAGCATGCATAAGCAAATTTACTGCTGCAAATAGTACAGGTGAAATTCTCCATTTTTTTTTATAAGAATTCACTTTATTTTGTTGTATAGCACTCAAAATTAAATAAGTCTTTTAATATGGAAAAACTTTTACGATCAAATATCTCAATGTAAATATTATATTGGTTTTAAGAAGGTATAACTTTTTTTTTTATTTTTTTTTGTGACTCACTAATACTTTTTTCTATTTTGTTGTCACTCACTAATATTGTTAGCAAAATTCTAAAATTCACAGTTGGCAAAAAAACAGATGTTTTCACTACAGTCATACGTAGAAAATCAATTGAATTCTAAACAACAATTAAACAATTTGCTTACGACTATTTTAATAACTAGAAATCCATTTCAATAAAATAGAGTGGATTCCAAAAGAACGTAGTCTATTTATTAAAATGACATGTGAAATGGTGTGAAACGCTTTTACAAAATCGGTGAAGACTACATCTACTTGACCACCTGCTTCCAGGGAATCAGAAAGATATTTCGTAAATAAAACCAAATTATTGGTTTTCGACCTACCTGATACAAAACCATGCTGATACGGAGATGTATGTTCTTTAACATTAAAATACAACTTTGTATTTGTATTATTTGGTGTTGATGCTTGTCGCAGAGAGAAAAGGTGGTATTTTGACAGCTAAGTTAAGGTTTTGGTTATTGGATGGAGAGTTTGAGGTATCGATGGTTAAAGAAGAGAGATGTGAAGATATGTTTTTATTGTTGTGGGCTATGTGTTGGTTATAGTATGGAGAATTTGGGGTGTTGGTAGTTGACGAAGAGAGATGGGAAGAGATGGTATAATTGTTATTTGATAGGTATTGATTTGAGAGTTTGTGGGTTGTCGATGATTGACGAAGAGAGTTGCAAACAAATGGTATTATTGTTGACATCTAGGTGTTGTTTATAAGATGTAGAGTTTGTTGTGTTGGTGTTTTCTGTTTCTTTGGAATGAAACGAAAATTTCTCACAGTCACATCAGGAGGCTAGTTATTTGAGTAAAACGCAGCATTTATAACACGTGATGGCACTCCAAGGCGAAAATGTATGTATTTAAATTTTGAGAGATCGGCATCTTTCTTGCACAAAGGAAAACAAGAGAGCTGTTCATTTTGGACATTCAGCTTTCGTGATGCATACAAAAGTACAGATTTGTTGTACAGTTAAGATAGTGTTTGTTTTAGAAACATTGTCATAGGAATTGCATGGCATATTACAACTAGATTATAATCACTGATTGCTAGAGAGTTATCTCTTTGTAATGAAATTTCGGATGAAGTTATTTTTGACTGAAATTGAACATTATTATTTTTTTTAAAATGTAACTTCAGAATTTAAACAGTTTATTTCATCGTGCAGTTTATTCGCAGTTTTCATGAGATCACTGATTTTGGAAACTAGACCTAAGATAGGAACACTTGCACATACATTGCATTTCCATGAGAAATTTATGCTGGACTTAAGAAAGTTTAAACTTGTTTCAGTCAATAAAGCACATTGATCAAGGAATTTAAGGCCTCAAATACCGCCACATGTTATATATTTATCGTCTGCTATGGTTTTGTCGCACTTCGAACAATTTTCAGGCATTTTAAATAGAAAAAGTTAATAAATTGACAAATGAATTTAGGAGCCAAGATAAAATACGTCCACACAGGGCAAAAACTCACTCTTTCACGCGATTCCACGTAGTTTTCTTTTACAACTTGGTTTAGTGATATAACTAACCAAAAAAAGTATGATATGTCGTTGTATTTTGTATTTAGTTAATGAAGTTAGGATCTTTTTCTTCCCAAGCATCTACATATTATGTAGGTATATATCATTCAAACTAATGGGTAATTAACTAAGATTTTCATGAGGATAGTAAAAACGTTTTTTTTTTCTTTTAAAATATTTTCTTTTAAAAAACTTACATGTTTACTTTCGTTGTGCCCACCCGCAATGCATTACACACGAAAAATTATCATGGTATACAAGCCTTATTAGCCTGGGGGTACGATCCTCATCCTTTTAATCTAAGATACTGAGGGGGCCAATCACTGTCGTATATATGGTAATTTTCAACATAGTTTGGGGCCAACGCGAATGAACATGAAATAAAAAAAAAAAAAAATATGCATGTATGTGAGAAAGTCTTTTATTAAAATTGAGTGGGTATACTTGTATAAAAGGGGTATTATTTTGTACTGACGAGCAACAGTTGTTTGCAAGAAGCCCAAAAGATTTAACATTTTTTTGTCAAAATGCATTTCGAGGAGGTAGATTATTCCATATTCACCGTAGAAGATTTCGCAGCAAGAGAGGCTAAGTCTTTAAAGGAAGCCACTATTTTTAAACCTAGGAAGAAGCTGTCTGAGTTAGAATTTGCAGGAGTAATGTTCTGCGGGGAATCCCAACTATTTTACATAAACTTTATGTCCTCTTGTTTGTTGAACCTTTTCAACTAGAAATATATCTGCGCACATAGTTTTCATCAGTTCGGCTGCATAAAAACCACCCTAAATTGCTTTTCCTGCATAGTCTTCATGAAGATATGTGTTCGGTTTTGTTGATTGAACTTTTCTTATTTTAAAAACCTCAGTAGTCCAGTTGGGCGTATAACCTTTTTCGAATGTATGTTTGTACTTGCTGATTCTTACTTTGTCGCCAACTTTGAATTTACGCTTACTTTCTTCTTTGTTATATTTGAAAAGCGGTAACAATGATTTTGAATTTTGTTTGGTAACTTCTGCAGGTTTACATTTAATAGTTCGTTGAAAAAAATGATTGTAATCATGAAGCAATTTTTTATAAATATTTATCCATTTATAGCTGCCATTGAAACTGTATTCCGTAACCATTTTTTCTTTGAAAGTTCTATTAAATCTTTCAATAATCGAGGCCTTTAATGAACTGAATGTAGAATAGTGATTAATTTTATATTTTTCCATTAAACTTTTATTGAAAAATTCTTTCCCATCGTCAGTTTGCAAGTTTTTTGGGGTTCTAGAAGAATGAGTAAATATTTCCTCCATTTCTTTTGTTTTTCATAGGAATGATCCATGCAAATTTCGAAAAATTATCAATAACTGTCATTAAATAATTAAACCCTCTATTCTGATCACTATAAGGTATCATTTCAACCAGATCAGCTTGCCATTAATCATTATAGCTTTTAATGATAATATGACGACGTATGAAATTTCTGCGTGCAGTCTTATGCAGCTCTTCAACAGCCTTTCGCTTGTTCATTTTTGTAAAGAGTGAACGTAACCAAATAAAAAGAAGTCTTTTATAGGTATTTTTTTTTTTATTTCAATCTTTTGTATAATAACATTAATTTCTTAGCCATAACTGATCGTTTTTCTACCATATAGCAGGCACAAGTATCCGGTCTTTGCTTACATTGGTTGGATGCTCAGCAGCAATTAGAGTAATGATGACCATGCATTGATTCAATGTAGAAAGAGTTTTGAAATCTTTTAAGTAAAGAAACAATTTTATAATTTCTTCGTGATGTTCCTCTAATATTACTTGACGATTTGTTTTTAAAAAATCACAAATGTTTTTCAATATTAGTTCTGAGTTCATTTTAAAGATGTTGTTGATCAGGCTGTTGAATGCTTACTAACAAATATATATTTTTCTTTTTGGAAAGAAGAATTAATGTAAAATGAGAAACATTTCTTTGTGACTTCGCTTTTTGTATAGATTTCTTTTGTTCGTGGTTCGATACAAATTTTATTTGTTAGTTGGCACCTTTTTTCGGAAATACACATTTCTAATTTTAATTTTTCTTAATTTATTTTGCAATTATAGTTTTTGAGTGAATCGTTTCCGATTATTCCATCATAGTTTAATTTTATTTTGTTTGATATGGAATGGATGTTCTAGGAAGGATGTATTATTATCTATATTAAACTACAAGGTTCCTATAATTTGTCCAAAGATTTTCATGGAATCTCCTGCTAAAGTAGAAATAATACAGGCGTTTTCAGGGGCTTTAATAGTTTTATTAGACTAACATCTGCCCCAGTGTCTATTAATAATGTGACGATTTTTTGTTTTGATGGATCAAATTTTACCCGTATCACTGGTTCTTTAAACTAAGGGCAGAATAATACAGATATAGACATATTAAAATTTATTGATCGTAATTGTGGATTTCGGCAATAGTTTTCTGTGCCCCGGACAAATTGCCGATCTGTGCTGTCCGAGTGCAATCGTTTCCCTCATTATTTTCATATTCACTAGGATGATGTCTCATCACGTGATTAAATATTTTTGTTTTATCATTTGAAGGTTCTTGCCGAAAATAACAGGTTGAAGAAGTGTGCTCTTCCTTACCGCAAGTTTGGCAAATAAGTGATCGATTTTGACCATTTCAGTGAAAACAAGAAGAGGTTGGGTGTCCAGACTTTCCACACGTCGAACAAGTTTGCCTTAAGTTTGTATTTTTGGGGGTATTTGCGAAAAAGTTTTCATTTTCTAGGCGAGAAACTGGTTGATAGCATATGCAATCGCAGCTTTTAAATCTTGGGCATTGTGTGCCTTCACCAATAACCTGAGGTGAGGGTTTCTCAACCCGTCCTGGAAGGAACGAAATGCCATGGATTTATTCTCTGCAATTAAATAATCTCTTATGGGTTTTTCAGAAACTGAGTTATAAGTAACGGAATCAAGGGCTAGATGTAGGTTAGATAAGCGATCACCCAAATCTTTGACAGACTCCGTGTGAGATTGTTTTGCTGTTGCAAGTTCGTTTTGGGCCTAGATTTGACTTCTTTGAATTGGGATTCTAGTTCAGTTATAAGACCAGTCCATTTAGGGAAGGTCTTATACTGAATATATTCAAAAGCCGCATCTTGTAATCTTGTTTTAACCACCGACAAGAACAATGAAGGAGAAAAGATTATTTATTCCCTCATGAAATAAATCGATCGAGTTCGTCCGGTTTACCATCGAAAACCCATGTGCGCAATATGTTATGAATGAAACCATGTCGTATGATAATGACCTTGTTTTTGAGAGAGTTAATAAGGGTGAAAAATCGTGTTAAGACGGTTTGAATGGTTTGCAGTTGTGTTAAAATTTTAACTACGATTTCATTTATTTCAATTTGTGCAAGGTGTTGTTTGCTAGTGTGCCTAAGCTTGTGAATTTTGCCTTGATAGTTTTTGTAAAATCGTTTACCTCTTTCTCCAGAGTCTCGTGTTTTGCTTGTATTTTATTGATTGGTTCACTGATTATATCGAAATTGGATTTTGTTATTGTAAGTTGCTTCTTAAGGTATTGTATGTTTCGGTCCTGAAATGATGTCAGATAACTAAGTTGTTCGTGAATCTTTTCAGCATCTTCGTCATCCATAGTTCCAAAAAGGAATTTACTGAACCTGCCAACTATTCACTAATCCTCGTTTCGTACGGTGACCACCAAAGGCTTTCAGTTCGTTTATTTGTTCTTTTAAGTCAAAAGTTGTTTTTGAAATTATGTATTCCCAGCTTCGGCATTTTTCTTCATATTAGTTTTTCCGGTATTGACAGATACTTTTGGGTGTATTCTCGCAAAAATGTACGTGTTCCCACACATTTTCCCATTCTGGAAATTTTACTCTGGTAACTATATTCTTACTAGTAAAAAACTGCTTCCCCTACTGGTTCTAGGATTATACCAGAGGTCTCATTTAATTTCTGTATCGTAAAAGGGACGTTCGTTCCCTCGCCGTATAGTGTTTGTATCAGCAGTACATCTTGAGTAATATATGTAGGTGTGTAAATATGTATTTAAATTTTGTTATTAAAACTAAAAATAGTTTTTTCAAAAAATATTTATTGAAACTTTATTTTTTCTTCACAGTTTGATGGTTAGTTAAAATTCTGATTTTTGGTGAGATGTTGACCGGAGTAAGTAACTTAGTCATATTGTGTTTGATGTGATGTGCATGGGGGTTGAAATATGAACCGATGCACATGTTTAAATGGCATTCCGATGCTCAAGTGATCTCTAAGATTACGTGTATATCGCTTGGTCATAAACAATGATATTTATGGTTTCCAGATTATTTCGTTGGTTTGATGTTTGCTGCTGTCGTTCGTCCAGCGTTATCTTTAAGTGGACCGAAGTGTTAACTTACATTATTGTTATCTTAAAAATATATGCACTTCGACTTATGGTCACAGCTGCATCTTATTATTATATTATTTTTTTTTTTATAAATTTTGTTTTGTTTGTGTAAGGAGGTATAGTGTAGTGATCATAAAAGATGGGCAAAAACTTTGCGTAATCGTCTGTCCGGATTGAATCCCGGTGGGAAGATTATATTAGTATTAGATTGGTGAGGCCGTGTCCATTCTTCCCAAACCGTCATTGCAGGATATTCTCGACGGCGTCTTGCAATGCACAAAGGACAAAGGCCTAAACTGAAATCCTCCACTTGGATTCCAAAGCTAATTGTGTCCCCTAGTTTGATGTTTGTAGCCTGCTGGTGACTTATCCTTTCGCCGTTGACGTAGGTGCCATTTGAGCAGTTCGATTGCTGTTCCTTTTAAAGTGTATCGTATGACACATGAAGAACCTTTAGTAATAATTGAACTATGTCATGTGTCTTGTAAGCGACTCTTGGGAATTGTGTGTGGTCTCCAGTTTAATGGCACAACACTCCTCCCCCCCTAAAATAAGAAAGGCGTACGAGGTAACGAGTGAGATCTTTCGGCTTTAGGTGCGGAAGTCTTTTCACAATTGTATTTATTAATTTGCAATCTTTTTTTTTTTTTTTTTTAGTTTATATACATACATTATTAAAATTTTTGTTTTCTCTTTGTTTGTAAACGTTTTTTTTTTTTTGTTTTTTTTTTATAATAATTAGGTTTTTTGTTTGTTTTTGGTTTGTTTTATAAATTGTTATACCTGCAATGTTTCTTCAAGGTCAGGTGTTACGTTCATTTCGGGATTGTTTAAATTTTCTGTTGGCTTATTAAATATACATTTTATTTTAATGATTTTTTTAAATATTACATATAAAGCTAGAGCTACACAAAGAAGAAAAATAATAGAAACAGAAATGTGAGCATGTTCAAGTGTGGCGTGGAATAACAAATTTTTTTCTTTAACAAATCATTAATATTTATACTTTAATTATCTAAATTCTGTTTTTCTATATGGGTGGTATGAGGTGAAATTTGGGATAAATTGGTGGGAATTATTATGTTTTCAGGTATGGTTTGTTCTTCTAAAAAGTATGAAATAGGAGTTTTGTTTTGTATGGTGTTTGGTGCCTGGAGGTAAACTTCTTTTGTTATTGCTTTACAAAATAGGTCTTCACTTAGGAATCCACTGTCAGATATTGTGATCGTTTTTGGTACGTCTCCGCACAAAATCCTAACGTTCGTTGGCTTTGGCATCATTGCACATACAGCCATGAATTCTTACTCATTAGATTAAACCAAACTTCTTGTTCAAGAGCAAATATTTTAGTTTCGAAATTAGAATAGTTTTGCATCCCTGATATTATTTGTATAATGCAGTTGTTAGTATTATGGTTGTGAACTACGAAGTTTTTCTCACATATGAAGTGATTGGAGTCATTTATCTAGATCTTCGCTATTCTATAATTTTCGTTTATAGGTAATAAAACGAAGTGAATTACATTCCTTTGCTGTATTGTCACAAAGATGGGTTGTAGAGCTACAAACTCACTATATATTGAGACATAGCTATACGTGTTCTCTTAGTATTTTGAAGGTAATGGTGTAAGTTATAGCTGAAGAGGTATAAACTTGAGGAAGAATTTCTTGTGGAAAATATATTTGATTTGTTGGTTCCCGAATCGGCCCATATTTAATTATTTTTTCGGATCTAGCAGGTATGGTAATAGACTTTCGTTTACTAATGAAATCTGTTGTATATCTTTTATCTTTGAAGTGGTATATTTAAGTATTGTCTTTATTATTTAGTATAGAGTTAAAATTTCGAAATAGATCTTCGCCTAAAATTCCATCTTGAGTTACATGAAATAAGTATTTTAGTTTTACTCCTGGTGTTATTTCTATATTCAGAAAAAGTGTGCCCAGTGTTGATGTGGGAGTATTACCTATGCCTTTTAATTCAGTTATATTGTTAGTATGAACCCAAAGCTCTTTATTTTATTTATTTATTTTTATTAAACTCAAGCTTGCACCTGTGTCTAAAACCATAATGTTTTGGTTGAAGGTAGTATCTTTAGAAGCTATGTTAATTTCGCTTTTGAAACTAGAAGCATTGTTTAAACAGCCTATATGAGCAACAGGCTTAGATTTTAAGTTATTGATTGTTATGTTTTTTTTCGTCACTTATGTTTTTTTTTTTTCACTCTCACTAAAAATTTTGTTTTATTTATTTATTTGCTTTCACTTGAAAAAATATTATTTATTTTTTTTTTTGAGAAATGTTTCGGGATTAAATTTTCTCCACGCAATATCTTTGAACTTTTTAGTGTCTGCATTAAAAAAGTCTGGGAGCTATACAAAATAACTACCACAAAAACATTATTTTTGTCTGCCATTTTTTTTTGCAATACACATTACCAAGTTAAAAAAAAATATGAAATCAACAATTACATTAATAAACAAAATACAATGTTAACAATAAAATGTGAAAAAGGTTTTTGTTGTTTTGTTGAAGATAAACAAATAAAAAATATTTTAAATATGTACATCTTTGTAATACTGATTTAATAAAAATATGTATGAGATCTTAATTTTTTTTGCACTTTAAACACATATATTATTTTACTTTAATTCCAATATTCCAATGTATTGTAGATAAATGTTTATTATTCAAAATAATTATGTATACATTGTTAATAGACATAAAACAATAAAACTAAATGTTAAAAGTTATTTATTTATAAGGAAGAAAGTTTTTAAGATTTGTTGTTTAGTTTTAATAAAATAAATAAAGAATAAATAATAAACACACAAACTGAAACTTATTTTGTTTAGTTTTAATAAGATAAATAAAGAATAAATAATAAACACACAAACTAAAACTTATTTTTAACTCCATTTAATTAAATTTTTAAACTGAAATTTCACTTTACTTTCCATAAATATTTTGAACCAGAATTAATAAATTAAAACTGAAAAGTAAAACAAAAATGTTGGTGTTTTCTTTTTATTGTTGTGGGCTCCCGAATATCGGCGGCGTTGATGAGACAGGAGCTTCTCTAGAAATAACAAACAAATCCAAAACAGAGAAATCAAAACACAAAAAGTAAGGTTAGAAAATTACCTATAGCCCAGGGGCCTAAGAGACTATTTTGGACTATCCAGCTGTATTCTTCTTCGTGTTTTACAATCTGAATGTGATAACTTAAAAAAATTGAATATTTATGAAATTTAATGAATTTGGTTTTTAGACCGAAAGCCCACAGCAAATTTTGGGTGTGAATGATAGCAAAAATTCACTGGTATTTTTAGATAGGTCGGTTGCAACGAATTTTCGGTGAATTTTATAGTAAGGCCGTGTCCGAATTGCGTTAAAATTTTCTACCACTGGTTAAATTTTGATGTTTGGTTAAAATGGGATAATATTTTTATTTATGCTGTCCGAACTGGATTAAAATAGGATGGGTTAAATGGGATTTTTAGTTAAACTACCCGCAAGATTAAAGAAATTACTCTAACCACAAATGTGTTTTATTATTCCAGAAAATAAATATTTTATACAAAATCCAGCTTCAAATGTATCAAAATAAAAATTCGATGCGAATAAAGTACAAATTTCTTAATTCGATTTACTTTTAGAGGTTTTGCATCGATTATATCCCCAAACATTACGGAAAAAATCCTATTGTGTATTGCTTGATTATTCAGTCTGCGAACACTCGTTCACAGCTGTCAACAAACTAAAAAAAAACACCAAATAAAACAAAACAACCAATTGGCATTAATTTTGCAAGATGAATAACAATTTGAGGAAGTATTTTATATTAATTTTTTATATTTTTTAAAATATTAGCGTATTATTACGAGGACTGCAATAACACAGCAACGACTACGCGAGGTATGTGTACATGCACATGAAAATTCAAAATACAAAACATTGATTATTTCTATTGTCCATTGTTGCACTTTTGAAAATAATTTCAAATTTAATTTTCTCTCTTCCTTGAGAAACGTCAAAATTTAACCAATAGTGTCAAATTTTAACCTGTTCTGGAGCTGGGTAATTTTTAACCCATTTTATTCACCACGCTAGTGTCAAAATTTAACCAAACGTCAAGTTTTAACCAACATTTTAACGCAATTCGGACATTTGTGCGTTGTTTTTCAATTAATAATAATAATAATTTCCAAATTGAATATTTTCTGGACATTTTATTTCAAAATTGCTGCCGTCAAGTGCCACACACACAATCACAAAAAAATCGATCCTTTTCGCCTTTTCGTATTCCTTATTAGATAACTCGTCACGTCAAGTCTGGATGTAGGTAATACAAAAAAAAGGAAAGAAAAGACATCTGTAACGCATCGTTTCTGCACTTCAGTTGCAGATTACGTTTTCTTTTTCATAAATTTGAAATTAATCTGATATAACAGAATTACACATTTGACCTAGTTTACCTCTGTTTATAAAATGAAATTTCTTATTTTTATAATTTGTTCCTTGATTAAATGATTAATATAAAACTTCGAAGGATGATAAACAATTAGATTAGGTTTTAAGAAAATATAACGGCCAGTTGTTCAAACATTTGAACCGTGTCTAAGCAGTTTTAACCCTATAACTAGTTTCTTCACAGTGGGTAAAATATTTAACATGACTTTCACAAGTTCTAATTTAAAATCGGTAATCCAGCAAAATAGGATCATTAGCGATTTACATGATTAAAAGAATTATGGATTCCTTGATAGCCTTTGATCAAACTGGCCTTTGGGCCAATTGAACAAGCGTTGGTTCAGCCTCGGCCCAAGAATTCAACTCAGCGATTTTTGCGTATGTACTGATATCCAGGTAGATTTTCACAAATTGGAGAGAATAAAATAAAAATAAATTCGAAAAATCAGAAACTATGAAAGAAACAAGATAATGCATAATTTAATTTATGACGAACCGAATAATATTTATGATTAAATTAATTCCCGACGATCAAACGAACCCGATTGGCACAAACGTTTTTAGAACGAGATTTAGTCAACAAAAAACGGAAATTAAAAAAGAGACATGAGTTGTTTTCCTAAATGCAGCGCTGTCGCCAGCAAACATTCCTAAATGCAAACATAGGCAGTGTTACATTTTGTGAGGTAATAGTGGAGCACAGGTAGACAAAGTCTTTAACTACTTCGAAGTTATACCTATCCATCGTGACGTTTTGCCCGAGTCGACGATGCTGAGATTCCTTTTTCGATGACAGCATATGACTTCGTCTTGTCCTCGTTAACATTCAAACCCATTTTAACAGTCTCCGCTTTAATATTCGCAAATGCGCCAGTAACAGCTCGCTTCGTTCTCCCGACAACATCAATATCATCTGCATAAGCAAGTTGAATGAACTTTTGAAAAATTGTACGTATGTATGTTTCTACACAAATAAAATCTGGTTCAGATCTGGGGGTAAATAAAACATTCATGTTCACCCGAGCTCTGCAAAAAAAAAGGTTTGTCAGTTATAAAATAAACATTTGTTGAGAAGAGAGGGAAGACCAAAATGCAGAGATCTTCATGAATGCAGATTATAGGAAGATGCCATTAAGCAGATATAAAGACGAACATGGTCATCTTCATATATGTATGTACTCTTTCACACATTCGTATTGATATTTTCAGATAAAGATGAACGTAAATCGACCATATATCAGGTGTTTTTTTTTCCAACCCCGGAGGGAACTGGTTAAAAAAAAACCATATCGGGGATTAGCGACGCCATTACAGAAAAAAAATGGAGTTTCCATACAAACTATCGATAACAGGTATATTATTCCTGCAATCCTGCCGGTAATACAGTTTTCTCCGTGCTTAATTTAAGCCCCGAAAATTATATGGGTTTAGCTTAGCCCATTAGGGATTAGTTGTTGTTGCATTTGATATGTAAATTATTTAGCCCCGAATCGTTAAATAATGTTATGTGTGAGATTGTGAAAGTGGAAAACCTTAGAAGAAGAAATAGAGGAACGGGCATTTTTTCAAAATAGTGTGAGTTACACAAACCCAAATGCATTCAGTTTTTAGCTATTTTTTTTAGTAATGTGCTTAGTAAATTAAATAAAGAAGTGAAATAAAAGTAAATAAAGTGTCTACCCCAACTTACAATTTAGCTTGTTGTAGGTTTAATGCAAGCTATTTTCTGGCTTGTATAGTAACAGCAGAAGGCCCTATGCAAAGAATTTTGGCGCACATTAGAGAACTAATTTAAGTTCCCTAAAGGTAGAACCGCACTAGGCGGAACTGCACTTCAGCGAAACCATGCGTACTTTCGCATGAAAGTGAACGAAACTTTACGTCGCGAGTCGCGACACAGTTGGTCAGATTATCAGCTTTGTCGCATAGTGTTGCGCCGTGAAGTGCAGTAGTCGCTTAGTGCGGTATAGGTCATACAATTTCCTACAAATAAGTCGTGAAGTTCAGCTCCGCTGAAGTGCAGTTCCACCAAGTGGGGTCTTAGCTTAAGACACTTCATCACAACTGCTATGTAAGTAAAGGTGTTTTCTTTTAAACGTGTGATTTTGAAGAAGAAATAAAACACATATAATTTAATGTTATGGCCAAGAATTTAGCTTTATTCTATAGATAAGGGTTTTCCATTATGTTTTAAAAATGATTTCGGGCAAGTGGCCGCCACGGCTGGCTCGAATAAATTCCAGCCGAGAGGCCCAAGAGGGCAGAGGCCCCAGCTCCAATTGTTTCTCGCGATGGCGGATGGACTCATTCGGGTCCTCTTCGATACTCCGCTTCACAGCAGCAATAGCATTTTCGGTGCGCACTGTACAGCGTCTTTGAGGATGCGTAAACGTGGTGCGAAACCGATCCATGGTTGCTCGAATTATTCTGCTAGGCAATAATGTCGACCGAATATTGGACACACCGCGCGATGCGTCTCACGAACCTAACCATTATTTTGGTAATAAATTTGCACGATTTGCAAACGTTGTTCAGCAGTAAGTCTATCTACTCATTATGAAATGGCCAACCAAACTGAGCATAAATGAAGTGACAGCTGTCAAAAAGACCAACTCTGAAAAAAGTATGTATTGCCAGATTGAAAACCACACGTCTAAAAAAAACACCCTTTATTTAGCCTCCAATAAACAAGGTCTTATAAAGATAAACTTAAGAACCTATTGCCGTGCTATGGAAGCAATAGCTCACATTAAATTTTCCATTAAGACCTTATATAATGAAGTTGTATAATTGAAAAAAAAATGTGATCATTCAAATTTTTTGTTTTATATTTTTATTAATCTGAATTTCTTTCTTCATATTTGTTTGGGTTTGTGTTTGGGTTTGGGACCACTTTTCTCTTTCTCTGAAATGAATAGAATTTAATTTAATTGTTTTTTCCGAGATTTGAACTAGCGTCCTTCCAATCAAAGATCCAGCACGCTACCCACCAGGCTTATTTGGAAAACGGAAGAGGGATGTTAAAATGTTTATGAGTTGATACTTCAAGTATCTGCTACAGCGACATATTTTGTTAATAAAGGTCAAGTTTTGGAAGCCTAACCCATATTTTTTCAGGTCGTTGTTGTTGTAATGGTTGTAGAAGTTTCCTATTAACATTTTATAAAACCTATATCTTATCTTACAGAAGCCAATAGCAAAACAAAATGGTCCCTTATGGTAATAGCTGTCGAAGTTGTGTTGCGTTGCGGACGGTTGGCAAACCATCCTGTTGGTTTAATGCGGACAGGGCCTACGAGAAAGAAAATTTTATTAGAGAAAAAAAAATCCTTAAAGAAAAGGAACTTACCTTTTTGGCATACAAAAATCCATTAAGGGAATCATAGTTCCAGAATAGGAAGACACAAGAAGGAGAAGAACAAAATATATATTCGTTTTTGAAATAATAAATTTTAGAAAGAAAACAAAATACCTATGTAATTAAAAAGAAAATAATAAAAATAATACTTGCCAGCTTTCTGGTCCTGGGGCCTATTTCACGGAACATACATCACATACATTGTATGAATGTATGTACCTTAAAGTAGTCGCCAAATTTGGCTCATTGTAAATTTTGAATTTTTAGAAAAACTTTGCGTCAACTTAGAAAACGCATGATTTTAAAAAATTTTAAAATTTACGTCCAATCATATGCCCTTCAAGCAAACGAGTCCGCTTTGGATCCGCGCACGTAGTAAACAACGAATGGATGACTCCGTATACGGATCCAAACATGGATCCGCAAAACTGCGTTTGTCGGCTCAAATTAGTATGGAAATTAGAATCACCACGGACTCATTTTGTGTATGTATTGTGAGAGAGAGAGCTTCCCATTTCACCATACTCAGCGAGAACCGAAACAAAATGGAATCCAGAACGGATCCAAAAAAATGAACGAACGAGACAGGCGTTTTGTGGTTGAAGAATATTGTGCAATTTATTTTCTTCTATCGTTTGTATATAAATGAAACATTACGATGTATTTTGTAATTAATAATTAAATAATTAATTTTTGATTTTAAATTGATTTTATTTTTATTAAACTGTTGCGCTGGGCACGAACGTGAACACATTGAAAAAAGTTAATTGTTTTTGTTGGCTTTGTTTTCAGTCCATAAAAAAATACTGACCATTAGGGTATTGCATACATTCTCTCTTTCTCAGTAAAAAAAAAAGTACTCTCGATTTTCGTTCTTTTTTTGCATGCATATACAAAAAATGTGCGAATGTGTGTATGACACTCCGTTTTGAAATGATCCAAGAAAGACCGAAAAAGTTGGGTCAGTGAATTTGCTTGAAGGGTGGGACCTATTTTACGTCACATACATTTCTCTGATATATGTGATGTATGTTCTGTGAAATAGGCCCCTGGACCCATGTTCTGTAACTCGGCGATAACTTTTCGCGGCGAGAAACGGCGAAAAATGGAACAAAAATGGAACAAAACTAATAGGAATCCTATGGGTTTTGTCCCATTTTTCGGCGTTTCTCGCCTCGAAAAGTTATCGCGGAGTTACAGAACATGGGTCCTGGTGTTGTTGAAAATTGACAGATAACCGAAAATATGAATACAGAGATAAAAGTGTGCTGTATAGTGGTGCGGCTGCTATTGCGATCGCTGCTTTAAATCACTCTGCTATTTCACTGAGCAGAGAGCAGTAGCGATTGCTCTTCAATGTTACTGCTCTCACTGCTCAGTGGTGAACGTCCAAGCAAATGATAGGTGAACAGATGAACTACAACTACACAGTCACACACACATCAAAAAACATTTCACAAAAAAGATAAACACAACGAACGAACATGCATCTTTTTCCCACGTACAGTAGGTAAACGTTTACCCCTTTCTATGCTTATCTAAGGAGAAACATTTCAAGAAAATGAGCAAGAAACAACATTCTCTATTTCTTTCTTTTGTGAGCTTTGACCACTGAGCAGTGAGCAATGTAAAAAAACTGAGAACACAGAGAATTGAAAACGATAATATTGTGTCATGTGTGTAGCTGGCTGTGTGCTTTTTAAACTGCTCTGATGATTTATGTAGCATTATGTTCTTGTTGTTCTTGATAATGCCCAGAAACGAAATATCTATTAGCGATTAGGTGAGCAGTGAGCATTTTATCTGCTCACTGCTTTTTTTAAAATAAATTGCTCATCGCATACAATGAAGCGATGAAGCAAAAGAGAATTTTGAACAGAAAGAGCAGGTTGAAATCGCTAAATGAAATCGTATTATGTATTTTTGTGTCGGGGGTCATTGGAAAATTACATTTATGTATCTTTTTTTGAGTTTTTTATCTAAAAAATAATAGGCAAAACGAATATGTATATTAATTTGTTGGGAAGTTTGCTTCTTTGAGTTTTTTGTTTGAAAAGGATGTGGGGAATTAAAAGCAAACAAAAAATCCTGTAGATGTGTTACGAAAATGAAAGGGAAAGGCTTATTTAATATTTATAAGTATTTGGGGAATTTGCTTTTGGTGAGTTTTTACCATATTATTTTAATAAATATTTATGTTTGCTTCTTTGATACCTTTAGTTTTATGAATGAATCTTTAAAATAAATGTTCCTATATTTATTTATTTATTTATTTGTTGCTTAAGTTTTATTAACGAATTTTGTTTTTTTGTTTGACATTGTAATTGTTCCTTTTGTGTTCGCAATCTTTATATAACATATTTTTAAATCAATCTTAATAAATGACAAAAGTGCACAGCACAAGCAATAAATAAAATCTTTAAATGAAATGTTCCTGTTGGTGTTAACTTTTTCAAAAACTTGTTTTTATCGCATTATTTGAATAAATATTTATTTATGCTTTTTGTTAACCAACTATAGGTACCTTAAGTTTTTTTTTTAATGAATCCTTTAAATAAATGTTCCTATTTGTGCTTATTATTCTAAGAATATATTCTATGCTTTTTTGTTATTAACGATCAAAATCAAAAAAATGAGGCAAGACAAAAATTTTAAATCAGATAGAAACAACTTAAACCTATCTGTATTCTTGAATTTTACTGCTATCTAAAGAGCGATTAAATAGCTGCTATTTATAGCTGCTCATTTTGTGAACTGCTCTCTGTGATCGCTGCTCATTTGAAATCGCTCTTTAGCACATCCCTAGTGCTGTACGTTCCTCTCATTTCTAAGATGGTGGAAATGGTAGAAAATTTTACTCTGTATAAACAGTGTGGTAGAAAAATGCACGATTTTGACAATTTGTCAATAGGAACCCTTCAAGCAAACGAGTCCGCTTTGGATCCGCGCACGTAGTAAACAACGTATGGATCCGCAAAACTGCGGTATGTATTATAAGTTAGTATCATTTTTCGCATGTATTGCGAGTGAGAGAGCTTCCCATTTCACCATACTCAGCGAGAACCGAAACCAAATAGAATCTAGAACGGATCCAAAAAAATGAACGAACGAGACAGGCGTTTTATGGTTGAAGAATATTATGCAATTTATTTTCTTCTATCGCTTGTATATAAATGAAACATCACGTCTTATTTTGTAATTAATAATTAAATAATTAACTGTGGATTTTAAATTGATTTTCTTTCTGGAGGGAATTTCTATTAAACTGTTGCGCTGGGCACGAACGTGAACACATTGAAAAAAGTTAATTGTTTTTGTTTTCTTCTCCTTTGTTTTCAGTCCATAAAAAAATACTTACCATAAGGGTATAGCATACATTCTCTCTCTCTCAGTAACAGAAAGTAATCTCGATTTTCGTTCATTTTTTGCATGCATATACAAAAAATGTGCTAATGTGTGTATGACACTCCGTTTTGAAATGATCCGAGAAAGACCGACAAAGTTGGGTCAGTGAATTAGCTTGAAAGGAATGCATACCATACTGTCATTATGCCAAAGTATAAACTTTGACAGTAGTTTATTATAAAGAATTTTAAATGAACGATTATTTTCATATTAAATATTCTAGGCAAAGCTTAATACTACGTTTTCATTGGAGGTGAAATGAGATTATTTCGTAGATTTGATTTGGCTGTTAATAGCTTCTTTTTGTTCTGTTTCTGTTGTCTATACATCAAATTTTGACATTTTCAATGGTTTCCAATGGGTTTCCACTATGGATGCATTCCACTTGGGTGTGTTCATAAAGTTTTTACGTAATTTCTAACAAAATTTCGTGCAAATTTGCTTGAAATTATATGATTTCGAAATGTGAATTTGTATGGGAAATGAGATAATTTGGAATCGAATTTGAAAATTTTCAACGAAATTACCTCGCATTTGCCCCAATGAAAACGTAAACGGTATTTTTTTAGACGTGTGGTTTTCAATCTGGCATTATTTTTTTCGGAGTTGGTCTTTTTGACAGCTGGCACTTGATTTATGATCAGTTTGGTTTGCCATTTCATAATGAATACTCTTACTCCTGAACAACGTTTGCAAATAGTGCAAATTTATTACCAAAATAATGGTTTGGTTCGCGCGACGCATCGCGCGCGGCGTCCAATATTCGGTCGACAAAATCGCCCAGCAGAGTAATTCGAACAACCATGGATCGGTTTCGCACCACGTTTAATCTAGTGGATAATGCGCATCCTCAGAGTATCGAAGAAGACCCAAATGAGTCCATCTGCCATCGCGCGCAACAATTGGAACTGGGGCCTCGGCTGGAATTTATTCGAGCCAGCCGCGGTGGCCACTTGCCCGAAATCATTTTTAAAACATATTGGCAAACCCTTATCTTTATAATAAAGCTAAATTCTTGGTCATAGCATTAAATTTTATTCATTTAATTTCTTCTTGAAAACCACACGTATAAAAAAACACCCTTTAGTATAACAAGCTAATACTCATTTGTAATTTACGTTCATGCTTCGGTCATCGTCACACGTGTCCTTTTTCTTGCAAGCTAAAGTGTGCGTTTTTATGCATCTTTGTACCGTAGTTTCTGTTAACGTTTCAATTTTTCTTGTAAAAAACTTCTCGCTCGTATTTGACAGCTTTGTCAAAAAAATTTTTTTGTAGGTGTTAACTGTTATACTGAGAACAAATGAAAGGAACAAAGTTTAGACCACTTTACATAGTGAACATTTTAAACTCCATGTTACAATGGCCAGTTGTACAATAGTGGTTCAGCCTGGGCTCAAGATTTTAACTTACCGATTTCGGCGGATTAACTAACGTTCAACGCTGGTTCAAATATGTAATTAGTTATTATCACACACTTGAACAGTAAACCACTGTTGAAAAACAATTAATCCGCCGAAATAGGTGGGTAA
Organism: Epistrophe grossulariae; assembly: GCA_929447395.1. Lineage (NCBI taxonomy): Eukaryota > Metazoa > Arthropoda > Insecta > Diptera > Syrphidae > Epistrophe > Epistrophe grossulariae. The sequence goes on along the minus strand of OV839567.1, from coordinate 141,830,240 downwards.
AAATTGCTGAACCACGATTTAAATAATAGTACAACTGGCCCTAAGTGTTTTTACACCATTTAACGCAGCACTGTATGTAGTTTTATATATTTTTTTAATAAATTAATGTAAGTAGTATTCACTATGTTAACTTTTATTTCACTTTTTTATTTAATATTTTCACTATTTCAACGTTTTAAAATCTTGAAACACTTTCCTATAGCTCGGTAAAATTACAGATCAGGTTCTTTTTTTTATTTGGTGCTTCACTCACTGTATATGTGATATACACCTCTTCCTTATCTTCTTAGTCTAAGGGAAACCCCCTTTCTAATTTTTCAATTTCTCAATCGGATTAAAATTATAAAAATGGATCGAATGGTAATTGACGAAGAATAATTTTTTTGCTAGCCGAAGAAGAAGAAAATGTAAAAAAAAAGAAATTGGTTGCATGCAATTCTCGATACGAAGAAGGGGAATTATATCATACACTTTACCTGCGGCTCAAAAAAGGACCCAAAGTATATCACACTTATTTTCATATATCCTCCATTGGAATATCATAAGATTCTGGATATTCCGAAATCATTGAAATTAAGTTTCGTCGAAGTCCAAATTTTTTTTTAATTTTAACGACTTATTTACACCGAGCACGAGTACAGAAAAATCAACAAACTTAATGACATATAACAATTTTTTTCGACTCTTGCTATACCGCAGATTATTAACTTTGCCGCGCAGTGAAGTTCAGTTGTCGCTTGGTGCGATATAGCTCATACAATTTCGTACAAAAAATATTTTGCCGCGTCGTTACCCTCGGGCTCCACTAAAAATGAACCATTGCAAAATATGTGTTATGACGTCAAAATTTCTTGTGGAGGCTATTTATGTCAAGAAGATTTTTATTTTCAGACATAAATATCTTCATTTATATCTTGTCTTCGCAGAAGAAATAAATGTGGACTTAAATTGACTTTTAGTGTGGTAATAGGGCGAATAATGCGGTGCTTGCTCGGCGGGGACAAGATTGCAATTAAAATTTTTTGAAATAATTTGCCCACTCAACGAAGAAATAAATACTTCTGAAATAAAATTAGAAATAAAAATTGCTTGTGGAGCCAGGGGGTTAAGTTGAATTCCGTTGAAGATGACGGAACTCGTCGAATGCGGTCTTACCTTAAAGATTCAGACAAAAAAAGCATGTAATATGTCCCCTATTACACGATGATTCTTTGGGTCAGACTCTTTTCAAACATAATAGCTGTGTTTTATTTTCCCCGAGATCCAATCCAGATCAGATCATGAAAATAAAATAACCCATGGATCTCAGTGACAACTTGTTATATACCCAACTCTTTTTTTTTTTATTTGTATACACATTACACCCGTTGTCTTTTTTCTTTACACTACTACTGACGACATTTTGAATTAAGGGTGTGTGTTCAAAATGGATTTAGAAATCCAAATCCAAAACGAAGTTGGATCGTGTGTTGTTTTTGTAATACATGTATTTTCGTAAGAAAATTCAATCTGGTTCGGATCCGGGGGAAAATAAAACACAGCTAATGAGTGCGGAAGAGAAAAAATATGAGACGGAAGACCAGTTGCCCTGTAAAGTGTAAGTCGTGGGCCAAATTTTCCAAGACTCTTTTTGACGTTTCTTTTTTATAAAATTGTTTTGATGATTTTCAAAGAGAAATTAAAAACAAGAATCAGACGCAAAGAATCATCCTGTAATGTAATACCGTGCGACTCACAAGATGATTTTCAAAGAGAAATTCGAAAAAAAAGAGTCATCGTGTAATAGGGTGTTTGCTATTTCTACTCATCTATAGGTTATGTTACTCATACAGCAATTCAGTGTTTCTGTCGACACTTTGCTTGATGGTACAAAGATATCACAACATGTGTACTGTGCAAAGATATTTACGTTTCGCTCTTAGAATAAGAAGATAAGGAAGTACCATTGTAAGAAAAAACTCCGGAATTTTTCATAATAGTGTTTGCTCTCACAAACACAAATGCATTCCAACAGGGACGGAGTGATTTTTAATGGCAACTTATAGGGCGCCATAACAATCATTTGTTATATTCTGAATTTTTCTTCTCAGCGGTACGTTTAAAAATAATACCTACTTTTTAATGATAAGTTCCTAAAGCGCCGATAAAGTTTTGTAATATATATTTTCACCAAAATTTAGTTGTTTCAGTGGAACATTATAAATTTAATTAATTTAATTTAGGCATTGTCATAGGCACATATGTTAACATAAATAAACGAACTCCAAACGTACAAAATCGATTTAATAACAAAAAAAAATTCCTGATATAACAAATAATTGCGCCTTACAATCATCAACAAAAACAAAGACGTCCCCGTTTCACAGAATCGCTGTTTGACATTTCATGTATCTAGATTATAACCGGGAATACAAGTGCAAGTTTTCAATTAATTAATATCTTTCTTAACTTTATTTAAAGTTTACATCATTTAAAATGTGGTATTTGATTGGTGATTAATTCACATCACTTTCTTAGAGAAAAACCTAATAAAACTTACCTGTGAAAATAAATGCTCTTGTTCGCCGTTCTCTGGCTTTTTTTACACAATTTCACAATGCACCATATTTTTTTATTTTTATTAGCAAATATACACGATTTAAAAGTAATTTGCTCCAAAATATTTATTTTTTTTGTAATAGTTCATATTTTATTAGTGTTTTTAACTAATTTTTAACTATTCAGTCACCGATTTGACATTTCTGGTATACAACTATCTGCTGCATTCACATACACTGTATGACGCTGATTACATGAAGACTTTTTTCGGTTGTTTCGTCTTTCGTCTTTTTTACAGACACGTATCGTCTTGATTACATGGTTCTTTTTTTCATTCGTGAAGAATCTTTCGTTATTTTGACAAACAAAAATTTTGCGGTGGATTTATTGGAAAATAAACAGTGGTTATTATTAAAAATGTTTTTTAATCACTTTTTGTTCATATTTGTAGCTTTTTTAAGTATAAAAACTGTTTTACAACACGAAATTAAAAGATTAAGGGCCAGTTTCACAGTGAAGTAAGGGATTTTTTTAAGTGTGCACTGTGAAACTGGCCCTTAGTAAGTGTCACTTAAGTGCCAAATATGGAAAACTAATTCCCAATTTCACAGTAGGGATATTCTCGATCCAATGCAAACTGGTCTTGCATCATTGCAAAAGTGCAAAGTTTTTTTTTTACAATGGGGTTAGGGTATAGCAATTTTACACTTTTGCTTTTTTGCAATGATACAAGACCAGCTGCATCGGATCGGGAATACCCCTAGTGTAAACTTATCGGAATAAGTGACACTAAAGTCTACAATGTTGGCCACTTAAGTTCCACTTACTCAGGTAGTAAAACTGCGGCTTAAGTGCCAAAATGGGAAAATTAAGTGCCACTTATTTTGTTAAGTGTTCACTGTGAAACTGGCCCTAAGTTCTTCCCAAATTACTTTCTTTTTAGAGATGAGCAGTTAAAATAGGCGTGTTTTTTTGTAAGCCCGGGGGGAATTGGTTGAAAAAAACGACAGCGGGGATTAGCGACGCCATGACAGTAAAAAACATGGAGTTTTCATACAAACTATCGATAACATGTATGCAATTCATGCCGGTAACACCGTTTTTCGGTGCGCTTAAGTTAAACCCCGAGAATTCTCCGGGATTAGTTGTTGTTGCATTTAACATGTTAATTGTTTAGCACCGACGTCGTTTTTTTCATCCAATTCCCCCCGGGCTTGCAAAAAAACACGGCTAATATTCCGTGAAAAATCGATGACAAAATTTATCGAACCTGAAAAATCGATGTTTTCTTCTTTCTTTTTAATTTTGGTAGTCAAATACGTTGAATTCACATCAAGATGTGTTTTTGAATTAAGGCCGATTGTTCAGAGTGGATTAAATCTGTAATAAAGGTTCTGCTTGAATCGGCTGATTATCAAATTCCATGATTTACGTTTCAAATTAATAGATTCGAGATTTGACGATTTACCAGTGGCAATAATCATTGACCAAAGATGATTAGCTGGGAACAAACTCCCTAAGACTAAATCAGTGCCTATGTTCTGTAACTCTCGCATCGATAAAATTGGTCGATAAACACTGAAAAATGGTACAAAACTCATCCTATTTGTTTCATTTTTCATCGTTTTTGACTAATTTTGGCGATCCGAAAGTTTAAGAACGTAGGCACAGATTGGAAACTGTGACAAATTTAGTCCAACCATTAACAAAATATACGACCATAACCCAAAAATAAGAACATTAAAACCCTATTTCTGTTATGTGAATTTTTAGGCAAAGAACTGTTATATTTCAATCAAACATTTTGGAGAAAATAAAAAAAGTAAATTGTTATTGTGGCAGATCCTGTTCTTATAACCTTAAAAAAAATTCGATTTTTTCCTCTAAGAAATTCCGTTCAAACGATCTGTGCCTTCAATCTGTAGCTCGTATAAGTCTAGAGACGATTGAAATTAAAACAAATCATATGAGTTTTGTTCCATTTTTTAAGGTTTCTTGACCAATTTTATCGATGCGGGAGTACAAAACGTAGGCACAGACGTAGAAATCAATGGACCGTAAGGCAAAATCACTTTATTTTTATTATATTTATATTCCTTTTCCATGAAATAATCGATTTCTTTGTCAAATTTAATTTTAATCCATCCAGTCATTAGTCAATCGAAAAAAATATAATTTCAAACATTTAATATCAAAGAGAATTATGTTTTTTTGTAGAAAGAACACATAGACAACAATGGACGTTTTTGTGAAGTTTCATTTTTTGTATTAGGGGTATTCCCGATCCGATGCAAATTGGTCTTGCATCATTGCAAAAGTGCAAAGTTTTTTTTTTACATTGGGGTTAGGGTATATTAATTTTACACTTTTGCACTTTTACAATGATACAAGACCAATTGCATCGGATCGGGAATACCCCCATTGATTTACAAAAAACCATTTTATTTGCATTTTTTTAAATTTTTTGTAATCGATTTATTTTATTTTAAGATCGATACTTGAATATCGATAATTTTTCTACCAACTACGATTTTTGCTGACATCTGCTCACCGCTCATCTCTATTCGGTTGCCAGAGCACAACGTCAATCCTCGCGTGCGGGGATCTATCCAAATGGGTGTCAACCTATCCCAAAAATTTTCGGATACGTTTGGTTGTTGTTGCATCAGCTGTTTCGTCACAAGGGATTACAACAACACAAACCTATCCGGATAGCTTTGGATTGATCCCCGAACGCGACCAATGTTCAACCAGAATAAATCTTCAAATTTTCATTCCTGTTTTCGTTACTTCATTCCCCCTACATTTCTACACCCCTCACCCAAGCTGTCAAAAAGACGAAAGACGAAACAACCGAAAAAAGTCTTCATATAATTGGGCTTTTCCAAAAACTATCTTTTGTCGAATTCTTTTCAACAAAAGAATCGAATTTTTTTCTAAAAGAATCGATTTTTTTTCTGAACAATTCGAATTTTTTCTGTCAAAACAAATCTTGCTAATTTTGCAAGATTCAAGAAAGATTTACACCGATTTGCACACACACTTGCAAGGTTTGAAATTTCTAAAATGTCAATATGAAAACAAATTGTGTTTTTAGTTGCAACGAATTTTCGGTGAATTTTATAGTAAATATTTGTGCGTTGTTTTTCAAATAATAATAATAATAATTTCCAAATTGAATATTTTCTGGAAATTTTACTTCAAAATTGCTGCTGTCTAGTGCCACACACACAATCACAAAAAAAAATCGATTCTTTTCGTCTTTTCGTATTCTTTTCAACGACAGAAAAAATTCGATTCTTTTTAGAAAAAAAATCGATTCTTTTGTTGAAAAGAATTTGACATTTGTCTTTTCTCTTTCTAATTTTGACAGTTCAAAACAACAAAAACAAAACATGTGATATCAAACTTGGAGAAATGTAAACAAATGCTTTTTCAGTGCAATGTGGATTTTTAATATTTTCTGTGATTTTTATTTATATTAATAAGCTTGATAAGTTATTGAAGTTGTTTTTTTGTTAAATTTGCGTTATAACCATCGTTTTATACGTTTTTATTGGAAAACAAACAAGCACTATATTATAAAAATATTTGTCGTTTGTTTACCTTTCTCCAAGTTCAGACCAGCTGTTTCCTATTTTTTTTTGCTTATTTGAAACTGACGGCTAGTGGAAAAGCCCAAGCAGCGTATATACCAAAGATACTGCATTATTTACGTTCCATCACCCAAAACCCATTTGTTTACATTGTTGTTTTTGTAATTTCATCTCGTGTCGATGAATAGATGTGAATTGCAATTAAAATTTATCCAGTGGTGAATTCATATTTTTGCAATAGTGTGCGTTAAAATCCGCCATTTTGTTTAGCTTGTTGGCAAACCAGAATGACAGCCGAGGATTCGAATCTTTATAATTCAGTATCTTTGGTATATACACGGATAGGAATTCAACAAGTTATAAAAAATGTATAAATATGGGAACGAGGGGACGGAGACGAGGAAATTTGAACCTCTAAGTTCTTTCTCACTGAACAATTTAACAACACAACAAACAAACCGGAATGCAAATTGCATCTGGCTTGCTGCCGGAATTTGAATATCGAATTATTAAAAGTTAAAACTACAAGTTGAATGAAGTTCCATCTTGTCTATTTAATAAATAGTCATTTTTTCAAGTAACATTGTTTTGTGAACCGCATAAAATCTAATCAAAATTATACGGAGCTACATATATACATAAATGTAGAAATACAATATCAAAATGGGACCACCTTCAATGGAAAATCAAGAAAAGGAAACAACCTTACGAAAACACTACATTTTACGCAATTTTAAATTATTTGACAAAAGGCATAAAAATGAACCAAAACTTCAATAAAAGTCAATTAAATTATAGTCTTGCACTATGTTTTGTCAATTACAAAAGTTATTCAAATCCGCAGTCGATAAGTTGTAAAACACGGGTTGCGAAATGGAATCCGGTGAATATGAAGGTATGTGGCAATTATTTATATTTTCGTATTTATAGTTATTATTCACATTTTAATAAAGAAATATTTTGCTGTCTTTTTAGAATTCTTCCGCTGTCACTCTTAAAAGGACATCTTGGTGGGAACAATATTTTGTTCAAGGGTAATTAGCATCCTTCTGTACTCGGACCTGTCGACAATCGGTGGCCCTTCTGCAAAAGAGAATTCCGCGATTGCATGGATATCGGTTTCATCGTAATAGGCACCATAAGCCCCTCCGTCGAATATTACATTATGGAAGGGGTGGGACCTCAACAATTGATTTCTAATTTTTGTGGTCTTTGTACGCCTCAATTACAAGTGATCGAATAAAGAAAAACGAGGTAAGTGTTTCTCATAATTTGTTGATTTTGTTTTCACAATGGGGTAGATAATTGAGGTAAGAACGAGTTTTCCTAGATAATCAAGAAATAAAATGATGTTCAACAATTAAGGTTCCCCCACACCAATGCGAATTTTCGGAGGCGACGACGAAAAAGCTAATAACAACGTGTTGTTTTCATTGACAACCACGTGTTGTTATTGTTGTTTTCGTCGTCGTCACCGAAAATTCGCTTTGGTGTGAAGAAGAAATAAAAAACAAAATAGTTTTAAAAGTACTATGAAATTCGCTAATCGAGGAATAATGAACACACCTACCTTGCTTGCTCATATAAATACAGAGCCAGCACCCAGCATTACGGTGTATAAACAGTGAGGTATGTATGGGGGGCATGCTGCCCCCCTGCAACCCCCCTGCTTGGGCACACTAGGATTTGGGGTAAGTGCGAGGCTGAGTGTATTTATAAAAAGGAATTTATAAAAAGGAATAAATAAAAACAGTAAATCGATTAAAAAAACATTGTTTGGTTTCGATTTTTTTCGAAAATAGCAAAATGCAATACAGTCTTAAGGCTTTATTGCACTCTTGACAGTGAAATAAAGTCCAAAATCGTTCTGGGCTTTATTACACTCTTGAAAGTGCAATAAAGTCCAAAATTTCGTGGCACCGTTTATATCTGATACGTTGCCCATGTATAGAATTGTTGAACAAAATTCAAAATGTGGTTTTATAATCTTGTTGTATATGTTTATTGTTGCACAGATTGTTGAAATTTCGTTACATATTCTTTTGCGTATTCTATTTATTATAACACCAAGATACTATATATATTGCACTTGTTCGATTGGATTGTTATTTATTAGTTTGTTGTTTAATCACCGTTGATAAGCATGCATTTTGTTTTATCTGTATTAATTTTAAGTTTATTCATATTCAAACAATCACAAACCTTAGTTTAACTGATCTGTACCTAATTATATTTAAGTCTTTGCCGGAAACAAATACAAGAGCATCATCAGCAAATAATGAGATTGTGCAATTTTACTCATATCATTTATGTAAAGAAGAAATTAAAATGGCCCAAGTATTCTCCCTTGTGGGACACCGAACAAATTATTTTCACTGTCAGATAAACAATCTTTGTTTTTAGTTCGTTGGGTTCTATCGTGGTTGGTTTTGAATTAGTATGTTTTTGAAGGGATCTCATAAAGCTATCTAAGTCTGTTTTCTGAAATTTTTACTTGGATATCGTATTTTGATGCAAGAGAATATGATCCCATTAACATTGTCTTAAAAACAGGAAATGAGTCCCAGAGGTGTTGATTTAAGCGACCAAATGGAAGTTAAAGACTTGTTCTAACTGGTTATCTTTTAGCAATTTCACTCAACCAATATTGAGCAGTTCCGAAAAAGTTGAAAGTCATTTTCATCTAAACACAGCGGCCGAGAGTGAAGACGGCAACTATGAAGTTGCCATCACCCACCCGACCGCCCCCCTGGCCAAGTAAGAGTGACTTAAGGTCAAATGCTATTTTCTAGTTGTATTTTTTCTAAAAGTTTAAAAACATTATTTATAATCTGTTCTGTAGGAGCTGACAGTAAAGATACTAAATTTGTATTAAATAGATTTTTTGAAATTGTGTTTATTTTTGGGCATTCTGATGACAGGTGTTTAAAGGTGAGGATGGCATCTGATTGACAGAGGGGGCAGTTCGGGGGATTCTCACGAGTTAGCAGGTAGCAATGTGTTATTTGTTTGTGACCCAATCAAAGTCGTAGGAAACACTAATATCTGTTGCACAAAAGCTTCAAATAAGTTCAAATAATATTGCATATCAAAATTTTCAAAAGAATAATTTATTGATTTTTAAAGAAATTTTCAAAAAATTTTTTTCAAAATTTTATATATAAAAACCGCTCCAACGATTTTCAATTTTTGTTCTCTTAAATTGAGATTTCCTTCAGAAATCAGATGATGTACATCGCATTGGTGCCAAAATAATTTCAGAGGTTCTTTAATCAATTTATGTTTAATTACATATTTATTTTTACAATTGTTCAGTCTAAACTGTAAGTTCCATGCATATTTGCAACACGGTGCTATAATGTTCATAAATAAATGTACCTACTCGCATAATACTACCTTAAACTTAACTACGTTTTAAGCAGGTGGTATACAATATAGGCTCCCATAACTAATTTATTTCTTTTATAAAGAAAAATATAGTTTTTGAAAGATCTATAAAAACACAGTGTGATCGCACGTACATGAGAGCAAGTTCGTGCGACCCAGGCGTGCACATATTTTTTTTTTTGATTCTGTGATAAACTATTAAAGTTGAAAAAAAGTAATACGAAAACCTGTAGAAATTGTAGGGATAAAATCAACTAAAATTTTCGAGTGAAAAAATAACTAATATTGAAAAAACTAAAAATTATTATTATTATTATTATTATTATTATTATTATTTATTTACATATAATTAAAATTACAATGCAAATTAGAGAAATAAGAACCTAGCAACAAAGACTTCCAGCTCTAATTAAGAAAGTAGGAATATTTTTAGTTATATATTTAAAATAAAGAATGATAAATAATAAAGTATATGTTTATATGGCAATGTTGGCGTTGTTGAAGAATTCGGATATATTTGAGATATTTTCATGATTGAGTGTGTTGAGCAATGTGTAGACTGTTTGGTTGTTGGAGAGATTGGTATTGAATTGTCTAGATGAGATGCATGAATTTAAGCCGAGCAGGTGATTTATGTCCAATATGTTGTTGCATGTTGTGCATACAGGTGGATCAATTCTCTTTAATAAATGCTGGTGGGTAGTGACTGTATGTCCTAGTCGAAGGCGAACTAAGGTGGTGTTGTGTGTTTTTGAAGTTGATGTTGGGTAGAGGGGAGTGTGGCGGTCTTTGTTAGTCCTTGAATAGTGAGTAGGATGGCAGTGCCAATCTGCAAGACGTTTCTTTTCAATCAGGCTGTCGATATGTCTTGAGGTCCAGTTTGGAATATGAGTTGAAAAGGTGGACAGGAGATTTGGCTGCTTAATTAGCTTCGGTGTCTGCGAGTTCATTGCCTACTATCCCAATATGGCTGGGTATCCACAATAGTTTGATTGAGTCTTCGTGTTTAATAACTAAATTTCTTATGTTATTTATGAGATAAAATTGATGATTGGGGTTGATCACGGCGTTAAGCACTGAGAGACTGTCAGAACATATTATGTATTTTTTTTTTAGCTTGATAGATGTTTTTATAGCTTCTTGTATGGCCAGAGCTTCCGCAGTAAAAATAGAGGAGAAGTATGGTAGGATGCCTCTTATCAAAGGTCCATTTTCTTGGGTGACTGCAAAAGCGGTATTGAGTTTAGACTTAGATCCGTCAGTAAAAATAGTATTCCAGCCTGTAGTTTTAAAACTTGTTATTAGCTCTAGGTAGCATTTACGGAAAATGATGTTGTTTGTGTTACTTTTTCGATGTTGGGAGAGATTAAGTAGTACGGAACTTGGTTTGATTTTCCAGGGTGGAGACGTTTGTTTGTTATGTTTTATACATTCAAAACGGATGTCCATTTGTTTTGCTGTAGAAATTATTTTTGAAATTGTTGACGGTATTCTTTTTATTTGTTTATATTTTGCAACTGAAGTAATGTCTTTGTTGATAATTGATTTTTTAGAGAAGGAGAGTTTGGGAATCAGCTTCGTGAAAACTTCTTCTTGCATCTGATCTAGGGTTGGAAGTCCGGCTTCTGTCATAATGTTTTGAATCCTGGTTGTACGATATGCGCCGATGCTTCTTCTAGCGGCCTGATTGTACGGTGGTTTAAGAAGATTTAACGTGGTTTTTGGACATTTGCCATATATACATAAACCGTAATCAATTTTGCTTAATATTAAAGAGCGGGTAATATTACAGAGAGTGTTAATATGAACATCTAGTTTTTTGCTTGATAAATAGCTTACGATTTGGGCCCGAGTGGCTAGGTTCTTTTTTAAATCTGTACAATGAGGTTTCCAATTGTATTTACTATTAAATATCAGCCCTAGAATTTTAAGGTTGTTTACATTTTCTATATTGACATTGTTAATATTTAATTCAAAATGACAAGATAGTTTACGACAAACATGCAGTGTCTTACATTTATCGAGAGATAGTTTGGCACCAGAAGTGGTACACCAGTTCAAAATATCATTTAATAATTTGTTGAATACGTGTTTTACTTGCTCAAGAACGTTTATTTTACAAAGTATATAAATATCGTCTGCGTATATGCAGTGGTCTAAAACTTTATATTTGGCTATAATTGTACTAATTTCATCAAAAGCTATAATGAATAGTATCACAGAAAGTGGGGATCCTTGGGGGATGCCGTTGTTAAGAGGATGGGAAGTGGAGAAAGTATTATTGATTTTGATTGAAATTTTACGGTTGGAGAGAAAGGATTTGATGTAGTTAAACATCTTTGGGCCAACACCCCAATCTCTTAATTTACCCAAGATAAGGTGAATACCGATTCTATCGAAGGCTTTTTCGAAATCCAAAGACAACAGTGTTACATGGTTACGAGCGGATAGAGTATTTGAGATGTAATGGTCGATGTGAAGTAAGGCGTCAGTACAACCTCTTTCAGGCTTAAAAGCTACTTGGTTGGTGCTGGTAAGTTCTTGAGAGTCTATAAACCAAAGTAGTCGTTTGGCAATTATTTTTTCCAGTACCTTCGAAGTACAAGGAATGAGTGAAATGGGACGATAACCATTAACTGAATTGATTGGTTTGTTCGGTTTTGGTATGGGGATAACTGTGGCCGATTTCCAGCTTTGTGGTATAATACCAGTCTCATAGATGTTGTTGTACAACCGCAAGAGTCTTGTTTTTATCAACGTAGGCAGATTCTTTATCATCGGGTAAGATATACGATCTCTGCCCGGTGTTTTGCCTTTTAAAGTCTTAAGACAACAACCAAGTTCAATGTCTTCAATTGGGCTCTCTAAGTGTTTAGCTGGTAGGCTAAGATCATATATGATGTTGGTGGGATGACTAAGAAAGCTGTTTTTCAAAGAGTTGAAGGTGTTTGAAAAATTTGCGTTGTCCGAGAGATTTGACCAAGTTTGAGCGAAGAAGTTACTAATATCAATGGCTGTGGAGATGGTTCCGTTTGGAGTTTCGATGCATTTTATCTGTTTCGGGACAAAATTACCCGTGAGAGATCGAATGTTATTCCAAATTTTAGCTGGAGGAGTGTTCGGATTTATTGAGGATGTAAACTCTCAAGCACTTGGCTTTACTTGATTTCATCTCTCTACGAAATAGCGCATTTGCTTTTTTAAAAGCTATTAGGTTTGTTTGAGTAGGGTGTTTTTTGAATTTTTGCCAAGTTTTCATTTTATGTTCCCTTAAAGATTTTAGAGTAGAGTTCCACCATGGGACTTGTTTTTTAGTCGAGATTGGGTGACTTTAAGGAATAGAGAGGTTGGCAGCTGAGCGGATACCTTTTTGAAGCAAAGCAGCTTCTTTATTGATATTGTTTGATATGTTTTTATTTAGGAACCAATTTTCGGCGCTTGATTGGAATTTATTCCAGTCCGCCAAGTCTGTTTTAAATTTGGGATAGGGGAGGAAAGTTGAATGGTTGTCTGCGCCTTTAGCAAGGGTATAAATTATGGGAAAGTGATCGCTATTATGCAAATCGTCGAGAGTAGTCCAAGATGAAAGAGGGAGCATTGTTGGTGAACAGGAAGTGATGTCGATGTGGCTGAAAGTCCCGTGGGTGGAGAAGTGGGTGGGGGAACCATCATTCAATAGCATAAGATCTGATTTTAATAAAAAGTCCTCTATAATAGAGCCTCTATGATTGGTTATTGGGGAACCCCAGAGAACATTCCAGGAGTTAACGTCTCCTGTAAGTAAAATTGGAGTGTTAATTTGGCTAACTATATTTTCGAGATCGGTATTTGAGAATGTTTGGTGCGGTAAGATGTATATATTTATAAGAGTAAATTTGAAAGGCAAATTAATTTCTACAGCAAGAGTTAGTATGTTTGAAGTAATGTTAATTCGATTATGTGGGATATTACTTTTAATAAGGATTGCGATACCTTGTTTGCTGGTTGTATTTTGCGGAAAGTTGTGGAAGTAACACGTGAAATTTTTGTGTGTTTTTGGCAAAGATGCAAAAGCACAATGTGTCTCCTGTAGAGATATAGCACATGGCGATTGATCTTTAATTAATGTACTTAGCTCATCGTAATTGTTAATATAGCCTTGTATATTCCATTGGAGAGCTCTAAAAGAAAAATTAGATTGGGGGTTGTTAACGTTTGAGGTGGTGTTATTATTTTTGTGACTCCGCTGCCCCGGGGGTGGACCGCCGGTGTCCCCGAGGGGACTCCGATGGTTCAACCCCTGACCAGCAGAGTCAAAAATTGAAGGATGTATACTATTGTCTTTAGATGTCATCATGTTCCATTGTTGAATCTTGATAGAAGTAGTTGTTTGTTTGTATAAGGTCTTGTGTTAATGAAGAGATGGGTGATGAGTTGTTGGTTGGTGCGATTATGGCTGCTGGTGGAGGTGTAAGTTGAGGATTATTGAAAGTTGTTGAGGATGAGTTATTAATTTTTGTGTTAGATTGATTGAAAGGATTTTTTTTGGGTTGTGTTAGGGGGGTTGGGGTATTTTGTGTATATTGTGTTGAGGAAGATGGAGGAAGCTGAGGAGATTTTGATGAAATTTCATTGTTTACGATTTTTATTTTCGATTTATATTCAGAGTTTACATCTAAATTTAAATTAGAATTAGATGCGGCTGGTTGGTTATTTGTTGGAATAGATGGAGGTAGATTGATGGTATTTTCTTTTATAGGTTGTGTTGGTTGGTTGATTGATTTAGAAATACGGTTTTTGATGATTTCGGCCATGGTGGGTTTAGCAAAAGGGTGTTTTTTAGGCGTTGGTAACATATGTAAAGATGGATTGTCGTTGAAGATTTGCCAAGCTTCACGAACTGTACAGCGTCGGGTTGCTTTTATTTTATTAACAAATTTATGACGTAGGAAAGAAGAACAAGCTGGGTCATAAGCGGTGTTGGAGTCTTCCTTGCAATTGACACAATAAACTCTGCTACACTCAATATGTGGTGGGGGCAGACAGCATTCCTTGCAGATTTTTTCATTTGTGCACCTTTTTTTTGTGTGTCCTAGTCTTTGACAAAGAATACAACGCATAGGGTTGGCGATATATTCGTCGACTTTGCAGTTTAACCATCCGATTTTTATATCTGTTGGTCGGCGAATTAGGTCAAATGTCAAAATAGCGCCGCCTGTAGGGATAAGATTGTCATTGTCCTTTTTAAGGATTTTTTTAACTTCAATAACTTTTTGTTTTTTGAGCTCATTTGGCAATTCCTCTTCAGATATGTTGACAAGAAATTTGGAAAATATTCTTCCTTGCACAGAGTTAAGTGACGTATGGGATGATATTTTCACTGGAATTGAGTCGATGTTTTTGGTTTTGAGGAATTTTTCTGCTACGGAAAGGCATGAAACTTTTACTAAAAGGTCTCCAGATCGCATGGGTTTAACCTCTAAAATTTCATTAGAGATGTATTCCATACCGCGGTTTATTTGGAATGGATTATAGGACGCGAGGGGTTTAAAGTTTTCACCGTCTTTTTCGACACCAGAGATTATAATGAAACGAGGTATATTATCGTCATTGCTTGTAATCTTGGGCATTTCTGGGAAATCTTCGTCGGCTTTTTTGCGTTTTGTTTTGTTGTACCGGTTAAGAGGGACTTCGTTGTCCAGCTCTTTGAACCGGTTATGTTTTGAGGGGTCTATAGCCCCCCTCATTTTCTAGCACTTTTTATAATTATTTATATTTGTTTTCTTGCTGTTAAGAAGCAAAAGAAGTCAAATTTTGAAATATTTGGTTTTACAAAAAAAAAAGAAAAACACGTGTTTTTATGACACTTTATGATTTATCTCTCTCACACGTCTTTACGCGGCGTAAGCCAGAAAGCAATTCTCAGCACATACAAAAAAAAAATAACAAAAAAGTCTCCGTACACTTCATGTCTTTTATTAATCTTTTTTGGAAACAGAAGTGAAAAAAACTTTGACTTTAACTACGGATACATGATCCATTCTGGATTTCCAATCCATGATAACAGACTTTTGGCTACCTGAAATTAAATCCTTTGATCTCAACTTCATAATAAGATGACTCCGCGCTAATTGGAAAACAGCCCGCGAAACCTTGAGTTTATTGCGAATACAATTCGGTGAACATTTCATTTAACCCATTGAACCTATGATTTCAAACCTAAACACTATTTCTTTTTGGACTTTGTAAAGTCAAAGGACTATAAACCAGTTACGATTGGGGAAATGGAAGCCAACTTAACTTGCCTCATTGGCCAAATACGTCTAGAAATGCTCAATCGCACCATTAAAAATTGGAACTTCAGAATGGAACATGTTAGCCGCAGCTAAGGTCAACATATTTTTTGGAAATTCCTAAAAAGAATCATCTATTCATTTGCCCAATACAGAACAGAAATTAATTAAAATATTTTACATAAAATTTTAGATTGTTTGGCATTTTTCATTCAAAAATATTATTTTCTTATTTTCAGAAGTCATAACAAAACACACGAGTTGTCTACATCAAAAAAATTTTGGATCTCTAACAAAAAATTACCTCTGGCACCAACAAACAAAAACATTTAATTATTAACAGACATCATGTCGTAAGTAGTAAATTTAAGCTTTTGCCCGTTTAAGAAATATTAAAACCCAGCTACACTAATAATATTATCTGTTTTGAGTGCTGAATGCAATATTTATTTTTGTATATAAATTATTTTAAAGAATTTAGTATAAAATATTAGTACAAGATATAAATGCATAAGTTGGCTTAAAAATGTATGAACAAAAAATCGACTGAGAAGTGAAGATAAACTAATTTTAAATTTAATTAATTAAATTACTTATAATCTTTCTAAATTTAAACATTTATGTATTTTTAATGTTTTGTTATACCGTATTTGCTTTTAAAAAATTAATTTTTAATTTAAGATTTGGCCCTTTCAACAAGAGTTTAGGATTAAGCAGAAGTATTTAGTTCATTTTCTTTCCAAATGAACTTTTATGCAGATTTTTATATTTATAAAAATTATTTATTAATTAATGAAGAAGCTTATAAAATTAATTTACAAACTCTTGTCGAGTTAAGGCAATAGGGTGAAAAGACCATGTAATGCCATTTTTGTTTAAAATTATATTTTATGTTTTATTATTTTTTGCATGCAAGGATGTACGTCTTTTGATTTATTTGATGGTGTCTAAAATTGTGGGATCATGAAAGTTAGCCAATTGTTTTGACACTTCTGTAAGGTTTGAAGATCGTCTGGACTTAGGGCATTCCAAAAGTATGTGTTGGACAGTCAGACCTACTCTGCAGAGTACGCATTCTTCTATTTCACTTCGGTTATATAGATGTTTGGTGCTGAAAACCGTTTTCCCGACTCGGAAACGAAACAATGCGATACATTCTTATCTTGTAAGTTTCTCGTGGTATGGAGTGCGAATTCTTTGTGGGTGATGTGAAGCTGTTGCTATGAAACCATTGTTCTTTCAGTTCAATATTTAGGTTCTCTTGCCAAACTCTTCGAACAAGCTGGTGAAAATTGGGTGTTTGAACTGTAAGCGGTAGGTTTTGCACTTCTTTTGCAGCCAAATCTGCTGCTTCATTTCCGGTGATTCCCATAGGTCCGGGTACCCATGAAAGTAGGATGTTATCGTTGAGATTTCTTTTAAATGATTTAAGTGATGGATACTTATTTGTTAGACTCTTTTAAAAGTATCCAATATGTATTAATATTTTCTTTAGAAATAAAATAATAACAATAATGATTTAATAATAATAAAATTAATTTAATTTTCACAAAAACATTTTAAGAAGATTCACTTGATACAAAATTCAATATCAAAGTATAAACAATTTAAAGTATCAAACAATCTGAAAGCGCATTTCCAACACCCCCTCTCGCTCCACATGGTTTCGATTAGTCATCTGTTCGAATTCCCAACAAGTTTGAAAAATAAAGGAAAACTTCTTTAGAAAGTGAAATGTCGGCTCTCGTTAGTTGGATGATCTTCATCTCTCGTAGGTCTCTTATATGATGATCGCAAATATCAATATGTTTGGTTCGAGCTCCACATTTGTCGGGTTCAACTAGGCGAATGTATCCCTGATTGTCTTCATATATATTTGTGGGCTGATTAATATTTACCTCCATTTCTGTCAAGAGTCTTCGTAGCCGAATTAGTTATCGACTTGCATGTGATGCCGCTACATACTCCGCTTCGGTTGATGACATAGCTACTGAGGTCTGTTTTTTACTTGACCAAGCTATGCTACTTCCTGCGAATTACAATACATACCCACTAGTTGATTTTCTATCTTTCGAATCACCAGCCCAGTCGGCATACACATAGCACACCAACGTTCTTTCTTTATTCGATTGGAGCCATAAAGATTTCTCAACAGTAGTCGCAAGGCATCGCATAACTCTTTTTACAGCTTTGCACTCACTTTCAGTTGGAGATTCTATTCGTCTGCTTAAAAATTAACAGCTAAGGATACATCTGGTCTTGAAACGGTTGCAATATAGAGTAATGACCCAAAAGCTTGACGATATAAGGTATTATTTGGTAACTTCGGACTTTTTTCTTCACTTGGACTCAAGAAACCTGTTTCGATTGGCGTTAAAGTTAGTTTTGAATCTTCAAGTTTGTAGGTTCTTATCAGTTGTTAAATTTTTGACTTTTGGCTATGTTGAAACGAGCCATATTCTTCACTCTTGATCTCTATACCGAGATAATGTTTTGCTTCTCCCAAGTCTTTCATCTTGGGTCTTGTGAATAAAAAAAAAGTTAAAACTTTTTTTGGAGGAAGCTAAAGCCATAGCTTCAACTTATTTTTATTCACCAAAAATCTACCTTTTACTTAAAAATCCAAGTTTCAGCTTAAGCCTTTTTTTTATTCACAAGGCCCAAATATGTTTTTGGAGTTCTTTATAAATATTATTTATTAGTTCCTCAGAATAACAACATGAAAGTTATTTGACCATTGCTCTCTTTTCTTGAAAATAAACACGAATCAGCTGTCGATGCTTTGAATCTCATTCCAAGTTGCTCTCTCTGTTTCTCTCTTGTTCCATTCTCGGGCTGATTGCTTAAGACCATAGGTGGTTTTATTAAGTCTTAGCACCTTTTCTTCATGACCCAAAATTTTCAACCCTGGGGGTTGATCCATGAAATTTTCATCACTCAGTTTCGCATTCAAATAAGCATTTTTCACATCAAAATGCCGCACATGCAAACGTCTCAAATGCGCAACCATAAGAAGAGTTCGTATAGTTTCGTGTTTAACCATTGGCGCAAAGATTTCGTCATAATCTTAAACGTATTTTTGAGAAATCCTCTTGCTACAAGACGGACTTTATAAGTACTAAGTATACGATAACCTTTTGAGTTGAGATCGTATCCAACAAAAATGCCTTCTTCAGCTTTGTCATCCCTTTTCAGCTGCGACATAGCCTTTTATAGCACTAGCTACTTCATCTTTCGATTTCAGCAAATGCACCACGGTGTAACTAGAAAAATCGTCAATCAATGTTAAAAAATATCGGTTACCTCTTGTAGTTGATGTCTGCATAGGATCACACAGATTAGCTTGCCTTTAATGCAATGCTCACAAATGATCTTCTCAGAGCACTTCCTCAGATGAATGCCAGTTGCAAGATCTTTTACAAGCCTCTCGATAGCTACTGGATCTCTATGACCAAGTCGACGATGCCACTGATGTATGCACAATGGATTGTCAGTTTTACAGGACAGTTCAATAGATTTTCCAGTTTCCAACTTGTAGTAAAGACTATAATTTCGCTTTGCTTGAGCAATCACTCGGGATCCAGTGTAGATTTAACAAACATTTTGTTCGAAAAAAAACTCTATGGCCTTGATTTGCTATTCGTTGCACCGAAAGCAATCCTCCATCCAGCTCAGGTACATATAAAACTTCTTTTAGAAGTATCTTTTGGCTATCGCCATTAGGTACTAGACAGTTCAACCAACCACATCCAATTCCTAAAGACATCACTGACGAACCATTGGCAAGATATATTTTTTTGTTGTCAGTTCGGATCGATTCTAAGAAATTTTTGGTCTTTGTTGGTCATTGTTGGTCTTATGGATTGTAGCTCCAGAGTCGATGTACCAACCACCACACTCAGCTCTTACTTCATCACAAACTTCTAACTTCTTGATTGTTGATGCTATCATGTGATGTTGATGCTACAGATGACTTGGCATGCTTCCCTTTTTGTAAAGTTGACTTGTATTTGTAGCAGTGTGCTTTTACATGTACTAGTTTGTTGCAATAAAAACACATTCTTGCTACTTTGACATCCGTCTTCTTCGGGTTTGTAGGCTTCGGATTTCTCCGTTGGTTAGACCACATAGCAACTTCATCTTCATTTTTAACGTTTATGGTATTCGTCTAACATCTAACCAATGACATATTCAATCGTTAAATCGGCTTCATCTCGAGCTTCGAGTGCAGTAACGAGTCCAGAGTAAGATTCTGACAGACTCACTAACAAAACTGCAACAACTTCATCTTCTTCTAAAGGTTTTCCAGAAGCTCTTAGCAAACCAACAACTCGAAGAATGGCATCAATATGATCACTCATCTTACGACCAATATAGTGAATGACATATAACTTCCTTCTTAAGTAGACCTCTCATACTTCTTAGAGAAAACTTCCCAAACTTTTATTCCTGTCATTCATTTTAAGAGTATAGTGAATGTCGATGAGTTTTTTTGAATGTTCTTGGTTCAGTCTATTGCGGATTTTTGTATGAACAAACGACCACTGCGAGAACACCCTCTCTATTGCTGCAGATGATGCTGGAATGTTTCGATATACCACCATGATGTCTGGATGCCAAGCTCTAATATGTCTTTGGCAGCAAAACATCTTTTCCGCCACCGTTGCCTTCGCCACTATCACCATCACCACTTTCGCTCAGCTTTTTATTAAAGGCAGCAATTCCTTGAACTTTAATAAATTCGTCATAATTGTTTAGTTCTCTAGCTGAGAATATTTCAATGAAATGCAGCGTAACCTCGTTTTGCTGCGATGTTGATAAATTTTTGCCAAGATACCTTGGATCCAGGCTATATGCTGGTATTGCATCGATGGAAAGCGCCATTTCCTTTCTTGCACTCAAAACGTGGTCATATTTTACGGGCAATTGCAGTTGTAGCCACAAATCTACAGCTTCGGATATTATGGTTGCATCATCTTGACACTTGTTGATTATTTTGCACACAGGATCGTATATATATATTTCTTCTTCTATTCTGCTTCAATTCCGTGGCAATTTTGTTATCAGCATCTGTAGCTGCTAAAGTCCTCATATGATTCAGATTGTGCAAAAAATTTGCGAAACAGTCTCTGTAAGTGCACCAGCGTACATCTATTGGCAAACTAACTCTTGTTCCCCCATAGTCTATTATTTTTTTTAAGGCCAGAGTGGTTTTTAAAATAACGTTATATTTGTGAAGTCGAAGGATTTAACAAATATTTTTTTACCGGTTATTGTTCTCATTATTGTCAGAACACGGTGAGTGTTGTTGTTGCTGTTCTTCCAGCCATCAACCACCAACACTCCTTCCGTTTCTGTTTGAACGAAAGGTTCCTTCACTTCCAAGTATACTGTATCAAGGAGCCTTTCCGCCAAATTTTTTCTTGATGGAGGCTTATATGATGGTCGTAACAGCCTTAACAATGCTAAGAACCAATCCGACCCCACCACAGAGAAAGGTATGTTGCACGTATAAAAAAACTTTGCCAAAGCAATGTCAACTTTGTGTGACTCCTTTTCGTCTATGACGTCAACGAAATTGATTATTTTCGCAGCTGGTGGTGGCTTCATTTTGATTTTTTTTTGGATTGGGGCTTGTGAACTCCTTCCTAGAGGTTGGAAGTTTTTTGAGCAATAATGATGATGATGTTGTACTTTCCGATGTGGATGGCGATGGCGATATTAAAATGTTACTTGAAGACAAAGAAGACGACGCTAACGGTGTAAAAATAGGGTGAACAAATGCTGACCATGACGATGTGCATGTGGTATTAATTGAAGTTATAGATGATGAAGTCGTTTCCACCGGTATAGTTGTTGGCAGAGATGGTCGAATAGTGTTTTTGTCTAAATCCACTGTAAGACTATCTTCTGCTATTTCAATGCCTTCGTTGGAACTGAAGGATCTATCTAAACGTAATAAAAGATTTTATGTAGAGAAACATGGATAATATGTTATTCGAGAAAAATGGGAAATGTTTAAAAGCTTGAAATTGTGAAATTCATTATTATACCCAAAAAGTAGAATCGCCCATAAGCGATTTTACGTACCTTCTCAAAGCCTTGTGTTTTGCAATCATTGGAAGGATTCACAACACTGACGACTTCTTCAATGGGATTTGAGGATATTTCTGTTGGTGCTTGCAATGACGTGGATTCAGGTTCCATATCAATGAAAATTACGTTGGAGTTGGATATGTCCAGCGACTAAATGCCAGTGGAGTTAGTTGATTCATCTGACACCAAAATCGTGCTTATTGTAGATGGAGGAGTCGTTTGCGACACGTCATCATGATTTGGAATACAAACCCGCCTGAAAGTTTTTATTGAAATTGATGGAGATTAGATTTCTAAGGACTGGACTTGAATCTTTAACCAAAATTCTATTTTCTCAACTCTGAGAAACAATTTTACTACTTGAGTAGAGTATATTTACTTACCTGTGGGCCTGGAGCCTAGATTTTGTAGTATTGTTAAGAATATTAGCGCATTCGTTGCAGAGCGCTCCTATTCTGCCACTTTCTAATTTTACAGGAGTAAAACCTACTCATTGTGATGTTACTAACATAAAAGCCTACTTAAATTCTGATGCTTATCTATGTGAAGATTTGAATCTATCATTTGAGATAAGTAACTATAGTTTACTATATAATATTATGTACTGTGACTTTCAAAAAACTTACTACAATCGGCTAGTTGCTGAACCATTACTATCAAGAGATGCATTCAAATCTCAAGCAACAATTTTTATTATAGATTGATGACATTAAAGTGAAATAATAAAAAATGGTGCAGTGGATATTCGAATTGAAATTAAAACAGCGACACTGATTCCCAGTAATACATCAGCCTACTGTTTAATGCTACATGATCGCATTGTTAACTATAATCCATTGAACCAAATTGATACTTTTGACAAGGAAACATGCATTTTATCTCTGATACTCAAGGCTTTAAAGGACCGAATAACAAATTTATTGCAACAGAGAACTTTATATTTCTAAGGGAATTTGATTAAATTCAGACACTTAGAAAACTAATAGCCCGTGGTCTGACTTTTTATAAATAGCTTTTTAGAAATAGCAGTACTGCACAATGGACATTATCATCACTTTATATTAAAACCGCCATTCTCATCGAGGGAACTATCATCATCTTTAAAAAAAAAAAAGGAGAATGGCTTTATCAAAACCATCATGGTCTTACATGGGATGGAGACCTAACTGACTTTCATGCTGTTAGGAAATATCTTCAGAGAGAAATAAAAAATGTGAAAGGTTTAGAAAAAGTGCAATGGCTGAGAGAACTTCTCGACAAAAAAAAAGTTGAAATTATTAATATGGAAGATATTAATTGTCCAAATTTAAGGGAATTAAAACAACTTTTTCCTTTCGATATAAAATGTCCAAACCATCACAAATGTTGTGCACTGCAAAATGTTTACCTATTGTACAATTTTTTATGTAACAATTTTTAAATAAAATATATACACAAAATTGTATCTTATATTATTTTATTATTACTTCAACGCCGTCACAGAATATTTAAAAAATCAGCAAAAGAACATCAATAAAACCGAAGAAAACGATGAAAGAAGAACAACAAAAACCATGTGAAATAAAAAAAGAAAAAAACATAGATTAAATTTTATGTGTAGATATTTTATTGATTCCAAGCAAAATTCTTTTCAGATTGCATAAACTCATTGACAAATTTATATGTTAGAAAATTATTTTCTTTAGTAGCAACCACATATATAAATTTGCACTGTTTTTATTCATTACTTCTATATTTTTGTCACTTAAGTAATTAACCATATAAGATGGTAAAACAATTGAGTGTTTTGATACTCCACAATTAGTTTCTCGCCGTATATTGTATTTATTTTTTTCAATTTAATCACTTTATAAAATTGGTTGTGCAATATTTCAATTGCATTCAACGTTTTTTTTAAATTTATTTTTGAATGAACTGGAATGTGAAGCATTCTTACCATTCAAAATATTGAAAATTGTATTTAGATCCCCTTCAGCCTCAGAGTCGTCGAATTTTCGCTTCTTTGGTTGTTGTTGTTGTTGCAGCTGCTGCTGAATAGGCTGCGCCATTTGCTGTTGGAAATGCTGCTTTTAAAAAGTTTGTTTAGCTAATCAAATACAATGTTGCAAACTCGGGAAGTTTTTAAGTGACGAATGTAGTACCTATTCCTAAATACAATTTAGTGAACATCTTATAAAGCGGAATATTTTTTTTTATTAAAATGACAACCCTTCATATTTAGCTGCAAGCTTATTTCTTATACTTACTCAATCTGAAATTCCAATCTACAAATGAATACTCTGAAACATGATTGTTAATTTTTTTTAACAATTTTATTGATTCATTAAAGTTTTTTCAATTTTGTGATGACCCCACGGTAATGTACAATATGAATTTTTTATTGAATACCGTTTGTCATCCTTGGAAAGTAAAGCTAATTGAATTCAGTTCAACGTATTTATTATCATTATGTATTAGGCATTCTAAAAAGTTATTAAAATTATTTTCTTTTTTTACAATAATTTTCTTAAGGCCTTTAATTTTTTTAATTAAGTCCTAATTTTCTACTTTAATCGATTACATTTTTGACCTTAATCCTACAAAATGAGAGATTATTTGACCATTCATCTCATCTTTCATTAATCTTTCTTATTAACTAAAGTTATTTTCCAAACATTATTTACATTATAATCACTAGTATCGAAACGGTAATTACAAACATTTTTAATCACATCATATATATTTTTACAAGTTATTTCATAAATTAAGCTATCTGTGTCCGTGTACATTGCACTACAATTTTCACCAAATTTTACTTTCGTGTAATCGTTGTGGTACTCATAAATTAAGGTTTTAGCTATATCAAGAATACACAGCCCTACATAAATTGGTTTATTAAAGTATATCTCAGCCTTTTGAAGTTGAATGGCTACCAAATTTTCATTGAATACAGTTCTTTGCTTAAAATAAGGTGATGCAATCAATGCTTTTGAACCATTCCTTCCTTCCCAACTTGATACTAACTTAACATTGCTATATTTTCTAACATTTTGCATACATTTTACAAAAACTGCATTGTTATTTAGCTTGAAGCGCTCTACATCGAGTTTATTTGTTTAGTTCTCAATTGAGTATTTAAATCAATGTATGGTTTTAACCATGCAGATTGATCAAATTGAAGCACTCTATGAATTTTTATTAACTTGAGACCATGTAGCAGAGCTTGGCGCAAATTTTTATAATAAATCACATATTTACTTATATTATTTAAAGTGGCCAAAAGTTTCTTTTGTTCACATCCAGGTGGACACATTAATTCTGGACAAGATGGTATGACACGATATCTATCATGTTATTCTATAGGATCTAACAGCGAACAAATTCTATCAGTAGTAAATTCATGAATGTTTTCAATCCATTTGAAATTACCTGTGCGTAGAAACTGGCTCATTGCATAACCATACTTATTGTTTATATCCCAATACATTAAAAAAATATTTGGCTTACTTTCATCATAATTGTCTAGATATTCATTGTTAGCCTCAGAATAATTTTTTGAACATTGGCTTAGTCCTCCAAAAGTTCTAGTCCCACACCTGTATATAAAAGCATTGCATCCCATGTATAACCTGGGAGAGAATAATAATTAGCGGGATCTAGTTTATGTGTCACACAAATTCAATTTTTAATTCTGTTTCAATCTACTATAATTCCAATTAAAAATGAGACTTTTTGATTTTTTCTTGTCTGAGTTTTTCATAGTGTTTCTGTGCACTCTTTTCAGAACATGTCAATAATGAAAACAAAAAGCATCGTTGGACTCTTTTCTTTTTTTAATAGCCTTAAATTTTTTGTTTGGTTATTTCTTAACACTGGGAAGGAGATAAAGAGGTAAGGGTATCTGAAGTATAATGTAAACAAAAGATCAGCCTTGGAATCTGTTCTTTTAATGACTGCAGTTTTTTTTTTGGTTATTTCTTAACACTGGGAAGGAGACAATCTGGCTGGGGCCCTATTATGTAAAACGATTATCGTTGAAATTACCTCGTTATCGTTTAAATGCGATCACGTATAACGAGAATCGTTTTAGTTTGAACGATACTCGGTTTTTCTTACGACTGACATTTAGCTATCGTTTAGCTGCCAATCTGTCTTAATATTATTGTTTCTTGCGGTAGAATGCCGAGCTCCAGGAATGTACATACGTAAATTATAAAAAAAAGTAAATTTATGAGTGAAAATGTATACAGTAATTATGTATTTCATTAATAGCCAAACAATTGGATTTATTGATTGCTTTCATGGAAAGCAACCCTGATGTGGCTAAAAATTATTTGCCAAATAGCCA
This sequence comes from Epistrophe grossulariae, assembly GCA_929447395.1. NCBI lineage: Eukaryota > Metazoa > Arthropoda > Insecta > Diptera > Syrphidae > Epistrophe > Epistrophe grossulariae. The sequence continues at coordinate 141,804,024 of OV839567.1, read as the reverse complement.
AGCCAAGACGAAGTCAAGAATTCTTTGGGGAAACTTAACAGTTAAATTCTTGTGGTCCTCCGCAAAGAAACGTCGATGAATGTAAGTTCATTATGGAATAATTAAGATAAACTTTACATATTTATCTTTTGTTAAAGGTGTGGAAAGATTATAAATATAATCTTAAACGCAAAATGCGTGTAAAAAAATCCATGCTAGTGGCACAGGAGCAGGCCCCAATAAGCAAAAACCTTATTCCGACAACGAAAAATCCATCACTCGGAAAACATTTCGGTGGTCCACCTGGCAATGGAAGTGAGCCTCAAGTTGAGAAAGAAATTGACATTGTGGAAATCCTATTGGAAAATATCCATGAAGAAGGAGAAAATTTCAAAAATATTGACTCCCACAAACATTGTGAAGATGAAGAGAACGTAGCCCCTCTTCCAAAGAAAAAGAAAATCACATGGAACGCCATGTTAGAACAGCATGTTAACATGCAAAGGGATATCCTCGTAATGCTAAATAATAAGCTAACCTCGATGGAAAATACCCAAAACTCTATCCTGAACGAGCTCCAGAAGACGAATCGGTGGCATAAAGAAGCCGATAGATGGATGAGAAAATAATTTGGGCTTAAAAGGCAAAAAATTGAAGAAATTAAAATGAATAACATACATATAGAACTTATTTCTATTAAATCCAGAAAATTGAAAATTGAAGAATTAAAATTGAAAATGAGATTTCCAAAACGAGAATCTTCTTCGTCTGAAAGCACAAGTCCAAGCAATAAGTAAAAGTAAAACCAAGTTCCTAAGTGCTTACCAAAAAAAAAGATTAAGTTTAATGTTTATTTATTTTTTATATTTAAAGTGAAATATATTGTGATCTTATTCTTTGAGTTATAAAAGTACAAAATAAATGTATAAGAGATAATGTTTACAAGTTGTCTTTTATTTGATTTCGCACATTTGTTGCAAGGCTTGAGAATTGATTTTGATTGTTTGCTACTAGATATGCCCTTGTTCATCATTATCATTGTCTGCAGCAATTGGAATATCTGGAACTTGAAATTTTATACAGATATTGTGCAGTGCACTGCAAACATTGACAATCTGAATTGCTTTTTCTGGTGAGTAATGCAGCTGCCTTGCACCAAGAAGGCATCTAAATCTTGACTTCAAAACACCGAATGTTCTTTCTACAACATTTCTGCATTTTGAATGAACGGTGTTGAAGTTTTCTTTTCCGGTTCCTTCTTCCGCAGATCTGAAGGGTGTCATCATCCATGGCTCTAATGTATATCCAGAATCACCTTTGAAAAGTAATTGATACAAAAACCACAGAAAAACTGAACAAATATGTACTACTCGTATGTACGTACCAAGAAGCCAACTTCGCTTATCACCATTATTCCATCTCTCAAGTAGGTGGTTACGGTATTCGCTTAGACTGAATACAAAAGAGTCATGGGATGCACCTCCAAACCTTGCGTCAATAGCCCGGATCCTCATTTTATAGTCGCAAACCTACGAACACTTAGGTAAAAATACACCTATGTACATGTAAGTACTTACGATCATTGCGTTTATACTGTGGCCACCCTTTCTATTAAAATAAAGGTGTTCGTTATGAGTTGGTCGGATTATTTTTATGTGTGTCCCGTCCACACATCCAATTATCCCTGGAAAACGAATTTTTTCATAAAAAAACTGCTTACTTAAAGCCATCTCATCCTCCATCATTAGGAATGATATATTTTCGGGACAAAAATATCTTCCATAATTGATAAAACCTTGCTTAAGGGTATGTGTCCCTTGAAAAATAAGTTGGGGTTTTGCGCTAAACTGTATAACTTTCAGAGTTTTCCATATTTTTTAATGAAACAAATGGTTATCGATAGAAAATATGTAAGGTGAATTATTTTTGTAGATTAAAAAAAAAATAAAAAATTATTTGTGACTCAAAATCACCAGGCAAGTGAAAAAATCATAAAATTTAGTACGATGCCTACGCATATGAATGGGAAATTCGTTAAATATTGTTTTTTTTTATATTTTTTTTCCTAGAGATAATAGATTTCAATACTGAACATCGTTTTTCGTTTTTTTAAATTAATTTATTTGTTCCCAAAAAAAAAAAACGAGATTTTTTGGTCATTGAGCGTTAGATTTTTTTTCTGATAATAAATGGTGCAAGGTCGTCATTTAAATATTTACTATCGTGCTGAAGGATAGTTTTGTTTATATTTTGCGCACCTTGGTAATGGATGTATTTAAAAAATACATTAGATGCATGTTATGCAAGTAAATACTGCACCAAGCAAGGAATGTGCCAAGTGGCGCCATAATATACACCTAATATGGGTAGGTTAGGTACATTAGTAAATAGGAGAAAATCGATCACTTTTGCTTTCGTGGTGACATGACATTATTAGAAGAAGGGTTACAGTGGGAGATAAGTCAAAGTGTGTTGAAAGAATATGGCAAATACGCAATCATGTGTTTTTATTTTACATAGGACGAGTTTTTTCTTCTCTCGCGTGGTATGGTGATGGGTGGGATAAAATGACCATTAAATTTCCGTTAAAAAGAGGAGAATGTCTATTTGTTTTCGTTTCAGTTTGAGTTTCTGTAGGTAGGTAATAGGTATCTAACCTGTTTTGTACGCTAGGCAGCTAAATTTGTCACGCGATCTTTATAACGTTTTGCATAAACTGTAGATTTAAATTTAATTTCGTAACTTTCGATCAACATAAAAATGAAATGAATTCTGATTCTTAGCTTCTTTTTTCCTTGAAAAGACAATCGGATGGAAAGAACTCCCCAAATTTATATTATGTACCTATACATATCAAACAGAAAATAAAGTTTATAGGTATAATAATTTAATAACATACTGATAAAAACATTTGAATAAGATAAAAAAAGGCCAACGCACGAAAGCAGCAAATCAAATCGATGATTCTATCAAATTATTATTAATTTATCGAAAATTAATTATAATATCAAGATGAAATCACAAGTCGAGTGATCCAAAGGAAAAAAAATATGTTCCACCAAAATATATGCAATTTATTGTATGTATAATAACTTGTTACCAATGATGTGATGTGATCATCTTGAAGGTCCAATGTAAAAAGGAAAGAACAATTTTAGTTTTAGATTTACAATGTAAAATGCATAGTCAATTATGTATGTATATAAGCAAGTATAAAAAAAAGGTATTTACTTTATATAGCTATCTGTAATTAAGATTATGGTGCATTGCAGAAAGCAAGCCCGTTATAGAGATTAGCGAGAATAGCACATAATAAGTCATTTTAAAGCAAACAAATTAGGAAGGGATTATGTTAAATCCAGAGACAATAAGAAGCACTACAAAGCAAATATAAGGTAATGTAATAATGTTTGGCAAATATGAAATTGTAATGAAAATTAATTTACGTTATTAATTCAATTAATTATAATTCAAATAGTTAATTTAATTCATTAAGTTACAAACAAATAAAAATATTGATTTGAATCCCAAACAACATTAAATATTTGATTTATCAAGTTTTGAAGAGCAAAGATAAAGTTTTTTTTAAATATTTTGAAACTGCGAAGAGCACTTGAACGCTTTTTCGTATTGCCTTATGCGAAAGACACACACAAGACGATGATTTGACTTCATTCATTTAGGTACTCTCAAACTAATATTTTGCTGAATTGTTTATTATAAAAAGTTTAAAATTTTTTTTTTGATTTAAAATTCGACTCAAAAATTAATTTGTTGCCGTTTTTTTTGCAACCTTGTAGATATCTCAAAAATTAATTAACTATAGCTGTAACATAATCTTTTGTAAAGTTTCCGAATAATATTTCTTTTATTTGTTTTGAAAAATTACATCCTCGTTTTTTTGCGATTAAAGTTGGGAACCCTATTGGCCAACATCTTCCCACGGGCTCTGCTAGCTATAGGTACTGACGGATCAGATTTTTATAGGTAGTTTCATATCTACCATAAATCTATGGGATATATAGGCAGCACACCCAACTAGCCATTCCTAGACATTCAATCAAAACACTCACCAATCAAGAAGAAAATACCTATGAACCCTACGTACCTACCTATCTGCAACTTTGATATTTTTTTAATTCTTTTACAATAAAATATCCACGTAAAATGCGTATCAAGAACAAAATATAAAAATAATTACGTAGCATTCTGCCTCCATTTGATAATAAATGATGTTTGGTAAATATAGGTATGTATGTAGTATGTACCTAATTAGTTTGGTACCTATTTTTTGATGCGTCACTTTAAAATGCGATCACTCCAGAAATCGCATTTGCATTCAAAAAAAGTTTGTTCCTACCTCTCATGAATGTATGTAGGTACATCATCATCGGCCATCGCTAAGAAAAAAGTTTCCCTAGGTAAAGAATATACACTTTTTTTTTTTAAATATACAATATATCTAGGTGCGTATTCCTCCTAAGTTTATTCTTCTATATTTTGTAAAAAAAAAAATTACACAACCACCGCCGCCACCGCGCACCTCGCTGCGCTGCCTTCACCACCATCCAACGATCCAACAATTCCATCATTATTTTTTTTTCTTCAAAATATTTACACGATATTCGAAAAAAAAAAAAAAGCATGTTGTGTCTGGTATATTCATACATTCCCTTTCACGCCTCACGGCAGAATTTTTTGCTTTTGTTTCTGTATAGGTACATATTTTACTTTGTCTTTTCTGCGCTTGCTACTTGTGTTTTTTCTTTCTTGTGCGTGCGTGATTCTACCTGCGGCTTCGTCTGCGATAAAAAAAGAGCCCAAGAGTAAAATTAAATTTCAAATGCCGAATTTGGTGAAGAGAGAACTTACTAACACATCCAAATTCATTTACATGAGTTTTGATTTGGCTGGGCGGGGACACCTACCCTTAAGGTTGCGGAGAGAGTTGGTTGCGCCATTCCAATAAGGAAGTCTTGTCCACATCCTCTTTGATATCCACCCTCTGCCAAAAAGCGAAGAGTCGCGCACAACTTTAACATATTTGGAATGTACATACGTTGACCTTGCGCTCGGAAGTTGGACATCAATCCTTTCCAAAACGTAGATAAATGCTTCCTTGTTCATCCGAAACAGTTTTTGAATCTTGAAATAACATTTTAAATTTTATATTTATAAGACATTGTTTATGTCGTGTATAAATTTTTACTTACGCTAAATTTGGAATGCTCATAGGGTCGGATTTGTCCCTTCGGACTCATCATCGGTATCCAAAAAATAATCGCCACAACCATTTTGTAATAATATTCCTTACCTCCTCCGCCCTCTAAAATCGAACGTCATCGTTCGATCGAACCATTTTAATGTGTTGGGGAAGGTCGTTTATACCAGTGTCATTGGCATTTGCCAATAGGCGACTGTGTTTATAAAAATTATATTTAATTTTCTAATATCTAAAAGAATTTCTAAGACCTTTTGTGTTTTTAAATTCAGGTGAATAAGTTAGGATACAAAAAAAAAATTACATTGGGAACTACTATTTGATAATATTTACCTGCGGACTATCCCATATTATTACTATTTTAATATCATCATTATTATTATTAAATAAAGATGTAATTGAAAAGACATGAAAACATTTAATAACCAATCGTGACAAGAGTCTTTATTCAAGTAAAGATAGGTATACACACAAAAAAAGGTTTTACAAAAAGAAAAAATATAAAGACAACATAATATAATTTTGAATGGGCTTGTTCAATGTACTTATTAAGAGGATGTTCAACACCCTTCCTCACATTAATATTATATTTAAATTACATTCATCATTTCTATGAATTCAATAAACTTAACTTTAGAGAATGATTTTGTTAATATGTCAGCCATATTGTTTTCTGACTCAATTTTTACGATCGTAATATTACCATTATTATAATTTTCATTTACATAATGATATTGCACTTCAATGTGCTTAGATTTCTTGGAAAGCCCGATTCTTCAATAATTTCTAATGCTCCTGAGTTATCTTCAATACAATACTTTGGAATCTACTCAAATAGTTTACACTGAATGCTCTAGTAGTCAAACCTGTACTGATATAAAGTAGTTCGCTTATTAAATTTCTGTACAGTACTCTAGTGTTCACCAATTCTGAAGGTTGCAGCTTTAAATTTATTTCCATCGGTGTTTTATACAACTTTGCATTTTCCAAACTATAGGTACTTTTGGGCTAAAGATTCAATAAAGCTTTTTTGGCTTAATGTCATAACGTTTCTCTTATTATCATATTCGATATCTATTCCTACATAGTTTCATTTTAAATCGATTTGACAACTTTTGTTTGACTTAAAAAATATTTTTGTTTTTAAGACTACAAATTAACATATCAAAGTGAAGGATTTGTTATCCTGAATATGTAAAAAAATATAAAAGGGACCTAGGCACTGGTCCCGAAATGAAACAAATATTTTAAATTCATAATGACTTTATTAGTTCGAGATACAAATTGAAGTGTCGTTATAATTCTCCGTTTATATTAATGAAGCCTAATATTATGTGCAACAATATGCTGCGTCTGTTATATGCGGTTCCCATGCATTAATCGCCTCAAATTTCCCGGTGGGAACGACCGCCGACGATTGCGGATCGTGTGCAACGTATGCACTTTTTATAGTTGGGTCAATGCCTGACCATGATAACTTCAGCGAATAGTATTACATACGTCAATTAATTTACTGTATACATAAAATATAAACAACAGTCATCATTACTTCTTTTAAAATCTAACTCTTCCATAAATTTATTGAAGTCACCATATAGTGACTTCTGCAGTCTTAGAACTCTATTTGTGCCATCTTAATAGTTCTCTGGTTGATTTATGTATACTTCAGAAATCACTTAACCATTTAAGAATTCTGTTTCAACATCCATTTTTTGTTCTTATATTATGTTGGTTTACACTCCAATTATTCAAGGTGGAAACGTGTATACTTTAAGGTTAAAACAAATTTTATTTTACTTCTTACAACTCGGTCTTCCTGACTATTCGGTCGACCCGATCGAAACGTCAGATTAGACTTCAGTGTCGCGGTCGATTTCACGGACAGTTCCCTATAAGTGAGTTTGAATACATTTTACGCATTTATAGTCTTCCGCAGTTTTTAGCGAAGCGGCCAAAACTATGGCATCGTCTGCATTGCAGGACGCCAGTATTGCCTCTGGGCCTATCCCAGCTCATTTTCGTGTTAAGAACATAATTTATTTTTATTATCTCATTTGAGAGAATACCCTTATTAGTTATTAAGTCTGACAAGGAAGAGGTTGGTATTAAAGCCCAAACTTCTAGATCTCTCCGTTGAGAAAATCGATACTTTCTCGACCATCCCCAATTCGTTAAAATCGTATGTCACGCCTCTGAGGATAAAATTTTATGTTTTGTTTTTTTAAGTGTAAAAGAATAGCCTTGAATGCCCCACTTCCCCTAATCTTATCCATCAACTCCTGATTGACCCTTGGATTATTAATATATAGTTTTGAGGTAGGGGAGGAGGGGGTGGTTGTGGACAAATTTTATAAATCTTTGATATTTGTCTACATGTAAGACTTTAAATCAAAAGTTTTTTTTACCATCTGATGAACTAAAGGCTTCCCTTAAATTGTCACTAAACATAAACCTAATATGACTTCAAGTTTTAAGGTTTTCCATAATTCCATCAACAAGCCTTTTCTGTCGACATGCCCCACACTAAGGGGTGGATAAGGACGCAGAACAACATTAATGGGGCGAAAGTTGGCTGCTAAAAAAATAACCAATAAATATTTAAAAACTAACTCAAAATATTAAAAAAAAAACATTTTAATGAACATTTCTTATTTAAGGTAATTCAGAAAAGTTTTTATACTTTATACATTTAATAAATTACATTTTTTATCCCATATTGTAGTTTTTGAAACCAACAGGAAACTTAAAAAATGATTGCGTACGTGAGGTTCCGGGCATGTTCGTAGCGTTTGGTAGTTTTGTTGATATTTGGTTTATTTCGATTACATTTTTATCTGGGTTCTCTGGAAAAACGAAATTATTTCCTCCCGCGGAACATTTTTTCATGAATCTGACTATGAACTAACCAGATTCGACCATTTTCTTTATAACTACTCCCACAAAGAACTTAGGAACATTTTTACCATACATTTTTACAAGAACATAGTCACCTTCTTCTATTACTTCTGGCGGACCAATTTGCAATGGGTCAATTTCTTCCATTGAGATGTCCTGATCTTGGTCCGAGTCAATATAAGTTACTTCCTGCTCGTCATCTTCGGATGTTGATGACTCAACCAAAATTTTTAATTTTTTTTCTGTTCTGTTTTGTTTTATTTTTTCCTTTAGCAGCCGTTTTCTTTCCTTCTCAGCTCTTTCTTCTAATATTCGATCCTTTTCTGGAGTGCTGGTCAAAATTGAAGAACACTTTTTCTTTCGGCCCCTTCTTGTCGGACCCCTTTTTATTGCTTTCGGGTACGGCCGCACTTGTTCTGGTTCTATTGGTGGGCAGCTTGTATCTCCTGGTTCAGGCCTCTTATTTTCACTTGTAGGTGGTACTATCTCGGCAATATTTGTGCCATTTTCGATCTAGTTTTCATTTGTAGGTGATACTTCTTCGGCAATATTGGTGCCATTTCCGATCGAGATATCAGTGACAGACGCTGGTAGAAATTCGTCATCGCTGAAAACACTTTCGTTTAGTGGAAAGCATCCAGATTTTTTGAATACAGATAAAATATTTTTGCGAGAAAAGGCTTCTTGGAATGGTTCGCAAGAAAGTCCGGCAATATCAGAAATAGAAATAGCTTTACCCGGATGTTTTGCTGACCATGTGTTAAAAGTGGCTGTATAGACTCGTTTGTCTAATGTAGTGATTATCAAGCACTTAAACTTGATAATCTGTTTTTATTTGAAACAAGCACTTGAACTTGTTCAAAAATGTAATAATGTAAATCCAATCTGAAATGTAAATGTAAATAAAGTAAATTCAATCTGAACACCAAACAACGAAAGACTGTAGTTGATATGCTGATACTGATGATTTATTGATTTCTTTATAAGTCTTTTATACTTAATTTACCATTCTATTATTTTGCTTATGTTACACAAAAAATAAATTATTACTACATTAAAATACATTTGGAACAGTTATTGCAATAAAGTGTAAACAAAATATCTGGAGCACTTAATGTTCATAAATGAAGCACCGTCAGCAATATGATAAGTGACCTTATTATAGTCGGCGCTTATAAGTTGTTGGCTTGAATATTGTTGAATGTTGTAACTGCGATTGACCTTAACATTCTCCCTCGCGTTGAACTATGGTTCAACTATTCTAGGTAACAGTGACAATGAAATCGGACTCAGGTCTTGTTTGTCGAGGTTTAGGATTTGGTTTCATAGATGATCTTCTAGATTTTTGTTTCCAAATAAGAAAGGCGATGAGTGTGATTGTTGATAGCAGGGCTAAATATCCAATTGCAGAGTTATGGTAAGTGTGAATTTGGAGTTTATGGGGTAATTCGAGAATTTCTTGATCCATGATTATTTTGTGTAGGTTAGTGAGGTTTTGGAGTTGAATTTTGTACTCGGTGCTATTGAACGTCTGGAGTAGTGGTTCATGATGCATTGGTGTTGATATTTCAGAAATATTGCCGAAGCTGGTGTAGGACGTCTGTAAATTTGTGGAAAATGTGTTATGACCTTCGATGGTGATATGGTTTTCCTTTAATATGCACCCTGACTGTAGTGTTAATATTCCGGAGCCCTCTAAGTTCATTTGTAGGTTTCTTCTTCCGCAAATTGCAGTGAGTCGAGATGGGTTCCTTGTGAAATATAGCCACTGATTCTTGTGTTGCATTTGAATCCAAGTTGAATTTATTTCTGACTTCTTTAAGGAACACGTAGGTTTTGTTTCGTTGTTAAATAGACCCAACTCGCAAGAGCAGACTTCTGCTCCTTTGCTGTATCTCGCTTGTAAATTGAAACATAAGAACTGGTCTGATCTTAGATTAATGCAAGATTCCATATCAGATGATTGTATTGGAATGTATTGGTCACGGTGTGCATTCACAGCTAGTATTGGAGCACAGAGGTCAATTTTTAGTGTGTTGTTGTTGAGTACACTAGGTATGGGAGTCATCTTGAACAATTCGTAAAATTCTTGGATGACTACTGGTAGTGTGATCCAAAATACCGCTTGCTTGTCTGTTACTCCTCCTTGAATTCTCATTAGTTTATATAGCTGTATGAGATCTTCTTCGTCTGCAGGTAGTGCTAAGAATGATGGTAAATGAGCCTTGATTGTTTTTACTTCGTCCTTGAGTTGGCGTGCTGATATTAACAATGAGCTTACTTTACCATGGTGAGTGTCTGTCAATACATCAATTAATGTTGATTGCATTCTTTGGATGTTGATCATCATTATAATGAGTTGTGAAGATAGTGATGTAAAAATCTGGAATATCTTGAGCTGATGACCTTCTTCTCCATTATCACGTATTCTTGATGTTATTTCTCTTAATTGATTGTTGATTTGGTCAAGCCTGTGATTGATGATCTCTTCGTTTTGCCATACTACGTTGATTGTTGAATCTATGACTGAGGTTTGGTTTCTTAATAGATGAAGTAAATGATTTTCATTTTCTTTTACTTGTTCTATTGTTTTTGTCATTTGATTAGCATACTCGGAGTCCAATGTTCCAAACAGTGTATTTGCAATGTTTCCGATGAAATTAGCTGCTCCTCTTTTAGTTCTCTTTGTTGGGAAGATGATATTTTCCAATTTCAGTTCGTTTTGAATATGTTGAAATTGTTTTAATGTGTTGATGCATATACTTCGTTGCTGCATTTGTTGGCACAAGTGATTCAAAGTCAGTGTTCCGTTTTCAAATGCTTTATATTCTTCTTATAATGGATCTAAATTGTAATGAATAATGAAGTTCCACTCACTTGTTGCTATTTTTGCTGTTCCAATACCTTCGAAATGTATTCCGAGATTTGATGTAAATTTGTTGATCTGAACTTCATTGCTCATTACTAATGGAATGATTAGGAGAATTGTAATCACTGAAGTGATACCAATGGAATTAGATGTTTTTCGTCTTTTAGTTGGTATTTCATGCACTGGTTCCGAAACGTGATTTGAAAGGCCCGAAAAACTGCAACGTCAAGTGGCTTTAGCCTATGGGTGGTATGAGGTGGAAAGGTTAACAAAATGAGTCCATTTTAACGACAGAACATCACTAATTCAATTGAGCAGTGAGTCTCGTGGTTATCGAAAAGAACAAGCACCGGCTTTTCCTTAGAAGCATGAGTGTATTTTTGTATGTGCTGAGCTACTTTAATAAATGATTCGCTGTTCATCCAACCACTTTGAACTGCTAAGCCGAGACTATCCTCGGGTGCTCGTACCAAAAAGCTTTCTTTGAAAACCCCCTTGGAAATATATAGACAGGGGGGATAGCATTCCCATTTGCTGTCATAATTCCCACGAATGTTACCAGTTCCCCACGCTCTGCACTCACTGCCTGGCCGACATGCTTGCATCCGGTTCTAGCAACAATTCTTGGCGCTTGCAAGTCCGTGCTTATGCCAGATTCATCTACATTTACGATTTGTTCTCCAGTAAAATCCCACTGCGCTTGAACTTCTTTTAAATTTTCAAAGAACCTTTTTACGTTATTGTAATTGAAACTCATAGAAAGAAAGTGTTGGATGCCGCTTCATGAATGCCTGCATCCAATCAACACCAGCAATCTTGCCAAGGTGCTGGAGTTTGCCTTTCAAGTTTTGTTTCTTAGTCAAAAGAAAGTCGACGAATTTGATGAAAGCTCAGACCGTATTGAAGCCTTGAGCAGTGAAGAATATATTCTTCTAATAATCCCTCCTCTTCTTTCGTAAATACTTGATTGTTTGTGTATTTTGATGTATATTTATAAGATGCTGGCTCGATTTCGATTTGAATTTACATTTTTTTCTTTGAAAAAAAAAAAACAAAACAATGATCACTTTGTTATCAAGACACTTTGGTAATATAAAAGACACTTACCTGCATTTGTTTCTGCTTTTGTAAAAAAAAATATCTGCGAATTTCTGAGAAGGAATAATTTTACTTTAAGAGCAAAAATCACGAATGCTCCTGTAAATATTTTTCCCACAGACTGACAGATTTGAAAATTTAAAGGTTCATTCACAATTGGAAAAGGCAATGGATAGCATCGTTGCCATATTCAAATTTTCAACGGGAGCTCTGGAAATGCCGATGTCCACATCCACCCCTGTCCTCATCCAACCCTTCCTCCCCTACCATTTTTATGGTTTTTAAAATAGAACTTAAAATCATCTGTGGTGGCAGTCGATGGTTTCGATGATGTTGTTGTTCTCGTGGGAGTTGAGGGAGGGGTCTATCTCAGAAGCATCTGTTGGTTGAATTGGGATTCTTGAGTTGAATCTGTTTGCAGTAGTGTTCTTAAAAAATTTAAGGTCTCCCAATTATATTTTTGCTCGGAAGTATTTTTAAAACAGATTAAACAATGTGCCGTTAAATACTGCTTAAAAAATTTAATTTTACCTGACGATGACTACAAAAAATTGAGATTTAAAAATCTTGTAAAATCATTGGGACAAAATGTACGTCCTCTCAGTCCGGATGTCTTCGCCTTTTTTTTTCGTGCTTTGCGATAGGTAAAGTTCGAATGAGTGAAAAAGGAAGTGGTAGATGACGATCTGTCAAAATTGGTCGCGTTCGAGGTAAATTGCAACACGGCAGCAACTATAGGTGCTGTTTTTCTCAGCGATGGGTGGGTTCGAATAATTTTCGAGTAATTTTATTGGTCGAGCGCCCAATCTGCTTTCGATTAATAAAGTATTAAAAAAGGTATCAATAAAAAAAATATATGAAACAATGGGAAGTACAGGGGCGTACTTCTACTAACTAGGGTCGCCAGGAAGTTTTTTTCCTATCCGTGGTGAAAACTTTCCAAAACCTGAAATTAAACTGAATTAACAACACACAAATTCAATTACAAAAGAAAAGTTTATGATTTTAATAGAAAAACCTTTACTAGTGTAGGTGAAAAACCCTTAAAATAAAATAAATGTAAACGTGACAGTATGCAAATTTGGCAAAAGACCAAAATGAGAAATAGCAGATAGAAGAACAATATATATAGAGATTTAAATTAGGTTTATGAAATTGAAAAGTGTCACAAACGAAACGAGAATCTTGGGAAAGATTCCCGAAAGAAAGAAACGGGGTTATGAAAGTCCCGTATTTTCGGGTGGGAAAATGAGATGAAACTCGAAAGACTGCCTTCATTCTTAACATTTTATTTATTTATTTATTTATTTATCTACGATTATATACATCAACAGATAATTATACTAGACTTAAAACTAATTATGTACATACAAATTATAATAAACTTAAAGCTTCTTTTAATTTAGATTTAAAAACTTCTCTAGACATAATAAAGTCAAAATTTTCATCATAAACTAAATTAAAATTTTAGTGCAACTAGAAACTAGATCACGTGAACCATAGGAGGTACAGTGAGAAGGTTCCCATAAAAAAGGTCTAGATCTTAGTGACCTCCGAGGTGCATAAATATTGAAAAGAAACAATAAATTCCCACAGTCAATGGTGGAACAAAAAACGTCACGAACAAACATGACACTATATATTTTACGTCTAACTTCTAGAGATTGCAAACCTAGCAATAAACATTTCGAGACATATGAATGACGTTCATTTTGATTGTATCCAAAAAAGCGACAAAGAGCATAGCGCAAAAAATTCTTTTGAACTTTCTCAATTCTATTGATGTTTTTAGTTGTTACAGGGTTCCATACGACACAACAGTATTCTAAAATGGGTCGAACTAAAGAGCAAAACAAGGCTTTTAAAGTATATGGATCCTTATATTCCAATGAATTTCTTTTCAAAAACCCAAGTACTGAGTTGGCTTTCGATACAACCCGATTTATATGAAGATCAAAAGTGAATTTAGTATCAAAGATAACCCCTAAGTCATTAAAATCATTAACAACAACTATTGTCTTATTAGAAAAAGAGTATGAAGGGACAATATGAAAAAGAGTTCTATTGAAGAGCATACATGCACACTTATCAATGTTGAGCTGCAAATCATTTAAAGCACACCATTTTGTGAAATTATCCAGATCATTTTGAAAAAGGGAACATTCATGTATATTAGATACTACAGCATAAATCTTAATATCATCTGCATACATTAAGCAGCGACAAAAACTAAGTATATTTGGCAAATCGTTTACAAAGAGTAAGAAGAGAATAGGACCCAAATGGCTTCCCTCAGGAACACCCGAACTAACCACTATCAATTTTGAAAAGATGTCGCCGATAGACACAAGTTGCTTCCGGCCATATAAATATGATTTTAACCACTTAAGAATACAACCAAAAAAACCGAAAGAATTAAGTTTCCTGAGTAGCACATCAATATTGACTCTACTAAATGCCTTCACAAAGTCGGTGTAAACCACATGAATCTGTTTATGTTGTTCTAGATAATTTATACAAAAGTTAGAAAATTCTACCAAATTAGTGCAAGTTGATCTGCCCTTTAGGAAACCATGTTGGCAATCAATAATTTTACAACTTATTTCTTTTGTAAGTTTATTTTTAACTAATTCATCCAAAATCTTAGGTATTACTGAAAGCTTGGAAATTGGTCTATAATTCGAAATATTATCTTTCTTCCCATTCTTAAAAACAGGGTTAATACATGAAACTTTCCACTCATCAATAAATATTCCACAAGATAGAGACTTGTTAAACAAAATGTGAAGGGGCACACAAAGTGACGAAGCACAGTATTTCAAAACATTAGAATAAAAACCCAAAATATCAGGTTTAACAGAAGGTGTTAAGTTAACCAAGGAATTACGAACTTCATCCAAACTTAATTGAATCAGACTACAATTAGCTACGGAAGCTAATGAATCAAAGTAATCATTATTCGTAGAACATACATTTGATGAATTATAAATACCTTGAAAAAAATCTGCGAACATATCGACAATCTGTTTTGGATCAGAAGACACACGATCAGAAAATTTCATTGTAGTTGGAAAGCCAGTGCTGTTACGTTTGGAATTTACAAATTTCCAAAAAAATTTTGGATTATTCTTCAAATTATTCTCTACGGATTGAATATGTGAGCTATACAAAAATTTTGAAAGAAACACAAATTCTTTCCGCAACCTACTAAAAACTGCGTAACTATTTTGAGACTGTGTCTTTTTGAAATGTTTATGTGCTTTAGTTTTAGCATTTTTTAAATTAACGAGCCGATAATTATACCAAGGAGGATGGGAATTTTCTCGTTTGCAAATTACTGGAACATTTTCACTTAATTTAAACTTAAAAATTGTTGAAAATTTATGAAAAATCTCACTTACCGACAACTCCTGAAATTCAGTGACCCAGTTTACATCATCAAAAGCTAAATTAATTTCATTCATATTGGCTGGATTAAATTTATACATTTGATTACTTGGATTTACATATGAATGAATGTTTTTAAAATTGTAATTTATAATTTTGAAACCAATAGCATTGTGATGAATCGAATTTTTTATGAATGGAGGACAATTTTCTAAAATTACATTTAAATTTTCAGAAACAAAAACAAGATCAAGCAGTCTATTCAAAGAATTAAATCCATCATTAATTTGCACTAAATTTAAGGAAAAAAGAGAATCAATGACACATATTTCAATATCAGATGATAAATGTAAAGGAAGCATCTTAGTTTCATTACAACGAATCCAGTTTAAAGAAACTAAATTAAAGTCCCCAAGAACACAAATATTCAAATTTTCACTTTCGTATTTACAAGTTACATTTTCAATATTTTTCAAGTGTTTTTCAAATAAAGATAGGCAGCTACCAGGAGGAATATAGCTGAGGAATATTAACAAATCTTCAGTCGAAGCATTATTTGAATTGATTCTAATACATATTTGATCAATGTTTAATTTTGATTCAACATATTTTATATCGATATCAACAGCAGTAGCAATAAAAGTACGACGAACGGCAAGTAACACACCACCACCTCGCTTTTTGTCCACATCAAAACGATCAAGACGAAATACTGAAAAAAGAGAAACATTTATCAACTCTTCAGTCAATATATGCTCATGCATCCAAGTTTCCGTAAATGCAATTAGGTCATATTCGCATGCATCAATAGTTAAATAAAGGTCACTCAGTTTAGAACAAAATCCTCCCATATTTTGGTAATAAATATTGAGTTCACCACAGTTGTGAAAAACAGAAATATTGGAGGCTCCCATTGGTGGTGGTATATCCGTTGAATGTGACGATGACTGGCAGCAAGGGAAAGAAAAATTGGAACAAATAACATGACGTGTATTAACTGGTATCGTTGGTGAATCATCTAAACCGCAATTACTTCCGTCGATTCTAGCGCAGAGAGATGTGCTGCAACTTTGTTGACTGGTTGTTGATTGATTGATGATTTCAGAATTTCCTGATTCAAAACCTTTGCCATTCCGTTTTTTGGAAAATAAGTAAAATAAAATCGCATTCCAGGTGGCCAAATTTCAGCTGAAAGCATTTTTTCCGAGAATTGAGATGGTATTCCAATTTTGAAGTTTATAAATTTCCAATGAGCGGCGGCAACAGATTTTTTGAGAAGCTTAAAGCATGAAATGTCTCCAATTTGTATTCCAGTTCTTTCACTTATAAATGATTTTATTTCATCTTCAGTATTATTAGAAGGAAATTTAGAAATGTGATACCAAATTTTACTATCAGCAACAATTGTCACCCTAGGATTAATGTTTTCAGCACCATTTCCAACAATACCTCGGATTGGATGTTTTTGTATAATATTTCGAGTATCATTATTAGTAGGTATAGATTTTACCTCATCTTGAACAAATGAAAGAGGCGGAGAAGTGGAAATATCACTCGATTCATTAGTGGCTAAGCAACTTTCATTTCGTGGTATAATATTTAAGAATGTATTAGGGACACTTGTTTTAGCCACTAGAACATTAAATTGATTGTTTAGCACATCAAAAGATTTTTTCAGATCAATCAGTGCATTCGACATTTCCATAATTTTATTTTTTAAGTCACTATCACTATCCGTGCAAATGTCGCAGTGAAATTTTATGTTTTTATTATTTTTAAGAATACCGAACAAATCATTTGGTATCTTTGCACATAGCTTATGGAAGCTTTTGCCACAGTTCCCAAAACATTTTATGCAGTCACTTTTAATAAAAGTAAAGCAAGCAGCGCATCTTTCCATATTGAAATAAAATTAATATATCGTTAGAATTGATAATTAGTTATTCTAAAGATGATAAATTTTTTTCCTTTAGTGTACAGCTTATTATATTCACAAACCAAGTATATTCCACAAATCGCAGATGATGAATGGTTCAGATATTTGCTAATGCAAAAATACCTAAACATAAGATCCACAGTCTATATTTGTCTCACTCTCTTTGGTATGAATATTGATGATTTAGTTTCGAACAACAATGACAGCTTAATCTCAGTATTCGATGGAAACATAAAAAGAGAAGCAAGACCAAATAGATTGATTGAGTGGAATATCAATAGGTAGCTTGGCAGAACAATACTAAAAATGAACTTACCCATAAAGGTAAGACAAAACCTTTGTTGTTGTTTTGCCAATCGTCCACGATCTCGATGATATAATGATAGGTAAACAAAAAGTCATCAGATGCAAATATTCAAGAAACAGGTGTTATTTGGCTTTCACAGCACAGGCACTCAATATAAAGTTTGTTGTTGTTGCCGTATGAAATGAAAACAATGCAGATATGTATGTGTAGCCTCAATTTAGCTTCAAAGGCAGAACATATGCTAAAATTTTTCACTCACCCGGCGAAGAGAAACAGAAAACTTTAACGGAGCAATGAATAATGGTAGAAAAAAAAAAAATAATTTTCACTCGATGAAATTCAATGACTTTATTTTTTATTTTTAAATTAAACTTTAATCAAAATTCACATTACAAGTCACAAAATGTATAACGTTAGCTACGATGAATGATTCAAAAAATGTATTTTGATTTTGATAGATTAATAGTTTAAAAAAAATAATATCGGGAGCTAGATTAAACACAAGTGCAAAGAAAAAGTGCCAGCGTTCCCCAATTTACAAATCCAACGCGTAGTACCTAATTGATACGTGACGGACTAGCGGATGAAGGCTAAACACCGATTGCGCAATGCAGTAATAACGCCACGCTTCCTCTTTTGCCCTGGTATTTAGATACTACGGCTTTTTTTGTTTACTCCATTTTTTTTCATATTCTATTAAATTCTTTGGCGCATGTGTATTAGGAAATGAACGAGGTTGCATGTACTGTACCACAGTGGCGGACTAAGCTTGTTAGAGGCCCGGGGCAGCAATGCTAAATGGGGCCCCTTATGTGATCAGATATTTTTGTAGTTTCTATAATATCAGATTTTACGACAAAACAAAAAACATCAATCATATGGGTTGGCTACGTTTTCCCGCGGCACGTTTTCCCGCAGAACGATATCCCGAATCATAGTTTCTCGTGTACAGTTTTCCCGTCGATTCCTACTTTTTTCAATACAAATCGACAGCGCATGAACAAAATTCATTTCAGTAGTAGTTTTCTTGTACAAAAGTCTCTTCTTGTGTCAAGGTGAGGTATGTATCGGGGCATGCTGCCCCCCTGCAACCCCCCTGCTTGGCACACTATAGGATTTGGGATAGGTGCGAGGTTAAGTGTATGAAAAGTTTCTCTTTATCATTTGGTAGTTTTTTTATGAAAACTGCTAATATGCCATTTTAAGAAACGCTTAATGAAATATTAAATATTTTAACAAACATATAATATTTAATATAAAGGCAAAATAGTACTGTCAAAAAGTACTAATTAGTATTGCCTATCCCGCCGCCAATCCCGTGGAAAATTATATAGACAATCGTTCCGCGGGATATCGTACTGCGGTATTGTAGCAAAAAAACTACCTTTCAAATTGGCGGGCAAACGTTACACGAGAAAACGATCGCGGGAAAACGTAGTGATCCCCAATAATATTAATTATAATACACAGTACGGGTTCAGAAAGAATGCACATTAGAATTAGGCAAATTAACCAACAGGTAGAGTGCAAAAAAATAATGAATAGAAAACAAAATAAGAGCTTTTATTTAATAGAAGCGACCCACCCCCGGCGTTGTATGGGAAGCACTTTACTTTTATTTACTTCTGTTGATTCGATCGCTACATCACAGGATTTTAAGTAATCGGAAGATTGCCTGAAAATTTCATCAAAATCGATCACGTCGTTTTGTAGTCAATAAGGATAGATGTCTAAAAACAGTAGCTAGTTAGTAGTTTTTTTTCAATAATTTTATTCTTTCTTTCATTCTGCTGAACTCAATGATATCATTGAAATCAATTTCTCTTGAAACTTTTCTCTCAATCAATTATGAACTGTAGATTTTCTTGTTTTAAATCTTTTTCAAAACTACTTGCTTTTCTATCCCGATCATGACAGCAAAACATGATTGCGGAGTCAAAACCGACAGCATAAATGCTGACGTAGTGTCTCTTCCCACGAATGCATGCGATCATGATCGGATAAAGAGTATCGAGTATATTATGCTTATAACTATAAAATTCGTCTTGCATTCTGAGAATGCAAGACTGTGCATTTTTACATCAATTGAATTTGAAGTAGGTACAAGGGTTTCCTTTTACTCCCGGTCACCGGGGGCCCGGGGCTTTTAAGCTTGTATTTTATTTCTAATCAGTCAATTACACTTACTTTCACTACTTTGGTAATTGCCTCACCACTTTGGTCATTACTTGTATACATAAATTTATAAAAACGGTCTTCACACTCTCGTTTTCCTTAAAGTAACGAACTATTGACGGAAGTTATGCTTTTCGAGATATGTCTGTAGTTTCGTCAAATTGCACAGCGACAAAGTCGGTTTTCTTAATCTCTCTTTTAATATTCCTTATCAATACATAACTTACTGCTTTAATTATTAAATCATTTTGAATAGTTGCAGAAGTTCCCTTAAAACAAACTGTGGAAGTTTCTGATGATAAAAAAAAATAAATGAAAAAAAAAATATATGAATTCTTACTGCTTCTTGATGATGAGATGAAAAATTGTTGTTGTTTTGAATGATGAGATGTAGTTATTGTTGTTAGTTGATGAGATG
This sequence comes from Epistrophe grossulariae, assembly GCA_929447395.1. Classification (NCBI taxonomy): domain Eukaryota; kingdom Metazoa; phylum Arthropoda; class Insecta; order Diptera; family Syrphidae; genus Epistrophe; species Epistrophe grossulariae. The sequence goes on along the minus strand of OV839567.1, from coordinate 141,783,739 downwards.
AAATTATTTTTGTTTTGCTTTCCTTTCCTTGACTGCGATCCATTCCTTTTTTTTGTTTATTGATTTTATTAAATTTGTGCTAATGAGGCGACTCTTGTCAGACATGTCTTTTTGAGCCACATGTAAAATTTTATTAGCAAATGACAAACCAATAGAATGATTATTTTAACAAAATATTTGTCGTAACTATTTATTTCACGTGGAGCCTCCACTTCGTTTATAACATTAGCAATCGATTTTTCTATTTTTGATTGTTCTTTACCCATTTTGCAATTTTATACTTGGTACATAACATTAACTTGAAACAGAAGTAATACTTATTATTAGTATTTCGATTTATTTGCATTTCTTAATTTTTTTTTTTTTAGTTAGCACTGACACGGTACGAGAGCCTTTAGAAACATTTTTTTTTATTCATCCGCAAATAACTTGTCACGGTCGCTATGTAGATAATTTATTTATAATGTAGATAATTTACGAACAAAATAATAAAAAGGGTTTCTCTTGGTGTTCCTTCCATGCAAGAATGGGTTCAATATCCGAGTCTTCTTGTTGGGTAGTCCTCAGTTCTTCGTTACTCCAACCTGGTGCCGTATAGGCCAGAACTGGTGTATTGCATAAGAGCTGCTTGAGTTCTTGAAAGCTTCTCTCGCACTCGATTGGCCATTTGAATGGTTGGCCTTTTTCGGTTAGCTGATGCAAGCTTTTCGCGATCCCAGCAAAATCCTTGACAAAACGACGATAGTACGTGGCTAGACCAAGAAAGCTCCGGAGTTGATTTTTATCTTGTGGAGTTGGCCAATTCTATACGGTGTCCACTTTCTCAGGATCAGTCTTCACTCGTTGGGAAGATATGATATGACCCAAGTATTAAACTTCAGACTTGAAAAATACAGACTTGTCTGGATTTAATTTTAAGTTTGCTTCTCTAAGCATCTGGAAAACTGCCTTAAGGTTTCCACGACGATGACATCGTCCAAATAGACTAGGCAAGATTTCCAAGTAAGTCCTTGTAAAACGCATTGCATCGAACGCTCAAATGTTGCTGGGGCGATGCATAGTCCGAGAGGCATTACTTTGAATTGCCACAGACCATTACCTGTGGAGAAAGCCGTCTTTTCTCGGTCTTCTGGATAGATTTCTACCTGCCAGTAGCCACTCTGTGTGCTGCGTGATTGTACGACCGCTATTTTATGACCCCTTCCAATGCTAAAGTGGTTGAGGATGTTGTGATGTCAAGTGATGTCCTTTATAGGGCAGATTTTGCTGTAGTTGGATACATAAGTCCCCCATCCTTAGAATCGTTGTTTCACCAGGGACAATTTATTTTCAAATTGCTTTTGTATAGGAAAATTATTATTACAAATATTGAACAAAATATGATATATTTGAGTGTTTTTGGAGTTTGTACATTTTTTATCGATAAAACTATTATTATATTTTCTATGTCTTCTAATTTGGTTTCTTTATACTCTTTAAAGTTAGATATGTTTCCATATAATTCATTATTGTCAATACATATATGTAGATTTTTCTTCAATATTTATTAAGTTAAGAAACGTCTGATCTTTTATGATTATTTTACAATCTTCAAAATTAATCAATACATTATTCAGTATCTTTATTGTATCTCTTTCATCACAATTAGATTTTATTTCAACGTCAGCTTTTTTTATTAACAATTTTCCTGGTTCTATTTCTTTTACATAATATTTTGCTTTGTTGATTAGTTTTGTACAATTCTTATAGTTTAAACAATTTTTATAATATTTTAAAAATTTCAATTCTTTTTCTTCAAATAATAATTCTTTATTTTCATAAATAAATATATAGTTATCTTCTATGTTGACTATTTCTTGGTTTATATTTGGCAAATTTGGTACAAAATATTTATTCAATCTTAAAATATTCTTTGGAAAACTCATTACAAAAATAATTTCATCGTTAAATATGGCAGTGGATAATTTGTTTTTTTTTCAATTCATCGAAGTCTATTTCGAATTTGTTTATTTCTTCACTGTTTAACATTGATCCAATCATGAGATTTAATTTACTCGAAAGAATATTATTTTGGATCTTTTCAATGATATATTTTATTTTATTTAGTTTTAATTTTATTTATAATATTATTAATCTATTAACAAAATTTGCATTTTCTTTTTTAAATTAATTATATTAAACTTATATAATTCTTGAAATTCATTTTGCATTTCATGTATCCTTTTTTTGATATACATTATTTATTTCGACTTGTTTGTTCATGTAATGATTAATTCGTGATTATTTTCTTTATTCAAAATTAACATATCTTCAATATTTTTTCTGTCGCTTTCGTCCATAGTACCGAATAAAAACTTGAACACATTGCCCCCTATGTTCATTAAACTTCTTTCAACTCTATGTTCAGTAACACTATTAATTTTATTTCATTAATTTCATGGTTAATTTCGTCTGGAATTTTTATGTCTTTTAGGGTGTTTATATTTGTTTGTAACAAATTTTATTTTTCAAAATGGTAATTTTGTTCAATTTGATTTTGACAAGACCCTCTTGGTTATTGATATTTTCGATTATGATCTCACTATATACTTCCATAATAATAAAAAGGAATATTTTTATGACAGACATTTTAATTTTTTAAATTGCTACAACTCTCCGGATCTAAAACACTCATTTCTATTCTACTTGGCCCGAAGGCTAACTTAGATATCTGAATCTGTATCTTGACAATTTGATTCTTTTTCATTTCTATTTATAGATTTGTTTATATGTTATTCTGCGATGTCGTTGATCAAAGATCTTGTTGTTGGAACGATTGATGTCGTTCTCTTCTTTTTACACTTATAGGATTTATTTGGAATGATATCGTGTAAGTTTTGGTATTTGGTTTTTCTTTCCCTTTGAATGTTTATAGGGTGTTCCTGTTTTGTATCATTGTAAAAGAACCTAGGACCTCATTTGTTATACTTCTTATGATGGTTTACAATAAAAGCTTGGTCTTTAGTTTCTTCATATTCCTCCCTATCTTTATTTAATTCGTTAATCGTTTTCTCTTTCATAGATTTATATTTTTCAAATAGAAGTTCCTTATCGACCCTACCAGTGTGTATATCGAAAGATTTTTATTTTACTGTTGTTAAGAAGGAATTATTGTAATAATAATGCCTTCTAAACTAGATTGATTTTATCTAATGTATTTTTTATTTCTTTTCCGTTCAGTAAACACCTATACTTTTCTTCAATTGTAGAATGAACTCTTTCAATAGGAGAGTTTCCTGTATGTGATCTTGGTTTGGTAAAATGAATTTCTATATTTAGATCTTGTAATAAAGTTTTAATTAAATGTTGGTCGAATTTATTATCTGCCACTATCTTCATGGGTTTATCATGATGAACTATTTACTGCATCAATGCTTCTTTAAAGTTTTCTCCTGATGAATCATTTAATAAAGTTAAAGTAACTCTTTTACTAAATTTGTCTATTGTAGACAAAAATTTGAGGCCAGAAATAATTTATTCAAAGAAAAAAATAATTTTTTAAAAAACAAAACTTTATTTAAAATGTAAAATTGATATAGAAAACAAAAGAACAACTGAACTGTTTGATGACTGGATCGAGAGTGCCCTCCTTGGGTGACGATGTTGACTCTCTTTTCGTGGTTGGTGATGATTGTTGTTTATGTTTCCAGAGCAGCGTCAGCGTGGCGTGGAATTGTTCACATCATTTGGTTATATTTTCGTTATCGCTAAGAGGAATGCGATAACTCAGAATTTATCGTTATCGCTTAGACGATGCTAACCCTCTCAAGTGGTTAGTGATAATTATTGTTTATATTTCCAGAGCAGCGTCAGCGTGGCGTGGGATTGTTTACATCTTCTCGTTTATATTTTCGTTATCGCTAAGAGGAATGCGATAACTCAGAATTTTAACTTTATCTTTATCATGGTTGTGGGATTTTGTATATGTAACTCCAGCTAGTATTATAATGTCAACATGTAATATTTGATTAATGTCATGTGGAGTTTATGTTATTTTAAACTTTGGTTTAATGAACGGTGTTCACATTGCACTGTCTCCTCCGACTTATTTTGCCGTCTCTGTACTTTTTCTCACTCCCACTTCATGGCGAGAAAGAGACGGCCAAGGAAGGCAGGATTTTTTAATTTTTTTAAAAATTTCTGGATTTTTTTTTGACGTTTGCTGTTGTTACATTTGTTTTGGCAACTGTGTAATGGTGTTAGTTTATTATTTCTCTGTCATCAAGAAAAAACACGGCAAATTAATTTTTTTTATTGAAATCGACAAAATTTTATTTTCTACTTATATTATTAGTGTGAATTGACAAAATATTGTGAAAAAATATAAATAAATATTTCGTTGTTTATTCAAGAAGTAAGACTATTTAACACAATGGAACCCTTTGCAAAGCAGATGCTTGAAAAAGCCGAACAACTTAGCAAAGCATTGGAAATAAGCTAAAGCCATCCAATTTTACCTTTCCCAAAATGAAAATACAATTCCGGTTTTTAAGAAGCCCAAAAATCTCAGGGATTAAGACAAGCACTCCTCTGCATTAATTACCTTTCGCATTCTTGTATCCTGCCGCTGAATTGTTGGTTTAACTAACTCAAGGAGTTCTAGAAAACAGTCCTCATTTATTGGCAGGTACCGCCGGAACGAATCCTTATTTTCTAGGAGTAACTACTTGTGGTGATTAAATAGTCCTTTTTCGGCCCTTCTTAATTTCCAGGATTTCACCCACTCGGGTTTTTTTTTGTTGTCCTTTTTTAAGCAGTACACATAATGTGGGGCATTAAGTGCCAATAAATGTCCTTAAACACTTTCCTCACTTTCATCTATCGAAATCATTATTACTTTTTTAATTTATTTTATTATTAATAAAAAATCGTATAATAGGTAGATATAATTATAGAATAACTTTAATTTTGTAATGATTATCGCAATTCGCAGTAACTAACTCACTAACACAAAAAAAAGATCGACACCTTTTTGACTGTAGATGTCAAAGTGAGTCGCGGTGTGTTCACACTACTTTGTGTCTGAACTAGACCAGACTGACTTACGTCAAAAAAAATCGAAGGAGACAGTCCAATGTGAACAGCCTCATGGGGTGACGATCATATTTATTTTGTCTACAGACATTACAACTATTTATGACTTCTATTATAACTTTTCTCAGATTAGGAAAATATATATGATTCTTTAATCCTATATAGTTTTCTTCGATTCCAGAGTGACTGGTTTCTAATTCGTGATAAATTTTTATTTGCTCTGTAAGCTTCTTTTTCAAGTCAAGTCCTAAAAATTTAGTTTCTCTTTTTAGAAATTCACATTTATCTATTTGGACTTTCAAGTTATATTTTCTTAAACGATCGCAAATTTTATTTAAATTGATCATATGTTCAATTAGGGAAGTACTAAAGACAAGGATGTCATCCATGTAAACTACGCATATTTTACTTATTAGTCCCTCTAAAACCTCGTTCATCATACATTGAAATGATGCCGGGGCGTTTTTAACCCAAATGGCATGGCAGCTTCCGATTATTTATTTCGTAAATAAAAGCACTTTACTTTCTTACTACCAAACAATTTATTATTCAACACTCAATATACCGAAACTAATTTCCGAAAACAATTTACTTATCTCTTATAAAAGATGGTTAATCTTAATAAATAAATTTAAAAAAACAATTTTATTTTGTTTTTTTATTATGATTTTATTATTTTTAAATAACTTAATTTAACAACTTTAATTTAACTGCTATTAGCGACGCGTTTCGGAGTGCTACTCCATCTTCGGACGAACTACTACTTGTGGTGTTTTTGAATTTGATATGAGTTGTCTCATGCTGCGTTGTTGATTTTGCTGTGTTATTTGTGTAATCGTGTTGTCTTCTTCTATCTGTATTGATGCCGGACTGCTGTTTCAAATAGTGTGTTGGTTTTAAATGTCAATTTATCGTTTAATAGTTTGTCTTGTTCTAGTTTGTAGGCTTTGTAAATTTCGTATTCTTCTGTTGCGTCTAATATTTAACCTTTTTTGCAAATGCATAATGATTTAAGATTTGTTTGTATATTTGTGTAATTATGGTTGTTGTCTATTAAATGTAAAGCGAAAGTGGATTTTGTGTTGGGTTTCGGTTTGTGCTCCTTAAATCTGTCGTTGAAGGTTCTACCCGTTTGGCCTTTTTTTTTTATTACCTACAACCAACGACTCGAGTCGTGACACTTTTAGCCATTCAAAGCAAATCTTATAAACTTGAGATGGACGCTTTCAATAAGTTGAATGAAGACGTGATGGTGAGGTGACCAGACCTGAGATACATATTCAAGTAGCGGCCTTACAAAAGTAATATATAGGCATTTTGTGACGTACAGATTTGAGAATTCTTTGGACCAGCGCTTAATGAATCCCAGGGTTGAAGTAGCTGTGTTAATAATTGAGTCATAAAGCTCGGAAATTTAGCGAGGTTGCTAATGGAAGTGACAACTGAGACTTGTACGTTATTCATGACATAATAACGCTGAGGAAAGGGAGGAAGTTTCCGAGAATAAGTAAATAAAATTAGTTAAGAAATTGTTTAAGTCCGGTTGAAGTAATTTAAAATCTTCCGCGCATGATATCTGTTCAGAAATGGCAATGTCTTCAGCTGCATAAATCTCCAGGTCGATCCTTCTAAAATAAACTAAACTTCGTTAATACTTAACAAGAAGAGCAGAGGACCGCGGTGAATCTCTTCCGTCCCGCCTGATGTTGAACAGATGGGGTGACAAGTGCTACCCCTAAACAAAATTGTATACAGACGATCATTTAAATAGAGTTGAAACTAAGAGGTAAACAGTGATGCGATTCCACATGATTTTAGTTTGAAAATTATCATATTATGCGAAATCTTTTTTAATTGCTTTGCTTAAATCAGTTGCAATTGCATCAATTTCAAAACCTAATTCCATGGCACAAATAGTATTTGTTACAAATTCAGTGTGATTTGATCTACCTTTGGGCGCTTTACCAAGGCTTAGTTTTTTAAGCTCGATAAGTATTGGACACACTCCTAAAAATTGCAATATATCTTCTCTGGCGTTCATATTGCAAAGGCTGCATTGGATCGGCAAATCTGGGCGGTGCAGTGGGGTATATAATCCAATTGTAGTAATTCTCCACGTACTTTGAGGAGAATTGATATTTTATCCATTCCTTCATCTATCTTGAAGCATTTTGCTGTACCTAAATCGTATTCAAGCTGAGAATAATAGGATCTGTATATAGAGGACCGTGCTTCATCAATAAATGATTCACGCAATTTTTCACCAAGAATCCTTATAATTTTGTATAATTCCGTTTTCAACTGCTACATGTTCGTGGTTTCTAGATTTAGAGGGATTCGTTTCTTTCCGCCAGCTCTTTCCATTTTTCAAAAAAGGATGTTTTTTTTGTCAAGAGCAAGAGCTGCTACAATTTTAGGTAGACGCGATTCATTCATATTAAGCACTTTAAGCACATAATCGACGTGGAGTTTCGAATGTCGTAACAAACATTGGCGGTAAGCCTCTCTCAATGATGATTGGAAGCTTCAGTATTCGTTTTAGAAAGAAACGCAACAGTTGCTCCACAGCATCGTTTTGCGAATAACCCCATACTTGTGGTGCACAGCATAACTGCTCTTGCTGTTGCTTCAAAAATCTGATATTTCGCTCGAAGGCTTATATTTCTATTCTGCATGTGATTTTATATTAATCTTAAGCTTTAACTGACTTACTTAGCTTTCTGCAACCAGTCATAAATAGCCTGATGCCCTCGCCGAAGACCTCTTCATGGTTTTATTCTTTTAGCAAGGCCCTGTCCCGTTGTTCGGGACGTATCAATGTAGCATGCCGTTGTTGTAATTTATGCCAACATTCCAAATGTCTGGTGCATTTCTGACAAATCCTTCTTTTGTATGAAAACAAATTCGCCTTATTAGGTATAGACGCACCGAATGCGTAAGGCTAGTAAGTTGGTGATCTAAAGTCTTTAATCCTGTTCTCTGGAATAACGGTTTCCGTTGTACACTTAGTAAAAAGAAGAAGTGCAGGGTTATCTTTTGGTGTTAACTCGGCAAGTACAGTGTCTATTGATTTGATGTTGCTTCATAAACCGATGAAGTACGCTCTAAAGCGTATGGGCAATGCACGATAGGTCCGGATATTGTTTCATTGTCTGCGAACTCGCAGAGGGTCAATTTATTAATGCCATCAGTATGAAGGCGTTCTGTTTTGTGATAATCCAAAAGATTGGGATTCACAGTTGATCTGGGTGGTAGCCAGCCATTTGGAAAAGGATTCCAATCGTCAAATCTGTTAATGCCAGCTGTTGTATTCGCGGCAATAGTCTTCTCGGTTAACTTTCGAGTAATATATGCACTCCAATAGCATTCTTATCTATTGTGGGTATTCTCAGTTGGAATTCCAAACGTTCCTGAACCAGCTGCTCCTTTACCAGTTACGCAAGGAACTGGTGGTGCCACATCGCTTATGTGGGATGATTGATGCGAACAGTCTCCCAGTTGGGGTCCGTACTTTTCTGATACCTGGCTCTTGGAATATGGAGTTTAGCTGCATGGATTGTATCAACGGGGTCCATCAGGTAACTGAATCTAGCGAATCAAATTTGAATATATGGATTCAATACTTCGATGAATGGTTTGTAAATACGAGGAGTAAAATTAACCAATACAAAAAGATTTATTACTAAAAGCAACAAGTGTAGGTAAATTATATTAAGTATATTAAATATAAGTATAAACACCAATTATAATGGAGAAATAAGGTTATCCAAAGCTAAACTTATCTAAACTATACAAAAAATGAAGTAAAAGGATAAAATAAAATCAAATAATCTAAAATAGTTTGGAATTCAAATTTGGCACCTCGTAATGGGGACAGTCTTGTTTTGTCCCCTATTATAAAATTCCAATGATGAGGTACTGTGGAATAAAATAAAGCCATTTCTTGGGTCATTATAATATTGAATATTGGCAGTGTCATCTGAGGATGTGGCATTATTATGATTAAATAGGCACTTTTCAATCTGGATGCATACTTGGTGGTAATGAAGTTTATTCTAGTGCCTTTTCTAGATCCTTGTGTGAATTTTAGAAGATGAGTGTTTGTCCTCCAGTCTTTTATAAATGTATATGGAAATCTGTAGTTGACACATGATGAATCTACTAAAGATGGACTGATAGTCAAAATAGTGTATGAGTTATATTGATGTCTTAAAGGATGCTTAAGTGCTACAGAATAATGATAAGAGATATTTTGAGAGGGAACTTTATCACAAAATTCAATCAATTTAAATGTCAGATTTGAAAAGTATTCTTCATTAATGTCCAAATTCAGATTATTATTTATTAAATTTTCATAGGGAGGTATTTTATTTCGAGAAAATGTTCTTCCGAATAGATATATCTCGGTAGAATTTCGAGATGAAAAATAGGATCTGTAAATTGTTACGTTTGCACAGTAGACAGATAAAAGTCTCAATTGTTCCTTAAATCCCATAATGTTAGAATAATAGGATTTAAAGATTAAGATCTCAGAATCACTATAGGAAGAAATATAAATGAGATTCCTTAATAATATTATTACATATTATTCTTAACATACATATGGATACAATGCTTCTTATCTTTACTTATATTATAAAAATGTACGTTTTATTGTTTCTTAATATATTACTACGATAAGGATAACTTTGTCTAATGAGTACGACACCAACCGCTTGTTTGTTGTTACAGGATGTATTCAGATGTTGCTCGTCTTGTTGATTATTTATCTTATTTATCTTCTTACTTAAGGTATAAGGGTGACTGCGTCGTTAACTCCCATGGGACATGAAGTAAATATTCGTACCTCATCTCCCCTCATTGCTGGGAGTGAACCTGTACATCTTCTATAAATTGCGCTGTTCACAAATTGCGTTGGTCTCTGTACTTTATATACCTATATACACCGTGCATGAAAGTTACAAGAAATAGAAATTTCCCTTAACCATATGATGACAGTTTTTTCTGTAAATATAATCTATCTGCACCACTCACTCCACAAGTGTTGCGCTATATACTCTCTATACATCATACAAAAATAATTCCCCTGCATCCACTATATGTTGACAATTCTTTCAAATATAATCTATTCTGCGCTACTCACTCTGGTGTTGCGCTCTATACATCTGTATATGTGCCAGTGGTGGCTGTAACTTAACATGGAACTCGAGGAGCAGAATTATTCTCCACTTATTATATTGCACATGCTATGGTGGTTGTAAGTCACACACATAGCATTTCATCAGACTTATCCTCCTCTCTTTAAATCGCACATGCCAGTGGTGGTTCCAATGGCATTTTTGATTGGTAGCCCAGAAGCCTTCTGAAACCCACAAAATGACAGTTCTTCTTCTCGATAGGAGAGAAAATGTTTCTGGATTTGATTTCAGAATCGAAACCAGGAGCACTAACAAACTTTAAATGTCAAGTGTCAATGTCAAATTGTGAAATGTCATTTATGTAAACAAAGTTCTCAAAGTTGTTTGGCAAAGTTAATATAAATAGTTATAAAGTTCTTTTAAACAAATGAATTACAATAATTATGAATTTATATATGATTACAAAAGAAGTGGCAGCATCCTCTTCATCATCAAATGAAAGTGATGATGATATGATTGTTGTGGAGCTTTTGCTAAAAAAAATTTATAAAAGGCCACAAGTGGAAAATTTTGTTGAAGTTATCGACAAATATTCGGAGGAAGAGGTAAGTAGGTACCAATATATGAAGCTAAATTCGTTTAATGGATTTAATATAATAATAGTTTCGTGCGCAATTACGGATTAAAAAATAATACCATATACATAGGTGTATAAATAAAAATTTATTGCAAAGGAAACTTAAAACATTTTTGAACTTCTTTATTCATTTTCAATAATTTTCAATTTACAAAAAAGAGCAATACATTACATAACCTACAAAACTTTTCTGGTTTTCGGTCAGATACGAAAACATTTCATATTCAATTCCATTTTGTTATTTTTGATTGAATTCAGTTTATTGTTTTTCAACTTCAATACTATGTTTATGAAACAAAAAACAACAAACCGAAATCAGAAAAACAACAAACCGGAATTTAATTAGAACAGATTTCTTATTTGACAGAAACTCAGAAAAGGTGTTGTATGTTAATGTTTGCCTTTTTTGGAGTTGAAAACTAGAATGATGCAAATATTTCAGAATATATGGCTGATAAGCACATAAAATCACTAAAAACACTGAAGGTATTTTATATCTGCGAAGGCGGTCTATTGTTCATCACAGCACTTTCTATTTCAGCTAATCTTTGCATTCTTTCCTTGTGCCTCTGTACTTTGTTTGCTTCTCTTTCAATAATTCGATCAATTATTTTTTCCGAGAAGCACTTTTGTTTTTTCCTATGCGAATTTCTGCTCACCGCAACAGATCGAACTTCCGACGAAACATTTGTTGCTGCTACATGCCCGGGTTAGTTTCCTGCGGACCCTGCCACCGCTACAGGTTCATGTGGTTGAATCAGCTGAATCAAAGAGATAGAACCGGAGTTTAAAGATCGCTGATCCGCTGCAAGGAGGTTTTCTTTACGGAAAATTCTGTTTGCACCAATAGACTCACGGAAAAATTGAGTCATCATTTTCTGGCTGCTCGCTGGTTCTATTATTTCTAATTACTTCTTTTGTTTATTTGATAACGGTTTTAAACCGACCTTCAACCTGTTCCGCAGTCACACAAATGCTTTGAAGTCTGGAACACGCCAGAGAAATGTAGCTCTACATTTCCTTCTTTATTCGGAATTGATACTTTGTCCACATTTTTGCTATATAAAGCTGAAAGAGAATCTGTATTCTCATCGGTCCACTTAAATATTTCTGAAAAAAGAAAATTAATGCTATATTATTATAAAAATAGTACCTATATTTGTAGTCAATCCTACCAGTGTTATGTTCCTGCGGAGGTGGAGTTGTTGCATCGTCATTTGCGGGAAGGCCACACCAATATATAATGCTGCAACCAGACATCCATCCGCATAATAAAATAAGACATATTTAGAAATTTCAATTAATAGATATCATTTTAATATACATACTTATTTTGTTTTTGAGAACAATGCGCATACGCGCTCACCAATTCCTTAACAGTTTCTTTGAAACGTTGTTTTATTGTAACAAGTTCATTGTGGGCAGATGACCGCGTTTTTACTTTCTTGAACTCAGCCTCTAACTTTAGCTTTAGGCTTTTCCAAGAAAGAATGGAATGATATTGTGTCAACTCAAAGGCACGACCATGTAGCCTAGTTTTCACAATTTCCAAGAATGTCGGTTGGTCATGTTCTTTTATGGAGCAGAAGAGGATATCACCACAAAAATTTAGCCAACTTTGTTGGTTTTCCATCAAAAACAGGAATGATGTTGAAAACATCAGTTATCCCGATATTTTTGTTCATTTCTTCTTTGTTTTGAACAACCCGCTCAGAAGTATAAAAAGGTAAATTTGAAAAGAGATCAGCGATGGCGTTGGCCTCTTTAATTTGCCTTTGTGGTAATTTGTAGACAAGGAATTTTTGTAACGAAATCAGAACAGACAATTATAAGGAGAGAACAAAAAAAAAATTCGTATAACGATTAGAGATAAAGAACAGTAGAAGATACACTTATCTGCCAAGTGTATATATGTATATAAAAAAGAGGAAAAAAAGGATTATATAAAAAAAATTACTCAATAGAAAAGGGACAACCGAGGTGATCGAAGGTTCAAAAAAAAAAAAATCGAGGGCAAGACAAAATTTGATGTTATGAATAAATATGTGTGTATATATATATGTACATATATTATAATTATCAGTGGCGTGACGTGAACAATTTCAAATGGTAAGTCATTGTAATAATTAAAAGATTAATTATACATACCTGCAAAATTAAATTCTTAAACATATTAATATGTATGTATGTAGCCAAAATTAGACAATGTATTGCAGTTCTGCTTTCCACAACAAACATTCGAAACAATTCAATTCCGCATTTTATAGGTATTTACTTCCAATCATTGATTTTTAAATTTACAAGCATAATGAAAGTGTTTCCGTGTGTGCTTGAAAATAATTCAATTGAGTTGCTGGAGTGTGCAACTTGTGTAAGATTTAATGAATAGATACATATTATTAAGTATTGCCAGTAGGTAAGGGGGCGGCGCCTGAAGCTGGGAATTTTTTGTGAGAGTGGGTCGCGTGCCAAAGACGTCGGTAGCCTTTGTGGTTGGATGAAAGAGGCCGCCGGTCTTATCAGTATGTGGTCGTGGTGCCAAAGAGTGTGACGAGGAGACCGTGGTTGTATGTCTTATCAGTGTTTTATGTTAATGGGTGAGTGTTTTATTATCAGTGTTTTATGTTAATGAGTGATAGAGTGTTTGAATAGAAATGTGTGTGTGTGCAAGATGTTTCTTTAATCAAAGAGTGTGACGGGGAGACCGTGGTTGTATGTCAGTGTTTTATGTTAATGGGTGATAGAGTGTTTGAATAGAAATGTGTGTGTGTCAAATATGTTTTTTTTAATCTTCCTATTGTATAGCTAATAATTGGAATTTCAACATAAAACCTACCGCTTGAAAAAAATCTTCCCATTGTATAGCTAATTGGATTTTCAACATAAAACCTAAATAAAAAAATCTTCCATAGGAATTTCATCATTAAACCCAATCTCATTTCCGAATGAACAAAAAAATCTTCCCGTGGAATAGCTAATTAGAATTCGAACATCTTCCCGTTGATAAGCTAATTAGAATTCAAACATTTAACGTACAACATTTTAGATAATCTTAAACCCCCAAAAAAATATAGTGAAAAGAATATCGTGGCTCTATTTTATTATTATTACGGTTTGAATTACTTAAAAAAATAATGTCCCATGTTACATTATCATATCCGATTTGAAAAAGAAAATCTTCCCATCGTTTAGCTTGTTGGGAAAACATTAAACCCTATTCTCATTTCCATTTCACATCTGATTTGAAAAAGAAAATCTTCCCATCGTTTAGCTTATTGGGATAACATTAAACCCTAATCTCATTTCCATTTGAACAAAAAAAATAAACTCACCTCCGTTTGAAAAAGAAAATCTTCCCATCGCCGTATAGTTCATTGACTTTTCAACATTAAATCTACATCATTTAGATACACTTAAATAACGAAAAATATATAATGAAAAATAATGTTATCAGAATTATTGTGGTTTATAATACAAAAAAAAAAACAAACAAAAAAAAGTTTAGAGTAACATCCGTTCTAAATACAATATTTAAAGATAAAGTCAAGCGATAATATTTTTTCGTAGGTATAAAAACAGAGTATTTTTAGATTTAGCATTCAGTTACTCTTGAAACAACTTATCGCTCAACATAAAAAAAAATTCGTTAAAAACTTAAAAAAAAATAATATGGCTTCGATTTTAAACAAAATTAAATCAAACGCGAATTTAATTAAACCTAAAAAGAAGTTATTAAGCATTAAAAATCTAAAATTAAAAGAAAAATATAATATTGTCCGTGCAAAAAGGTGCACTACCAAATATGGTGATCAGATTTTGGTGGAGTTGACCGACTGCTCGGTATTTTTACCGATTTTTGCCTCATTCGATGATGAGACAATATCGGAACTTCATAATCTTTGTCTGGAAGTGGTGGCCCCTCATGAACAGACGTTTATACTGAACTTTCACGACCGACAAACAACCGACACAACAACAACAACTCCAGCAACAACAACAACATCAACAACAACGCCCAATGAACATTAACGATAATAGCAATATCATCAACAACATCGACAGCATCAGCAGCAACAATAGCAACAATAACAGCAGTATTCATGAAGAAAATATTAGCAATGAAGCAGAGGAGGTAATGTCTACATCAACATTTCCAAAACACAAAAACATTTATTTTATAATTCATTATATTAATCAAAAGATTATATTGATTTGAATAAAAAAAAAACAAAAGAATTCACATAAATATGTTTCTTTCTTTCTCCAAGAACCTACTTCCTGGATAAGGGTAGGTTTGAGCGACATGTTCATACATGCTTTAAAAGACCTCGACCCCTCAGATAAAGTAGGAATTACTTTTAACGGAAAGAGTTTTTCTACTGAGAGAGGTAGTGGATGGATAAGCTTTCGAAATTGCTCAGATATTAAATTCAACGATGTATGGGAAATGATAAGTAAAATCTTCCAGAAGATTTTAGCGTTACCATAACATCGGTAAAGCTTCCTATAGGAACAGGTAAAATAAGATATAAAATGTATAATACATTTGAAGAGGAATGTATTAAACGTAAAGGTATAATAACCGTAAACAATACGGACAAAGAATTAGTTAGAAGAGACATTGGGAAAATTCAGACAAAGAATGTCGTAAAACTCATTAATGACACTCAAATAAATATTCCGTCTGAGGGTTGTGGTATATCAGAATTAAAAGTATTTCAAACCTATTCAAAGGAGTGTAAAATCACTGTATATAACTACGGAACAAATGGGCGTGAAGTTATATTTGAAGGTGGCAATGAGGAGAGAAAACATATTAACTTACTATACCACAATAATCACTACAATTTAATAACATCTTTAACTTCTGCATTTTGTTGTAGTTATTATTGTGAAGATTGTCATATACCAGAGAAAACATATTAACTTACTATACCACAATAATCACTACAATTTAATAACATCTTTAACTTCTGCATTTTGTTGTAGTTATTATTGTGAAGATTGTCATATACCATATAATGTGAAGAATAAGCATAAATGTCAAAAATCATGCCCTCTATGTCAAAACACACCTATATGTCAAAAAGTTCCAAAAGAAATTCTTTGTGTAGATTGTAATCGAAACTTCAGAGGGAAAAACTGTTTCGACAATCACAAAGCGAGCAACTCAAAAGGGGACAATTCTATTTGCGGTCAAATTAAAAGATGTCCATTATGTTTAAAATCATATAGTGGAAGTCGGAACCATATCTGTGGTGAATATTTCTGTAAGATGTGTAATAAACATGTAGAAGAAGATCATCAATGTTATATACTCCCCGAGAAAAGAATGCCAAAATGTAAAGACACTATACATATTTTATGATTTAGAGAGTCGACAGGAAAGAATAATTGGAGAAAAAACAATACATATGCATGAGCCAAATTTGTGTGTTTTTCAACAAAAGTGTGATCAGTGTTTTGAAATCCCAAATTTAACTTTTTGCAATAAGTGCGAACATTCGTTGAATATTATTAATGAACCTGAAGGAGAAGAAGAAAGTGTTGTTTCTAAATTCTTGAAACATATTCTTAATATTCGTCAAAAATTTAAAAAAGTTATTGTGATAGCACATAACGGTCAATCATATGATCACCAATTCATTTTAAATTATGTACTGGAAGAAACGAATTTAAGTCCAGAATTGATCATGCGAGGAAGTAAAATCATATTAATGGGAATAGGAAATGTAAAGTTTATAGATTTTTTAAACTATTTCCCGATGGCACTCTCCAATGTTCCAAAAACGTTTCAGTTATCGTCTGCATTGAAAAAAGGTTATTTTCCTCATCTGTTTAATACAAAATAAAATAAAAATTATATCGGGAAGTTACCTGCACTAGATTACTACAGTCCAAATTCAATGAAACCGGAAGATCGTGAAGTGTTTTTAAAATGGTTTGAAGAACATCAAAACGATGATTTTAACCTTCAACGTGAACTTTTAGAAATTAGAAAAATTCTGACCGAGGCTTGTTTGAAGTTTAGACACCTTTTTCTTGTTCAAAGCAATGGAGAACCTTTCCTAGAAGCAGCAACTATAGCATCATCATGTAATCTATTGTACAGACGAAATTTTCTACAACCGAACACTATAGGGTTAATACCTAAAAATGGATACAGGTGAGTTTTTATTTAAATAAATATATATTTTAATTAAAATTGAAACAAATGTTTTTTTTTATATTTAGGTGTACTAATAATCAGTCCATAGAAGCAATCAAGTGGTTAATTCTGGAAGAGAAGAATCGAAAAATCTACATAAAGCATAGTGCTAAAGGAAGTGAAGCCATAATTAACGGAGTCAAAGTTGATGGTTTTTGTGAAGAAAGCAGACAGGTTTTTGAGTTTCATGACTGTTACTACCACGGACACCCTATTTGTTTAAAACATAAACGAGATGATCCTCTATCTGATAAAGAACAATACGATACGTTAAATTATAGATATCAGAGAACTTTAGCGAAAACAGCTCGGTTGAGATCATTTAATTATGAAGTCATTGAAAAGTGGAGCTGTGAATTTCAAACTCAGCTAAGATTTTTGAAAGATGAAGAGATACATTTTTTAAATAATCACCCCTTAATCCAGAATACCCCGTTAAATCCACGAGATAGTTTCTATGGAGGAAGAACAGGACATACATTTAACTATTACAAGTGTAAGGAAGGGGAACGAATTAAATACATTGATGTATGTTCACTATATCCCTGGGTATGTAAAAACGGGAAGTTTCCTATTGGTCATCCAAAGGTCCATACAAGTAACGATGATATTTGCTCTAACATGAAACTATATGGTATCAATGGAATTATTAAATGTAACATTCTTCCACCAGAAAACTTACTGCACCCCGTCTTGCCCTACAAACAAAATAATAAACTTATGTTTTCATTATGTAGAACTTGTAGTAATGAAAAAAGTAAAGAACAAATATGCCCTCATTCTGATGATCAAAGAGCAATATTAGGAACATGGGTAATTGACGAAGTGGTGAAAGCTATTGAAATGGGTTATAAGCTACTTACTATCATCGAAATTTGGGAATACGAAGTGATTCAGTATAATCCAAATTCAGATTCTGAGGGGTTATTTACACCTATGATGAACACCTACCTTAAAATAAAGCAAGAAGCTTCAGGATGGCCAAGTGTATGTTCATCTGAAGAGGATAAAAACAAATATATTGCGGATTTTCTCGAGAAGGAAAATATTGAGTTGGAATTTTCCGAAATAACAAACAATCCTGGAAAGAGATCACTTGCCAAACTGATTCTAAATTCTTTTTGGGGTAAATTTGGTCAACGGGAAAATCAACAAAAAACTTGTATTTTAAATAAACCTTCTGATTTGTTTGATTTACTTACTCATCTTTCCATAGAAGTTCTACAGATTCTACCAGTTAATGAAAACAATATTGTGATAAGTTTTGAAATGAGAGAAGAAGAAGCTATGTCTCTACCGACAGTTAATGTTTGTATTGCTAGCTATACAACAACTCAAGCACGTCTCAAATTGTACAGTTATCTAGAACAACTGAAGGAAAGAGTTCTGTACTATGATACAGATTCAGTAATTTATATAAGTCGTGAAGGGGAATTTGAACCAACTACTGGAGAATTCATAGGGGATATGACTGATGAACTGAAAAGCTATGGTCAAGGAAGCTATATAACTGAGTTTGTGAGTGGTGGTCCAAAAAATTATGCATACAAAGTGTATAGCACCAAAGATAATACTGAGCATATTGTATGTAAAGTAAAGGGTATATGTCTAAACTTTCAATCAGCGCTTAAAATCAATTTCGACTCAATTAAAGAAGCAGTAATAAATTCTTCCACAGGAGATAATGACAGCATATTTATAAAATCTAATAATATACGTCGAACAAAAGAACATCAAGTGATTACTGTAGAGGAGTTTAAAACCTATAAACCAAGATCAGAAAAACGTTGTTTTCTCGATGATTATAGTTCTATACCGTATGGATTACCATTTTCTAAATGGTAAAATAAACATAATTTAAAAGTATATGAGACCAGTTTTTTTTTATAAACCGCAACCTAAATTAGAGAATAGGAGATATCGCCCCACCATTTCTAATATGAAACAATACAATACACATTCTCTTCCATTTTTCTTTGGAAGTATATCCGATTTAGATTATAACCTGTGGTTTCGTTATATGTGTACTAGAGAATTTTATCATGAACCTTCTTTGTATTGTGTGTATGAGTTTTTCACGTTTTGTATAAATACTGTGAACATTCATCCTATAGAGTATCAGTTGATTCTTACATCACCACATAGTTGAACATTTCACTTTTTTGTTATATTTTATTTAAAAATAATAAAAAAATGTCTTCGCTAAGAATTTTAAAATCAAAACTTAATTCTCGAAGCATTGATGTCAGGGAAGACTTCCAGCAATGGAAGTTGTCCTATGCTGAAAAAGTCTGGGACCATGCAGAGTTGCAGAACATTGCTGTGCAGGAGATTAAAGGGCTGGATGAAAACTCCTCTTTTACAAGGTTGAAGGCAGTGGCCCTTTTATTAGAAGCCTTAAGGATTAGAGCCGAGGAAGATTCACCTATAGCAGAATTTTTATTATTAATAAAAAATTAATAATTTAAAAAAAAATATTTTTAAATAAAAAAGTTTAATATTAAAAAAAAATTATGTTTTATTTTAAAAAAATTCATCAATTACATTTTTTTTCACTTATATATTTATTCAAAAGATAAATATTCTGGAGTGCACATCTCTTCCCATGGTAGTTACATTTCAAAGTTATGTCTGGATATATCTTTTTTTAGGTCTTTTAGATTTTGACATCTGTAGTCGTTATCTTCGAGGTTAACGACTTCCACGTTTTCGTTATTGAGTAACCACTGTAACCAATGTTTCTTTTCGTTACCCTTAACGTAAACAATACCATTTTGAATTTTTTCTCGAAGATATGACTTAACTTTTTGAAATTCTATGTTCCCTCCATCCCAGGTAAAGCCGTGATAGTTTTCGTGTAACCAGTGAGCTTGTCTCTTGAGCGATAATGGAAGCAGGTTAGAGTAAAATGGTGGTGTCAGAATGAAATGTTGGTGATATCCATCGAAAAGTACAGCTATTTCCTTAAAAATGAACTCATTATTTATTCCTCTAAAACCTTGAAAGTCTACAATAAAGGTATTCATGATTATGTTTGTTTTCGATAAGTTCACTTTTTCTACTGGTCAAATAATATCAGAACGCTCAATTTAAGTAAGTTTGTTAACTTCTCCAGTTATTGGATTATACTCAATTATACGATCATGGAGAATTAGGCAATACATAGTTGTTGAAGCAGGAATTGGAGTAGATGTTTTAAGCTCAATTTTTACATCCACTGGACCTGTTTTAATCGATTCATTTTTACGAGAACAATCAATAACCATAATTGGAGCGATATCCTTAAATTCTTGTCGCGATAAGAGAGGAGTTGATTGTATCTGATAGTATGAATTCTGAAATTTACTGTACATTTCATAGAGAACAGCATATCGTTCCAGTTTATATTTAAGATTTAAATCTTCGCGAGGATAAGATTCAGAATTCAAATGAACTTTTACGTTGCTTACATCACAGTGATCAAATTTGCTAACATCTTTATTTCGTTGATTTTTTCTATCTGTCTGTAGAGCAATAATAATATATCTTGGCTTCTCATGCTGACTTGAAGTTTTTACTGTCCATACATGATCAGTGTTGGTTGGTAGTGTTGGGTATTCGTATATTTCCCAATTTCGAAAATGAATCTGTACGCGATTTAATTGTATTTGTTTTAATAATGTAAGTGTATTTAAATCGGATAAGGTAATGTGTGGAACTCTCATTTGCAATTTAAAAATTGAAAGTTTTAATTCTTCATTATCTTTAGTAAAATAAGCATTCTCATTTGTTCGTGTGCGAATTAAAATCAGTTCATGCCTTGTATTTGTTATGATCTTTTTATAGTCTTCAGCGAATCCTAGTAAATTTTTTAATGGTACGCAAAAATTAAAAACACCCATTGAAAGAGAAATACCATTGTCTCCAGTCCATGATGCATTTTCTAAGTTTTTACTTTCATTCTCTTTTAAGGATATATAATTTTTCAGGGTTGTAGTGATTCCTACGTTTTTATTGTTTTCAATATCCACCCCGTTTAATTCATAATGTATTTCTTCAAAAAGAAAAGCCATTGCATTATTAGTTAATTTTCCATGCAGGCGTGCAGTTATTTTTTCTCCTCTAAAATTTATTAAGTCACCGTCCTGGTCTACAAGTTTTAATGTTATAGTACTTATTCGTTTGACATTCACAGGTAAATAGATGACATTTTTGTTGGAACTTCTATGATTTTATACCCTGCCCCTGTTTCTGGCGAGAATTCATGTATTGTGTGCATAGGAGTATTATTAAAATAAGAACCAGTAATGATATTACACTCGACTCGTATTACATTTACCTTATTTATATCAACTGGTAAATCGGATGTGTGAGTCTTATTCTCTTCGAGAATACATTTACTAAAACATAATAATTTTCCAATAGTTCTATCCTTATTGAAATATATTTTCTCACTGTTCTGGATTTTGCATTCCATAGTGTTATTATTGCTTCTATTGCAATTTCAATTGTAGAATTTCGTAATAATAATTCTTCGGATATATATTCTGCTATAGCGTCAATTTCATACGACCCTGTATGAATTTCATATTCACCAATATGGAACAAATTGTTACGCTCATCAACATTCGGAATAGAATTGTACGTTTGAAAATCAATCAACCCACAAACATAGTCTTGATCTAAGTGCAGAGGTGGAAAATATTCGGCTGATAGAAGGGAAGTTCTCCCGCTTAGTGTAAGTGTCATCGCCATGGTGATAAAAAACACAATGAAATAACATGTATATAATATCTTTATTTATTGAAAATTTCCATCACATAAAAATCTTAAACATAAATGACCACAATTAAAAGAGTCATAATCCTGATATTTTGTATAATTTGTTGAGTAAAACTCGGTTGTAAGTCGAAATGAATACTAATTTTATTTCACTACGCTACTTCTATATATATACAATTTTCTTGTCTTATCTATCTATTCTTAATGTCTATGTTTCTTATCTTTCTATTTATCTGTAGATCAGTGAATGCTTAGGATGATCTGTCTTATATTTATTTCACATACACATTGGGTTATCTATAGATTGGATATGTTCATGTTTGAACTAAAATTGCTAAAATTCTTTTTCTGAATATTATGCCTCGTATTATATAAATTACTAAAATAATAACCAAAATGCAACTTAACATTAATCCGCTGTGACCGCTTATGTGGTGAAAGTCCAAGCCCTTAAGGTGAATGTTTTCCTTCTTGAACCTTTCCAAGTCCCGTTGAATTTTGAGTAGTTCATTCTTGTTGTTTATTATAGTTGCCTGTATAGGTTTGATTCTTTCCTCTGCAACTTCGTCCAGTGCCTTCGTCCATATCATCTGTTCCTCGAAATGGCTGATGGTTTCAGATTTGACTTGTTGCGGTGAAGTAAGGAAACCTCCGTTGTATCTAAATCTAACCGTGCATTGTGGCCTTAATTTTAGAAGAATTTTATCTGTTTATCTGTTTTTTTTTTTCACTTGTCAGTATTTAAGCTCTGACAACGCTTTTTCACTGTATACGATTTTTTTTTTTTTACTTGTCAGTATTTGTAGCTCTAACAACGCTAATTTTCACTTTATCAGTATTTGTAGCTCTGATAACGCTAAATTTACACTTGATCGTTTATTAAAAATCTCTTACCACTGGTGGGGGAAAATTTTTAATATACGTCTCGAAGGACCAAATGTTGAGTAAAACTCGGTTGTAAGTCGAATTGAATACTAATTTTATTTCACTACGTTACTTCTATATATATACAATTTTCTTGTCTTATCTATCTATTCTTAATGTCTAGGTTTCTTATCTTTCTATTTATCTGTAGATAACCGTCAGTGTATGCTTAGGGTGATCTGTCTTATCTTTATTTCACACACACATTGGGTTATCTATAGATTGGATATGTTCATGTCTGAACATAATTATAATTAATTTTTTCACCCAAATAATTAATGATTTCAATAGGGGGCTGAAGATTACCAAAGCTATCAAAATATTCAATTTGATTGCCTTTTTTATTATACGCTACCCAATGTGTACCGCTACCAATTGAGGAATCGAGATTTACAATTCCACACTCGTTTTTCAAAGGTTTAGTTCTCGGTAAATTATCTCGCATGAAAACTCCTCGAAAATTCGGAATAAATTTGTTTGCAAAATTTTTCAATTCTATTTCATTTAATGCACGATTGGGTAGCGAACTTATAAGTTTTTTGACTGAGGATTCAAATAAAGCCCAAACCCTTTTCTATAAGGTTTAAGGCGTGAGCCACTACCAACTGGAATGGATTCCATTTTTTCATTATGACGCTTTTTCTCTTCCAGATCTTTTTTAGCAATGCTTATATCATTAACAGCTTTAGCTACTCCTGCAGCCTCTCCTGTTAAAGCTCCAAGAGCTGAAAGCCCAGCAAACAATGGAACAAGGAATGGAATTGCTCCACCAATTTTCGGTACAGAAATAACTCTAGGGGTTTTAATTTTATTGCTGTTTTTTCCAACTGTTTCCTTAGCAGATGATATTGCTATTTTTATCGCCTTTTCCAGACTTACAGGGTTTTTTCGTTTCAGATTATTTCCAATAACTTTCATTACTTTTCTAAAGGAGGGTTGTTGTTTAACCTTTTTGGAGGGTTTTGACTTTTCATTTTTTACATTGCTCTTAGGCGTGTTATCATTATTTTTAGAGCAACCCATACCAAATTTTGTTTTTGTCTTCATAAGATTGGTAACCAGTAGTGCGTTTGCTCGTTCAGCTATACTAGCGTCTTTGGATTTAACTCGTTGTCAAGCTTTTTCAGTTAAAATCCTATCGGCAATATGTCGATCAGATGTGTTTTTAAATTTTGATTAAGATTTATCGTGTTGTTTGCACGCTTGATCAAGTAAATTAATTCCAGGGTCACCTCTAGATAGACGATTTTGAAGTTTTGTTCCGGGTCCACAGTACTGATAACCAGGTAAATGAAGTTCAATGGGGAGTTTGTTTATTAAAGAATTTAATAAACCTTTTGTTTGACTGATAGAATTTTTCGAATAATCAAGCATTTTATATGATATTCTATACGCTAGAATGAATAGAAATGAAATGATAATTTTTGAATATAAACTTTACATTTATAGGAAAATATTTAGTTTTTATCATCATGCGATTCGTTAAACAGCAATACCAGTTACCGGTAAAAAATATGGAACTGTCCGACAGGATTGAAAAAAAAAGCACGGTAAACTATTCCCTCATAAGGGAAAAACAAATGTCATGATGAGTTTGTTACAACACCCCAATGGATTGAAATTTGAAAATATCTATATATATTCTAAATCCTTACATCAACCAAAGTATGAGTTTTTACGAAAATCTATAGAGCCCATCAAAAATATGGGGTTTTCTACTTTTACTAATAACAGCGATGTTATTCCTCCCGACGAGGTTAAACCAAATTCTATATTTATTTTTGATGACATTGCCTGTGAAAAACAAGACATGGTTCGAGTATTGTTTAGTATGGGGCGACATCATCACATTGATAGTTTTTACTTGTGTCAAACATATACAAGAATACCCAAACATTTAATTCGAGACAATGCGAATTTTCTCATCGTCTTCAAACAGGACGATATGAATTTAAAACACATATATGATGATCATGTCAATTCGGATATGGCATTTAATACATTTCAAAGGGTATGTTCAGAATGTTGGAATACAAATTAAGGTTTTATGGTAATTGATAAGGATAGTCCTTTGAATGAAGGTCGTTATAGAAAAGGCTTTGACTGCTTTCTTAAGTTATAAACATATAACAATTTTAATTTAATATCATATGTAGAGTAATGTTCTATGAGAACAGTACAGAGCAGTACAACGAACAGATCGTAGCAGTAAAAACCGGTTCCATTCAGTTTGAGACCCAGTATTCTTCACTTAAGACCAGTAAACTGAATGTCAAATTCAGTTTGAAACCTTTTGTAAGGTTCTTTCATCAACTTCAAAACTTATTAAACACCTGCCTCTGTAAGAAAAAATAAGTCTTTCATTATGATGAATATAGATGTAAAATTAACAAAGGAACTTATTAGAACCACTGATGCCCTACGAAAGAAATATAAAGCTCTTAGGACTGGAAGGGAAGCTTACGAAACTCAAATTGAAGAAACTCTTAAACCTCTTACGAAACCACTGAACGAATTAG
Organism: Epistrophe grossulariae; assembly: GCA_929447395.1. Lineage (NCBI taxonomy): Eukaryota > Metazoa > Arthropoda > Insecta > Diptera > Syrphidae > Epistrophe > Epistrophe grossulariae. Next base: position 141,758,479 of record OV839567.1, on the reverse strand, counting down.
TAAAGAAATCAAACATCAAACATCAAACAACATCAAAATAACCTTACCGATGCCCCTTTAAAGAAAATAAAACTCAATTTTGAACAACATCAGCCACAAGAAAATGATTTTGACAAGAAGAAACATCTTTATGATGCATTCGTTACCCCAAAATCTTCTATTGATGATTCACCCATTTTATCTGCTGATAGTCATACTTCAAAAAGAACAAAAAACAGATCAAGTAGTCATAGCTTTGCTGAACGATTGTCACAAGAACAATTTCATGACACACCTAAAAAATATATAGATTTATTTATAAATAATTCTAACACTCTTGATAAAACGTATGGTATACATTCAAAAGATGGAAAGTGGTACATTGGTAATGGTGAGTTCAAAATTCTCGGGGAAGATATACAAATTAAAAATAAAACCTTCGAAGGAACAAATGGGTTATATGAGCTTATAGTTAAGAAAAACCCTGATAAACAAGTTTACACAAATGAAGATTTAAAAAACTACAAGACAATACTATATGACACTAGTGCGCATAGAATTGATCATAATTCGCAGAGGCAAATACATGGTAATCGAGGACATAAGTATAAACAAATTATAAGTAAATTATTCGAAATAACAACAACAATAACTACTTCTAATACTTCATTATCATCACCATCACAACTGCCTTCCTCTGGAAGTGGATTAATGCAATTATCAAAATTGAAAAAAGACTATATATTTTGGGATAATCCCAATGAACTCGTAGATCGATTGAGACTTCTTATTGCTTCACATCAATCTGGACATAACAACCACTCTAACGAAATACTTTCAATTGTTGAAGAACTTAAAGAAGCTAATATTATTATCGAATAAAAAGAAGAAAGATGAGTGTTGATAAATTTGGTCGCTTTTCAAATAGAACCCCACCCAGAGGTCCAAGAGGAAAACAAGGAGAGCGAGGGGCAGCCGGTGTACAGGGAGAGCGAGGTTTGCCTGGACCATCTGGAGAGGGATTCTTCAAAACAGAAGACGGAGATTACAGCATAAACTTAAAACGGTTAAAAAATGTTCAAGAACCACTAGAACAGGAAGACGCTGCTACCAAAAAATATGTTGATGAAACATACGAGCAACTTAGGGAATACATCCAATATGGAGTAGTTGAAAAATTTGAGAAACTACTGTTTGTCACAATTAATAATAATAATAATAAAAAAAAAGAAAAATCTGATATTTTAACTTAAGGAAAACCTAAAATTTAAATTAACTTCAGTCTTTGACATAACACCTAAGTGTAACATCTCAAAAAATTATGTCTAGCATTGATACTTTTTTAATTTTTGATGAAATTTTGCAATTTTTGTAAACAAATCATCAAAATATATCGGATGTACATCACGAGGATCTTTTGGATAGTGTAGTCTTCTTGAAAAGATTTATGAATGTATCTACCATAACCTCAAAACATGGCTGTCATTTTAATAATTGTCCATGGTCTTCAAACTTATGTCAGGATGGACCAGATACGTGTGCTTGTTACATGCTTGAAAATAGGATGTTAAGAATAAAAAAATTATTTACTGTATAAAAAGGTGTAAATAGTCTGATCAAAACTCTAAATTATTATTAGAAATATTTTAAATAAATAAACGTACATAAGAAGAATAAACACTTTGTTTTTTTATCATTCAATAAAAAGATCAGTCAAAGAAACGTTGTCGAAGAACTACATAAGCCTGCTCGAAGGAATTTCCCAAAAAGACGAGTAATTATTAAGGGTCTAGATGATTTATGGCAGGCTGACCTAGTCGAGATGGGTGTGTATTCCCACGAAAACGAAAATTATCGATATCTTCTCACAGTTATTGATACATTTTCTAAATTTGCTTGGACGACTCCTATTAAAAATAAAACAGGAACGAGTGTTACTCAGGCTATAGAAGATATATTTAATAAAGGTCGTCACCCTAAAAATTTACAAACAGATGATGGGAAAGAATTTTTCAATGCATCTTTTTAAAAACTTATGAAAAAATTTCAAATCAACCATTACTCTACATTTAGTGTTCTAAAAGCATCGATTGTTGAACGATTTAATTGTACCTTGAAAACTTGGATGTGGAAAGAATTCAGTTTAAATGGTTCATATCGTTGGATTGATATTATAGAACAACTGACAAAAACGTACAATAATTCCAAACACCGTACGATAAAAATGACACCATCTGAAGTTAATGTTTCAAATGAAAAAATATTGCTCTCCAAGATTTATAATCGTATCAAAATACATACTACTCCGAAGTTTAAAACTGGGGATTTTGTCAGAATTAGTAAATACAAACATGTTTTCGATAAAGGGTACACACCGAATTGGACCACAGAAATCTTTAAAATATCCAAAGTACAACGCTCAAATCCAATAACGTATCTATTGAAAGATCACCAAGGGCATCCCATTAAAGGCGGATTTTATGAGCTTGAACTACAGAAAACTAAGTTTCCCGATACATATCTAATCGAAGAAGTGCTTCAAAGGAAAAAAGATCGATTATTTGTAAAATGGCTTGGTTTTTCATCCGATCACAACTCCTGGATACCTATCCCTAAAAATAAATAAACATCTTTTGTTTTTTTTTTTAAATATTAAATATTTATTGACATTTTTTTTCTTAAGAGATATTCATATGGTATGCTTGTTTTAAAGATTTGAAATTCAATAATTTAACATCTCGAGATCCTCCTTCATAAAGACCTCAACTTCTCCGTTGCTTAAAACTCTCTCAGTTTTATATTCATGATACTCGTAACATTTAATGCTGAGTGTACGCAAATTATAATTGCTATCATACGAACATCGAATAGTTAGCGCCTTATCTTCATCAAACTCAAGCTTTAAATGTCTATAAAAAAACTCTTTACTTTGTATAATTCCTGATATTTCAGTTTCTTTTTTAATCAAGTTTTGCCTAAAACTATCGATTGCTTCATCTACCGTTATTTTTTTATCTTCCAAAATTTGATTTATCGCTCTTGCTGTTGTTGACGTAACTGCTGTATTATCTGATGCATCATTTTGAAATGGTGTTTTACCCGTTTTTGTGATATTAGGTAAATTTTTACCATTAGTATAGGTTAACAAACGAAATGATAATCCTATCTGCACACTATCATTATTAGGTAGACTCAAGGAAAAAGAAAGATTGTCAGTTATGTTTGATTGTTGTAAATTTATATCCACCGGTATGGGTAAAGCAAAAGACAGTAAGGGTATCAGACATAAAACGACCGGGAAAAACAACATTTTTAAAAAGATGCTTACTATTCAAGGGTTTATCATAAACTATTAGAAAACACACTCAACTGTAAAATTTATACATTTTTTTTTTATATATATATATATATATATATATATATATATATATACATATATATATATATATATTAAGTTATATGTGATTGAAATACGTCATGAACACGTTAAATAGCCTGTATATCTCTACGATTGTCTTTAACATGTTCAATTGACTGTATATCTCTACGATTGTCTTTAACACGTTCATTTGCTTGTATATCTCTGCGATTGTCTTTAACACGTTCAATTAGCTGTTCTCTGCGATTGTCTTTAACATGATCAATTGTTTGTATATCTCTGCGATTGTCTTTAACACGATCAACTGCCTGTGTATCTCTATGATTTTCTTTTTTCTGTTTAATTTTTTGAGGTTCAAAAAGTAATTCTGCCTCGCCAAACGGACATAGGGCTGGCTATTCACTTTCTTTTCTCTTTACAGCATTCGAATGAGGTGTAATGAACCCGCTTAATGTTAACTCTACTCCTATTTAACAATAATTTAGTTTTATTCATAGTGGGTAATTTATTTATTTTTTAAAGTAATATATTCTCACCCAAAAGCCGAAATCGTACATGCTACACGTTCTAAGAATAATATGAACTTTATTCAACGGAATCTTTCTTAAGACTAACAATTTTATTTTATGTATATTTTCATTCTGCAATACAATTATACTTATTCATAAAATTTATTCAGTTGAGCAATAAATTCAATTTCTTGAGAAATAATAAGTTGTGAGAACGATTGCAAGAAATCATTTTTTCGAATATCGTATTGCACAACGTAGCGTAAGGAGGGAACTGAAAATATTAATAATTTAAAGTAATAAAAACTACTGCAGTGGTCTCTTTCACCACTTAACAATTTACAACTACAAATTTGTAATAATACTGTATTAAATAAAAGTAATTGCATTTTTATTCTGCACTCAAAAACGCTTCAGAAAGATTTAAAACAATACGAAATTGTAGAAAACTTTACGGATCAACTTTCACCTGTAAAATTTTCTTACAAAATTCCACAAATTTGTAATATAACTGATTTATAATGCATGCAATTACTTATTTTTGAATGCAAGATCAGTACAAGTTTGAAATTGTAAATTGTTAAATATCTATCTTTAGAGCACTAACTTTAGCTTCAGATGATAATCCAGTCATTGATTCAGACATTATAATTATTACATGGTGTAATAGACCACAGATGTGGTGTGTGGTAGTCTGAACTGTGAAAACAGGAACTCTAGAACAGGTTTCTGGCAAAAAAATTTTGTTAACTATGCACGAAGGTTGGCGAATAGTGACCAAATAGAGGATCCACCTACCACTCTTCCAGACACAACAAATACAAAATCCACTGATTTGCTTGAACCTTGCTTTTATTTGAATCTAATTTTGATTAAACAATAATTAAAAAGGCAAGATAGAAAAATGCATCCAGAATCGCCTATTTTCTTGTTTAGATTTCCAAGTTCAGGAAGATATGATAAAGTAAGTCGGTGTATGCCGAAAAAGAAAATTAAGTTCCTCTATTTTATTTTAAAATTTTTGTACGAACGGCTGGACATGTTCATGTTTATTCGATAATTTTTCACCACACATTTTCAACATTCGAATACCATGTGCTTTAATTCTCTTGATCCTGTTCGGTTTCCACATCCTAAACTTGTATTTGTGTAAATCGGATCTTGTAGGGACTGAAATTGTCTTTGTAAATATTTTGGATTAAACCGATTATGCGTTCGCTTGTTTTGATTCCATTGGTTACAGATGCATTAAGGCATTTTTTTAGGATTTGAATTAGGTTTTGTTCGGTAAAAATAGGTTCAATGATAGTATGTCTGTGGTAAGTTGGAAATATGATTTGGTAATTTTGACTGGGTGGTGTACCTTCTTGAAATAAAATTTGGTTTCTGAAACAATTAATTGGTGATTCTACGCTATAAATTAAACCATGCGACGATGATTCATCACTATGAATCGTAGGTGTTAGAGAATTAATTTGGGTCACCGTAGGTGGTCTATATAGCGCATCTGCGACTAAATTGGTCTTACCTGGTTTATATTTTAGTTCATAGGTGAACTCTTCTAAATATGCTTTCCATCTCTTGAGTTTGGTTTTGTTATTCTTTGTACTAAGTGCACCGGTGAGAGATGATGATCTGTAAAGATAAGAACTTTTGCCGAACCGTATAGGTAATTTCTTAGGGAGTCTAATGCCCACATAATGGCAACCATCTCCTTCTCATTCGTCGCATAATTCTCTTCTGATTTACTTAATGTTCTTGATATGAAGGTAATTGGTTTGTCCTTTTGCGATAAGACGGCGCCTATGGCGTAATTCGAGGCATCTGTTGTAAGCTCGAAAGGAATTTAAAATGAGGATAATTTAGTATTATATCATCGGAAGCCAGGGAATTTTTTATTTTATTGAAAGCTTCGATTGCACTTTCATCGATGTAAATTGTTTTTTTACTGGAAATTGTTGTGGACGCCTGACTACGATCTGTCCCAATGATATGTTCCTATTCTAGAAGGAAAAAAATAAAAGATTAAGAAATAAAGCAAAGATGATAAAATATAGAAATATACCTACAATGAAACAAAATGAAATATTACTACTTACCATTCATCCTCGTCGACGGTTGATTTGGAAATGAGTAGAGACATAAATCATCAATCCAACCGACGATCAACCCCATGTAAGTCCGGAACCCCTAAGAAAAATGAGTCGAGATCGAACCGAGAGGTTGAAGTTCACATCATAAACGAACTAGGGTGAGATTCTAGACTTATTTAAAGATGGTTGTTCCGATCAATAGGGCTTTTCATGAGAGAGCAGTATATCCCTGTCTCGGTTGGCCACAACCGATAGATAAATCCTCACTTTGTTGAGAAAGACAGTGGATTGGGAATTTACACTACGAATTACGTGGTATTTAATAAAGTGATACATATTGGGAAGAACATATCTTGGTTGAGGATATGTACAGAGAGGTGTTGTAAGTTGGCTCCGCGTGCGGCGTTGAACCCGGTTAAGTGTGTTGCGACCTCTAGTGGTCAAAAATAGAAACATAATAGGATGTAGTAGATCTGAAGAAAGAATGTCAATTAAAGTAAGGGATGGAGGAAAACTAAAATTCCACTACTACATTGATATTGGAATTTGAATTTGAATATATTGGATCGGACGATACGAACAGAATAGGAGGAGAAATTATGCAAAAAGTGGCCAGTTTCACCTCCAAATCCCGTATGACATTAAAAAGTTGAATATCAGTTTTTTGATGGCCGTTAAACTCAGATATCCAGTCGTCTATTTGCCCGAGATATTCTTTTCTTTTTGGTAAAGAAAAACTCAAAAATACTGGCCGGTTGTGAGACGTTGTTTTTTTTATTCCTTTCTTTAATAAAATTACTGTTTTGTTTTTTTTTTGTGATAGGATCTCGTAGTACTTACGTTTTTGTGTACTTACGTGTGGCCATCGTAATAGAACTAATATACCCTATTTGAAGACGAAATAAAATTCAAAAAAAATATATATACATCTATCTACAATTTTGGGTGAGTTTGAAATAAGCTTTTTATTTTAAGATCCGTATTAAGAGAGTGGTTTTCACACAGGCTACAAAACTAAGTTTTTTTGACTTTCTGGCGGTACCAGTTGGCCCTCGGAGCGCTGGACCGCCACATCGTTTTTTATTACTTGGGATTGTTTCTGGAACTGGTTGCCTGGTGAATCCAAACCAAAGAGACCCGTTCTAGGTTTGAAGGCCTTTGTCTGGCACCCTTTTTGAATCTTGGCCGTGTGGATACTTTCTGGTCAAACGTCCCAGAAGATCCCTGTATTGGTCTAAACCTCGACCAGCATCAAAACGAGAGGAAAAACTTCAGGTTCCAGTTTAGACAGTCAAAGGTATTTCAAAGTTACGAAAAAACCAGCAGCTTCAATGTGAGTACCTGAAACAAATAAATAAAGAAAATTTACATAAAACCAAAAAAACAAAGAAAGTCGAGAAGAGCCCTAACAAGAAAACACGAAGACACTTACAAAAAAAAAGGATACTTTCTCCTAAATTTACCTAGTTAAATTGGTTAACAAAGTATCTGCAATTTACTTTTAAGTGCTACCTCAAAGAATATATAACTAAGTTCCAGTACCTACTTGGATATTTAAACTTTTTTTGAGAATATAATATACTATACTTACTGTTAGATTTTTTTTGTTGACTTAAGTCATTTTGTTAATTTTTGATGAGCGGTGAAGTATGTTGGTAATTTCTTTTTCTTAATTATACTTATTTATTAATTTAAAAGTTGTAAGTGAACGAGGTAGTGTTTTTCTTTTTGGGTCTGTCAACGCGAATAGTACCACTTTTTAAGAGAAATTTCATCCCCCTCCAAGGAGCTCCATGCAGGCAGGGAATCTTTTTATGCGCATTGTTCCTTTTTAGTTAAGCCCAAAAAAGAGGGTTTTCAAAATTTTGTTTTTGATGGTCCTGTAAGGAAATATCTCGCCTTCACATTTTGTTCTTTTTTTCTTTTCGTTTTTTTTTAGATATTGTTAGATTCTGTTTATTGTAAATATAAAATAAAAGTTAAATTCATTATTTTTCTAATCTTAATTGCTATATATATACACATTTTCATTATTACCTTCTTTTTATTTATTTAATATTTCATGATTTCCAATAAAACCGCATTTCTCGCCATCAAAGTGGAAATAGTATGTTTATTTTGATTTCGGTTAACGAGATCATGATTTTTTGAAGATAATTTTTCAGGGGTGTGGATGGTAGCTCAGTTCCCTTGGTGAAGATGGGATGACCGGAACGTGGTATCAGCCAGATTTGGGGAAATGCAAGAATAGCCAACGGATTTCATGGTTGGGAGGGTAGGCATCGCTGCAACGTCATCCGCAGTGCCCTAGAATTGGTGATTGTCCGCTGTCATTTTCGAAGATTTGTTTTGTTCTCCATTGGCCTGATTTGTGTTTTGTTGCAGGTGAGGTTAAGTTTCGGGGGCAAGATCCCCCCCATTCCGGCGACCTAACTGCCGAGCTTCGCAAGCAGGCCGCGTCCTCCGGAACTTAGCGTTCCTATCCTATTCCTGACCTCTTCCTTTCCAATTTTCCTACCCATTCCTTTTCCTGTCCTACACCTTTACCGACACTTCCCATACTCCTCTTGCTACGCAACAAAATGTTTTTTTAAACACGACCATCCTCCCCTCTTAAAAGAGATGTCAGAGGCTTAGCTAGTTTTGCGTAATCTCGAAGAAAACGTCGGTAATAACCTGACAGATCTATAAATGATCTTAATTCCTTCAGGATTGTTGGAGGCGGAAAGTTCAACAAAATGTTTTTTTAAACACGACCATCCTCCCCTCTTAAAAGGGATGTCAGAGGCTTAGCTAGTTTTGCGTAATCTCGAAGAAAACGTCGGTAATAACCTGACAGATCTATAAATGATCTTAATTCCTTCAGGATTGTTGGAGGCGGAAAGTTCTTTATAGCACTCACTTTATCGGGATTTGTTTTGATGCCTTTGGAAGAGACAATAAATCCGAGGAATTCTGCTTCCTGTTTAAAGAACTCGCATTTGTCGAGCTGAAATGAAATGAGCATTATTTAAAGTTTCAAAGACTTTTTGAATATTCTCAAGATGAGTAACCTCGTCTTGACTAAAAATGATGATGTCATCAATATACACATAGCATATTTTGCCAATGTGGTCACGAAGGATATCATCAAAGGGCCTCTGAATTATTGATTTTTAAGGCCGAATGGCAACCTAGTGAACTCGTAAATAGACTTCTTGGTAAAAGTCTTGAATTGAGGAATTGCCTTGAATTAGGGATGTTAGTTGGTCTGCATAATGCAGAGTTAAACATCTGGAAATATTGTCCCAGTTTAGTGGTGTATTATATGATTCTAAAACATGGTCTGCCTGACCAACAATTTTATTTCTTATAATGTTGATAATTCCGAAGTATTTTGGAGATCCTCTCAAGTGTTCATAAATTTTAAGGATTCTTTCCACACTTTTGCGCCATGAACTGAATTCACCTGGCTGACCAGAGAATTCTCGTAGGCTTCTTACAACGTCTGGAATCTTATCCAACTCATTTACATTCCATCTTTGATCTGGGTTTATCACCTGATCAACTCCCGCGAACTGGTCAGCATTTGGATTTAAAATACTAATATACTAAATTTCTTCCTTCTGTTCGAAGGGTTTGGTTTACAATAGAAGAGATAAGGTTTGAGAGTGCTGGGTTTGCAGCCATATTTTCGATTTGAGGGTTAGGATTTCCTGGGTTTATTGGTGGGCTGATAAGATTATTTTGGTTTGCCATGATTTTATTTAAATTTTATAAAAAATAAAAATTTTGGAAATAGATTTCAATGGTTGTATAGCCCTCTGCGACTGACGTGACCTAATTAAGGCAATTCCACTGACGTGGTATTACACCAGACACCATTCGGACAGCTTGTAATTTAAAATTTGTTTCATATTCCTATTTTTAACTATTCTTTTTTAAAGCTTAGAGTGTCCATTAGTATTTCTTATCACTTAAATGTAAAATAAAAAAACACATATAAAGATAAACAATTTTTATTAATAAAACATAAATAATTTTTCCAAAACCTACACATATAGAAAAAAAATAAATAAATAATAAACATAAATAATTTCTTCATTAACTTATTTATTTATTAAAATTAACACTTATAGTAATAAGGAAAAAAAAAAGAGATCAATTCATTGGTTCAAAATAGGAACTTTTATAACCTAAAAATCACAATTTTTTTGGCAGTCTTCACAGAGTGGCTTAGAGCATTGAAGGCAAATTGGCTTTGAGCAATCAGCAACAATATCTGGCAACTCTTTTTATTTTCGTTGGACAAATGAACATAGTTTTCTTCCACTTAATGAAGTTGATTGAGTTCTTGGTGGTGGAAGGGGAAGATCATTTCCCAAAATTTTACTGACCGTCATCCGCAGTTCTCTTGGCAATCTTTCGTTGTACACGCGGCTTTTCATATGATCTAACACTAGTGCTCTTCCTGTTTTCAAAATAAAAGTTGCTCTTCTCATAAAATTATCACTGTCGGCACACATTTGGAACAGAACAAAGCTGTTAATACCTGCCATATCTAATATTCTTTGGAAAATGGCCATAGGCCAACGACGAGTTTTGCGGCTGCAAGAATATATAGAACACTTCTTGTCGACTTCGTCAACTCCTCCTTTAGTGTTATTATAATCTGCAATTATAACTGGTTTTCCCGTATCAGTATAATACCTTCATTGTGGTGGGAAGAAGAGATCAGAAGGACAGCTTTATTTTTTTTTCGGTACATACGATAGCAATGTATAGTCCTTCGTGAAACCATATAGAGAACTCTCCAATTCTCTTTTGTTATTCGGCAAGAAGCATAGTGGTATCTCAGGTTTATTCTTTTTCGATGTGCCTAAGTATGTCGGTCCCCTTTTCAGCAATATTTCCATAAGTGGAATCGAACTGAACCAATTGTCAGCTGTAACGTTGCGGTTTGAGTTTTCGACAGGTTTCACAAGTCTTAGAACTGACTGAGTTGGAATTGCCATTTGTCTTTCTTGTTCAGTCAGGCCTATTCCATCCGAATTTTTTCCAAGGTAGACGTAGGCATTGTAGATATAATATGTGCGGGCATCGACCAATAACAGTATTTTAATGCCATACTTTGCTGGTTTTTGGGGCATGTAAATAATAAACTTGCAACGAGCCCTAAATGGCAAGAGCATTTCATCGATGCAAAGGTATGCTCCAGGAGTGTATTTAAAAAAAGATTAAACAAGAAAAACGCCATTTGGACATAACACAGCGGAATACTTCGTGGCCAGTTCCATCGGTGGCAAATATAATACGAAGATCAGCGGCATTACACTTGAATACTGACGAATATTACATTAGACCTATAAATGCTTTAATTTCGGTGACATTTGTGTCCATCAGTTCTACCTTATTACTTTGTTTCAACCGCGTTCGGTAACTATTGAGCTTTTGGTTCGTAAATGTGACCAAATTTTCCAAAATTGAATGATCAAAAAGCTTAGACCAAAGTTCAAAATAGCCTTCAAAATTAGGAGTATGTAAACGGCCAGGTAATCTAACTATGTTGTGAGCTGCAGTTCGAGATGGCCTTGGTGCACTCTTGTCAATTCCAAATAAATACTTTCTTACCTTTGTAAAACTGTGATGACTGCACATTTGACGTTTCTTGATGCACATTATATGTGACGGATACTTGTTGCACTTCTTCATGTTGTTCTGGTTCCTCCTCTTCATCTGAAACTTCATCGGCTTCCAGGAATTCGGTTTCTGGTTGAAAATTTGGGTCATCACCTTCATCGTCAAAATCGCTAAATTCATGCTCGCTTTCCTTGTCCAACCACTGTTCTATAAGCTGGTCGTGACTTGCGAAGGTTCCAGTCGACGTTCGTTTAGATCTTTGAGACCTTTGGTTGTTATTTGAGCGAGCCATCTAAAAAACAAACAACAAGTTATACTCAACCAAACAATTTTAACACTATGAACGTAAAACAATAACACTGAGGTGGTTGTTTATCAGACACATACCTTAACACTGATGTGGTTGACTCATAGACACTCTCCTTCACAAAACAAGGGATCCGCACGCCACGACAGCTCACTATACACTAACGCATGCTTGAGCATACGACTGAAAGGTACTGAGAACGCGTGGGACAGCATTTGAAAAATAACGGCGAAATACTAGATTTAAGATTTTGTGGTGTCTGGCATACTACCACGTCAGTCGCAGTCCGCAGAGGGATAGAATATGTTCTTATTTAACAGTACCTACTTTGTATTTAAATATTTTTTCCTAAATATTAATTAATATTTTAACTACAAAACTTTTGTATTTAAATATTTTTTTCGTAAATATTTCTATTTTTTCTAATGTTAATTAATATTTTAATTGAATAACTTAAAAATTTTTATAAATCTTACACTTAATAACCATGGTTGTCAGATTGTGCGATTTATCGCCAAACAGGCGATTTGAAATTTCATTTGGCGAATGGAGGAGGAATGTTGATGAGTTGAGGATTTCTACTAAAAAACCAATCAACTCAATGTCCAGTATTTAGATCGCATCTCAGGATGGTCCCGTCCAAAGATTCAGTTAAACTATTTTTCTTTTCTCGTTCTTCTAGCATTAGATTGTTGTTTTTAATGTAATTGCAGCACACTAATAGGGGTGGATAGAAAAATATAAATATCTATTCTAAATTTATGTCGATGGTTAAGATGTTTGTCTTGAATGAACGCTACCAAAATTTAGTGAGTCAGGAAAATTTTATGAAGCTCGATTATTCTAATCTGTCCAATAAATGCCGGAATGTTATATTTGTTATTAGTTTGAAATTAGAATCATCATTATGGTAAACTTAGTATAACCTCGTCAAGGAGTTTTAAGTATTATAATATTTTCTCCTGTAAAGACCCACTGTTGTTAATATTTTTGACGAAGTTTCCGATTTTAATTAATAGAAGGTACTGTAAGAAATTGGCATAAGTTCAGTTTAAGAAAAAAATATTTAAATTTTATTAATATTCCCACACTGTTTTTGGGTTTTGTTGCATTGAAAACCCAAGAGTTTATTTCAGCTAACTTTCATTTGTCAGCTTCACCTATAGCTTTAATATCGAAATGTGTAATTTTATGATGAGAACGTCAAAAATATCAAAAATTGTTCCTTGTAAGTTGAACACAAAATACGTAGATTACTTAAATAATACTTTATTATCTAATCTTAGTATAAATTTGTTGTTTTTTTCCGAATTGTCAGTAAATTAGAATATATGCATTCACTCTTAAAAAAATTTACTATTAATCAAAGTGTTGAAATAAAATTGGGTTAACTGACCAAAAGTAAATTTTATTTTAAATATTTAAATAATATATTAATTTAAATGTCAAGTTTAATCGAAATTTGCTATGATCAAAATTATTTTTTTTACAAATTGTATAACTAAATAGAAAAAGGTCATGTTGACAAGGAAAAATAAAATTGGATTTAAGTAGATTTCAAGTTTTTTTTTTTAATAAAAATATAACAAATTTAAAATACAAATTAACAAATTTAAAATTAATTCGAAATTATTTTAAAATAATTGCAAATAATAGGTATTTTATGTTAAATATAATAAATTTATTATTTATCAATATTTTGCCAAAAACGTAACTACTTCAGAAATTTTATTTTATAAGTACTTTTGGCACAATTTAGCATTTTATTATTTAATATTATAATTATATGTATGTTCTACTTCTGTCAGTATCTTTTTTAAGCCATATTATATTGGTTGTTAAGTTATAATGTTTATTATAAATATTTCGTATGCAATAAATTTTGTTGGTTTTATTAAAATATATGTTTTTATTCAAATGAAGAAGTTTTTTTAAGTACAGGTAAGTAACTTGCAAAGAATTAATTCTTATTTTTAAATAACTAGGCTCGGCCCTAGGAAATGAAGCATTGAAAAAGATTAGGTTTAAACTTTGTTTTAATTTTTTTATGAAGTTTTAAGGCTATGGCTATGGAATTTTCAATAGATGGATACTACGCGATTGGAAGAATGAAAAGTGGAGGTGCAGTGCGTTCTTCGTTTCTGGGTGCCCTAATTATGGTCACCGGCACTGCTGGGTCGCATAAACAGTACCTTTTAAAATAAAACTGTTATAAATTGGCATTTTTGTCACTTCTATGTATAATATTAGGTCCATTGAAAATGAAATTAGACTACTTTAAGAAGAAGTTTCGTTTCTCTTTTGTTTTCCTTTCAGTTGCAAAAGCTGCATTTTATTATCCACAGGATCTGATCCGGTAAAATTTTTAGCACGTTAATAAAAAAACAACATGCAATCCTGCTTTTTATCTGGAGCCTACATGGATATTTCGTACAACGCTTCCAAAAAGTGATAAAGAAGAACAAGGAAGGCAAGAAGAACTTTATTTGATTTACCATCAAGGACTCGGAAAATTATTTTGTTTGGATCGGTGCAACAATTCAAGCAAATTTATTTTTAAAAGCGGTAGATATTTGCTATAAAGTGTTTTAGCTATTTAACCTTCAACATCCCACTGCTTGTTCCTCATTAAAAAAAAAAAAAAAAAAAGAAATACATATGTCCGAAAACTCATGTCTTGCTCAATGAAATACGTAATAAACCAAGGTATCTTTTAATTTATAACTTTTTTTAGTTCGGACTTCTCACTTTTCAGATTAAGCTTTTTAATTTTCAGCAAAAATTTTATTTGAGATGAAATGACTCATTGTATCTGTAAACAGGTTTGTTCCTGGAAGTTTTAGGTCCTTTTAATAATTTAATTAAATAAAATACAAACTTTTTCTTTTACAGTGAAGATCCAATCACAACTGACAAATTGCAATAATATCTGCCATTATTCTTCCATTTTTTATCATAAAAAACATTTATGATGATAAATGTCTAATATTTGGTAGAAATATTGGCATTTTATCAGTCGTAATAGTCCAACAATTGCTTGATTTTTGCAACTGACAAAGCGCCATTATTTCTGCAGAAATAATGACATTTCTTCGTTACAATCCAGAACTAGTCTAAGTCCAAAATTTCAAAAAAGGCTTTTTTTACGTCATGTCATCAGGAAACTTGTATTCCGCGCATTTCGGTATCAGAGTTTTATTAGTGCAATATTATCATCATGTCGAAAGTCAGTATTTTACGGACTTGTGCGCAACGATCCTATGTCCAAAAATACCAGAAATAATACATTTGTTAAATTTAACTATAGACCTTATGATTCAGCTTAAAAATTAATATATGTATAAGTATATGTAGGCTTTTTATGCCAATGCATTTCATTTAAACGTTCCGGAGTTATAACGTTTTTAAGATTAAAATCGCTGATTTTTTTTTTTAAATATGAATTAGACTAGGGGCCAGATTCTGTATCTAAAAAGCAATCAAACGTTTTTGTTTGTGCGAAAGACTTACATAAATATTTAAAGCAAACCTTTCGCACAAACGAAAACGTATGATCGCTTTTTAGATACAGAATCTGGCCCTAGTTCTGCATTTTAGCTACAATTCGTCAGTCGTGTAAATCAAGCCGAAAAGGGGTTTATAATTTAATAAACCCGTTCGTTATTTTAAATGCCGTTCGTTATTTTATTAAAGGGATTTATTAGCTGTGTTTTATTTTCCCCAAGATCCGAACCACATTGGATTTGCTTACAAAAATACATGTACATATTACAAAAACAACACAAGATCCAACTTTGTTTTGAATTTTGGGTAAGGCCCGGTACACACATGCGTTTTTTTGACGCCGCGGTGACGCAATCGTTCAGTGCACACATGCGGGTTTTTCTCGCTGGACTCAATCTGCAAATGGCGGTTGGCTTGCAGCAATAGTAGAGGTTTATAAAAAGAAACGAGTAATTTTTGCTTAACTAGTGGATAAAAACTATGATCTTAAAAAGAAAGGACGTTATTTGGTTAAGCATCCATTTGTTTATCATTGGCTAATAAAAGGAGTATTTTATATATATCTTTTCTTTTGCCAGTCATGGTATGGCTCCGAAGCAATATTTCATATTTCTGGACACTTTTTTATTTCACCTATAAATAATTCGATATCAAATTCTTCCATTTTTGAAATGGCATACACAGATGATGTTGTTGTAATGGCGAAAAATGAAGAAGAAATCTAAAGTATGATAAGAAGATTGCAGAAGTATTTCGAAAGGAAAAGACTGGAAGTAAACATGGGAAAAACGAAAGTGATGAGGTTCAGGAAAGGAGGAGCGAGAAATACAACAGAAGACTGGAAATGGAGGGGAAAGACGATGGAAGAAGTAAAAGAATTTAAATAGATTAGATTTTTATTCAATATAAAAAAATTGTACAATTGATATCATTGAGAAATAAACTTGAATAAGTTAAGACATGACAATTTTGTCGTCTGCCTGAGTAAGCAACATTTCTTTAATTTTTACAATAATTTCCATTATTTAGCTTAATTTAAAAATAAAAAAAAATTACTTAATAATTACTATCCTCATTTTGTTTTTTTAAGATATAAGTAAAGCATGGGCTTTGATTTTACTTTGCAGCAGTGAATTTCAGTTAAAATGAATATTAGTATAGTAGTTTTTGAATGGGCTTTTAGTTTACCTAAAACAAAACATGGTTCTTTAAGGAATGATACTTTATTTTAGTTAAAACAAACTAATGGCCGATTTCACGAAGGACTTTTAAACATTTAACAGTCTTATAAACCTTAAAATGGGATTTTTTGGTTCACCAAGCACTTTTAAATTAAACAAGCTTTTAAACACCCTTATACCCTTCGACACTATTTTTGAATTCCTTTCAACAAAAGAATCGAATTTTTTTCTTAAAGAATCGTTTTTTTTTCTGGACAATTTTGCAAGATTCAAGAAAGATTTTACACCGATTTGCACACACACTAGCAAGATTTGACATTTCTAAAATGTCAAATTGAATGTCGCAGTGTTTTATGTCGAATTCCTTTCAAAAAAAGAATCGATTTTTTTTCCAAATCAAAAAAAAATTCGACATTAAGGCCCAGTTGTACAAATATTTAAACCGTGGTTCAGCAATTTTTATCCATCGATTCCGGCGGATTAATTGAGTTTCAACAGTGGTTTACTGTTCAAGTGTGTTATAATAACCAATTACATACTTGAACCAGCGTTGATCCTTAGTTAATCCGCCGAAATCGGTGAGTTAAAATAGTTAAAATCTTGAACCGAGGCTGAACCACTATTGTACAACTGGCCCTAAGAAAACAAATTGTGTTTTTGGTTGCAAGGAATTTTCGGTGAATTTTATATTAAATATTTGTGCGTTGTTTTTCAATTAATAATAAAATAAATCACAGATAATAATAAGTTTCGTTTCATTTAACAAATAAGGTAAATAATTACTTTCTTCACTGTATTTTTAAGACGTTCTCGGTGAAGTGAAATTCAAAAATGCAATAAAAGATAGTGGAAAAGATTTTCTCGAAATTCAATCAACGTGAGTGATTCTGCTGTTAATGGGCAAAGAATATTGTTTTGGAAAAGAACTCCATTTCATAAGAAGTCTTACGTCGCGATGTAGACAAACAGGCCAACCGATTTTGTCTCTTCAATAAATTAATTAAATTAATGAAATTCCAACACTAGTAAACAACTTCCTCATTATTTCCAAATTGAATATTTTTTTAACATTTTACTTCAAAATTACTGCTGTCTAGTGTCACACACACAATCACAAAAAAATCGATTTTTTTCACTCCTTTCAACGACAGAAAACGATTCTTTAAAAAAAAATCGATTCTTTTGTTGAAAGGAATTCGACATTAACGCCCTATTATTCACTCGATATATCCAGATTAAAATTTATATCTGGATGTATTTACATTGAATTTGTATGATTTGCATCTGGATTTAAGTTTTATCTGGATAGTGGATGTATCAAGTGAATAATATGGCGGTAAAAATTTATTTTATATTTTAAACAATAATGTTTCAATTCTATAAAAGAACGCAACGCCGTGTCTCCATCATAGAACACATCGACTTTTTGAGTGAAAAACAACATCAAGGTTCAAGTCATGAACAATTAATTTTCAACCCCATCTACATCTTCAAAATTTTTTCTTTATCCACTTTTATATTTACTAGGGTATTCCCGATCCGATGCAAACTGGGGCCGAATTACGGCATCAGTGACTGAACGACAAGTGAGGGAAATTTCATACAAAATATCGAATATCATCGATATTTTGTATGAAATTTCCCTCACTTGTCGTTCAGTCACTGATGCCGTAATTCGGCCCCTGGTCTTGCATCATTGCAAAAGTGCAAAGTTTTTTTTTACAATGGGATTAGGGTATAGCAATTTTACACTTTTACATTTTTGCAATGATACAAGACCAGTTGCATCGGATCGGGAATACCCCTACTATTTTGCTGGCTTATTAATCGGCATTTTTTTTTTGGAAATTTTACTGCGCTGGCTATAAATTTACCAATAAAACGCGCCTACTATCAAAAATTGGTCGCCGAAATTTAGTTCCTCGACTTACAGTGCAGTTTGTTTTTGGGTTCATCCTTCACCTATTTTTTCAAAC
Organism: Epistrophe grossulariae; assembly: GCA_929447395.1. NCBI lineage: Eukaryota > Metazoa > Arthropoda > Insecta > Diptera > Syrphidae > Epistrophe > Epistrophe grossulariae. The sequence goes on along the minus strand of OV839567.1, from coordinate 141,739,932 downwards.
CGATGCATATAATTTTGTATTGTTCCTCAAACGCGACGATTGTAAAATCTGAACTGCGAAATAAGCCGTGTTTTTTTGCAAGCCCGGGGGGAATTGGTTGAAAAAAACGACAACGGGGATTAGCGACGCCATGACAGTAAAAAACATGGAGTTTTCATACAAACTATCGATAAAATGTATACAATTCGTGCCGGTAACACAGTTTTTCAGTACGCTTAAGTTAATCCCCGAGAATTCTCCGGGATTAGTTGTTGTTGCATTTAACATGTTAATTGTTTAGCATCGACGTCGTTTTTTTCATCCAATTCCCCCCGGGCTTGCAAAAAAACACGGCTATTATCACTTTTCTGCAGAAAACTTCATCAACACACAAATCAGAATCAGAAATTTCAACGTATAAAATAAGCGTCTGCATGCCGTGTAGATTCGCCCATCTAGATCTTCAATTATGTATTCAGCCAAAATATGGGGTTCGAAGTTCGAATTTCGAAAACAGCTACCGACGTTTTGCTGAGTTGCTGCCGCGCGCGGCGCCTACTACAAATTACAATTCGATTACATTTGTCATTTACACATTTGATTTAACTGAACTGCATTGCACTCAACAACTAAAATTTTAGTTTTGAGAATAAACAAATTAAATTAAATTGGCTTTGGCTTTATTATTTTAACACAAAGTTAAATTTTCTTTGGCTTTATTACTTAAACACAAAAAAAAGTAGTCTTGTGAAAAATATATGTGAGATCTGAGAGTTCTTTTTTTCAATTCGGAAACAAATTGCAAAACGACGAATTTTTTAGGATTCGGAAATTTAGAAGAGGTGTTTCTTAATTCTTATTTTGTAGTTTTAAATAAAAAAAACATTGGTTATTGCGCACATTTTATAACAAATAAATTATGTGACTAAAATAAAACTAATTCTTTAATGCATATTATTTGTTTTTATATATTTTCTAGGTTGAAGCAATTCTTCTGTGAGTGTTTTGACTAAATAACCATTTTTGGAGGAGAACCAACTATCAAACCGGCCAACGGAAATACAAATTAAAGCTTCGGCAAGAAACACTGTTAACTGGTAAGTAGATACTTTGTTTATTGTTTATTATATTCATATTAAGTTTGGTTGTGAAATTCAATTTAAAAAAACTCATTTTTAATGCGGATGTCTGTAAAATTCCCTGGCACAATTGTGGGTATATTTTTACTGGATATAAAGCCGCAATTTATTGTCTACGGGTCGGGCTTATCTTGTAACACGTAATACAAAAACACAAAAACAAGTTTGGTTCTAGGTTTCTATTGGCACATGGAGTCACGGCACCTAGCGTCAACACTTGAACGCTGAGACGGGGATACAAAAATGTTGATTTGACGTTCAATGTATTTCCCATTTGAGAAATTCAAAATAGACTAGAAAACATTAATATTTCTATTTAACTTAAAAAAATAAAAAATAAAAAAAAAAAAACGGGTGGCAATATTATAATTCCAATGGAATCATAAAACATATGAATTTATAAATCAAGTTGAACTACATATTAAAAAAGAATATTATCCTTGGATAAATCGACACCAAAAAAATGTAAAAAGAGCACTATGTGTCTAAAGACCCGACAGCGCGTACGCGAAAATGATTTCGCGTACGCGAAATTAAGTGATTCTCACTTCAATGTTTCTTTGCTTGCTTACATAAATACAGTGCTAGCACCCAGCATTCCGGCGTATAAACAGTGAGGTATGTATGAGGGGGCATGCTGCCCCCCCTGCAACCCCTCTGCTTGGGCACACTGGGATTTTGGGGAGGTGCGTGGTTGGGTGTATGCAAAGTTTCTTTTGCATTTAAAGAATCAGGGTATTTAAAGCCAACCTCGCACCTAACCATATGCATATGCAGATGCGCCGAAAACACCATTTTATATTTTGCGCTTATCTCAAACAAATGGTCTTGTCCCCTGAGTCCAAATATGTACACCACAGAAGTGACCGCAAAACATCGGTGGACGCGGATTTTATTACTAGGATTTTTAGATAACTACATACACAATACACTGAAATATATTGCGCCTGGAAGGGCTTGACTTATCAGTAAACAAGAATAAACATGTGAAAGAAATAAGTTTTGCGTTCCAACCAACATCCCAACAAATCAATATCGTTTGTTAAAACAGACATATTTAACCGAACTGCGTGGAATTTTGGAAAGTCCATTGGCGTAGTAAGGGATTTCGTCTAAGGGGGGCAGCTGACTCACAAATATGTATTTAAAATCAATAGGTTTGATAGATAGAGCTTTTGTCAAACGATAAATTTCAGTAATTTTTAAACTAGCTAATTTGACGTATGCACTCAGGAAGTTTTCGGTAATAAAGATTCTCTAATAACTATGTCCCATTTGACTAAAGTTTATATTATGTGTCTAAATGAATGTAGTTGACACTCGACAGCGAAAATAAAAATTACTTAATTCACTCTCATACGATGTGACACCACACTCAACTTTGCAGTAAAGTCGAAAAAATGACGATAAAGCTAAATTAATAAAATGAACAACTGGGTCAATCGAACTTGTTCTTATGTATGATCACACTGTGGTGTGGTGTTAAAGTCTTAATATTTTAGAAACTTTTAGACCGAGAGCCCACAGCAAATTTTGGTTGTGAATGATAGAAAAAATTCACTGGTATTTTTAGATAGATCTTTACTTTTCATATCCAAATATGAAGTTCTCGCATTCCTTGGGTGGAGCCTAAGGTCAATATTCATCTGATATAATAAAAAAAATTGAAAATCGTTGGAGTGGTTCTTTTTAAAAAAAAATAGTATTTATTATTTCGGAGTAAAAAATTAATTTTTATAAAAAATCATTATAGTTATAATTCAGATTTTTTTTTTAAATTCAAAATTATCTTTTTTTTAAATATATATTAATTTTTGCGTAAAAATATAATTAAATAGGGTTCAACAAATAATGATATATATATACATATGTACATATGTAGGTAGTTGAAAAACAAACAAAAAATGGTTCTATGAAATATACAGTTTATAATGGATAAATAAAAATTATAAAAAAATAAAATCATAAATATTCAATGTAGGTATTTAATGTCATCATCATACCTACTAAAACAATACAAAAAAAAAAAAAAAAAAACAAACCAACCAATTAGTAAATAACTTCATATCCATAATAGAAATATAAATCAGTTGTTATTCTTGTAAATTTATAAACCACCAAAACCGAATACAAATAAATATATAGGTACCTAAAATCTACCTTCTCTACAAACGACCCAAGATATTTTCACGATCTTGGATGATGTTCACGATCAACCACTTTTTTTTTCGAGTATACTCATTTTGTTTTGTTTCTCTCTAAGTTGAATTTCTCTCTAACTCGAACTTTTTCGCCATATTTTATCATTCCCTTCAATTTTCCATACAAAAACCATTCTCTAAGTCGAACTCTCTAACTCGAACACATTTTCTCGATATTTGGCATCTTTTTTCACCCGAATTTCGAATTTTGTTTAGAACAAAACAAAATAAAAAAAACATTACCCTTTCGGAATTCGTATTTGGGTATAGTATAACTACTAACCATCAAAACCTTAATACATATGTATATATGTGTAGCATCGCGTGTACCATCATCGTCAGCTCTTCGCGTTTCTTCTTATTCATAACCCTGGTACCTTTATAAAAAGATACAGTTTTTAAAAAGTTACAACGCAAAAACAAAAAAAGGATTGTTATCCTTTTCTTTGTGTTGTTGGTTGCTTTATATACATAAATTAAACATTATTTATTAAATAAACCTTTTAAAATAAAAAAATATTTCTGTCGAATTTTTCGAAAACTCTCTCTAACTCGAACAAATCTTGGTATCCCGTGAAAATTCGACTTAGGGAGATTCGACTGTATTTAAATGTACATAAGTAGGTACCTACATGAAATATTTTTTTTTTAAATAAGTATTGTTATTATATAACGTCGTCATCATCCAATGAAATAGGATTTACGTATCTTCAACCACAAAGTGATATATTATGTACCTTACCTAGACCCTACCTGTATTATGTAATCAGAAATCTATTTTCGGCGAATTCAAACCAATCCTTCAAAAACACTAAATACATAGATACAAAAAAAACAGGTACCTACAATCTACATAGTACATATTATGTACATACCTTGTATATATGTATGTATGTATATCAACGTAATACGCATACCAATTTTTCCTGAGTTGAAATCATTGTGCTGACCGTTTGAAAATTTATTTTTTGAAGGCAGCGTTTCCCAGTTAAAAACAAAAAATCCATCCTTTTTAAAACAATTTTCCAACAACTGCACTGTCCCAAACTTTCCTTTGTAGTGTGTAGTTTATATTATGAATGTATTCAACATAAATGCATTTGTCGCTTTTATTGATCATTGGTTGCATAATTAAATCTTCTATCATCATACCTACCAAAACAATACCAAATAATCCTCTAGAACAAATAAAAAAAAAAAAAACCAATCAATAGTAAATAATTTCATCTCTAGAATAGAAATATAAACCGGTTGTTTTTCTTGTGAACATCACCAAGCGTCCCTAAATACCGAATACAAATAAATATGTACCTAAAATCTACCTAATCTACAAACGACCCGAGATATGTTCACGATCTTCTATGATGTTCACGATCAACCACCTTTTTTCGAGTATACTCGCTTTGTTTCGGGTACTGGAAACTAGTTCCAACTGTTCACGAATAATTTTGTTCGTGGGTGTGAAGTCAAACGACACAAACGAGTTCCACCAATTTGTTTGAGTTTTCTTGTGAGTATTTTTATTTGTGAATAAAATGACTTGCGAGTATAGAGGCAAAACAATCGAATATAAACGAACATCAGGAAAAATAGAGAATTGTTCGAACAAAGTCGAACATATTCATTTTAATCTCTGGTACTCTCATCAAATGAAACCTTATTAAAAGGTTTTGACTTAATGAAATAGAAAATTGAAGTGACCGACGTTTTGAGTTACCATAAATTATTGAAAACCGCATAGAATCGGCGGATTATTTTATCAATTGAATTTTAAATGTATTATCTTGGATTTCAATTGAAAGCTTTTGACTCCTTGACATGCAAAATGTTACCGACATACGTTTTGAGATACGAGTAAGTCGCGTACATTATAATAGTTTTTTTTGTATTATTTCTTTAAGGCCTATTTGCTGATACTGTTCTTAAGTCTGTGCAACTAAGTATATTTTAAATTCTAAGAATAACATAAGTTGTTTTTGGATGTCAGAAAATGTTTATGTTACACTTTAATAAGTTCACCACCAGCAATCTTCATCTGTATTGTATGCCGATGATACAATTCTTTTCAGCACACACGATATACCACACGAAGCCTTAAATCAGGTAAAATCGCACCTCTATGTTGCAAACCAATATTATAAAATTGGCGAATAAGTATCAACCCCAGCAAATGTGAGTTGATCTGTTTCCGAAACGCTTCGGGTAGGGGACACCACCTAGCGGTTCGTGAGAGTCGTCAACTGCGGTTAGAAATTGAAGGGAGAATAATTCCCCTGCGAAATTCGATTAAATATCTGGGTGTGCACCTTCACGAAAGACTGAAAATGAATCCGCACGCTAGAAAAGCTATAAATAATAGTAAGGCAGCGGCGGCTAAACTGAAACGCCTCTTAAACTCCAGGCTGGTTGAAAAAAGGACCAAACTCCTGATGTACAAAACCCTAATTCGACCCCTAATGGCATATGGTTACTTTATTTGGTTTACAATTACACCGAATGTAGCCTTCGAGCTACACAGACTCGAAAGAAAAAATACTTAGAAAATGCCTTTCAAAAATAAGAAGGCCATCTGGCAAATGGCACTGCAACAAAACCTTATACAAGAATCTAAAGTTGTTCCCCAATTAGACTATCTAGTATCACTAGCCATAAACAAAATGTCTCTCTCCAGGACTACATTAACCCTTTAATTAGGGAATTATTCGGGGAAAACATCGTTTGGAACGTTAACGACCGATACTATATTTCTCTCATCAGTGTCTTCAGCGAGGGCTCGACTTCCTCATTTCTGGTTCAGGAATTCGACAACTCTTTTAACGCTCCATTTTACAAAAAACAGCACGTTAACACTTACAGAGGCTGAGCATCTCAAATCTCATTTCACTTAAAGAAAAACAGACCAAACTAATCATTTAAATATTTAAAATCATTTTAATATCCATTGACATAACATTTGTAATGAAGGTATGTACATAAAATTCCAAAAAAATTAAGAAATTACTAATGTTCAATCGTTCTACTCGAAGTGATATTTTCTTATCACAAGAAAGAACAAATCGAAAAGTAAAAAAAATATATATTTAAATAAAGTATACAAGATTCTTGTTCACAATCTTTTTTCTACTCGATTAATAATTAAAAAAAGAAATAAAAAAAAACAAAACATGTAAATATAAACAATACTATCGTATTACATAATGTGTTCATAATACCTTAAGAATCCTTAAGATACATAATATGTAAAATTTGTGTTCATTCGAGAGCTAGTACCCATACCTGTAAAAAAAAAAAACTGATTGAGTAAATGTAAAACTACATTCCCAGTTTAAAAGGAAAACAAAAAAAGAAAAATAATTTTAATATCTCCCTCTTTGGGAGAAAACAGGTTAAACATCAACATAATGTTAAAAATAAGGTTGTTCCCATTTAATTGTACACTTTTATAGTGACCTAGACAGAGACGCATTCATTTTGCCTCTATCTCATGTTATTTATTGTTATTCGTTCTTTAGGTTAAGTTTTTCATAGTGCGTCGTGTTGAGTGGACGCTATTTTATAATAATTACAGATAAAATCTATCATCTAATGTCTTTTGTTTGTTGAAATTAATACAAATTTAAAATTAAATATTTTCTTAACTGAGTAGCCAGACCACTTCTAAGTCGGCAGCATTTATTAAAATTTTTTTTAAGAACAATTATTGTATTCTAGTTATAAGCAAGTGATATGTAAAAAAAAAAACTCAAAAAATTTACATACATACATACATTAATACACTTTACTAAGTTACACATAAAACAAACGCACCTAACTTCGTTCCGAGTAAAATGTCAAACAGACTACGAACTATGTATGTGATAATTTAATAACGGTAAATTGAATTTGGTTTTGTAACAGTAAAAATAAAATTTTTAAACGTTTTGTGTTCAAAATTAATAATGGCTGGCAAATAAGGGCAATGAATCTCGATTTGTTAAAAACGTTATTTATCAAACCTATTTTTAAGGCAGTTCTAGCTCTTTATCGATTTGTTCTTATAAATGGATAGGTACCTACATAGTCATATTTTTAGTCAAACGAAATCTTTTGTAGAAGGCCAATTCATCAAAACTACTCATTTATATTGTAAACTTGTCGGGGACAATAACTTCAATCAACTAATTTTTGCTTATTTTATTTTTGTTTGAATAAAAAACTAGTTTCGTTTGTACACCAAGTTACTGAAATTTCACCATAGAACATAACCCTATAATCTCCTAAGTGCAACTTAAGGGCTTTATGTCCTACTATTTCTTCCCCATAAAATATGTTTCACTTAGCTTCATTTATATCAAACTTTGAGTTCGTGGCAAACCATTAAGGCCCGTTTGCTGATACTACACAACGATTTAAGTTGAACTTAAATTCTTAAGGGGTACTTTTTCCATGTCATAAAGTGATACTTAAGAAATTAAGTTCAACTTAAATCGTTATGTGTAGTATCAGCAAACCTCCCTAAGTAAACTTAGCGACTTACATATGTGGGACTTAAATAGTTATGAGTAGTATCAGCAAACGGAGTTACCCCGGATTTATGAGTGAGTGTAAGTTTAAGGTAGCAAGCAGAAATAAAGAAAAAAAGGACTTTTGAAGCGTGTGTCATTAGAGTTAGTTTTTATACTCATTGTTAGAATGTTAACAGCGTGAATAAAAAATGGGTTGGGGCCATTATTCTGTTAGTGCCAAAATTCGGTTTACAAAATTCCAAAATTCAGTATTTTAAAATTCTGTAAATCCAAAATTCAGTATTTTAAAATTCTGTAAATCCAAAATTCTGTTTTTTAAAAATTCTGTAAAACCATATTCTGTATTTCAAAATTCTGTATTCCAAAATTTTGTAAATTATAAAAAAATTTTCTTTTATAATTTACATTATTATGAAATTATTTAGCATTTTGGAGTTCAGAATACAAAAACTTGTTTATACCTACTAAGCTTTCAATAGAGTCCAAGGATATTTATTTCAACATTTTCAGAAAAAGTGTGTTCTTCTCAAGTTTGTAATTCTTTTTCACATTTTGTCTATTTCGTTTACTGGTTATTTTTAGTTCGACGTGAAAACAGTTGATTTATTGAAAACCAAAAGTAATTTTCATGTGCTTCATAAAATATATTTGTATGGTATCCTATTGCCCAATATAGTGTATATTATGACAAAGTTTGTTATCAAAACAACGAGAAGAAAAGTTGCATATCGGCGGTTTTATATATAAAAATGTAATATTAATCGAAAGACAATCATTAAAATATACACTATTTAACTTTTCCATAATTTTGGTTTTACAGAATTTTTATATTTAGAATTCTGGATATACAGAATTTTGGAATACAGACTTAAGCCTAGTACATACTTCCTCGTAAAGTGAACAACCATAAGTGGAGAAAGTGAATTTTTGACACAATTTGCTTGACTTTTGCAGCTTTTATGGTCAAATTGTCAAAGCTACACCAAAAATCAAAGAGTTCCCGTACATTTTGCGCGTGAATGTGGTTCACCGCTCGTGAACACAATCACTCCACTTTTTGTCATGGATTCACGAGCACGCTCACGGGTGAACAAAAATGCAATTTTGTATGAATTCACGACATGATTCACAAGTATGTACTAGGCTTTAGATGTGCAGAATAATGGAATACAAAATAATGTTCATACAGAATTTTCAATTCATTTACAGAATTTTCAATTCATTTACAGAATTTTCAATTCATTTACAGAAATTTCAATTCATTTACAGAATTTTGTTCATACAGAATTTTGTAATACAAAATAACAACCCGTTTCCATAAAAAACAAACGGGATGAATTGAGATAGTGATAACATGATGGAATTAAACTAAAATTTCTAATGGAGCGAGCAAAATGTAAGTTTTTCAAACAATTAAAGTGGAGTCTTACAAGTTACAATATTATGTAAGATGATACAATTTCTGGCATCAATATAACTTTTTAGCATGGTGATGAATATGGCTTGAGTAGCCTATGAATGTATCTAATCGAGTCATTAAACGTTACTTGGAGTTTACTTTGGTATAAAGAATACACATTAGGGTGTACGACTTCAGAGTAATATATCTGGGGTAAAATAAGACTTTGAAGTCTTAACAAGTCTTCTTCTAGTATCAGGGGGAGTAAAGCTTGCAGCTATTCACAACTTCCGAAGACATCCATATATTTTACCTATAACATAGTTTGTGTGGTCATATCCAGATAGTCTATGGGTGATTTGACCAAATTGGATTTAGTTATTATTTGTTGGCTGAGATCTTTATTCTTCTTTCGGCTTTTTGGTCATTGTTAGTTGCAATAAAACAAAGTTACATTGATTTTTCCTAAGGAAAAATTTTGTTCAATACAAAACCCATACTTGTCACAGTTTAAACAGTAATTTTCAGTTTATCTGCAGAAAGAAAAATATCAGGTTCTAATTCTATTTCTAATTTATTCCTTGATATAGGAATAACTTTTGACTTTCTGGGATTTAATAGCAATATACCAGTAAGAGCAAGAGTAAATGTCAAGAAGATCCTCATTTAAATTGCTTACAAGTTCAGTTATATTGTTAATGGGCTGAGCCAAGTACAACTGAATATTAATTTTTATTTTTATTTTCTAGGCGTTGCACAGCACGGATGGTTTCATACATACTAAATATAAACCAAATTCAACTCGGACTTTTTGCTGTTGGTGCAATTCTAAAATGTGACGGATTTCCGACTGATCAGAAAATAAGTCAAAGTAATCAATCATCAGTAACCAGTCATCAAGTAATCAGTCCACAGAGTCTTTTGATAAGTAAGTAAGTAAATGTTTGCTTCATAAAATAAATTCAAAAGAACTCGTTAAATCACACTGATTTACAAAATATACCAATTAACTTTCGTACACAACAACCAAGAGTGTTTCTAAGCATACTTTTGAATGCTAAACTTAAATCTGCCATCCGTTTTTCGCGCCATCAATGTTTTTGCGATATTTAAAAAATTCTAATTAAGTAAAATTAATATATTTAAATTTAAAGTGAAAATTAAAGGCTTCTTATTAACTTATTATAAAATTATCGAAAAGCTTAATATTTATAAAACATCACAAGGCAATATAAACGTACATAAATGAGTGATAAGATAATCAATAGACATACATACATATTTTTATTTACTATATTTTTATATTTATTTAAATTTATTTATTATTATAACTTAAGATGATTTCAAATTGGTAATAATTTTAATTGAAAATTTTATTTTTGTATTCATTGTGAACAAAAACATAATTAACCATAGAAAGCTTTATAAAACATAGGCGCGTTAACTTCTTAAAAAAAAACCTAATTAATACTGCGCTTCCATTAAGTAGAAACAACTTTATTTATTTTTATTATTACTGATTATTTATTTTAAGTTTCTCTTTGATGTTGATTTTTTCTTCAAACTAAATTTAATGGAATCGATAAATCCTCATACATATCTCCCCAGAGAAAAATCACTAAATTTAATTCATTTATTGAACGATCGTGAGCTTGGTATCGATCGTCGTCACTATGTTAATCGTCGGGATTCGAAGAATTTTTGCGTAGATTTTTTCAAATGTATTCCACCAAATCTTACCATAGCCAATGTTGAGAAACACACAAATTTCATACGAAAATTCAGTCCCGATGGCAAATATTTGATCTGCTTTTCCAGAGATCAACAATCTTTTGAAAGTTATAGATTCTTAGGCACAACAAATGCCAGTGAAATGCTGTACAAATGGAAAAGTGAATATGTGCCACCCGATTGTTCCACAGGACTGGGTAAAGAAATTCGCCAGAATATATTCAATAAATTATTTCAATTACATTGGTCCATTCAGTTGACTTCGACATTTATGCGGCCCTTGTACAGAGAGTTTAGTATTTTCACTGATGATGGAGAGTATATTATTATAGCTAGTCATATGCCTATTCACGAAGAACACCTTCCATCGTATTACACGTTGAATTCAATAAGTCGCATGCATTTCGAATATGATTTGTTTTGGTATCGGTTTTATATGGTTAAACTTAGCGATGGTTCGGTTAGTGATACCATAGAGTTTCCCAATGATTTTATCAAATTATCCCACAATCATGGGGTTTCTGTAAAAGGAAATTTGATGGTTGTAGTTTCATTGCTCCACCAAACTATAAATGTTTTGAAACTGAAAGATGGCAAATTTGTTAGGCTTAACACAATTGGACGTTATCCCCACGGAACCGATGAATGTATTTGCAAACACGTTCCTGAGTACAAAAGTTGTTGTCAAATGCTTGATACGGGACTCAATGGACTCAAGCAAAAGATCTTAATTTTTTTGTATAGAAAAGTTTTGAATTTTCAAGATGAAAAGCGCACTGAAATGATTCAATTATTCTATCGTAGATTGTTTATCTACGAAGCAATGCAAATCTATAAATTGCAATTTCTCGATCAGGATCACTTGTTAATTCGCTATGACTTACACAAACATCCCAATGTCCAAACGACTGAACTACATAAATTGTTTGTTGTGTATAATCTTGTCGACAATGAGATTATAAGGGTCTCTGCTGAAAACGCCTCTGATCTATTGTGGTATTTTGTGTATTATTGTGATTACTTTCGAGACACACGTTCGATATTCACCGGACGAGCACCATCGTCGTCGAGTAATAATGTGCAAATAAGATATGCTCAAACGAGAATAATAAATGCATTTCCACGAGGCTATTATGATGCTGCATATCGTTTGTTGCCTCAAATACCGTTGTCTGTTCAAAGTTACTCTGTTTCGCCATATTTAGATTTAAATGTTTTTCAATATGATACGCAATTAGTTTCGGCCTTAGAAAGACCCAGATATTCAAATTGTCAACCAATACGATTTAATGATCGTGAAACAAATTTGCTATTGTTTCGCATGTATCTTGGAATGTTTGATCAAGAAAATACCGATCAACAACATCGAGTACCAGGAGCGGGACCTCCAAAGGAATTAATTGCTTATGTATTTCATCCATTCGAACCGTTTTTTATAAGTGTACAAAAGTTAAATAATCGTTATGTAACTAATTTTCATATTCGAAATGAAGGAACAATCATTAAGAAATGATAACGTCGTATCATATTGTTTAAATCGGAACAAACCTGTAAATATTAAGCGCCATTACAATAAAATTCACATTTTTATTTTCCGCTGTAATTTATGCTATTTTTCACTGTACAGAGTTTTCGGTGGTAAATTAGAATTTTAATATTGAATAAAAAAAAAAAGACAAAATATATCAATTGAATTAAACCAGTACCTTAATGAATATTAGCGCGGATTTCATTTCATTAAAATAATTCAGTCTAAATGTTGTCCGTTGCGTCGTAAACACTCTTTCGAATAGGCATATCAATATGTTGGACAAAAAACGCACAGAAGAGCGATGGTGTCTCTAGCAGTTCTAATAACTTTTTCTTAATATTTTCAAAGCCCTTCCTTGCCTCCAGTGTAAATTCAATGTCTATAATTTTACGTGTACGTTTAATGTGTAAAGTAAATCGTTTAACACCCAGTCATAATTTGTTCAAAAATCTAGAAATTCTGTCTTTAAGACATTTTTTGAAAATTCCGATTTTTAGGATGTCAGAGTTATTACTTACTAGTAATTTTACTTTGCGTATCAACACCGCAACTATACCAACAGTTCATAAAACGCACTTTTCATAATTTTATCATGTTAAAGCTTCACGTTTGTTTAATCTACTTCCAGTTGATGTTAGGTGTGAGAAAGGGAAATCAGTTTTCTTAGAAAATATAAAAAATGGCTTTTTTCTTTCAACAATTCTGAAATAGAGAATTTACTTGTTCCAAACATAAAAAAAAATATGTGAGTGTATCAGTGTGTACACACGCAAGAAGTGAAACTTCTATGGCTTGTTTATCGATGCAAACAAGATTACTGTAGTATTTTTAAATAATTTAGGTTAAATAATAATAAAATAAACTTTACTTTTACTAAAAATACAATACAGACACGGAATGTAAGCATAATACATTTGCGCAGTGTATTCATCTCTCCAATCAATAAACCATACAGTTAATTCTAAACGCACCGTGATAAAATCAGTTCTATTTTCCAAAAAACTTACTTTTATTGCAGTATAACTTATAACACAATTTCCAATATTTATTTTTCAACTTCAATTATAAATTTAATTGTTTTTATACACCTACTTTGGTTATCAGAGGTTTGTGATAACTAAAGTGTCGTGAAGACAGCATCAATTGTAGTATTCGATTTCGTCGTTGAAATTCGTGGATTAGTTTGCATAGATAATAAAATATTTGTCTCAAAAATTCAACCAGCTTCATGGATTTTTCTGATTCGAAATTTACATTAAAATCTCCACTTAATATCAAAGGTGTTTTATAATTAATATCGTGAAGTAAGCTGGCACTTTCTATTCCCAAGGGTGATAATGAATGATTAAGAGAATCAATAATGTCATCTAACTTTTGATTAGGATAAATATAGACTGCTGCAATCATAATAATTACTTTTTTCCATTTGACATTGAGCTAAACAGAAGTCGCCAACTGATGCTACTGAACCATGTTCTATGAAATGAGAAACAGCAAAATCTTTTGACGGACTTAGAGTGTTGATGATATATTCGCAATTATGAAATTGTCAATTTGGAACTCGTATAAATCCAGCATTAAACTGCAGCCAGAGGTACTTGGAAGTAGATACCAAAGGAACACACCTAGTGTAAACCGTGTGTATAAACATGCATGTGTAAGTCTCCTTACCTTTCTAATAGTACTAGATTTTTCAATACTGTGACCCAACCTCATGAATGAAAGAAAACAAGTTTACGACAGACAAATAGAGAGCATGATACAACTAAATAGATCGGAACTCTTCATACGCACAATACAATTTTCCCTTATTTGTTAACCAAGTTTCAAATTTATACCCCCGATAAAGAAGTTTCTCTTCAAAAATATATATATACTTATTTATTTATTTGTATTAAATGAATGAATTCCCTTTCAATAGTAGACTGCTTGTGTAGACTGGTTATCTACACATCTGTACCCTTTTCTAGGTATTAATCCTATAGTATTCGACTTGAGAAAGTTACGCCGGAAAAGTATATTACATGCCGACGCAATAGTTACAGCTTCATCATCATCATTTTGATGTTCTGAATACCATTTTAAGATTGTGTCACGATCTTCCCCTCTCATTGCATTGGAATTGTAATATTCTATTGGCGGTAATTTTCCAACGTACTTTTCATTTTCTCTTGTATTAAATGATTACAGGAAGTAACCTTTTTTTTTAAAACAGGTGGTAAATCGAATGCTTTGATAACGCCATTGCAATTGGGAAGTAGTTTATTGAGTCAATAAATTTAACATTCCCTATTTGCATTAATATAATTTTCGTGCCTCTCATGATTAATTCAGGACTTAGTTTTGTTTTTTCTAAGACGTAGTCCAAAATGAATTGATGATCATATGCTTGACCAGTATGAGCAATCACAATAACTTTTTTAAATTTTTTTTCGAATTTCAAGTACTTATATGTTAAACGAATTGGTTTATAACATCTTCTTTTAGAACGTTCAGTGACAACTTACAATTTTGGTAAAAGTATAAATTGGTGTTATCCAAGCAGTGATCGCATTTGTGTTGAAACTTTTACAAATTAGGTTCGTATTTTTTTATTAATGCATTTGTTCTATCATCTCCCTCATTAAATATTTTCTGTTCAATTGCTTTTTCTTGTCGACTTTCATGATCATAAAATATATACAATACATTTTCCAGGTTAGGTGTTCTCGTATCTGGAAGAATGTAACACATATGGTCTTTAGGTACATGTTCTTTACAATGTTTACAAAAGAATTCATCACAATTATGATCCCGACCTCCTCCGTAGTTTGCTTTCCCATAGAACCGCTCATTTTATGGTGATCAAAACATTTGCTTCCTTTGAAATTTCGATTACAGTCTTCACAAAGAATTTGTGATGTACATGTTGGAGAGTGTTGGCATTGGGTACAGACGGAGAGACATCGTCGATGGTAATTTTTCGTATTATATATGGTAAATGACAATTTTCACAGTAGTAAGAACAAGTAAATGCAGCGGTTAGAGATGTTATAACATTATAATGTTTCTTAAGATGAGACATTAGTAAAACACAAACTCAGAGAACAATGAAACTATTGAATGATAGTCAAATCAATGGAATTGTAGAGTTGAAATTGTTTCAAAATTACCTGAAAGGCTGCAAAATTATAGTTTGCTAGTATGAATCTAAAGGCCGAAACATTATGTTTGAAGGAACTTCTGATGTAAATGTTACTGAAGAAAAGAAAATACATTTATTGTTTTTTAATTTAGGAAAATCAGGTTCCTTGTCTGCATGCGCCTTCGCCACAACCAAAGCACGAGGTAGGCATAAATTATCCTTGCTTTTTATTACTATTATTCCTCTCCGCTTAAGACATTCTTCCTCGAATGTTACATACTCATCCTTATCCAATTGCTCTTGATCAGTTTCTTCATTCCTCAGGATTATGTTGTCATGAGCCTCAATGAATGATGCTAGTTTTGTATAGTTGGTTAGGTAATCTATTGGGCTCATCAATGAAACAGGCATATGTATTGTGTTGTTCGTAACCTGAATGAACATATAAGCATGTATGTTATATACATTCTTCTCATGACATAAAGTAAGCAAGTGAAACATGGCAGAGGATTTTCGCGGGTTGGCTCCTCCAATTGGCATCTTTACGGATGTGACGGATAAAGAGAAATGATCTGTACTTAACCCTTCAGAGTTACTCTGGAAAATTTTCCGTATCATCTCCCAGACATAGTGAAAGGTTAATTCCGAGCAATCTTTAAAACTGAGCCATCCGCTACCTCTCATGCGTAAAATTCTTCCCGCTAAAGGTTATCCCAACTTTATCAGTTGGATTAAGATCCTTTAGAACGAATCTCAGCATGTCCTCAATGGCTCCTTTCATCCATGACGTTGGTTCTTCTTCCAACGGAACATGATTGATTTGGAATTCAATCGTACGCCATTTTAAGTTGAACCTTTTGATTTTAGTTACAACATTGCTTAGAATTTTGATTCGCTGAAATCAATGCAGAAAATAAAAACCATCGATTTTTGAGAATAAAGAAAAAACAAATTTGGTTTATTATTGAATATTTGTTTTATTTTTTTTTTATTTATTTATTTAAAGACATTTTTTTGAGTATTTAACAAATTCCCAAATCCATCAAAAAATAATTTGGGGAGGTCATGTACCTTTTCAGATAAATGTTGATCCTCACTGGCATCTTGCTGTTGTTCTTGCTGTTCTTGTGGCTGTTTTTCTTGATGTCGTTATTGTCTTTCTTCCTGTTGTTCTTGTTCACCGTCTTTCAGATGAAAGTCGATGTGAAAAGACATCTCTCTATAAGGTTCCACGATCTCTAAGCAGCACCTTTTCAATTCTGTTATGTCTTCATCATCAAGGTGGTTGTTACACCTCGAAGGTAAAAATACCACACAATCCTTCAGCTCCACCAAAATCTGATCACCATACTTAGTGGAGCATCTCTTCCCACTTGAAATCTCGTCAAGTTATCAATGGATTTTGTTCCATGAAGAAACAGTAAATTTCCTTCTGCTCCTTTTGGTACAAAGGTCTGAAAAAAATTGTATGGGCGGCAGCGAACGTGTTAACTCTGTTGAAGTATTTACAAAAATAATACAGGGCTGTTTCCTACAAATCAGCTTTAGTTCCATCAAATTGAATCGAATTATCGGTCTGATTATTGATTTAAGAAGATGAGTTTGAACAGATAGGATATTAGGTTTAAAGATGAAGTTTTTTATATGAGCAATATGTTCATAAAGAACTGAAAAAACCCTACTACAACTTTTGTTACAAGTAAAACGTTGAAGACCCGGATGTATTTTCTTGAAATGGCCTGAGTATAGTTTAATTGAAATAAATGATTTTGTACAGTGTGCAGATCGTTTACAATAATAACAATAATTCATTGGAATAAGTATATAACTTTTTGGTATTATATATTTATATTTTATATTTGCTCCAAATATACTTGATACTTGGTGATGATTGATCAAATTTGGTCCTTACATTTAAAATGTAAATTTGAATGAAAGTCCAAACAGATGTGCTCTCTGCTGGATACTTTATATTCAGCGACTGGTACATATAAAAGCATTGTTGAATAGCTTCAAGTGGGTGTTATGGGAACCGCTAATGGTATTAAGGAATAATCCAAGACCTTCCCATAAAACTTGCACGGAAGCATCACAATGCTTATTTTGCGTTATCAATGGATTGTGTTCCATGAAGAAACAGTACATTTCCTTCTGCTCCTGAATCGAATTGAATCGAATTATCGGTTTGATTATTGATTTAAGAAGATGAGTTTGAACAGAAAGGATATTGGGTTTTAAGATGATGTTTTTTTATATGAGCAATATGTTCATAAAGAACTGAAAAAACCCTACTACAACTTTTGTTACAAATAAACGTTGAAGACCCGGATGTATTTTCTTGAAATGGGCTGAGTATAGTTTAATTGAAATAAATGATTTTGTACAGTGTGCAGATCGTTTACAATAATAACAATAATTCATTGGAATTAGTATATAACTTTTTGGTATTATATATTTATATTTTATATTTGCTCCAAATATACTTGATACTTGGTGATGATTGATCAAGTTTGGTCCTTACATTTAAAATGTAAATTTGAATGAAAGTCCAAACAGATGTGCTCTCTGCTGGATACTTCATATTCAGCGACTGGTACATATAAAAGCATTGTTGAACAGCTTCAAGTGGGTGTTATGGGAACCGCTAATGGTATTAAGGAATAATCCAAGACCTTCCCATAAAACTTGCACGGAAGCATCACAATGCTTATTTTGCGTTATCAATGGATTTTGTTCCATGAAGAAACAGTAAATTTCCTTCTGCTCCTGAATCGAATTGAATCGAATTATCGGTTTGATTATTGATTTAAGAAGATGAGTTTGAACAGATAGGATATTGGGTTTTAAGATGATGTTTTTTTATATGAGCAATATGTTTACAAAGAACTGACAAAACCCTACTACAACTTTTGTTACAAGTAAAACGTTGAAGACCCGGATGTATTTTCTTAAAATGTCCTGAGTATAGTTTAATTGAAATAAATGATTTTGTACAGTGTGCAGATCGTTTACAATAATAACAATAATTCATTGGAATAAGTATATAACTTTTTGGTATTATATATTTATATTTTATATTTGCTCCAAATATACTTGATACTTGGTGATGATTGATCAAATTTGGTCCTTACATTTAAAATGTAAATTTGAATGAAAGTCCAAACAGATGTGCTCTCTGCTGGATACTTTATATTCAGCGACTGGTACATATAAAAGCATTGTTGAACAGCTTCAAGTGGGTGTTATGGGAACCGCTAATGGTATTAAGGAATAATCCAAGACCTTCCCATAAAACTTGCACGGAAGCATCACAATGCTTATTTTGCGTTATCAATGGATTGTGTTCCATGAAGAAACAGTACATTTCCTTCTGCTCCTGAATCGAATTGAATCGAATTATCGGTTTGATTATTGATTTAAGAAGATGAGTTTGAACAGAAAGGATATTGGGTTTTAAGATGATGTTTTTTTATATGAGCAATATGTTCATAAAGAACTGAAAAAACCCTACTACAACTTTTGTTACAAGTAAAACGTTGAAGACCCGGATGTATTTTCTTGAAATGGCCTGAGTATAGTTTAATTGAAATAAATGATTTTGTACAGTGTGCAGATCGTTTACAATAATAACAATAATTCATTGGAATTAGTATATAACTTTTTGGTATTATATATTTATATTTTATATTTGCTCCATTGATCAAATTTGGTCCTTACATTTAAAAATGTAAATGAGATTTGTGTTTCGAAAATTGTCTGTACTCTTCTAAAAATTTCCTCGAACAGTATCGACAGGACTGTTAGTTTTCCAAACTCTGATGGTGTGGTGATAGTCTCATAAGCCCTTAGTTGTATTAATAATGTTTCTTCTCTTTAACCGGCTGTTTTCTGGATCATAAGGGAGTTCTGCTTAAGATGACATACTTTTTCTATGAAATTGAAAATAAAAAATCTAGGACTCATAGCAATGAAAACAAAGTCAGTTTAGTTTATTTATTTATTTATAAAAAAAAAGTAAAAATTATGGAATTCAAACATGTATTAGTAATTTTAAAAACTTGAGAACTTGAGATCCCGTAGCCTTCCTTTTTTTTTCTTGCACTGATTTTGGTAATGGCGAAATAGATTTTAACATCTGTTCAACGAACGGATAAGATGACAATGATGTAGGACTTAAAATATTGATGATGAGGGAGCTGGTATGTTAAATGATTCTGTCGGTCCGGATGATGGTGAAGTAACCGATTCTAATTCATTAGTTGATGTTGAAGAACTTTGAATTTTAATTCAGTCCATAGGGCTTCTTGATGTTGAAGGTCCTGGCTCGTCGAATGATTGAACCTCATGTGTTGCGGCTTGAAGGGGATGTTGTGGACTTTCAACTTCATCCATGTTTAATTCATTTTCTGTTACATCGCAGGGCAAATATAAGTGATCGGGAAATATGTTCGGGTTACAGTCAAAGTGTGCGTTTCCCATTTTATAGGGTTTGGCAGTAGTAAAACTGGGAAACCATAGGAGGAATTTTGCAACGGAATTAAAACTTATGGTGTATTTTGATCGATCATTTTGCTGATTACCTGTGTTGTAGTTTGAGACTGGATTTGGGGAATTTCTTAATCAATAGTATGAAGTTCATCTTTAGATGTTTCAATGACAGGGTTTCTAGAGAAATAGTCGATGTTTACATTTTGGACACTGTCTCGATGATCTATTTCATAATTAAAATTAGCTAAAAAAGCTGCATATCAGCAGCTGTCTCAGGAGGTTAGTTACTATGCCATTATATATTTTTACTTTGAATTCATTCTCATCTAAGGCTTTCGGCCGTCATATCTTAAAGAAATTTCGAGAATTTCACACCCCTAAGGTAGAAAAACTTAACAGTCTGCGAACTCGACTAATATTTGGTTACCAAACCTTGTGTTACATCTTCTTGCATGAATTATGTTATACTTTTCTTTTAGTTTAAGGTTTTTGATGCTAAACGGCAACTTCTGTTCTCCCTCCTTAAACACATTTGCGTTCGACTTGATTTTTTAAGATTGAAGATTTTTTTTTTTTTTTAATTGAACACTTGGTAAGATCAATATTAACTGAGTTCAAAAGTAAGGTTTTATACTTACGAAAAATTATAGTGTGATATATGTTATTTATTATTTGCCCTAATGTTAAAGTGATTTCCGAGCTCTCCAGCCGCAAATAATGAGTCTTAGTTGTGTACAAAACTCGACTGAATTTTATTTACAAAAACTTCTTCGGTACACAACAATAGTTAATAATAATAGTTAACTTAATCTCTAGAAACAAATGTTATGTGCTCTTTTTCGGTATTTTGATCCGATGTTTCCCTAACCAAAATTTTTCAAATGGTAATCTTTTTAAATATTAATATTAATTCTTAATTATATATACTTTTCTCCTTGTTGTGTGAGGATACTTGCGGATACGGGTTCAAAGATTTGTTTGTTCAGAATACTGTTGATATTAGATACTTTCTGCTTTTACTTCAGTTTGTTGCTGCTTTCTCTTATCTGTGTAAGATACTTTGGCTGATTAATCTGGCGTAGGATTTTACACATTGATTTTTAATTTAAAATCTTATATAGCACTTGAAGGATCCCGGTTGAGCCCCCAATTATTCTAAATACAAAAATATTTTTTTTTCTACAGATGGCTTACTGCTTGTGGTAAACCTGGTTTATTGTTTACCACGCTTCTCCATAGTTTTGCCCGGTAAGCTACCACTCTCCGAGGTCGCGAGCAGCTTTGCTGTATAATAAGTACGCAAACTTATACGTTGGCGGGATTTTCTCGTTGTCGTGGTCTGCCACTACGAATCTATCTTTAAAAACCTGCCACTTGGTTTTGGAGTCGTCGAATCCACCCAGGTGTTTTTAACGTCGTGCTCCGCAAATGGCAGTTTGACTTGAACTGAGATAACAAGTTCTTCTTTTTCTTCTTCTTCTA
The DNA here is from genome assembly GCA_929447395.1 of Epistrophe grossulariae. Taxonomy (NCBI): domain Eukaryota; kingdom Metazoa; phylum Arthropoda; class Insecta; order Diptera; family Syrphidae; genus Epistrophe; species Epistrophe grossulariae. Next base: position 141,718,353 of record OV839567.1, on the reverse strand, counting down.
GAACATAAACCACCATTTCGTCATCTCTATCTAAGTCTTCATCTAGAGCACGAATATATTTGTTCTGTAAAATATTATCTTCGATTTCATAATTTGCATAATTATTAGATGCTACGTTACACAATATAGCATTGTCCAGATCTCCCGGTAATAGAACATACGGCGTGGTACCTGTAGATAACATCTTCAAGTATGGTATAGCAGCATCTACATCATCCATATTGTTTGGAAATATGTTGCCATTGAGAGCTTGGATGGCTTTATTTGTCACTCTGGCTTTCTCTCTGTATAGCCAGGTAATTTTGATTCCTTCAGTAAATCAGTCTCTCTTCAGAGTTAAGTTTTGGATCAGCATGGACGCTAATTATATCGGCAGATTTATTTTCTGTTTTTCGTTCGTAGTCGGCTGTTGTCAATAAGTCAATATAATGACTCTGCTTTTGGAATCTTCCTATCCTGAGTGTTCAGCCGAAATAAAATGATGAAAGATAATTTGCTTCAAATTTCAAATGAATCTCCAAGCCGAAGGATTTCTCTCGTAAACGAACTATGGAAAACAAATTCTCAGCCATATCAGTATTCAAGTGTGCGAGTAGGAAGTAGCTCTGTTCTTACTTTTTAAATATTCCCACATCTGTACAACTCCCAGCAGCGTTTGCTTTAATCCATTAAAGCAAGTTGGGATTTTTACTCTACTGCTGGATTTCCAAGTTGAAACCCACTCTCTCGCTTTATCAATTTATTTAATGTATCAGTTGTTTCAGATAACACTTCATGATTTGGGTTTCTCGAATAGCGCTGACACATATTTAAGTTGTCGAATAAACCGTTCATTCTTTTGATAAATTCCGCGGTTCCTTCAGCGACTCTTCTTTCTTCAGTTTTAAAGCAGTCTGTTCCTAGCGCATACATTATGCCAGCGTACACTGTATCGCTCAACACTTGTGAAGCCTACTTAACCGAGCATTTCTCAAATCCATTAGGCTTAATATGAGACTTGGTAAGTTTGAAGAAGACTTTTAAGGTTTTCGCTTTCGAGTCTTCCTCGAAAACCCTCTCCAGAACCTTCCAGTCAACAATATCATCACCTATATGGATTTGATGCTTCAGATGTATGTTACGTACGCTTTTCAAAAGATGGGGATAATCATGCAACAAAAAATTCTTTGTCCTTCTATCTCGAGATAGGGTTTGTTCTCTATGGACTGGGGTTGTAAAAGCTTGTTGTACGCCGATACGTTGTTTGATCCTTGGTCACAGCTTGTTGCAAACAAGGTCAATCCATACTTAATTACTCCTGTAATTATTGTGACTAGGATTTTTGATAACATTTCTCCATGTTGTATTATTTAAAAATGTATTTGTAATTATCATGCTTTCATCAGTTTCCATCTTCTTCTAAATGGTTTAAGACAAATTACCTAATATAAAAACAAATTGTTTTATTTTATAATATTAAAACAATAGTAACATGCTCATAATTATTTAACAAACCTACAGTTTGAGATCAATAAGGAAATGAATTTAAGTGGTTTGCAAATGAACTTCAAGAATTTCATATAATTTTCTCATGAAATTCTTGAAATAAGCTTGATATGAAATTTTTTGAAATTTTGGTTTTTATTCAAATTAGTTTTAAGATCCACTTAGAGTACTATGTTCAACACTCGAAACCGTTCCAATCATCGAAATGAAGCAAGTAGTTTTGAAATTACTGCTTGGTATATGTATGAACTTCAAGAATTTCATTTGAGTTTCTCATAAAATTAGCTAGATATGAATTTTTTTTTAGAAATTATGGTTTTTATTCAAAATAGTTTTAAGATCCACTTAGAGTACTATGTTCAGCACACGAAACCGTTCCAATCATCGAAATGAAGCAAGTAGTTTTGAAATGACTGCTTGGTATATGTATGAGCTTCAGGAATTTCATATGATTTTTTCATGAAATTCTTGAAATTAGCTAGAAATGAAATTTTTTGAAATTTAGGTTTTTATTCAAAATGGTTTTAAGATCACTTAGAGTACTATGTTCAGCACTCGAAACCGTTCCAATTATCGAAATGAAGCAAGTGGTTTTGAAATGACTGCTTGGTATATGTATGAACTTCAAGAATTTCATATGATTTTATCATGAAATTCTTGAAATTAGCTAAATATGAAATTTTTTGAGATTTTGGTTTTTATTCAAAATGGTTTTAAGTTCCACTTAGAGTACTATACTATGTTCAGCACTGGAAACTGTTCCGATAATCGAAATGAAGCAAGTGGTTTTGAAATGACTGCTTAGTATATGTATAAGCTTCAAGAATTTCATATGATTTTATCATGAAATTCTTGAAATTAGCTTAATATGAAATTTTTTGAGATTTTGGTTTTTATTCAAAATGGTTTTAAGTTCCACTTAGAGTACTATACTATGTTCAGCACTCGAAACCGTTCCAATCATCGAAATGAAGCAAGTGGTTTTGAAATAACTGCTTAGTATATGTATAAGCTTCAAGAATTTCATATGATTTTATCATGAAATTCTTGAAATTAGCTTAATATGAAATTTTTTGAGATTTTGGTTTTTATTCAAAATGGTTTTAAGTTCCACTTAGAGTACTATACTATGTTCAGCACTCGAAACCGTTCCAATCATCGAAATGAAGCAAGTGGTTTTGAAATAACTGCTTAGTATATGTATAAGCTTCAAGAATTTCATATGATTTTATCATGAAATTCTTGAAATTAGCTTAATATGAAATTTTTTGAGATTTTGGTTTTTATTCAAAATGGTTTTAAGTTCCACTTAGAGTACTATACTATGTTCAGCACTCGAAACCGTTCCAATCATCGAAATGAAGCAAGTAGTTTTGAAATTACTGCTTGGTATATGTATGAACTTGATAGCAAGTGTCCACTTGATGCCCTCACCTAATGCAATTCTCGCATAGCCCATTTCCTCGTATATACTCTCTCCTTGCTCGCATGTTCAATTCCTTAAACTTCTGGCAGTTGTACAATTGATGCTGCTCTTCATACATCTCACAATTGTGGAACCGTGTTGGTGGCTTGAAATTAGCTCGTGCTACTGGCTGTGCTGGCTGCATTGATTCTGCAGGCTTCGCTTTCCTATTTATGCTGAAAGTCACTGTCCTTGGTGGCTGGCTGCTACGTTCACTCTCGAATCGATTTAACCTTGCTGTCGAAGTGCTGGCCCTTATTGGAATTGCTTCACTGCGGCTGGCTGCTGCTTGTTTATCAAGGAACTCTAACATTTCCTTGCTGTAGGGCGTCTCGGAGCTTCTTTGTAGTTCCCACTGTCGAGCTGTAGCACTATCCACACGATCATGGATCATCGGAACCACGAACATATTCCAATGTTCGACTGGGAGCTTTTGAGCCTTCAGCTGGCGTAGCATCTCATGGGTGGCATTGAAGAGGTGTTGGAGGTCGTCTGCATTAGGATTTGTTGCCAAACCTGGTAGCTGTGTAAAATGCTGCAAGAGATCTCGACACGTCTGGTACTTTTTGTTGTAAAGCTGGTTTAGCCGCTCCCAAGTCTCCTGGTAGTTCTTATCTGTGAGTTGCCATTCCCCCATCGTTATGGCTTACTTTACCAGTCAACGACTTACTTAAGTACGTGAATTTATAAGCTGGCGAGATATTATCGTTCTCATGTATTGCTGAAACGAAACGATCATGGAAACCCTGACATTTCGTGAGGGAGCCATCGAACTCACCCCAGGAGTTCCTTTTTTCATGTTGCTGTGCTGGCAAATGAACCTGTACTGCAACAGGTGGCTGTAGCTGGCGAGGCTGGTATCTCTTCTGCCATAGCCAATTCTTCCTCTGCTTTTCCGAGATCGTTACCCTTTCCTGCCAGCACTTTATCATGGGTTTCTTTTAAATGTGCCCATGCTTCTTCAAGCCTTTCCAAGCGGATCATCAGATCCACTCGATCCGCTTGCTGAAAAGCTGGCTGATTGGTGTAGTCCAACATCCTTTGTATGGCTGCAATTGCAGCAACATGTATTTTTACCCTAGCCATTACTGAAAGATATAATAATGTTAAATAAATGATTTCTATTTGCTGGCTGAAATTCAGATAATCAAATTTAATGCTGACAAGAGAGCTGTCCATAAATAATTTTTCTTATAATTTCAGAATGATATGAATTGTCATATGTTTTACGCATTTTCACCAGCCTTTTGATTTCTTATTAATCTAACATTTTGATTTTAATACCTTGCTATCCCACTTGCAGTCTTTTCGAGACTTTATTGAATTTGGGTGCTGGCAGACTTTCCTACGTACGTACATAATTAGTATTAAATGCTGGCAGACTTTCCGAACCCTTGCTGTACTCTCTTGCCTTCACTAACTTAATTAATAATACTTTCACTCTACATACCTTTTGTTTATAAAAGAAATGTTTTAAAAATCAAAACTTCCGTGTTCCACTTCTTAATATTTTAGAAACGCTGAACCCTGAAGGAGTTGTGCTTTCGTTATTTAATGCTTGATAATCACTCGTATGTCACTGACTCAAATCCGGCTCGCTGTGGACCAAATGTTTCATCGAGAACTAAATTAAGTTAAAAATAAAACGCATTGAAATTTTATTTGGGAAAAACCTTCACGGTAAAAAAAACCGACTTTATTACTTGCTGGCCAAAATGTAACTGACTAACAATGCTGGCTTATTATACCGGCTAACAATAGCTTATAATTATGCTAAACAAGAGAAGAGAAAAATATGGTAGAAAAGAGAAATATATATGTAAATATAGGTGTCCTGTTTAAGGTATAGTTGTTTAGCACTCGTATGGTGACCATACGTTATGTTTTTAAACATAGTATGCATCTTTTAATTTGTTCGCCAATATTGTTTACTTTCAGCTGCCCGCCTTGTGTTTATCGAAACAGTTTTTCCCTCTAAAGTTTCGATTACAATCTACAAAAACAATTTCTTCTGGAGTCTTTGGACATGTAGGTGTGTTTTGACACTGTGGGCATGATGGCAGTATTCGCAATAATAACCACAACTAAATGCAGCAGCTAAGGAAGTAATCAAATTAAAATGATTATTATGATATAATAAATAAATTTTTTTTCCTCATCACTTCCACCTTCAAATATTATTTCACGCCCCTTTGATGCGTAGTTGTATACAGTTATTTTGTATGTTTTAAATAATTTTGGAATATTTTCAATTCCGCTATGCCCCATCTCTCAGGGGGTATATTTATATGCGTTTCATTAATTCATTTTAAGGCGTTCTTTGGTTAGATTTTTCCAATATTCCCTCCAATTAATTTTGTGTTAAAATCATTTTCTTTATCCGAATATGCTATGCCAACGACTAGCGCTCGAGGCAAGCATAAATTACCCGTATTAAGTATGGATATCATGTCCTTTCGTTTAATGCATTCCTCTTCGAATGTGTTAAACATGACAGATCTTATTTTTCCAGATCCTGAAGAGAGGTTCACTGATGTTATAGTTAAACTAAAATCATCTGTGCTCAGTCCAGTAGAATTGCTTTGGAAGATTCTACTGATTATTTCCCAAATGTCACAAAAGGAGTTATAGAATAAAGTAAAATAAAAAAGTTATAGAGAAAATGTTTTTGGGAGTTTACGAAATGTTGTCATTTTGTTTGTTGTGAAAATCCAGTATGAACGTTTGTTCATAAGGCCCCACGATTTCAAGACATAGATTAGGTATTTCTCTTATGTCCTCCTCGTCGAAGGACACTGCACACCTTTTTGGGAGGAAAACGATGCAGTCCTTCAGTGAAACTGCGCTATAGGTGGTATGCGGTTGACGTCGGTCCCCTCTCCCTTTTTTTTCATGTATTTAAATATGTTTTTTTTAAAACTATTTATTTTTTTGTTATTATTAGAAACTGCGCTATAGGTGGTAGGAGGTTTACATCGGTCCCCTCTTCCTCAGCTCTCACCCGTAGAGCTTCTAATAAATAGGCTACTAACTGTAACATCGAAAACGAGCAGTTTTCACCAAGCTGCTTTATCTCCTTTGCAGATATGCTCTGGAGCTCCTCATGATCCCAACATTGTTTACCGTACGATGTCAGCCATTCCTGGTAATCGGCCCTTGTGTTAATTTTATTGACTGATTTGTTTGACGAAATTTCTTTATTGCAATTTTTAAATTGCAATTGAATTCTAATCTTATCCTCTATCTTATCTTAAATATAAACTTGAACGATATGCTGTTCTCTATGAAATGTACAGTATATTTCAGAATTCATGCTATCAGATACAATCAACTCCTCTCTTATCGCGACAAGAATTTAAGGATATCGCTCCAATTATGGTTATTGATTGTTCTCGTCAAAATGAATCAATTAAAACAGGTCCAGTGGATGTAAAAATTGAGCTTAAAACATCTACTCCAATTCCTGCTTCAACAACTATGAGTATAATCCAATAACTGGAGAAGTTAACAAACTTACTTAAATTGAGCGTTCTGATATTAATTGACCAGTAGAAAAAGTGAACTTATCGAGAACAAACATAAACATGAATACCTTTATTGTAGGCTTTCAAGGTTTTGGAGGAATAAATAATGAGTTCATTTTTAAGGAAATAGCTGTACTTTTCGATGGATATCACCAACATTTCATTCTGACACCACCATTTAACTCTAACCTACTTCCATTATCGCTCAAGAAACAAGCTTACTGCTTACATGAAAACTATCACGGCTTTACCTGGGATGGAGGAAACATAGAATTTCAAAAAGTTAAGTCATATCTTCGAGAAAAAATTCAAAATGGTATTGTTTACGTTAAGGGTACCGAAAAGAAACATTGGTTACAATGGTTACTCAATAACGAAAACGTGGAAGTCGTTAACCTCGAAGATAACGACTACAGATGTCAAAATCTAAAAGACCTAAAAAAAATATATCCAGACATAACTTTGAAATGTAACTACCATGGGAAGAGATGTGCACTCCAGAATATTTATCTTTTGAATAAATATATAAGTGAAAAAAAATGTAATTAATGGTTTTTTTTAAATAAAACATAATTGTTTTTAATATTAAATTTTTTTATTTAAAAATATTTTTTTAAAATTATTTATTTTTCATTAATATTAAAAATTCTGCTATAGGTGGTAGGGGGCCGACGCTTGTCGAATCTTCCTCGGCTCTAATCCTTAAGGCTTCTAATAAAAGGGCCACTGCCTTCAACCTTGTAAAAGAGGAGTTTTCATCCAGCCCTTTAATCTCCTGCACAGCAATGTTCTGCAACTCTGCATGGTCCCAGACTTTTTCATCATAGGACAGCATCTATTGCTGGAAGTCTTCCCTGACATCAATGCTTCGAGAATTAAGTTTTGATTTTAAAATTCTTAGTGAAGACATTTTTTTTTATTATTTTTAAATAAAATATAAGACAAAAAGTGAAATGTTCAACTATGTGGTGATGTAAGAATCAACTGATACTCTATAGGATGAATGTTCACAGTATTTATACAAAACGTGAAAAACTCATACACACAATACAAAGAAGGTTCATGATTATTTATTTTTTATTAATATTAAAAATTCTGCTATAGGTGGTAGGGGGCCAACGCTTGTAGAATCTTCCTCGGCTCTAATCCTTAAGGCTTCTAATAAAAGGGCCACTGCCTTCAAACTTGTAAAAGAGGAGTTTTCATCCAGCCCTTTAATCTCCTGCACAGCAATGTTCTGCAACTCTGCATGGTCCCAGACTTTTTCAGCATAGGACAGCATCCATTGCTGGAAGTCTTCCCTGACATCAATGCTTCGAGAATTAAGTTTTGATTTTAAAATTCTTAGCGAAGACATTTTTTTATTATTTTTAAATAAAATATAAGACAAAAAGTGAAATGTTCAACTATGTGGTGATGTAAGAATCAACTGATACTCTATAGGATGAATGTTCACAGTATTTATACAAAACGTGAAAAACTCATACACACAATACAAAGAAGGTTCATGATTATTTATTTTTTATTAATATTAAAAATTCTGCTATAGGTGGTAGGGGGCCAACGCTTGTAGAATCTTCCTCGGCTCTAATCCTTAAGGCTTCTAATAAAAGGGCCACTGCCTTCAACCTTGTAAAAGAGGAGTTTTCATCCAGTCCTTTAATCTCCTGCACAGCAATGTTCTGCAACTCTGCATGGTCCCAGATTTTTTCAGCATAGGACAGCATCCATTGCTGGAAGTCTTCCCTGACATCAATGCTTCGAGAATTAAGTTTTGATTTTAAAATTCTTAGCGAAGACATTTTTTTATTATTTTTAAATAAAATATAAGACAAAAGTGAAATGTTCAACTATGTGGTGATGTAAGAATCAACTGATACTCTATAGGATGAATGTTCACAGTATTTATACAAAACGTGAAAAACTCATACACACAATACAAAGAAGGTTCATGATTATTTATTTTTTATTAATATTAAAAATTCTGCTATAGGTGGTAGGGGGCCAACGCTTGTCGAATCTTCCTCGGCTCTAATCCTTAAGGCTTCTAATAAAAGGGCCACTGCCTTCAACCTTGTAAAAGAGGAGTTTTCATCCAGCCCTTTAATCTCCTGCACAGTAATGTTCTGCAACTCTGCATGGTCCCAGACTTTTTCAGCATAGGACAGCATCCATTGCTGGAAGTCTTCCCTGACATCAATGCTTCGAGAATTAAGTTTTGATTTTAAAATTCTTAGTGAAGACATTTTTTTTATTATTTTTAAATAAAATATAAGACAAAAAGTGAAATGTTCAACTATGTGGTGATGTAAGAATCAACTGATACTCTATAGGATGAATGTTCACAGTATTTATACAAAACGTGAAAAACTCATACACACAATACAAAGAAGGTTCATGATTATTTATTTTTTATTAATATTAAAAATTCTGCTATAGGTGGTAGGGGGCCAACGCTTGTAGAATCTTCCTCGGCTCTAATCCTTAAGGCTTCTAATAAAAGGGCCACTGCCTTCAACCTTGTAAAAGAGGAGTTTTCATCCAGCCCTTTAATCTCCTGCATAGCAATGTTCTGCAACTCTGCATGGTCCCAGAGTTTTTCAGCATAGGACAGCATCCATTGCTGGAAGTCTTCCCTGACATCAATGCTTCGAGAATTAAGTTTTGATTTTAAAATTCTTAGCGAAGACATTTTTTTATTATTTTTAATTAAAATATAAGACAAAAAGTGAAATTTTCAACTATGTGGTGATGTAAGAATCAACTGATACTCTATAGGATGAATGTTCACAGTATTTATACAAAACGTGAAAAACTCATACACACAATACAAAGAAGGTTCATGATTATTTATTTTTTATTAATATTAAAAATTCTGCTATAGGTGGTAGGGGGCCGACGCTTGTCGAATCTTCCTCGGCTCTAATCCTTAAGGCTTCTAATAAAAGGGCCACTGCCTTCAACCTTGTAAAAGAGGAGTTTTCATCCAGCCCTTTAATCTCCTGCACAGCAATGTTCTGCAACTCTGCATGGTCCCAGACTTTTTCATCATAGGACAGCATCTATTGCTGGAAGTCTTCCCTGACATCAATGCTTCGAGAATGAAGTTTTGATTTTAAAATTCTTAGCGAAGACATTTTTTTTATTATTTTTAAATAAAATATAAGACAAAAAGTGAAATGTTCAACTGTGATGTAAGAATCAACTGATACTCTATAGCAGCGGTTCCCAAACTTTTTAAGCTGTGGAACCCTAAACAATGCCCAAATATATTTCGGAACCCCAACTCCTGACAATAGCAAAAAATGAAAAACAACACATTTCAAAATCAATTTTTTTATTTAGTGTGAAGAATGAATCTGTTTCATTGTTTTATTTATAATTGTTTTAAAATTAACTTCTTTGTCCGAAAGTTGTATTCGCATATCTGGGGCAGCGTCCAGAGTCGATCTGTATTTAGTTTTTGTGTAAGTATACGCCGAAAAGCCTGCTTCACAGCGGTACGTTGTAACAAAAGGTAGCAAATTTAATATAGCTTTCTTGGCAAGTTCAGGGTATTCATTCTTAACAGCAATCCAAAATTCGTGTAATGATACTGAATCAAATACAAATTTTGATGAAGAGGAGCTCTGCAGATCTATCAGATATTCATATTTCTGTATACTCAGTGTCATAGGCTTGGTGGTTTTCATTAGAAATGGATTTTGTACCCACTCGATGTCAGTATTTGTATCTGGAAAGTAATCTAGCATGGATCTTTCGAGACTAACCAAATGGAGAGCAATCACATTTCTAATATCTGCTTTGAGTTCTAACAGGTTTTCTTGCAAAAATTCATGTAAAACTGGAAAACATTCAACATTATTCTCTTGTACACACGATAGCCAGAAATTAATTTTTCTTTTCAAAGCCGCCAGTTTGTCTCTCGCAAAAAATACTGTTATAGATTTTCCCTGCAAAGTTGTAGCAGTTTCGTTGATCTTTTCAAAAATGTCTGCAAGATAAGCTAATTTCGTAATCCATTGCTCATCATGCAACACATCGAAGAGATTTGCAGTTGATGACATATTTTTTTCCAGTTGAAACACATTCAACTCATTACGAAGTTGGAATAACCTGGATAAAGCTTTCCCTCTGGAAAGCCATCGGATTTCAGTATGAAGAAGAAGCGATTCGTACTGACTGCCCATATCTTTACACACTAATTTAAACAATCTCGATTGGAGAGGACGACTCTTTACAAAATTTACTATTTTCACAGCTTCATCGAGAACTTTTTTTAAATCAGTTGGCATTCTTCTCATAACAAGTGCATAGCGATGCAAAATACAATGACTGCTGGTACTTCTAGGAGCAATGTTTTTAATTTTTGACACAACTCCTTTAACCTTTCCCACCATTGCTGCGGCTCCGTCACTGCATATATCAATACATTTTCCCCAATTAATGTTGTGTTTACTCATGAAACAGTTTATGACCTTGAATATTTCTTCGCCAGTTGTATTTGTTTCCAAAGGTGTACACATGAGCAAATCTTCTTGAATAGATTTATCGAAAGGATACCTCACGAAAACAAGAAGTATTGAAAGGCCAGCAATATCCGTGCTTTCATCGAGTTCCATGGCAAACATATCACAAACATTCAATCTTCGAACGAGTTCATCTTCAATGTGGTCGGATATTTTGTGAATCCTATCAGACACAGTGTTGTTTGAACATTGAACTGCTGCAACTTTTTTTGCCGCGGCTTCTCCAAGTACGCAGCGTACTGTATCTATCATACAAGGTTTAATTAAAGTCTCTGCAACAGTGTGTGGCTTTCCAGATCGAGCTATCCTGTAGCTTAGGATAAAAGACGCTTCAGTTGCATTTTCGTTGTCAGTTTTTGCATATGTTGTTAAGTTTGACACCACGGATTCGTACATCTCTTTTTCTTTTTGAAAAAAGCTGATGTTTTTCTCCTTCAAATTTTCATGAATCGTATCGAAATGGCGTTTTAGTTTTGCTGGTGCGAGAGAACTATTGACTAAAATTTTTTTGCAAACAAGGCATAAGGCATCTGGTTCTTCGGAACTACCAACAGGAATAAATCCAAAAGATAAATAAGAGTCATCGTATCGCCGTTTTTTTGAGTGCAGTTTTGCTTGATTTTCTTGATTATGTCTTGTTGAACTTGCCGCGTTTTCTGCATCCTAAAATTTAATAATCAAGGAAAAATTGATTATTTCCAATGATATATGAATGGACATATGTAGAGCTATAACCAAAATAATAGGACTACTCACTACTTCCAAACGATATTGTACCAAGGGACTATTTCGTTTGAGTGAAGTGGAAGCAATTGGTTCAAACTAAATTATAAGCAATAGTTTTATATGTTTTTTCCACTAAAACAAAGAAGAATGCTAGCAGTTGCAATTATTATGCAAAAGTGGTGGATTTGGCTGGCCAAAAAAATGGAACATCGAAAGTAAATTTAATTAAAACGAGTTTTTGGTCTTGTGACAAATAAAATGTTGGTAAATAATAGTGCCCTGATATTTTAATATTGCTTACCTAAATTTTAAAATTTTTACTAACGAACATTATGGGCAGAAAAAAAACATTTCGCTGAAGCTCAAGGTGCAAGCATTTTGGTCTTACGCGAAGGGGGTGAGTCCATCCAAAACAATGCAAAAGCACTTAAATGATATTCAACGATAATATTCAATTTATTCCAAGCTAGAAAAGTTCCTGGAGGCAAAGGATACCTGTTTAAAATGATGCCTAATAACAAGAGAATCCTGGTTAGGAAAGCTAAACAAAATCGATGTTTGTCCACCAAAGGTTTGACACGTAAAACACTAGTTGAAGTGAGTGCCAGGACGATTCACCGAATCTTATTGGAAGCAAAACTGTTTTTCTTTTTTACTATCGGACCAAACGAAACGTTCTAACTAGATTTTACACTACAAATTATTTCGATAGAATTGAAAATCGAATAACACACTTTACCGTAGCCAAGTTGCAGTTAACACCGTCTTTTGAATTTTTTTTTTAGCAAAGTGGTGAGAGTTGGGTGCAGCTCTGATGTTGGTTTAACTACTGGCTTTCGTAGCTACTGTGCAATGATTAGCTTTTACTATTTTCCCATAGCCAGACTTATTTTGAAAATTATTGCTTGCCACTTTTTGGCTTACACCATATTTTTCCTGCGATATCCCGATGTTTAAAAAACAATTCACTGAATGCTTTGAATTACAGTTTTTCCTCCCCAATCAAGGGCTATCCACAACCCGTTTTAGAAACCTATTGTTAAAGACAATGCCAACAATTGGTTGGCAAACAAATAAGGATGGTTAGCGAGCTCAGTTTGACGTGAGCTTAAATCATTGGCACTGAACCTATTCAAGTGGCGCAAAAAAATCGGATAATTTTTTTTGTTAATCTTATCAAAGCAGCATATCAAAATAATAATGCATTTTCCAAGTTGATTTTAGATCTCAAACTGAGCTTACACAAATGGCCCTTCAATATATATGTAACACAAAGGGAGAAATGTCCGATTTATGGGAGAAGAAGAATAGTGTGGCAAAATGATTGAACCTTTTCAAATGACCGGCCGTGAAAGTCATAATCGCCAGTATGTTCCTTGATTTATTTACTCACCGAACAATCAATATTTTCTGAAAACTTTGCTGCTCCTCCATCATCAGTCACTGTTTTTGATATTGAAGTTTGTTGCGAAAGGCGTCCTGTCTTAAGCCAGTTTTCCATAATTATTTAAGTATCAGGCAGGAGTCTGACAAAACGAAAACTAGATTAATAAATATTTGGACACGATTTTGTTGTTTTCGACACAATAATTATATTTACTTACATTTTATAATAAATATATTTCACTTTCACTGGACTCGAAGCTAACATTGAACATTCCCGAAAAATATGGAAGAAAACACACAAGGCGCAAATTTGAAATTTGATTTAAATGTCATTCTGACTATGTACATAAATTTTTTATAATCTTTGTGAGATAAATGCAGAAATTGTATAACAGTTGTGCGTCAACGATACCCACACGCATGCATTTTTGAGTCAAATGTTCATTCTCTGTGAGAGAGTGTGTGGAACCTTTTGAATGCTACGCGCGAACTATACTCACACCGCACACGCATGCATACTTCATGAGAGTTGTGGCTCATAGCTTTCTTGGGAAAGTGGATGCTATTGTTTCATTTTTGTTTGCTTTTTTTTTTGAATTATGGTTAGTTCACACTTCAATTAAAAAATATAAACTTAAAAAAAAAATTTTTCAAATTTTTTTTGTGGAAATTTTAATTTTTGTTTATTTTATCGTTTGTATTTTACTCTTTATACTTCAAGAAATTTGTGGAACCCTGAAAACTCTCCCGCGGAACCCCAGGGTTCCGCGGAACACACTTTGGGAACCGCTGCTCTATAGGATGAATGTTCACAGTATTTATACAAAACGTGAAAAACTCATACACACAATACAAAGAAGGTTCATGATTATTTATTTTTTATTAATATTAAAAATTCTGCTATAGGTGGTAGGGGGCCAACGCTTGTCGAATCTTCCTCGGCTCTAATCCTGAAGGCTTCTAATAAAAGGGCCACTGCCTTCAACCTTGTAAAAGAGGAGTTTTCATCCAGCCTTTAATCTCCTGCACAGCAATGTTCTGCAACTCTGCATGGTCCCAGACTTTTTCAGCATAGGACAGCATCCATTGCTGGAAGTCTTCCCTGACATCAATGCTTCAAGAATTAAGTTTTGATTTTAAAATTCTTAGCGAAGACATTTTTTTTATTATTTTTAAATAAAATATAAGACAAAAGTGAAATGTTCAACTATGTGGTGATGTAAGAATCAACTGATACTCTATAGGATGAATGTTCACAGTATTTATACAAAACGTGAAAAACTCATACACACAATGCAAAGAAGGTTCATGATTATTTATTTTTTTATTAATATTAAAAATTCTGCTATAGGTGGTAGGGGGCAAACGCTTGTAGAATCTTCCTCGGCTCTAATCCTTAAGGCTTCTAATAAAAGGGCCACTGCCTCCAACCTTGTAAAAGAGGAGTTTTCATCCAGCCCTTTAATCTCCTGCACAGCAATGTTCTGCAACTCTGCATGGTCCCAGACTTTTTCAGCATAGGACAGCATCCATTGCTGGAAGTCTTCCCTGACATCAATGCATCGAGAATTAAGTTTTGATTTTAAAATTCTTAGCGAAGACATTTTTTTATTATTTTTAAATAAAATATAAGACAAAAGTGAAATGTTCAACTATGTGGTGATGTAAGAATCAACTGATACTCTATAGGATGAATGTTCACAGTATTTATACAAAACGTGAAAAACTCATACACACAATACAAAGAAGGTTCATGATTATTTATTTTTTATTAATATTAAAAATTCTGCTATAGGTGGTAGGGGGCCAACGCTTGTCGAATCTTCCTCGGCTCTAATCCTTAAGGCTTCTAATAAAAGGGCCACTGCCTTCAACCTTGTAAAAGAGGAGTTTTCATCCAGCCCTTTAATCTCCTGCACAGCAATGTTCTGCAACTCTGCATGGTCCCAGACTTTTTCAGCATAGGACAGCATCCATTGCTGGAAGTCTTCCCTGACATCAATGCTTCGAGAATTAAGTTTTGATTTTAAAATTCTTAGTGAAGACATTTTTTTTATTATTTTTAAATAAAATATAAGACAAAAAGTGAAATGTTCAACTATGTGGTGATGTAAGAATCAACTGATACTCTATAGGATGAATGTTCACAGTATTTATACAAAACGTGAAAAACTCATACACACAATACAAAGAAGGTTCATGATTATTTATTTTTTTATTAATATTAAAAATTCTGCTATAGGTGGTAGGGGGCCAACGCTTGTAGAATCTTCCTCGGCTCTAATCCTTAAGGCTTCTAATAAAAGGGCCACTGCCTTCAACCTTGTAAAAGAGGAGTTTTCATCCAGCCCTTTAATCTCCTGCACAGCAATGTTCTGCAACTCTGCATGGTCCCAGACTTTTTCATCATAGGACAGCATCTATTGCTGGAAGTCTTCCCTGACATCAATGCTTCGAGAATTAAGTTTTGATTTTAAAATTCTTAGCGAAGACATTTTTTTATTATTTTTAAATAAAATATAAGACAAAAAGTGAAATGTTCAACTATGTGGTGATGTAAGAATCAACTGATACTCTATAGGATGAATGTTCACAGTATTTATACAAAACGTGAAAAACTCATACACACAATACAAAGAAGGTTCATGATTATTTATTTTTTATTAATATTAAAAATTCTGCTATAGGTGGTAGGGGGCCAACGCTTGTAGAATCTTCCTCGGCTCTAATCCTTAAGGCTTCTAATAAAAGGGCCACTGCCTTCAACCTTGTAAAAGAGGAGTTTTCATCCAGCCCTTTAATCTCCTGCACAGCAATGTTCTGCAACTCTGCATGGTCCCAGACTTTTTCAGCATAGGACAGCATCCATTGCTGGAAGTCTTCCCTGACATCAATGCTTCGAGAATTAAGTTTTGATTTTAAAATTCTTAGCGAAGACATTTTTTTATTATTTTTAAATAAAATATAAGACAAAAAGTGAAATGTTCAACTATGTGGTGATGTAAGAATCGACTGATACTCTATAGGATGAATGTTCACAGTATTTATACAAAACGTGAAAAACTCATACACACAATACAAAGAAGGTTCATGATTATTTATTTTTTATTAATATTAAAAATTCTGCTATAGGTGGTAGGGGGCCAACGCTTGTAGAATCTTCCTCGGCTCTAATCCTTAAGGCTTCTAATAAAAGGGCCACTGCCTTCAAACTTGTAAAAGAGGAGTTTTCATCCAGCCCTTTAATCTCCTGCACAGCAATGTTCTGCAACTCTGCATGGTCCCAGACTTTTTCAGCATAGGACAGCATCCATTGCTGGAAGTCTTCCCTGACATCAATGCTTCGAGAATTAAGTTTTGATTTTAAAATTCTTAGGGAAGACATTTTTTTATTATTTTTAAATAAAATATAAGACAAAAAGTGAAATGTTCAACTATGTGGTGATGTAAGAATCAACTGATACTCTATAGGATGAATGTTCACAGTATTTATACAAAACGTGAAAAACTCATACACACAATACAAAGAAGGTTCATGATTATTTATTTTTTATTAATATTAAAAATTCTGCTATAGGTGGTAGGGGGCCAACGCTTGTCGAATCTTCCTCGGCTCTTATCCTTAAGGCTTCTAATAAAAGGGCCACTGCCTTCAACCTTGTAAAAGAGGAGTTTTCATCCAGCCCTTTAATCTCCTGCACAGCAATGTTCTGCAACTCTGCATGGTCCCAGACTTTTTCAGCATAGGGCAGCATCCATTGCTGGAAGTCTTCCCTGACATCAATGCTTCGAGAATTAAGTTTTGATTTTAAAATTCTTAGCGAAGACATTTTTTTATTATTTTTAATTAAAATATAAGACAAAAAGTGAAATTTTCAACTATGTGGTGATGTAAGAATCAACTGATACTCTATAGGATGAATGTTCACAGTATTTATACAAAACGTGAAAAACTCACAATACAAAGAAGGTTCATGATTATTTATTTTTTATTAATATTAAAAATTCTGCTATAGGTGGTAGGGGGCCGACGCTTGTCGAATCTTCCTCGGCTCTAATCCTTAAGGCTTCTAATAAAAGGGCCACTGCCTTCAACCTTGTAAAAGAGGAGTTTTCGTCCAGCCCTTTAATCTCCTGCACAGCAATGTTCTGCAACTCTGCATGGTCCCAGACTTTTTCAGCATAGGACAGCATCCATTGCTGGAAGTCTTCCCTGACATCAATGCATCGAGAATTAAGTTTTGATTTTAAAATTCTTAGCGAAGACATTTTTTTATTATTTTTAAATAAAATATAAGACAAAAGTGAAATGTTCAACTATGTGGTGATGTAAGAATCAACTGATACTCTATAGGATGAATGTTCACAGTATTTATACAAAACGTGAAAAACTCATACACACAATACAAAGAAGGTTCATGATTATTTATTTTTTATTAATATTAAAAATTCTGCTATAGGTGGTAGGGGGCCAACGCTTGTCGAATCTTCCTCGGCTCTAATCCTTAAGGCTTCTAATAAAAGGACCACTGCCTTCAACCTTGTAAAAGAGGAGTTTTCATCCAGCCCTTTAATCTCCTGCACAGCAATGTTCTGCAACTCTGCGTGGTCCCAGACTTTTTCAGCATAGGACAGCATCCATTGCTGGAAGTCTTCCCTGACATCAATGCTTCGAGAATTAAGTTTTGATTTTAAAATTCTTAGTGAAGACATTTTTTTTATTATTTTTAAATAAAATATAAGACAAAAAGTGAAATGTTCAACTATGTGGTGATGTAAGAATCAACTGATACTCTATAGGATGAATGTTCACAGTATTTATACAAAACGTGAAAAACTCATACACACAATACAAAGAAGGTTCATGATTATTTATTTTTTTATTAATATTAAAAATTCTGCTATAGGTGGTAGGGGGCCAACGCTTGTAGAATCTTCCTCGGCTCTTATCCTTAAGGCTTCTAATAAAAGGGCCACTGCCTTCAACCTTGTAAAAGAGGAGTTTTCATCCAGCCCTTTAATCTCCTGCACAGCAATGTTCTGCAACTCTGCATGGTCCCAGACTTTTTCATCATAGGACAGCATCTATTGCTGGAAGTCTTCCCTGACATCAATGCTTCGAGAATTAAGTTTTGATTTTAAAATTCTTAGCGAAGACATTTTTTTATTATTTTTAAATAAAATATAAGACAAAAAGTGAAATGTTCAACTATGTGGTGATGTAAGAATCAACTGATACTCTATAGGATGAATGTTCACAGTATTTATACAAAACGTGAAAAACTCATACACACAATACAAAGAAGGTTCATGATTATTTATTTTTTATTAATATTAAAAATTCTGCTATAGGTGGTAGGGGGCCAACGCTTGTAGAATCTTCCTCGGCTCTAATCCTTAAGGCTTCTAATAAAAGGGCCACTGCCTTCAACCTTGTAAAAGAGGAGTTTTCATCCAGCCCTTTAATCTCCTGCACAGCAATGTTCTGCAACTCTGCATGGTCCCAGACTTTTTCAGCATAGGACAGCATCCATTGCTGGAAGTCTTCCCTGACATCAATGCTTCGAGAATTAAGTTTTGATTTTAAAATTCTTAGCGAAGACATTTTTTTTTTTTTTTATTATTTTTAAATAAAATATAAGACAAAAAGTGAAATGTTCAACTATGTGGTGATGTAAGAATCAACTGATACTCTATAGGATGAATGTTCACAGTATTTATACAAAACGTGAAAAACTCATACACACAATACAAAGAAGGTTCATGATTAATTATTTTTTTATTAATATTAAAAATTCTGCTATAGGTGGTAGGGGGCCAACGCTTGTAGAATCTTCCTCGGCTCTAATCCTTAAGGCTTCTAATAAAAGGGCCACTGCCTTCAACCTTGTAAAAGAGGAGTTTTCATCCAGCCCTTTAATCTCCTGCACAGCAATGTTCTGCAACTCTGCATGGTCCCAGACTTTTTCAGCATAGGACAGCATCCATTGCTGGAAGTCTTCCCTGACATCAATGCTTCGAGAATTAAGTTTTGATTTTAAAATTCTTAGCGAAGACATTTTTTTATTATTTTTAAATAAAATATAAGACAAAAAGTGAAATGTTCAACTATGTGGTGATGTAAGAATCAACTGATACTCTATAGGATGAATGTTCACAGTATTTATACAAAACGTGAAAAACTCATACACACAATACATAGAAGGTTCATGATTATTTATTTTTTATTAATATTAAAAATTCTGCTATAGGTGGTAGGGGGCCAACGCTTGTAGAATCTTCCTCGGCTCTAATCCTTAAGGCTTCTAATAAAAGGGCCACTGCCTTCAACCTTGTAAAAGAGGAGTTTTCATCCAGCCCTTTAATCTCCTGCACAGCAATGTTCTGCAACTCTGCATGGTCCCAGACTTTTTCAGCATAGGGCAGCATCCATTGCTGGAAGTCTTCCCTGACATCAATGCTTCGAGAATTAAGTTTTGATTTTAAAATTCTTAGCGAAGACATTTTTTTATTATTTTTAATTAAAATATAAGACAAAAAGTGAAATTTTCAACTATGTGGTGATGTAAGAATCAACTGATACTCTATAGGATGAATGTTCACAGTATTTATACAAAACGTGAAAAACTCACAATACAAAGAAGGTTCATGATTATTTATTTTTTATTAATATTAAAAATTCTGCTATAGGTGGTAGGGGGCCGACGCTTGTCGAATCTTCCTCGGCTCTAATCCTTAAGGCTTCTAATAAAAGGGCCACTGCCTTCAACCTTGTAAAAGAGGAGTTTTCGTCCAGCCCTTTAATCTCCTGCACAGCAATGTTCTGCAACTCTGCATGGTCCCAGACTTTTTCAGCATAGGACAGCATCCATTGCTGGAAGTCTTCCCTGACATCAATGCATCGAGAATTAAGTTTTGATTTTAAAATTCTTAGCGAAGACATTTTTTTATTATTTTTAAATAAAATATAAGACAAAAGTGAAATGTTCAACTATGTGGTGATGTAAGAATCAACTGATACTCTATAGGATGAATGTTCACAGTATTTATACAAAACGTGAAAAACTCATACACACAATACAAAGAAGGTTCATGATTATTTATTTTTTATTAATATTAAAAATTCTGCTATAGGTGGTAGGGGGCCAACGCTTGTCGAATCTTCCTCGGCTCTAATCCTTAAGGCTTCTAATAAAAGGACCACTGCCTTCAACCTTGTAAAAGAGGAGTTTTCATCCAGCCCTTTAATCTCCTGCACAGCAATGTTCTGCAACTCTGCGTGGTCCCAGACTTTTTCAGCATAGGACAGCATCCATTGCTGGAAGTCTTCCCTGACATCAATGCTTCGAGAATTAAGTTTTGATTTTAAAATTCTTAGTGAAGACATTTTTTTTATTATTTTTAAATAAAATATAAGACAAAAAGTGAAATGTTCAACTATGTGGTGATGTAAGAATCAACTGATACTCTATAGGATGAATGTTCACAGTATTTATACAAAACGTGAAAAACTCATACACACAATACAAAGAAGGTTCATGATTATTTATTTTTTTATTAATATTAAAAATTCTGCTATAGGTGGTAGGGGGCCAACGCTTGTAGAATCTTCCTCGGCTCTTATCCTTAAGGCTTCTAATAAAAGGGCCACTGCCTTCAACCTTGTAAAAGAGGAGTTTTCATCCAGCCCTTTAATCTCCTGCACAGCAATGTTCTGCAACTCTGCATGGTCCCAGACTTTTTCATCATAGGACAGCATCTATTGCTGGAAGTCTTCCCTGACATCAATGCTTCGAGAATTAAGTTTTGATTTTAAAATTCTTAGCGAAGACATTTTTTTATTATTTTTAAATAAAATATAAGACAAAAAGTGAAATGTTCAACTATGTGGTGATGTAAGAATCAACTGATACTCTATAGGATGAATGTTCACAGTATTTATACAAAACGTGAAAAACTCATACACACAATACAAAGAAGGTTCATGATTATTTATTTTTTATTAATATTAAAAATTCTGCTATAGGTGGTAGGGGGCCAACGCTTGTAGAATCTTCCTCGGCTCTAATCCTTAAGGCTTCTAATAAAAGGGCCACTGCCTTCAACCTTGTAAAAGAGGAGTTTTCATCCAGCCCTTTAATCTCCTGCACAGCAATGTTCTGCAACTCTGCATGGTCCCAGACTTTTTCAGCATAGGACAGCATCCATTGCTGGAAGTCTTCCCTGACATCAATGCTTCGAGAATTAAGTTTTGATTTTAAAATTCTTAGCGAAGACATTTTTTTATTATTTTTAAATAAAATATAAGACAAAAGTGAAATGTTCAACTATGTGGTGATGTAAGAATCAACTGATACTCTATAGGATGAATGTTCACAGTATTTATATAAAACGTGAAAAACTCATACACACAATACAAAGAAGGTTCATGTTTTTTTATTTTTTATTAATATTAAAAATTCTGCTATAGGTGGTAGGGGGCCAACGCTTGTCGAATCTTCCTCGGCTCTAATCCTTAAGGCTTCTAATAAAAGGGCTACTGCCTTCAACCTTGTAAAAGAGGAGTTTTCATCCAGCCCTTTAATCTCCTGCACAGCAATGTTCTGCAACTCTGCATGGTCCCAGACTATTTCAGCATAGGACAGCATCCATTGCTGGAAGTCTTCCCTGACATCAATGCTTCGAGAATTAAGTTTTGATTTTAAAATTCTTAGCGAAGATATTTTTTTATTATTTTTAAATAAAATATAAGACAAAAGTGAAATGTTCAACTATGTGGTGATGTAAGAATCAACTGAATGTTCACAGTATTTATACAAAACGTGAAAAACTCATACACACAATACAAAGAAGGCTCATGTTTTTTTATTTTTTATTAATATTAAAAATTCTGCTATAGGTGGTAGGGGGCCAACGCTTGTCGAATCTTCCTCGGCTCTAATCCTTAAGGCTTCTAATAAAAGGGCCACTGCCTTAAAGTTCTCTCATATCTATAATTTAACGTATAGACGTATTCTTTATCAGATAGAGGATCATCTCGTTTATGTTTTAAACAAATAGGGTGTCCGCGGTAGTAACAGCCATGAAACTCAAAAAAAAAAGCTTTCGTGATGTATGTATTAAAACTTATGATCTCGATCCATGTCAATTTTATACAGCGCCTGGTCTTAGCTGGGATGCTATGTTGAAAAGCACCAAAGTGGAATAAGAACTTTTTACGGATATCGATATGATCCATGTGAAAAAAAATGAAATTGATGAATTTTTTTTTAAATAAAACAATAATTAATTCAGGAACCTTTAAAACATATTTAGCGTGATGAAGCAAATATGCATTTAACATCTCAACCATTGAATGCTGATAAACGCAGAATGGGAGTTCGCGTGGAAAACGTTGGTTTTCGACGCACATTCGATCGAATACTTGTTTTTTAATATTAAATTTTTTTATTTAAAAATATTTTTTATTAATAATAAAAATTCTGCTATAGGTGGTAGGGGGCCAACGCTTGTAGAATCTTCCTCGGCTCTAATCCTTAAGGCTTCTAATAAAAGGGCCACTGCCTTCAACCTTGTAAAAGAGGAGTTTTCATCCAGCCCTTTAATCTCCTGCACAGCAATGTTCTGCAACTCTGCATGGTCCCAGACTTTTTCAGCATAGGACAGCATCCATTGCTGGAAGTCTTCCCTGACATCAATGCTTCGAGAATTAAGTTTTGATTTTAAAATTCTTAGCGAAGACATTTTTTTATTATTTTTAAATAAAATATAAGACAAAAAGTGAAATGTTCAACTATGTGGTGATGTAAGAATCAACTGATACTCTATAGGATGAATGTTCACAGTATTTATACAAAACGTGAAAAACTCATACACACAATACAAAGAAGGTTCATGATTATTTATTTTTTTATTAATATTAAAAATTCTGCTATAGGTGGTAGGGGGCCAACGCTTGTAGAATCTTCCTCGGCTCTAATCCTTAAGGCTTCTAATAAAAGGGCCACTGCCTTCAACCTTGTAAAAGAGGAGTTTTCATCCAGCCCTTTAATCTCCTGCACAGCAATGTTCTGCAACTCTGCAAGGTCCCAGACTTTTTCAGCATAGGACAGCATCCATTGCTGGAAGTCTTCCCTGACATCAATGCTTCGAGAATTAAGTTTTGATTTTAAAATTCTTAGCGAAGACATTTTTTTTATTATTTTTAAATAAAATATAAGACAAAAGTGAAATGTTCAACTATGTGGTGATGTAAGAATCAACTGATACTCTATAGGATGAATGTTCACAGTATTTATACAAAACGTGAAAAACTCATACACACAATACAAAGAAGGTTCATGATTATTTATTTTTTATTAATATTAAAAATTCTGCTATAGGTGGTAGGGGGCCAACGCTTGTAGAATCTTCCTCGGCTCTTATCCTTAAGGCTTCTAATAAAAGGGCCACTGCCTTCAACCTTGTAAAAGAGGAGTTTTCATCCAGCCCTTTAATCTCCTGCACAGCAATGTTCTGCAACTCTGCATGGTCCCAGACTTTTTCAGCATAGGACAGCATCCATTGCTGGAAGTCTTCCCTGACATCAATGCTTCGAGAATTAAGTTTTGATTTTAAAATTCTTAGCGAAGACATTTTTTTATTATTTTTAAATAAAATATAAGACAAAAGTGAAATGTTCAACTATGTGGTGATGTAAGAATCAACTGATACTCTATAGGATGAATGTTCACAGTATTTATCCAAAACGTGAAAAACTCATACACACAATACAAAGAAGGTTCATGATAAAATTCTCTAGTACACATATAACGAAACCACAGGTTATAATATATAACGGATATACTTCCAAAAAAAAAAAAAAGGGAAGAGAATGTGTATTGTTTCATATTAGAAATGGTGAGGCGATATCTCCTATTCTCTAATTTAGGTTGCGGTTTATAAAAAAACTGGTCTCATATACTTTTAAATTATGTTTATTATACTCTATAGGATGAATGTTCAGAGTATTTATACAAAACATTAAAAACTCATATATACAATACAAAGGGGGCTCATGACAAAATTCTCTAATACACATATAATGAAACCACAGGTCTACATATTTTTTTATGAAACCACAGGTTCCTGCCGACCTTTCTTTTGCAACCTTTTGGCATATATGTGTGTTTTGGGATAGAGGGTGTTCAAACCGAAAGTTAAACACTCACCAAAAGGGTGGAAAACCGAATCTTTCTTTTTAAATAAAACACGATAAATTTTTGATTGGGAAAAAACATATGAAAAAACCCAATATTTATTTATATTGTTCCGAACTCGCCGATCTTGCCGCTCGCAGAGCCAAAAGAAGACTATAAACAATTTCTACATAAGAAAAAAGAACGCATTTTCTTTTGCATGCGCTTTCGTATATAATACTATGACCATATATATTGTTGATGTAGATGCTAGATGTTTGTAGTGGTGTTAGGTTGAACTCGTACGCTTGCATTCGATACAGAGGGCATGATTTTTGACATTTATGCTTATTCTTCACATCATATGGTATTTGGCAATCTTCACAATAATAACTACAACAAAATGCGAAGTTAAAGATGTTATTAAATTGTAGTGATTATTGTGGTATAGTAAGTTAATTTGTTTTCTCTCTACATTGCCACCTTCAAACTTCACGCCCTTTTGTGCTGTAGTTATATATACAGTGATTTTATATTCCTTAAATGGTTTTGAAATATTTTTAATTCTGATATACCACAACCCTCAGCTGGAATATTTATTTGGGTGTCATTAATCAGTTTTACGACATTCTTTGTCTGAATTTTCCCAATGTCTCTTCTAACTAATTTTTTGTTGTAATCACTTTCCTTGTCAGCATATGTTTTGCCAATAACAAGAGCTCGAGGTAAACATAAGTTGTCCGTATTGTTTACAGTTATTATACATTTACGTTTAATACATTCCTCTTCAAATGTATTCAACTATTTAAATCTTATTTTACTTGTTCCTATAGGAAGCTTCACAGATGTTATGGTAACGTTAAAATCTTCTGTACTCAACCCTGTTGAATTACTTTGGAAGATTTTACTTATCATTTCCCATACATCACTGAATTTAATATCTGAGCAATTTCGAAAGCTTATCCACCCACTGCCCCTCTCGGAAGAAAAACTCTTTCCGTTAAAAGTAATTCCCACTTTATCTGAGGGGTCAAGGTCTTTTAAAGCGTGTGTGAACATGTCGCTCAAAACTTCCCTCATCCAGGAAGTAGGTTCTTGATTTTCCGCTATGGGCTTTATTTTAAACTGTATTTTTCGTCTGTTCACACCAAATCGTTTTATTTGTGTGTTCTTTTCATTCAGTATGGTAATTCGCTAAATTTTAGGAATGGAAAAAAGAGAAAAGTAAAAGAACAACAGAATTCTCAAAACAAAACCTTCAAAACAAACAAACTTCAGAGAAAAAAAAAAAAAAAAACATATTTATGTGTATTCTTTGCTTTTTTTTTGTATTCAAATCAATATAATCTTTTGTTTAATATAATGAATTATAAAATAGATGTTTTTGTGTGTTTGGAAGTGGTGATGTAGTCATTACCTCCTCTGATTCACCGCTATTATTTTCTTCAGGAATACTGTTGTCCCAGTATGAACGTCTGTTCATATGGGGCCACCACTTCCAGACAAAGATTATTAAGTTCCGATATTGTCTCGTCATCGACGGAGTCGACACACCTCTTTGGTAAAAATACTCCACCAAAATCTGCTCACCGTATCTGGTAGTGCACCTTTTTGCACGGATAATAATATATTTTTCTTTTAACTTGAGATTTTTAATACTCGATAACTTCTTTTTAGGCTTAATTAAATTTGCGTTTGATTTAATCTTGTTTAAAATTGAAGCCATATTATTTTTTTTAAGTTTTTAACGATTTTACGTTGAGCGTTGAGATGTTTCAAGAGTAACTGAATTCAAAAGCTAAAAATACTTTGTTTTTATACTTACGAAAAAATATTGTCGTTTGACCTAATCTCTAAATATGGTATTTAGATTGGATGTTACTCTAGCCAATATTTTTTTTGTATTATAAACCGCAATAATTCCGATAAAAACTAATAGAGCCTAATATTCTTTTTCATTATACATTTTTCGGGATTTAAGAGTATCTAAAATGATGTAGGTTTAATGTTGAAATTTCAATTAACTATACGATTGAAGATTTTCTTTTTCAAACGGATGTGAGATTGTAACATACGATGTTATTTTTTTTAAGTCATTCAAACCGCAATAATAATAAAATAAAGCCACGATATTATTTTCACTATATTTTTTCGGTTTTAAGATTATCTAAAATGTTGTACGTTTAACGATGAAATTTCAGTTAGTTGTACGATGGGAAAGATTTTTTTTTTTGTTCAACGGATATAAGACTAGGTTTAATGACTAAATTTCAACTAGCTATACAATGGGAGATTTTTTTTTTCAAACGGATATGATATTGTAACATAGGAAATCATTTTTTAAGTATTTCAAACCGCAATAATTCTGATAGAAATAAATAGACCTCCACATTCTTTTTCATTATACATTTTTTTTTGGGTTTAAGATTATCTAAAATGTTGTACGTCTAATGTTGAAATTCCAATTAGATAAACATTATTTTTAAGTATTTCAAACCGCAATAATTCAGATAAAAAAAAATAAATAGAGCTCAATCTTCTTTTTAGATATTTACATATTTTCCTGTTTTGAAATCCCAATTAGCGATTTTATTTTTAATAATACGGAAGACATTTTTCGGATTTTATTAAAAACTGCGACTCATTAACTTTGTCAAGAATGACTGAATTCAAAAGTTAGGAATACCCTGGTTTTATACTTACGAAAAAGTAAAGACAATTAACTTAATCTCTAAATGTGGTATTTTGATCGGATGTCACTCAAACCAATTTTAGTCTTTTGTTAAACGGATATTTGATTGTTACATTTGACATTCTTTTTAAGTATTTCAAACCGCAATAATTCTAATAAAAAATAGTAAAGTTGCACATTCAATATTGTTATTCGACGAAATGCCGAATATCCTAAAAAAATCTTGTCTTTTTCTGGTTACACTAAAAGGTGATTTAATAAAAAGTGAAAACAAAATAATACCATAGATAAGTTCATATCTAAAAAAATAAACTCAATAGATGAATGAAAAATGTAAATACTTATTTGTACCTGAATACAACATAAAATTTTGATAATTTTGGACTTTGATATTCAACCTAATTCAATGCGGTAAAAAAAAACCTTAATATGAAATATAATACTAAATAAATATACAAACGTACGAGTATCTTGTTTGAGTTTTTATAAGATTTAAAGTCACTTTGCTTTTCAGTACTACCGCTTGCTTCAGTGGTGTATGAAATAAGTTCATTGAAAGGAAATTCTTGAATGGCCGATGATGAATCTATTGTTATATCAGACAATTGTTTTTCAAAATCCTGTAATATATCATTAAAACATTTCAATGTATACAATATTTTCATAAATTAATTAGAGATACAAAACTAACGATTCTTTCATTATCCGGGTACATAAGTTTTTTGTACTCTTCTAAGTTTTTTGTACTCTTCTAAGTTTTTTGTAAACAAAACTCGGTGCCCAATGCTAGGAAACAATTCTTTAATATCTTGAGGTCCAAGAAGTGCCATTGCCATTGATGTTATATTGTTTTCTGATAATGATAATTTTATATTTTTGATAATGTTCACATTAGGCTGAATCTAAAACTAATGTGAACACCCAATTTGACTTTCATTAGATACATATCACAAATTCTGTGTGTTTAAATAAATAAATGAAAAAGTCATAGATTTCATAGTATTCAAATACAAAAAATGCAAGGAAAATAACATCACTTTTTATAAACATGAATAAAGTATATTATATGTACATATATATAATATATTAAATGTTTACTTGCCATTTGGTTTTTGCAATTTTTTGATCTGTCTGTACGTATTTTATAATACTGAAATATTTAAGTTACATTTTTGAACGCGTTTTTAAAATTATTTATATTTTTAAAACATTTCCAGTAGTTCTTTTTTTACACGCTATCAGTACTGCTTAATGCAAGCATTTGTAACATTACATTTCTTTTCTCTTCGGGTTTTTTCACCTTCAGATACTAGGAAATATCAACTTGTCACAGTCATCATTTAGCGCGGTGTTAAAAAAAATATATATGAGAAAAATATGGCAGGCATTTATAGTTAACAACCTATGTGAAATCAATAAAATAAAATTACAGATAATCTTGTATGACGTCAAAAAAAAAATCTTCAACAGCACGAACAGTGAATAGTAAATTATAATTTTATATTTTTCTTAACCACTCTGAATAATAAATACAAGCTAAAAATATTATAGTAAAAGAAAAGATTTTGAAAATCGCCGATGTTCTGATTTCCGTTCCTAATAAAATCAGTAAACGCGTAAATGCAATTGATATTAAATTATTTTTCTGCGAATCATGCAAATACATAAGATATTAAAAAAAAATCAAAGTATTATTACTTTATTATTTTAAATTCGTAACTTCATATATTTGTATGTACCTACTCCTCAAAACCCCACTGCCGTAGCAAGCAAACTATGTCCTTGTCCATCTATATATATATGTATATATATCTTATATATAGTACCCAGATTCCAGATATTATTGATTTTATATAGTTTATATAATTATTTGCAATTAAGTTTTTTTTATCTTCTGATAACAAGTTTTACGTTCTTACAGACTTTTTACACAAATGAATTACCTAGCTACCTAGATATAAAAAAAAAAACTATTTTCGAGATGTTGAATTTTAAGTAAAATTTTAGAGATACTTTTGATATTAAAGACTCCAATATTTTAAGACTTCTTTACTATAAAGTCCAAAATTATTTATTTATTATGGTAGTACCGTTCAATTCTAACTTCTATAAAATTTTTGGTTACGAAAATGTAGCAACTAGAGAGTTTTCAGGTTACACATTTTCTTAATATTAGATTTGATCCAATCCCTATTAAGCTTACTGTACTAAAGACACCAAGTAAACCGTTTATAAAGCCTTCACTTTTAATCAATCCGTTAAGCACTTCCATCTGAGTTTCAACTGCATATATTGGTTTTGATGGGTCTAATTGACCAACAAATGAAAATTCACTTTGTTATGGCAAAATATTTTTGAATGCAATTGCATCATACTGACCAATTATAAAATTTAATCGCAAATTTTTTGATATTAAATTATTTTTCTTCGAATCATGCTAATACATAAGATATTAAAAAAAAAGAAATCAAAGTATTATTACTTTATTATTTTAAATTCGTAACTTCATATATTTGTATGTACCTACTCCTCAAAACCCCACTGCCGTAGCAAGCAAACTATGTCCTTGTCCATCTATATATATATATATATATATATATCTTTTAGATATAGTACCCAGATTCCAGATATTATTGATTTTATATAATTATTTGCAATTTGCAATTAAGTATTTTTTATCTTCTGATAACAAATTTTACGTTCTTACAGACTTTTTACACAAATGAATTAGCTACCTAGATATATAAAAAAAAAAAACTATTTTCGAGATGTTGAATTTTAAGTAAAATTTTAGAGATACTTTTGATATTAAAGACTCCAATATTTTAAGACTTCTTTACTATAAAGTCCAAAATTATTTATTTGTTATGGTAGTACCGTTCAATTCTAACTTCTATAAAATTTTTGGTTACGAAAATGTAGCAACTAGAGAGTTTTCAAGTTACACACTTTCTCGGATAAACTATTTTTGAATGCAATTGAATCATACTGACCAATTATAAAATTTAATCACAAATTTTTTTATATTAAATTATTTTTCATCGAATCAAGCAAATACATAAGATATTAAAAAAAAGAAAAGAAAGACTTTTTACACAAATGAATGAATGAAAAAAATAAACTATTTTCGAGATGTTGAATTTTAAGTAAAATTTTAGATATTTTTTTTATATTAAAGACTCCAATATTTTAAGACTTCTTTTCTATAAAGTCTAAAATTATTTATTTATTATGGTAGTACCATTAAAAAAACTTCATTTAGTAACGTTCAATCACAACTTCTATAAAATTTTTGTTACAAAAATGTAGCAACTAGAGAGTTTTTAAGTTACACACTTTCTCGGTTAATATATTTTTTATTGCAATTGCATCATACTGACCAATTATAAAATTTAATCGCAAATTTTTTTATATCAAATTATTTTTCATCGAATCATGCAAATACATAAGATATTAACAAAAAGAAATCAAAGTATTATTACTTTATTAATTTTAATTACGTACCTTCGAATTTTTTGATGTATTCCTCGAAGCCCCACTGCCGTAGCAAGCAAATTACGTCCTCGTCCATCTATATATATATATATATATATTCTAGATTTAGTGTCCAGATTCCAGATATAATTGATTTTATATAGTTTATATAATTATTTGCAATTTAGTTTTTTTTACGTTCTTACAAACTTTTACACAAATTAATATTTTTTATTAAATACTGTTTAGCACGTCCACACTACACAGATTGAGAAGAAAGAATGATCGGTTTGAAATACGAACTGAAAAACTTCGTCACCATGACGCCACGAGAATGGTATTAGTGTGTGGAGAAAACAGTAGCAGATTCGCTTATTTAAGTTACCCCTCTACTCGGTTCATATAACATGCTCGAACGATTACATATGTAAAGGAGATACATTTAAGTTTTAGGGGATGATGGGAAATATCCTTTTTTTGGTGAATTTATGATGGGACACACGGAAACCAAAAAAAATACATTTGACTTTAATTCTAAGAATTCTTTTAGAATAATTTGAAAACATAAAAGATATAAGTAAGGTAAAACTTGAATTAAGGTTAAAGTAATATCAGCCTAACAACTTACAATTTAAAGCGATCCTATTATTAGTTTTAAAAAAGATTTATCACTTATGAAAGGAGAGAGACAGTAGAAAATGTTATTAATCAATATTTTTAAGGTTTTCATTGTATAAAAATCACATCGATGTATCTAATTAATTCCAAATTGGTCACCAAATTATTTTTGTTAAAATATTTCTGCTCAAATTTTCTTTAACAATAGATTCAGCAGTTGTGAAAATTAGCTAACACAAAAGATGAAATATAATATTTTTAAATGATAAAAAGAAATAGTTAAATTACATTAAAATCTTAATTTCTTAATCCTACCTATTCTGTAAATATTTGTTAAGTACTGTTGAGTTCCTCCTTTTTTATCAATAAAGAAAAGCTTTTTTATAGGTATATAATTTTGAAGCCTTTTAGAATAAACTTTTATCATGTACAAATAATTTGTTGAAGACGAAGGAAATTTTCTGTCTAGTTGAAGGTATTTATTTATCTTTAAAAAAAACCTACCGCAAATCCAAATAAAACTTGTTTTCAGAAAGTAACGGCATGAGATGCTAGTATTAGTGCCTCAATAGAGGCAGACAGCAGTTATACTCATTTAAAATAACCCACTGCTTGGATAATGTACCCAACTAAAAGGATTAAATAAGGAAAGGGGACGCTATGTGATGCTAGTATAAGTGTCTGAAAATAAGCAGGTAACAGTTCTACTTAATTAAATAAACCCACTAATTGATTAATTTAGCTCACTTAAACGGTTAAGGCCCGGTGCACACGCGTTTTTTTGACGCCGCGGTGACGCAGCGTCACCGCCTTTGCGTCTTACAGTACTCACAAATAAATTGAGTAGTGCACACACACCTGCGGTGACGGTGCGTCATCGCGCGTCATTCTTGCGGGAAAAAACACTCGCAGGTCTCCGCGAGACCGCTGCGTCACCGCAGACGCTTTTGCGTCTTTCAGTACATTGTTTGTTATGGAGCAGTGCACACATGCGTCATTTTGACGCAAATTAAATTTGGAAGAAAGATTTCAAACATGGAAGAATTTGATATCGAATTATTTATCGGTGAAATAAAAAAGTGTCCAGAAATATAGAATATTGCTTCCGAGCCATACCATGACCGGCAAAAGAAAAGATATATAAAATACGCCTTTTGTTAGCCAATGATTAACAAAAGGATGTACCCAATAACGTGAGTCCAGCGAGAAAAACCCGCATGTGTGCACTGAACGATTGCAGCACCGCATCGGCACCGCTGCGTCACCGCGGCGTCAAAAAAACGCATGTGTGCACCGGGCCTAATTAAGGAAATCGGACGCCATGTTATATTAGTGTTAGTGTCTGAACAGCAGGCAGCTGCAGTTTCGTTAATTTAAATTAACTCACTACTCGATTAATGTAGCACACTCAAACGATTAAATAAAGAACGTAAATCCAAGAAAATGTTTGGGGATGATGGGAAATATCCCTTTCTTCGCGAATTTTGAAGGGACATAAAAAAGATCAAATATATGATTTTTGGCTCACCAAATGAAAATATTCAAAGTTCTTTTCTGCAAAGTGAAAAGTTTCGTTAGTTTGCAAAGTATTTGTTCTTTTTGTTTCAACAAACAAAAAAACTTTGCAAATCATATTTAGAATTTTGAAAAGCTTTTCAGCTATATGCAAAGAGAAATTTTCATTCGCAAATAAAAATTTGTTTTGAAAAGTTGTCGAAAAATAATAAAAAATAAATGAACCGTCTTGAAAATGAATAAGTAAATGATAATTAACAAGGCAATGAACATAGGCTATTTTTTTTAAATTTTGAAGAATTAACCACAAAACATGAAAACAAACTATATCTTGACGGATAACTATTGAATATTTCAATACAATTAATGTCACCCCTAAAAAAGCCTTTTTCCGGAGCATAAAATGGTCGCGTTCGGGGATTAATCTAAAGAAATCCGGATAGGTTTGTGTTGTTGTAATGCCTTGTGACAAAACAGCTGATGCAACAACAACCCAACGTATCTGAAAATTTTTGGATAGGTGGATAGCCTATATCGGATAGTTTACCGAACGCAAGGAATGTAATCTTAATATTCCGATTTGTTTGCTTTTGTAGTACCTACATATATTTATCAACATCGTATAGGCAGCCTTCGGTGGAGTTCGAGTGTTCTAGCTTCACCAATTTAATATTTTAATATGTCTTGTGTTTGAATGTGGTCAAGTCGTATGTTATCCATAGTTTAACATACCTATCCACATATTGACCACAAAGGATTAAAAACGCGCTGACACAGATAACACGTCAACTTTTTAAGGACAATATTGAACGTTTGGTGTCAGTCAACTTTTAATTGGTCTTTATTGATACAATTGGTGAAACACTTTTAACTTTTCAAAAATAGTCTGAAAATTTAAAGAGTGAGGTTTTTTCACTTTGCAAATTTTGGGAAACACTTACTTTACTTTGCAAAGCTGCAAAATGGAAAGTATTTGATGAAATATGCTTAGATTTTTCTTTTAAATCACTACCTATGTTTTCATGATCAATAAATGTCATAAGTCTTACAAAACTTCGTAGGTAAGAAGGGAATACATAAATTTTTCAAAATTGTAAATATTACTTGCGGATCCTGCACAGACCAAAATGTTCAAAAATATTAAAATTGAAATCCATTATTGAGATAAAGAATAAACAAACAAAAATTCTCCCCAAATAACTTTTGAAAAACGAATCCAACAATTTTGAAACTAAAATCGAGCCTTCAATTTAACTAAAAGTGATTTTGAGATTTTTGCAATGAAAAATATAAAGTTTAACTGACAATGTGTTCCAGAAAAGCGGGTTTTTCTCTCAATCTGGTTTCTCTAAAGCGGTTTTTAGTGCATTCAAATATTTTTTTAATTGCCTTCTGTGAATGTTTGTATATTCTTAACAAATGAACAGGCTCCTTTCATTAAATAATTTTGAAGCCATTCATTTCAACATGAAGTTAAAATATCTTCTTTGTTTTTGTTGAATTATTATTTACATATATACGGAACTTAGCAATTAATAAAAACTGAAAACTCTCAATATTTAAATAACATTACTGAAATTATTTCCGTGGGAAATAAAAATGAAAAAACAAATAGGTAGGTACATAATTTCGAAAGGAAAAGGTAATTTTCGAACTAGTTGAAGGGATTTCTCTAAAAAAAATAACCCCAGCGGCCAGCACTGCTCCGAAGAAAAACACATGAAAAAGAATACAAGACTACGCCATTTGATTTTCTGTCTTCTTTTTCTGATGTCATTTGAGAAGAAAAAAATTTACAGCGAAGGATCTTTAGTGCGACAATAAAATATGATAATATATTTAACAAATTCTCTTTTTATTTTTGAAAAACGTAAGGTTTCTTAACAAATTAGGTATTATTATTCGCGTACGAAAGATCCTCGGTGGTAAAAATTTTTTCTTCTCAAATGACATCAGAAAAAGAAGACAGAAAATCAAATAGCGTAATCTTGTATTCTTTCATTCATGCTACAATGTACATATGGCAAGTGTTCCCGAAATTTCACATCAGTGCATTGTATGCATGTATAGACACCTTTCTGCTTTACATCTGCATTGGAGTGTCTCACTCCAACGCATGCCTGAACAGAACAAAAAAAATTTGTTGTGTCTATTTTTAGCGTGCAATTCTAAAACGTGCTTGTATGCATGGCTTGTGTCCGCAAATTTTGGCGTGAGCACACGTATATTATATAAATATACATACTTATGTTTTTGTTGAATCATTATTTATGTATGTACCTACATATGTATGTATATACGAAATTTAGCAAAAAACCTCTAAATATTTACCTAAATAGGCATCGAAATTATTTCCGTGGGATTTGGGAAATAAAAATGAAAAAAACGAATACCTACCGTCAACCCGGGTGACTTTGGCACTTTTTCAAATTAAAATGTGAATAACATTTGCAATAATTTTTTTTTTAAATGCAGATTTCAGCCATTTTACCTACTTCGCTCACTCTATCAGGTATGATAAGTCTTGAACAATAATATTGAACAGTTTTATATATATATGATACAATATGGGTGGCCAAAGTCACCATCCAATTTAGGGTGAATTTGGCCGGACGGACGGTTTCCTCATTTTCATACGAACTACAGGCAGCAAGTCAATATAACCCTCCCCAAATGAAAGAAGAGAATTTTTTTTATATATTGGGTATTTTTTTTTTAAATTTTGTACTCTGAATTGTCTGTTTCTAGCATTTGTTTAAAAATACAAATAAATATTAATTTAAATTTTCATATCCTTGAAAGGATATTGGGAAAAAAAGTCTCTCTTCGATCAACTGATGGAACTGGGAGT
Source organism: Epistrophe grossulariae (assembly GCA_929447395.1). Taxonomy (NCBI): domain Eukaryota; kingdom Metazoa; phylum Arthropoda; class Insecta; order Diptera; family Syrphidae; genus Epistrophe; species Epistrophe grossulariae. Next base: position 141,682,911 of record OV839567.1, on the reverse strand, counting down.
TTTTTTTCTAGATCACTCTTGTAAACAATTGCGATATCTTTTTTTTCTGGGTATATAAAGCTGTTTCCAGCACCTCTTCGCAAGAATGAGACTGTTAACTCATCGTTGTCTACATTTAATATGCAGCCGACGTAAAATGTTATTTTTTGCTTTACTCGAAACCTGACCAAAAAATAGTCACCAGCCTTGATTGTAAGATCATCGCTGGCCGTCATCTCTTCGTCACTCATTAGCTGTTGTTCTTTCCAAGAAGCGAGGTCAATACTCTCTGAGTCATCCAAAGATAAGGACTGGAGTGAGTTTAAGGTATTATTATTGGTTGATGAATCTGATGAAACAATGATCTGTTAATATAAGAGAACCTTGTTTAATTATTACATTCAATAAAATAGCAAATAAACCCCTACCTTGCGGCGTCTTGGCTTGCGGTTTCGACATACTAATTTTGATGGGCCAGGTTCATCACGAGACATTTCTTCAGTGGCATCGTGAGTTGGTGCACATAGCATTACGCAGCAACGTAATATTTAAAAGAAATTTGCATACATTTCTAATTCTTTGAAACGGTAATATTTTTTTATAAGAAATTGCATTTATTTATTAAACTACGTGCTCAAACTAACGCCAATAAAACTACGAAGTAGCTACCGCACAAAATGAAAACAACGCAAACAAAATGGATGAAACTAGAAAACTAAGTTAACAACTGGCATCATGGCGTTATATTCATCGTCTTCGTTTGCTCAAGCACAAAAGTGATCGGTTTGTCCTTTTCTTTTTCGTAAATCAAATTAGTCGACTTGATTAAAGAAATGGAAAAAAGTTATTTCGAGTTCAATGTAATAATAGGTTTGGATTTTTGTATTCATTTCATATTCAACAATTTTTCCATTGTTGATTAATGATTTTTTTTTTCATTTCAAGTCTTTTTTCAAAAAAATTTCCCTTCCAGCCTTAAAAGGAGGAAATAGACCACACCTTCCATACGATTTTTTCTTGTCTCTAATCAACCTAAACGCCCTAGCCGTTTGTGCTATCTTATGTAAAACACCCTTTATTTTGTAATCCATGAAAAATCCTGCAATTAAAAAATTAAAAAAAAAAAAAAAAAAAATCGCAAAACCAGTTTTTTTAATGCGAATTCAACCCAAAACAATCTTTCTGGTAAGCCGAACTTAAGCGTCTTTTTAACGACTCCTTCTACACAACTAAACTTAGTTGAGTTTACTATCTCGGCGAAAGGTTATCAATGATTACTAAAATGTATTTATTGTTCTTGAAAGGTCCAATAAAGTCAACTGAAACATGTTCAAATGGATATTTGGCTAATTCTGGAATGATTAGAGGATCTATATTATTAGTGTTCACAGCTGATTGGCAGATGCGAAAAAAAAGGAACCACACTCACGCCGGTCTCATCGACGTTATAGATATTGTTTGCAGAATATGTAACTTTATCCATTTCTGTCTCTAGCAACGTAAAAAACTCTTGAACTCGTTCTTTAGTGAATCCTTTGGCTCTGACAAGTTAGGATTTCTGTTTAAAAATGAATTGAACCAGTCCTTGCCTGCAGATTCACTAGTTTTGGAAAACGAATGGCGTATCCCGTTTTTCTCAGCTAACTGAAATGCTATTTTATTTTTATTTCTTTTCAAGTCAGTCCAAAAAATTTGCTCTCCATTGTAAACACATAATTCCACAAGCATTTTCTCAAAGGAAAGTGGGAAAACTGGTCTTCGACCTAACTTAGAGTTAACTAAACTTCCAGTGTCAGGGTTTTCAATTTTGCATAAATTTATTATTTTCTTTTGCTGCTTTTAAAAAGCCACAACATTTGGACCTAACCATCTCAATCGCTCTTTTCATAGTCTCCGGATCCCAAATCTTCCGTTTCGGCGTATGTTTTCGGCTTTTGTTTTCGAACTCATTGCCTGTGTTCAGTTTCTACCGTGCTTCCGTATGGACGGGAAGAGTAGAACCGGAGAGTTTTATAAATTTTATAAATAAAAACAAATACTTATTTGCTCAAGATATTCTTTATTTTTTTTGTTTATTTCTTTTAAGAATAAGGCCCGCTGTCTCTATGCTTGGCTGCGACCTTATCTTTCGACTTATGAATATCAACTCTGCCCTTCTTCCTATTTGGTTCTCTATTTATTAGTTTTCATATCATTATTTACCATCACCAAAATCAAACCAGGTCACTTGCCCTCGCCAAAGCCAGGTCACTCTAATCGAGTTCACCAGAACCAGGCCACACACCGTGGTCACAATTCTTCATTCATCGTTACATAGAACATACATAAACCTTTATGCTGATCGTATGGTGACCCACTCAAGTATTTCTGGGTGTGTCATCATCGATCGTAGTTCGTAGGTTTCATATTGCACATTGCACTTGACATACTCTATTGTATTGCAGTTGTTTGTTTACATTTCTGCATTCGCTACAACAGAGACGCGCATATGGCGTTAGTCATTATGACGTGCATAAGCAAAGTATTGTTCCATAGTAAGAATGAAATTGAAATTATGCTTGGTCGGTGTTTTATTTCATGGTTCATTGGTTGGGTGCCTGTTCGATGGGAATTGTTTCCTAATGAATGGTGATGAAAGATTTATTTGGGGTTTGAGAATAGTTGTGGCTCTCGGGTCACAACATCCTCCCCCTCTTGAAAAAAGAAAATTCGTAGCCTAAGAAAAGAGGTTATGAATTTTCGCAGAAACGCGTAGAGTTGAACCAAGTGCGAAGAAGTCAAAGTTTAACTTTTTTTTTTTTTTATGACAATTTATGTATATTTTCCCTTTATTTCCTTTTTTTTTTTATTTATAATTGACAATGATTTATTTATATTTTTTTTTTACACCTTATTATATATATATATTTTTTTTTTTTTTTTTTTTCTTATAAGTAAATTTTCAATAATAATTTTTCAGACATAATTTTTCTTTTGTAATGCTATAAGCATTGTTCTTACTGTTTTATGATTACCTATAAGTATTATAAGATCATATTTTATTATTTTTTTTTGTATATATATTTTTTTTATTTATATGCAAATGTAACCCATTAAATATTTATTTTTGTTATTAAATCTTAAAATAAAAAAAAGAAAATTCTTAGCCTAGTTATCGAATTTGTACATACATGTGTACACTTTTCTACTTACTTTGTTATTTAATGCCTTTTTTTTTTTTTTTTTTTTTATAGGTCACTTAAATTTGTTATTATTTATATTTTTTTTTTTTTTTACTTAATTTTCATTGAGTCCAATTGTTAATTACTTAATACAAAAATTGGTTTTTCATTGCTATCTTGGGCTACCTGTACAATTTTCTTCCTCTTTAACTCTTTCTCGTAATCGTGTTTTACTATATAAGTTTGGTATCTTTTGTAACAAATGGAGATTATAAGAATTATAAAGATGAAGTATATTAACGTATAATGGTGTAGGTCGCGTTTTTCAATTGATAGAAATGGTGATTGTTCTTTAAGTTTTTGGAAATTAATTTGTTTAGAGGTGAGTTTCAGTTCGTCTCGGCTAGAGTACTTATCGAATGTTATTTTGTTTTCGGGTTTAATTATATTTTTCGGAAAATTGTCTTCTACATCGGAAATATTTAAAGCTGGAATAAAGGAGTTATAAATAAAAGTAGCTTTTTCGTTTTTAGCCCATATCGTGAGATCTTGGGATTTAAGCAAGCAATTCCCTGTTAGTTCAAGAGAAGCTGTTCCTTCCAGTGTATGTGTAATAACAGAATCTCGACATATTTCGTCAACTATATATTTATTTACAGAGGAGAATAACCATGTATCTGGTTTGGAAGTTTGTATCCAAATTGTGGAAATATTTGATTCTTTGATTTCACAGGAGGTTGGCTAAATGGATAGTTTTCCCTAGTATGGCTTCATGATCAATGATATTAGTGTCTAGTGCATAACTTGTGCAAGCTAGTATGTTTCTAATGGTTCTCAGATCACAATTAAGGCCTGGAATCTTATGTATCATGGACAAATACTCCTTAGATGCTAATATTAAATTGTGAGAGTTCCATTGAATAGTGTAAGGTCGTAGTATGCTATAAGTTTCCATTCGGTCGTATAAAGTTCGACTTTGCCTATCTCTTCAAAGTAGATGCCCGGATTTTGTCCAATTGGGCTTATCTTGAGAGTGGCGCTGGTCAATACTGGCAGTAGAATGAATATTAGGAGACCCATGATCTATAATACCAAAGAAAATGGATGGTTTTCTATAGTAACGTTTATTTATGTATATGTTTTCCTTGTGTGTATGGATGTGTGTTCCTGTGTAATTGTATGATTGTGCAGTTTTGTGTTTTTGAATTAAAACCTATATTTTTACTAATTATGTATATACTTTATTTCTTTTTTTCATTTGGCAACACAATTCTTGAATAAGGTGGGGGTTCTCTTACCCAAGGGTTTGGAATATGCGAGTACCTTCTCCTACGTCTCGCGACGTAAGTCGGGCAAACTGTTAGGTCGAAATTTTCTTTCTCAACCCCGAAGCAAATATTATCCCCGAATTTGACCTCCAAGGCACACTGATCGGTTATTTTATTCCCGTTAATGTATGTACCCTTTGAATCTTTCAAATCGGTAATTGTTATTGTCGTATCATCGGGGCTTACTTCAATCATCGCGTGGATGTTTGATACAAGTTCGGTTGGTATACGTAGCTTATTGGAATCGTTGCTGCCGATTTCTGTTGTCCCTTTTCTAAGTGGGATCTCCACATCGGTTACTGTGTTGTAAATCAACCAATAGGAATCTGGTTCGTAGTTGATGGATTCCATCTTGAAAAAAACGGAAAAATTGGAAACTTCAATATTGACGTAGTTATATATAATTATTGAAGTGTGGTGTTATGTGATGTAGTTTGAAATTGAAGTAGTTTTTTTTTTCTAAATTTTGAGGAAGTTAGTCCGTAAAAATTTTGAGATTATTGTTATGAACAACTTTTGTCCGATTCCGAATTTTTATTTCTGTTGTTTCGTCGGAAGTTATTCTACAAACCTCGAAAGGACCTTCCCAGAGTGAAGAGAATTTGTTCTTTCTTGTATGGTTCTTTACTAGAACCATATCTCCTACGTTAAATGACTTTGTTTTAGTACTTTTGTCGTAGTGTTTCTTACTGTTTTCTTTTTTGTGAAGTAATTTTTCTTTAGCAATTTGGTATCCATGTTGTAACCGGGATTTCAGTTCGTTCTCGTAATTGTCATAATTGTAGGATATCTGAGGATTTCTCGTAAGGTTTGTAGGAATCCTAGCGGGATATCCGTACAATAATTCATGAGGCGTGTAACCAGTACTACTATGTGTGGTTGTATTAAAAACAAAGATAGCATATGGGATCCATGTATTCCATGAAAGGGGATCTCGATTTACATAGTGTCTCAGATACTCCGCCAATGTGCGGTGAAAGAGTCACCAATGTTCAGTTTCTACCGTGCTTCCGTATGGACGGGAAGAGTAGAACCGGAGAGTTTTATAAATTTTATAAATAAAAACAAATACTTATTTGCTCAAGATATTCTTTATTTTTTTTGTTTATTTCTTTTAAGAATAAGGCCCGCTGTCTCTATGCTTGGCTGCGACCTTATCTTTCGACTTATGAATATCAACTCTGCCCTTCTTCCTATTTGGTTCTCTATTTATTAGTTTTCATATCATTATTTACCATCACCAAAATCAAACCAGGTCACTTGCCCTCGCCAAAGCCAGGTCACTCTAATCGAGTTCACCAGAACCAGGCCACACACCGTGGTCACAATTCTTCATTCATCGTTACATAGAACATACATAAACCTTTATGCTGATCGTATGGTGACCCACTCAAGTATTTCTGGGTGTGTCATCATCGATCGTAGTTCGTAGGTTTCATATTGCACATTGCACTTGACATACTCTATTGTATTGCAGTTGTTTGTTTACATTTCTGCATTCGCTACAACAGAGACGCGCATATGGCGTTAGTCATTATGACGTGCATAAGCAAAGTATTGTTCCATAGTAAGAATGAAATTGAAATTATGCTTGGTCGGTGTTTTATTTCATGGTTCATTGGTTGGGTGCCTGTTCGATGGGAATTGTTTCCTAATGAATGGTGATGAAAGATTTATTTGGGGTTTGAGAATAGTTGTGGCTCTCGGGTCACAACACCTGAAGTAAAACAGAAAAGATGGTATTTTATATAACTGCGGTAATATGGACTAATATAATCCATATATAGTCTTTTTCTGCGGGATATTTATCTGAAAATCTTTAATCCTTTATTAAAAACTATAGACCTTTTTATGAGTTTTAAATGTGTTATTATTTTCTCAGAATAAAATAAATACATTTAAGGCTTTAAATTTAATGTGAATGAAACGTGATTTTTGATACATGATTAAGATTTAAATATATAAATCAATTTGTAAAGAATTTTATAAGCAATTATAGTAAAATGAAATTATATTTAGGATGAAGTTCCCCTTAACTCTTCTGAAAGAACAAACATTTTGGAAGATGTATTTTTTGTACTTTTCATATCATAAAAGTAATTCTCTATAAATGACCAAAATTGAGAGCAAGCTAGAGGATATTCTAAATTAAATAAATGGAAAGTTTTAAAACAAATGTCAACACCGCCCTTAGGAAGCTGTTGAAAAGGAACTTTACTCCGTCTAAATATACATACAAGTTTGAAATTTAATTAAAATTATGGTCTCCTAGACCAATAATAAACGGCTGAATGTTTTCCCATTTTGACTTTAAGAATCCTATGTGGTCATCCATTTCTTGAACTGAGTTGGCTAAAAATAGGAATGCTTGCTGTGAGCTGTGGACTGTAAATTTAACCACACTCTTTTTTCCTGTGTTGTCCTTTTTAACAGCTTTTTGAGTTGGTATTAAAAAGAAGTGCAAGCACCACATTAATTTTGCTGTTGTTGCATCTGAAATTAGAATTGAAAAACAAAATAATTAATAATATAAAATGGTAATTAATAACAATAGGAAAGAAGAAGTAAATAAATACATGGATATAGCTTGTTAATTATTAAGGTACTTCTTAAAATCGAAGTACCTATAGTTACATAATTTGTAAATGTTACATAATCAAAATAGTGGTTATTCATAATCGTTTGCAAACTCAACTTTTACTAATCTACAGCTTTAACTAAGCAACAAGTTTAAATAATAAATAATTTGCCTCATAAAAAAAAACAACAACTTCGTTTTCTAAGATAAGTTCAACATTAGAAACATAATATGCTGTACTAAATAAAAACAAAATGTGTAAAGATCAAATTACCATTATTAATATCCAATAATATGGTTTATCCTTCAAGTGTATTTCCCTCAATAGAAAGTGTTTCAATGCAGTTGCCTGTTCCGGCCATCTTGTTAATATTCCCGGTCGACATCCATATACTATCGCAAAATCCTTGTCAATCTGAAGAATTAATTGAATTTATAATGTAAATTAATGATTTTACTTTATAAAAATTGCTAAATGCAGTGCCGTAGCTACTCTGTTTTGTTTGGGGGGGGGGGGGGCAGAGAAATTTTACTAAATTTAACATCTATTTCTAACAAAATTTGGCATTCGCCAGCACGCTCGGTAGATACATACAGAATGAACACAGATACCTACACTACACTCATTGAGGTAAAAGAATGCATTTTTTGTGAATGCAGTCTTTTAAAATCATTTATTGAATTCAATGCAAAGATTGCATTCATTAACTTCATTTAAGACATCAAATAATGCAACCACCATTCATTTCGATCAAGAAGATTGCAATAAATTTTTTTTTCCATTCAGTTGACTACAATCAATTGAATGCAATCTTTTGTGAATTCATGCATTCTTTGCGTTCATTTGCATTCATTTGCCCCTACGTTGCTGAGGCACTACACCGAAAAAAAAAGTAAAAAACCACCGTAAAAATGATAGTTTTCGCTTACAATTTCAAGCTGATGTTGTGCAATATCAAATTTGATATGACTGTCATATTAATTTTGATATTGCGAATGTAGTTTAAACATTTCATTCTTGTCAAATCTACATTGAAATTTTATTTCCATTTTACATTTAAACTGTAGAATTGATATGATTTCAACGTAATCTGCACATGAAATTTATATTAAAAATGTTTTTTTGACGTTGTATGATGTCAAATTTACATTCAATTTTTCCTATAAAACTGTAGAAATAACATTAATTCAATGTAATATTGACATGCACAATGTAAAACTTTGATATTAAAAATGTCATTTTGGCGTTGTTTCATGCCAAATTTACATTGAATTTTTACATTAAAAATGTAGAAATGACATGAATTCAATATAATATTAACATGAACAACGTAAAAATTTGATATTAAAAATGTCATTTTGACGTTGTTTCATGCCAAATTTACATTGAATTTTTACATTAAAAATGTAGAAATGACATGAATTCAATGTAACTTTAACATGAACAACGTAAAAAATTGATATTAAAAATGTCATTTTGACGTTGTTTCATGCCAAACTACATTGAATTTTTACATTAAAAATGTAGAAATGACATGAATTCAATGTAATATTAACATGAACAACGTAAAAATTTGATATTAAAAATGTCATTTTGACGTTGTTTGTTTTATGTCAAATTTACACTGAATTGACATGAATTCAATATGAATTTAACATGAACAACGTAAAAAATTTGAAATTAAAAATGTTATTTTGACATTGTTTCATGTCAAATTCAAATTAAATTTTCCTAGATTTCTTACATTAAAAAAGTAAAAATGTGATGAATCTGAACGTCATTCAAAGGTTCCAATTTGAACTTTCAATTTTTAACAAAAAAGGGTATATAGGCACATATTATACGCTCCACTTCTTTCTTAAAAATTAATCTAAACCAAAACATTTAAAATCCGTTCAGCTTATGCAAATTTTACATTTTAAATAAAAGAAATTAACGAAATTTCAATATGAATTTGGCTTGAAACAACTTAAAAATAATATTGTAATATTGATCTTATCATATCTAAATTGAAAGGGAGAATATTTTAATCCATGTATAATTATGAAAGTTTTTTCCAATCACTGTAATAAACAGCTGATATGGAATAAGCATAAATGTTAACTTACTATTATTGATGACTGAAACAAAATCCCTTACAGTTCGCCTCTTATATCCGCTATATGTAATATCCATTTAATACATAATACTTCCATACTTTTATTTTCGTATTTTCAGTCATTTTTTTAAGTAAAAAGAGATTTGTTAACTTTTTTCTAAAACACTTTATTTCGTATTAAACGGATTTTGGTAGGTATATAATAAATATGATAATTGGATAACTCTTAAAATTAACATAAAAACAGTAAAATCATCTATTATTTCACTTATTTATAACAAAAAAACAGATACTTTCATAAATGTAATACCTACAATAACGGTTTTACAAAGTGGAATCGAAAGTGGTTTTTGAAATAGGAATGATTTCTTACATACATACTATAAGCGGCCGATATTTATTTAATAATTAATAAATAATAAAACACAACTTTTAGGATATATTGAATTTATTTTTTTTTATTAATCGCGCAAATTCACAACCGGTTTACTTCGCTTTCAATCTAAAACTGAGAACCTTTTACAAGTTTTTCGCTCACCGGTAGTTCCCCTTTTTTTACGTTTCTTTTGATATTTTTATTTCGTTTGGCCTGTTACACACTTGGCCTGTTACAATACATAACATAATATATATATAATATAGTTTTAAGTTGTTTCTTAAAAAGGTGCTTATATAAGTTACAAAGTTTAATTAAGGATTGAATATTTGAAGTTGGCTTTACACAAAATTGCTTATTAATGTAAGATCAAAAAGTTGTACAAAGTTAGGAAAAATTTCTGTACCTCATTTCTTGTGAGAATAAGATCACCAATAATAATAGGTACGAAATAGACAAATCACATAATTTTATAAATTAGGTATTGTACAAAGGTTATACTGACCGACCCAATGGGTCATTATAAACGCAGAGGGAAGAGGTGAGTAATAGGAATTTATTTTTTATAAATTCATCTATGGAATAATGGTTAAAGAGGATGAAAATAACTGTCGAATCTAAAAGTGATAGGTAATAATTGGCTTCCCATGTGACTATACCAAATGTAATTTATTTTAAAACGCCTTAAATAGGCGTCACTCCTCATTAAAACACTTTATTGCGTATTAAACAGGTTCCAGTAGGTGTATAATAAATATGAATCGGAGGACTAATAAAATTAACAATATCTATTATTTCAAAGAAATCACTATTACATCTTACGGAGTACGACTGAAAGTGGTGTTCAAATTTAATTATTTCGAATTTGTTTCCAATTATATAAAGATGATTTAATCTACTTATTAATATGTCTTTAATTTTAAAAAACTCAATAGTTTCATTTTTAGAAATTGTTAGAAAATATCCAATTTTGTAAGTAGACCCTTTAAATGTCAAGGCTTTAGTGGCCAAATTGTTCGTGAAATCTGATTTATGAGTTGAATAAATTAGGATCAAATCTGTATAACCACAATTTTCTAAATTGAAAAAATAAGAACGCTCGAATTTAGTTACATTTGGTAAACCAATTTGATGATCGTTTAAGAAGTTTGTAAATTTCAGTGATGCTTTCATGCTTAATGTATAAGTGATATTTTTTCTTGAGGATATGTTTCTTGCATATGTTTTTGCTTCTCGGTGTTTGGATTCATACCGGTAACTCCACAAGTATTTCAATGGACCAGAATGCTTGATAACACTTACATAGTGGATTAAAAAGTGGAATTTAGGTTTTAGTTGTTTTTGAAAAAGCCGTATATAAGATTCATTGTGATGTTTAACTAAAGACTGAATTTTTTGAAATTGATTTTCCTCAAACTTGCTTGTTAATGAGAAATCAACAATTTGTAGCAAAGTTAGGAAAAAGTTCCATACCTCATTTCCTAAAGGAATAAGATCACCGATAATAAGAGGAAGGAAATGGACAAAACACATCATTTCCCGAGCTGACATTTTAATTTTGTTATTATGTAAGTGAGTCACATCAAGAGGTGGAGATAAATTACCTATTTCTGTTTCTCCGTAATTAAACATTTGTTTTCTATAATTTAATATTTCAATGGAGAAGAATTGTTCTTATATGAAATATAGAAGTACTTTAAACAAATAATTTAAAGGGGTTTAAATCTTTCAGACAATTATTTTAATACTCCGAACACAAAAAAATACACATCCGTTCACTTCTGCTATCAGATTTAGACTGAACTCTTCAGCTTTGTTTTTATTTTTCTTCTTATTCTTAAACCTCTCTACTTCTCTGTTACTCTTACAGTACTTCACATAAATCATATCTACACACTCCTTCGAATAAATCGTGAACAATATCAACGACATTACTGTTGGTAGCATGGAAAGAAGGCAAATCGTTAAACAAACAATAACTCTTTACACCAGTGAGCTTAACGTCATTTATTGCTATTTACGGAATTGGAACTCAATGGGCATAAAACAGCCTTGAACATTACTAGGGCCTAACGTCGGTTGACCATTTAAAATAATTTCGGAAATTTCATTATTTATGTTAAAAAGCATAGGGTTAGCAAATTGGTCAGAATTAAGCAAGCTCTGAAATAATTTATATTCCGACTTTATTTCTTGGAAAGGGTTTGCACAAACATTCAAATAACTTAAAACCTCTTCTTTCTCGGAATCTGGAATATACTTTAAGACACTTTGTTTTATTTTCTCTGTCATACTCGAAGTTATAAATGAAACTCCCTGTTGAATATCTAAAACATCTCTTTGGGTTATGTTATTTTTTGTATGTAAATTCATGCAAAATTCCTTGCTTGTTTTCAAAATAAAATTTTTCGATTCTTTAAAGTTAATTTTTTCAAGGCTTGAGGCTTGATTTTCTGGTAAAATTGGTATATTGTTTAAGAATAATTCAGCATTATCAAAAGCTAAGGACTCTGAACTTACATTTTCTTGTTCTTTGTTGATATTATTAATCGGTAAAATATGCTTTAAATGATTTTTAGTGTGTCTTTGAAATGAACTGAGGTTTGTAAAACATTGGTTACAGTTTGATAAAATACACTTAAATTCACTATAAGAGTCTAAACCATGAATAAGTCTGAAATGTTTAAGTGAAGATAGTTCTTGGAAGTCTGCGTTACATACAAAACAATTTAAATTCATTTTTGAAAGATTTTTTATAATTTTTGGATAGATTCTAATTATTTTCATCAAAATTTTTCAAAGTTTGTTTTTTGAATAAAAAGGCTTACTTTTTATGTTACTTAAGGTTGAAAACTAGAAATATTCGCAAAGAAAGGATTGTTCTTAAAACTTGAATGCTTTCTAGGATATTTTAAAACGCCTTATAGGTAATTAAAAACACGCACAGGAAATTAAAAACTTGAAGTGTTCGCAAAGTAAGGATTGATCTTCAAACTTTAATGCTTTCTAATATACTTAGAAGTTGGAATTATATACACAAATTTAAAGATTAAGGAACTTATTTCTTATTGATAAAAGCCAACTTAAGTTTGATTCTTTAAAATATTTAAGATTTAAAACTTATGATATCCTAAGACAAATGTCATAAAACAATGCTCATACGAAAGAGTTAAAATTTAGGGTGTTATTCCCAAAACTCACATAAAGCTCCTTCAGTGCTGTAATTCGTTGCTCACTATTGATCAAAATGGTTGAATGGTGTTTTTTATGATAGATGTCGATCGCTAGCTCCAGATCGTTTATTGTTACTTCATGTATTCTGCTTCTGCGTTCTTGATTGCTCTTTTGAGGACAACGGATTTGTCTTTCTTCTTTTCATTGGCCAAGACTTCTCATTTGGTATGCTTAAAGGTCTTATTGGGAAAGATAGCCCCAAAGTCTCAATTGATCTGTAATAAAAGATATTAAGATAAAATTGAAATGAAATTTTAAAACATTATATATTATAAGAGATTAGATTGACAATCTTATTAGGTACGGTTGTCAGTTATTAAATTGATCATTGATAAGTTTTTGAAATCTACAGGTGCTTAAAAACATGTACATATGTCAAGATAGCACTAACTACATTATATGTATGTACGTCTTAAAAATGCAACTGATGAAAGCTTTTATTATTGAATGATATAGATCGTGGTAAATTACAATAAAATTAATTAAAATTAATTTTAATTGACAACCGTGATGAGAATTTAAGATTTATAAATCGACACAAATACAAATTATTATAATTAATAAATTTTTTTTCTTTACTTACGAATTTTTTCAGTCATCTAAAATCCTTTGCAGATCACTTTCATTTTGAAAAATTTTCTGTTGAAATTTTTATGTTTGCGTGAATAATTCTGTTACCTCACGCTCATCTTTCTGTATTTTTTTTAGAAGCCGTATTATCACAAGATGGAGCTGCACTGTCTTCTTCTATCTTCTGAGTTTCATCATCTGAATTTTTGAGCTTTCGGTTAATATTGCTGAGCCGATTATATAATAAGCCTGATGGATTTGCTCGGAGGCTTTTTTTCCGAGAGAGAAAGTAAGTCTCTTTAGACTCCGTAGGAAAAATGTCTACAATCTCTTCAGCTAATTTGTCTTGCTGGCATGGACTAGGTATTTTATATCTATTTAAATTAGGTTCGAAGAAATATTCAACCAGACAGTTTAAGAGTTTTTTCCTATCTTGTTTTTCGAGTCTTTTTTTGTTGGAGTAGACCGTAAGCAAGTCTTCTCCGGCTTTCGTCGATTTTAAAATATCTAAAATATGCTGAGAAGAACAAAAAGTAATTCTTCATTAATGCTTATTTATTTAAAAACATTGATAAATGGAATAGATAATTGAATAATATTTAGCTACATTTAAACGATAAGACGTTCGTGCTTTATGTTTTTTACTCTATCTATGAGTTGTAAGAAAATGTATCTCTATTATACCTATTAAATATAGGTATTAATTACTGTCAGGTCAAAGTTTGGTTAACTTCAACTGAACCTAAGAGTTATCACAATTTTTAAAATTCAAATGGTCGAAAGGAGAGGAAATGAAAGTTTTTGTCTTCCGCGCTTTATAAATTTTAGAAAGGATAAAGGCTCTTGAGTCACCGTGTTATAGCGGAATATGCTACTGACATTTATTTAGTTGTGATATTCATAAGCATTTCGAAAATATGAAGTTCCTAATAGACTTTTTGTAGTTTGAAGGTGTTAAAAGAAAGTAAAAGTTTAAAAAAAAATGTAAATAATTTCAAGATTTGTTAAGTGCTCAATTGCATTAAATAAATAAACATCGAAATATTTTGTATTAAAACAAATTACAATTTTTTTAATATGTTTGTGATTAGTTTATTTTTTGATTTACACGACATATAACTTTTTATAATTTTATGCTACGCGTTTTTCAGATTTTGTTCATTCATCTTCGGAATTTATTTTTTGATCAAATACAAAACTAAGAACTTGTTTTACAATGTCTGAGTAAAGTTCTGATTACACTCAAAAAATAATCCTGGTTCTATGTATCAAATTTCCTGTAAGAATCTATATTCTTACCTGATAAATAGATTCTCCCAGGTCGGCTGATAGAATCTATCAGTCTCACCTAATAGCCCGCACCAGACAAAAATATTTCCCCTCCAGATAGAATTTCTTCGGAGTTCCTGATAAAATATATCAGTAGCCTGGTACAATCTACCATGAACAAAAAATTACTTTCCTGGTTTTTGCTACCAGGATAATGGTAGTATTAACCAGGAATATTATTTTTTTCCTGGTAAAATGTACCTGTATTCTGGTACAATAAACCAGAAGATTGGTCGATTTTCCTGGTACCTGCTACCAGGAGAGTGGTTCTATTTATCGGGAATATAATTTTTTCTGGTAAAACGTACCCGCATTCTGAATACAGATAATTTATATTGAACACATCGGACACATTTGACCCCAATACGTGTGGGATTTATTGGGTGATTTATGCTATGGGAAATTGGGTTTAATTACGTAGAGACGTGATCTATTGTTGTAAGTCCCTTTTTCAATCATCATGTTCTGGATGAGTGTAACCGCATTGTTTTGTGGACCGTTTTTGTTAGTGAAGTTGATGACATCGGATTCAGAATAACCTTTATTAGAGGAGTTCAAAATAATTATTTTCCCCAGTTTCTTTGGCTCTAATTTGACTCCATGTTGCAGAAATTCTTTAACCCCGGGACTTGGGTTCTTGTTGTCAGGTTCTTTTCTTCGTCTTTCCCTCCTATCTGCACTTTCTGGACTGGACTCTTCGGATTCCATGGGTTGATCTTCACAGACAGGTTTGGTTTTCTCGGGGTATGCAACATTTAATTGTTCAATGGAAGGAGTCAGCACTAATGAATCAGGATTATGAGCCTGGTTTATTTCCATGATAACGGCGAACTCAGCATAATATTCACTTAATGTACGTATTAATCTGCTTATATCCCTTCCAGAGTAAATAGAATCTTCATTGTATATAATTGACAATGACTTGCCATTTGTTGAATAGTTTATACTTGCTGGGAGATCTCCTGTGTGCAAGAGCCTCGGCAGATCCGATGACAATTGAATCAAGGTAGAGCCCTCATCTTCTGTGTGATCTATATCTGATCGGTCACGTGTCTCTGTTGCCGAGGTTGTCGGAGTGTCTGCTATGGACTCATCGTCAGAATTGTGACCATAAGTCATAGGCTCTTTGTTTCTCTGCGATGTAGCAGCAATTAAAGAACTGAGGGCCCCACTAGTTCTGTTTGTTAAGCCTCTCCTTGTGGTTGGAGTGTTTGGAATGTCTGATTCCTTGGTTTTCTGGATTTTTGGGCGTGGCATATTGCTGATTTTTGTTACCCGCTACCAGGATAATGGTACTATTTACCGGGAATATTATTTTTATCCTGGTAAAATGTACCCGCATTCTGTTACAATACACCAGGAGATTGGACAATTTTCCTGGTACCGGTTACCAGGAGAGTGGTACTATTTATCGGGAATATTATTTTTCCTGGTAAAATGTACCCGCATTCTGGTACAATGTACCAGGAAATTGGACGATTTTCCTGGTACCTGTTACCAGGAGAGTGGTACTATTTATCGGGAATATTATTTTTTTTCTGGTAAAATGTACCCGCATTCTGGTACAATATACAAGGATAATGTAAACTTTTCCTGGTACCCGCTACCAGGATAATGGTACTATTTACCGGGAATATTATTTTTATCCTGGTAAAATGTACCCGCATTCTGGTACAATACACCAGGAGATTGGACAATTTTCCTGGTACCGGCTACCAGGAGAGTGGTACTATTTATCGGGAATATTATTGTTTTCCTGGTAAAATGTACCCGCATTCTGGTACAATATACCAGGATAATAGAAACTTTTTCTGGTACCTGCTACCAGGATAATGGTACTATTTACCGGGAATATTATTTTTATCCTGGTAAAATGTACCCGCATTCTGGTACAATACACCAGGAGATTGGACAATTTTCCTGGTACCGGCTACCAGGAGAGTGGTACTATTTATCGGGAATATTATTGTTTTCCTGGTAAAATGTACCCGCATTCTGGTACAATATACCCGGATAATAGAAACTTTTTCTGGTACCTGCTACCAGGATAGTGGTCCTATTTACCGGGAATATTATTTTTTTCATGGTAAAATGTACCCGCATTCTGGTACAATACACCAGGAGATTAGACGATTTTCCTGGTACCTGCTACCAGCAGAGTGGTTATATTTATCGGGAATATTATTTTTTTCCTGGCAAAATGTACCCGCATTCTGGTACAATATACCAGGATAATGGAAACTTTTCCTGGTACCTGCTACCAGGATAATGGTACTATTTATTATTATATTATATTTATTAAATATTTAAGAAGCAATTAAAATTTTCCAAATATCATTTTTCACCTTTTTTTTAAATCAGAAATTCGTTCAAAACCAAATTAATTAATTAATTAATTAATTAATTTAAAATTACAAAAACTAGTTTTCTTTAATTTGACTTCAGTCAGTAGTTTAATTTGCACTAAAGATAGTATTTATATTTAGTAAGTAGTAAAATATCTTTAGTTATTTTCGATTATCTCAAAAATTTATTTGGATTTGAGTTTAAAATTTGTTATTGGTTAAAAATTGATAAGTGAATTGAATATTAAAAACAAAACAAAATACGATGTACCAACTTAATAACGTAAAATCTTGAAAAATATTAGTTTGAACAATTTTTTTTTCATTTTTTTCAAAATTTTTAGTTTTAAAGTTAATTAAAATATAAACTTCTGACTTTTAAATAAGTAAAACATAAAGCATTTCTGTTGTTTAAAAGTTTTTTTTAATTTTAAGTTGGCCAGTTGTTGCCTCACCCCCACGATTTTTTTTTCTTGACGATTTTGATCTTGATCCAATCTACTAGGTTATTTCGATGATGCAAGTATTTCAAGTACGTATTACAAATAATTATTTTGTTTCATAAAGTATCTACAGTAAAATTTAATTTTAATTCATTTCAATGAAATATCAAGTTTTACGTACCACTGATATATTTTGGTTTAAGGTGAATTTGAATTTTTTTATTCTTCGTTGAATGTCTGGGAATTGTTTGTCTACTTGGCCGGTGAATTTGAATTTTTTTATTCTTCGTTGAATGTCTGGGAATTGTTTGTCTACTTAGCCGGTGAATTTGAATTTTTTATTCTTCGTTAATGTCTGGGAATTGTTTGTCTACTTGGCCGGTGAATTTGAATTTTTTTATTCTTCGTTGAATGTCTGGGAATTGTTTGTCTACTTGGCCGATGAATTTATATTTGTTGTTGGTCTAGGATATTTTGCTATGAGGAGTTGAAAAACAATTTAGTTAGTTTAGTTAAATACTACCATTTTTCTGGTAAATATCCTCGTGTGTCCTGGTAAAAGAAGTTTAATCTGAGCCCTGGTAGCCGGTACCATGAGCCAAGAATATAACTTTTTTTCTTAATCTCCAGATATACTGATAAATATTATCAGGAATTTCTGATAGAAAATATACCTTCTGTAATCAAGATAAATACTACCATTTTTCTGGTAAATATCCTCGTGTGTCCTGGTAAAAGAAGTTTAATCTGAGCCCTGGTAGCCGGTACCAGGAGCCAAGAATATAACTTTTTTTTTCTAATCTCCAAATATACTGATAAATAATATCAGGAATTTCTGATAGAAAATATACCTTCTGTAATCAAGATAAATACTACCATTTTTCTGGTAAATATCCTCGTGTGTCCTGGTAAAAGAAGTTTAATCTGAGCCCTGGCAGCCGGTACCAGGAGCCAAGAATATAACTTTTTTCTTAATCTCCAGATATACTGATAAATATTATCAGGAATTTCTGATAGAAAATATACCTTCTGTAATCAAGATAAATGCTACCATTTTTCTGGTAAATATCCTCGTGTGTCCTGGTAAAAGAAGTTTAATCTGAGCCCTGGTAGCCGGTACCAGGAGCCAAGAATATAACTTTTTTTTCTAATCTCCAGATATACTGATAAATATTATCAGGAATTTCTGATAGAATATATACCTTCAGTAATCAAGATAAATGCTACCATTTTCCTGGTAAATATCTGCGTGTTTCCTGGTAAAAAAAGATTTATCTGACGCCTGGTAACCGGCACCAGGAAAATTCATACCATTGGTTCCTGATACCGGTTATCAGCCTCCAGATACATTTTGTTTTATCACGAAAACTGATAAAATAAATCCGAAAAATGGTACTATATACAATGAGTTTTCCCCGCATATTTTCTACCAGAAGTTCCTGATAAAATACATCTGAAGAATGGTACTATTTATCATGATTTCTCTTGGTAAAATTTTTATCAGGAAACCTGGTAAAAAAATTTTCTTCCTGGTTCTGGTACCGGTTACCAGGATCCAGATAACCTCTCTTTTACCATGGAATCCGATAACATTTATCTGGAAAACGATAGTATTTATCATGTTTTCTCCTGGTATATTTTATCATGCAATCTGATAAATATTTTATCTTCCCGGTTTCTGGTACCAGTTATCTGGATCCAGATAACCTCCCTTTTACCATGGAATCCGATAACATTTATCTGGAAAACGATAGTATTTACCAGTTTTTCTCCTGGTCTATTTTATCAGAAAACCAGTACCAGGAAAATTTTTTGAGTGTAGTTACTTGACACATAAATATCGGAATAAGGTCATAAGTGCACAAAACAGAATTTATTTTTGCATTTATTATACGTATTCAAGTCTTCAAAAGACAATTAATTAGTTTTTCTCTTTTAAAATTATGACCCTGTGTCAATGTTTAATGTGTCGAGTAACTATTCAGAACTTACTCAGACATTATGAAACAGACCCTAACTACAGTCAAACTTTAAAGTTTTTATTTTTATTTAAAAGACACTAAATCCACGTTTTTTTAAGAATATTTTTCTTTATTCTAGAAAATGAACTTTGAACCAATAGATTTAATAAAAAATAACAAACAAAAAAATACTCAGTTTTCTGTTGATATTGTTTAATTTTTAAGGAAGACATTTTTCTGGCAAGAAATCTTCTAGAATTTTGATGGTGAAATCAATCAAAAAAAACTGCTCTGGCCTGTTTGTATTTTAAAATTAAAAACACATAAGTGTTTACGTATTGACATTTCAGTTTTATAATTAATGATGTCTTCCCTAATTTAACAAAACGTAAATAAAAGGAGTTCAGAACTATAATATTTCAAATCTATTTATGCTTCATTTGTAGAAGCAACTGAAAACCTAATTCAGTGTTTTCCAAAATAAATAGAAGTTCATAAACTGATTTAATTTAAACAACTTATATTGGACTTGACACTTTATATTTCTCAAAATGCAAATCAAATTAATAGAATCCAAAATGTGTCACGGGCTTTTTCTTACTCCCCATTTTTTTAGAAAGAATTAAATTTTATTTTAAGCACATTTAATTTGGAAAATGAAATTCTTGTACTTCAATCCTTATCTCATCGGAGATATGAATTAATTAAGTAGTAAATTTTTTAAATTACGTATTTTACTTGACGTTTTACGAGACTTATATATATATACCTGCACATGCCTAAGAGTGGTCCTTATTATTAAAATTTTTGAATTTTGTTCTCCCAGAGGTTCAAACGGTTTGGCATTAATAAAAAATGTTATCCAAGTTTCAAGTCTCTTTCTTAATTCCAGCCCGTGCCGCATTGATCATCAATTCCATACAAAATCATATTGTTTCAATTAATCTTCTTGAAACTTGGTACATATAGCTATCAAACACCATTAGTAGTATGTAAACAAATATTTTAAATTTTTAAATACAATATTTACCAAGTTAATAATAACAATAAACAAGCACCACCCCAATGTATCAATTCTACTGCTCAAAATAATGCACAACAAAATTAAGTATCTGAATTATTGCTATAGTAAGGCAGTTGGGATTTTCTTATCAGAAACTTTCACCGATTGGTTCTAATTGGACAATAACTTTTAAGTTTGAAGTAGGTACAAGGAAAACAAAACATAAAAAGTTTGCTGTTTCTCGTTTTTTTTTTGCTTCAATAACAAAATAAGGAGAATGAATGCAAGTATATGTACATATATGTATCTACCTATTATAATCTAACTAGATAATCACAATGACTAAAAAAATCTTTTTAGTTAAAACGGCAAAATTATTAGGCCATAAGCAAACGAATTTTTAAAATATAAATAATAATGATACAACTTACAGGAAAGTGCATTTAGTGTTATTGCATATTGTGAGGAAGAAAATGAAAAAAAAAAACACTTTTTTTTGGATATAGAAGAAAATAAAAAAAATATTGAAAAACTAGACAAAAGATTTGAAAAAATATGAACTTTTCCATGAAAATTAAATTTGTTTTAGAGATGTCTGGTTCTTGCACTGGATTTTTCCATATACAAATATTTTCAACAGTCCCTTCTTTAAAATTAAGAACATCTACACGATTATTAATTTATTTGTCGGCGCAAAATGCAATAATTGCACAAAAAATCGAGCAATCGTAAATAAAATCTTTAGGAATGAGGAAAAACACGAAATTGATGTTTCTGGCAATACTACATTTATGCGTCTGAAATTTGGCAGCAAAAGGGATCTTGATATTTTAAATGTTCTTTTTATATTAAAAATGTCCCAACGACGGTAATTCATGCTAAAATAACATTCTTTGTGTGCGCGAAGTTGCCATAAGTTCAGATAAGTTTGAATTTTAAATATTTTTGTAACTTCCGCATATTAGTGAAACTCAAAAATCTGAGTTAGAGATTTTGTCTGCACAGTGCACACTTATTATCAAAAAAAAATGTTTGGATTTTATATCAGTTTGTTTAATAAGCCGATTAAAAATGAAAGACGGTACAACTTTTATTGTGGGAAAAATTATATAAAAAAACCCATTCTCTCCCATGCCTCCTTGTAGCTATCTTGGTTAAGATGGCTTTCTCTGCTTTGGCTGCTCTTCCTGTCAGCGACTTTTTTAAATACGAATATTTGTATGCCTCCGAGATGTCATCATTATTATGAATTGCTGCTTTTAACCGATCACGGAAACCAATCCACTTCAGCAATGATCCGTCATACTCCCCCCAAGTGTTTTTGATGTCGTGTTGCTTGGTTGGCAACGTCAGACTTACATTGATCGCTCTCCCCAGAGCATCCTCATCGTTGGCTTGACGAATTTCGTTCAGTTTCTCCTTCTCCTTGGCTGCTTCGTTAATCTTCCTTCGCATTATTTCTGCAGCTTCGAAATACTCCGTCTCTATTTGCTCCATCTCCATCTCCAGTCCGTTCAGCTCTTCTCCATCTGATGTCTCCACTAACTCCAAAAAAAGCTTGTTGGCTTTATCCCACAACTGTAGAAGGCGGTCTACGCGTAGCAGCAACCCTTCATTTGACATTGTTGTCACTTCCTTCGATCTCGCGACATCTGCAGCCCGAGTTATAGCTCTCCTTAGGGAAGCAAAGGTTTTGTCTCCGGGCGCTACCCTTTCTCCACTTGTCTCCCCTTCCTCCGCAGTCTTCCGACCTCTCCTTGTTTTATTTTTTTTTTTTTTCATGAAATGAGATGAATTAGGCTACGTGTCAGTTTTTATTCAATAATAAATTCAACCCCTACAAAATATTAATAACCCTATTCAACAAAAAAAGGATGATATTCAAATGAGTTCCTATTCTAATAAAAAAAAATCCCCAAATTGTGTGTGGATCTGCATGTATGTCGTATGCAAATTTTAAAAATTATACCTCTATATATAAAAACCAATATTATTTTCACGGAGAGCCAAATAATTTTACCTAGCACAATAACGTGCTACCTATCATTCTTCCTAGAAGGTTTCTCTTTCTCCTGTAATTGTTCCTTCCTGGAAACAATATTAAAACATATAAAAAAAAGATAAAAATCTTATTTGTTTTCTTTTTCTCTTGTTTTCTAAAGGAATCTTCCTTCTGAAAGATCTTCCAGACGTAATCTCCATTTTTTAATAATTCTAAGTCCTCAAGAGAAAAATTAAAAATTTTATTTAAAATACAATCGTGTACTCCCTCCAATTTTAGCTAAAATAATTCTCCTTTCTCAAATCCTTACGAGAAAATTTAAAAATAATTAATTTAATTTTGTTTGCGGTCCACGCATCTATGTGCTCACGCGAAACAATTTCTCCAATTTTTCAATAGAAAATATATATATACATATAACTCCATACCAGAATATGATCAATAAATGAAAATATCCAAGCTCCAGAAATACAAATATAAATTCATACTAGAATATAATCAATATATGAAAATATCCAAACTCCAAGAAACGAATAAATATTCCCATATTTTTCATTCCAAACTCCAAATATATAACTATAACTCCAAGAATATAATCAATAAATGAAATTATCCAAACTCCAAGAAACGAATAAATATTCCCATATTTTTCATTCCAAACTTCACTGTTTTATTTTTCCTACCTGGAAGAAATTTACAAACTCCATTTAATTTCAAAAATTTATCTCCAAAAAAATTTAGTACTCCGATATTTTCCAATTAAATATTCCTATATTTGTTTGACATTTATGTAAATTATCAAAATATCTCTTTTTCCTAGAAAATTCTGGAAATTGTTATACTAATATCCAAATCCGATTTAATTTCTCCTTTTCTTTTTCCAAAATATTTAAAATTTAATCACAATTTAGCAATATAAGGAAAAAATATAGACACCAAAACAACATTGTTATTCTCCATACACAAATCACAGAATGAGGCTATTGAATTAACTCCGTTTTCCTCCTGGAAAATTTGCGAACTCCAACTATTATTTTTTTAATAACCCGAAATGCAACTTTAATATTTTGCAGTAAAATAAATCACATTTCAAATTTAATCCAACTCAGTTTTATACCATTGTTGTTTTGTTTATTTTTTGTTATTATTTACCTGCCTACCTACAGCCGGCGCCAGCGGCGAGACTCACGCCGCGCCGTCGCATACCTAACTATGCACACACGACATACACTGCAGTCACAAATCCACCCCTTTTAATCATGGCAGAAAAAAAGAAAAAGAGAATTTATACCACGCACATTTGATTTCTTGATATTTTATATTAACTATTTGTTTATTATTATTAGTTACCTTTTTTGTTCTTATCCATTGTTTTTAAAAATATTTTTTCGTATTATTTGATTTTGTTTTAATTTTTTTCCCTTTTTTTTTTATCTCACTTAATTTTTTGTGTTAATACCGCAACTAACAAAACTGAATGAGTTCAGCAATGAGTTCCATTCCAGTTGTATTTTCTCCTTCTCCATATATCATCCATAATGTGTGTGTGTGGTATAAATGCACATGATTCTCTTCGAGACTCGAGTCTCGATCAGTTTATTTTCTAGTGCGCAAACAATCTGCACTATGTGATTTTTTCTCTACTCCGTTTTTTTTTTGTTAATATGTTCTCCGTATTCTCCATTGCATGTTCCTACATGTATTTTTCTCGATTTCGCTCCGTTTATTTTATTGTTTTGTGTGAGTGGGTATTCAGCACAATATCTGCATCGCATGTTCCTACATGACTTCGACGGTTCTATGTATTGTAGATATGTAGGTTTTTGATATTTAGTGGTTGTAAGGCACTAAATAAACCGTTCCTAGCATTTTGTATTTGGTGGTTGTAAGGCACCAAAAAATAATAAAAAAAGGAATTTCTCCATTGCATTGCTACATGCGTTTTTAAATATTCCATTGGATAACTGGTGGTTGTAAAGATATAATTATTCCTGAAAACAGTGATTGTAAGTCACTAAGAAAATTATTTAATATGATATAAATAGTGATTGTAAGTCACTAAGAAAATTATTTAATATCATATAAATAGTGATTGTAAGTCACTAAGAAAATTATAATTATCCTACCTATAAATAGTGAATATGAAAAGAAGAATACTTAATATCCATGTGTGCGAGACTTGTACACACATCCCTGTGCTACAAACACGCATACAAACCATCCTTGTTTCGTTTTTTTTGTGCTTCCCAGCAATTTTGTGTATTCACTATTTATTCCACTATTTATACCGATCCGATCTGATTTTTTTTTTTTTTTTTTTTATTCACATCCCGACTCGAAGGACCATAATGTTTAATAAGCCGATTAAAAATGAAAGACGGTACAACTTTTATTGTAGGAAAAATTATATAAAAAAACCCACTTTTATTATTTCCGTTTCCTCGGGTTAAAAAAACATCTTTCGCAGTCGAGAGACCGATCAAGACTGCCATAACATTTCATTTTACAAAAATAACAAAAAACATGGATGGCCAGTGTTGCCATACGTAACACAGTTTGTAGAAAAACTGATTGAAGTCAAAATAAGCCCTGTTGTCGTCTCAAATGGTGCGCAGAGGACTTTGATATTTTATATTTATTTATTTAAAAACGTGAAAATGACGTTGAAAATTCCGAAACAAAATTTGATATGATTTATTTGATATTGCAACGTTAGTTTTACATTAGCGAAAATGTAAGCGTTTAATGTATTCTTGACATTAAATCTAAAAATTATGTCGAATTTACATTGTAATATCGAATACAGATTTAAAAATGTAAAAGTGACGTTGTAAATTTTGAAACAAAATTTGATATGATTTATTTGATATTGCAACGTTAGTTTTACATTTGCGAAAATGTAAGCGTTTAATGTATTCTTGACATTAAATCTAAAAATAATGTAGAATTTACATTGTAATATCGAATACACATTTAAAAACGTGAAAATGACGTTGAAAATTCTGAAACGAAATTTGGTATGATTTTTTTGATATTGCATTTGCGAAAATATAAGCGTTTAAGGTATTCCTGACATGAAAACTGTAAATTTGACGTTTTTTCATGTCATAACTACTTTTTTTTCCGTTATTTTGAATATTTTTAAAATTTTAGAATTTGATATGACAAAAATGTCATTTTAAAATTAGACTTTTTTTCGGTGTACATATGAAAGAAAGGGATTGGCTTAAACACACAACAAGGTGGTGTGTTTCTTTTCTACGAAATGAAAATGTGTAAACCATGATTTAGCATTGGCATCAGGTTAAGGGAAAAAAAAAGATAGTGGTATATTTTTCAGAAGAACACAATGATATCTTAAATTATGTAGAAGCTTATGACCAAGTAAAACTAACACCGTGATGACACTATAGATTTAAAAAAGGCGATAAGTTAACAAATTGAAGCGAATTATTTTAAAGGTGATCTGTTTAAACATGTCCAAGTAAGCATATATACAGCGTTGATTGCAACACATGTACCGTCTAGGATGATTTGAAAAACCCCCTTCTTGGTATGGTGACATAACAGCTCGAACTAGCTCGCCGAGGAGTCGGACTTGTCACCATTTATCCGGCAAAAAATAAAAAAAAAAAATCGTGCCTTAACTTTTAGAAAAACAAAAAAAAAAAAACCTTTCTGTTCTATTGTTCTCCTACTACATCATCCTCCCAATGAAACCAAAACTGAGCATCAACCACCGTTTAGCACTTGATATTTCGTTGTTCTAAACATATTCATACAAATGTACTAAAGAAAAATAGATGTAGCTCTAAAGGCACGATCACATTGAATCATTTGAAAGTGTTGAAAGGCGCGTCTTGGGTAGACGCTGCACGTCACACATATTAAGTGTTTAAGTAACATTATGGTCTTTCTCATCAAAGACTTGATTTTACACTATTGGCAAATATGCGAGGGCACCAATCGGACTTCTCTCCACCCTCAATATTTATATTTCTATCTAAGTTTAAATTTGGAACTTTACTACTATTTAACATAACATTAGAATTATTCTTATTCAAAAATATATTATTGCCTACGGGTCGCGACACACCCGCACCTATATGATTGTTTGGTAGCCACTTCATTTTTCCTATTCAGAATATTCTCGGGCAGCTTTGTCAACCACCCGTTTTTCGTATCCACTTTCTTAAAAATTGGGTTACGTTTTAACTTCTGTTTATTAAACTATTTAAAGATTAAAGTAACACTTCACATTTTAAACATTTACTTTATTTAAAATTTTACTTTATTTAAAATTTGTTAGTGGACTGTACTTGCTAATGAAAGACACTTCGATAAACATGTCAGCATTCGGCAAACGACACAATAATAAAATTCGATCACAATTTTATTGACATCTTATTTTTCCAATTATAAGATTAATTGTTAAACCAAATGGTCTATTCGAGTCTTCCAAAAAACACCTAGAGATCCTCTTGATGGATCGATCACAATTTGATTGACATTCAAGTTTTGACAATTTTTACTGTCAAAATTACAGAACTATATTTTCCGAACCACAAAATCGATTACCCATGATTTTTGATTTACGTTATGCTAAAAAAAAGTAAAAAGTAAATTTCTTATAAAAAAAAATTTAGATTAACTTTAAATGAGAAATTAAAACATCAAAGTCAAACAAAGAAATTACAATATTTTAGATCTCCTTAAAAACTCTTATATGATCAATTTTCATTTTAAATTACATATGAAAAGTTGAAAAGTTGTTAATATTTAATGGAAGAAAGATGACAAATGTCATCATTTTTAATTATTTTTTTTTTGTTTAAGGAAAAATATTGATTTTATAAAAGTCCTTTAATTTATTTTATTTTATATAATTTAAAATTTCAATATATCTAATTCGAAATACTGCGTTCTAAATTTTTTTAAAATACTTAACAGACAAATAAAAACATATTCATAAATACAGAAAAGCCTAGCTGTTCTCATATGAAATGATCCTAAGACTTCTAATCCTAAGACTGTTCTAACTGCAGACAAAAATATAATTTTCTTCTGACATATTAAAATAAGTATGTAGTTAAAATAAATTTAACATATTATTACCTAATACATACACGACGATTTGAAATCATCAGGAATAAATTTACTAAAAAATTAAACCAAACAAAAATTGGAATAATCAATATTTATTAATATTTCAGTTAATTATTATTTTATACTTTTTTTAACCAATTATTAATTTTTGTATTGATTTGTATATACTATTTTTTTTATTTTTTCTGTAAGATAATTTAAATGTGATTGATGAAAATAAACTAATAAGAGAAAAAAAAATATTTTTAATATTTATACTATGTTATATAAGTTCTTAAAAATAAATAAATAAAATAAAAATAGATATTTAAAAATGATATATCTTATTTATAATCTACAACTTCCAAAGTGACCTTAGAAAAATACTTGTAAACTTATTATAATGTTATTGATACACAATAATTTATTAATTTTTTAATGATTTTTGTCTAAGCAAGTGATATTCTTTACGAAGATAATATTATATATGTATATATTTTATAAAAATATTTATTTATTTGTAAAAATAAAATTTTGTATTCTCAAAGAAGAATTCTTTTGATGTTTTTTTCTGTTTTTATTTAGTGGTGTCAAAAACTTTCTGGGTTTTGTTGGTCGAGTAAGTAAATTAATTTTTGTTTTTAAAGACAAAACTGAAGAAATACAGTTGTTATAAATTTTCTTACATCTTTTAATGGCAATTTTTGGACCTTCGTTATTTCGGATAAGGTCGTAAGTGTCGTTGAAGCGGAACTTTTTTTTGTTTATTTTAAGAAATGTTTCCTGAATTAAAACTGCTGATGGGAGTTTCTTTAAGTATTTTCTATTTTATTTGTTTTTGTCATGGGATAAAAAGTAATTATTATAAGAAATCACTGATGGTGAGGAAGGCAATAAAACAGTTAAGCTCCTAGCTCCTGATTTTCATTGAATTTAGTGTAATTTGGCCAAAAAGCTCGTATATTTCAAATTAAAATATTAATTGTTAAACCAAATAGTCTTTTCGAGTCTTCCAAAAAATGTCAAAAAACACCTAGAAGATCCTCTTGTTGGATCTATATACGAGATAGGAGCTTGGGGGACATTAATTTATTTTTACGGCAATTAAATAATACTTAATCCTATTTCATTGGATTCAGCTCAGAGCTGAGTATAGTTTCTTTTTTTTATTCTTTAAAAATAATCTAAAAAAAAAACCTGTAATATAGACTGAGTTGTTGCGCATGCCATGCAAAAAATATTTATTCAATGTATTAATGAACAGAAAAACTGCTTCGCATTGGCAAAAATGGATTTATAAATACAAACATAAGGCGGAAATAAAAGGAAATACAGTAGACGCTCGATATAGTGAATCTCGGTAGAGTGAACTATCCTGTATAGTGAACACTCAAAATTATATACAGACAACTCTAAATAGTGAACAAAAGGCATTATAATATAGTGAACTCACATAATATATTTAACAAGATTATGCCAGCAGCAATGCGTTTACAGCATTGTGAACTTTTTTTTAAAGATATTTATGAAACATTTAAAAGAAAAAGCAGCGCAAATCAATTTAAAGTTGAGAAACAAATAAACAGAATTAGTGATTTCATTCTTATTAAAAAAAAAAAAAACTAATTTGTACCGGGAGCTATAAAGATTTTCGTTTTTATGAAAAAAATAACGTTTATTGTATGTTATTTATAATATAAAATATTTATGTTTTTTTCTACCAAATTGAAATTATTTTACGCTTTAATAAATAAAAAAAATTAATTTTGTATCAAAATCACACTGGAAAGTCTCTTTAGTTTCTCTCTCGAAATAGTGAACAATCTGGAAATAGTGAACAGGCCTGGTTTTAATTACTTCACTATATCGAACGTCTACAGTATTTTCTTCCTGTACCGCGGCAACAAAACAAAAAACCACTGCAACCAATCGCATGGATGGTGACTGTCATTTTGCTTTTATAAACGAAATAAACAAAACGAAAGCGATCGTTTGTTTTTCACACACGAAAGAAATTGTGTATAAGCAAATCGCTCGCACACGCGAAAACGATTATTTGCTTTTGCCATACAGAATGTCACCCCAGTACTCAACTGCTAATACTGCTTTTAGACGAAAGCGATTTTTAATGAAAAGGAACATCTCTCCATGCTGTTTACTCTGCTATTTTTCAACGACGGCACCTCCGGCACCAGATTCGTCCCCCGCCTAGTTTCTTAAAAATCGCAAGGGGTGATTTTATCGTTTAAAGCAGTACAAGATGCAGAGATAATGCAGTCTGTTTTAATTTATAAACGCAAATCTTGCAGCACCGCTGCATTAAAACATTTATGAACTCGACAGAGCCGGGCCCCCGACTGTTCACAGTTCAGGCATTAGCCTGTTATTTTCATTTTTTTTAGGCTTTTTGCCATGTCCCTATATGAGCGTAACGTTGGCATCTGCACATTGTCAAACCCCCGAG
The DNA here is from genome assembly GCA_929447395.1 of Epistrophe grossulariae. Lineage (NCBI taxonomy): Eukaryota > Metazoa > Arthropoda > Insecta > Diptera > Syrphidae > Epistrophe > Epistrophe grossulariae. Next base: position 141,652,954 of record OV839567.1, on the reverse strand, counting down.
CTACTAACTAGTAAAATTTTATTTTGTGACAGCAAACAGTTTGAGGAGATTTTCCCTACCCCCAATAGCACATAGGAGGAAAGTCGTTATCCTTGGACCATCTAATCTCATATTTGTTTTCTTCAGTGAAGGGTCTAGTCGCAAAAATCAATTTTAGAACTTCCCATTAACCTTTTAAAACTACGTTGTTTTTTTAATAATTGCATTAGAGTGGAAATTGCTTGATCATTAAATAAATTAACTCAACAACTCTCACAAATATTTTCAGTTTATCGAAAGCATTCGATACGAAATTTAACTTTATATAAATCATAATTCGACTTATAATCTCTATTAAAACCACTTTCTAAATCTTACCGCTGCTAATAAGAACCAACTGTGAAGTAGTTTTTGAGTCTATTAAACACAAACACAATTGCTTTTATTATACGTATGTTTGTACATTGTACATATCTACATGACTGATATTGGGTTCCAACCATCTTGAAATGTTTTTGGAGCAGCAAAAGAGAGGGGAATGAATGAGGAGAATAAGTCGCCAGATGGAATCAACCACGCCAGCATCTTCGGTTAAAGTTGAGCTGAACTTCTTAATATGAAGACCTAACGAGTGTATACAATATACATACATTTATGGGCAATTTCGAAGCTCGAATCTCGTGGCACTGGGTTTACTTTCCAGCTTCTTCGTCTAATTACGAAGAAATAACAAGCCCCGGATACAGATGGGGTTTCCTTTCAAAATGTAAGTACATAATATGTAAATCTAAATTATAAATTGTAAATATATCTTGAATGATTCATTTAACTATTAAAATTTAATTTCTGTACAGTGAATCATCGCTTACACAAGGTTCTTCAGTTCGATACTTATCCAATATACATATTGCATAGCCCCAGTTTTATCGAAAGGCTATTTAGAAACACAAGAACCCAGGCAAAAAGCAAAACCTGAAGGTCCACCGCAGCGTGATGAAGTCGGATGGAAAAGGGTAAACAAAGAAAAATTGTGGCTTGAGAAACAATTGCATTTGGGACTGCGAAAACCCAAGAAAAAAAAATTGTCCAACATTATTTTGTTGTCGTTTGTTTGACAGGCGCCCAGGGGTCTAATTAGACAAAATTGAAAAATCATAATCAATTGATATTTTTCTGAATGACATAAATAACTATTGAAAATAAGGTGACACTATGGAAATCGCTCTCTCGATAGTCAAAGCTTGACTACTAAAAGTTCAAGTTAATCTTACACTGAAGAACTACTTTGGTATCAACTTATTTGCAGGAAACTAACTTAGAGTTAACTCAAAAATTTTGTAATCATCGTAAGAACTTGAAAAAAAAAATCATATATTTTCTAGACTAATTTAGGTTCTACTGGCATCCAATTCCAACTAACTACTCAACACAGCAGTATGCAGAGAAAAGTGTTTTTCATTTCAGAGTTAAGTGATGGGGTATCTGATCATATAACTGGAGGACCCCATTAGGCGGATCAGAAGTGAGAGTAAATTTATATTTTTTTTAAACAATTATTTCTAACTTCTCGCATAGTTTTTTTTACATTACACATAAACTCCTGAGTTATTTGTGGGACCTTTAGCCAACAGGCATTTGACAAATATTAAAGCTCTGACTATGTTTCGATTCGTCACAATTCCCACGGAAAATATAACTTACAGGGCTACAGGTAAAGCGAATTATATCAAAACGGCGTATTCAAGATCTAATTGGAGTGGGTACCTTCATGCATAACTACTGCAACTTACATACTTCCCAGCAAGGGATTTTTCGGAACAATATGGACCGTAATCCGAAGTATAAAATATTGATTTTAAATGCCTAATACACTTCAAAAATTTTTACAGCAACAAATATTTAAAAATACGGTAAGTTTATATTTTATTTATAATAGTTTTTTATTTTTATGTATGTATGTATGTATATAATTTGTTCATCAAACACCCAAACAATATGAATTATATTTTAACAATAAAATAAACATACAAAATATAATTGCATGTACATATTTATAAATATTTACTAACATACGTTCTTACATAAGTAAGGTTTTTCTACAATATATTAAAAAAAAAAAAAATAAAAATAAATTGTACAAAGAAAAAATATAATATTTCGATTTATCTATCTGCTGTGATATGATTTTCTTTTTTACAAGTTAAATTATTTTATTTATTTTTTTACATGAAAGCAAACATTTTAATCAAAACTGAATCCAGCAAAAAACAAATTGGCACGCGAATAAATTATTAATTTCTTTAGTTTTGTGAATTTTATAGAAGAAAATCAATTCCTCGTTATTCCTTGCCGCTCTGATAGTTGGAGACAATTTTTGCCGCATCGTTCATCATTTTTGCATTGGATCGCACTAAAAACATCAAATGACATTCATCGTAGATTGTGAGCTCAACTCGAGTTCGCACCAAGCCGTGAAGAACAGTTGCCCTTTCTAAGTCCAGCCAACGTTGAAGGGCAAGTTCACGTTCCTTTGTCGATCCAGAGAGGATGACATCCGAAGGACCCCACAGTACGAATTCCAGTACTGATTTTGCCTTGGACAAGGACTCAGAGCGCTCTTGCAGCAGGATGTCAGCCAGAATTGAAGTCATTTTTGTAGAAGGAAGCATTTCACTAAGGGCAATATGTGCACAACGGCACAAGGTACCCATAAGTTCGTCTTCTTCGTTGTTGCTGCTCCTTGAAAGTGAAGAAGAAAAATAAATTTATTAATCCGATCAATAAAGTGTTTTTTCAAGCACATACCCTTGAAGAACACAAAGCCTTGCCTGAGCATCTTTGTTTTCATTATCCTTTGCCAGCACCACATTCGACAAGCTAAGCGGCATCTCTTCGATGGCTTTAGCTTGCAAATTCTTGAGTCCATTGACCAATTGAAGCATAATAAATGCAACTTCTCTTGACATTACATCGTCAAATGATGGCATTCCAGGAACAAGCTGAGATTCCTCCAATTTCTCTACTCCAGCCTTGGCGTCTTCACTTAGTGAACTTAGATTCTGTACCGAGCACACATTCCTCAAGCTCATGCCGTTCTCTTTCAAACCCGACAAATTCGGTATCGAACCACGGAAATTATACATGGACTTGTCTAGCATTTGTGACTTATTCTTAAGAATTGTGCCAATTGATTGTAGAGTTTCGAGCTGCAAACGAGGCAACACTGATATTGTCGCTTGTAACATGCGTACTTCAGTTGTTGGCATTAGAGGCAGATGATAACTCGGTACAAGATCGCAGAATTCTGTTATTGGATTAAGGACACCGCTTACGCCACCAGTAAGTTGGCATAGTTCACCACCAACTCCCGAAAGTTGATTGCAATCACCGGAAAGAGCTAATGTGACCGGAGCTGTTGTCCAAACGGCTGCATGGAAAGCCTTTTTGCCAACGACAAATGCTTGAACACCTTCAATGACAGTGAAGTCTTCAAAGCGTAAATTTATGGCGTTGGCAAGTGGACGAAGTGCTGGAGGTATGATGGGAGTTTGTTGCAGCTAAAAAAAAAAATGTTTTAGATTTCGTGTTTGAAGCATTTAATGGCATTTGATAACTAAATTGAACCCTATATTAACCTAAATAAGATTCAGCTAGAGGGGCGCTAACATAATGGCGACCGCGACGTTATGAAGTTTGCGTGATTGGCTAATCTCAGATCTTAAAACAATGAACTGGGTGGCTTGGCTATTTTATCAAAACATTCCCAGCTATTGCCTACTTCCTTTTTATTTTAACACATAAGGGTGTTTCATTTAAGAGGCATGTATGTATATTTTTTTAATTTAAAAACTCAATTGTAACGGGTTACTTTAAAATTGGTAAACATTTCTTTTGAAAAAAATCAACTTTCAAATATTGATGCGGTAATAGTAACTGCGGCTAGGTCCATTCTGAAGATATTATACATGAGATTTTAGAAATGCCGTTACATCCTGGAAAATGCACAGTTTCGTGCGGTATGTAAACTGGAATCAGGTTTATTTTGTTAACGGTATTCGCTACAGAGCCATAATAAAAATACGGCTATTTTCGAAAACTTTATTTACGTCAAAAATACAATTGCTAGATGTTCTAAAACGTTGATAAAAAATTAGTGCACGATATAAAATATCTTATTAGTAAATAATAAACTGCTATTTCACGTTAAGTAACAAATCTTTATGAAAATTTAATCCATTCAACAAGAACTCTGGCTTAGTCTGCACACATATGTACACTCTCTCACAAAGTGTGAAATTTTGCACACATAGTATAGTTCCAGTTCAAACAGTTTCAGACCGCCACATTTAGTAATTTTTAGTCCGAAGTCAAAATTGTGCTATTTCTCGCAAAAGAGAGCGCTCACGAGGGAGTTAACACATGTCTCCTTCTTGCAAGTTTTAGTTCGAGGAATTTCTTTTGACTATTTCTGGGCTGGTTGTCACCAGATGGATTTCTGTCAGATGACAATATTTGTCAGTTGCATTCAAATATCAATTACATAATTTATTTTTATTAATTTTATTTTGATTTTAGTTTTGATAGATATAGCATATTTTATATTATTTATAACTAATCAAATAATTAAAAAAAATATTTATTTAGCAAAACTATTTCTTAAAAAGAAAATTTAGAGTTGTCAATTGAGTATTTCTCATTATAACATAGTACTTTTTTTTGAAGAATAAAGTTTAATAAACTTGATATAACATTTTATTTTCATGGGTTGTGATTCTTGAAATTTTTTTAAAAATATTTTTCACTAATCTACGGCAACTCTTGTCGAATAAAATGTTTAAAAATTCGACATTGTTTTAGTTTTCTTGTTTTTTGAGAGTATTTCATCCCCAATCCTCAAATATGCCAATATGCTAAGATTTAGGGCGAGAATTGTTCCGAACAGAGCTAGCTTCTCATTTTAGCTTGTAAATAACATATGTGTCACCTTAGATGAAGTGTGTCATTAGCGTTTGTTTTTTTTTATCTCAGTTGTTGGCAAAAATATCTAGAATTATTTGAATTGAGTTAAATCCGTTAAAAACTATTTTAAATTCAATTTTGTTTTATTTGTAAGATTTCGCAATTATTTCAACGATTAGAAATAATTCATATTTGCTTTGTTTATTAATAAGGGTCAAAATATTTGTCTTCTATTAAACTGCACAAAATGTGCTTAACTGCGAATATTTTAAAAACATAATCAAAAAAGAAAACCTTACTCGTTTTACTGACTTGGCTGGTATATCGAACTTTAAACAAACGCACCTATGCATTTGAAAGTACTGCACAGGTTTCTGTTTTATTTGAACTCAAATATAATGGCAAACAATTTTAATTAAAAAAAAAAGTATCTACAATAATATTAACATTAAGAAGAAATGATAGGATATTAACAAACCTGATCTAAGACTTGCGCCAAAGCCTCATGATTCGCTACTACCACAGCAGTGTAATTATCTTCAATGGTTTTGTGTACAACACTTCTGCCTTTGCGCATGCGCAGACGGTTAGTTGCTTTGGTTCGATTCTTAATGGCCTTAAAAAAATAAAAAACAAAAAGGTATCTTTATTAATTATTTCATAAAACAATAAATAATCGAAACAACTTACCGATGGTACGCCCCAAACACTATCATTAATATCCGTAGCAACATCACCGCCAGCCTCACTACCATAATAGCTATATGGTGAATAAATATCGAATTCGCCTATTTCACTGCCGCAATATGACGCCGATATAACCCTTGGAATGTTAGCTTCAATATAAAAAAAAATTAACAAAATAAGAAATTAATTAAGATTACGTAATACATAATTCCAAATACATCATCTATTTATGTATTTTAACCAACCTAGGCTATTGTTGAGGCCGTAACGTGGAGATGGAGACCCATATTCGCTGCGTGTATAACTAGCACCCGAAATCGAAGCATTGTCCGAAAATGGTTGTGGCCGTCTTGCCACAGCACGAGCCATTGCTGCCGCATCCACTGATCTAGCTGAAGGTTGTGGAGGGGGTGAAGATGATGCCTCTGCACCTGGCCCACTCTTAACAACAAACTCATATAAATTCTCATAGTCTCGCTTGTCCTTTAAATAACTATCAATAGTGCTATTGATCTTTCGGACTGAATCTTTTAAGCTACTTGGTCTTGCCGAGTCTAAAATTGAAGTTGCACTTGGTATCTGATCGGTTCTTTTGAGTCTTTCAAATGAACTAGTCTGACTGTTGGTGTCGGACTCTTTGGAATAGCCTTGGATTTGTGTAGTGCCGGAAGATGATCTTGATTCGGCGCTTGAAGATGTTTGAGAAGTATTTTGAATTGGTGTACTTGGAGAAATATCCGCCGTGACAATGTCACCGTTTGATGAACAAATGGAGATGTTATCGGCATTTTCGTTATTTCCCTGACGTTTACGTGCCAGCTCGAGTTGAGCTTCACGTTCACGCATACTAGCTGTACGTTCGGGCTTACGAGGAGCTATTGATGAGCGAATTTCACCTACACAAAAAAAAAATAAATAAATAAAATTAATAAATAAGTAAACAAGTGAAATAATTTAATCTAAGATATAAAGTAGCAATAATCCGTTCGTTAATTTGTGCATCCTTCTGTGAAAAGAATGTATCGGATGGAATGATTTTCTTTAAGCTTTTAACATAATTTGTAAGATATGACGTTTTCCTTAAATAATTAATAAAATGTCGTCCACAAATATCATGTATTGTATACAAATATCAGGTTATGAAGGCAATCATCGCCAATATACATTTTCGCGCAAAGCCTTGACTTTAGTTTTTAGGTTTTGTTTTATTTTCTTGTTCATCACCGATTCACTCTCGACTTAAAAGAAGTAATAAATCTTATTCCAGATTGAACACGATGAAGTGAATTTTTCAATAAAAAATCAAATTGACACATCAATGACATTTGCTTCGAATTTTTCCTAAGAGTCTGCTTACATTAAATACATACCCAAACAACTTTACATAGAAAATGGAAAGTTAGAGGTTTGAAAAACGTTTCTTTTAGATGTATTTTTCTTATATACATATGTAATAAACGTTTACAAAGAAAATATTTATGGGAAAACACTCGCTGCTTTTGTTCGTATTTCTTTTAATCAAGTTTCTTATAAGCGTTGTGTACTGTATTACCATTGAAATTTCTTATGATTCTGAGGTCGGACCAAGAGCTGACATTCCAACTTTTTTGAGATTAAAAACCAAAATTTAAAAACTTTGAAAACAGTACTTTTATAAGAAATATGTGTTCTTAATAATTTTGCTTAAGTTTAACCTATTTTTTTGTTTAGATCAATAATATAACTCCAATTTTTTCCTACAGACACAGCAACATAACCTACATTGTTGAATTAATAAATACCACTTATTTCACCCATTTCATCATCCTATAGCTTTTGTTAAGGTAAACGTTAATGTCTTCATATAATATAAACCATGCGTTATATACATATACCAATAATTGAATTCCTTTCTTTTTGGTATTTTGTATCATTTCTTCTTTATCGTATTCTGTTTGTTTTAAATGTAATGTACTTGTGTATTCTGGCCAGCATTCACATTGCACCAGAATGTTTTTCAAGAACAAATAAAATTTGGGTTAAATTATCATGTGTCCCAGTTTAGACCGGTCCCGGTGATCATATATACATTTCTTTCATGTCTCATGTGTAGGAGGAGTAAAAATATTCCAAATCAATATTCTATGTAGCACTTGAAGGTGTTCGAGTTCAAACAATATAAATGGAATGGAAGGCGTACAAAAAATTAAAAAAAACTTTTTGTTGTCGTTTAGTCATTTAGTTGTCGTTAGTAATTTTGTGTATAAAAGATTTACGTGCATAAGTTCAGGAGTGAGCGACCTATTTGTAAACGGTATTTTTGCAGATTTGGAAATTTTGTGCAAGTGACTTTTTTGATGATGTCATTGAATAACGAATGATTACTTCATAAATCGCAATTCGTCGGAATGTGAAGTTGTCATTTTGGTTGGGTTTCATTTTATTTTGTTAAGTTGCTCAATGTTCCCAAGCTAGAACATTACCTTTAGGGAACGTTTTTATTTATCTTTAAAAATAGCGGTTTTATTTTTCAAATATCGAGTCGCAATTCAAAAAAAAAATGCAAGCGTATTTATTAGATTTTTTACTAGTTATACAGTGTCTAGATAGTTCAAAATAATTGGGTCTTGGACAGTTGTCCAAAGATAGACAACGTTTATAAATACTACCGAGGGAGTTATGTTGGAACCGCTTATTTTGATTTTGTGGGGTGAAAAGTTCCGACCAATTTTTTTTTTTACCAATCCCAAGGCAAAAAATTGTAGCTTATAAAGTTCTTAAGTTTTAAGAAAAATGTGATTACACCGTACAATATCAGTATCTACAATGTTTGTTTATCATTAAAAAAATTAAAAAAAAATTGATTTAAAAATTCAATGTTTTTGGAACATCACTTTTGGCGCACCTTTTCGAATTTAAATTGAGCTAAAAAAAACTTGGCAAATTCAAGCCTTAAACTTGACAAAACAAAATCCTTGTATAATTGTTCGCATTAGTCCCAAAAATTCAGCTGCATCAAGTTGCATAGAGCTGTGGTAGAGAAATTTGATTTGAAGAAATCGGTGATTTTTTTCAAAAATTTTAGTTTGAAAATTAATTTTTCCAAAATTATTCTCAAAAACAATTTAATGTAAAAACAGCATTAATGGATAGATTTTTACCTTTAAAATCGGTATAACATGACATTAAAAGTGTTGCCGTTGATTTTTTTTTTAAATTTTTTCTTCTATAATTCAAGTCGATTTTTTTATAAAATTGTCCTTCCAACAATATAGGTACTTTAGCCTTTTTCCCATCTTATGAAAAAAACCTTGTATATTTTTGATTTTTTTGACTTGATTTTTTTCCACTGTTTGACTTGTAATCTATCAATGAAATAATATTTTAATGTACTCTTTTATGTCAAAGAATTAAAATATACACTATATTAAAAAATGGTTTTTTCCACTGTTTCACTCAAATAACCTTTAAAAACTCTTCTGTTACTCTAAATCAAAACTTTTGACCTTTGTGAAGTATAATACAATCTATGTCTATCTATCGCCTTAAGAAAAAATCCTTTTCTCAACATGCAATTCTGAAAAATCCCTGTATAGCTATTTTTTTTTAAACTCATTAGCTTGATAATTTTAGAAAGTCCCTTTAACTGTCTGCACACAATGCGACGGAGGAGGAGTCGGAGCTGGAACATTTGTCAAAATATTAAATACACACAAAATCAATCAATCAATGTCAGCCAGTAAAATGAAAAAAATAAGAATTCTGATTTTAGCAACTTAAAAAAGTCGAACGGGCCACTGTGCACAAAAGTGTCACAATGATTTTTTTGTATGTAGAATTTTATAAACTAAAATACTTGCCTTCTCAATTTCTGACCAATCATATGCTATTTCCACTGTAAGTTAATATCGTTTAGATTAAATCTTATGTTGTATTTCCACTACACAAAAAGATTAAAAGTAGATTAACTTTGACAGTAGATCTGTTCGTTTACTTCGAAAAACTGAAACTTTCTACCAATTTAAGTCCAATTTAATTTATTTTTGTATAGAAACTTTGACACTAATGTGGAGATGTGTAAGAATTGGCGGTTTAAGAAGGTAGAAGCACAGAGGTAGTATCTTATATCAAATTCCTTTAAAAAAAAGAACGAAAAAAAAGAAGATAAGGAAGAGGTGTATATCACATAAACAATGTATATGAGTGAGGCACCAAATAAAAAAAAAAAAAAAAGATGCCTATCTGTCCTTATATGCCGATCTAAAGATCTAGAGATTTTCAAGCGTTAAAATAGTGAAAAAAGATAGTTAAACTAAATAAAAAAATGAAATAAAAGTGAGAAAACTTGCAATACTTTATTAAAAATAAAATATAAAACAACATACGGTGCTGTGTAAACTGTGTCAAATGGAGTTTAAAAATTTTTTTAATTTCACGGGCTGATTGTGTCTCCAATTCCACATAGATTAATGTGAAGTGATATTTTTTTATCGTAGAATACTTTAAAATTGATTTCCCAATTTCCAATTTATTTGATGTTGCTATTCGTCGGCCTCATAAGCAAACCTCGTAACTCACAAATTTAAAATTTTTCAGGAGAGACGAAAATGTCTGCCAGGCACAGAGTAGTAGTGGAGTTACGTGCTATGCAAAATTTTATTTTAAGTTTATATAGAGTTTTAAGAGGGATACGAAATGTTCTAGGTAGATGCGCTGGAAAATTTTCTATAAAATAGCATTCAAAACTCATTTTCGCTAAAAGGTGGAGTTACGAGGTCTCCTCATGAGGCCGACGTATTGTAGAACAGTAAGACATACTCCAAGCACTCAGAATTCATTTTCAAGGCGATCGAAAAGCGTTAGTGCACACCTTCTTTTAATGGCAATAAACCGTTATAATTGTTCTCTAAACCTGGAATTTCCCTAGCATCGCCCTAAAATAAAAGTGCTCTTATATACGTTAATTTCATAAGCACATAATATGCTTATCACCGCAAACTAAGCAGAATTTCTGTTGTATTTTACATGAAAATAACGTGTAAGAAATTACAAATAAAACTGGGATCTTGTTTTACCCTTTTTTGGACTAACATACAATTAAAAATGCTAATGACTTGCTCACACTTTATTTTTAAACATTTTATGTACATACCTAAATTCGCATAGACATTATCCACTTTGCACTTGACTGATCCTCCAGCACCAGCACCGGTTTTCATATCAAAACTGATCTTCTGCTGTTTCCGGCGCAACTCAGCACTCTTGGGTGGTGGTGGCCTGGCTGGTTTATTGGCCTCATGATTCTTTTGCCCGCCTCCAGAATCGGTCTTACGCAATGGTGGAGCTGGCGGTTTGCCTGCCCCGCTACCATTGCCATTGCTGCTGCTGCTGCTAATATTACCATTGCTATTATTTCCCGTGCTATTCGCTGACACCACAATCTTCTGTGATGCGACATTGTCATTAGTTTTCGTTATATCCTTAACCACTTCGACAGCCGTGGGATTTATATCGATCGGGTGTATGATCACAAGACGAGGCTTACCCATGGCAACCACTCCCGATTCATCGCCCGTCACAATTTCCGAATAAATGCCGTCCTTCTTATGTAAATTGTCTGTGGTTTTGCTGGCTCCCATGCGAAGGAATTTCCTAATGGAGAATTTATTCTTCTTTTGCTGTTGCTGCTGTTGTTTCTTCATATCATCTGTCATCGTTAGGCATTCTTCAGAAAGGGAGAAGCTCTTGCGCGATTGTTGGACTGTCGTTGAGGATGGCTCTGGCGTAAAGGTGATAAATTGACCTGCTGGCGACGAGGGAGGTGATGCCGATAGTTGCTGTGTCAGCTGAGCCTTACGATGGGAAGAAAATGTATTCAAGGACCGGAACTTGGGATTGACTGTGGCGCGTTCACGTTTATCTTTTTCTCGAATTACAGGGGATGCTGTGCTCTTAACGCCTATAGTTATGGATGTCTGTTGTTTTCTTGTGTAGATACTATTTGTGGCATTGGCAAGTTGCTGCTGCGGGGTTAATGATGCAGCAGTTTCGTCTGCAGGAATCTTGCATTCTTCGGCTGCAGTCTTCTCTGGATCGGGGGATAGTTCAACTGCAATATTGTAGTCCCTTTCAGGAGTCGGGGGAGCACTGGACTTTTCGTCGGCTTGAGGACGACTTGGTGCTCGCCCTTTTTTCAGAAGCTTTGATTGTTCCTCCAAGGCAGTGTCGAGTGCATCAGCTGAGTTTGACATTGTCGATGGCTTCATTACTTGTTGCAACTGAGTGATTACCTGCTGTTCGGCGGACGTTGGTTGACGCTTTGTCGTGAAGGTTTTCATCACCGATGGTTTGGCTGGTAGCTCAGGTTTTTTTGCTGGTGCATTCTTTTGCAAACCATGCAAGAATGATGGCCTTGCCTCATGTGATCCCGCTGTTGGCGGTGGTGATTTAGGTAGCGCTGGCAGTTGTTGTTGTTGATTTTCTAGACTACCGTCAGGATCAGCACTGCCATCGGGCTCCCCAGCCAACTCTCGGCTCTTTTCCAGAGAGAAATTCTTTGCTGTCACTGTGGTGACTTGATCCGTCACCTGAATGTCCTCGTAGTCTGAATTATTCGTACTTGCACTCAGCTTCTTTTCGACGCCGGACTTTTCGTTTAGATTCTTGTAATCGTTTCCGATAGAGATACCAATCCCTGAATCCGATTCACTCCTGGTCATGTTGTACGAAGACGTCTCCTCATCGCTACTCCCGTCGAAACTTGATCCTGTCGAATCGAGTGCGTCATCGGAACTACACTTGGTCACAATCAGTCCATCGGAAGTGATCTTGCTGGTCATAAAATTTCCCTCGTGCAGGGAGTACGTAGCTGATCGGGTCTTCGATGATAATAGAATATCAGTGATATACTGAGAACTTGAATACATAGAGTTTGAATCGTCAGAATCAAGCTTGGTCACAACTTCGCCACAATCGGTTTGGTCTTCTTCTTCTTTGATGCTCTTACCGTCGGGAACATTCTCATAGCTCATTTCAGTTTCAACCACATCATAATAAGCCGAAACACCATTTTCACTGTCCGAACAATTGCTCTCAGAGTCCGAATATTTCTGCATCGGGCTGACATTTATTTTTGGCTTGATCTGGTCCTTGGTAATGGGGGAGTTCCTTGCAATTGGCTTTTTAAGGTCGAGAAATGGCTTATTCTCTTGAGTGTCAGCAAGGCTGGTGATCTCGAATTTGATTTTTGTATCAGTCGGGGGAGACTTGTTTTGTAGTTTTTTCTTCTGGTCACTCTTGTTCTGTTCCAGAGTCTCTGATATTTCTTCCAACAGTGACTTCTCCATTGCTCTTTCGATTGGCGGACTATTTTTCCCATCGGCTGGAGTTTTTGCCTCCAATGAACTGCTAGGCGGCATCACATTTATTTTAGAGATTGTCTTTTTTTGCACTGGTTCCTCTTTTATTTCAAACTTGGCCTTGGAAGCAGAGCTAAGTTTCTTCGAACTACCAAAGGGTGTCACATTGATCTTCAATGTCTGTTTTTTGCCTTCCTTATCAACTTGTGGAGCTCCCAGCTTAAGAGCTGCAAATGATTTCTTGATATTTTCTTGTGGATCACCCAGAAGATTACCATTGTTCATGTTAAAGTCTGTATTGGCTTTTGTTAGTTTCTTCAACTCTAGATTCTCTTCTTCATCCCCAGCTGCAGTCGCTTGATCTTCGTTGCTGTTCGAAATGTTCATAAAATCATCATCATCGCTATTTGTGTCTTCTGACCAATCACCACCATATCCAATGACTTCAGAAATTTGTTTAGGAAAACATACTTTATTCGACTTCTTGGACTTGGGTTTGGTGCCTTTCATAATGCTTCTAGCAGGCACTTTATTTTTATTGGGGTAATCAGTCTTTGTTGTATCTACAGCAGCTGCTCGGCGACTTTTTGACGAGGATACTGCAGATTGTTTGTGTTCTTCTTTTGATTTAAAACAATTTGAGCATAAATCTTTCTTCCAGGCATTTTGTGCAAAGTGCGGACAAATTGAAGAAGACATGGTGTTAGTTGTTGTAAGCAGCGTTGTTATTGATTAGTTAACTCTGAGCTGGTGAGGTGAATTATTTTACCATTTTCTGTAAAAAAAAAAGAAGAAAGATGTTAATGCTAGGATTTAAAATTGCTTGATGTTTTGAGTATTATTTATAAAAGTAATTTTAGAACTGATACTTTTACTATTGATTTGGATAAAATTAAAAAAAAATGTAATCGATAAGAAAACTACATATAACAATAGAAACATTAAAGAGAGCAAAGGACCTCTCTTTATTATTTCTATTAAATAAAAAATAAATTGGGTAGCGTGACAGCTCGTGTAGAACCAGGGTCTAGTGTCTTACAACTCTCAACCATTCCAGTGTGCGTGTTATTGGTAGGAATGTAGTCATGAAAAAGCGCTTTCCACCTTATTATTTCTGTTATTTGTTTTTGCAAATTCAAGATTTTTTTTTCTGGATCTGAACAACCGAGTTACCTGTCGGGTAAAACTATTCTTGAAAATAGAAACCGAACACAAACTTAAAAACGAAGTGTACAGAAACAAAATGTTATCAGCGTAACATGAACTTACCAAGTACAAAGTACTCAACGACTTATGTACTTAAATAAGACTAAGTTCCTGACTACACGGTCGTTTTACTAAAAGTAATTTTACTGAAACCGTGACTACGCGATGACAAAAATTGACAAATCCTCCAAGAGTATCTCGTGTCATGAAAAAGTGCAGTTCGGCAGAAAATTGTAGGTCCCTTCTATTCCTGGCAATAACACGATTGGTTGAGAGTTGTAAGTCACTAGGCCTTGGTTCTGTACGAGAACCGCAGTCACTTAAAAGCGGCTCTCTTGTCTCTTCGTTTGATTACGATTTGACTCACGATATATTTTTTTCAAGCATTTTTTTTTGCAGTACACTTTCATGGATGCAAACGTTCTGAAATGAAAAAAAAGACGCAGAATGGTGAACATTGAAACTAGACATAGGCCCTCATTATGAATAGCGAATCTAACCTTCGACTAAAGTCAAATGATTTAGCGAATTCCGCTTTTCACGGTACTATCGTCTTTCGATAGCTATCGATTCTTATTCTGCATAATACTTCCCATATGATGTGATGAATTAATTCAGATTGGCAGACTCAAAAGAAAAACCTAAAATAGCTGCCTAAGTAGTTCTGATTCTTTTGAACCCCCAAATTATTTGAAGGTATTTAAAAATTTTGTATTCATATTTCTACAAAGAAGATTTTACAAAATTTCACATATGTACTTAGAAAACTTGTGCGATTTTTTTCTCTCATGTGAAGGAGAACCAAGGGAGTTGAGATTCTATAACTGTTCCCAATATTCTTTTTGTTAATGCTTGTTATTTATAATTAACTTTTTTTTTGATCAGACATTTAGTATTGCATAGAATAAACAATAACAAATGTTCGATATGTTTCGACCCATTTAGCAAATAAATTATCAAGTGCTAATCAAATTCGCTTAAGTTTTGATATTTGCAGGCAATTTAAGCCGGAACCACACCTATCTCGTGTGGTGTGTTGTGGGGCCTATACCGTGCACAATAATCAGAGTTTTCTGTTTTAAACAGAAATGTCGTCTTAAACATAAGAAAAATATATCTATATATGTATAATATAATATATAAATAAATACGCGTGGTATGACGCAATCGGAAAAAAGATTGACTCCAACACAACACAACACACCACATGATATAAGTGTCGTTCCGGCTCTAAATTGTGCGAATCGCTATTTAATTTGCAAAGATTTAAGTTCGATTCGCTACCCGTAATGAGGGTCATAATTTTAAACAAACAAAGGTTACGCATACGCCACAGTGCACCCAAATGATTTGAGGGCATAATTTTTTACACAATATAAATACAAATTGAATCAAACTCGGGGTCGATTCTGGTTCCATGAAAAAGTGAACTGAATGAATAGTTTTCACATTCGCTCTTATGCATTGCTTTAACTTTTTCGATTCGATTCTGGTTCAGTGAATTAAATTCTCCGAAGGAATTCTACCGTAAGTTCGGGATCGTTAATATAGTTTACCGATCCCGAACTTCCTTATTATGCGCAGTCGGAGCAATTCTCTCATTTTTCTAATTTCTTGAAGAGACAAGAGAAACGCACGAGATAAAAAGATCTTTTTCTTCATGAATAGGACAGAGAAGGAGATGTGTTTGAATTGAGCATTGCTTGTTCGTATCAGAGATTAGGAATTATAAAGATTGGAATCTTTCGTACGTTCCATCCCCCAAAACCCATTTCGATGAATAGATGTGAATTGCAACAACAATCTATGCAGTGGTGAATTCATATTTGTGCACTAGTGTACGCGTTAAAACACTAGACACTAGTGCAAAAATATGAATTCACCACCATTTTGTTTAGCTTGTAGGTAAACCAGAACTACAACCGAGGATTGGATCTTTTATTATAACTTTCTTAAGGTTTATGGTGCCCTAAATCTGTTTTTTAATTAGACTGTGGCTGCAAATTTCAGTTGTTGTTCATTGTGCTCAGTAAATTAACCGAGGGCCTACACCATAAAACTGCAAGTCATGTACAATAAGTATAGTTTTTAACAATGAAATCAAGTTTATCTGTGCAAATACTTGATTTGCTTACTTGTCAAAAACTTTTTCTAGTGGTTCTAGTAAAAGATTTGTTGATCTTTGGATTAGGTCCCAAGATGCCTACTAACACTCCATGTACAGTGTTTTTATAACATTCCTCCTAGGGATTTTTTCAGCTTTTGCAAAATAGTGGACTTTTCAATAATTGGGGGTAGAACTTCTGAAATTCTTCAGAAAATGTTGTTATGTTCCCATGGGACAGCTCTCATTTTAAACAATTTTAAACTTTTGAAGGAGTTTGAATGAAACAACAACAGTTGGGTAAGCTAACACCAAGTTCTTATAGGCTAGTGCTATAGCTATTTCACGACTGCCACGCCGCCCGATCGTCAGACTCCTTTTTGTGGCGCTTGTTCTCTATTTGTTCGATTTTATTTAGAAAAAATTTTACCTCACTAAAAGTATGCTTTTAATTAAACTAATTTAATATTTTCATTCACAAAATATTCTCAGTAGTTTCTTAACCTCATTTATTTTGTTAATTAGTGCTTCCACGTAAATAAACGTAAACGCAAATGAACTTGTTGTAGAAATTATATAAATAAAACGCAATAACTTGTTTGTTCTCTTTGTTTACAAAAACTAATTTAAATAAAAAATAAAATAAAATCTTTTCAAAACAAAATTGCTTACAAATAAAATATGAAAATAAAATAAATCACTTTCTCAAGTGAAAAATTATCGAGGTCGCTTTCGCACAAAACAAAACAAAGAATACTCTCCTCAGTTTGAGGCATCAATTTAATTGCAACCTGTAGACGCACAGATGAGCTGCTTATTATATTATAACAACTCCATCGGACCATGATGGTTGATGCTCATTTATTAATATTTTGGAAATGAAAGTGACACAAATCAAGTTATGTGTCTACATTTGTAGGGAAACTCAGATGGGTTTTGTGGAAGGTAAATGTATGCAATTAAAAATGATGTTCGACTACGCTGATTCTTATCTATTGCAGTTCTCTAAACATTTTGTTTAGAAATGAGACTTATGTCGAATTCCTTTCAACAAAAGAATCGAATTTTTTTCTAAAGGAATCGATTTTTTTTCTGAACAATTCGAATTTTTTCTGTCAAAACAAATCTTGCTAATTTAGCAAGATTCAAGAAAGATTTTACACCGATTTGCACACACACTAGCAAGATTTGAAATTTCTAAAATGTCAAATTGAATGTCGCGGTGTTTTAAGAAAACAAATTGTGTTTTTGGTTGCAACGAATTTTCGGTGAATTTTATAGTGCCTAGCTTTTCAATTAACAATAACAATATTTTCCAAATTGAATATTTTCTGGATATTTTACTTCAAAATTGTTTCTGTCAAGTGCCACACACACAGTCACAAAAAAAAATCGATTCTTTACGTCTTTTCGTATTCCTTTCAACGACAGAAAAAATTCGATTCTTTTTAGAAGAAAATTCGATTCTTTTGTTGAAAGGAATTCGACATTAATTAAAATTGCCGAAAAATATTTACGAAACTCGAGAATTTAACTATGGTTGTGTGCCAAGCAGGGTTGACAAACTGTCACTTTTTGGTATAAACTAAATTTTGTTTACATGTGCTACGTAGTTTATGAAGTTTATGTAGTTAAGAGTAGTTAAATGTAGTTAATGAAACAAATTGTAGCAAAAGTAGTTTCAAATGATCTGTCAGCTGTCACTTTGAAGTTTGAATTTTGAGTATGTAGCAAACATAACAATTTTTAGTAAATAAGGCGGGTAGTTTATTCAATTAACTACAATTCCATCGCTCATCTTCATTATTATTCAATTAACTACGCGTAGTTAATTCGGCTAACCCTGGTACCAAAGACAAGGGTTTCCTATAAGGACTCCTGAGATATCCTTGCATTATTTGTTTACTTCTTTATGGAAGGACTTAACTTCGACGAACTTACGAGCTTCAGCCAAAAAGTATAACAGAACTTTTCGAAGACAAGAGGGTATAAATGGATTTTTAAATACATATTGGAGTACTACAAGGTTGTCTACTAACATCAGCATATTTTTTTTTATAAAAATTGGTTATATTCTTTCGTGCAATTCTGGACGAACAAACCCGAGAATTTCTTTTCATGGTTATTTCTCTCCAGCAAAATCTAAACTACACTTCCCATTACAGATAATATTATTAACTATTTAACTAGTTGTTGTATTTTCAACTTGTTGACCATATCGACTTTAATGCAAGGCCCTTATAGACTTCGTTGAATCATCTCCTCCACATTTCATAAATAATTTTTTTTAATCATTTACTAAAAATCAATCAAATTAAATAATTTTCTGCCGTATTCGAACGGCTTATATGAGAAGCACTTTTTCGTGACAAGAAATACTTATGTCACTTCCGCGGGAGATATAGTAGCCCTGAAAAGCTGGTAATCAAAGATGACAGTCCAGCGCACTAACAATTGCCCCAAGGGCTACTGCGTTGTCTAAATACATGTGAATTTAAATACCACAAAATTATACCAGAAAACGAAAAAACGTTAGTTTGATCCACTTATTGTCCAGTTCCTCATTTATGATGCGTTAATGCAAATGAAAAAAAAAATTAAGTAAATTATGCCACGTTCGTTATAAGCTAAATATCTAAAAAGATTGACAAATCTTGAATTTCTAGCTTGTAAATCTTTTGCTTTATTTGCATCAGCACTATTTCTGACGTAACAGTCAAAGTTTATAGGCTGGATTCATAAAATATGTTAACATCGGAATGTAATAGAAATAAACGTAAAACTTAATCTAAACCAGGTTTCCAGGCTATTCAGGTGCATATAAGAAAAATTATTATCATAATAATCAACACAGAATGGGAACTACTTTTTTTTTTACCATAGAACTTCATTTTCATTCCTATACGTGCACCTAAGATAAAATAACTTATTGGAGCTTTAAATCCTTCTTTAAAGAATATATTAAATAAAACCAGTAGGTGAAATGTGAATGTTGTGCATTTCAACCAAAGTAGATTATCAATCGAGGAATTATGTGGTAGGTAGGTCAGTTATAAATTTCTTGATTGGAATTCAGCACACAAATCAGGAATGTTATTCAAGTTATATGTTATGTGTTTTAAGATGATGATAAATTAATGTAGTTTTATTGAACAGGGCGTTTCTGCATAAAATAATAAGAGGGCTTTTAAACGATGCAATACCTTGCGATTTGTATAGCCGTTGGCGGGGGACGTTTGTGGTGGTAAATAAAGTAGCTGAGGTTGGAAAGATTAGAGTTATCGCTCTTGCTTCTTTGTGATTTTTCTTATTTTTCGAGACATAATTGGGGTATAGTGTGGACAGTTGTTTACTTTTTATTTAACAAAGTTAACATCTATTAAAAATCGCAGTGTTTAAAAGCAACTTTGTAATCGAAAGGAAACCAAAAGAGAAACGAAGCTTAAAAATCGCTGTCATCTAAAAGCAGTATAAGAAGAAACATTAGGCTGTGTCAACACTCCACACTTTACAAAATAAAGTGGATTCTCTTTAGTATTAGTGGTATTAAGTTGGGTGGCGCAAGAGCTCGTGTAGAACCAGGGCCTTATAGTTACTTAGAACTTTCAACCCTTTTTATATGCGTGTTATTGCCATTCCAATAGGAATGGACGGGACCTACAATTTCTGCCAAATCCGAACGGCTAAGATGAAAAGCACTTTTTCGTAACAAGAGATACTTTTGGAGGATCTGTCAATTCTTCGAAAGAGGCAGTAGTAGGTGTCATAGGCTGGGAATCGAACCCAAAACCTTCAGTCGTCCTACGCACTAACCTAGCTACTACAGCTGTGACGAAAGATACTGAATTATAAAGATGTGAATCCAAGCAGCCATTTTAATTTGCCTACAAGCAACAACGGTCAGACTGTGGATAAGAAATGAGATAGTATGTGTGAAATCAGCAAAAACCTCACACAAAGACAGTATATGGGATCCGCACATCACCTTTTATATTTTTGTTAGATTTCACATCTATGCATAGACACGAAATTAAATTACAAATGCAACAATTTAAGCAAATGGGTTTTGGAAGGTGACATATTATGTATACGAAAGATTCATATCTTAATAATTCAGTATCTTTGTCTATGACCATTAGTCTATTAAAATTAAACAAAATAAGCTAAAATATCTCAACAAGTTCGTGTGTCAATATTCAGTGAATACGTTTTTTCTCCTCCCGCATCTGCGGAGGAATTCGGAAATGAACTTACGCAATTTTGAAAATCGGACAAGTTTAGCATTTGAAGTTTATTGCTTTGATTTAATTTTTTTAGAAAATAATGATTTTTGGAAACTTTTTCGCCCTCTTACTGAGCATTATCTCTTGTTGAGCATTATATTTGCACAGAGAGCTCGACCTATGCATTTCACTTTTTCGATCTGTCTCGAAAGTCGGATTAAAAATAATTCACATAAAGCGATTTTTGAAAAAGAGGCAATGGATGGTGACACTGCTCAGGGATAAAAGGATGTGTCAATTGGATTTGTACAGTTATGCTTAAGAACAACACAATCCAAAATCAAGGATGCTTATTTTGATGAAAAAAACTACAGTTTTATTGAACTAAATTCACAAAAAAAATATTTTTTCTCAGAGGAAAGAAGTTGTTGTTATTTTGAAATTTCTCAAATACTAAAATAGTGTGTACATAAACCATTCGGTTAATCATTCGACTCAAAATTGATATAATACAAGACGAGGCAGAAGTAATGTCAAAAATAGATGTTTTAAAATCTCCATCGTTGCCCCAGCTGCTGCGTGAGGGGTTGCTCCGTTCTGCTTGAATCAACAATGCTGGAGACCCAATTCAACAAAATAACATCTGTTTGTGGACATTTGACGCCATTTGCAAAAATTAAGGCACATTCACGCATTGTTATTATAAATAAATAATAATAAATCGATCTACATTGCAATACCATCTCCCAGGTCTAAAATGTTTATGTTTAATTTTAACTAAGTCAGTTCTAAATAATTGAAATTCCTATAAGTGCACATTTAGACAGATATATTTTATTTTGGTGTACAAATCTCCATAAAGAATTTATAGTTTTGAATTCTTATTCTGTTGAAAGACACCTAGCCCCAAAATAATTTTTATGAGATTTATTTATAACATTAAGTTTTCTTCACACATTCCAAATGCATGTCTAGACAATAGACATCCCTTATATATGCGTAATGCGTAGTTTTATTTTTGAAAATGAAAAAAATACCTTGGGGCTCAATCAACCGCAGATAGATTCAACATGGTTTCAGTGAGTATCTATATTTATATATATGCACAATAGATGTGTAGGTATATCTATTTTATATATTGGACGATTTTTTTAAAATACCTACATACTTCTTACAGGTCAAGCTTCCAGGCAACCTCATGTGGAAAACAATGCAATTGAAACAAGAAGCTCCCAATCACAAGGGATTAATTAATTCAAACAAATAAAAAACACTCATTAAAAACGTTTAAAATTCCAATGGGTAGAGATACTCCCATTTGGAATAAATCGGGAGCTGACACGTTTTGAAGAAACAAAAAATTATAAGAGTGTGAACAGAACATAAAACGCATGTTTAATTGATTATTTGACATTTACTGCACGAACAATCGAATAGCCTGTTGTGGGCTGGAAATATCACTTAAACATCACACACATATTATATTGATGCTGCCCATATGCCCACCCAGAGGCATTCCATTTACTAGAAGCAAACATGAAAACCGTTAAATTCAATTTGTTGCGTGCATTTACTTTGAAAAAAAAGCAAATGTCAACGCATTTGACAAATCGATTTCAATGTGGCGTTGCATCGGGGGCATCGAATTTACATTCACCTACTTTGGTGGCTTCGTTACATTTGCTGAAATACCGGTCTGTGGATCTGCAGAGTTTGGTAATAAATTTAGCAATTTTTTAGCTTTAAGCGAATTAATTGCACTTTTGGAGAAGCAGAAAATTAGAAAACTTTTTCTATGGAAACAAATAAACGTAACTACTTATAAGTCCTAAGTGTCTGAATTTCATCAAATTCCTTTAGAAATGTAAAATTCATAGTAGGTATATTCATGATGTGAGTTTTATAAGAGTCAGTACAGCTAGCATCGACCATAATTTGTGTCGCAGAAGAGTACGACAGCATCTAACTCAAAGAGTGAATATATTATTATCTAGAGAACCGACTTCAGGGCTTTTTCTCTTTCACCCTACAAGCTGTGCTGAGAGATTTCTTCCACAAGGGTGAGCATGTGCTAGCTGCCCAATCCATTTCTAATGGAACTGCACCAACACAATGACACTGTTATGGATTTTGCGTTTTTAGTATGAAATTTTGAACGGTTTTGAAAATTTTTTTGTAGCTGGTAAAAGACTATCATTCTGGCTTTAATTTGAATCTTGAAAATCTGAACATTGGATCTAAAGATAAAAGCATTTAATAGAACGCAAATCGGGTGTTTATCAATTTTTCATCTTTCTGAGCGAATTGTTATTGTATCAACAATTCACACGTATTCACGGACAGGGAATTTAAGAGAGTTTTCTCTTGCTGTGCTCAAATAAAATTTGCGGGTGTTTAAGGCAAGGGGGGTACGAGTCGGTTCTCTAGATAATATAGGTACCCCATGGTCTAACTGATGAACGCATTCTTGAAGTTAAGGTCATTGGAACATATAAATTGAATAATATTCAATCGCTCCACCTAAAACAGAAGTAGTTTAGCTTTTTATGGCTGTTTTCATTATAAACCATAATACAATCGATATTACCAAATAATATGGCCCCGGTATGGCATTTTTTTTTGGGTTTTGCTATGTAACTTTCATGATTTAAGCTTTTTTAGAGCTTTTGAAAGCAAATATGTTGGTGTTTTTCTGTTTTCCTTTTATGTATGGAAATACAGTAAAAAATATGACAGAACAATAAATGTAACAGCAGCAAAAAATAACAAAATAAATTTATTTAAATTTTAAATCAAGTCCAATGTAAAATGGGCAAAGAATGCACCGAACATTTCCACGTTATGTCGACATTAATAAAGTCAACGCAGGCCACAGTACACAAATCTAAGAAAATATATTGCGCAGGTTGTCAAAGTTGAAAGTGTCAAAAAATGAAAAATAGATGTTTGATTGCCCACCGAAATGCTCACCGCATCATTACAAACAACAAACGGGCACTCGATTCACCATTTTCCCCGATTTTGACAGATGGGCAGAACTGAACAAAAAATGAAAACGCCTTTAATATATAGGTCCGTTCGCTTACGCGCCAGAAACTACCCAAAACTACCATTTTTTACCAGATTTAGTCCGAAGGCGTTCGCGTACGTAAATTTTGGGTAGTTTCTGGCAGGAGAGAGCGCTCATGAGAAAGAAAATAATTTCCCCTTCTTGCCAGTTTTTACCCGAGAAATTTCTTCGGGCAAAAACTGGTAAGTGCTGTGTTGTGTCAGGAGCCAGTTTGAAAGACAAAGAACAACAACAAAATTACAAAATGGCTTTTGTTTACTTTTTGTTTTATCTTAGTAAAAGTGTTCGTTCATTTACAAAAATGAATTATTTTAATAAAAGAAGTGACTTTGATAAAACAAATTAATAAATTATTTAAGAAACTTTGTTTGAGAAGTGTACCTACTTTAATTCAGTGTTTTTTTTTTAATTCTTTCTTATGTAGTACTGATTTCTTCATAGAATTGGGATTAATAAACAAAAAATTAAGTGATGTTCCTGTTTAGTGTCGTTTTTCCATTTGTAAATAATTACAACGTTCATTTTAATTTGCTCATCATCAAATTTAATAAAGAATATGAAATTATAATGAAAATTTCAATAAGTTTGTTCGTGTACTTCTCGGACTAAATCTGGCAAACTGTCAAATTTGGAGGAGTGGGGGTGAAATTCTCTCAAAGAGAAGCGAAACTGTCCGAAAATACACGAACGCCTTAAACCAAAATATTTTCCAGTTTTTAAACGTCAACAAAAAGTAAACAAAAGTAAAAAAGTAAACAAAGCAACAATATTGAAATTTTCTTTATAATTTCATATTCTTTATTAAATTTGATGATGAGCAAATTAAAATGAACGTTTTAAGTATTTACAAATGGAAAAACGACACTAAACAGGAACATCACTTAATTTTTTTTTTATTAATCCCAATTCTATGAAGAAATCAGAATTACATAAGAAAGAATTTAAAAAAAAACACTGAATTAAAGTAGGTACACTTCTCAAACCAATTTTCTTAAATAATTTATTCATTTTTTTTATCAAAGTCACTTCTTTTATTAAAATAATTCATTTTTGTAAATTAACGAATTAAAAACTACACTTTTACTAAGATAAAACAAAAAGTAAACAACAGCCATTTTGTAATTTTGTTGTTGTTCTTTGTCTTTCAAACTGGCTTCTGACACAACACAGCACTTACCAGTTTTTGCCCGAAGAAATTTCTCGGGTAAAAACTGGCAAGAAGGGGAAATTATTTTCTCTCTCATGGGCGCTCTCTCCTGCCAGAAAGTACCCAAAATTTACGTACGCGAACGCCTTCGGACTAAATCTGGTAAAAAATGGTAGTTTTGGGTAGTTTCTGGCGCGTAAGCGAACGGACCTAATATGTTGCTTTGTTTACTTTTTTACTTTTGTTTACTTTTTGTTGACGTTTAAAAACTGGAAAATATTTTGGTTTAAGGCGTTCGTGTATTTTCGGACAGTTTCGCTTCTCATTGAGAGAATTTCACCCCCACTCCTCCAAATTTGACAGTTTGCCAGATTTAGTCCGAGAAGTACACGAACAAACTTTATGTGTACTAAGAACGCAGGCTAACTTGAGGCAGCATTTAATTATGCTGTGTACATGATAACTCGCGCTGACGAGCATACTGCCAACGTATTGTAACGGTGATTAAATATGCTGTGAAGAATGTCGTGTCACGTGAATGTCAACGCAGTCGTCAACGTGTTGACAATCACACAACATTGATAACTCTGGCTTTTCATCATGAACACATAAAATATTCTCAAAGACAACTGTCAAACGGAAATGACGTTTAATAACTTGCTGTCAAAACCCATAGGAACAAAATTCAGTTTTGGTAAATTTTGTTCAACCAACTTTTCTAGAATAATCACCCCAACTACAGAATCCGATCAAAGAGCTTCGTTGGGATTCAATTCGATAAAATTTCGATAATAACGAAACTGTCAAAATTCTATCTTTCGGGGTGAATACCAGTGAATGAATAAATTGTAGATATTCATTATTTTTTCAATTAGTTTTGTAAAAGAAAATGTGACAATTGCTCAACCAAGTTAATCCATCATTGCTTTCAAGATATGTGGAAAAACATTACGAACTAAGCAACTAAGAATTCTTCAAATAAATTACAAGGTAACATGAATTACAGTCGTAACACAACATACACTCTCGATTCTATTCAAGTCTAAAAATAGCTTAAACATTAAGGCATAGGGGTAATTATCTAGCAAAAATAAACACTTAAATGTTGACTTTTTCTTGATTTAATTCCATTATGTGCATCATTTTTGTATAAAAAAAAACTATTAAACATGAAAATAAGAGAGTAATCAGTATGTCGGAAGAAAAATTCATTGAACAGCCGGCCGGTTGTTTTTTTGTTTTTTTTTTTCTTTTGTCCCTGTCCAATTTGGCCATCCAATGAAGGTCAAAGAGTGATATGGGTTGCAGCGTTGCGTGTCAATTTGAATACAATAATTATAAATTATAGGTTTCGCATTTAAGTTATATTAAAGTAAGACATTCAATCTGAATGAATGCGTGCAATGATTAAGTTTTCAGAAGGAACTTTAAATTAGATAAATATCTATATATATATAACCAAATATGTGAACCTTAACATTAACATCAGTTTCAAATAGCATGAAGGTTCTTTTTTATAATTTTTACCAAAAAAAATATTACTTTACCATCAAATGAACTCAAGGTAATGCTTTTTGTTTAAATTCAAAATAATGTAATATAAAGGTATTTGCGCAAAATTTTTGACGATAAAGTACGAAGTTAAAGCATTTTTAGTATGAAGCTATTTTATAAACAGGTTTTTCCTAATTTTATGCGAGTAAGCTAATACTCTTTTTAAACTTTAAATAAAGTACAGACCACCACATTTGGTATCTTTTTAGTATCTAATCCAAATGTCACTTTGACATATAGAAATGTGAAAATGGTATGTTTTTTTACTTTTATGCATGAGCTGTCAATGTTTTAGGAGTGTTTATATGGAGTTTATTAACGCTGTGGCTCTAAAGTCAAAATTTATTTCCTCGGCGATGGAAATCAATAATTGCCTTTCATCTACCGAGTAATATTGTCATTGCCATTGCAAAAGCGTATCCAATATTCAAGGCAATGGCAATGAGCCAAGCAATTTATTTCCACAAAGTTGAAAATTGCTAAGTTGTACCATTAACCATACGTCTTATAATATCAGGTTGATTAAAATTTTGCGAAATTGTTTTTTCCAGTTTCTTTATCAAAAAAAGCTATTTTCATTCCATAAACAGTTGAAAAACAAACAGAACAAATAATTACAAAGTAACTTACATTTAGTTAGACGGTATTTTGAGTTTTTTGTAGATCAAAGAAAGCGGTTCTAGAGTAAATGTGACCTGCAATAAAACAAAAATAAAACAAAATTAAAAATTTTAAAATAAATCTGCCTAGTAGATATTAAAAATACTTAAAATGTAACAAAGACCTAATCCCAACTTATCAACGCCACCTTGCAGTCACCTTATCAATTATCACTTCAATCATAACCAACTTCAAGTAGAGAATTTAAACCGGAAAATATTTGAGTTATCGTTTAGGAATTTTAATTCACCGATTTTGGCGGGTTAACTGAGGTCCAACGATGGTTCAAGGTTCAAATATGTGATAATAGCCAAATACATAATTGAACCATCGTTTAAACATAGTTAATCCAACGAAATCGTTGAGTTAAAATTGCTAAACGATGGATAAATATTTTCAAGCTTAAATTTTCTACTTCAAGTTGGTTCATTATTTAAATATACAACTGGTCTTCATTTGGACACATTTGACAGATACTGCATTATATTTGTCAAAAATCTTTTGGAATTAAAGTGGTGGTATGGTACTATGGAAGGAACAATTTTCATATCCAAATTTCTAGACACATTTTCATAGGCCGCATTCGAATACTTATTTAAAGTTATTCAGATAGCATAGTTGATGTAACAACAACTCGAAAGGTACCTATTTTTTTTTTGTTAAACCTTTTTTTTAAGATTTCTCTTATTCCGTTTTTTTTTGGTCTCTTTAATTTATTAATGAAAGATATTCATTAGTTTTTCCGACGTTTCGACTGGGTTTTCAGTCTTCTTCAGGGGCACTTTATTAAACATGAAAAACAAACAAAGTAGAAAAAGTTTACAAAAAAAGCTACCCGAACGCTGGCAATACAAGAAATTACACCATGATTACATCAGGTTTTTGAAATTAATAAAAATTTGCATAATACTCTACAACAGTAAACATCCATTCTTTATACTTCCTATTCAATGTCAAAGTTGAGCACGTTTTGTTTTTACAATAATACTTTCACCATAAGATGGGTGCATCTGCTGCACAGCAAAAAATGCAATGACTTCTTTGGAATTTTCATTTATGTGCTTGTGAAGTAGAGATGTGCTCTTTATTACGACGACCACGACGATATAATATGTATGTACATGTACATATTCATGTATCTACTTCTCCATATATATAGATATTTGTGATCAAACTTCTCAGTATTCACTTCATGTACATTTTTATTTAATTAAACAAACAATGTGCATGCATTTGACGTCCAACAACAACAACAGCAAAAACAACTGGCAACTAACAAAAGCAGCAAGCAACAAACATATGTGTATGGATTCTTTTTTTTTTTTGTTAACCAACCAACAACCAAGGTCTGAAGTCTGAACTCTTAAAATTGAGGTTATGTAAAATTGTCAGCGTGTTGATGATTTCATATACACGAACACATTGACATCAATGGTAATGAAAGTGAAATTCAGGCTACAAAAAAAGGCTAAAAAAAAGGTTAAAGAACTTTAATTTGGTGAATTTTATAACATTTATTTTTCCCTACTATCATGTTTCTAATCACCGTGGAATTTTGGTCTTTTGTAATATTTAAGCGGTAGATATATCTACCGCACAAAACTACTATATGCAAAAATGAGTCAACGAACTGGAGTTTGAATTTTGATATTATATATTTTACCTTTAGGCTTAATTCTATTAATCAAGAGGGATTAGTGATTTAAATGTTGTGTTGTTTAAGAGTTTTAATGTAAACAGTAAATTTTGAATAAATAATTTCATAAGTCTGCGAATAATGGCATTACATTTCAGGATTAAAAAAAAAACAGCAAATCTTTAAACAGTAATTATTAGTTTCTAGTTTAAGGTCAAAGTTTGGAAAAACGTAGCCGATTCCCGTTTTAATGAGATCCCAAAGAACGCCACAATCTTAATAAAATATCTAAATTTTACTGTCACATACTGGAGAAACAATTTCAAAACATTATAGAAATATAGAAGGTGACAAATGATAGTCCGATAGAGTATCTAAGATCGTTTTGCATCGGATATGTTTTGAAAAGATCAAAACCGGATTGGATAGGTTTGTCTGGTATTTTATATTTATTTATTGTTCGGTAAAAATCAAAATCTATGTAAAAAAAACCACAAACTAGAAATCCCGTTCGTTCTTTAATCCGTTGCCACAGAAAGTGAGAGACTAGACGCTGAAAATCAGCTGACACGTATTCCAGATGCCAGCTGTTTTTTTTTTTTACAAAAATCCAAAAAAAAAATAGAATACCTTTCAGATTTATTTGGGAAAATGGCTGGTTTGTTCATCAGCTGTTTTTTCCTATAGGATTATAACAACAACAACCAATCCGGATTGCTTTTAAATTTTACTGGAACGCGACCATTATTAAGCCGTTTATATGTACAGTATACATGGTAAAGGTAATGGTACAAAATTTTAAACGATTTAGTTAATTTTAAAACCATTTTAGTAAGTTACAAAGTTCAAAGGAAGATTTTGTTAATTTTAAACGATTGATTTTTGATAGCTGAAAGTTTAAGTTAATATTCAATAAAAAAAACTACTTCTGATGGTTAAATGTATATTTGCAATTAACTAACATGGGTTTAACTAAGACACTGAGAAACTGAAATTATATTAGCCCCTTTCACACAGAGCAGTTTTCTATGTAACGTTGAATTGAACGCTGCGCGGCGCTGTAACAAAGTGGTGAACAGCATATGATCTCTGAACTGACGTCATTTTGCAAGGTAATAGTGGAGACAAAGTACTTGACTATTTCGAAGTTGTACATATCTATCGTGAAGTTTTCCCATGGCGGCGATGTTGAGATTACTTTCGTTTTGTCCTTATTAACACTCAAAAGGCGAGTTTTTTTGCAAGCCCGGGGGTAATTGGTTTAAAAAAAAACGACAACGGGGATTAGCGATGCCATCACAGAAACAAAATGTAGTTTTCATATGAATGGCGCCCTGTGGTTTTTTCGAATGAGAAGATAATCCTAATGGCTTTAATTATTCCTTCCATTATGTGAGGAAAGAAGAACTATCAAAACCACAGGGCGCCTTTCATTTTTCCAACTCATATGGAGTCTAGAGAATTCGAAGCGCATACCTTTCCGTTGCTCGTTTAGTGGTGTTTTTTTCAAGTTTCATTCGTTTTAGATGATTTGCGCTGTTGATTACTCTAAGGACTGTTGAAACGCTTGCATCAATCATTTGAGAACGCTCATAAACAATGAAGATAATGTCCTTGTGTCTATTCAGTTGACGCAAAAAAAACTGCATTTTTGAATACGGAACGCTTTGCAAGCGAGCCAGAGAAAAAATAGCGGTACTTTTTGAATTATTCTTTCTGATTTATTTTCTCAACATCATACGCAAACAGTAAGCACCATCAAATGTTACTTTAACACATATAAGGTTTGGAAAAAATGGACAAAATACTTTGGAAAATTTTTGTGCTTATTCAGTTGAAGCGGAGTGTATATAGAATTTGTATTATTAAAAAAAACCTTGTGTGTAAACGGACAAAAACAAAAACTTCCAATTTAATGATAAGGAATTCTAGTCTTGTTGGATATATGTAGTTCACACTAGATATTCGTCACGAAATCTATGTTTGATGAACTGCACCTAACAAAAAAATTGCGTATTGACAAGGCCCTCTCTAGTCAACTGATGAGTCCAAGTGAGATCGCCGGGACGAAAAGCCAAATTTTTGTAGGACTAAAGGCGGTTAAAAGATATTTTAAATCAATAATTCAACAAGTCCAAATAAAATAGTTCTTAGTCTTCTACTTGGCTGTAGTAGTATACAGAATTGGTAGTATTAAAATAACCTTCTTGTATAATCAATTATATTTATACATTAGGACAACCGAGTCCGTTGTCTAAGTAAGGTAACTCTTAAAAAACGTTTATGTGTACGCGAACTGTGCACATAAGCTTGAATGATGAATATTTAATATAATAGACGTTTAATATTAAAATAAATTAAAGCAGTAAAATAACAGTAAAACGTGTTGATTAAGCCCCACTCACCAGGCCATATTATAGAAATTCTCTCCACCACCTACTGATTTTTTTCCCTGTTCTTGAGGTCAAAAATTTGCGGAATTTTTTCAAACTTGTCAACCTTGAAAATCAATTATTACCACCGTTAATAAAAAAAATTAACATCTAATACACTAACCTTATTTTTAGAAATGATCTTACAATTTCTTTAAGTGAAGTGAGAGTTGAGTTTTAAAACTTCGCGCTAATTATATTCGATATGTCAGTGTTAGCTGCTGTCATTTACACACGATTAAGTCATTATCTATGTCATTTTATTCAGCGCTGTCTAATTACAAATTCAAATTGTCGTGCAAAATACGACTTGCACTGGTATTTGAAAAAAAAAGGCTACTACATTTTCACACAAAAATGTATCAATTGTGATGTTTAGGTTGAATCTCACATCGCGTGCTAAAAAAACATTCAACAAGCATCTACCATCTATACCCATCTGGGCGTATCAGTTTTTACACGCTTTTATGGTAACAACTGGAACTATTACTATTTTAGATGCTAACTTCACTTGCGGTTCTTCGTATTATGCGCACGTGAGTTAATTTCACTTTTCACTCTTGTCATTGAATCCGAAGTTGGAATTAAGAAGAAATCAGAGCAGCTATTCACTATAACATATTTCAATCCCACAAAAATCAACAATAACAACAACAAAAAAGAGTATCTTTCCGCAAATTTATCTATGAAATTGCTTGTTTGTCAGATCCGTGAATCATCTTTATTATAACTTCACGCAATTGAACGATACACAAAAGCACGTTTGGATATCAATCCTACATGACAGTGATGAACGGAAAATTTTATTCAAGTTGTTTATTTCTCGCAAATCATTAAATTTTCTCGTATTACATGAATTTATTATACAATTTCGTGTAGTTTTAGATATCTACAATAAGTTTATGTCACAAAAAAAGCCAAACTCAAGCTTGCGGAATTGTTAAATATCGAAGTCATCACGTATTTTTACATATTTGCACAAAAAATGTTTACCAAATCCCGTTTTAAATGTAACAATTCTTTTTGTCGTTTTAAAAATTTCGTAGGAAATATTCGTAATCGAAAACTTTTCAGAAATCTTATGTTATTGCATTGACATTTGTCCAATTTATAAGGTCTGTTCGGTTATTTGCTCGAAAATGCCAAATTATAAAAGTTTTATTTTTTTGTATGAACTTTGACTGTTTTTCGGACTAATAGAAATGAGTAGTTTTGGGAATTAAACGAACAAGAGTTATAGTTGGAATAGTGATCTCAACAAATATTTTCAATGAGCTATCGAATTTATGTAATGTATTTCTTATTTTTTCTTCTTACTTTTTTTGGTCACAATAATGTTTATTTTTGTTTGTTGGAATGATTAAAAAAAATTACTCAGAAAAAACTATACCTACTTTTTTTAGTGACTTGTGGTGACTCTAGTCATCATATTGCAACTTAAACGTCAAATTCATTTGGAAGTGACGATCACATTTTTGTAGTGATAGCACTTTAACTATCAAATGTGATATCAGCCCATAGTACACAAATCTAAGGTAATATATTGCGCAAGTTGTCAGAGTTGAAAGTGTCAAAAACTTAAAAATGGCTGTTCGAATTTCCATAGGAACTCATTAGAAACAACAACAAAATTTTGAAATTGTACAAGTAAAGGGGAACTGAATCCACCATATTCCTTGATTTGAACCTTTAATATGTGTACTGTGGTATCACCCTACCTAGACTGAATTGGTTGATTATGACTCAGATTGGATTCAGAAGTTCTAGGATAACTCATAAGGTAAATTAACCTGCATGCTACATTATGGTCAACATAATATGACTCTTTTTTCGTCGATCCTAAAGATGAGAAATCTTCAAAATTGTGCCAAACTATTTTCTTTCTGCGGGATGACAATGGAGAACTAAGAATGTTCTATGAAGGTATGTAAAAAGCCCACGGAGACCTAACTTACCAAAAAAATAATTATACATCAACTTTGTTCGTTTACTTCCCAAACCAACCCATTTCTAAAATTTTTCGCCCAAAGGTTCAAATAAAAAAAAAAAAAAAACTGGTAGAAATCTGGCAGTTTCGGGCAAGTAAACGAACAGACCTATTGCTTTGTCTTATTATTTTTTTTTACAACTTATCTGTCATCTGACTTCTTCAATGTCATTTTTGAAATGAAAGCAAAGAATATAACAGAATTTTCAAATAATCATGGTATCGATCATTGGAAAATTTTGAAGAAAGCTCCTGAATTTAATAAGACTATGGGAAGTATCGTAAAAATACACGTTACAAGGGATACTTACTTATAGCAAGTCGTTAACTAGTACATATTGAGTAAAATTGAGCAAATTTAAAAAGGTTAAAAAAGTTTTTCTAAAATTTTTCTCCACATCACTGTGTAAGCCTTTTCCATTTTTTGGGAAAATAAAACTAAACCAAATATAAGCACGCAAGTGAAATTGAAATAAAAAAATTCAATTTGATGCATTTTAAAGTCATAAAAATAAAAAAAAAAAAACACACAACTCAAGTGGACACCAAATAAGCCCAAGAAACACCATCAGTCATCAGACTATATGCCACTCGAAAAAAAGGAAATCGTCGGAATGCCTTGATGTACATATGTACATTGATACATCAGCAAAAAGCCTTTGAACACAATAAATTCCAGACTCCTTTAATATATATCAATGAAAGAACGCACAATAATTTGCCCATAAAACCACCACATTCAATTGAAACACAACGCCCAGCTTCCGTTCGAAATTTGTTTTTATTTTTCGTCGTCCGTGCGTCGTCGTCGTCTTGGTCTTCGGTGTGGAACTCAATTTTGTAAGTGAGACGATTCATTAAAATTTTTTTATGAAAATGTTTTTTTTTTTTGTTTTTGCTCAAACCAAGAAGAAATGCAGCCACAAATCTTCTGCCTATATATAGTTGGGGATTATGGATGTTTTCAGATTTCAATGAAAGAACGTGCTTGGAAATTAAATACTTGGCGGCGGCGCAGATATTGTCGTAATTTGAATAATGGAATTATATAAAATAGGTTTTGTATGTCGTTAAAGAATTTAAATCATATTTTTTTACCTATGTAGATTGCTTAAAAAAAAGTGTTAACTATGTATAAAATATTTAACAACTTTTTACCGCCTTTTAAATAAGGCCAAAATTAACTCAAAACAGAAAAGGGTTGTGTGAATAATATATCGCTGAATAATGAGGATAATTTCAGGAACATTTTTTTACAAAATGATTTTCAAATTTTCAAATTGCCCTAATTATTCAGCGACATATGAATATATCGGGTATATTTGGTATTTTTAAAGAAAAATGTGTAAAACCCGTCAAATATTGAAAGAAGGAGAAAATACTCTCCAGATAGAGGAAAACTTGTCAAAAAGTTAACAAACGCGCACTGCACCACTTTTTGTATAAAATTTCAGTTTTGTGTACAAGACGTCAAATGGTGACAAATCATTTTAATTCTTGTAATTTTTAAATTGTAAAATTATTTTGTATACCTACTAAAAAATATCCAAAGAAAATTTAGCGCAGGTTGTGATGAACTTACCTGAATATTCATCAAGTAAATGTGAAGACAATTGGAATGAATATTTTTGTAAATTCCTATAGCCGACCTCAAGTGACAGATTTTTTTTCCTCAGAGCTTTGACAGCAAAGCTGAGAAATTTTGCTGAGGAATCATGTTCATGTAACTGAGATTGCTAAGATCTCCGAGAAGAACCCGATCTGTCATTTTGCCGAGCTATAGGAAAGTGTTTCGAGATTTTAAAACGTTAAAATAGTGAAAATACTAAATAAAAAAATTAAATAAAAGTTAACACAGTGAATACTTGTAATAATTTATTTAAAAAAAATATGAAACAACATACAGTGCTGCGTTAAGTCGTGTAAAAACACCTATAATATGGAGTTTTAAATTTTTTCTTTTCTCGGGCTGATTGTGTTTCATATTCCACATAATGTAATGTGAAGTGATATTTTTTAGGTAAATACATTGAGGCATATTCATAGTCACTGTTTAAGTTGTTTCTAAAAAAAATACTTATCTAATTTACATTGTATAAATTCCAGGCTAAGATAACCTGGGGTCTAAAAACGACTATGAATATGCGCCATTGTCTTAGAACAATTTTCAATTGATATTTCGTAGCATTTTGCTATAAAAATGCCAATTGCTTGAAAATAAAAATACAATTTAATTACGGGGATTAGCTGAACCCGATCTGTCAAAATTGAAATTCTTATTCAGGGTCGCATTAGTTTTTTTTTGTGATGGCAAGGTGCAGAGTAACTTTACTTTCTTTATATGGAATATGAGACACAGATTACCTGTGAAATTTACAAAAATTACACTGCTTGTTAAAGGTGTTTTTACAGTATTTAACGCAGAACCGCATGTAGTTTTATATTTATTTTTTACAAAGAAGTCAAAATTGAAATTCTCATTCAGGGTCGCATTAGTTTTTTTTGGTGATGGTAAGGTGCAGAGTAACTTTACTTTCTTTATATGGAATATGAGACACAGACTACATGTGAAACTTACAAAAATTACATTGCTTGTTAAATGTATTTTTACAGCATTTAACGCAGAACCGCATGTAGTTTTATATATATTTTTTTCAAAGAAGTATGGTATGTATATTGTATACACTTCATTTCCTATTATTTCACTTGTTTATTTAATTTATTAAGCTTTTCTACTATTTTAACGATTTAAAATCTCAAAACACGTTCCTCAAAAAAACATAAAAATTCCTTTGGGCGCATCATCATTTAGCTGTCTAACTGCACGCATTCCCTGTGTAAATGCATTTGTGTTTTTGTTTTTTGAAAAATACTTTACTTTTTCCTCGATATGCCGGTTCCTCTATTTCTTCTTCTAAGTTCAAATCGAACCAAAAATAATTCAACATAGCGGAGAAACCATTTTGAAAAAGATGAAACGTCAAAATTTATTGCCTCGGCGCAACTAACCAATTTTAATGTCAGTTAAGGATTATTAGACACATATTGATCTGTCATTCTCCAGATAAGAAATTATAGTATAAATTTTTTTTCAAAAACTTAATAAAATAAATAACGATGTAAGTACTACTTTAATAATTTTATAACATTGTTAATATGAATAACCTTCTTCGTTTACTTGCCAAACACCCATTTCTATCATTTTTAGCCCGAAAGACTGTTAAAGTTCATATAAAAAAATTAATCTGGTAGAATCTGACAGTTTCAAGCAAGTACGCTAACGGACGTAATATATTAAGCTTACCTGACAGACAACATTAAATGTAATGTCAATAATACTGTAATATTCAAATTACATATTAAGATTTTTTGCAATATTTTGTACTGTTTTCATACATAATGACATTTTTAATAAAATCTTTATCTATCTAAGCTTAATTATTATATTATTTTTAAGTTAATTTACTCTATTTTGACATTGTAATCTATTGACCTGGGGCATATTTCACAGAATTACATCACAAACAATGTGATGTATGTTCCTTAAAGTAGTCTCCATTGATTACTTAGTGAACCATTTGAATTTAAAAAAAAAACTATGCGTTAACTTAGTCAAGCCTTAATTTTTTAAAAATCTAAAATTTATACTCAGTCATGTGGGGAATTTTTAACGTCATATACATTGTATGTGATGTATGTGCCGTGAAATAGGCCCCTGGAGGAGGTAGCTCAAATATTAATTAATTTTATATTTGTTTGAATAGGTACTCTTTCTTTGTTATGGTTTTAGCTGTTCCGGATTCACAAAACCAGTTTTCCGAGATTCGTTGAAGGGAAAAACCTGGTAATTGGGTTTTTCAATATATGTGTACGTACTGAC
Source organism: Epistrophe grossulariae (assembly GCA_929447395.1). Lineage (NCBI taxonomy): Eukaryota > Metazoa > Arthropoda > Insecta > Diptera > Syrphidae > Epistrophe > Epistrophe grossulariae. Next base: position 141,616,093 of record OV839567.1, on the reverse strand, counting down.
CCCAAAAATTACCAGTTTCATTGGGTAAATTTGTTTTTATATTTTGCACTATTCTAGAGTTAAACAGAGTGTTTCTATAAGTTAAGCCTCAATGGGTAGTTTAGGAACTGATTCTCGGGCATGTTCTAAGAAAAAAATCGTGTATTGGTGAGGTTCCATGTAATCCATGGAGTAATTTACTAAAACATTTATTAAAAATTCATAAAAAAAATATTTAAAAATAACAACGCAAAACACTTAGATACAATATACTACCGGGTACAGCTCTTTTCAAGGAAATAAGTTCTTTGATTTTCGTACCAAATCAAGTTGTTTTAGTAAATATTTTTTGAAAAATTAATTTTTAAACTAAAAAATTGTAAAACAAAATTTTAAACTGATTTTTTACACGCTCTAGCCTTTTCATGCATTTTATGCGAATCACCCTGTGTATATGAAAGGTGGTAATAAAAATTCAAAAATAAATAATTGTCTTTCTTTATGAAGAACAACAATAATTCTTTAAATAACTTTTTTTTATTGTTTTTAATAAACATTAATTAGCTGTGGGAAACATTAAAAAAAAAGTTCATGATGTGTAACATGTGTGTTTTTTTCATCGAAATATTTTTAATTTAAAGGACACAAAAACAAAGTCCCCACAGTTGTGAATCGCGCAATAAAGAATAAAGATTAAATATGCATTGGATTTTTTTTTTGTGTGAAGAAGAAGAAAATAAACAAACATGAAACATCATCTGTTGCTCGCTTGAATCGTTTGATTTAGTTGCATGCAAATAACCAAACCATTGGTGCAAAATGATGCATTCGGATGCTAACGAAACATTTCACAATAGATACTCGTTGTGTTGCAGATGGTTTGTATAGATACGATCACATATCACAAAACCCCATTCAACCAAAGAAGACACTTCTCTTTCAATTTTGCTATAACTATAGAGATTCAATCATTGTATCTTTTCCAATGGAGTTCAGGGAGTCGAAGTATATATGTAGGTATGTATATTATGACAGGCCTTGGAATGGCTATAGCTTGGAGATTTATTGCGATTTCGCAAGTTGATGCGAACATGACACAGCAAAATAAAAGAAGAGGTTTCGCATCAATTATGGCATTGGAAGTTGCATCTATAAAAAAAAAACAGAAATAAAAAACAGAAATAAAGGAGACTCCAAAGTCCAAGTAACCGATGAAGTGTGATACCCATCAATGTACGAGTATATTGGGATCGGGATGAAAAAAGAAAAATAACTTAAAGGCAACGGAAATTCATTCGATCGTTTCTAAAGGCAACTTATGGATTTGTAAATCAGGTGTCGTGTTCGAATTCGAAATATTAGACGTGTTTGCAAAGCTTTCGTGTTTAAAATGATATTTGGGCAACCACATTTGCAACAAATCAAAAACTTATCGTTTATAGGCCTAGCTAAGCCCAGACAATTTTTGAGATTTAATAATAAGAAATATAAACGTCGTTAGCTATCAGGATCGAACCATTATGTAAACACCAAAATATCTCTGAGCTCTGAAACTAAATTTGGGAAAGAAAATCATTTAAGTAAAACTAAATTTTACCGTTCCTTCTTCTTCACCTTCACCGCTCAAATTTCCTCCGTATATAAATAGCCAATAGAAATATTTGGCTTTCACATTCTGACAAAAGGCCATGCAGTAAGCTACAAACATTAAAGCGAGTGAGCAGGGTCGGACCGAGCAACTGGGATTTTGGCCCGGTGGGCTTCGAGCGGGCAAAAAGAGCATGCATGCCACTCCAGTCCTTTCTGTTCTTTTAAAAGAAATCTTTCTAGCAAAATTGGATTTATAAGTAAATATACAGGTTTTGTAGCCCCAAAGGATAAAGATGTTGGGTAATTATTATTCAGCTTTTCTTGGACCAGGGGTCGTACGGAGGTCCCTACAGTACCGTTATATAATTTAAAGGAAAAACCTCGGTAAAGAATAGATCCTCTAAGTATTTTAAATGTATAGTTTAATTCATTTAGACGAAAACTATCTATAAATTGAGATTTTGTTGCCTCAAAGCGATCACAAAAGGCCCTTAAACCTGTATTGATGGCTCTAAGAAAAAATATTGATCTGTTTGGAGCCCCCATATTAATCTCAGACACTCTAAACCAAACTATAGTTGTTGCTCCCGCACACTAAATAATTTTGGCCCATTGGTAACCTTAGTAAACTTAATACATATTATATTGGTTTTTGGAAAGCTTTCAAACAAAATTTCAGGGTCGGAGAAACAGAATATAGAAAAGAACAGCAACGATACATATTTCGACTTCTGGTGGGTATTATCAAAGTCTCGGTAGAAGATTGAAACATCAATTATTATAATTTGTATTACTGTAGCAATGTTTTCAAAAATCAAATTACATTTTTCGATAACTCAAAAACATAATAAAAATTTTGGAGCACACTGTGTATGACGTTAGTTACTCAACGATCAAATTTTTCCATTGTCGTTTTCGGAACTTATCCTTTTTTAATCTTTCTACCCATTTTACTATTTTGTGGCCCCTTTTTCCAAGAGTCCCGGGAGGCCCTTTGACTCAAAGTCCGTCCCTTCGAGTGAGCGAAAAATTCTTCACACTCACTGCGTAGACAAGCCCAAAGCTGGATTTCGTTGATAACTTTGATTTTTTGAAACCTTTAACCGTCGCTTCGTATTCATAAACGTTGTTTAACTTTGGACAGCCGTCCAAGTTATACATAAACAGCTGTATTTGATGTTCAAGAGCTATCTAACATAGACAAAGGACTCGGTTGCTTAAAACTTGACTTATGTAAAATTTTATTTAATAAAAGAATACATATTTCCAACTATTTCCAACCACTGTCTAACTAGTAAAAAATCTAATAAACCTGTTAGTCTTTTGCCAGAAACGCCAAAAGACTAAGATTATAAATATTCTAGACAGAAAAGATTTGAGTACCTTTTTACGCAGGAATAGATTTTGAGGAGAACTTGTACAAATATGCCCAATAGGGTAAAGTGTTCAACAGTGAACCAGTTCGTTTTTTTTTTGACTTGATGAAATTTTATACTATTGGTTAAAATTTTTACAAATTAGAAAGCACTAAATATTTGGTATATTAATTTTTTATTTTTGAAGAAAACTAATTTTATAAAAAAACGTATGTACATATACACATATTTTACCAATATTTGCTGCTCTTAGTGAAAGAAAACAAAAAGTACTATTTTTATTAATAATTAGTGAATGTAAAATATTCTGCTCATATGGAAGAACCGAAGAGTACAAAACTTCAATTGGTGAGATGCAAATTGAACTTTTCAACTTTTCTCTTTTTTAAACACAGGAAATCATAAAATTGGAATGATTGACTGTGTGAAGTGGTTTGCCCTTGCGCACAGTTTACCCTGTTTAAGTTTGTGGAAAAAATACAATAAAACCAATAGCTGATATTGTAACTTTGGTGCGCGTTTTCTTCCCAAAATCTATCCAAAAATTATTGGAATCTATTTTGTGTAGAATTTTATAAGCTTAAGGGGCCAGTTATAGCTTTCATTGAAACTCATCATTGAAAATTTAAATTTCAAGTTTTGAGACACTTATAAAGCTAAATCAGTGATTATTTTGATGCCAATATAAAGCTACAGACTTAATGATTATTTTTTATCAAAAAAATTTTCGTTTTGGCCCAAGTTGACACGTGAAATGAATTTCTTTATTTCAATGATTGAACTACCTAACCATTGATCAGTGAAATCTTAGAATTCATTTTATGTAAAAGGTTGGGCCAAAATGAAATATTTTTTTGACTAGAAATAATAATTGAGTTATCAGCTTTTTACTGGCATCAAAAGATTTACTGACTTTGCTTTGAAAGTGTCTCAAAATAAGAGATTAAAATTTTCAATGATGAGTTTCAATGAAAGCTATAACTGGCCCCTAAATGTTTGCTATGACATTTCTTCAAAAAACTTGATAGTTTTCGTAGAATAATTATTAAAAAAATGTAAATTAACAGCGGTAGTTAAAATTAATATTACTTTTAAGAAATTAAAAATGTCATATCTTTTACTTTCTTATTAATATATTGTTATAAATCTAAGCTTATATCTAACTTATAAGACAATCTGTCTTAATATATATAAGCATTTCATGAATAAAATAAATAAATAAATAAATAAAAAGGTGGAGACACGAAAAAAATTACAGAGCTTTGGGATGCAGAATTTACCGAATTTTGAAATATATAGAATTTTGGATTTTCAATCTTTTGATTTTACAGAAATTTAAATTAGATACAGACTCTTGGATTCGAAGATTTTAAAAACCGAATTTCCTCATCTACATAATTTTGAACCCAACCCACGAAAATATTTCTATAAAAATAGCCATGAACTTTGCACACAGTAAGAACAAATACATACGACCTAATGGTGCATTTTATTATTAATCGTCTTAAGATTGCAACCGCACCCATCATTTATGCCCTGATGTTCATGTCCAGCAGCGGCAAATATAGGTATATACTATATACACAGTATCCGGCATCATATACATAGGGGAGTCAGTCTTCAATGAACCTGGAAATTGGGATAGGTCCGTTTGTTTATGAATGGTCTTACTGATTTTTATTAAGACACGAAAAACCTTTTAACCGGATGTTGTGAATTAAAGACGGCCGCCCCTCAAGCAATTTATCTTCTCTTCCTACTTTATTTTTTGTGAAGAAATTTTCTTATGTTAACATTTTTTATAAAACGATTTTTTTCTTTCGGATTTATTGAATAAGAAATAATGTTATAACGCAAGTTTATTAAACTTCACTTTTCATCAACCGGTGTATGTCACTACGAACGAAAAAGTGTTGTCCTTCAATTTATATATACTTATATTGCACAAAATTTCAATGCCATTCATGTTGACACAGAAAAAATTCATTTTAATTATTTCAAAATCAAGTGGGTGTATATAATAAATTGAAAAAAAAGTGAAAATGAAGTATTTGGTCAATTTAAATTAATTTCTTTGTTGAATGAAGTGACAAGTCATGTTTATAATCCGTCAATGTTAATTCAAAAATGGTTTGACTGACATAATTATTTAAAGCTAACTTTATAGTCATACAATCATGCTGACCTTTAAAATTTACGAAATTATAAACATTTTCTTTGATTTATTAAGCAAAATAAACAAAAAGTTAATGTACAGCTAGCAGGGCCGAACCAACCATATGTGCAAGCTGTGCAAATGCACAGGGCCCAAAATTCTGGGGGCGCATTGCCATCTTGCGCAAACAAACATGTACTGCCATTTGCCATGTGTATGTATGTATGTGTGCAAATATAAAAAAGGGGCGATTTCTACAAATTTTGCGCAGGGCGCAAGTTTGGGTCTGGCCGGCCCTGACAGCTAGTTTCAATTTCAATCACTTGATTTGGCAATCAAAATTCACAGTTACACTTTAATTGAAAGAAAACGTCATACCTAACGAATAAAGCAACATCATATTTTTGAAACGCAAGCCTTATTTCTTGCAACAATTTAATTCTCAAAATATACAAAATGTAAATTAAACGGTGCAGGAAATTAACTTCAAAGGAACTACTTTAACAAAGGAAGTAATTTCACCTCTAGTGTGAAATTATTTATTTACTTCCTGTTGAGAAATAATCTCACTTTTTAGTACAGAATGTTTTGTGGGCCGCTTCAAAGTATTTTAAGTACCTTATCGGGTCCTCTGTCCCACTCAATAGATTGGATGGTTACGAGAATTCATGAGGTTTAATAACACCGTTCTTCAAAAATAGTGCACAGCTCTGCAACAATATCACAATCTTTGAAAGATCTGTCCAATTACTCGCATATACGCTGACGATATTGATCCAATAGGAAGATAAAAGTGTTGTGAAATAATTATTAACACTACATATCTTTTACTGTTTGCAAAAATTAAACAAACAAATAATGCCAATCAAAAAATTCTAAAAAGAATAATTCCTGTTCAATTATCCCACCAAATCTCCATATTGGAGAGCCAGTTCCATATTAATGCGCACGATAGCCAAAAAACCAACGAAGCCATATAGATTAGAAAAAAAGGTCCAATGCCATGTTCTACATAAAGTCATCCAAAAAACGACAATAACTTAAATGGTCAAATAAATCATTCCACATTGGCATAAACTGGCCAATTTTACGTCTAAATACACCAATCATTACTTCTACAGGGTGGCGCACCAATTGTGCTACAATAAGAAATTCAAATAACTTTTTTTTTTAATCGATGTATTTCATTTATTTTTTTTTTATTGGTTAGAAAATTAAATTTTATTTTAAATAGTTAGTTGTTTTTAAAGATTATAGACCGCAAATGACCTCCACGCTGTCCCACGCATATGCGGCACCTGGTCAAAAAATTATTCATTGCGGCCTGAAGAGTTGAAGTTGGGATCGCCTCAATTATTGTCGTTATGGACTGCTTTAAATCAGTTAAATTCCAGGGCTTCGTTTTATACACCTCTTGCTTGACATAATAACCCCATAAAAAGAAGTCTGGTGCAGTCAGGTCAGGTGACCTTGGGGGCCAGCGAAGAGTGGAGTTCCTAGAAATTAATTTGTTTGCGAATTTTTTGTTTAGCTCCGCCATAACTGGTCTGGCTATATGTGCAGTTGCTCCATCTTGCTGAAACCAAACGCTGTTGAATGGTATACGTCTTCGGCGCAGTTCTGGGTAAAAAAACTCCTTCAACATCTTTAAATAACGGTCCCCATTGACAGTAACGGTTACACCGTTTTCTTCAAAGAAGTACGGCCCGACAATACACCTTGATGAAACTGCGCACCACACAGTGACTCGTTCTGGGTGCAGTTCCGTCTCATGGAGCATTTCTGGATTAGACTCATTCCATATACGGCAATTTTGCTTGTTTACATTGCCGTTAAGATCAAAATGGGCCTCATCAGACATGAACAAACAATTGATCAATGTGTTGTCTTCTTCGGCCATTGATATCATTTTTTGGCAAAATTCCAGGCGAACAGGCAAATCCTGAGGGTTTAACTTGCTAGTAATTTGGACTTTGTACGGAAACAAGTTTAAATCGTCATGAAGTATCCGTTGTAATGACCGTCTACTAATTCCAATTTGCCCCGATAAGTTACGGGTCGAAACGTTCGGATTGGCCTGTATTGCAGATGCTACTGCTGCGATTGTATCCTGAACCCGAACATTGGCATCTCGATGGTACGGCCTTCGTGCGATGCTTCCAGATTCGGCAAACATGTTTACAAACCTCATAATGGTCCATCTACTCGGGGGATTACCGCCAAACTCCCGCCTAAATTCCCTTTGGACGGAAATGACGGACTGCAAAGCATGGTACCGTTGCACTATCCAAATTCTTTTCTCCGTATCCCAAGCATCCATTTTTATAAATCTAAATAGTAACCTACAAAATAAAAAAAAAATAAGCCGATTACTCACACAGAAAAAAAGTTATTACGTTTTATTTTTGTAGCACGATTCGTGCGCCACCCTGTACATTAAAATAAACTTATGGAAACACACTGGCCAACAACAATATGTCCAAACTGCATGAACAATAAATAAAACAACATTTCGAACATGGAGGTGGTATGAAAACTGACAGTCATATGAATGACCATTGACAGATGGAGTTTTACTTTTTTTTGTCGACTTCTTTCTTCTGTACCAAGTTTTGTTCAAAACAAAAGCGAAAGTTGTGTCGTGTGCAAGATGGTTTGTTTGTCATCAAAGAGTATATAAGTATATTCCTCTTCAATGACAGATGACAAAGTTAGGCAAAACAAACTTGAAAAACAAATTAAAACCATCTTAGGAATTTTAATTCGCTTTAAGAAAAAATTTCTCTTTTTTTCTGGTAAATAGTTTTTTTTTATTTAAAATTCAATGTCGATCACAATATACACTATTAACTTTAATGCAATATTTATCAGCTAAAGTAATTAACTGTCAAAGCATATACGCTATATACTCTTTTATGCAAATTTGCAAATTCCCTTTTCTCTCAATCTAAATTATATGTATATGGATTGTTCAAATGAATACGTAGTGCACCTAATTAGGGCGAAAGTCATATACAATTCACTAAACAGCAATCAGTAGGTAAGGTAAGGTATACCGATCCTAACTTTTTACAGAAACAAAAAATGCAAATCATTATTATACGTTTTGCATTTCAAATTATGACTGTGAAAACGAAAGTGACAGTTCCAGCAAAAGTCAAAAGCTAATTTAAATTATAATTGACAATCGCTTATGCGATTAACAGTCAATGAGCAACGGTCATTTTTTTTGGACGCTATAGTGTGCTATCATTTCACACGTATAACGGTGATTTCGGAATATTTAAATGGATTTTCGTGATAATTTGTCATGATACGAGTCTATACTTTGGCTGGTGGATGTTATAATATTTTAATATCTACTTCTACAAGCACAATGCAATGAAAAAAATTAAAAAAAAAAACAAATTAAAATTCTTTGCTAGTAACGTTGAACAAGTCAAACAAGACCAACCAGGTGCATGGTGCATTTAATTTTGTTTACAAATTCACCACGATATGCAGCAGCAGCAGCATACAGGCTAAGTATTTCTCCTTGTTTTTTTTTTGTTATTTTTTAATATAAATAGATTGTTGGCTTGGACTGAATTAGATTGCAATTTTCTCATGCGTTTGCTTGCTTGCAGATACAATAATAATTAAGCATTCTAATTGGCCTCAGAGTAAATTCTTATTTATAGCAAGCTTAAAGTTGCTTAATGGCAACTTGTTTGGTGGGATTCGTATAGGTATGTACATAATTTTGAATAAGCAAACATTTTAAAGGAGTGGTTTGAAATGGAATCCTATAGGTGCACTTACATGAAAATTAATATCAATTAATGTTGGCTGCCGGGTTCCTGAAATGAAAGAAAATGAATGATTTATTTAACCAAGATTTTAAACATAAATTTTTAAATATTCATATGAAAAAAATAATATTCAGAGATCATGCACTTGCATGATGAACAGACAAATAACCCACATTAATGAGCTAGTTTTATTCTTAGCTTCTCAATCAACAGGAATTCTCTGATATACGAAAATGCACGGTGGCTGCGTGGAGGCAATATTAATGATGTTTATAGGAAAAACTTATATAATGTTTAATCCATTCTACAGTTTAGCCACGTAAGAATTCAAGCTAGGATATTTATCAGAAAAATGTCATAGAGAGAATAAAGATGTTTCTATTTTCCAATTTGCATGTATAATATCGCATTTTTCCTGCACATCCGTTACATTAATATTGGCATGGCTACCATATGGCATATGCGCTTCCATATACACTAGAGCAATAAAAAGCTACACTGGCAGGAAAATCCCCATTTGATGAGGGCCTAACCTTAAAGAAATATGGTACTCACGAAATTTTAAGTAATTCTTCGACTCTTTTTTTTAACTACACTACTCGAAGAGCAGCGGCAGGAGGTAGAGTATAAGTGACCATTTTTGATGGGTAAACATCTATGCCGGGTGCCGCGCTGGCGGCGCGGCGTAAGGGTAAACTAAAAACTTGGGCCTTACGTGCAGCACGTTATGTATATTAGGTTCTGTGTAATATGTCACATGTCACACGTACATATGTTACGAATCGTAAATAATAAAAATTCGGTACTCGGAAGAAAGTTAATGTTTTAATATTTTAACCATGAGTCCCGGCATTCACACATTTTTGTTTGGAAATTTTTTTGACAACTCGGCGTCTCAGTTACGCTTCCATGTGGCTGCGTCGTGGATCGTCTAACCTTAAACACATGTGAACACTCGATACAATTTGAAGTCGCCGATTTAATTGTCATAGGAAAATTAGCAGATTGTAATCTGGAAAGGAATTATTAAAACCAAAACATCGCCATTATGTCGGACAGTCAAGCACGCCATTAACTTTCAAATAAGTCGAGTTCATAAAAGCAAAAGTTCGGCAACACTGCCACATGCGAATTCCATTTCTGTAGCCAAATACTATCGGTTTAAAATTTTGTTTACTGTTTTAGAAGTTGTGATCTTTGATCTCAGCAATGAAATCAAATTCTACACAAATTGTAAACAAATTTTACATTTTATTTTTTTTTGCAATTGGTTTTATTAATGATTCACCATGTTTATTTTTACGAACTAGGAGTTGGAGATAGTATGAGAATGTGTAGGCAGGATCATTGAACTAATCAAGAACAATAATAACACATTTCATTTGCTACATGGCCAATTGAGTGTCGAAGGTAATGAGGTAGTAGCTTTTTTATCTTTAGATAATATATTAGAGGGTTTGTCAAAGTTGAAAGTGTCAGAAATTAAAAAATGGCTGTTCAAATGCCCACAAAATCTTCATACCGCTATATTAGAAACAACAAAAAAATATATTGATATTAGACATATGAATGAACACCATTTTCTTCGATTATGACAGATTACGAGCATAACTGAACAAAATGGAAACGCCTATACCTTATGATATTTTGTTTTTTTTTGTTGTTTTTTTTTTAGAAGACAACTAAATAATCTAAGTCTAAAGAGCAGTGCCACATGTATATTCTCTAATATTCAGAAACGTCGGACCACATTCTAGGCAAATGTGATGCGCTTATGCACCAAAGGAAAAAAAAAACCTGGGATGCTGCCAAATACCAGGTAAAAGTTAGCGACCTTTCCTCTCTCTCAAATATCTCAAATACTCAAATTTCTCAAAGAAATATGTTTGGAGGATGAGATGTTAAGTGAGAAATCTCATCTAGCTCTAGGGGTGGGCTAACAGCAAAATAGGTTTGTAAGTCGCAGTGCAATAACTCCAGTACCTATATATTAATTCTTCATTCAAAACACAGACAACAAATGTGAAATATTCTCCCATCGCTTCCGTCCTCTATTTCTAACCTTTTATAAAAACCAGTTTATTTCCAATGATGTTGGCAGAGATAAAAAAGTTTAAGACACAAAATATCCACTCTCTCTGTACCAAGTGTCTAAAAAGTTAGAAAGCACGAATGTTTAAAAAATGTTTTAGCGGATCGCTATTAACTAAGTGTTCTTAGATTGTCCTCCTCATCTACCTTTCATGCCACAATTATAAGCTACCTATGGCCGATGATTCTTATCTAAGAAAAATGTCGGCTTTAATGAGCTTATAGCGACCACTTCAGAAGATTTCATGTTATGAGAAAAAGGCACAGAATGAGGAGGGTCACTTAGGAAATCATCACTTCCAAACACGCAACTTACGATCCTTTGGATGTATAAAATACGTCTCTGAAACAACAAATTGCCTAGCTTTTAATTTTTTTTATTGATTTCAGCCTAGAACTTTCAGGAACTATAATATTTTGTATGATAAATTGATATGAATTGGTAGTAGCATGTGACGTAATGGTAAGTAAGTAGGACGGTTACGCCGAAGGTCTTGGGTTCGATTCCCAGCCTATGTCACCTTCCTCTTGCTCGAGGAATTGACAATTCCGACAAGAATATATCTTGTCAAGAAAAAGTGCATGTCACCTTAGCCAATGGGATTAGGCAGAAAATTGTAGGTCCCCTCTATTCCTGACAATAACATGCAAACTAAAATGGTTGCAAGTTTTAAGTCACTAGGCCGCTTGGTTATACAAGAACTTTCGCGCCACCTAATTTTTTTATTTATTTAATCGTTTATTGATTTGTGCTTACACTGAAAATAAAATGTAGGTATATATGATAAAAATGTAGGTTGAGCTGATAAAACTTCTGTCAATATACGTCCAACAAAAATGGTTTATCAAATTGATAAAAGTAACAAACCAAAATTTTATTTTGTCGTTATAACAACAAAAATTTTGTTGATGCAACAAAATTTTTGTCAACATACGCCCAATAAAATGTTTTATCAAATAGATAAAAGTAACAAAAAGTGTGTATCTTTTGTTGATTTGACAAAAAAATGTTGCACTGACAAGCATTATTTTGTCATACTAACAAAATAATTGTCATATTTACAAAATAACATCACAATATTTGGTTGAATAAGCAAAAAGTTTTTTAATTGTATAAAATGTTTTTGTCATATTTACAATTTAATTTATTGTGTTGATAAAATAATTTTCAATTCAACAATTTTGATTTGTTGAAACCACAAAATTAATTTTTCAGCTCAACAAATTTATTTTTGTTGAACTTGAATCTACAAAAATAATTTGTCAGATTAACCAAATATTTGTTAAAATAACAAATTTCTTTTGTTGAATCCAAAAAAATTATTTGTAAGCTTCAAAAAATTATTCGTGGGGGACCCCACGTTTTTCTTGTGTGCGTTTATCGGTCTGTTATATACATTTCGTTGCAAACCGAGTGTGAATTTTCAGTCATACCAACAAAATGTTTTGTAGATTGGATAAATTACCATTTTGCACATAGGTACAACAAAATTTTTTGTTGATGATTTATCTTATTGATAAATTTTTTCTGTAAAACTGACAAAATAAATTACTTACAAATAGTTTTATCTATATCACAATTTTATTCTATCAGTACTACAAAATAACCAAACATCCAACAAAATTTTTTCATTACAACAAAAATATTGTTTAAATGCTTTGATTTTTTGTCAAATTCATAAAAAAAATTAACAAAAACTTTGTAGTATTGACAAATATTTACAAAATTGAATTCTTGTAGATGCAACAAACATTTTGTTTGCTCCACAAAAAAAGTTGTGGATATGAAAAAAATCTCTGTTTTACTTTGTTATAGTAACAAAACGTTTTTTGTTAAACTGAAAATATTATTTGTTGTCCATTTTTTATAAAACTGATAAAAATTATTAAAATTTTGTGAAATAGATAAAATTATTTGATTATATTGATAAAATTTTATCAAAACGATAAAATTGTTTTGTTGAAGTGTACAAAAATTTTTTTATCAATATCACCTAGGAATTTATTTTCAGTGTAGAGCTTTCAGGAACTATATTTTTCTTGAAAAATTGATATTTAATTGGGTGATTTTAACATCTCCATCATTAAATTTAAAATAAAAATTAAATTTTGTCATTGAAACCAATTGAATAAGGCTATCAGTTATATGTCAACAAGTCAATAAAACAACTTTTTAAACATGCAAAAGTAGGTAAAGGTAGGTTCCTTAAGAAAAAGTAAACCAGCAAACTGACGACCTATTTCTAAATAAAAACTAGTTTAATCATTACCCCAAATTACAATCTTCAAATAAATTAATATCGCTATGAAATAATCTCGACCCATTCATTACTTGTGTTTTCATTGCAATTCAAAGCCCCAATTCGTTTGGTATCTCTTGTTGTACTATACAAACGACCGATGCATGGAATAAGATGAATTCTATTCGCTCCAATGAACCGTTCGATTACTGCATTTAATTTCTTCTTCTTTAAGCAATTACCGTGAGTAGGTATACAGTAACCTGTCCTCTGTTTTCTAAACTGTAGGGGGATTCTAGTGCCATATATGTACAATGAAGAAGCCCCTAAGCATTAGAAAAGGAGACTCTCAAGCTAGAAAATGTTGTTGTTGTTTTTTTTTTTTTACTCCTTTATTAAACTCATCAACTGTATAGTAGCACATCCAATTGGCTAACAAAATGATATCCCACAGAGGAGAAAAATAAAAAAAACACGCCAAATTGATTGGGGGATACGGTCTTTTGCATCTCTATATAATATTTGCAAATATTTTGCCATAGCTTCTTTATATAAACGAAAATGCATAAATGTGTGCTAAAAAACGTTTCTTCGAGCATAAATGCGTCGCCTCGCCGCCGCTTACTAATGGCACACATTTCTCGTTTAACTGGGAACGATAAATCGGCAGCGCACACGAATCTAACTTAAATTGTAACATTTGCTCCGCTTTCCGCTCGCTCCGTCATCTGTGTTGATATTCAGGGCTGGATTGGATCCACAAGTTTTCTATAGGCTACTCAGTTGTAATTTTTTCTTAATTTTGTATTTTTGTCTGTGGCTGCATTCGATCACCTATACTATTTATATTGATTAATTCGTAAACAAGCAATTTCTGTCTATGAGAATAAGCCATTTTTCTTAATATTTTGTTATGACATTTAGTAGTACGTCATCTTGACTTTGATCAACAGATTGTCGATCAAATTTGTTCCAGCGTTAAACGACTATTTAACCGATATAAATGAGAACTTATTAGTTTCAATGTTAATAAACGCCTATGATAACCAAAAATCGAATTGCTTAAGACGCTCTAATTTATCAAAACAAGCCTGCTTATTATCTTCTTGGATAATCCAGCACTGTGTATAGAAGGAGCTTATAGACTCTCATTTACACAATGCAGTTTGAAATGAAAAACTGGTTGCTGACATAGAGCTTACGAATTCAAGATACCAGAGTGCCATAGCTCTCGGCCTGTTTGCTATTTTATAGGTCGATGCATATTGAATACTGTTGTTAGGGTGAGGTATATATTATGTTCTTTTTTGTTTGTTTTCTCCTGCACTCCATTTAAAGACTTCCTTGGCAAAAAACCACAGATAGATGTATATTGGTACGATGAATATATGAAAAAAAATATTGAGCAATGAGATTGTAACGATCGTTACGAAAGAATATAAAAGCATGACAACATTGATTGTTGTAGTACAATTACCGTGGAATTCACCAGATCTCTGTAAATTTGTTTAACCGTCACCATCACTGCGCCGCCCGCGCCGCCGTGCTGAGTCGAGCCGTTTGCCAGCAGCACCGTCGTTATTAGTTTTTTTTTTTTTGGAGAGTTTAAGAATGAGTCACTCTTGGGCACCCAGCTGTGTTACTCTGGGAAAACTTTTTTTCTTAGATATTTATATATATTGTTACTTTGTAACTTATGTAAGTTTTTTTTTTCTATAAGCATTATCAATTCTGAAATGACAATATTGTTCAAGAAAGGCGTGTGTGAACTCATAAAAGTGCCATTCTCCTACGTTAAGCTGTCTATTGGTTGAAACGTTTTTTTTTTTGTCATTTCGTTTGTATTTTTTCTTTGTTTATTATAGAAAGTGACTTAGCATTTGAGCTATCTTTTTTGAATGAACATTTTAGGATTCAAGTCATAACAATTGATCAAATGATTATTTTACAGATTTTCTTTATATATGACATGTGTTTTGTGGGTTATGCAATGAAAGGTGCACCATCGAACAAAAAAAAAAAAAACACATCGGCCCATTTGAATACAAAATGAGTACCTTTGGTATAATAATATGGTGATTTACCATATGTACCACCAACATCTTCTTTATATTTGATTGAAAGAAAAAAAAACTCAAGTAATATGCACGAATTGAACAAAAAAACAGAAGCATTTAAGTTAACAAAAACGATTCATTTAGATAAAAACATCAGATTTTGTGTATAAAATTATATACAACGTTGGTTGATTTAAATTCATTGCGCAATTTGATCTGCAGATATTACAAACAAAAAACAAGCAAAAATAAATAAATATAAAACAGAGTTTGCACGACAACTCTTTTGTTTTGAAGCATTTATGAGTAGAGATTTAACTGATACGTTTACTGTTAGATTCCTCGTCGCTCCAAGTCTTATTCAATACATAAGTTTTATAATCTTTTATAAGTAAAAATTGAAAAAAAAAGTAAAATGCTGATTGAAGTGGTATGTTTAAATGAAGAATGTTTAGACATATTTTCTGGATGATCGAGTGCTAACGAGAAAAATCAATTTTCATCTAAAACCTTCTAAAATTTTTTTTTGCCTAAAGTCTAATTATAAATTTTTGTCAACAATTCGATTTTTATAAAATATATCAATGATTCGAGGAGCGAAATCGACAATCTGAAGTAAAATGTTAATGTGGGGATTAAATATTAAACTGATTTTAACGCGAACAAAATTTCATAACGCAATCCTTGAGGCAGTTGGTTGAACAAAACGACAACGGTGATTAGCGGCACAATCATAGAAAAAACATGGAGTTTTCATACAAATTATCGATAACAATTGTATGTATGTAATTCATGCCGGTAACACAGTTGTTCTACGCCCTTAAGTTAAGCCCCGAAAATTATATGGGATAAGCCCACTGATGATTAGTTGTTGTTGCAATGAACATGTAAATTATTTAATCCCGAATCGTCTTTTTCGTCCAATTCCCCCCGGGCTTGAAAAAAAACACGCCTGTTATATACACAACGATTCAACATCGAATAAATTTTGTACATTATGTGAACATTTTTGCAAAAGGCACATTGCAGGAACAAAGGAACAACTACCTCCTGTTTCTAACTATAGTCAAAAGACGCCATAATTTTACAGGACGACAATGATAGTACGAATAAGAATGACTGAAAGATGCAGGTGTGCACTGCGGTGGCGGCAACTAACGGAGAATGGGCACCTCGCCGCCTCTGCATTATACACCAGAATCAATAAGCCAACTTGACTAAACGTAACTGGTGCATACACCAACCACCAGGCTAACTAACCCATCCACCAGACGTTGCATGGAGCCACTGCTCCTACGTTTCTGGGGAAGGGATGATTCTACCCTGTGGGGGTAAAGGAGGGGAGGACGCCCAAGAATAGACATTAGTGCGTTAACCTCTCTTACCCAGGTGATTTTTCCGACTGACACTTCTTTAATAACTTCGGGCTACAGCTCGCTGAAACTCCATCCACACCCTTAACGGGCTCGGTCATAGGTCTTTATGGTTTCACTGGTATTTGTACGTAAGCTTTTGGTTGAGAATGGAAACGAAGTTAAAAAAATAAAAAATAAAGGACATTAATAACTAAGCATATAAATCCTTTAGCGGCGAACATTTTTAGTCCTGGTTTTTATTTATTTAAATTGATTTAATTGAATTCTTTTGCAGGGTTATATAGATTGTATTTTTGTGTTTTATATGCTTTATATTTTTTTCTAGAGTCTAGGGTATCACAATGGATCTTGGTGAAAAACTCTGCCGTCCACAATAGAAGCCCAATCTATCAAAGCTCCGTCCAATTACTCGTTTAACGGTCAATGAGGACAAAACAAATTATTTGTTGTCGGATAAAGAGGATACCCAACACCAACCGATCGTCTTAGACAAACCGTTTCCAATACAGCAAAAACTTTACGAAAATAAAGTCTTTTCCTACATATTACAGGCTCCGCTTTCAATTTAGACTACAGTATAAGCAGCTTAAATCATATGAAGAATAACTCTTACTAATCGCTGCTTAGAAGTCAATTGAGTAGCAAACCCAAACTTAACTTACAATGGGTACGTTCAATGCATTACGTTTTACATCTAAATTTTCAGAATTCTTAATTTTTAGAGCTTCTGGTTGGCCAGCTGTCATAAAAAGTTAGATGACTTATAGTGACTTTTAGTTACGTTTAGTTACGTTTCATTTTCAGACAAGAAATTCTCATCTGAAAATTCAGATGAAAGTTGCTTGTGGTGGGGAAAGTGCCAAATCAGCTGAAGGACTGCAAATAAAAGTTGAACTTTATAATTTTCGTCTTGTTGGTGGTAGATTTCAGCCCATTTTTTGCAAATGCATTTATTATCACGTCATTTGAACACGCTCTTTGACTATTAAATATTTTTGTTGTCAACTCGATTTTTTTAACTACATTTGAGTGGCAAATGATGTTATCGAACATATCGTTATGTTATCGAAATTTTCGTTTTAGGTTTTCGAACATGTTGACGAAAACTACAAAGCGTTTAAGAACATCTTGCAATTGGCTTTTTGACGGAAATGATGTTTTCAAAAACGGCCAAAATAAAAATTAAAAGACTGAGGAAGTATAAACACCAAAGCTCGAACTCGACAACTTTTTGAACCCAAACCCAAGGGACGACGTAAAAAAAGAATATCGTGCCAAACTTAAGACTGTTACCTAGGAAGCGAGCTGGCTGAAAGAAGCTTGTTGGTTGAGGCCATGGTCCACTACGGACTGTAGCGCCACCTTAATTAATTAAGAAAGCAAGGATGACAACTCAAATATAATAATTTTACTGTATCTAGCTAGCTTGAAAAAGGCAATTAAAGAATTACGTTTTAACAATTATACCAATCTAATTAAAAATGTTTTCTCAACTAAATCCCACAATATTCAGTTAAACCGAATTCACATAATATAAAATTAAATTTATAATAAAGCTTGACAGTTCATATTTGCTTAAAATAAAATCTTTAAATATATGATGCCTAAGTTTCCTCCAAGTTTTCTAAATACATACGAATATACTCATAAAACTTTATGTTAATCATTTAAAATATTTTTTTCTGTGTTAGCTTCTTTCTTTATAGAAAACGCGTAAAATCTTTGTTAATTTAACTTCTAACGTCAAGTACCATCACTGTCAACATTAACTGCACTTCAACTAGTTTCTTCCATAAAAATGTCAAAACGTGCTTCAACACCTGAAGCAAAATAAAAAGAAATATAAAGAACTTATATGCACCGTATAGTGACATACTTACTATATTCCATAAGCCGTTGTTAATAAACATAATTTTAATAGAAGATGCACCTTATGTGCTAGGTCGTCAAGATCGCACCACCCCGCGCTGTGCGCTGCTGCTGCTGGCTTCACCACAGAACACATTGCCATATAATCATCATGGATGGAATGGCACAAACAAAACTGTTAAATGGCCGCTACGACGCGTTTTATTAAAGTAATGACCTTCAGATAATAGTGTGAGTATATAGAAGAACTCAACGACAACAACGCCGACAACGCACGGACGGTAGTCGGTAGCACCTCTTTTCAAAACAAGATGCCATTAAAAACGTACCTACGGAGTATGAGCTGCGTCGTCGTATGTCCTCCATTACTTGACTGTCCGGATTATGCGGCATCATCTGGAGGAGGAGTAGACCCACTATTTTTAAGTGTGGGTATGGGGGTATCTTCGTCTTCCGCCAGAATAATACATTCCGGTGTAAAGTGGAAATTGCGGTCGCTTGTCTTTAGCCTGGTGATGATGTGCGTTACCAGGAAAACCGGTTGCCTGAAGCTTAACCACACAAAGACCATACGATGCATGGACGGACGACCGACGACACGATGTTGGTGTTGACCATTCACTTGTTAATCGCTATCCCTGGCCAAGTTTTAGAAATGTTGGTTCTGTTTGTGTGGAAAGTTTCATGTTTTATTTATTGTTTTTTTTTTTTTTACATTTTCTGGTTATAATTTTTTTTTTTTTTTATTTTCTTAGAACCACTATTTACAAGTCAGTGTGGTTAGCAAGTACCTACTAAGTAAGCAAAAGTAAGAGGTGAACGCCAGAAGTTACATAGAAATATTTTAGAACAGGTTGATGGTATGGTAGAATGGCATTTGGAATTAGGACGTTGCAAATGTCAGTGGAACCATGATTTAGAAGACAATTTATTTTACCATAATGTATATGTATAAAGCACATGTTGCACTTGTAACTGAAATTATAATATAATTTCTTTATTTTTGATTTATGATTTAGAATTCTTAGAGATGTTCCCTGAAACATTTTTAATGATTGAATAAGTTTAAGAATAAAAAGTTAAATTCAAAGTTAAAACAAGTATGAATACTTAGAAAAGCAACGGCCACACAATTGTTTTCTCCGACTAATGGGAATCGAAATGGTATTTCAGTACATTATATATCTCTAGAAAACTGTTTTCACTGCAACTTATCGAATTATTTCTATAAAAATAAATGATTAAGGCAGTTGCCAGGGAAAACTCACATTATCTGCAAAAGCTGTTCCTAAAAAATGTTTTAAAAGCAATCTAAACAATGAATTAATTTATACAAATAAAAAGTATTGGTCCCAAAACTGAGCCTTGGGGAACACCGGAATCTATTGACTTGATTTCACTCCTTATATCACAAAATGTTATCCTTTGGATACTGTATTTTCAATATTAACTGCACCAATCTCCTATGAGATCTGGAAACCCAGCCAATCAATATTTCATGGTTCACTTTTGATATTTCTTTAGTATTCTTTTTCTGTATCAAAGTTGACAAATATTTCACAACAGAAATGTAACAGAGCATCTTCGGATAATTTATTAAATTTAAAACTAAACTGAACATCACAGAAAAATCTCGTTCAGTTTAAAAAAGAAATTCAACATTTTCACAGATCTTACTTATTAATGGTAAAAGATATACCGGCCTATAATGACCTAATTTTACTAGTTGCGCTGTTGTTTTAAAGTGGTAAGTATTTGGCAAATGTAAGTGCATTCGAAAATACTACAGAAAATATACTGAAAAGCACTACGGAATTGACAATCTTCTAATCTTGTCCCTCACGTAAATCGGATTGACTACAGACGGCGTTACGCTCTCAAACTGCCTACTGCTGCTGAATATACAACACAACTATTCAATAGCGTGGATTATTTAATAAATTTAATTTATAATTTTATTTTTCGCTTTTCTAAGAAAATCGTAAACAATTCATCAAAGTTAGATAGCTGCAATACAAGGAATATAATTTAAAACAGAGTCCCACCACGATCTATGCTGGGACCATTACTATTTACTACTTTTGTTAATTTGTTATTTCTTCAGCCTTTCAAAGTAAATGCTTTTACTGGAGTTACAACTCTAATAATACTTGGTCGACAGATATTTAAACTTAATAAATAAACAAAAATTGATCTGAATGTCTTGAGTAAATGATTCTATTTGTAAAAAATTATTATAAGCAGAGGAAGAACTTCTCCACTATTGGCAGTACAGTGTTTTAAATCTAGTATAGGTTTAATACTTTCTTCTTTTTTTTTAGTTCACTGCTTTTTCTTTCTGATAGATCCGTTTCAAAACGCTTTTGAAATAGAAAGGGCGACACTATGTGCAATTGCTCTTTCTACAGTGCCATACGTCACCCTCTCTGTTTCAAACTTTTATACATTTTTAACTTTTTTCAATTCGTTGGGAGGATTTACTCTGGCTTTATTCAGAGTTAAATTTAACACTGAGAAACTGACATATAATATTTCAATGATCATTAAATATCATTTTATGCGTACCTATAAGGTTTGGTCCAGAATGTAATATTTTTGACCAGAATAAGCTTTATATTTTGACATAAAAATAATAGGTCTGTTCGTTTAATTCCTATTCCAATTTCTACAAATTTTATTTCAATTTTATTCTGTTTTATATGAACTTTAGGCAACAGAACTTAAGACTTAAATTGACAGAAATCGGTTGTTTTGGGAAGCAAACGAACAGATATATTTCCAGTGCATTGAAAAATCAAAAAATGTCATTTAGTCAAGGTGTGAAAAAGCATTTCTTTGGGATTTGAACTTTAAACTATCACACATCTTTGTATGCTTGTACTGGTATACAATAAAAATATATACAATATGAACAATAATTATTTTTTTTTTAACAATCTCTTTAAAATAATCGAAACAATATTTAGCATAATTTCTATGTCTTAATTAATCAAAATTCAAGAATCATTACGATTCTAAATATATGACCGGAGTAGACTCAAAAGAAAAAAAGAAAACTTGTTTTTTGTAACAATTGAAACAAAGTCTCAATCTTACCATAAACAGCCCACTGCTATGTCCATGCCGTTAAACATTAAAATATTAATTTAAATATGAATAACAAGTTGAAGGTTAAAACACCGCTCAGATTTCATTTTGTAATATATCTACCTTTCCAACATGGGAACAAAGTCAAGACCGTTATAGCTGTCTCTTCATCAACAACGTTTATGTGTCGCGTCAAATATATTATATTTGATGACATCAGTATGTTTGCATACACACAGCACAAGTAATTTAATACCATATCTACACTTGTCCATGAACTATTCATTCAGCAAACAATATAAAAAAATGAAAAATTATTATTACAAGCTTATCAAGTTATTTTTGCAAAACGATTTGAATCTGAATAGATAATTATGGTTTCCCGCGTGCTTAATAAACCTTCAATTAAAGCTTAAGACACTCAATTTTTCTAAAATCTATATAATTTTGTTTTCTTGTGAATAACATACAATGACAGAGCCATATGCGCTTAAGTACTCCAATAAGAAAACCATTTTGTCCGAATCACGTTTTTTTTATTCAAGCCCAACTTACAACTTGCCTTGCGTGGTTAAGACTTTAAATAAAATCAGATCAATCTGGAAATAATTCCCCCTTAAGGCTATTTGATAACATAGGTACAGTAAAGATATTTTGTATACCTTGTTTGAGAACTAAGTGAAAGTTCTTTGTGAGGTTCGAAACAAGCACCTTAAGGTGCGCCATTATAATCGAGTATGCTAACACCTGTAACGAAGTCGCTGCAATTTGCCTGCCCGGCAAGAATGTAATTTAAATAAATTTACCTCGGTAATGTGAAGTGTATATATATAGTTATCTTGATTAAAGAACAATCTCAAATGTCCTTCGAGGGTTAAAGAGTAGTTAACCTTGAATGGACTGGTGACTGCACCGAGGCTGTGATTGTTCAGGTGTGTAGTAGTATGGCATGCTGCACTAATTGTTAAACAGTGCATGGATCTTGGAATACATAAATTGGTAAATGTCTTGCTTTTGCTCTGCCACCGCAACAGAAAACCTTGATTAGGTTCGTTTATTTGTTTGTATATATATTGTATGTGACAACAGCTATACCTAATTTTAACCAACATCTTATTGCAGTCATGTCGAACACTTAAGAATATATAACTTTTTTTTCGAAAATTAATACAAAATAACAAGAATACAGGTTTTTGCGTTACGACTTACCAAGTAAATTATTTTCTCCCGTATTCAACTATATAATATGTGTGAGTCAGCTCGTTCTTGGTAAGTTATTAAAATTTTGATGAGTGATCGTGCAAACTTTGAAACTTGTTTTCCATTATTAATTTTATGACCAAATAAGTAGAATGTGATGGGTAAAAATCAACAGAATTATTCTTAGATCTAAACAAAAACAATAAAATATGTCATACAAGGTTAAATCTTTCTTATGTCATTAAATAATAATCGTCTCCGTTAATCTTTTTTTGCAAAACATTTTGTTTTTATATAGCGGCATTTCACATTCTTAACTTTTAAAAACAAACAGAAAGTATAAGTTATCTTGAAGTATTGTAAAATGATAACAACTTTAGGGCTCCAGCAGCAGGGTCAGCAAACTTAAGATTTTCTTTTGTTTTTTTTGTTTTTTTAATTTTTCAAAGCCTTATATGTAATTTGTACCTGCTAGAAATATTTACATATTAATATCTCATTTACAAAAAAAAATAAATAAAGCTGCTGTAGAACCAGGTACTAGTTACTTAAAACTCTCAACTATACTTGTGTGCGTTTTATTTTCGGCCGAATCCGAAAGGCTAAGCTGAAAAGAACTTTTTTCGTGACAGGAGAAACTCTTGGAGGATTTGTCAATTTCTCGTAAGAAGCAGTAACCCGTGAAAAATATTTCTGTGTTTCCTAACGTTTTGTTTTAGGCTGGGAATCGAAGCAAAGAGTTTCGGCGTAAAGCCCTACGCACTAACCATTACGCCAAAATGCAGGCTACTACATACCTCATTTACTCGAGTGACAAAATGTCAATATTTCTGTAATTGTTGGTAATTGTTTGTTATAAAACAATAGAGTGACAAACAAATGGTATAAAATGTGTATGAATCTATACACGACTGACAGATTGAAAAAACTTTTGTCACAAATTAACAAAATAATGAAAATTTGTATTTTTAATGACATATTTAAACAAAGTCATAAAAGGGCTCTCTGAAAAGAATGACCAAATTTATTTTTTCTTGAATTTTTCTCAAAATTTGCTAAATGGTGGTAATATGGTTAAATTACACATCAGTTTCACGTGTCAATTCTTTAATGACAAATTATTTTCTATAATTTTAAATCCTTTTAGCCCTCTACCGCATAAATTATTTTTTAAAGAGGAACAAAATAAAATACGCTTAAAATGACTTCTTTGGACGTTTTTAATTAAAAACAAAAACAAAAAATTTTTAATTTTAATTAAAATCTAAACTAAAATATACATATTTCAACCCCTTACTGCATACGAAGCCAAATATGGCTTGTACACTATTATCTCTCAAACGAGCAAGATAATAATTTTTTTTTAAATGTATTCATTTCAAAGAGAATTAGATACACAATCAGAAATATATTTTTATGACCACATAACTCACCTAACACTAAAGTTATTATTATTTGAAATAAGAAAATTTTTCACACTTCCGTTTTGAATGACAACAAGTAACCGGCTGACCTGCAAACATGAATATCTTCCTTTTTGTTTGGTGCACGTGTGCATAGGCACAGCTATTTGTTCTCAGAAATGCACAGAAGAGGATCGTGTTGTATTTTGATCATTTTTTATTGAAGTCAGGAGAAAAAGGCACATCAGTTCCTAGCTTAAAAGTATCTCCACAGTTTAACAAAACAAGTTGGTTAATTGGTTGAGTTCGCAATAGATTCGTAGATTGACTGCCTCCATAATATGTACATCTATTTGTTTTGATATTTCGTCCAATCTACCGATTTAAGGTTCGTATTAAATGTGAAGTCTTGCTTACTGACTTCAGTTCAATTTGACATCCTATGAATTTCTTAGAAGAAACGAAGCAACCAAAGCAAAAAGTCAGAAAGTAAGGCTCTGACTCAAAGCCTGCCTCCTATGAGACGACAAGATTATACTGGACTATTATTTGTTATTTTAAACTTTTCAATTTATAGATATTCTAATAAATTCTTCAACAGGTTTGTGTTTTGTTTTAACTATGCTGCTGAACGTTGGTTGTTTTGATATTAGTCTGTGTTTAAACAATAGAAGTCGGATTCACTTCAAAATAAGGTTAAGTTAGTCTAATGCTTACATCGTCGTTCAATACAAATGATTCAGCAAGAAGCAGTTTTTTTCGTGACCGAAAAATATCAATTATCAGCTATGAATTTTTGATTTCTAATAGATTTGAGATTTCTTTGTCTACCTATTTATTTATTCATTGGCATCGTAGGCATCTGGCAGTAAAATTTGTTCGAACTGTCAGTGGTTTTTACTGATTGTTAAATTAGTTTGTTTTTCAACATTTTTAAATTTTGACACTTTGTGGTTACTGGCACTGGTTACTATATTTTTACGTACATATAACATAGGTACATAGGATATTTGATTCAAACTGTCAGCAAAAAGCACTTAAATCGGATTTTCAAATGGGAAATTGGCATTTAGTGATTGGACAGATAGGGGGCGAATTATATTTTGACTTTTATAGAATTAAAATGAAAAATATTGTCGGAGATTTTCTTAATTCATTGATATTGGATACAATTTTTTTTTTTTAGGCGTATTTTATTGGAAAAGCGTACCCTTTTTTTCCTCAGAGTTTTGACAGCAAAGCTGAGAAAGCATTGAGTCCATCTCAATTTCAAAAATTTCTGATTTTATAGAGGTTTTTTAATCCATCGACATCGTAGCCATTTTTCAATGAAATTGGACAGGTTTATAGCTTTACAGATAGATAATAACCTATACTTTGTGGTATATCGTATATCTCGTTCCAAATGTGACCCGAAAGACCTAAAATAGCATTTTTCAGGAGTACAAAATAAAATCTCATAAATTATGATTTTTAAGAGTTTTTCAAATCCATTGTCATCGTATATAGACGTCATCGTAATAGAATTTGACAGTTTATAGCTTCACAGATAGGCAACAACCTATGTTACTGACGCATGTTGAATACTTCGATCCAAATGTCATTCAAAAATCTTTTTCCGGAATACAAATTTAATCATAAAATATAAAAAATGCGTTGACACAGAGAACACGCCAACGGATTTTGGGACAACATTAATCGACTGCTGTCACTCATGTGAACGTCAACGTTTCATGCATTGACACGGCTTACGCGTTGACAGTTAAATGATATTTTTGTTGACGTCAAGACGTCAATGCATTGACCGTCTAATCATAGCTTTAAAAAAACAGCATCACCATCCTAAGGCCGATAAAAGATAAAGTGGAATCCTACTGTGGACAGATTTTTGACGTTTATTCCAGTCTCGAATTGGATTTAGTTAGTTTTGTTCTTAGATGTTGGTACTGTTGATAATTGAATTGTTTCTCGAAGGATTTTTACATGCCTCATGAAGTAGTTGTAACTGTTCAAAAGTGCCAAATTTGAAATATAAACACCAGCCTACTGCCAATGGTTTTTCTTTTTTTTTGGAATTTCTTACAGTACTACATATGTATAGATTCTCAGAAACACGCCTTTTGACGAATATATAGAATATTTAGTAACAAAAGTCAACCAAAAGCACACATTTTTTTTCCGTCGCAAAACACGTTTGTACACCAAAAGTTCATAGTTGTTCGTAGTATTTCTTACTGTTTGTTTATTCATCAACCCAACAAAAATGAAGACCAAACAAGACTCCCCTGCCCCAATCATGAACAATTTTCTTCAATTGAACCTTAAAAAAAAGGCAATGCTTACCTCTTTTAACATCTAATTATAGGCGCAGCTATATATACAACTCCTGAAATAGACAAAATAAATACATTATTAGTGAACACGATTTTAAAAATACTACAAAAAAAAAACAAACAAATCTTGACTAAATTGAATCTTAATTAACTTTAAAATTAATTAAAGTTCCTAAGAGTCAATGTTTGAACAAAACCAAGACCAGTCCTTGGCTTGTTTTCTATTTTTGTTTTTTTTTATATTTTGGTTGCATTTCATTCAGTTTTGTTACAAAATTTTCTGAGTAACATCAAAAGTAATCAGAAAAGTTAAAACTTATATACATGTTTGTATGTAGCTACATATATAAATACAAATACCTAACCTATAACAACTACGTTAGTTGAATAAAATCAAACGCAATATACGCGCGCTGACCAAAAAAAAATTCGCAATAACGTGATTGGAATTTTGCGATTTCATTAACATGAATTGATTGGGATCTATGTATACTAAGAAAGGCTGCGCCAAGACACCAATGCCAGCATACAAAAAAAAATTATGCAAGCATTTCAAATTGGAGTCAGTGTTGTAGCCAATTGCATACAAATAAGGCTGCTTCTATAGGGCGTGGATTGCACAACATTTGAAGAGAAAAAAAATTAAAATTCATCGCAAACTTATATTTTCTAAAGAAAAACAAAAAATTTAAATTAAATTAATTAAAAATCAAAATTTATGAGCGCAACGTTAAGATTTAAATAATTTTAGAATTGATTGTTCAGCGAATATAGCCATACCTAGAAAATCTTCATTCATAAAAATTACTAAAGTGTTCATCAGGATTCAGGAGTGAACAACACAAAATTTCTCTAATAAGTGATCACATCAATGGATACTTTTTGAAAGCAAATAATAACATAACTATAGGGATTAAAAATATTCGATCATTGTTTTCATGTTAAAGAATAGTTTAAATTACTGTACACTTTTCCTAAAATACGCCTACTTTAGGAATAGAATTCTATCTACAGCATGATACTCGTGCTCGTATACCTACATCTTACAAATTTTTTTCAATATTTTCATTAAAAACCTGGACTTTAAATTTTACACCAGTCACCATTTATTTTTTAACGGAGTTGTGTATTTTGAATTTTCACCAGAAGATCAAATAATCAACTGTCACTAGGCATTACAAAGGTAAGGTGAAACTAATTTGCAAAAATAAATCACTATGTGTGCAGTGAGACAGGAGAACTCTTTTCCTCCCAAACTAGCCTTTACAACAAATTTGTTTGGACTTTAGATAGTTAATCTTTTTCAGAGTGTAAATAAAAATTACTGCGACCAATTTTTCAATGTGATTGATACTCGTATTGAATGTTATTTAAAAGATACTTTTTGCAAAAAACACGTCAAGCTAAACATCCTCAATAAATTCTCGTCGTTCAATCTGCACCTGTAGATGTAAATTCATCTTTAAAGAAAAAACACCTGCATGGTTGCTGCTAAATAAAAAAAAAAAAATTAAACAACTTGATTTCTGCACTTTTAATGCTTCAGACTTAAAATTCAGAACCTGTTCTTTTAACCCATATACCAATTAGAATATACAGATTTAGATTGGGGGCATCGCAGCAAACAAAAAAATAAAAATAAACAATAATTTTCGTTCGTTTTCTTCGTTTTTTCTGTATAGAGAGAGAAAGAGAGAGAAAATTTTAAATATTACCAATAGGCGTTTAAAAAATGGTAGGTACATATATTGGCAACCGAAAATTATCTATTCCATGAAAGTTGGTCGTTTGGCAGATGGTACATTAGAATAAATCAATTTATTGCGGTTATTTGAGTTAGTACCATTTAAGATAAAAATAAAAATCATCGGGGGGATTTTTTGACAAACAGATTAAGGCACTCACAGCTTATCTAATTAATAAATTCGATAAATTAATAAATAAGCTGTTTTCAAGAATTCTGTCACCAATTTTTTAAATTTGTTAACCCCTCTCACAGCAAATATTACAAAAACGGTGTGGGATATTAAAACAACTTCTACGTGATGTAGACATTGTGATAATTTCTTCATAACTGGATATTAACACTGTCAGAACTGTCAATGGTCTGACAATAGCTAACAATTAGCTGACAATTGTCATATTTCTTACAATGAAAAATTGTTCGTTCACACGGTTGATAGATTTCTTCCCAATTTGATTGTCAGCTATTTTTTTATCTCTCTTTAACCAACTCATTGACATTTCGAAAAATGAAAAAATTGTCAGCAATTGTAAGATCTTTTCAATTAAAACATCTGACAATGACCAATGAGTCTGACAATTTCCTAATCAACTGACAATGACAAAAATTGTGTGTTCAGGCGATTGTAAGATACCTGTCAGATTGTCGACTGACAATGACGTGTCTGACAATATTGTCAGACAAAATTGTGTACTCAGACGATTATAAGACACTTGGAACAGTTTGTTCACTGATAGATCTGGCAATCTGACGGTCGTCTGTACTTAGCTTAAGCAAATCTTACAAAATTTAATGACGCGCTTAGCTCCCGGACTAGTTGAGTTTTCGTTTTATTTTAATGTGGCGTGGTGGTTGATTAGCTAAAATAGTAATGATGGCATTTTTTAACAGTGATGGTCTAGTTTTGCTGTAATCACTTTGGTAAGTCTCAATGTCGTTTTCTTCGACCAATTCCTTGTAGACTTTGCAAAAAACAAACCTAATTTTTTAGCAGAGCTTGTTTTTAAACTAAACAAAAAACTGGTGGAGCGACCGAAAATATTCGGGGCTTAGCTCTTACCCCGGAGAAAATTATGTTACTGACGATAAATACCTCTTGGTTATTGATAGTTTTTATGGAAATGTCAACTTCGGCAACGCTGACTCCTACTGTGTAAACTCCATTTTTTGTTATGGCGTCGCTAGTCCTTAGACCCGTAGTTTTCTAATTAAACAATTTTTTTGAAGTGAAAGTCTAATTTGCCTGTGCCAGAAATAATATATATATATGTATGTATATGATAGGTAATTAAGTGCAACATGCTTATCTAGGTAATTAAGTGCAACATGCTTATCTAAGTCCACAGAATTTTCGGGCTTCGCTCTTATTTCAAGGAAAATTGTGATACCAGTACGAATTATCACTTTTTTATCGATAGTTTGTATGTAAACGTCAAAATATTTTTGTAATAACAAATCAAACAATTGTTTTTAATCATTTCATTACAAAATGGTCCATCAGTGTTTTTGAATTGAATTGTATTAAGGTATTTATATATGTATGTATTTCAGATTATTTTCGTTGGAATTATTACGTGACAAAATTTTTCGTTATACCTACGTATTTTCGTTTTATTTCATCGTTTCAATACGTGTTGCTTAGTTTAAGTTTTGCGTATGAACTTGCTTAACGCATTTTTAAAGTGTTAATTATGGCATTTAGTGGATATGATTTTATTTTTTTCTGTGATGGTATCGCTAATTACGGATGTCGTTTTTCGTCCACTTCCCGTTTTGAACCAAATATGCCACTAAACCGTTAAAAAAAAGCCCTATCAGTAAAAAATTAAACCAAAGTACGTAAGTGTTGTAGTTAAGTTAAAAGTTTTAATAATAACTGTCCTAAGTCCGGCCCTGAACAACGTACAACAAAAAAATTAAGGAAAACATTTTACACAATCTTTTAGATATTTTATTGTATAAATGTGCAATAAAGAAGAAAGCCTCAAGACTTCAATCTTCAACCGTAGAAACATGCATAGACAAAACAAACGTGATTAATTCATTAACCTCAACAGTTATTTGTGATTTAAAAACAACACCGTGGTTCATGGTCTTCTTCCGCTTCCACACACCGCTCTGCGCTCATATACTTATAATATTATAATTTGACTTGGCATCAACTTTATTTTTATTCGCATATTTTTTTTTTTTTTTTTACTGTGAGTTTTGAATGTTTCATATTTCTCCATAACCATGCACATGAATAAGAAATTCAAACTCTTTGCAATATTACGTTTGTACGATACATTTTTGCCAAGTAAGGTGATAAATTGATATTGCTCCACGGTGAAATTAAAACGGGGCTTAATGCACGCTTTTGAGGTGAATGCAATTATATGTATGTAGGTTTTTTGATATTGAAGTCTTGCATTATTATATGCAGGGAAATTTTGTTGTGTCAGTTAAAATTAGTTCGCATTTGAAATTGACCTTATAATTTTAAGTTTAAATTAAAATAATATAAACAATGGTAAAGTTCAATCACCTTATTAAAACAAAACGAAAACTATTATAGCTCTGGGTTTCCGTTTAGAATTTCCTGAATGTGAGTAGCTATAAATTTTGTAGACAGTTGGTGCGAAAAAATAAAATTTCCATGCGAAAGTATTGTCTTATTAAACAAAAACATAGAATTCACAAGAGATCAGTGGACTCATACTTTAAAGTGGAATAAAAATCTCATAATAATTCCCAACACTTTTTCGCCCCACTGTTTTTTTTTTTTTTTTTTTCTCTAATTTTTTTTGTGTTCATTAAGGTCATAGATATATCAATTTAATCGCTATATTATTATTACTGATGGAAGATCATATATAGTTTAAAGTTTTGATGCGTTTTGGTTTTCTGCATCAAAAAAATTAAAATGAGATACTGTAAGGTCATTACCTTGGTATAGATAAACCAAAGAAATGGGTTTTACTTTTGGTGATTTTAAAAAGTGACCTCATCATTTGCTTCATCAACTATTTATAAACCTATCAAATCTATAGAAGTATATGATGGTTATAAATTTTCAAGTCTTTAATTTTGCTTACTTAAGATATTTGCTGCGTACTTTTAATGCTGATCTTTCACAAAAATCAAGCAAACTGAAAACTTAAGTTATACAAAATATGTTTTATATGTGGAAAGTAACTAAAATTATGAGTTTAGCGTAAATCGGATTAAATCTTCAGCAATAAGTCTCCCATCTTCTAGATGGCCCTTCATTAAAAACAACAGGATTTTGGTCTCTTTTCATTAACATGTGAGGTCGAGAAAGTGGGCGCGGAGTCTATTACTTGAGGCCCAGGGGCATCCCACTTAAGAAAGAAAGAAGAATATCTACATTTATATAATATACTGATAATTCTAACTTGATTCTCTCTTCTGCTCGAAATACCTAGTTGTAATGGGCGCATAAAAACATATCTCCACAGCACACAATTTCTTAATGGACGTATGTATTTCCCTCCGCGCCGAGATGAAACAAAAGTTCATTATTCGATTATGTTCTACCCAACTTAGTTAAAAGTCCGTATATAATAAAAAACCTACGTATGAAGCTTTTGTCCAGTTCTCAAAAGAATGCTGAACTTTTAAAGTTTCATTAAGTACTTCCTATCTTTAAATTTAAATAAAACAAAGTCATCGAGATTTGTATTAGTTTGAAAAGCTTATCCATGACGTTATGTATGGAACATAACACAGTTAAAATGTCTGCTGGGGCTTCTCCGCGCATTCGAAATGTCCAATTTTCGATGACTCTGGCGCATAAATCAGGCTGAATTTGAACGATGGCATGGGTTATGTTGGCTTTGAGGGCTTATTCGGTTTGGTTTGTGTCTTATTCGCATAGACCTGACACTTCAGGAAACCGCACAAGAAAGTCTTAAAGGGTCAAATCGCACGATCTCGTTCACATCACCTCCACATGAGATGACTATGCCCTCGAATTCGCCCGTGCAGAATTTCCAATGTGGCGTTAGCTATGTGGCACGTAGCGCCGTCCTGTTAAACCACTTGTCTTTGGCCAAACGAAGTTGGCCTATAGCGATCGCGGTTGACGTTGATGGTGCATTTATGGTAATTTGGCAAAACAGACTGAATACATGGCAGCCAATTTGACATATTATGTAGCTTCAACAATATGGCCGCTATCAACTGTCAAAGTTCGGAAATCCCTATTGGAAGACCACAACTGTTTTCGATCATAATAATAAATCGATACTAATAATAAATATAATCAAACTGTGGACTTATGTCTCAGATTAATGGCTTTCTGTTAAGGCAGGCTCTATGTGCATGCTAACTTCTTAAAATTCTTCTGAAATATTGTGTTATAAATGAAAGCCTCATATTCTTACGGTATTAAACACCCCAATCAATCAAACAGCTGATACATTTTGACACTTGCTTTGGTATGATAGGAGGTTTTTATTTGCTGGAAAATAATTTTCAGGTAATCATTCAACAACGATCTGTTCAGTGAAATGGAATTCTTCATAGACCAAAGAAATAGAGAACAAGGATTCATAGATTTTTTAATGTGTCTCTAGCTGCAGAAATCATGAATGCATGATATTTGACAATTTAACATCCGAAAATAAATCCAGCTTGATAAAACAACATGACAACAGAATGGTAGTTTTAATAGGAAGGTAGGGAAATAAACGTGATGAGAATTCTTCATTCATTATATATGAATCCAGCATTTATGTAAAAACAATTCAATATCAAAGTACAAGCACTTAAATAAAAAAATGAAAAATAGAACCATATTTTCGAAGAATCAAATAATTGATGCTTAGTTCGAAACTAAAAATAGATATACCAATTACCAAGTCAAAAATGTAATCGTATATGGATTTCCATTCAACGACATCAACCCTTTAATAAAAAATCCGGAACTAAACTCTTTAGTTTGAATTTCTCCTAAGTGCACAAGGCAAGGTACATTATTTTTAATTATTGAGGGCTCTTTTTCTACACTCTATATAGTCGTCTATATACAGACATCAATAGCACTGAAGCCGCTCAACAATGCATTCATTTAAGAATCTTAACCTATTTTTAAAATTCCTCTTCCTTATCAGATGTATGTTTATTGTATAGACACAAGCTACATAAAATAGATTCAATGCAGTCGTAGAAGACCTACATGTTATAAGCATCAACATTCAATAGACGAACATTAAGAGATAAAAATAATTACCGCATCCATCTGTATTCTATAATGGATTTTTATAAAAAAAATATTTTCTTCAGAAATGCCAAACTGAGGGAGAAACGAAATACTATATACCTACATAGGTACCTACTTTAATCGGTGGTGGTAGAAGGTCTCTTTTTTTGTATAGAAGTTTAATTCAGTTCTGCAGGGCAATATTAACTTCTTCTGTGAGATGAACTTTTAATTTTAAAACCTTTAGTAAATGATGAAAGAAGAAATATATAATTAACAGATGAAATTGTTACCTACATTGTGATAATTTAAATTGATAAGAGGACAAAACTCGGGGCCCACTTAAGTCGACACTGTTGAAAGTTTTCCTACTCAAAGATCCCACAGCAACAAAATAGGTTCCATAATTTTATGCTCTTCAGAAAAAAACCAGATTTAGAATTTTATAGCAAAGCAAGGAGGTTTTATAAAATTTACTTTCAATATACATATGTATGTTACATCAAGAATTTCAGTTTTATACTACTCATGTTTTTAAAGTTAATTTCATTTTAATTCGGCAAGTATATACCTAATAACAATTTATTTTCTCCTCTAAGTAATCGTAATAGAGAATAGTATTAGAAAAAATGCCCTTATATTAATAATGTAAGCGCATGGACATAAGTCCCCAAAGTAATTTTGTACCATTTAAGTCCTAAATCTTTTCCGGAATTTCTGTCCTGCACCCAGTGGGAAATGAGTCCCAAATTGTTTTCATGTATTTTACTTTTAAACTTAGAAGTATGGATATTCCAGAATTTGCTGAATTTTTGTCAACAGTTTTCTTGGACAACAGTAAATTAGATTTGACGCTTCACGAGTTCCAAAGATTTAAACTCACTCTTTGGGTCTTCTCATGTTCCTTTTGACTGCGACAAAAAATCCTTAATATATATTGGAATAACGTCCCTCTGGGGTCTCATCCAAAATTAGGGCTCTTCAATGATGATCTCAAGCGGAATTTTAGTTGGGCAGCAAGTAAGTCGATTATGCCTAATAGAAAATTTCCCAGAAATTTGCGTTTGAGTTCGAAACCAGTCGACTCCACCTAATATAGTTTTTTGGAGACAATTAATTCTAGTGAGAAAACTACAAATCCTCCAATAGCATCTCTGATTCGACAGAAAATTATAAAAGGAATTTTTTAGAGGACTTGAGGAGAGTCTAAGTGATTGTGCCAATGTTCTTTATGTTGATTTTGACACATATTAAAGGTAATGTCATTAGCATTTTTATTTTTGTTCAAGTTCTGAGCATATGTCAAAGTCGAGGAAAATAGTGGATCCAGTTTGCCTTTATTTGTCTAATTTCAATATTTTGTTGTTGTTTCTTATGATGCGGTGATTAGGTCCTGTGGGCACTCGAATTGTGATTTTTAATTTACCTTAGATTTGTGTACTGGGGATTTTGAGGGCATCAATTGTTTGCGGTTTATTTGCATAGCCCTACGATTAAAGATAGGGAAGAAGTCCAAGTCTTTTATTGCAGGATTTCACTGGCCAGTTCACGTCACTGCCACGCGAGAAGATTGTCTATCGTGGAATGCGCAAAACTAACTCCCATCTATATGTCACAAAAAGTACCTTATTATCGAAGTGTAGTAGCATCGCCATTATCGGCTTCGTTTTGATATAGAAGTACCTTTCCGATCCCGATGATTCCACTCGACCGAAATCCGCACCTAACTGTGACTTTCTCGGGATGCATTTGCCGCTGGTGTACCTACATCCTGCTATTATACCAAGTCCAACAAATTTGCTTATTTACACATCCATTATAATACAAAAAAATGGGAGTCAATTTCCAACTGCCTTAGAGTCCAATCAGCGAACACACGGAATGGATGATTCTATCAACGTTTACCTTAAGTTCCTCTGTTAGTTGGATTTTATCAGGGTTCAGACTCAAGTCCCGACGAAAATTCGTCAAATTCAAGTTTTTCTCCTCTCACCGCGCACAGCAGTGTTGTTGGCTAATTTTATTTATGGAACTGGTTGACTCGAATAGTGCTGGAGAAAAAAAACTCATAATAATGCGCAAAACTTCTGCACTGCACTGATTTTGAAAATAAAATTTTATGATTTGCATACCTTGTTCAAAATTGGCAGTATTGAAACATATACAATTTTGTAGAATTAATTCTTCATTTAAAAAATGATTAAGTCTGTTTCTTTGATAGAATCAAAATATGGAAGTTATTCGCGAAAATTTTAATTCAAGGTATAGGCAACCCTGATGTACTGGGTTGGTGGTTGAAAATGCCTATTAAAGCTGCTTATAACGAATTCAAACAAACTCAAAACAAAAAAAATAAATATACTGGACTGATAAAGTTAATGAAGATCTAAAAAATTATCAATAGATCATTTTTAAGTGAAGTCATAAATCTGCACCTTTTTTTAGAGTGAAAGTTTTTGTATAAAAAAAAAACGAATAGATTAATTATTATTAGAAATTGGCAAGCGTCTACACCTGCTTTTGTGTAATGATAATAATTGCCTTTTGTTTGTTATACAAAATAATGGGTAAGGTTCTCATATCGTTTAGTTGTCCAAATTGACCGCAACACACTGCCAACTATGTATGTATATATGTATGTCTGCAGTGAAAGATCAAACCATTTAAAGTGCTGTAATATATAGCGAAGATGTAGTTTCTTTTTGCACGTACTATCGACTGATGGTTCATTTAATGCATTTTTCAAGAGTTTGTATATATCTTTTTTAACGACCCAAGTGATTATAACATCTCGTTGAATAGCTGATTTTTTGTTGTTTGTTAAAATTGATTGATGTCTTGGAAGCAGTTTTAAAGAGTAGGCAAATTCTTTAACAAACAAAATAAATAAAATAACTGACGTTTGATTAGACATTAAAGAGACTAACAAGAAGAAAATAATGTGAATTGAGTGTTATTTCATGGAAAAACAAGATTTGATTTATTATTTAAGATTTACTTTACGATGAAGAGCTATAGGCTAAAAGTAAAGAACTTTCAACAAAAAAAACCTTGGCAAATTAATTTATGAGTCTGTGCGTTTTACATTTCCAACTTATCCTTGTGTTTTCTTTCTTTTATTTATCTCTATATGAATCATTTTTTTTTAAAGCTTTGTCGTTCACCTTTTTTAATATAAAACTTTGTTAAAATTGTAAAAAAATGTCTTTCTTGGTGTGCTCTCATTCTCTGGCTATAGTTAGAAATTTATAGAGGAAATTAGTGACTTTTTCCTTTGTCCTTCTGGTCCTCACATGGGAATGCCCATCTCGCCGAATGTCCTCGTTGTGACCAGTACTATAGTTCATGTTGCAACGATCAGAGTCCTCTACTGGGCAAATTTGAGGACTTAATAACTCATGGTTTTTCTGTTTTTTTTTTATTTAAGCTGAATTTCAAGCTCAGCTTTGTTTAAATCTCTTGCTAAATACTTATAAGATTTTTGAAAATTAACCTGAAAATTTTTATTTTAGAGCTTAGAAAAACTTTTAAGAAAATTATTTTATAGCGCAGTGAAATGTATAAATTAATGATAATTCGTCCGTTTACTTACCAAAACTACCAATTTGCAAATTTATTTACTTAAAACGAACTTTGACAGAACTTAATTGATAGAAATTACCAGTTTTGGGAAGTATGTATTGTTTGATCTTTTCGCAATCGACTTACCTAGTTTATTAAATGATTTAATGAAATAGGAAATATAATACATATTATTATTTCGCTGAATGAATTCATAAATATACAATTTGGTAACTGTATACCTATAGTCTTAAGGAAATATCTATAATGAATGAAGACAAAATTATTTTGATATAAACACAATTTAACAAAGTAATATTCTGTCGTTTAATTACAAAAATAAAATCTCTCACGATATTTTTTAATATCAAAGCAAGATCATCTATTAATTATTTTTTTCTGAAAACATTGAATGTCTTCCGGTCTCCGTTCAACAAAATGTCTTCTTTTTTCATCAATTTTTCATCGCTTGACACAAAAAAAAAGTAATAGAATATGCTATAGTAGAGGACCCCGCAAACGAGTATCACAGTGCGTAAGGGGTATAATCTCCTTTTAAGTCCATCGACCTCAAATGTCTACTTGAGAAAATTACTATTGAATGTGTGTCTGTTCTGTTCTATACTATATATAGATACCCACTTATTTAATATTAGAGCTCAGATCCATTACAAACTGTGACAGCGTGGAGATATTTAAGTGTCAGACAAACGAGCTCATTGAATGAAATGATTTAAGATTTGTCAAACTGCAATTCAGTGGTGTGTTGTTATGTTTCAAATGTCATATATTGCTACTGGGTTAAATGAATTTGTAGGAAATAAATGAATAGATAAATAATAGAATTAAATCGAGGGTTATATTAATATTGTTGCAGTCTGTTCAACAGGAAAAATTATTACAATTTATTAATAGATTTAAGCTAAATTCCAAGTTCCACTTTAGTTGAAGGTTGTATTTTATATTGTTCTTAAAACAAATGCAAAATGACTTAATATAGGTACATACCTACATACTTTTGAATTAGTTATTATATTATGAAACAAAATGAAAGAATCAGAAAGCATGTGCACTGAAGTAAAAAATGACTTATTTTCGTTGGAAAAATGCTGTGTTTTGAACAAATAAAGATATACCTAATCACAATTTTGATTAAAGGTAGAACTATAAGTCTAACGGCGACGCGAAGTAAGTGGTCGTACGAAACAAAACAAATACAAAGAATTATTTTGACGTTTTCATCAACTTTTGCTTGAGCGTTTGTTTTCTTTTTGGATTGGAACGAATTTTCGGTGAATTTTATAGTAAATATGTGCGTTGTTTTTCAATTAATAATAATAATAATTTCCAAATTGAATATTTTCTGGACATTTTAATTCAAAATTTGCTGCTGTCAAGTGCCACACACACAATCACAAAAAAAAAATCGATTCTTTTCGTATTCCTTTCAACGACAGAAAAAATTCGATTCTCTTTAGACAAAAATTCGATTCTTTTGTTGAAAGGAATTACAGATACGAAGTTTAATAAAAATCGTTAGAGCCGTTATCGAGAAAATTTG